>OX387244.1:122516818-123766818 GCA_947561735.1 Cenchrus americanus | reverse complement strand
TGCTCCATTTAATTATCCTCACTAGCTTAGTTGAGTTACTACCAAGTGAAATTTGAAATTTAGAAGGAAGAAGACAAAGTCGAAAGGTTCCAAAAAGATTCCCATAAAGAAGGGAAAACTCAAATATTTGTTTAAATTTGTTTACGAAGGTTCATGAATTTGTTATTAGGAGATCAATAAAAAGGTCAACTCCTAGAGTATCCTGGAAAGTACAATTGTCAATGGCAATTGACAAGATTTTGAAAACAAAATTGGGATGAGAGTGAGGAAAATACCCTTGCTCAACGTTTATCTTAATGAAGTATTTTAATTACTTTATGCACCACACCAGGGTGTAATGATTTTGAGTTGAAACTCATTCACTTGATGAGTCATGGGATGACAATGCTTACGCATATGGGAAATGACTGATGCAACAATGGGATGGTGCACATGTGGATGCTCATAATGAAGTGCATATAGTATGATGTACATTCATATGAGCATATGATGCATAAGCATATGAATTTATGGTGCATATGCATAGTGAGAGATGCACATGATGTGTGCTTGATGTAGTGCATGCACGATGATGCAATGTTGATGAACGAGTGATGCACATGCTTATGAGGTATGGTGCTCATGATGTAATGTCAGCAGGACTTGCTTCACCCATGAGGTTAGTCAAGGTAGAGAGGATAAACATAGAGTTGAGAAGTAATAAGTGCGGTGAGTCGCATTCTCAAAAACCAAGATACCTAGCGCGCTCCTAGTGGTAATCACATGGCTGCAGCACACATGATACCCTAGGTTTCATCGCGGTACCTTCGTTTATGAAACAACAACATCACCAGCAAAAAGGGTAATAGAGTAGAAAGGTGGGAAACCGTCAGGACATATGCATGTTAGTTCATCCAATGTCCCAAATGCACATGTTGTGCAATGCATTTTCCATGCTCATGATTTATGTCATTAAGGTTGCAAGATATGCATGCGGTGATGATGCTCATGTGCTTACCAACAGATTTTTCATGCCTTGTAACCATGTTCTCTTTTATTTGTTTGTGAGCAAGCATAAGGAGGGCTGAGAATTTAAGCATAAGGAGGGCTAAGAATTTATAGTAATCAATGTAGGGATATCGATGCAAGGAAAGTGGAGTGATCACCTTTACATAGCCAAAGGAAGTTGGTGGATTGCCTCTAAATTGAAGAAAAGGTGTATAAGAAATTAGGAGAGTACAACGGGATTTCACTTGACTCGGCAAGGATATGGGTATGCTTCTATTAGAAACCATCCTAAGAGAAGATGGAGATAGATGTATCTTGCACCGATTGTGTTCATCTGTGGATAGAAACTTCAAAAATATACGTGCAGCATTCTTACACCACATAAATATCATCATCTTTAGGCTGGGGATGTAAAATCTCGTGCCTTCCAATATTGGTATTCAACTTAGAGATAAAGGTGAGGCTATCATGCCCGAAAATTCAGATATCGCTTGCTTTGCTGTCAGGGTTGTTGGACAGTAGGCCGAGGATCACTAAAAATTCCATATCTCTCAGCTCAAAACTGTAATGATGCTGAACTTTTACGAGCATGCAGAATATGAAATTCTAAACAACTTTTATTCAAAGTTTGCTCTAGATTTCAAAGGAAGATGAGCTAAAAAATTTGAATTTCAGAGATCACTAGTTCTGAAATTCAGCAGGACAGAGACCTAATGTTTCGGGCATAACTCCCAAAATAAAAATCTAGTGACCTTGAGATTTCTACAGGAGGTAGATAGATACCTAAGAAGCATTTTTGGTATTCAAAGGTCGAGTCAATTTTAATTGGGAAAGGGTGCAAAATGCCTATTTTCAGAGTGCTATTGCCCAGAAATCAGCAGGGCAGAGCTTCACTAAAAAGATCATAACTCAAAAATTGAGTACCCAATTACCAAGAACTTTTTACAGCATGATCTAAGCTAGATAATGAACATTTTTTCTATAGATTCTTTGGTCAAATTCAATTAGGCACTATATGTAAAATTTGAGTTTCAGACTAACTCAGAAATTTCAACAGCATTTCAGCATGACCTTGTCTAGCAAAATTGATCCTAACTTCAGTTTTAAGCATCCTAAAATCATGAGAATTTTAAAGAGCAATCTTAACTAGGTGATGAACAATTTCCCTAAAGAGCACCTAGCCAGAAATTTTCTAGATAATCCTTAGAAAAATTTGGACAGTATTTAGTTATAATCTTTGCTTAACACCACTTCAAAGCATCAAACTAGCATGATTGGTCCTTAAGAAACACAAATTAAATAGAAACCAAGCAACACATGATTTAAGTTCAGTTTTGATTTGATCAAAAAGCGTTCTAAACTTCCTCACAAAGCTTTTAAGCTCAAAAACGAAGTTAGTGCCGGTGGCAAGGCGTACATATACGTCTCTCCCTATAATAGCTAGTCGAAAACTATTCGTTTCTTAATTACTGTACCTAACAACCGAGGTTAGTGTACCTACAGAAAATCACAGATATTCAAGACCTTTGTGCCAGCACTCACAAAAGTGTCCACATTCATTACTGTTCACTTATAGAAACAGTATCCATGCGTAAAGCCACTGCATGGACAACGTCCTATTTAAGACTGACGCAACGTGAGTGCCCATTGGAATAGGCCTCACTCATCCCACATGGACTTTCCGTGGTACCATCACGTATGAAAAACGTGATGAGACTCAGACGTGACATGGCACCCATTGGAATAGGTCCCACTAGTCCCTCACAGGACTTTCCTGTGGTACCACCATGTATGAAAAACGTGATGAACTAGTATGGTTGTGCATGAAAGTAAGTTTTGACAAGAATAAAAATGTGCTGGAAGTCAGACTAAATACACCATAGAATACTAGCCACCTGAAAGAACCCAAAAATTCCCTCTAGGGCCTCTCGGATTAGATTAGACCTTAACGTCCTACTCTTTTAGCAAGATTATTAATCTTAGCAAATTTTATTCCAAAAACAAGTTTGTTAAGGTATTTGTTGACGTAAAATCAGCACCTCACGCCAAGCACACAGCAAGCCGAACAAAGTTGGCTTAACACACGTGCCGAATTCTAAGCGTGCAGTCAATTTTCCTGAAATTGACAAAGGATGAAAAGCAGTTAGATAAAACCTGGAACGTGCCGGGTGGTACCAGACAGTTCCGTATTTACGGCTAGAGAGCCAATTAAAATGACATATAGCTACAACAAGCTATCTGTCAGCAGTTTGAATATCATTCGGGAGCTCTAAAACATGAAAACAGGATATAGCCGAATGCATGACGTAAGCATGATGAAAATCGGTCTTTATCTAAGCGAAATTTGCAGCATGTGTCCATGACCGATTTTCGAGGATAGATTACAATAAAATAAAATAAGGTGAAAGCATGATTATAAATTTGAAATAAACAAGCATGCATAGGCCAAAAGCACTAGTCTACCTCATGTCTAAGTACTTTCAAACCCGTCGAGTGTGACACCAAACAAATTAATCTACCGCATGATACAACTTGTTTGAAATCACACCACCAACCAAGAATAGAACAATCCACCACATGATACAATCTAAACATGGAAGGCTAAAAGCATACATTATTTAAAGCAAATTCATGAACATATTTCACTTGTGAAGGGATTACCGAACATGGCTGTACAGCCGAATCGGGTTCCGTGGAGAAGGAACAAACATTGCCAAGGATGATAAATCTATCAGATTGAATCGAATTCCAATCCACCGGATGACTAGCTCTAAAACAATCCAAAAACCTGCATCTACCGCATGATACCCAGTTCTGTCAAGATCTATGCAAGATCAACAAGCTTGAACCCGCAACACGTGACAATCTAGATTGATCTAAATTCGGCTATTGAGAGCACATGATCCGTTTACCATATAAAACCAAGGACTTGAAAATATAATACATGGATCTCAAAGAGATAGAACCGAAACTAATCAATCTAGATTGGGCAAAAGAGTGTTACATGAATTAAACATAAAGCAAAATTCAAAGCAACACGTGGTAACTTAATGAATCTATTAGGTCTTGCCAAATCTAATAGAGCCGATAACTAGCTTCGAGCTAGATCTTAGCCTACTGCATGGCTCATGATCTAACAGGAAACCCTCTTGAACTAAGCTTAAATCCACCGCACGATACTAAGCATGGTAACAAGACTACTTGCATCGCGATCTAAATCTACCGCATGATACTACACATGATACAAGGTTGCCGGTACTTACGGAGGTCGACGGATCGATGGCTCCTCTCGAAGAACTCGACGACTCGACTAAAGGACTCAAAGGTTAGCACGGGGTCGGTTTTGTTGTGAAATTGTTCGATCCCTATTACAAACACCAAGGGTTTATATTTATACCCTTGTCCTAACACGACTCCTGGTCGACTACGAGTACAACATTCATTGCCTAAATTAATGTCCCGGCGCCAATGTCCATCTCGCACCCGTCATCAATTCGTCCCTTCCTTATATCCGGGCCACGTCATCATGTATTCCCGAAAGCTTCCTTTTTTTAAACGCAAACAGCCCTTCTGCCGAATGATGGCGTACTACCGACCGCAAGTATCTTTACCGAATCCTTTGAGAATTTCCTGCCGAATGGCGCTTCTTTACCAAACTCAGCCCACAAGTCAGTCCCTTTCCTATACCAAGTTTTGGTGTTAACATATGCCCCTTCAATTACGGGATAAAAAGTGATTTTATTCCGGAATTGACTATAAATGCTCAACGTTTCCGAGCTAAATCTGTTCAAAACCCGCTCTTTCCTCTTGCAAACCGTTGGAGTCTTCGCTCAGATCCAAACCCTAGTTCATCAATCCCTCGAGCTCAAATATTCAAATGGCGGACCAAGACCAAGTTCTTCAGGTAAATCTCATCCCCCTAAGGCTCATTCGGTATTACTTTTTCGAATTCTATCTTAGATTTTTCTTTTGCCTTTTCTTGTTCTTGATAGGCTCTAGCCGCCGAGATTTTAATCCCCGTCGAGGATCAATCACCATCCTATTTCCACGGGCCCGTGGGAATCTCTGACCCTCTCGAGTTCATTGAAGCGGAATCTCAGAGAACCCCTTTCAAAGCAGCTATGTCGAAACCCCATGAATGGCAGATACCTTCAAAGACTGGCCCCTGCCCCCAATTGCAGGTTGGAGAAACTGGTATAAGAGGATGCTTGATGATGACAGCGCTAAAACAAGCAATTAGGACAGCCTTTGCATTGCCAAGTGTTTGGAATTATCCTTGGCCGAAACACCCAAAAATGAGAATCTTCTTATTGTAGCCTGTCATTTTCTGTCGAATGGTGTCAATGCTTTTCTTTTTGGTCATGACCAATGTCTCCCACTTTGGCCGATGTATATATGATAACCGGCCTTGATGTCACAGGATCCGTGTACCCATACAAATACAAAGGCTCCTCTAGGCAAAAAGGAGTAAAAATAGGAGTTGGATATAAGATGTATATCCAAAAACATATGTCTGATGGCCCTTTGTCCGAAGTTGAGTACAGGGCCTTTCTGAAAATGTGGCTATGCAGATTCATCTTCTACGGCAAAGCCAATGAGCCAACCCTAAACCATATTGTAATGGCTGAAGACTTGGCTGTTGGTAATCACATTCCTCTTGGAAAGTACCTCCTAGGAAGTATATACCACATGCTTCATCAGACCACCTACTTGATGCACACCAGCCAGAAGATCTCATGTGCTAATGGCCCCTGGTGGTTTGTTCAAATGTGGTTGCAGCTATACATGCACCAGATCGTTAGTATTGACCTTAACAACCGGCACTTTCCTTCATCCAACTAAAAGGAAGGGGAAGCCCAGATCACCAAAGGTTGCCAAACTTATGGAGAAGCTGCCTCAACCATATCCATCGACCAAAACATTAGCCAACTTTTTGAGCTCTTTTTCTGAAGGACTGATTAGGTGACCAGAGAGGGGGGGAGTGAATGGGAGCCGATAAAAATACCAGAGAGGGGGGGAGTGAATGGGAGCCGATAAAAATTCTTCTCGAGAGAGATTGAAACTCCGACAAGACGAACTAGCTCAGTCGGACCCCAGAAATCACACGCTCCGCACTTCTACCTTCCGTTTGCCAAAACCACGTAGCCACTAGAGTGCTACTGGTCCTAGGAACAAACACTACCAGCAACCACAACACACACACAGCAACGACAGCGGAAACAACTCGAAAGCCGGCTAACCAGAGGGGGGCGGTTAGACTGGGTATAGGGGGCGGTTAGACCGCCTCCACCTGGTAATCAAGAAATCCTCCAAAACACCTCTTCCAAGCACCAAAACGCACCACGGTTTCACCAACACAGATCTCTGGTCAAGGCCATGCTAGCTACCAGAAAATCTTGGCGAAAACCAAAACTCCACCCAGGGGCCTAGGGGCGGTTAGACCGGCTACCAGGGGCGGTCTAACCTCCTGTACCCAGCAACGAACTCCAAACAAGAACTCCTAGCAAACAACACGAGGACGACCCCAAATTTCACCTAGACGCTCCTCTGATCAAGGCGAACAAACTCACAGAGGAAAATCCGGTGAAACAAAACTTCAACCTGGAAACACCAGGGGCGGTTAGACCGGCCCCTCCAGGCGGTTAGACCGCCTCTCCCAGAAAAACAGCCCGCGGGTCAAACCCTAACTTCCTCGTGCCTGATCTCCCGAATCACTCTACGGATTGCAGTGAAACTTCGGGATTAGCTGGGTTACCTCCTGGGCAACCTCTACCTCAAAGGAATCGACCCGAAACGCTCACAATCAAGAGGAATCGAAGAAATCGCCTCTCTAGATCAAGAACTCGCCCAACTCGAACAAGCACCAAATCGAGTCCGATTAAAAGGGGATTTGGTGGCAAAGTCACCAGCCAAAGAGGCACAAGAACCTCATACGTGACACCCACTAAAAATCCCAAGAAATCGTTCTCAAAACACCGCCAACAAAGAGCTCCAAAAATCACCACAAAAGAGACGGGAAAACCACCATGAGGAACAACGCCGAACCATCTATACATACCATGAAAGGTTCGTACAAGGTCTAGCTTGCCACCCAAACATCCATCCCTCTCTCTAGATCTCACATGAAGCTCTCAAGCTAGTCCTAGGAAAACTAGGGAAAATGGAGAACGAAAATGGAAAAACAAATGAGCTAGGGTTCCAAGAGTTGGCTGCCATCCACCCACTAAATGAGTATATATGGAGGCACCCAAAAGACTAAACTACCCTTCACTAATAACTAGGGATACATGCCCCTCGAGGGCGGATTTGGAAGTCTTTGGAATTTCTTCATCGGACGGATGCCCGGCGACCGCACCCTGCTTAGCCTCGGCGCAAGCCTTGCGATCCCGACGTGTGTCCTCTGCTTCGAAGCATCTCGGCGCCGGCGGCCAGGGCGGTCAGACCGCCCCCCTGGGCGGTTAGACCGGCCGGGAGATCCGACCGACCCCGGGCGGTCGACCGCCCTCCCCGGGCGGTTGAACCGGCCCGGGTGGCCGCACACCCTCGTCGAGTCTTCGGCCTCGGTTTTGTGGCTCAACCGAGTAACCCCGTGGTTTTACGGTGAACCACCGCAAACCCCACGAACTCGGTGTAGCCTCCGCCAATCTCCACTCATGACTCGGCTCCCACGTAGTCTCGGCTCGCCCTTGGTTTTGAGGCTCTACCAAGAAACCGTCCATGACTTCATCTTGCTTGTTCATGCCACCATGCGGCCTGCACTTGACCCCACTAGACACCGGGTCCCTCGAACGAAGCCTACTTGTCTTCTCCACACCTGGAGGCCTCACCGGCGACGACCTTTCGCGCTTGTTCTTCACCTGCACCAACATGAGTCAAGCCGCAACCTGCACCTGCAATACTTAGCCAAGAATCAGTCCACACAACGTTGTCAATCACTCATCACACAAGGAAGCGACCATCCACCGGTCCTCGAACACACATGGTCCTCATCTTCAAAGGTTTTACCAATCCCCTTTAGCTTCCATATCTGAATAATGATAACTTGACTCTCCCTTACGAATTCAGTTTTGAGACCGGATGTAATGATGTAAAATCCATAGCAATTTTCAACATCTTCATTCATCCATGCATCCTGCCAGCAGATTCAGTGGAGGAAGGCAAAATCAGAGCACCTTTGAATACTATCAACCAAATATGATGGCCAGACAGCTAGGATGTGGCCAAGTGCCCCCAAGGCTATTCCTTCATGAATTCCTCAAGCCCAGAGAGTAAATAATGGAATCCCTGCAAGCCAGAAGAGTCTTTGAGTATCAGTGCAGCCCAACTGTTTATGCACCTAGGCCCTTTGTACCAACAACAATAGCTCATCCTTTTTTTACTTCTTGGTGGCAAGAATTCCATGATCACACCTTCAATGAGCCAGTACATTCCTTTTGTCTCGAGCTAATGCCTGATTTCCAGCTAATTTCAGAGGTAATATACCTATTTTTCCCCTTTCTCAATCATGTATTTCTTTACTGACCATGATCCTTTGCCATTTTTTGCAGGATACAGTGCCTGCCCCTCGTGCTAGGACAATCTCTTACAACGTTGCAGGCCCAATCTCTGCCTTGGGGTTTAATTCCACCACCTTGGCTCAACTGATGTCCAGATATGCCACATCAGACCCAACTCTCATCAGTTCAGCCTCTGATAAAAGGAAAGCTCCACCCCTGGTTGCTCCACCAGCTGCCAAGAAGAAAAGAACATCTAAAAGAGTTCTTATTGAGGTTAACATATTTTCCTTCCTAAGCATAAAATCACTCTTCATCCTAATAATTTTATCTTGTGTAATTTCAGACCAGAGCTCAGCAACCAACAATCACTACAGAATCTGCCAATGCCCCATCTATTGGTAAGGCCTTCACCATATCTTTTCCCTTTTCAAACCATTTTCTTCATTGGCATTTACCCTCCACTTATTATTTGCAAAGGAGACATTGGTGAACCAAACTGTGGGGAGTTCTCCTCCTCAACATGTTTCAAATCCAGTTTCACCAAGGATCCAACCATCCTCTCCTCAAGTAGAATCTCCAGCTTCACCAAGAATTTAACTATCCTCTTCTCAAGTAGAAGTTCTAGCTTCACCAGGGATGGATCCATCTTCTCCTCAGCCAGAAGCTTCAAACTTACCAAGGACTCCACCAGCTTCTCCTCAGTTAGAAGCTTCAGCTTTACCAGGGATCCCTCAAGCTTCTCCTCGACTGACCATCCAGGAACCCCTTCTTGAGCCTGAAAAACTCCCCTCTCCAACTTAGGAGGCCAGGAATGAGGTAAGCATAAATATTTACCTCTTTTATTTCCATTTAATAAATCATCCTTAACTCGGCAACCCTTTCTTTTCAGGATCAGGCTGCATCATCACCAAGCTTTTCTTTTACTGTGGATGACTTAACTACCGAAAAAGGAGATGAGGCATCTTCAGGCCAAGCTCTATCAGAGGAAAACCAAGCAAAGCTAAAAGAAATCCTCTCTTTGCTACAAAGGGATATCCAAGATCAAGTCAGGGATGTGGATCTTCTAAAAGAAGTGCTTGAATCCATCAACCAAGAGCTTCCTGATGATATCAAAGCCTCCTAGGAGCCTATCTCACAATTGGATAATCACATTGCAGCAGTGAGGCGAGCTTTGAAGAATCAATCCTCCCAACCAGTCTTGGAACAAAAGAGAGCCCAAGCAAAGCAATTCGTGAAAGACTCACAGGCTCAGATCCAAAACAATAAGGAATTGCTGGCTTAACTGCAGCATGCACTTGAGTTGAAAATCGTCAGAAAAGCTTCACTAGAAGCCGAACTGAAGAACTTGACGGCTGAAATCGAGGCTGACAAGAAAAAGATAGCCGAGCTTCCTGATTCAACAGAGAAAATCCAAAAGGAAGCTACAGCAGCATTGATTGAATCAAATCAGCTCAAGACAAAGCTCTCCGCTCTGTCTACAACCCAAGAAGCTGATCAGAAATTGCTGGAAAACATCAGCAAGATGATATCAGATGCTTCCAGTGTAATCTCAAAATACTTGGGTATATGATTGTATTAAACAATTTGTAGCCGAATGGTTTATCGTCCCTGTAATTTTGCTCACCATAAACTTTACCTTCCAATATTTGTCTTGCCTTACTTTAGTGAGCAACTTTAGATGATTCATTCGGCAACTACGGCCAAACAGTGTTAGACCCGAATAGCGACCCGACCGCAACTTAGCCGAATTTCAACCAGTCAAACCGAATATGACTCAGCTTGAATTCTAAATGACCCGACGACGATTCGGTTAAGGAAGTCTCTCCACCTCCCAAATTTCTCAGGATATGCACCATGATCTCCGGCCACGATCCCTTTGCCAGTCCCATAAATAAAAACCGCAGGTGCCCCTAGACTTTCACCAAGTCTTCTGCTTTCAAGCCTTTGCCAATCTAAACTTCTCTTCTCTAGCACTAGTACTCCCAAAAGCCCAATAGCAGGCAGCAGCAACAGGCGCCGGGCCAGCTATGAGGCCGAAGGGAGCCGCGCTGGCGCTCGCCGGAGGTGGTGATCGTCAATTTCTTCACAGCTTTTTCTAGATTTCCTTTTGTCTCTGACGACCCTCTTCATGTTTCCAGGCTCATCTAGTGGAACCCTCCTGCACCGGCCACGACTCCGGCCATGGTCGGCGACTCCTCGGGGTCGTCCGGCTATTCTCACTCCCCTAGCTCACGCTACAGCGATCACGACGCCCGCAGGTTCAAGGCGGAGCGTGATGAAACCCGGCGCGAGTTGGGAGACGTCTCCAAGAAGGCCGGAATCGCCGGACTCGAATGGGAGCACCAGTGCAAGAAGCTGCTGGAGGCCATCGACGGTGAATCTTGTGATTTGTTTTAATTCAACTCAACTTTGAACTAACCGCCATTGCTCTGTAATTGCTGCAGACCGTGACGCCGAGCTCAACTAGCTGAAGACGCTGGTGAAGAAGCTGGCGGACAAGGTGAACGCTCCCGGGGACACGCCGGAAGCTCGCCTTGGCGCAGTGGAAGACCGCGTCGACGAGGTGGCCCTCCATGGCGTCCGTCTGGGCACCACCCTAGGTCTGGCTGCCATGGCGACGCACACCAGCGTCGACTACTCCACGCGGCCGTGCGGCTTCCATGGCGGCGCGCCGGAGGACATCGATGACATCGAGGTCATCCTGGAGCGTCTCGATGGCCACGGCGACGCCATTGCCGACTCCATCCATCCCCAGTCTGTGCTGAATAGGCTTTTTGATTAGTTTGTACTAGGGATGTTGGAATTTTGGTAATAAATAATGAAATTTTATCTCCTGCATTTGTGTTGTGATGATTCCCTTCGACTTGTCATGTGAACCTTACTGTTTTGAACGCATACGGGAACTTTTATCATAGCCGAATACGCACAAACTCTTGTCCCGTGGCGTAGAATCCGCAGAAAATCCTCATTCGGGAGCCATGAACACTGTTCAATGAAAAACCCTTCGCATTCGGGAATAAAACCCTGTCGTTTGGTATTCCATTAATGTACGTCAGCCAGTCATCACTCCCAATGCGCTCTCACAGCTAATAAAATAGCCCCCTTGGTGCTCTGCAAATCCACTCGCATACACTTCCATCACCTCACGTCTTCTCTCCCTGCTTCTCCAGAAAAAAAACCCCCAAGGCCATGGCGGACAAGGGGAAAAGGCCAGTCGAGGAGAGCAGTGCTCCATCAAAGAAGCGAACCATCCGAGAGTAAGTTTTCCTTCTCAATCTTTTCCCTTGCTCTCGACTGCAATCTCATGATTTACCTTCCTTTGTTTTCAGCCTCGACTTGCTCCCAGAGGAGATCTTTGGAACTGAAGAGGTTCCCGAGTACATACTCTCTCATTCCTCTGCTGAAGAAGAAGACGCCACGCCGGAACAGAAGACCAACCACCAACTACGCCGCCACATTCGGCATCTAGAACACAACCTGCGGGACATCACCGCCCGCTGCAGTGCCGAACACGAACACCGCATGAGCTTGGAGGTGTTGGTAGGGGGTAAGATCTTCATCCTCATTTGATTTTCATGTTTAAGCTTTGGATCTCACATTCAACAAGTTGTTCCCTTCCTTCAGATGTTTCTGACAGGTACAACAACTTGAAGGCTTCCTGGGATAGCCTGATGGAAGCTGCAAGTCATGGCAATCCCCGAAGCTTCTACGTTGCTGTCACGGTGGTCCTGGAATAGTTGAAGAGGGAAGAGCTGAAGAGGAAAAACGCGGAATCAAAGGAATGAAGCATACTTTCGCTTCTTCCTCCAGGCCTTGTGCTTCCAACAGGCTCCCTTTTGTAATCTTAGGTAGCTGGGTTGCCAAATAAAGAACCTGCAAGAAACATTTGTAATGCAGAACATTTTTTGTGCTAAGGGCAATACACTTCAGTATTGGCCATCTCCTCTATTAGGATTTTTGTTCTGAAAGCGGCTCCTTTCCCGAACACCGGTTGTTTCTATATTTCTGATGCTTGTAATCCTGATGCTTGTAATCAACGATCAACTTCAATACTAGGATAATATTTTTTCAAGTATCTCCCGTTTATAGCAGCAGTAAACTCTTCTCCTAGTAAAGTCTTCAAGATATACGCATTTCCAGGCGCACATCTAACTACCCGAAAAGGACCTTCCCAATTCGGAGACCATTTGCCGAATGTACTATACTTAGTCCCAATCGGCAGTAATGCTTTCCAAACCAAATCTCCCTCTGCAAATTGCTTGACCTTTACTTTCTTGTTGTAATATTTAGCAACTCGCATCTTGTTCTTCTCAATGTTTTCCAATGCCCTAAGACGAATCATATGCAAATCCTCTAACTCGTTCATCATTAAGCCATTGTAATCTTTGGAACTTAAATCCTTTTGCAAAACCACTCTCCTTGAATCTGATTGCATTTCCCATGGCAAAACAGCATGATGCCCATAAACCAACTCATAAGGAGATGTTTTTGTAGCTCCATGAGGGGCCATTCGGTAAGCCCACAAGGCTTCATTGAGTACCGAATGCCACCTTCTTGGCTTCTGATCAATCTTCTTTTGTATAATCTTGATCATGATCTTGTTAGAAGCCTCTGCCTGACCATTAGCTTGGGCATAATAAGGAGAAGAATTTAACAATTTGATCCCCATGCTTTCAGCAAATTCCCTGAACTCTGAAGATGTAAATTGAGTTCCTTGATCAGTTGTAATTATTTGAGGAATTCCAAATCTGTAGATGATGTGTTCTTTGACAAACTCAATCATGTTTTTTGATGTTAC
This sequence comes from Cenchrus americanus, assembly GCA_947561735.1. Lineage (NCBI taxonomy): Eukaryota > Viridiplantae > Streptophyta > Magnoliopsida > Poales > Poaceae > Cenchrus > Cenchrus americanus. The sequence continues at coordinate 123,753,537 of OX387244.1, read as the reverse complement.
TTTCTTCAATGGAATTTCCTCAACCCATTTAGTGAAATAATCTGTCGCCAAAAGCACAAACTTATACCCCTTGCTAGATGGAGGATTTATTTGGCCAATCAAATCTATACCCCATCCTCTGAATGGCCATGGCTTGATAATATGATTCAAAGCTGATGCTGGAACTCTTTGGATATTCCCAAACTTCTGACAATCTTGACACCCTTTGTAATACTCAAAGCAATCTTCCAAAGATCGTCGGCCAATAACACCGTGTGCTCGATAACCCACTTCATTCGGTAAGCCGATTGATGCGCTCCACACAGCCCATCATGCACTTCACTCATCATTTTCTTTGCTTCTTCTTGACCCAGGCATTGTAGCAACACCCCATCTAATGATTTGTAAAACAAATGTCCATCAAGAAGAACAAACTTTATAGCTTTATACCTGAGCTTCCTAGAGACCTTTCGGGGTGGATTTTTAGGATAATCAACAATTTCTTTTCTCCAATCATCTTCTGCTAGATCACTCCCGAAAGCACACACATCATTGGCAAACACTTCTTGATTTTCTCTGTAACCCGGAGCACTTTGATCCAACCTGTTTGCCTCTTCATTGTGTTCCCTAGGAATATGTTGCAGAATTACTAACTGAAAACTTTTCAAAATTTCCTTGCATTCCTCGTAGTAATTCCTCAGGATATCATTGCTACATTCATATTGGCCATTCAATTGTTTTATAACTAGCTCTGAATCTCCATAAATTTCAACTGAAATAGCCTTTGCTTCTTTCAAATATTGAAGCCCTCTAAGCAATGCTTCATATTCTGCTAGATTATTTGTGACAGTAGGTTGAATAGGGATAGCAAATTCAAACATCTCACCTCTGGGTGAAATCAATAAAATTCCTACTCCACCACCCTTGCCACATGAGGATCCATCAAAGAACAAAGCCCAAGGAGTAATTTCAAGCAAATCAATCGATGGATCGCGATGTTCAGTAATGAAATCAGCAATAATCTGACCTTTAACAGCTTTTGCCGATTCAAATTTCAATTCAAACTCAGACAAAGCTAAAATCCACTTGCCAATCCTTCCATTCAAAATTGGCATAGATAACATGTGTTTAATTACATCAAACTTTGAATATACAACGCATTCGGCATTTAACAAATAGTGTCGAAACTTTGTACATAAGTAATAAACACACAAGCAAAGCTTCTCCGCAGCCGAATATCTTGTTTCGGGATCAAGCAATTTTCGGCTAAGGTACGCAACTACTCTTTCCTTTCCCTCAAATTCTTGTATAAGGGTCGATCCAATGGTTTGGGTATCGGCCGCCACGTACAACGTGAAAGGCTTGTTCAATTGTGGAGGCACCAACACTGGTGGTTCCTTCATGTACTTCTTGATCTCATCGAAAGCCTTTTGTTGTTCGTCACCCCACACAAACTTCTGATCCTTCTTGATCCTCAACAACGGAGAAAAAGGCAACACCTTTTGTGATAAATTTGAAATAAATCTTCTCACAAAATTGATCTTGCCGAGCAGTGATTGCAATTCCTTGAGATTGGTTGGAGGAACAACTTCATCAATAGCTTTCATGCTTTTCTTGCCAACTTCTATTCCTCCCTCATCCACGAAAAAATCCCAAGAACTCTCCAGTTGAGACTCCAAAGGCACATTCATTTGGGTTCATCTTAAGCCCATGCTTTTGGGTGCACTCTAGAGTTTTTCTCACGTCATTCAAGTGTGATTCATGATCCAAAGACTTGATCACGACATCATCAATGTATATCTCAACAATTTTGCCGATCAACTCATGATGAAAAATATAATTCATGGATCTTTGATAAGTTGCACCGGCATTTTTCAACCCAAATGTCATAACAATCCACTCAAAAAGGCCTATATGTCCAGGACATCTGAAGGCTGACTTTGATATATCTTCTATTGCCATAAAAATTTGATTGTACCCTGCATTGCCATCCATGAAACTAATAACTTTGTGTCCAGCAGCGGCATCAACCAACAAGTCAGCAACAGGCATTGGATATCCATCCATGGGTGTAGCTCTATTTAGATCTCTAAAGTCTATGCAAACCCTCATTTTCCCATTTTTCTTGTAAACAGGGACAATGTTAGAGATCCACTCCGCATATCTGCATGGCCGAATGAAATTTGCTTCGATTAATCTCTCAACTTCTTTTTCACGTCGGCCAATACTTCATCCTTGTAGATCTTTCGGGGAGGTTGCTTGTAAGGTTTAAAACCAGGCTTGATTGGCAACTGATACTTAACAATGGAACGATCCATACAAGGCATCTCCGAATAATCCCAAGCGAATCAATCTTTGTATTCTTTCAGTAGCTTGATCAACTCTTTTCTGAAACTTGAATCTAAGTTAGCACTGATAAATATCGGCCTTGGTTTATCACCATCGCCAATATCAATTTCTTCCAATTTGTTCGCCGACATGAATCCACGTCCTAACTTTCCATCAGTTCCATCAATTGGATTATCCATTAAAAATTGCTATAAGAGCCGACTGCTTGAATCGGCTGTAGATCACTGCTGACTAGTTCAACAGGACCTTCACCCCAGTCCTTGCCTGAGAAGCAATCTATACCTTGATACTCCCAGAAGGCTAGTTCCACGTTAGCCACGCTTACTGAATCATCTGCTTGGACCACTCTATAGCATCATCCACCCATTGAACAAGATGTTGATGCATGGTAGATGGGATGCAGCAATTTGCATGGATCCAGTCCCGTCCAAGCAGCAAGCTATATGCCCCTTTGCCCTCAATGACAAAGAAGGTCGTGAGCAAGGTCTTAGACCCGATCATCAGATCCACATGTACACAGCCCTTGGTGTCTGAAGGATTCCCAGCAAAATCATTCAGAACTATACTTGTTGGCGTCAAATCCCCAGGGCCCATGCCAAGCTTCCTGAACGTAGTATACGGCATCACATTGACCGCAGCTCCACCATCAACGAACATCTTGGTCAATGGCTTCCCATTGACATATCCCCTCAAGTACAACGGTCTCATGTGTCGATTCTTGGTTGGCTTATCAAAGGTTGCTTGCTTGGCCAACACCAGCTGTGCCATCAGCCCAAATTGCTCAGCCTCATCGATGTCTGGTGACGCCTCTTCCTGCACAACCTGATTAGCTGGAGCCATGAATTCATTCGGCAAGAAGCATACCATGCACGCTGGAGCCGAACGATCAAATCCATCAGGCTTATCCTTGGGACGCCACACCTGTTTCCTCTTGATCCCTGCCTGCTTCAACTCCTGATTCCTCAAGCGTTGAACTCTTCTCTTTTGGCTCCTCCTCAAGCCAGGTGGGCACCACTGTCCTTTCTGCCAGACATATTCACGCTCTTGTTCTTCATGATCAACCCACCTATGATTAGCATATCTTTTTCTTGGGTGATCATCAGCTCCATTTATTTTTATGCGCCGACCGTCACTAGGGTGAATCCTTCCAATTCTTTCATGGACAGATCGGCAATTGACAGTATCCTGCCTATACTCAGTATATTTGTCACTGCATTCAGGACAATTGTTCAACGTGGGGAGCTTCAAACCCTCATTCCAGCAGTGCCTGAAGAACGCACATCCCTAATGCGCACGCTCTTTCTCTCGTGCGTGCTCTTCTCATTCTTTCTTGTTCACTTCTTCATATCTTCGCTTCTCCTCCTCGTATTTTTGTTTCTGGTAGCGTTCTTTCTCTTGCTGACGCTACCACTTGTTAAGGAGAATACGCAAAGTCACCCTAGGTTTGGATTTGGAGGATTCCACTACTTCAATCTGACTTTTTAGGATGCGAGGCACTTCCTTGTGGATTTGTTCCATTGTTACTTGTTGAGCAGGGTCAACTGATCCACCCTGCTTTGCCCTCGCTGAAGCCAAAACCTTTACTTTTCCTTTTTTCCTCAGCAGTCACCATGTTGACTGAAAACCCAATCATGTTTTGAGGAAAAGGATTGCCATCCAACTTCATCTTGTTGTCAAACTTCAAATGACCTTCTTGGATAGCCTTTTGAATTCTCATCCTGAAAACCCTGCATTCATTAATGGAGTGAGAATTCCTGTCATGAAACCCGCAGTATCTCTTTTCTTTAACTCCATTAGGCTGAAGCATAGAATGCCCCTCTGGCAACTTGATTCGGCCTTCCTTTACAAGGAACTCAAAGAGCTTATCAGCCTTGGTGACATCAAAGTCATAGGTTCCCTTGGCTTGCTTGACCCATCTCTGGTTCACTGTTAATGGCTCTTTGCCCCACACCATTTCAGCTGCAGCTATTTCCTCTTCATCATCAAATTCCTCTCCTTGATCAGCCCTCCCGAGGAATTGGTTGTAGATGTCAGCTATATCACTGTGTTTGGCAAACCTAGAGTCTTTCTTGAAGCCATAAGCTTGGTTGCTCATTAATGACAGTCTGTGTGACAATTGGCCAAGATTATCAAACTCCATGCCGAATAGCTTTTCCTGAATAGCTGGCAACATACCTGCTATAGCCATATCAGCCAATTGATCATATGGTAGATTCAAAGAGAAGCACATGCTTTTAGTCTCTATGAACCTCCTAAGGAACTCCATGGGTGTCTCATTATGCCTCTGTCTCAGGGTGGTTAGATCAATTAGCTTCTTCTTATTACTGCCAATGAAGTAATGAGCGTGAAACTTTTGTTCCAAATCCTTCCAGGAACAGATTGATTGAGCAAGCAAAGAAGCGAACCATGTAAAGGCCGGGCTTGTCAGTGATAAGGGAAAATATCTGATCATGAATGCTTCATCAGCTGAAGCTTCCCCAAGCTGCATCAAATATCGGGCTATATGCTCCACAGTGTTAGTATCATCTTGCCCAGAAAACTTTGTGAAATCTGTAGGAGCTTTCACCCTGTGTGGCAAAGCCACCCTGTTATACCATTCTGGGAAAGGAGGTGTATACACATGCCCTTGATTTTTGGGTTTCAGGCCGAATTGATTTTGTAATACATCAGCCATTTTCTACACCATAAGATCAATGTTAGCGTCTTGATCCCCTGGCCTTCCAGTAGGCCCAGTAGGCATTCCTGTGGTCGTACCATATCCAGGATTCGGGAAAGCATCAATAGCACCATAATCCATGAATTCTGAATATCCATCCCCAAACATGTTCTTCTGTAGCCTATTATTTGCTGGGGCTATTCTGTAAGTAGAGCCAGGTGGAACTCCAGAAGAGCCAAATGCCAATTCTTCATAAGTAGGCCTGTTGGGCATTGCCTGATAAGGGTTCTGTTACTGGATTGGACGACCTCCCGTGCTTTGCAAAGGCGGCTGGATTGGCTGACCTCCCGCGCTTTGCGGAGGCGGCTGGATTGGTTGACCTCCCGTACTTTGCAGAGGTGGCTGAGCACTTGCATCTCGAACTGGTTGGCTATTGACAGCAGCACTTGATTCTCCTATCTCCATAGTAGGCCCTTGGGGTGATACTCGACCAAGCACCCTTTCCATGCCTAGGCCAAAGACACCAACCATCATGTGTTTGACCATTATGCTTTCCATAGTTTGCTGAACCGCATTCATAACTTCCTGTTTCTCTTCAGCAGATGTGGTGTCAGGTTCTCCTAGTAGTAGAACTCTTGGCATGTCACACTTAAGATATGGCACACCACTTCTGTTTTTAGCAAACGACATTAGGCACTTCTGCTGAAATTGATCAATAGCATCTTTTTAATTGCACTTGCTGCTCTGGAGACATCTCCTCCATGGTGACATCCATGACGTCATGAATATCAGGCATCTTGATCAGCTAGATGGTCCCACCGGGTGTGCCAAAAAGTGTGTTGACGTAAAATCAGCACCTCACGCCAAGCACACAGCAAGCCGAACAAAGCTGGCTTAACACACGTGCCGAATCCGAAGCGTGCCAGTCAATTTTCCTGAAACTGACAAAGGATGAAAAGCAGTTAGATAAAACCTGGAACTTGCCGGGTGGTACCAGACAGTTCCGTATTTACGGCTAGAGAGCCAATTAAAATGACATATAGCTACAACAAGCTATCTGTCAGCAGTTTGAATATCATTCGGGAGCTCTAAAACATGAAAAACATGATATAGCCGAATGCATGACGTAAGCATGATGAAAATCAGTCTTTATCTAAGCGAAATTTGCAGCATGTGTCCATGACCGATTTTCGAGGATAGATTACAATAAAATAAAATAAGGTGAAAGCATGATTATAAATTTGAAATAAACAAGCATGCATAGGCCAAAAGCACTAGTCTACCGCATGTCTAAGTACTTTCAAACCCGTCGAGTGTGACACCAAACAAATTAATCCACCGCATGATACAACTTGTTTGAAATCACACCACCAACCAAGAATAGATCAATCCGCCGCATGATACAATCTAAACATGGAAGGCTAAAAGCATACATTATTTCAAGCAAATTCATGAACATATTTCACTTGTGAAGGGATTACCGAACACGGCTGTACAGCCGAATCGGGTTCCGTGGAGAAGGAACAAACATTGCCAAGGATGATAAATCTATCAGATTGAATCGAATTCTAATCCACTGGATGACTAGCTCTAAGATAATCCAAAAACCTGCATCTACCGCATGATACCCAGTTCTGTCAAGATCTATGCAAGATCAACAAGCTTGAACCCGCAACATGTGACAATCTAGATTGATCTAAATTCAGCTATTGAGAGCACATGATCCGTTTACCATATAAAACCAAGGACTTGAAAATATAATACATGGATCTCAAAGAGATAGAGCCGAAACTAATCAATCTAGATTGGGCAAAAGAGTGTTACATGAATTAAACATAAAGCAAAATTCAAAGCAACACGTGGTAACTTAATGAATCTATTAGGTCTTGCCAAATCTAATAGAGCCGATAACTAGCTTCGAGGTAGATCTTAGCCTACCGCATGGCTCATGCTCTAACAGGAAACCCTCTTGAACTAAGCTTAAATCCACTGCATGATACTAAGCATGGTAACAAGACTACTTGCATCACGATCTAAATCCACTGCATGATACTAGACTTAATACAAGGTTGCCGGTACTTACGGAGGTCGACATATCGATGGCTCCTCTCGAAGAACTCGACGACTCGACTAAAGGACTCGAAGGTTGGCACAGGGCCGATTTGTTGTGAAATTGTTCGATCCCTATTACAAACACCAAGGGTTTATATTTATACCCTTGTCCTAACACGACTCCTGGTCGACTACGAGTACAACATTCATTGCCTAAATTAATGTCCCGGCGCCAATGTCCATCTCGCACCCGTCATCAATTCGTCCCTTCCTTATATCCGGGCCACGTCATCACGTATTCCCGAAAGCTTCCTTTTTTTAAGCGCAAACAGCCCTTCTGCCGAATGATGGCGTACTACCGACCGCAAGTATCTTTACTGACCGCAAGTATGTTTCCTGCCGAATGGCGCTTCTTTATCAAACTCAGCCCACAAGTCAGTCCCTTTCCTGTACCAATTTTTGGTGTTAATAGTATTTTAATTACTCTGGTGCATATCATCGCTTTGGTACCAGCTGTGACAGAACCGCTCAAAATAATTCCGTATGATTGCCTAAGCCTGTCCACGTAGCCATTAAGCAATAGTAAAGAATTATTATGTCGCTTCTGCCGGGTAAAGCCCGGTGAATCACTTACAACAGGATCGAGATATGCGCTAGCCCACACGAAGGTGGGACCAGAGTAAAACATGACATTACATAAAAGGTTCACAAGTTCAACATTATTACAAACCAGGTTTTTCATACATAAAAGTAAAGAAGGTTCAGAGTTTAGATAGCGGAAAGTAAACTACACGCATGATACACACAGGAGGCCATTCATGCATATCACTCCTCATCATCGTTCTCCCATTCAAGTTCCCAACCATCTGGGATAGAACCAGGCCAGATGGGATTACCTGAAAACAACAACAAAAGCAAGGCTGAGTATACTAATACTCAGCAAGACTTACCCGACAAAAAGAAAATACAACTAGACATGCAAGGCTTTTTGGCTGCTGGGTTTGTTTTGCCAAAAGCGACTAAGAGTTGATCCTTATTTTCAGATTTTAGCTCCAATTCTAGTATGTTAACCATTCTAGGTGAGCACCTGCACTAAACAAGCATGTTGTGCAAACAATATTAAATAGGTAACATTATTAATCCAAAATGTTCCATAAATAAACATGGGGTAGCCAGCGGTCAAGCCGACTCCTCCTGGGTGAGCGTGTACGTCCCGTCCGGTAAATCTACACGCATACATGCATATGCATTAAATTAAGGTGAAGGTGGGAGAATTTCCACAAAACCAACTCTTGTTGGCCATATTCAACCAAACATTATTATTTTCTCACAGAAATTATTAGGGTGGTGTGATGATGAACAAAACACTACTTTGATGGTGATTGTGTGCACATCTAAGCAAATTAAGTTACTTAACTTTACCAAACAGTAAGGGGGTGTGTTTTTAAAGATTAAAACATAACCAAAACATGATTTCACAATTTAACACTTTAATCTCCCTTTCTTTAATTAATTCCATAAAACAAGCTTTTCACCCCTAAATCCATATAAAACCAAAAACACTTCAAATGAGCCTAAGCTTTTGCACACGGTAGCATATGTCTATTTAAGCTCTCAAACCAAAATATAGCTTAAGATCATTTATAAATTAATTTATATGAAAAAGACAAATTTCAGCCTAGTAAATAACCATTAATTCATATAAAAAGATTTAATAAACTTTTTGATCTAAACTTTCTTCTACAAGTCATGTATGTCAAATATAAGCTTCTGACCAAAGCATAAGTGTATATTCAAATTATTTTTTAACTTTTGAATTTAAACTCCTACACAAGATTAAATCCAAAACATAAATCAAAGCACATCCTAAAATCACATCCATCCTACCAGAGGTACTAATCACCAAGACAAAGACCTAGGGTGCACATGTGCTCAAAGAGAAGTTCAATAAAGGGGCTATAAAAAGCATGAAGCTTAATCTAGCATAAAGCTTGCATAAATCATAACGGAACATATACACATCAAAATCATTCCAACTTTGGTCACAAATCTAGAAATACCATAAAGCGCTACAAATCCAAAATTCAACTCCATAGCATGTGTATATTCTAAACTACACTAAAAATACATCAAACTGAGTTTGAAATTTTAATTCAAAAACTACACAGAAAAACCCTATGCATGCTTTCATGAAAAGGTAGGTTTCTTCACCTGGAACCCAACAAAATTGAATATGCATTTTTCTGATTTTTCTACGATTTTTAATTAATTTTCGAAGTTGTAGCAAAACCTATAGATCTCTTTTACAGGCCGGCCCTTGAAAGAACTTTTCAATATTACACACAGGTCCCTAGTTTATGAAGAACTCACTAAACATTTTTCAATCTTTGCAATGTGACCCCCGGCGGCCATGGGGACCTCGCCGGCGGTGATTGGCCGCCGGGGTTGGCCGGGAGGCGGGCCTGAGGGGCGTGTTAGCCTACCTAGGGGTAGTTGGAGGTTGTGGAGACGGAGATAGGGCCGGGGGAAGCCTCGCCGGGTGCTGACGGTGGAGCTATGGCCGGGCTCCCGCCGGATTTCGCAGCCCCTGTCGCGGAGGCCGTAAGGAGGGCGGCTGTGGTGGCTCGACGTCGGGGAAGGCTTCAGGGAGGAGGAGAAGTGGTTGGGCGACGGATTTTCGGTCGGAGATGGCCGGAACGGTACCGGCGGCGGTGAGCAGGGGAGTAGCCCGCTGGCGCTTGAACCCCCGTCTCGGTGCAGCACAATGCGTGATAGAGGAGGTGGTGGAGGTTCAAGTGTGTCCAAAGGGAGGTGTAGGAGCTTGAAGGCGGATGCGGTTCGACTTGGAGTAGTGCTAGGCCGCGGCGGCCATGGAGGTGGCCGGCGACACTGATTTTCACTGGACGGGCGGCGAGCACGGCGAGGATGACGAGATGAACGACGCGGCGCCCTCGACCTGTCCCTCCTTAAACCCGTGCCCTACTGGCCAGGTCGCGCGTGCATCGCGCAACACGACGCTGTCGCCCGCCACGTCTCGGCACGTGGCCACGCATGCGTGCGGGGTCTTCCTGCGCGCGGTGTACGGGAGGGAGCGAGACGGAGGGTTCCCGATCTGTCCATGGGTCCACAACGACGTCTATGATGTGTCTGTACACCGGAGTATCGCGAGGGGCCACGTGGACGGCGCGATCTGAAGCGCGCGTGCGCGCGCCTAGGCACAGCGACGACGTCGTCCGCCTCATTTTCCAAAAATGTCAACTAAGTCAAAAATCTCCAAAAATAAAAGTTGTAGAGAATCTATAGACCTACAACTTTCACAAAGGGTGACCTATGTTTTGATCAACGGATTTGTGTGAAAACGCGTTGAACTTCAGGAAAAACTCAGGCCCCAAATACTGTTCACAAGGACTTCAAATCGATTTTTTGGCCAATTTGCACTCAAAATTTGAATGTCCGCCAATTACGAAAAATGTGTTCCCGGAGGTAGCGAAGAACTTTTATATTGGCCGATTTTGAACTTCTATAGTGAGATTTGGAGAACGCGCAAGAAAATCAAATCAGCCCTTTTGAATCTATAGGGGTTTGACCTAGAATTATGACTTTAACCTAGGTCTTTTGTGCAAAACTGTGAACAGTCAAGCAAAACATGCTTAGAGAGTAATTAATTTTGATTAACACCACTAATTGAGGTATTTATCTTTAATAAACACCTAGGGTGTTACACGTACATCGCCGAATTCCATACCCAACCCTATACATCTCTTTTGTACATCGCATTACTTGAACACAACCTACTCTCAAAGTTTTGTCTCGTCTCTAGCATGGTTTATTTTAAATTTCAGATTGTGTTTATGCAATAAAGAGAAGAGTTGAGAGCTTTGAGAAGAGAGAAAAAGATGTCAAGAGAGGGAAAAATAAAGAGAAAAATATGTGTATGGAAAAGAAAGAAAGAAAAATATAAAAGAATGAAACAGAGTGATTAAAAATAAAAAGAAGAAAAAGAGAGAAGAGGAGAAGCAAGAAAGATATGAGAGGGATTAATTCTCATGATCATTGGCTTTCAAAGATCAACAACCATTAGAGGAAGTTCTTAGCTTGACAATATTTGTGTTGATTGTGTTAGCCATACCTATAGCTCCACTTTACATGTTATATGAAAGACTTATGCATGGGAGGTGAGAGTTTTATAAAACTTGTTTAGGATAGCCACTTTATATGAGTGACATGAGAGAGCTTGGAGAAAGGTTTTTGTCTAACACATGTTGCAGGAATTTTATTTTTGAAAATCATAAAAACTCTCCAATGGAAGCAAAGACGTAAGCATGGCTGAAATTGAAGACTTCGAGTGAAGAGTTTGAGTTGTGGGGTAAATCTTGACGTGGTAAAGATTCTAAACACCCATGTTTATTTATGATGGTCATTGTTAACACCGAAATTTGGTAAGGAGTCGACTTGTGGGTCGGTTCGATAAAGAGTCCGTACGGTGGAAGGAAGGATATTTTCGAGAGATATTCGGCAAAAGGGTCCGCGGTCGGCTATCCGCTCGGTTCGGCAAAGGAACGAGAGAGCTGATTTTGCGGGATTGGACGGTGACGTGGCTCGATCGGGGGGCGAATGGATGGATAGGTGATCAAACTTAGAGATAAATTAGGCAATGAATCCATTCGCGAGTTGTACTCAATAGGGTATAAATACGATCCCTGGATGTATGTAACGGACACAATCATTCCTCAATACACACCGGCCTTACGCCAAACCCTAGAGTCCTTGTCGTGTCGTCGAGTTCTTCGAGAGGACCAATCGATCCGTCGACCTCCGTGAGTACCGGCAACCTTGTATCATGTCTAGTATCATGCGGTGGATTTAGATCTGATGCAAGTAGTCTTGTTACCATGCTTCGTGTCATGCGGTAGATTCAAGCTTGGTTCAAGAAGGTTTCTTGTTAGATCATGAGCCATGCGGTAGGCTAAGGTCTGGCTTGAAGCTAGTTATCGGCTCTATTGGATTTTGGCAAGATCCAATAGATTCATTAAGTTACCCCGTGTTATTTTGAGTTTTACTTTATGTTTTAATTCATATAACACACCTTTGCCCAATCTAGATGGGTTTGGATCGGCTTTATCTTTTATGATCCTTATTCGAGTAGATTTCATGTTTCAATACGTGGATCTTGTGCTCTCCAATAGCCGAAACCGAATCGATCTAGGTTGTTACGTGTTGCGGGTTCAAGCTTGCTATGTTCGTATAAATCTTGAAAGAGCCGGGTATCATGCGGTAGATGCAGGTTTTTGGGTTGCTTTGGAGCTAGTCATCCGGTGGATTAGATTCCCAAATCGATCGATAGGTTTATTCACGTGGTAATGTTTGTTCCTTCTTCATGGACCCCGAATCGGCTGTTCAGCCGTATTCGGTTATGTTTCTTCACGAGTAGACCCCGTATGTTATTTATGTTTTAAATGATGTGTGCTTTTAGCTTTCCATATTTAGATTGTATCATGCGGTGGATAGATCTATTTGTGGAAAGTGGTATGGTTTTTCATGCAAGTTGTATCATGCGGTGGATAGATTTGTTTGATGCCGTACCCGACGGATCTTAAAGTAACTAGACATGCGGTAGACTAGTGCTTTGGATCTATGCATCCTTGTTTAATACATGATCATGTCCGTGCTTTACTTTATTTAATGTAAATCTCCATGGGGATCGGTCATATCTTTGCGCGTGCACCTTTGTTTATACAAAGACCGATCGGCTGTCACGCTTACGTCATCCATTCGGCGGTATTCTTTTTTCCCCTTTGCGGTTTCCCGAATGGTCGTGGCTCTTTGACGGATAGCTTTCCATAGCTATGTGTTATTCCATCCGGCTCTTTAGCCGTAAATATGGAACCGTGCGGTACCACCCCTGCAAGTTCCAAGCTTTGATATCTAACTACCTTATCTTTTGTTAATTTTCGGGAAAAATTGGTAGGCACGTCATTTGCTCTGCTCGCGCGTGTGAAGCCGGCTTTGTTCGGCTTGCTTTGTGTGATTGGCGTTGAGTACACTTTTTGCGTCAACACACTTTTTGGCACGCCCGGTGGGACCCGGCCGAATAGATTCAAGATGCACGAAATCTCGGATCTCATGGATGTCAATATTGAAGACCTTTCTCCCGGAACGGCGGCGGCAACTCCAAGATGTCGTAGACCGGTTTCGAGCGAAATGTCTGCTGTCGTTCAAAAAGAATAGAAGTGGCGTCCCGTATCGAAGAACGAGATGCCCGAGTGCTGCTGCCGGAGAGAAATCGATGCTACATCTCGGCGGGGAAAAGGAGGAATGTGCGCGGGTGTTCCAAGAGTCGGCGGATTACATGCTCATCAAGCACAACAAGGCTTTCCTCGGATCGCTTCAACGGATGATGGTGGCCATCTTTGGCCGGGCATGGAGCAAGCGTTCGGCAAGGCACCGGCCGGGGGAAAAATGTGGAGGCGGGTGAATCAAGCTCGCGGCCGCCGCTACGGAGCCGGCCACGGCGGCCTCCTCCTCGGAGCTCGGGAAGCCAAGCATTCCAACCTCCTCTGCCCAGGCGCGGGGGCAGGCCGGTTCGGCCCCCGTTGCAAGCTTCGGGGAGGTCGGCCAATCTGCCGCCACCACGGAGCGGCACGGGTCGGCCCATGTGCAACGCCGAATCCGTGCCGGCCTACGTACGGAGACCTAGCGTTCGGCTCGTGCGGGGCCCCACTTGATCCCGGCCGAAGAATTGCTCCGTCGACCAGCGGCTCCCGAGAAGAATTTGTACGGCGGTGGATATCATGAAGTGGGAAACTACGGAGCGTTCGACGCCTTCCCGCACCCGAGGGTACGCGCCGGTGCGGGCGCGCAAGAAGATGACGCCCTAGCGCGCAAGATGGCCGAATTGATGCGAGAATCGGTTCGGCCTCAAGCCAAAGATGCGGGGTCCCGCCTATAGGCTGCTTTGTTCCCCGAGTGGTACTATAACGTGCTCCCGCCGCCAAGGGTGAAACCGCCAACGGAATTCACAAAGTTCTCGGGGCGGGGGACGAGACAAGCACGGTCGAGCACATCGCCGTTACCTCATGCAGCTTGGGGAATGCTCGGCCGAGGAGACGTTCAGGGTTCGCTACTTCCCCGCCTCACTGACGGGTCCAGCTTTTCAGTGGTTCTCGTCCCTGCCTCCTGAATCAGTGGCCAGATGGAAGGATTTGGAGCGTAAATTCCACGCTCATTATTTCGGTGGCAGCTCTGAGAAGAAGCTAATTGATCTCGCCACCCTGAAGCAAAGGCACAGCGAAACGCCGCTGGAGTTTCTTAGAAGATTCGGGGAAGTCAAAGGCATGTGCTTCTCGCCGAACTTGCCGGACGATCGGTGGTCCGATATGGTCGTCGCCGGGATGTTGCCGGCCGTGCGCGAGAAGTTATTTGGGATGGAGTTTGAGAACACGGGCCGGCTATCACGAAGTTGTCTCTAATGAGCAATCGGGCATATGGTCTCAAGAAGGACCCCAAATTTGGCAAGCGACACGACGTCGGCGACATCTACAACCGGTTCTGGACAAAGCGATCTCGTTCGAGGATTCGAGGATGAATTGGAGGTAGGCCGCGGCGAGAGATCATGTGGGGTAAGGAACCCACGACAATGAATCGGCGTGGGTCCAAGCGGACCAAGGGGACTTATGACTTTGACATCACGAAGGCCGATAAGTTGTTTGAGCTCTTAGTGAAAGAAGGCCGAATCAAGGCTGCACGAGGGGCATTCTATGCTTCGGCCCGATGGAGTTAAAGCGAAACGTTACTGTGGCTTCCATGACGGGGATTCACACTCCATCAACGATTGCGGGGTCTTCGGGATGAGGATCCGAGAGGCCATCCGGGAGGGACACCTCAAGTTCGATAACAAGATGAAGGTGGATGGCCACCCCTTTCCTCAGAACATGCTCGGCTTTTCTGTCAATGCGATAACAGCCGAGGAGAAGGGTAAGGTCAAGGTCCTGACCTCAACCAGGTCCAAGCAAGGCGGAGCAGTGGACCCAGAACGCCAGGTGACTCTGGAGCAAGTACAAGGTGACGCCCCCCGCATTCTCAAGAGCCACATCGAGGTTGGGGAATCATCCAGGCCTAAGCCCAAGGTGACAACACGCATTCTCCTCAACAAATGGCGGCGCCAAATAGAGGAAGAGCGCTACCGGAAGCGTCGTCACGAGGAGGAGCGGCGCGGGCGAAGAAGAGGCGCGCGAAGGGACCGGGAACGGTACACGCGCGAGCGAGCGCGCACACTAGGGATGCGCCTTCTTCGAGCCTTCTTTGGAATGAGGGTCTAAAGCTGCCCACATTGAAGAGCGTCCGAATGCGGCGACGGGTATGTTGAATACGGGCGGGGAAGGCGCAATCGCCAATCCGTCCACGAGAGACTTGGAAGGATTCACCCTAATGGGGATCGGCGTCAAAAAATTGAAGTCATCGATCATCCCAGGAAGCGCCAGGCTGATCTCGGGTGGGGCCGATCAAGAAGAAGACGAGGATGACTACGTGCGGCGAGAAGGGGCGGTGGTGCCGCCGGCCTACGCGAGAAGCCGGAAGAGACGGGTCCCGGCGCTTGAGGAACCGTGAATTGAAGCGGCGGGATCCAAACGAGGCGGATGTGGCGCCCCAAAGACCAACTTTGAGGGATCGAAGTGTTCGGCTCCGGTATGCATGGTATACTTTCTGCCGAACGAGTTCATGGCTCCTGCTAACCAGGTTATGCAGGAGGAAGCTTCTTTCGACGACGAGCAGACCGAGGAGATGATGGCTCAACTGGTACTGGCCAAGCAGGCCATCTTCGACAAGCCGGCCAAGAACCGTCACATGAGGCCGCTGTACTTGAGAGGGTACGTCAATGGCAAGCCATTGACCAAGATGTTCGTCGACGGTGGAGCGGCAGTCAATGTAATGCCGTACACCACCTTCAGGAAGCTTGGAATGGGCCCGAGCGATTTGACGCCTACAAGCATCATCTCGAATGACTTCGCGGGAACCCTTCGGACACCAAGGGATGTGCTCACGTGGACTTGATGATCGGGTCCAAGACGCGCTCACCACCTTCTTTGTCATTGAGGGCAAAGGAGCCTACGGCTTCTTTGCTTGGGCGGGGCCCCGGATTCATGCTAAGCTGCTTTGCGTCCCATCCACCATGCATCAACGGCTCATCCGGTGGGTGGACGACGAGATCGAGGTCGTCCAAGCGGATGATTCCGTGAGCGTGGCCAACATGGAACCGGCTTTTCGGGAATACCGGGGGATTGATTGCTTCTCGAGGCAAAGGGGGGGAAGGTCTGTTGAACTGTCGGCGGCGACCAACGGCCGATTCAAGCGATCGGCTCTTATAGTAATTTTTAATGGAGAACCCCGTGGATGGCACCGATGGCAAATTAGGGCGAGGATTCATGTCGGGCGATAAACTAGAAGAGGTTGACATTGGAGGCGGTGATAAGCCAAGGCCGACGTTCATCGGTGCAAATTTACGGCCCGGACTTCGGGGGGATTTAATTGAACTTCTCAAAGAATATAAGGATTGCTTCGCACAGGGATTACTCGGAGATGCCCGGATTGGATCGTTCCATCGTCGAGCATCGGTTGCCAATCAAGCCTGGTTTCAAACCATATAAGCAACCGCCCGGAAAATCTACAAGGATGAAGTATTGGGCGATGTGAAGAAGGAAATTGAAAGATTACTTGACGCAAACTTCGTTCGGCCATGCGGATATGCGGAGTGGATCTCTAACATCGTCCCTGTGTATAAGAAGAATGGAAAAATGAGGGTTTGCATAGACTTCGGGGACCCGAACGGAGCTACTCCCATGGATGGATACCCGATGCCTATTGCCGATTTGTTGATTGATGCGGCTATGCCGGACACAAGGTGATTAGTTTCATGGACGGCAACGCGGGATACAATCGGATCTTCATGGCAATAGAAGACATATCAAAGACGGCCTTTAGATGTCCTGGTCATATAGTCCTATTCGAGTGGATAGTCATGACGTTTGGGTTGAAAAATGCCGGTGCAACCTATCAACGGGCCATGAATTACATCTTTCATGGGTTGATCGGCAAAAGCTGTGGAAATCTACATTGATGACGTGGTGATCAAGTCCTTAAGTCATGACACCCATCCGGAAGATGTGAAGAAGACCTTGGAGTGCACCGGAAACACGGCTTGAAGATGAATCCAAACAAATGCGCTTTTGGGGTATCGAGTGGAGAATTCTTGGGGTTTACGGTCCACGAAGGGGGAATTGAAGTTGGCAAGAAGAGCATGAAAGCCATTGATGAAGTCGTTCCTCCAACCAACCTCAAGGAATTGCAATCAACTTTGCTCGGCAAAATCAACTTCGTGAGAAGATTCATCTCAAATTTGTCACGAAGGTGTTGCCATTCTCTCCATTGCTTTGAAGCTAAAGAAAGATCGAAAATTCACATGGGGTGACGAACAACAAAAGGCTTTTGATGAGATCAAGCGGTACATGAAGGAGCCGCCGGTCTTTGGTTCCTCCTCGGCTAGACAAGCCTTTCAAGTTGTACGTGGCGGCCGATACCCAAACCATTGGATCGACCCTTATCCAAGAATTCGAAGGAAAGGAGTGGGTAGTAGCTTATCTTAGCCGAAAACTACTTGATCCCGAAACCGGGTATTCGGTACAGTAGAGAACTGTGTCTTTGCGTGTACTACTCGTGTACAAAGTTTCGGCACTACTTGTTGAATGCCGAATGCCTTGTATACTCCAAGTTTGACGTGATAAAACATATGTTATCTATGCCAATTTTGAATGGTCGGATTGGCAAATGGATTTTAGCTTTATCAGAGTTCGAGTTGAAGTTCGAATCGGCAAAAGCCATCAAAGGTCGGGTCATTGCCAATTTTATAACTGAACATCGTGACCCGTCAATTGATTTGCTTGAAATCACCCCTTGGGCTCTATTTTTTGATGGGTCATCGTGTGGCAAAGGTGGGGGAGTAGGAATCCTGCTAATTTCGCCCAGAGGTGAGATGTTTGAATTCGCCATTCCCATACAACCTTCCGTCACAAATAACCGAGTCGAGTACGAGGCACTACTTCGGGGGCTTCAATATTTGAGAGAAGTTGGGGCCGTTTCGGTCGAGATCTATGGAGATTCGGGGTTGGTAATCAAGCAATTGAACGGCCAATACGAGTGCGAGAAGCGAAGCGGCGAGGAGTTACTACGAAGAGTGCGGGGAAATCTTAAAAAGCTTCCCATTGGTAACCCTACGGCACATTCCTAGAGAGCATAACGAGGAAGCAAACAGGCTAGCTCAGAGCGCCTCTGGTTACAAGGAGAGTCAAGAAGCGTTTGCTTTGCGAGTGTGTGCACTAGGGGGGGATCTGCGAGAAGATGATTGGAGGAAAGAAATCGTTGATTACTTGAAAGATCCATCCCGAAAAGTCTCTAGGAAACTCGGTACAAGGCAATTAAGTTCGTTCTTCGGATGATAATCTGTTCTACAAATCATTAGACGGGGTATTACTACGATGCTTGGGTCCCGAAGTAGCCAAGAACATGATGAGCGAGGTGCACGATGGGATATGTGGAGCGCACCAATCGGCCTACCGTATGAAATGGGTTATTAGACAAGCCGGATGCTTTTGGCCGACGATATTAGAGGACTACTTTGAGTATTACAAGGGATGTCAGGATTGCCAAAGGTTTGGGAATATTCAAAGGGTCCCCGCATCGGCATTGAATCCCATCATCAAGCCATGGCCATTCGGGGGCAGGGGTATAGACTTGATTGGCCAAATTAATCCGTCGTCTAGCAAGGGGCATAAGTTCGTGCTTTTGGCTACGATTACTTCACCAAGTGGGTTGAGGCGATCCCATTAAAGAAGGTGACATCGAAAACATGATCGAATTCGTCAAGGAACACATCATCTATCGATTTGGGATCCCTCGGACGATTACCAGCGATCGGGGGGCACAATTCGTGTCATTGGAGTTCGGAGATTTTGCCGAAAGCATGGGAATCAAATTGTTTAATTCTTCTCCATATTATGCCCAAGCTAATGGTCAAGCGAGAGGCTTCTAATAAGATCATGATTAAGCCGATACGAGAAGAAGATCGATCGAAGCCAAGAAGGTGGCATTCGGTACTCGGTGAGGCGCGCGTGGGCTTACCGAATGGCCCCTCATGGAGCCACAAAGACTTCTCCTTACGAGTTGGTTTACGGGCATCACGCAATTTTGCCTTGGGAGATGCAATCGGATTCAAGGAGAGTGGTCTTTGCGAAGGATTTAAGCTCCAAGGATTACGGCGGCCTAATGATGGACGAGCTGGAAGATTTACATATGATCCGTCTTAGAGCCCTGGAAAACATCGAGAAAAACAAGCTGCGGGTTGCCAAGTACTATAATAAGAAGGTAAAAGTAAGGCAATTTGCAGAAGGCGATCTAGTGTGGAAAGCGTTATTGCCGATTGGAACTAAATACAGCGATTTCGGCAAATGGTCCCCTAACTGGGAAGGACCTTTTCGTGTGGTCAGATGCGTCCCTGGTAATGCATATATATTGAAAACTTTGCTAGGAGAAGAATTTTCCGCCGCAATAAATGGAAGATATCTGAAGAAATATTATCCTAGCATTGAGATCGATCGGTGATTACACACATCGACACAGAGATAGCCGGCACTCAAGAATGAGGCCGCCTTCGAAGCAAAATCCATGAACGGGCGAGATGGCCAATGTCCAGATGCATTGCCCTTAGCACGAAACTTCAATTACAAGCTGCTGCTCGCGAGTTTACATCTAACAACCCCGATGGTCAGGTCCCCAAGGAGGTGGGAAGCGAAAGGCGTGGAGAAAGAAGCGAAAGTATGATTCAATCTTTTCTTTACTTCTTCGGTACATTTGCTCCCTCTTCGGTTGTTCTAGGACCACCGTGACGGCAACTTGGAACACACGAGGATGACCATGGTTGGCGGCCTCTACCAAGCTATCCCGGGCCGCCTTCGGGTTGTTGTACCGTCGAGAGACATCGAAGCGGAGGTATCAAGGTTAAGGGCAAGAAATCCAAGTACAAGCACGAGGTCAAGAGGGAGTCGAAGCATTTACCCCCTACTAGTGCTTCCCGAGCCATGCGACGTTCGCGCTCGGCTTGGCAACGGGCGGCGATGTCCACGAGGCCGTGCTCCGGTGCTTTGGACGCGGCGGCGCGGCGGTGGTTGGTCCTCTGTTCGGGCGTGGCATCCTCTCGCTCGATGGAGGAATCGGAGGAGATGTACTCGGAGCACATCTTCGGTCCCGATGACTTCTTCGGGAAGCAAATCAAGGCTGAAGAGGACAAGAGGAAAACATGAAGTGCAAGATCATGCGGGAGAACGAGGGGCGGATCAAGAGAGAACTCACTTCCGAATCGTACGCTTCTTTGATGAGCTGCTATCCTGGGGTTGCTTGCCCTTGTCCATGACTTCGGGGTTTTCTTCTCTAAGGACAAGGGAGGAGATGAGAAATGATGGATGAGTGCGCGAGTGGATTTGCGGGGCACCCTGGCGAGGCTATTTTATTGACCAAGGGGTGCATTGGGAGTGATGACCGGTCGGTGCACACCGTCGGAATACCAAACGACGGGATTTTTCTCACAAGTACGAAGGGTTTTTCTCTTGAACAGTATCGATGGATTGCCGAATCGGGATCCGTTGTGGATTTTGTGCCAAGGGGCAGTCGTTCTCGCACGTTCGGCTCAAGGCAGTCCCGAATGCGCTCAAAGAAAAAAGGAATTCGCAAATGCAAAATGCAGAGAAAGGCATCACAGGACAAGCACAGAATGCAAAAATTCTCCATCTACTGCCGATATTTACATATCCCTAGTACAATCTAGTCGAAAAGCCTATTCAACACAGATTGGGGATGGGTAATTTCGGCAATGGCGTCGCCGTGGCCATCAAGGCGCTCCGGGATGAGCTCGATCTCGTCGATGTCCTCCGGCGTGCCGCCCGGAAGCCACGCGGCCTGGTGGAGTAGTCGACGTCCGTATGCGTCGCCATCGCGGCCGGGCCCAAGGTGGTGCCCAAACGAACGCCATGGACGGCCACCTCGTCGACGCGGCGCTCCACCACGGCAAGACGCTCCGCCGGCGTGTCGCCGCGGGCATTCACCTTCTCGGCCAAGCTTGCTCTACCGGCGCCTTTGGGCGGTTGAGCTCGGCATCGCGGGCCGCAAAGAGCAAACGAAAGGATTAGCATCAAAGGCCGGGGCCGGATCAAGAATCATTCTCGAGCCACACCGTCGATGGCCTCCGGCGGCCTTTTACGCCGGTCCTCCCCATTCTAGCTCGGCCACACCCGCCTTCTTGGAGACCTCCTCCGGCTCACGCCGGGACGCCTCCGGCTCCTCCTTGAAGCGGAGGGCATCAACTTCCCCCGTACGGCACGGGGGAGTGGCCATCGGACTCGAGGAGTCGTCGGGGAAGGGGTTGATTGGCCGGCGCCGGAGACGGATTCCCTTTGGATCAATCGAGGAAATAGGGGATGATCGTCAAGGCAAGAAGAAAATCAAAAGTCAAATCAAAGAAAAGGGATTGACGATCGTTGCCTCCGGCGCGCGTTGGCGCTGCTCCCCTCGGCCTCGTCGGAGGCGCGGCGGCGGTTGAGGCGGCGCACCATTGTGGTTTGGGATGTGTACTGTTTGCAAGAGGACTAAGTTTGGCAAAGATTCGAGAGCTAGAGGGCCTGATGGAGAGCTAGGGGCACCTATGGCAACATTTATAGGCCTGGCAGGATGAATCGTGGCTTCGAGTCGTGGCTGTGGATCGTGGCGCATATCCCAAGAAAATCGGAAGGTGGAAAGGTTTCCTTGGCCAGCCCGCCGACGGGTCGCTTGGAGTTCTAGGCCGAGCCGCGTGCAGTTGATTGGTTCGGCTATAAGAAAATCAAAGTGTCGTTCGGGAGTTGGCGTTTCACTACCGAATGGGTCGTTCAGCATCATATTTGAAAAGTGCGCAGAAGAAAGGAAACAGATCGCAAGAAGATATTACAAGAACGACCAATTCAGTTATACATCAATAAGGACATTCAAGCATTCAGAAGTTTCGCAATCACACTACGAGCCTTGGATGTTATCGGATGGGAATTGTCCGGCGGCTCCGGGCAATCCTTTTAGGTACGGATAAATCGGCGAGTTACGCATTGCATTGCTCTATCTTGGTGATAGCCGATTTTGCTTCCGCTTGAGTCTTTGCTATCAATCCAGGAAGTTCGGCTATTTTTGCTTTATCAACCTCTATCTCCGCTGACAGGCTTCTCAGTTCTGCTTCTAGAGCAGCTTTCCTGGCAATTTTTAGATCATAAGAAGTCTGCAGGTTAACCAATGCATCCTTGTGGCTCTCTGCTTGGGATTGTGCCCCGTTCATGGCATGTTCAGCATCAGTTTTCCTCCTTTCAATGGCCGGGCGGGAACGCAATTTCCTCCAAGCGCGCCTTACGGGTGCATAAAGGGCTTCTAAGCCATAGACGGATGATAGAGAAGCTCTGATGTCTTCAGGAAGTTCTTGACTGATAGATTCAAACATCTCTTCGAAGTGATTGAGATCATTGAACCGATCCCGAGCATCTTTTTCTAGCCGGGCGGCAATTTCTTTGAGCTTGGACAACACTTCGTCCGGGCGGCGGCGGTATACTCCTTTCATCACCTCGGCGGTTTGGATTGCTCTCCGATGGCGAGGCTTGATGATGATGGAGCTGATCTCGAGAAATAACATTGCCGAGTTAAGAATGCTAAACATCAAGGTACCAAAATTAAGTGCAAATGGATACCTCATGGTTGGTTTCTTGAGCGGGGGCAATCACAGGTGAAGGAGATGCTCCAGGCAGAGCCGAAACTTCCAAGCTGGAAGGTGCCGATGCGGTCACTAGCAGCTCGTGAGTTTACGGGCGATGAGGAGTCGGGTCCACCTCTCGTTGGGATGGTTATCTCCCGCTTGACCAACGGTGATGGCACCCTTGGAGAACTTGGTGGCTCCGGTTGAATTGGGAGATTCATCTCTGGAGAATTTGTTCGCTTCGGAATGTGATGAAGATGAGATCTCCACTGGGATAGGTAATTCGGCCCGGGTGGACTCGCTTGCTGGACCACCGGGACATTTACAAGCTTTGCTCTTCCATTCTTTCTTCTGCAATGTCAAATCGGAAGGGTAAATGCCAGTGCTCATCCTTAAGAAAAGACAGAAAAGGGTCATACCAGTGGATGGGGCATTGGCGGTGCGGCTGCGAAAGCCGCTTGGGCTCGGGTACGAAAATGCACAATGATATGATTCATCAAAAACAGAGTAATCTCGTGGTCAAGAGGGTAAGGGATTCTACCTCGGTGAGCACTTTCTTGATTGTTCTCCTCCTCTTGGCAGTCCGGAGGGGCAACCGGAGATAGACCTTGCCTCTTGTCGGCGGCAAGGCTAGAGAGGCCGGGATCCGATGAGGCATACCCGGCCATTAGCCGAGCTAGAGTTGTGGATTTAAATCCCGATGCCGAAAGTGGGCCTTTGGCATTATAAGTAATATCCCTAGCTCGAGGAGCGAGCACCGTGTTCGTGGACAAGAAGTTGAAAGTCGAATCATGAATAAAGAGGGCATGTCCGATCCAAGGGTTCATTGTATTACCTCCGAAGTGGGCGGGGAAATCGGGCGTTAACTCGCACGAACACATGGACGAGGCTCACCGAAGATATGGTCATGAAATTCTTGCCACCGGGGAGTTGAAGGTGGGGTGAGCTATAGTTGTGGGCACAAAAGGACATGTGTAGACGGTTGACCGCACACATAATTAAAAACCACCGCTACCCCCGCATCGGTTCTTTGATTTCCTCTCGGGCTTGAGGAATTCGTGCGGGAACAATCTTGGGGGCATCTGTCCACATCCAATTTGCCCCGGCCATTATATTGGGGCGGTAATACTCATAGGTGCTAACATTCGCCGCCCTCCATTGAACTCGGCCGGCGGTATGCATGGGCGGATGATAATGTTGAAGATCTCTAAGAATCTCCTATCTTGATGGCCGGGTTCGAAGGAAAATTCAACGGGGAAAGGTCAAGGTGTCGTTGTCCGGATAAGGAAGCCGGAGGGGATTGGGGAAACCTTTGAAGAATAACTCGAAGAAGCTGGGCGATGTCTTGCTTTGGATGGAAACGATTGAAGCCGCTTCTCCGTAGTTACGGCATCCTCTCGGTAGCTTGAGGTTCTCCTTCGGGGTGATTGGACAAAGGAAAGAACCCGGAGTTCAAATCGACGCCGACAATCCGATGCATGTGGAGGCTGCGGCCACATACGAACAAACCACCAAGGGCCATTGACGCATGATATCCTTTGGGTCGGTGTACATTTGGGTAACGAGTTGATGAAGCATATGATATACGCCGCCCAAGAAGAATTTTCCAAGAGGGAGGCGATTGCCACCAGCCAGATGAGTCGCCATTGCGATATGGTTCAAAGTGGGCTCGTTGGCTTTGCCACAGAAAACAAATCTGCACAGCCACATATTCAGAAAGGCTCGTATTCAACATCACCAAGGGGATTGTCTTTCATGTGCTTCAAGATATAATTTTTGTAGCCGTTCCCTGGCTTTACCCCGTACGGCGTGAAGAGTTTTTGAAGTTCCAAGGGCCGGACGGACCCGGTGATGTCAAGGCCGGTGATCATATATAGGTCGGCCAAGGTTGGTGACATTGGGCCATGCCCAAAAAGGAAGGCGTTGACGCCATTTGACCGAAGTGGCGGGCGGCTATCAGGAGGTCTTCGTTCTTAGGGGTCTCAGCCACTGATAACTCCAAGCACTGGGCGATGCGGAGGGTGTCTAGGTTGGTCAATCCACTCTTGTCTGCAAGAATCCTCCGATACCAAGTTCTCCAGCCTGCAATTGGAGGTAAAGGCCAGTTCTTGAAAGCGTCTTGCCATTGAGCCGGTGGAGACAGAGCTGCTTTAAACGGGATTCTGCGAGATTCGACTTGCTATGAAATCTCGAGGATCGGGGTTCCCCACGGGACCAAGATAATAAGACCTCGAATTGGCCTCGGTGGGAATCAAAAGAGCGAAGTAGAAGGCTCTCGAAAGAAAAAGCGGAAAAGGAAATCTCGGGTGAAATTGAAAACCTAAATGTCGAACGAGGTTTGTGGGGGTGAAGTTTACCCGAGTATCTTGGTGCCGAGCGCCATTGGAGGTCCGAGCTCGGAACAAGGAGATCTAGGGTTGGATCTGGACGAAGATTCCGGCGGATTGCGAAGAACAGGTGTTGACAGATTCGATTCGTGGCTGGAGTCAATTGTGGAACAAAATTACTTTTATCCCACAATTGAAGGGGCATGTGTTAACACCGAAATTTGGTAAGGAGTCTGACTTGTGGGTCCGGTTCGATAAAGAGTCCGTCTGGTGGAAGGAAGGATATTTTCAGAGATATTCGGCAAAAGGGTCCGCGGTCGGCTATCTGCTCCGGTTCGGCAAAGGAACAGTAGAGCTGATTTTGCGGGATTGGACGGTGACGTGGCTCGATCAGGGGGGACGAATGGATGGATAGGTGATCAAACTTAGAGATAAATTAGGCAATGAATCCATTCGCAGTTGTACTCAATAGGGTATAAATACGACCCCTGGATGTATGTAACGGACACAATCATTCCTCAATACACACCGGCCTTACGCCAAACCCTAGAGTCCTTGTCGTGTCGTCGAGTTCTTCGAGAGGACCAATCGATCCGTTGACCTCCGTGAGTACCGCAACCTTGTATCATGTCTAGTATCATGCGGTGGATTTAGATCGATGCAAGTAGTCTTGTTACCATGCTTCGTGTCATGCGGTAGATTCAAGCTTGGTTCAAGAAGGTTTCTTGTTAGATCATGAGTCATGCGGTAGGCTAAGATCTGGCTTGAAGCTAGTTATCGGCTCTATTGGATTTTGGCAAGATCCAATAGATTCATTAAGTTACCCCGTGTTATTTTGAGTTTTACTTTATGTTTTAATTCATGTAACACACCTTTGCCCAATCTAGATGGATTTGGATCGGCTTTATCTTTTATGATCCTTATTCGAGTAGATTTCATGTTTCAATACGTGGATTTTGTGCTCCCCAATAGCCGAAACCGAATCGATCTAGGTTGTTACGTGTTGCGGGTTCAAGCTTGCTATGTTCGTATAAATCTTGAAAGAACCGGGTATCATGCGGTAGATGCAGGTTTTTGGGTTGCTTTGGAGCTAGTCATCCGGTGGATTAGATTCCCAAATCAGTCTGATAGGTTTATTCACGTGGTAATGTTTGTTCCTTCTTCATGGACCCCGAATCGGCTGTTCAGCCGTATTCGGTTATGTTTCTTCACGAGTAGATCCCGTACGTTATTTATGTTTTAAATGATGTGTGCTTTTAGCTTTCCATATTTAGATTGTATCATGCGGTGGATAGATCTATTTGTGGAAAGTGGTATGGTTTTTCATGCAAGTTGTATCATGCGGTGGATAGATTTGTTTGATGCCGTACCCGACGGATCTTAAAGTAACTAGACATGCGGTAGACTAGTGCTTTGGATCTATGCATGCTTGTTTAATACATGATCATGTCCGTGCTTTACTTTATTTAATGTTAATCTTCATGGGGATCGGTCATAACTTTGTGCGTGCACCTTTGTTTATACAAAGACCGATCGTCCGTCACGCTTACGTCATCCATTCGGCAGTACTCTTTTTTCCCCTTTGCGGTTTCCCGAATGGTCGTGGCTCTTTGACAGATAGCTTTCCATAGCTATGTGTTATCCCATCTGGCTCTTTAGCCGTAAATATGGAACTGTCTGGTACCACCCGGCAAGTTCCAAGCTTTGATATCTAACTACCTTGTCTTTTGTTAATTTTCAGGAAAAATTGACTGGCACGTCATTTGCTCTCTGCGCGTGTGAAGCCAGCTTTGTTCGGCTTGCTGTGTGATTGGCGTTGAGTACACTTTTTGCGTCAACGGTCATTACTTTATGTTTATGTATTAAAGATAAAAGATTGACTAACTTGTGAAGAAGGATTTAGCGGAACATGATTACAATGCCTTGGACAAAGTTCTTTTGCGAGTACTTGCTCGAGGACGAGCAAGATCTAAGTGTGGGGGAGATGTTGACGTTGTATTTTGGTATACCAAACATGTTCATTACTCTTTGGTTTGGATTTGATTATGGAACTAACCCGCCACTAGGCACACTAATCATATAACAAGTTCATCTATGTGCATGCATTTGGAAGTGTTGTGTTTACGCAGGAAAACTGGACATAAAGGACGGATTCACAACAAGTTCAAAGGAGCATTTACGGAGTCTTGTTCGTGTTCATGAGCTTGATGAAATCACTTCCAATGGTGGCAAGGACAGTAGTGCTACAAAGGAACACCCCCGGGGATTGAAGCGTAAAAGACCGAACTTCATGCACGGAGAACCTCCATCTTGGACGCGAGGATGACATCGTCAAAACCATGCGAATGGAAGGGGCAAAGTGCATAATCACCTGAGGACCCACGGGAGCGAAGGGCCGACCGAACCAGGTCGGGATGGGCCTGGGCCGGTCGGCCCAGTCTAGCTGGTCTGGCCCACTTCGGGGGTCGGGTCGGCCCCCCTTTCCTTGCACCCGAAGGATCTTCAACCCTAAAGTCCTGGAGGCGCCGCCATTCGCAGGGGGGAGCCATTCGCACCGAGAGGCCATCCACAAGCTAGAGAGAGAGAGAGAGGAGGGAGATCTCTGGAGGAGGATCGCCCATCTCAAAGGAAGCACCCACAAGTGGAGAAGAAGGAAGACACCGTCGGAAGCGTCACCATGATAAACGGTGCTATGTCTAGCACCTTGATGGGGTAATCTTCTCATTTGTCCATGGGTTGTAATCGATCTTGAGATGTAATCGCTACCTTGTTGGAACTTCTATCTATCATCATGTGTTCAATATACTTTAATGCTTAAGGTTAGATACCATGCCATAAAGGGAAGTAGAGCTCCAATGCTCCCTTGGATCCATTCAATACGCCGTGTCTATCATAGGTCTAGTCACGAATACCTCTGCGTAGTGACAGTACGCGGGGAGGGAAAGGGCAAAACCATGGTCACAACCCCGATAGATTAGATCGGTTTTCATGTTTAAAGCGGTTGCTTGTTCAAGTATCGTAGACCCATGGGCAAGTGTCTCTTTCATATCTAGTCAGCTTAATCATTCTCTCTAGTATAGTGTAGTCGTTTTCTAGTCTAATGATAGTTAGGGTTTGAGTAGTTAATGAGTAGAGGTAGATCAAATGCTTGTAATCCCCTTGCTCCGCGGATTGACAAGAACCTTGGGAATCCCGTGGTGAAAAAGGTGTAGGTCCGTACGCTTGTGGATATGTCTTTTATCCGTCAACACGGTGGTGGTGGCGTTGGTCGATGTAGCCGCGAGCGTCGCGACCACGCCGGTTTTTGTCAAGGTTGGCGCGTAGGTCGACGCCTGGTGCGGCGTTCACTCGTGGTTGGTTGACCTCCTCCTGGATTGTGGGGAGCTTGCTGTGCGTGGGCCGATTGGATCGGCGGCACGAGTGCCGGCTCGACGTAGATGTCACCGACTTGGACGCCGTGCTCTTCTCCTCCATCAGAGCTGTGGTGATCCAGACGTAGGCGATGGCTGCTTCGGCCTTGAGCGAAGGATTGGCCTGTTGGAGACGTGCCAACGCCGCACCCAGGTTGGCCTGGGGGCTGTCGAACATCTGTAGTCCCGCCTCTTCGAACTCGAGGCGTAGATCGTGAGCACACGGGGGTACCGTCTGGCGCTGCTCCTCCGCCCGTCTCTGGGCACGGTTCGCGTTGGCTTGGATCCGACGCGCCTCCTCGGAATCCGTCACGCCGACCCGCGATGGGTCGTTCGTTGAGACCACCAAGACGCGGCGTCGGCTAGATCTCTGGCTGTTGGGGAGATGCGGATCCGGGCCTTCTGAAACTTGCCATCGTCTAGAGACGTGGAAGCCCATGTGGCACGCGAGGCGTCGCGCTCCTGATCGATCTTCTTCCGTAGCCGGCAGCCACGGAGTGTGTGCCGTGCACCCTTGTGGTAGATGCATGTTACGTCTAGAGGGTCGCGATAGGCACGAGTGTCGACCTTGAGGTCGCTAGATGGTTGTTGTCGCCCAAATTGGATCTGGATCGACTTCGCCGCCTGTCGAGTGTACGTCGCTAGGAGGCCGTAGACCGAATGGGAAGGTCTTGCAGTGCGACGCATCTTGCGTTGAGCGCTGAGCTCTTTCGCAGATCTGGAGGGTTTTCTCCATCATGTCGATGACGTGCTCCATCCCCTAGACGATATCATGGGGTTTGGGCGGGTGGGTCTTCGACTTCTTGCTGGAGCTGGAGGCGGCGTCAGAGATCGTCGGGGCCTTTGCGGAGGCCGTTGGTGAGGTCGCCGCCGCCAGCGCGGTCGAGGTCGCCATGAAGGAACCGAAGCAGATCTCCACGAGGTTGGCGAGGATGTCCGGCATGCTCGCCGGAAAAACAACACCAGATCGGGCAGCCATGCTGCACAGCGAGTTTCTGATCTCCCCTACCTGGCGCGCCAACTGTCAGGGGGTGAGACCTGCACAGATTCGCAAGGGGGCTACCCAAGCGGTTGTAGGTTGTCTAGTGGGGGATCAGGACCTAAGAGCGTAGGCGGTAGTTCTTGGATGAACTCGGAACTTGGCAAGAATGGCAAGGACACATTGGTTTTAGACTGGTTCGGGCCTCTAGAGAGTAAAACCCTACGTCCAGTGTGGTGGAATTATGCGTGGAAAGAGATCTCTCCTCGAATGGAGCTCTAGGCCGCCTTATATGGCTAGCGGGTTAGGGTTTCCATTTGAGGACGGTGGACCCTCATCGGGGTCGGTTACAGATTTAGGAAGGTCGCCTTCCGTAATTACAGAGAGGATCTCGCGATCCTCGGGGCTACTGGCGGCGGCGCCACCGTGATCTAGGGAGAAGCGTCCAAGGTCTTCCAGGGTCGCGGTGGTTGTGGATAAGGTCTCCGGGCCCACTTGCAGGTCGGCAGGGCTTCTGGCAGATCGGGTCCACTTGACAGGGACCTCTAGTACCCTGGACGGTGGGGACCTATTGGTACCCATGTCTCACAGATGACGAGAGATGAATGGAGAAGAGATGAGAGAGGGAGAAAGAAATGGAGGCCAGGGGCATCGTGAGAGATGAGATGAGATATTTCTATAAGTGTGCGGTGCCGGGGGTGGAGGGGGTGGAGATTTGTACCGAAGTGAGGTTAGGCCTTATATAAATGGCTTCACATTTGTATTAGGTCTTCTCTCCGCCCGGTACAAATCATTTGTACCGGGGGAAGAGAAGGTCCGGTACACATGTGAAGCCATTTGTAGCAAGGTTAGCTCCCACCCGGTATAAATGGTCCCTCACGGAGGCGCGCAAGGGCTCTCCCTTTGCATCCGGTACAAATGTCACATTTGTACTAAGTGCAAAAATACCCGGTACAAACGTAAAAATCAACTTAAGACAAATATTTGATTCTTTAGTAGTGTGAGTCTCCTTGAGGGGCTGTTCTTAACTTCAATTTTTCCAAGTGAGCCCGTTGCTATTAGCTTGAGCTAAGTCTGCTCTCGCCGGTTCCTCCGCTCTAAAGATACTAATTTGGGAATTAGTGTTCTCACATGCTATGTCTAAATCAGCTACAACTTGTATTGGAGTATAATTTTTTGTTGCTCTCATTCGGTTTTTTCCTTCACACACAACCTGCTTGCCTATTTTTTGTTTTTATACTTGTGCTTGCGCCACAGATATTGTGGACTTGTGGTGGGTTGTTTGTTTTTCTGTTTCGTTTCTGTTGTAGGCTTAAATTTGTGTCCATTAGTATTCTCTTTTGGCCATATGCTGTTTTTCCTGACCGTCTATACGGGTTAGATGTCCGGTCCGTTTCGGCTCGCCGGCCCAATCATCCATCCGAGGCCTAGATTCATGATTATCTCCCATTTACAATTTTTATTATAGTCTCTAGAAAAATATTATACTCAACAACCATAATCCATAAAGCACCTGCCAGGAAGAACAGGAGGTGTGGCCCAAAAGTAAAAAAGAATATAAGGTGTGGGTGTGACAAATTGAAGGAAACAGAAACAAAAGAAGTGAGAAAAACGTTGGAGAAAACTACAAAAGTTGTTATCATCATTCATCCATAGTTCCATACACGACGCTGGTCTTTTCTTACATCGTCTTTTATCGACTCATCAGTCATCAATCGATCATCACCATGACACTTTCTCGATTTTGAGTACAAATATTCACAAGAAAACCCCTGTTCTTCTGCATACTGCGGTCCCTGTTGATTGCATATGCGCGATTTCAAGTCTCAATGTATGCCGCCTGTCCTCATCATGCCACCGCCGGGCTCCTCAGCTCCTCCGACCGCCTCCTCGGCTGACGCTTCTCCGGCGCACGGAAGACGTCTGGTTCGACCCTGCCGCCGGCCGGGTGGTCCGGCCTGAGCGCGTGGTACCGGCTCGCCTCCCGCCCGTACGACCTGCCGGCGTCGCTCTTCGACCGTGCCATCGTCAGCTCCGCCTCCGGCCGCGTCGTCGTCTCCCCGGGGCGCTCTCTGTGGCCGCCGCCGCGGACGCGCGAGTCCGCTGTCGTGGCGGTCGTTACGCTGCTCAGCGGCGAGCGCGCGCACGAAGACAGCGGCGTGCTCTCGTACGAGTAGTGGTCGCCGCCGTCGAGCACGTCGTGGGCCGACAGCCACCGCATGGCCTTCTCGAGGTACTCGTCGCTCGGCGGCGCCGGCGCCTTCCTGCTGCTGTCGCGGGCGGCGTGCCCGTGCCCGTGGCTCGGGTGGCCTCTCTTGCCGCCTGGGAGAAGCTTCTTGATGTTGCCCAGGAACTTGAGCTTGCGTGGCCCGGCCTTCTTCCCTGGCGCCGCTACCGCCGCCGTCGCGCCACCGTCGGCGGCCATCGTTTTCTCCGACTTAGCATAAGGGCTCCGCTCGGGCTCGTAGTAACTGCGCGCGGGCGAGCGCTCGTCGCCGTCGACTGACTCGTGCAGCGGGGAGAAGAGGGCGGGGTCGAAGCCTTCCAGGCCAGGGTGCCCGTACCGGAGCATCAGCTGCTTGGCCCTCTCGCTGGAGCGGAAGCTCATGCTCTTGCTCAGCTCCAGAGCCGACGACGGGTCTCCGCCGCCGGCGTTGTCGTGGTGGTGGTCTTGTTGCTCGGCGACGGAGTGACCGTCATTGTCGCGGAGCTCGTGGCGGAGGCAGGCGTTGACCCACTTGAGGTAGACGAGCTCCTCGACGTGCGCGCAGTGGTCGTTGTGAAGCTGCTCGATTTGCCTCGTCAGCCTCTCGTTCTCCTCCCTCAGGTACCTCGCCTCCTCAGTCACGTCGGCCTCCTGCATATGCCGAGAGACGGACAAGATTAGCCTCAGATGGCACGTCCAGAGGATTACGATTGCAGAAATGTTCCCATTACCACTCAAATAAAGCTTTAGGCATGTTTGGTTTACATAAATAGGGGTGATTTAAAGTGCAAAAAGTACAAAATAAGTCACTTGTGAAACCAAACAGACATGACTTAAAGTGATGTGACTTATAAGTCACATAAGTAGCTCTACCACTACTTAAAGTGACTTATTTTCACTTTTCACTCTACCACCTCGTGTAGAGCCCTAACTTATAAGTCACTGCAACCAAACAGAACTGACTTAAAGTGGCCTGACTTATAAGTCGAGTATAAGTCACCCTACTTTTGAGAACCAAACATGCACATGCCCTTACGATGTTTCCATACATAGCGATTTGGGAAGCTTACTTGAACAACTTTGGAGCAGAGCCATATGGCACTACAGTGTTTCTCCCTTATTTGGTGCGTGCTTATAATCGCTTTTAAAGCCTGATATTTGGGATGTGAAATCTACAAAACATAATTCTTCATTTGGGAGTATCAAAATTTTCATATGAAAAGAGAATGCCCCCATGCTAACTATGTGTTCTGACAAACTGAAGAAAGGGAATGCCCCCATGCTAACTATGAAAGAGAATTGTATTCTCTTTTTTTTTGACTTGGATCTGTACTCCACGGCACCATTCCTCGCAATTCTGAATTTTAGAATCCTTGATCTATATCATCATGAATCCAGTGTTTCTCCTCATTTCTTACTCTAGTTTTCTCCTTGCTCCACTCACAAAATAGCTAAGGGCATGTTTGGTTTCCATAAGTAGGGTGACTTAAAATACAAAAAGTGTAAAATAAGTCACCTGTGAAACCAAATAGTCATGAGTTAAAGTGGTGTGCATCCCGTGAAAGATTAAGTTTTACTTATGAGACTTATAAGTCACACAACTTTAAGTCAAGACTGTTTGGTTTCACAAATGACTTATTTTGCACTTTAAGTCACCCTACTTATGAGAACCAAACATGACACCCTACTAATGAGAACTAAACATGCCCCAAGTAGCTCCACCTCTCCTTAAAGTGACTTATTTTCACTTTTCCCTCTACCACCTTGTGTGGAGCCCAATGCAACCAAACAGAACTGACTTAAAGTGATCTGACTTATAAGTCAGGTCACTCATAAGTCACCCTACTTATGAGAACCAAACATGCCCTAAGTCTTTTTAGGGTGGGGTTGAATCATTAAATATTGAATAAAAGGAAAAGTCAGGTATGTGTAAACGAGTAAAATAGCAATTTTCTGTGCCTTTTGAGCATTTGAAAGCCGGTCTTGAACGAGTTACAACCTACCAGCTCTTCGATTGGGCAACGTGCACGGAGAAGTTTATGACCCATCACGTTCAGGATATGCTAGTCCGGAAAAGTACCATTGAAAACAATGATCAAGGAAAAGGCAGATTAATTTGTTTAAGCAATACAAATTCAAAGGCGAAAATGACTAAAGTTCATGCTCGACACCAATAACTCAGTAGCAGAAGTTTCTAACCATGACTTTAGCATCCGAATAACAAACCCACCCAGAATGAGGTAGTCTGGTTTGTTTAAGCCATCCCCAAGTCAAATTAAAGCGATGACAGCGACATGGCGAACTTGGCACAAATTTCAGCCTCTGCTTTTTAGAGAGAGCTTTATTCCCAACATAAGGGAATGGCAATGGGCATTTCGCAGCACAGATTCAAAAAAAATCGCATAAATAAGGCATTGCTGGCACTATTCCTGAATGCAAACATCCATATGAACCTCGTGGACCAAATTACTTCCATTAATCTTATGTTACTAATTTTTTTAATCATCTTCAAGGTATCATCTTCAAAGGGTTTGTCACGCTATTATAACTAATAAGATAGCATCCAATAACTCAGAATAAAACATTTAATAACTAGATATTGTATTATGTGAAAGATTAATTTTTACTGCAGACATGAGTAAAACCACTTACCTCAAGAACAGGATCAACAGAGGACGCAGCTTGTTGTGCATCCTGCAGCCCGAGGGCAAGCTCCAAGTTCTCCTCCTCCAGCGCGGCGTTCGCCTTCCGCAGCTCCGCGATCTCGGCAGCCAGCGCGCTGGCCGTCTCCTCGCCGCCCCTCTCCAGCTCCGCCACCCTCGCCCGGAGCGCCGCTGCCTCGCGCCGCGCCTCCTCCTGCTCGGCCTGCACCCGCGCCTTGATCGCGCGCAGCTTCTCCTTGGCGCGCGCCAGCTCGGCGCGGGTGGTGCCGAGCTCCTCCACCTGCGCCCTGAGCCTCCCGTTCTCCTCCTGAAACGTGGAGACCTTGAGCTGCAGGAGCCGCTCCTCCACGGCGGCGGCGGCGACGCGGCCCTCGAGCTCCCGCACGGTGGCCTCCTGCACCCGGAGGCCCTCGAGCTCCTGCAGCCGGAGCTCCAGCCTCTGCTCCCGCTCCAGCAGCGACAGCCACAGCTCCCGCACCTGCCGCTCTTCTTGTTCTTGCTCCGATGGGTTTTGCTCTGTTTCTTCGTCGGCATTTGCTCCGACGATTTCGGCCGGCGTATTATCCATCAGCACTCGCGCGACAATATCCGGCTCGTCGTCGGCACCGATGGACGCGCCGTGGATCACGTTTTCCAAAGATTCATCCTTTTCACACGGAAATGGGAGGATCAGTACTTGCGAGTCGACTCCAAAACGCCGATGCGGCGGAGCAGGCATATGATCAAGAAACGGAAAGTAGTTGGATAGAGAACTCACGTTTGAGTTTGACGACAGAATCCTGAGGCCATCGTCGGGCGCAGGCAGAGCACGAAGCCTAGTCGCTGAAAAAAAAATCCACCAAAAAAATCAGAACCACCATCGAATCGAGACGCGAACGAAGCAAATGGAGCACTCGAATCGCGCACCTGAATCCGGCACCGGCAGGCGCCGCCGCCGCCGCGGCAGCTTGGGAGCGCGACGAGGCCGCTGGTCGGAGGCGTACATCGCCGCGAGGCAGAGAGAAACCGCTGCGGCAAGCGCGGCAGCGGACACGGCTGCGTTCCCAGAGCCGCCGCCGCCACCACCACCACCACCTTCCTCCCCCGCGATCGCCAGAGACCCTCTCCCCCGACCGCCGCCGCCGTGCTTGCTCCATCCGAGAAGGCGGCTGAGCAGCGCGGAGAGCGAGACGCCGAGCAGGGTGCGGTCGAATCCCGGCCTTCCCGGATCGAACTGGAGAAGAAACCTCAGGCCGTCTCCTCCTCCGCCGCCCGCCTCCACGCCCTCTATCATCCCGTCAGTCCACGACGCGCTGTGCGATCTCTGGCCCTGCTCTCGAATTCCCCATGACCAGGACGAGGGGGCGCCGAAACGGAGCCCTTGCGGAGGTTGAGGAGGCGGCGCCGGCCCCATGGGTATATATGTCAACTAATTCACCAATTTTTTTTGGTCAAAGAGAGAGAAACAAAAAAAAATTGGAGAGGAATTGGTGTAGAAGGAATTTGATTAAGGTTTGATTCCTTGTTGTTGTTGCATGGATGGAAGATGGGCGTGGGGAAGAAAAAAGCATCTAAGGAGAAGAGCGAGCCCCACACGAAAAGCAGAGGTCGGTATCTCTTGATCCCTTTTGCAATTGAGGATTTGGGTTGAACTTGTTGTGTCAGCATACGCAATTACGCCGGAGCGCATACGCATGGACCGCCTTTTATGTACAGTAGTGCTGCAACGGCAAAGATGCGGACATTGGTATGTACAGGTGGTAGGTGGATGCATCACTTGGATTTTTTTTAAGTAACATGACGTGGAATTATCAGGATGTTTCCAGAAAAAATGGCTTGCTTTTGCAAAAGATTTGGTGTTTCTGGATGTAGGACAAATGAGGTGTAATAGTATCAGAGATATGAGTGTCAATCGTGCTGCTAATGTCTAAACAAAGTGGGATACAATACTGCGGGCCACAAAACCATGTACTGCGGGCAATTTGACGATCAGTTGATCACTGTCTTTGTCATAACACGGGTGTTCCCACTGGTGATCTGGAATCTATAGATGCCAAATGTCGTTCGTGTCAGTGATCAGACAGTGACAAGTAATATGTCAGGTAAATAGACCGGAGGACATACGATCACAGCATGCGCTCGTTGAAATCCCGTTTGTATATGGGGCATCCTCATTTTTTCCACGGTTTTGGCGACATGATCAACCGTGGTTCCGTGGGCTGTGGCAGGTTGCTGCCGGTCCACCTCGCTCGTCCCGTCCGTAGCCTTTTCTCACTTTTTCTTTCAGCCCACATGATGTATATACAAAAGCTATTCTATGCATCGTGCATGCTCCACAGTCTATGAGTCTACGCCACATCTGCATTGGTGCGAGATAACTTTTTTTTTTTGCCCTGGGCTATGATTGCTACTCTAATCCATGTGTACTGTTACGCAGTGCCAACTATTCTTCTTTCCGGTACTACTACGAACAAAACAAAATTAAGTATTCGCTTAAGCAACCCCAGGTTTTCTGGTAACGGCCGCGGTATTCAGGCCGCAAGGGGTCAGACCAGGACGCTCGATATCTGCTAGTGTGGCAGTAGGCAGTAGACAGCGGCCACTAGGCCTGCAATGGGTTCGGTGCTGATGAATGTAAAAGGAACAGTAAAATGTAAAAGTGAAAGTTGTATCTTTATTGATGAGCAGTGTATATTTATACAATGGACAAAGGTGCCATTTGGGGAGGCAACCCTCCCACGCGCCCCCTTCGGGGTGGAATGCAGAACTGCAATTAGCAGCTTGCTAATTGATCATTAGGAATATAGGAATATTCTCAACACTCCCCCCGATCAATTATCTTCTTGATCCTCCATGTTCATCATAATATTTAATCTTGAAAAAACCCCGTGGGAAAAAACTTAGATATGCATTGATATATCGGGATAAAACTCCTCAAAAACCCAATGGGAAAATATAGGAGAAAACACCATGATAATCAAGTGTATGCCCGTAAAATATCATCTCCAAAAAACCCCCGTGGGGAAAAATAAGATGATATAGCATACATAATGCTGATATTGCCTCATTAAAAACTTTATATGAGAAACCATCAAAGTAAAACTCATATAAAGAAAAGAGTACAATACGATGCACAAAGGATTAAATTTTCATATGTACTCCCCAGTTTCGCAAGTCCCTAAATCTCCTCATACCAATTCCTTCAACATATTTATGGAATAATGAATATGGTAGAGATTTTGTGAATAAATCAGCAAGATTATCACAAGATTTAGTTTGCGGATCTCAATTTCCCCATTCTTTTGTAACTCATGGGGATAGAATAACTTGGGAGCAATGTGTTTGGTCAAGTTACTTTTGATGTAACTTTGATTCCATTTGTGCAACACAAGCGAGCATTATCTTCAAAGATAATGGTAGGTGCATCAAGTGAACCGATTTCACATGATTTCAATATATGACCCACCACTCTACGAAGCCACACGCATTCTCGTGATGCTTCATATAATGCAATGATCTCAGAATGGTTAGTGGAAGTGGATATTAACGTCTGCTTGGACGATTTCCAAGAGATAGCAGTTCCACCATTCATAAAGACAAAACCTGTCTGGGATTTACTATTATGGGGATCAGATAGGTAGCCCGCATCTGCATAGCCTAAAAGATTTTGATCTGGATTTCTTTGATAGAACAATCCAAGATCCCTAGTGCCATTAAGATACCTGAATATGGTCTTAACTCCGACCTAATGTCGTTTTGTTGGAGCTGCACTGTGTCTTGCTAGTAGATTCACTGCAAATGCAATGTCCGGCCGGGTACTATTAGCAAGATACATCAATGCTCCGATGGCGCTTAGATAGGGAACCTCAGGTCCCAAAATCTTTTCACCCTCATCCTGTGGTCTGAAAGGATCTTTCTCAATATCCAAAGACCTCACCACCATAGGAGTTTTACATGGGTAGGCTTTATCCATGTTGAATTTTTCCAACATTTTCTGGATATAGGCACCTTGATATACGAATATCCCAGAAGGTAAATGTTCAAGCTGTAAGCCTAAACAAAATTTGGTTTGACCCAAATCTTTCATTTCGAACTCCGCCTTCAAATGATGACGTGCCTCATTGATATCTTGTTCATTGCCAATGATGTTTATATCATCAACGTAGACAGATACAATACAGAATCCATTCGTTGTTTTCTTGATGAAAACGCATGGACAGTCATCATTATTTACGTATCCCTTATTCTTAAGGAATACACTTAACCGATTGTACCACATTCGGCCCGATTGCTTTAAGCCATATAATGACTTTTGCAACTTAACACAAAACATGTTGCGGTTTGCCTCAGGATCTGGTATACTAATTCCATCGGGAACTTTCATGTATAAATCGAATCCGGTGACCCATACAAGTATGCGGTCACTACGTCCATCAACCGCATAGATAGACGATTTTGTACCGCCGGAGATATCAAATATCTAAAAGTTATGCCACTCATAACGGAGAATAAGTTTCGTTGAAATCAACACCGGCCTTTGCGTGAAGCCCTGAGCAACTAGCCTTGCTTTATATCTCACCACTTCATTGTTTTCATTCCGTTTCCGGACGAAAACCCACTTAAATCCAACAGGATTAATCTTGGAAGGTTTCGGTAATACCTCAAAAAACACTTCCCTTTTAGTGAGCGAGGCTATCTCTGTTTCAATTGCTTCCTTCCATTTGTTCCAGTCCGAGCGCTTCATGCACTCTGCCATGGACTTTGGATCTGGATCAGTATGAAGGACTTCAGCAATTTGCTCAGAGAACAAAATGTCGACCTTCGTATTACTACGATCATAAGACTCTCCAGTCTCTATGTAATTAATGGCAATTTCATCAACCCTTGTGAGATCATCATGATTTCCCAATACGATCGATCTCGGGTCATTAGATGTCCCGGCCTCAAAATCATGCACATAAGAGGACTGGGTATCAACTCAAATCTCTCCAAGAGATATTGATTACCAACAAAATTTGCGTCAACAAAGAATTGACCTTCGTTTACCACTTGCTTTTGTTTCTTATCTTGCATATGGGAATTGCCTCTCCCCCTCTTGCTTCCAAGAGGTATTATTTGAGTGGTTTTCTTTGGTACCTCCACTCTTTCGGGCACATTCCTTGCAGGATTAAAGGATTTAACAACTCCTTTATAATTGGTAAACGCATCTGGCAAATTATTTGCAATATTTTGCAAATCTAATAATCTCTGAACTTGTTGTTCAGTTTCCATAGTGCGTGGATCAGAAAAGGACATGCCTTTAGCATCCCAATTAATTTCTCGGCATTGATCTTTATGGTACATTTCTCCCCCCAATGCCGGAAAATGATCTTCATCGAAGATACTATCGACGAATCGGGCGATAAATAGATCACCCGTCATAGGCTCTATGTACTTGATGATCGACGGAGATTTAAATCCCACATAGATCCCCAACTTTCTGTGTGGGCCCATTGATGTTCGCTGAGGTGGTGAGATGGGTATGTAAACAGCACACCCAAATTTACGCAAATGGGAAATACTCGGTGGATGTCCACGTACCATTTCCAATGGGGAGTTATCATTATATGCAGTTGGTCGTAGTTGGATTAGGTCAGCAGCATGCAGTACTGCATGACCCCAACACGACGTAGGCAACTTGCAATTCATCAACATTGGTCTTGCAATGAGTTTAATTCTCTTTATCAATGACTCTGCTAAGCCATTTTGAGTGTGGACATATGGTACCGAGTCTTGGACTTGAATTCCCGTTGCCATGCAATAATCATTGAATGCATGGGATGAAAATTCAGCGGCATTATCCATTCTAATTGATTGGATTCTATGTTCAGGGTAATGTGTCTTCAACTGTATTAGTTGAGACAGGATTTTGGCAAAAGCATGGTTGCGTGTCGACAAAAGAGTCACACTAGACCATCTAGTAGATGCGTCTATCAACACCATGAAATACCTGAACGGTCCACATTCTGGCTGAATCGGTCCACAAATATCACCTTGAATTCTTTCAAGAAATTTGAGTGGTTCAGCCTTGATTTTGAGTGTTGATGGTCTCAAAATCAATTTCCCGGCTGCACATGCTGTGCAAACATAATCCGAAGATTGTGGGAATTTTGTTTTCTGCAAGTTATGACCAATGGAATTGCTAATAATTTTCCTCATCATGCCAACACCTGGATGACCAAGTCTGTCATGCCAAGTTTGGAATGAATTAACATCTTGGAAAATTACTTTGTATGCAACAAGAGACATTGGTTTTATGTATGTGTAGTACAATCCAGATTCAAAGGAGGGTATTTTCTCGCAAATTTGCTTGCCATATCCTGTAAGTTTGGTGAAGCAAATGAATTCTTCTTTGCCATCTACATGTGTTTCCACATGAAGACCATTCTTACGGATATCTTTATAGCTTAGTAGGGTACGTGTCGATTCCGGATACAATAATGCATCCTCTATCGTCAATTGTGTACCCTGAGGGAGAACAATAGTGGCTCGTCCTGAGCCAACTATTAAAGCATCGCTTCCCGCGATGGTCATAACATTTCCTCTTCTTTTTCTAAGAGTCTGGAAATATTTCATCTCCCTTAGTATTGTGTTGGTAGTACCACTATCAACAATACATAATTCCTCCTCCATTGGATTGACATCACATGACATCTATCATAAATAAGAAAGTAATACATAATTAAAAGACTTCTTATTTAGATATGTACTAATATATTACAACATCTAACATTACAATATATAATTACTATCACACTACATCCATCTCACAAGTTTGTGTCCCAACACATAGAGGTATCACAATTATTACAACACTTAATAATCCCACACTATAATTAAATAATAGCTTCGGCTTGAGACGGTCTATTCCAAGTCTCCAAACATGTCGTTTGAGGTTAACTCCACGAGCATGTCATCGGTAGAGGGAAGCTTCTCCTTCATGAGATCTAGGTTGTCATTCTTGTTTGAACAACCCACTTCCTTGTTCGCAGCGGGGGGCAAGATTGAAGTGTGCTTCATATCTTGGCTCTTTATCCTTGCTTTGCTTTGCATCCTTTAAAGACTTTTGGTAGAGAGCTACCAAGTGCTTTGGAGTATGGCAATCTTTAGCAAGGTGATTGAAAGTGCCGCATCTATGACATTTGGAGTCATTTTTGGCTCTAGCATCACCACCTCGCTTGCCCTTGTGGTAAGGCTTGTGCTTTTTGTTGAAAGTTTTCTTCTCGGGCTTGTTCTTTGGGTCACCAAAATTGGAGTCCTTGAACTTTCTCTTATTTTTCTTTCCCTTACCCCCGCACATTATGAACTTCGGGGAGAGGTGCTGCACCGTTGGGTGCTTATGATGGTTCTTCATTAGAAGCTCATCATGTTTCTCCCTTTGAGTCAAAGTGTGGATAAGTTGAGAATATTGAGTAAATTTATTAGCCCGATATCGCTTTCCGTAATACTCGATCCGCGGGAAGCATGGTAGAAAGAGTTTTCTCAATCTTATCGGCATCCGTTGGTTCTTTCTCACAAAACTTCAACTTAGAGCAAATTTTATGAACAAGATGATTGTAGTCCGCAACGGACTTGAAGTCCTGCAAACGTAAATGGTTCCACTCATGATTAGCCTCCGGCCAAATGAGTTCTTTTTGCTGATCATAACGCTCTTTAAGCGCAAGCCATAACACATGAGGGTTCATCTCCATAAGGTACTCTTGTTTGAGATCCTTGTGGATGTGAAACCTCAATAGCATAAGGGCGCCAAACTTCTTTTGCTCATCCAAAACGACACCTGCAGTAGGCTCGCTAAGGTATGGCAAAAGTCCACGGGATGCAAAGTTGATCTTTATATCCGAAGCCCAAGTGGGGTAATTGTGGCCATCAATGGCGAGTTCATCGAACTCTTTTACCATGGCCATAGCCTACAAAGTAGGACCACATGATTCAATAATTCGTAAAAGAAATATAATCAAGTGGCTAAATAATGTTGTAATAAATGCAAATTAATTTAATAACATAACTCTAAGGATTAATAAAGGTACAAGGTAAACAAATAGCATGTAAACCTTCAAATTTTAATCTCATCAACTCGTATACATGGTTTAGATAGTCTCTAATGCCATCAGACATAGAGTAGATCGAAATGATGGGCAATAATTTGCTGCCATAGCGTGGTCTCAATGCAAATATGCAACCTTTGCTAAGGGCTCCATCACACCATGTGTACTCAAGTTAATGATTGAGCACTGAATTTTGGTAATCACGAAATAGTGTAAACCAAAATCATCAATGGTAGTCACTTTAGTAGTGTAAACCATTGTGATATTTTCATAATTAATCCTTGTTTTGGGAACATTATATAGGTAGTCATCAATCTTCAAAATGAGCATGATGTAGACCTTTAGTGATAGACCGTCAAAATCCATATGCATGGATATGATCTCTATCACCTAATGTTCGAATCCCAAAATTTAAGAGAAATGTATAATTAATTGCAAGAAATCATTAGTAATATTTTACTAATGAAGAAACTCACAGTAATGAGATGATGTATGTGAATAAAATATAGCAATAACGAAATTAAGTATGAAAGTGACAATATATACACAAACATACTAACATTAATATCGAAATTGCAAATTACATAAGTGATAGAAACACATTTGTACATAAGCATCACATGATAGATCTAGACTTATTAAAGTCACAAGACTAAACAGTGATAAACAGCAGTAATTAACATAGTAATTAACATAGACTAATATTCATGAGCTGAATTATAAACTGCTGGAAATGTCTAAACGAAAGAGAGGAAATAAAATGAAATAAATAAACACAAATGTGGCCCAGCAGCCGTTGCTGGCGGCCGGCTAAGCCAACGGCCCGTCGGCCTGCGCGATAGCCTGGCCCGGCGGGCCGGCGCCGGCGGCCGGCCCATCCGGCGGCCCGTCGGCTGCGTGATAGCCCGGCCCGGCCACCGCGTCGGCGGCCGGCCCGCCCGGCGGCCCGTTGGCTGCGTGCTCGCCCGGCCCAACCACGGGCCCATTCGGCCCCGCGCCGCCGCAAGTATAAGAAGGTGGCGGTTAGGGTTTCCAACCCTAACCGCTGCCTCCCAACCGCGACGGCCGAGCCGCATCTTGACGGCGGCGCCGCCGGTTGCCGCCGGATCCCGCCGCACCCTCGCCGTCACCAACCACTAGAGGCTTTCCCGTAGTAGATCCGGCCCTCCTCCTTCCTTCCACCATGGCCAAGTCTCCGGCGCAGATCGAAGAAGGGGGGGCGCCACCGGGCCCCGATGCGTGGCTTGCGGCCAGGCATGGCCGCCGGCGCCTCGGGCTGGTCCGGCGCGACCTCCACCGCGTCCTCGCCCCCCCGCAACCGCTAGAGTACTAGCTCCGGGCGCGGATCGAAGATGGGGGGGGGCCGTGGGTCGCCGCCGGCTCCCGGCGCGCGGTCGCGGCCGGATATGGCCGCCGGCGCCCCCGCCGTGGCGGTTCGACCCCCGCCGCCTCGTCACCGTCCGGAGAAGATCCTCCCCTCCGCCGTCCTCCTTGCCACCGGAGGCCGGTTCCGGCGCGGGTCGGGGATGGGGGCCGCCGCCGGCTCCCGCACCTCTCGTCACCGTTGACGAGGTCGATCCGCGCTCCCCCCACCCACCGCGTT
Organism: Cenchrus americanus; assembly: GCA_947561735.1. Classification (NCBI taxonomy): domain Eukaryota; kingdom Viridiplantae; phylum Streptophyta; class Magnoliopsida; order Poales; family Poaceae; genus Cenchrus; species Cenchrus americanus. The sequence goes on along the minus strand of OX387244.1, from coordinate 123,709,442 downwards.
GCTGCTCAAGAAGATGGAGGCGCGTGCCTCCCCCCGGAAGGAGAAGCACGGTCTCCATCGCGCTCACCGACGCGTCCGCCGCTCTGGGCCCCGGAGTTCGGGCTCCCCCGCGAGCGAACGACGACGTGCGCAAGTGCTGGCGACGGAGGAGCGGACGGTCCGTGCGGGACGTTGATCCACGTCCTACGGAGCGTGGGGCTGATTGGCGGCGAAGACCGTGGTGGTGGTGGCGGGGCCTGCAACGCCGGCTCGACGACGGCGTCGCCGGCGTCCCTGGAGAAGAGCCGCATCGGCGGCATTCCCCTCCGGGCAGCAAGGGTCCCCGAAGCGTGACCATTGGTGAGTGGGCTTCCGGCTGCAGTAGCCGGCCCGTTCACCCTTGGTGCCGAACGAGGAGGTGGTGACGGCGGCGAGGATGGAGATCTGCCTCGGCGGTTGCCTGCTACAGGTGAGGCAGCGCGTACTGCATCCATGTGCACTTCCACTGGTTCACCCTCTGATGTTGCGTGTCGCCCGGTGAGCGGCGGCGTGGACTCGTCCAGTGGCAAGGCACAGAGGACCACCGGCGCCTGGAACACGGCCGTCCACCCGTGCGCTTCGCAGTAGGCCACATTGGCCACCTGGATGCGAGCGGGTGGGGTCTGCGTCAAGGTTGGGGCCGGCGCCGAGGAGGCGACGACGTTCGGCGGTTCGACATCGACGTCGCTGTTCCTGAAAGGGTCGGGCGGCTCCACGGCGTTCCAGAGGTGCAGGGCCTCCTCAACGGCGTCAGGCGACACCATGTAGTTGTAGAGGAGGGTGTGGCGCACATAGTGCTGGGCGCAGTCCTCAAGCGAGGAGCACGGCGAGGAAGAGGAAGATGCATGACATCGCCAACAAGTTCGTCGATGGTAGGCATGGTACCTTCTTCTCCGGCGAACTCGCCGGTGAACTCGCCGGCGAACTCGCTCCCCGGCCTCTTTCTTTTCTTCTCGGTGGCTTGAGCGTGCCGATAACGTGTTGAATGTAAAAGGAACAAGAAATGTAAAAGTGAAAGTTGTATCTTTATTGATGAACGGTGTATATTTATACAATGGACAAAGGTGCCGCTTGGGGAGGCAACCCTCCCACGCGCCCCTTCGGGGTGGAATCCGGTAACCGCAATTAGCGGTTGCTAATTGATCATTAGGAATATAGGAATATTCTCAACGAGTGCGACCCGTTTACGAAGGCGCTCTGTATCAACGCGGGTCAACCCTAGAAGAAAACGGAGCGAGAGGGTCTTGACCTTGTTGACCCATGGTGACCCTCGGGTCGAACCGGCCTCATCGCCCCTCGCGCGGCCGCCGCCGCTCTCCGCCTAAGCGCGTCCTCGCGGTTTGCTCCCCTGCCCTCGAGCCCTTCTTCTCTCTTCCTCCTAGGGTTCTGCTTCTGCTGGTGAGTTCAACTAGCTCGGTTCTTCGCTTGCCATTTCTCTACAACTTGTTTTTACTGGTTAGGGTACGTACGACCAACTAGCTTTTAGATCTATTCGATCTGGATTGCGAGATACCCGTGTGCGCTGGATTGCAGCATCGTCAGTGGGTAAGAGAGGTTATATTGGAATTGGACCATGCTGCTGCGTGCGTGAGGAAGGATTGGATTGATTCGAAACTAAACAAAAGATGTCTTGGCCTAGTATCTCGAATACCATGACATGTTCGCCATCTGCCTGAAGCCTCCCACACTCTGATGCACAAAACTAGCCATTTTTAGTATGAAGTCTATTAATGATCTTATCATGGGTGAAATATTTGAGAATGATACCAGGTAATCTGAGAATGAACATATGAATCAATAACCGTAAATTATATTGGTATCTTTTGTCATATGCCATTATCTTGCTACTTGCATGAAACCATGATTCTTCCTTGAGATGGGAACTTGAGATATTCTTTTTGCTTGCATGAAACCATGATTCTTGTTGAGGAAGGCAGGTGGTAAAACATAAACCACATCTGGTATGTCAACAGCCAAATGACACATGTCCAACAGCAGTAGTCATGAGGCCAAAACCAACTTGTCCAGCACTGAAGTGATACTAGTAACCATGTCCAATAGCAGTAGTCACACATATGCTCACAGATTATAGCCTCAGGTCTAAACAAATTATGCATGTTCTCCTTGTAGCACTTATAAAAGTTCAGAATCACACTGAGTGCTGTTATACAGGTCTGAACCATCAAGTACTAGCCCCTTGGTATGTCTTTCTGATATTCCCATGGATGGCCAAAAATTGTGCTCCCTTCCCCTTTCAAGCATTCATCACTTATGTAGGATACTGGATGAGCGACCAAAAGTTACTAGAGTAACAATGCGAGGACAAGACATATTACAGAGATCAAGTTCTTGGCTGTGATGTTATTGCAGTTTAGTTAAATACAACAAAACGGACTCCACATGCCCCCTGAGTGTGTGAAGCTCCCGCAGCCTACAACAATAATCAATCAGCTTTGCATAATTATCAAGCACCTTTACTAACTATTGCCTACCATTACCACAAAAGCCACTTTTCAGTACTAATAATGCCCAACCACAACTGAATAGCTAAAGCACATTGTAGTGCTCACTAGCATCAACTAGACTGTCATAACATTTAAAAGACGGCCATGGTGTTGGCCTCATATTAGCACTGTCATTGGTATTCCTCATAACGTTATTGTTGGTTGTGTCTTCCTGTTGTAGAAAACTAATATTGTGATCCTCTTTACCGTGTAGGTTGTGATTGGTGGCACAGTTGGGCGTTGGCAAATAGTGTCACATGCCATGAGGTTCTCTTTTACATGGCAGGTTGCACGTTGGAGTGGCTGACAAAGGTAGGCGTGGCAAGGGCAGCTTCTGGGATCTCCTACTACGTTGACCTTGGAGTCCAAGCTAAACTTGTTTTATTTGAATCCTAATGTATATAATTAACTCTGAAACTGTCTCGTCTCGACTGAAGCTTTGGAACTCAAAACTGTTTAAAAGTCATCTTGCTTTGTCAATTGCAAGAGAAAAAATAGCAGTATCTGTACAAATTGAGGTTTGGCAGCATGCCAGCACTGCTATTTCCTAGAAAACTTTTAGTGGTACTGGTCATGTTTCATCAGCTTGTTCGGATGGGCTGGAACCGGCTGGGCTGGACCAGCTGCTGGCAATCATCTGTTCGATGGGCCGGTTGCCAGCCGTTCGGCCCGCTGAAAATGCTATAACCCATCCCCCAGTTGCCCTAGCGCACTCTCCCCCACCTCCCAGCGCACTATTCCCCACCCTCGCCACCGGACCCACTCTCCCCGCCGCCCTTCCCCCACCCTCGCGCCGCCCTGTCCCCTTCCCTCGTCGCTACCCTCTCCCCCAGTTTTTAGCTCTTGGCACCATGGCGGGCGTCGTACGGTAGGCAAGCTTTCACGCTCGGCTGGGAGTTGTGGCTGCTACGCTGGCACAGATCCGGCCCGCCGGGGGCCGCCGTCCTGCCCACTCGTGTCATGACGCAGGCTCACCTCCGGATCTTGACGCCACGCCTTCCGCAAATGACGCCGCCGATGCGACACTCACCGCACGGCACTGTTACAGTCGTCGTCTAGGCGTGCAAGATCTCCGCCAACCGGTCCAAGATATTCGTTGTGGCGGTCCAGATCTACGTCCTCCCCTTCGATATGTACATCTTGGCTTAGCAGATCTACTTCCTCCCATTCCAGACCTCGGTGGTGACGTTCAAGCTGCAGTACGTGGTGCACAAGATCTCCTTCTTGAGGTTCCAGAGGTCCGTGGTGGAGTTCAGAGGCGTCGTCCTGCACTCCGGCATCCAACATCCTCCAGTGCATCCCTTCAACGACGCCGACTATACTCCCCATTAAGGTACCACTCTTCCCTCCGCTCCACATTCCAAGAGTACCAATGCATCCCATCCTTCACTTATGCTTATTTTGCGTACTAAGGTTGGGCAATCAGGGACTTTTGCTTGCTTCATGCTCTTAACACTCAATCATACTGATATTGTTGTACTTGCTTGTTCTCCCTATCTGCTTGCGTGGTTTGTTTCAGATTCACCGTGTTTGATTGTTTTCCTCTAGGATATGGTACAAGGGCTGCTCTTCCTGTGTGTGTTTTAACTGCTGAACCTTGTGTCCGAGCGTGGTTAGTCAAGGGTTTATGTGGACTAAGTCGTTTGGTTCAATTTTTCTCTGGCCAACCTATACTGATTAGTTTCTGCATGTCTTGAGATCTTAAGATATTATGCTAAGCTTTATTTGTTCACCTTATAACATGTGTATACAAGACTAAAACATGTTATGTCCAGCATGTCAACAACAACATCATGTCATGTATTCTGCATCTTCATTATTTTGTTCCTGTCTTACCTTCCATCTCTGTTACAAGACCACCCACACACTACTCGAACCAGTAGCGGCCGAGTTCGTAGCATCGTTCGCTACTCCAGCAACCAGGCGTTGCAACTATTGCCACTGTGCCAAGGCAAGCCCCCACCCGCACCCCACCTGTGTAGTTTAGATTTCCTTGTACACATACATTACATGGTTTTAGTCTTAAGTGTGACTACGATGTTGTGGTACAGATGGCTGAGCGTGCTAACTGGAGTATCCGTGACACTGCACTGTTCGTAGATTTAGTACTACAGGCCAAAAATCTGTGCCACTGGTCACAGAGAGTTCCTACTAGTTCAAGGTGGACACACATCCTCACCAAGTTTAATGAGGTCTCCGACCAGAAACTCTCGAGGAGACAGCTGTCAAACAAGTGGCAAGAGCTCAGAACTGCATATTTCAAGTGGCGCGACACAATTGTGAAGAAGTCTGGTCTTGGTCGTGACCCTCAGACTGGTGATGTTACATATGACCCAATTTTGGTAGCAGCTCTCTCACATGAGGTACTACATTCAACCTTTGTGATTGTGTTACTTCAGTAGTTACTTCATTATGAACTCATTACTAACATGTATGTAATCCGCACCCCCTGCGGGATGCTTATGATGGACATAAAAGGATCAAGTGTCCACCCTACGCCGACAAATTGTTTGCTATCCTAGATCATGAACCATACGAGAGGGGGAATTAGTAGATGCTGGAGGTCATGCCCCAGAGGACACCCGTACTGAATCCACCCCACAAACTCCTCCTGCCAACCCTGACCCAACACCCATCCAATATCAAGGCCAGTCCTCAAAAAGGACAGACAGAGAATTCTCTCTTCAAAGCCCTGTAAAGAAGAAGAGCAAGCTTGTATCATATGATGACTGCGTGTCCGAATTCCATAGAACTTGCAGAGCAATTCAGGATAAGGTGACATTAGGGTCTTCTCAGGAAAATGCGGCCCCCTCTAGCAAGCAGATTGAAGAAACAGAGACCGCATTAGTCAGAGACCTGTTACACCAGGATGGGTACTCTGAGAGTGACCCTTTTTCATCAAGTTGTGTACCTTTGCACCATTCAGAAGCAATGCAGGGAGTTCCTATGCATGACAAGCTCGGAAGGCCGACATCAGTATGTGCAGATGGTTTGGCCATTGATGCATCTTTGGCGCCCAAACCGAAGACGAAGGAGGCACAATTTGATGTCGTTGTCGACATGGACTTGCATCACAAATAATGAAGTTTTAGATACTTTCAATTTAGCAGCATTAGTTCGGTTGTAATAATAAAAGTTTGTGGACCTGCGTCATTTAAGTTTGTGGACCTAATTGTTAACATTTGCTTTGCTTGTAAGTTCAACAATTTAAAGTTTGCTTGTCTAAGTGAGTTTATTTGTATTTGTAAGTATGTCTTACCTTTTGATTTGTGTACTGTTTAGGCTTCCTAGTTTCCATTTGTCAGTTACTTTTGTGAATTGTGATTTGTGTAATAAATGTTGCATACTCACGTAAACTATCTATGGCATAACAGTACATTAACATATTTTCTTCAGTACTTACATTATATCTCATGTTGCAGGTGAGAAGATGGACAGCCAATCGGATGCAGAGATGGACAGCCACTCCGATGAAGATGAGATGGACAGCCACTCGGATGCGAAGATTGCAAATTCCATTGCAGAGACTTTTCCCTCTTGGGTGATACCTTAAGTTGTTGAGGATGTTGAAGATGTTGAAAAAGATGAAGGGTCCAAGAGTAAATCCTCCGTGTCCCTTCCCAAAACTCAAAGGTGCGCAATGGTTGCATCTGACTTTAAGTGATCATACAAGGTGCTTGGACAATCTTCGCATGTCTAGGGATGCTTTTTTACACTTGCATCACATCTTAGTTGCTGGATTTGGGTTAAAAAGTACAAGACAGTGCGACTGTAAGGAAGCTTTAGCTATTTTCATTTTGACATGTGGCCACAACGTGGCTGTTAGGGAGGCAAAAGATAGATTCGAGAGTGTCGGTGTTTTAGACCGGCAACCTACTAAGGGGAGTACCCGAAGTAGATGAATGTGGCCTCGCCGAGATCGGTAACTCGAAGAAAGAGACACGTGGCACACAATTTAGACAGGTTCGGGCCACGAGGTGCGTAATACCCTACGTCATGTATGCTGCGTGGCTCTGGATTGATTGGATGTGATTACAAGATGGCGTAATCTGATGCGTATGAGAGAGGAGGGGTCCCTGCCTCGCCTTATATAGTCCGAGAGGCAGGGTTACAAGTCGGTTTAGGGAGAGAGTACTAGTCGTGCACGTCTAGGAGTTCTCTACACTGTACATGGTATACGTAGCTTCCTATCCGAGTACTTCTCCACCGTGGTCCTTGCGCCTCACGCCAACAGGTACCGTGCGGCACAAGTCGGGTAGTCCCAGGGGCCCACCGAGTAGTCGGTCCTGGTACCCACCGAGGTAGTGGGCCCAGGGAGGTCCATACGACAAGCCCCCGAGTACTTTGTAGTCGAGTAGGATAGCTTCGAGTAGTCTTGACGGCCTTAACGAGTAGTCCTCAAGCGTCCCCGAGTACTACAAGCCAAAAGCCCTCAAGAATATTTGAAGTTTCCCGAGGCTGGAATGTACTCCAGCTGATATCTGAGTAATTGAAGGACCGATACGGCGAACCAGAGAGGGGGGGAGTGAATGGGAGCCGATAAAAATTCTTCTCGAAGGAGATGAAAACTCCAACAAGACGAACGCGGCTTCCAACACACGTCTCCGACTCACTACCAAGGTTGGTCAAGTCCACGTAGCCACTGGAGTGCTACTGGACCTAGGAACCAACACACACAGCCTTCCGACTCGAGAACGCGGCGGAACAACAAACCCCGAGTCTACGGACCCACACCGGTCGGGCCGGTGAGCACCACCGGTCGAGCCGGTCCCCGCCGGTGAACCGAGCAACTTCCACTAAGTGGCTCTACACCGGTCGACCGGTGAGACACACCGGTCGGACCGATGGCAGCCTGAAAGCCCCCAAGGCACCAAACGAGGCCAACCGACCACCAAACGGACCCAAACTCGAGACAGCAGCAACACGGGACAACAACGCACACACAAAGATGTTCACCCGAGCAAAAACCCACAAGGGCTCGCACCGGTCGGACCGGTCAAGAGCACGGTCGGACCGGTGTAGCTCCGGGCGGCTCGGGATGAACAAGCACCCGCGGGTCAACTCCCCCAAATCCAAATCTCGATCTCCCGAATCGCTCCACGGACTTGAACAAGACTTTGGGGATATCATGAACACCTCATGAGGAGTTCATAGCCAAGTTTAATCCCACCAAAACTCGTCCAAAAAGGAGGAATCGAAGAAATCCCGCCGAAAGCACTTCCAACCCAAGAACTCAAGAAACCCCGAAATCGAGCACTTTTTCTCACGGATTTGGGAGGGGAATCACAGCCCAAAGAACCACGAAGGGTTCCCACAAATTTCCCCCATCAAATCCCCAAGAGAAAAGCCCCGAAAACACCCCAAAGAAATCACCGAGAGAGGACTCCGAAAATCACCACCAAGAACAACCGGGAAAACACATCCAAACCTTGAGGAACCACGCCGAATCATCTATACATGAAACAAAGGTTCGTACAAGGTCTAGCAAGCCGCCCGATCATCCATCCCTCTCTACAAGATCTCTCCGTGAAGCTCTCTTGCTAGTCCTAGAGAAAACCTAAGGAAAATAGGTGGAAAAAAAGGAAAACTAATGAGCTAGGGTTCCAAGAGTTGGCTGCCATCCTCTCACCTCTTGGGTTATATGGAGGCAACCGAATGTCTAAAATGCCCTTCTCTACTAACTAGGGATACAAGCCCCTCAAGGGCGGATTTGGAATTCTTGATGTCTTCACCATCGGACGGATGCCCGGCGACCGCACCCTGCGTAGCCTCGACGCAAGCCATGCGATCCCGACGCGTGTCCTCCGCTTCGAAGATTCGGACTGCGTCGTTGCACACCGGTCGGACCGGTGCTCCTCACCCGGTCGGACCGGTCCCCACCGGTCGAGGCCGGTCGGTCCGTCTTCTTGCCGCAAAGACCGTCTTCGGTTCTCCGGTCTTGGCTTTGTGGATCAACCAAGGAACCCGGTGGTTTTCGGTGAACCACCTGGAAACCCCGCGAACTCGGTGTAGCCTCCGCCAATCTCCACTCATGACTCGGCTCCCACGTAGTCCCGGCTCGATCTTGGTTTCGAGGCTCAACCAAGAAAACGTCCACGACTTCATCTTGCTGTTCATGCCACCATGCGACCCGCACTTGACCCCGCTGGCCACCGGGTCCCTCGAACAAAGCCTACTTGTCTTCTCCACACCTGGAGGCCTCACCGGCGACGACCTTTCGCGCTTGTTCTTCACCTGCACCAACACGAGTCAAGCCGCAACCTGCACCTGCAATACTTAGCCAAGAATCAGTCCACACAACGTTGTCAATCACTCATCACACAAGGAAGCGACCATCCACCGGTCCTCGAACCACACATGGTCCTCAATCTCCCCCTTGATGAGTGCATTGACAACACACACATGAAAGTAACAAGAGAGAAAAGAAAAAGAAAAGAAACGAACAAAAAGAAACTCCAATAAGCGATCGAAAGTCAAACAAAGGCAAAGAGCAAGATCACTTGAAGAAGACAAGTCTCGGACCCCTTAGGCAAGGGCAACGGCTCGACACATCCGAGACAAAACAAAGCTCAAGCAAAGAGCGCAAACCACCGAAACAAAGCTCGAAAACTCACAAAGAGCTCCCCCTGCACACATGCAAGCTCCCCCTGAACCAATGCACCTCCCCCTGGACGAATGCATGCAAGACACCACTTGAAACAGGGCAGCTGCAACAAAACAGCCCTGACCGGTCAGACCGGTCCACACCACCGGTCAGACCGGTGTGCAACATGTGTACAGAACCAGCACTCACACCGGTCAGACCGGTGACCCTGACCGGTCAGACCGGTGCACAACAGAGCCCAGAAATGGCTCGAAACCACCTGAAAACCTTCTAAACACGTCCAAAGAAGCCATTTCAAGCTCAAACTTCCCCCCTTGTTGGCAATGCATGAATCAAGCCAAAAATGCAAAACTTTCAACCTAGAGCTTCTCAAATAGACAAAATTCAACAAAGAATGCTACACATGTCCAAATGAGCAAGTTAGATACTTTACGGCTTCGTATCAATCTCAACTACATGATCACCAAGTTTCACAACCATTGGACGAAGCTAAGATAGATTTGGGCAATTTTGCGAAAAACTTGCCTCTCATGAGCAAAGACCTAAACATGATCAAAGCATATCAAAATGGCAAAGCCACACAAACTTCATGCTTGGACAACCATTCTAATCATAAGACCATCACAAACACCCACAAGCACCTCATGTCATGTCAAAGCCACCGAGCCATGTGACTACTTCTATGTATGAGACTTCTCATTGGTAGGCATCATGCAACGGTTTAGCACCCAAAGCAAATTAAATTCAGCACATATGACATGGGAGCATATTTCCCAAGCATTTTTCATTTCATTTTTAGATTTGTAAATGGTACATGAAATGTCTTTGCGACAAAAAGGAACTTATGCCCCTCCACAAGATAAGTCAAGAGGGCTAAACATTCATGATGGCAAATGAGCCTTTGGCTCCATATGATCAATAAACTAGCTATCCAACCACAAATTAAGCATAGCAAGGCCACAAAAACATGTCAAGAGCATGTAAAGGCATTTACACACGAGAGAGCATACATGTGACATTTTTCAAAAGCAAAGCTATCAACCATGGATTATTCATCAAGATCATCAAGAGCTAAGCCAAACTAACCATAGCATACCAAACAAGCTCACAAAGACATATATCTCATTCCATGGTGAACAATGTATATGAGAGAAGCTTTTCCTAACCAATGCATATGATACAAAATGCATGCAATCAAAGATACAAGGATGCCTATACATCATGTTACAAATGCCATGCCAAATGCAAGGAATGCACAAAAGAAAGCTATACAAATGCTACAAACCGGCTCCTCGAGGGGAGGCAAAACGGGCTCGACACCACCGCAAAAGAGAGCTCCCACACACCCAACTCAAGAAATCAAACACACACCAAGTTCCCCCCGCAAACGAGTGAAATTTGCTTGATCTAGGGGTTTGGTGAAAATATCGGCTAGTTGGTGATGTGTGGGTACATGGATCAACGCTATCTTTCCTTTCTCAACGTTGTCTCTCGGGAAATGATACCTCACTTCTATGTGTTTGGTTTTGGAATGGAGCACCGGGTTCTTTGCAACGCTTATGGCACCGGTGCTATCACATTGAAGTGGGACATGGGTATACTCCTCACCAAAGTCACTCATGGTCTAGGTGATCCAAAGGAGCCGAGAGCAACAACTTGCGGCGGCGACATACTCGGCCTCGGTCGTGTATTGAGCAACACTCGACCGCTTGCGGGAAGACCAAGACACCAAAGAAGAACCCAAAACCGGCAAGTCCCGAAGTGGACTTCCTATCCAACCGACATCCGGCAAAATCCGCGTCTGAGAAACCATGAAGCGCCAAAGAAGAAGACGCTGAGTACCAAAGGCCGAAGTCGGGAGTGTGACGCAAGTACATGAAAATTCGCTTCACCGCTTGCCGATGCGAAGTCCTCGGAGACGCTTGAAAACGAGCGCACATACACACCGAGAACTGTATGTCCGGCCTCGTCGCCGTCAAGTAGAGGAGTGACCCGATCATGCTCGGGTACTCCTTCGGTCCACGTGTTCACCTTCCTCGTCCGCATCAAGAGCTGTAGTCGTACTCATCGGCGTCGTCATAGCCTTGGAGTCCTCCATATTGAACTTCCTCACAATGTCCTTGGTGTACTTAGCCTGGTGCACAAAAGTTCCTTCCTTTGATTGCTTGATTTGTAGCCCGAGGAAGAACTGCAACTCACCCATCATACTCATCTCAAACTCCCCGCTCATATCATCCGCAAACCTCGCAACAAGAGAGTTAGACGAGCCACCAAAGACAATATCATCCACGTACACCCGCACAATCGGGATATCTACGCCCCGCCGTGACAACCCGCCCGGAAAATACCGTACTATCGCCTAAGACCGACCCACTTTGGTCGTTAAGCAATAGTAGAGTATCATCCTGTCGTTGGTTGCGGGTTAACGCCCGGTAAATCACTTGAACATCGAACGAGAGGATCGAAACATGCATTAAAACTCACGCAAAGGCGAGTCCGAGTACAACATTATTTAAACATTTATTACAAACCATTGTTCGTGTCATAAGATAAAGATTCGAGTTCGAAAATACAGCGGAAATAATTTAAACTAGCGCAACGGTAGACATCACAGGAGGCCATCCGTGATGTCATCACTTGTCGTCACCCTTCTGATCAACAACACCTGCAATCAACAATTTTAAAGCAAGGCTGAGTATACTAATACTCAGCAAGACTTAACCGTCGGGTGATGACTACATCACCAACCTCTAGACATGAAAGGCTTTTGGCCGGTGGAGTTTCTTTTTGCTTTGGAAAGCTACTCGAGTGGATCCTTACTTTCAATCTTTTAGCACAAGTTCTAGTTGATTACCAGTTCTATGTGTGCCAACTAATTCAATCAAGAATTGGACAAGCAATTAGTTCATCCAACATATTCTCGAGTTCCATCATTATGGGATAACATGGCCGATAGAATAAGCGAGTCTCGGATAACGGTGAGAGGCCGACAATCGATTGATTTAAACCTTGCAAGGTAAACCCAAACACACCGGTCGGTTGCCCCCGCGAGGACAACTCCCCGGCCGTCCCCGTAAATCTTCGGGTTGGGATCGAATCTTACGATCCCCGGTGCGGGCTATCCGGCATACCCCGCGAGATACCCGGAGTCACCATACACCATCCTTTCCGTAGCTAGCCGGTAAGGAGAATTGCTCGAGAGTAGTAATAGTAAGATCCCGTGCCGCCTCATTAAGGTACTAGGCTTACCGGTCCCATTCCCGGCATATGCTTGGTACGTTCAAAAGCTTAGCCCACATGCCCACTGGACCGGAGCCCAATTTCATGCTCTTACCACATGAGCAATCCATTTAAGGATATCTTATGATTCCTATCTAGGAACCTAATCTCGCGAGTGACGAACATCACTCGACTTCTATCGGTCCTATAGCATGGCAGCTATCGACCTAGCATACTTAGTGATAGAGCATAGGTACCTAAGGATTATGCATCTAGGGTTTCAATTCAACTCCTGAAACGTAAGTGCACAATCATAGCAAACGAGAATTTGCACAATTTTAAAAAGGCGGGGTTAATGATCCGGGGCTTGCCTTCGATGGCAAGGTTGGCCTTGGGCCATTCTGGACTTGGGTCCAGGTCTTGAGCTACGTTCACGTGCGGCAACTCTTGGTTAGCACCTTCGTCTCCTCCTTCCGGCACGAGCGTACGTCTATCGGCGGAAAGATCTACACGAAGATGCAAATGCAAGATTTATTCGACGGTTTTTACTTTAATCACTCACAACCCAATGTGATAATCAAGGGGTGTATTTGTTGGGCACATTCACCTAGATAAGGAGACATTCAGCATACTCTTCCAAAAAGGAACAATATGCAACTCTTTATTATTTATTCTTTTTGATGATGACTGTGTACATATAAATGTAAATAATTTAATTTAACTTCAACAACAGCAGTGGGTAGGTGCATTTAACCCTTTTTAACACGATTTGCAACCACACTCAAGTTACATGGGGTGGTTGGGTGATTTCTCTTTATTGCACAATTGAATAAAGGCTTCTTTATACTTATCATTTCATGTAAAGGCTTTTAATCATTTTATCTTCACCAATCAAAGGTGTAATTACTTTTCTTATTCATGAATTAATTTCTTATCAGTAATGTTATTAAAATTTCTTTTATTTATATTAAATAATATTCCCAAAAAGAAAAAGGATTTAATTAAGGATTTTCTTTTATTCAATTTTCCCTTTAATATTAAATGGGCATTTAAGCCATTTATTAACCAATTAAATTACCAAAAATTTCATGAGTGTTTCTTAAGCCTACTAGCATCTATACTGGTCCATTGGACCCATATGTAAGTGTTGGAGGCTAGGAAATTAAATATTATGGAAAATAACAAAGGTTATCTAATGATTCAATTTAAATGCATATAAAAATAATTATGCATCCAAATGATCCAAACTTTCTTGTGGATGCTCTCTGGTCCTAAACAAGCTTAGAAAACCAACATGTTTGCATGGAACCTCTACTGATCTTGTTTTATTAATTTACCAAGGAAAACATGCATAATTCAAGAATAATTATTTCTGTTCATACAAAATTCATGATTAATTTACAAGATGTGCCTTTTGGTATTATAAGACAGTGTGCACAAGTTGGGGTCAAAAGCATAAATATAATTAACAAGAAAAATCATTTAGTCAGTTCTGCCAGAGATAGAAAAACATTTTTATAAAACGATTTACATGATAACTTTGTGTAATGTTTGGCATAGGAGCTCTTCATAATCTAACACACAACATATCCAAAAATTAGCTACAAAGGAGTTATGGTTTTTGAGTTATTGTAGATCTAGTGTTTTCACATTTGTATTTTTCATGCAAAATTTAAAAGGAATCAGCTCAGGCTAGAATAACAAAAGTTGTAGTATAAATCACCATGGATCCAACAAAATTGGTTTCACATTCTTTTGAATTTTCTGTGAATTTATACACAATTTACAAGAATCAGCATTTCACTTTAACTATTGAAGTTTACCTTTTGCGAAAAGGACCCCGGAAAATGTTTGGGCTTTGCAATTCGCCGGCCGGCCAAAATTCCGGCGGCTCGCCGCGGGTCTCGGCCGGGGAAGGATGTGGGGAGGATCTAGGGGTCACCTAGGACCGGTTTGGGCACTGGTTTGGTTGGGAGGCGCGGCCGGCGATAGCCGTCGACGGCACACCACGGCGGCGGTCGTTGCTGCCTCCCCTGCGGCTCGGTCCGGCCGGTGAGAAGAGGGGGAAAAGGCTCGGTAGTTTCCTTAGGGCTAGAGCACACGAAGGAGTAACTAAATGGCTCAAGACCGGCTCGCGGTTGGGGGCTCGCCGCAGCTGGCAATGGAGGCCGGCGGCGGAGCAAGGCAAGCGGCCGAGGAGGGGAACAGGCGCACGCGACGTCGCTTGGGGGGCCTTAAAGGCGTTGCGTGGGCGGGGCGGCGGCGGGCGGCGCGGGCGGCGGCGGTACGACGGCGGGCGGGCCGTACCACGGCGGGCGGGGGGGGGGTGTACGGCGGCGCGGGGTCCCGTGGCGTTCCCGCCGTTCGAGGCACCTCGGGGCGCGGGCGGCCCGGGGAACACGCGAGGGGGCCTCGGGAACACACGGTGCATGGCTTGGATGCCGAGGGCGGGCGGCGGCGCGGCGGCGCGGCCGGCGCGGCATGTCGTGCGCGCGAGAGCACCCCAAAAGTGCGGACCGGCCCTGTTTGAAATATAATTTCTCCAAAAATTTGAATAAAAGTGCTCAAGGCAATGAATAGGAAAGTTGTAGATCTAACTACCCTCTACAACTTTCAAAAAGGCCATATGGTGTTTTTCTCAACGGATTTTGCGGGAACGTCGTGCCAACTTTGAATGTCGACACGTTCGGAAAACGAGAAAATCTGCCTTGCAAGGGGGTTTTCACAATTTTCCACCCAAAATTTGAAATGCCAATCTACATGAAAGTTGTGTCCCTCGGCAAGATGGACAACTTTCACAAAGGTAGATTTTGAAGTGTTTAGGTGAATTTTGGGGAACGCGGCAAAAATTCCGGACGACATTTGCGACGTCAACGGTCAAGCGGGTTTTGACCGTGTCTTTGACCAAGGGTTGACTACGGTTGTGTATAGGCTTGGTCAAGGGGTTCATCGGGGTTCATCGGCGAGGTTTTCGGGTGATGGCCCGGGTTGACCTAGGTTCGACCGGGTTTGACCTCGGCTCGATCCGGTCATTATCGTTAATGACGGTAATTAAAAACCGGGGCGTCACACCCGCCCTCAAAGAAAAACAAGGTCCGATCGACCTTCCCCATCTCAAAGCCTCTCGCAAACAAGAACCCCCTCAACCAGCCATACCAAGCTCTAGGCGCCCGCTTCAACCCATACGGCGCCTTCCTCAACTTGTACACCCGGTGGGGGTACTTCTCACTCTCAAACCCCCGAGGGCCGCCTCACATACACTTCTTCCTCCAAAGCACACCATTCGAAAAGCACTCTTCACATCCATTTGGTGCAACTTGAACCCTTTAGCCACGAAAAAGGCTAGAAGGATCCTAATCGCCTCCAAACGGGCTACGGGAGCAAAGGTCTCCTCGTAGTCGATCCCCTCCTTCGACCGAACCCCCGAGCAACAAGTCTCGACTTGTTCCTCACAACCTCACCCTTCTCTCCCTCTTTGTTTTTCCACACCCACTTTGTACCAATCGGCTTACACCCCGGGGGAGGGTCAACCAACTCCCACACCCCGATTCCTCTCAAAATTCTCCAACTCCTCATGCATCGAGTTAACCCAATTGTGATCGATAGTGCGTGTCCAATGTCTTTGGGCTTGAAAGAAGCAACAAACGCAGCATGAGCAAAGTGAGAATTGTTCCGAACCCTCGACCGTGTAGTGCGTTCATTCATGTCGCCGATGATCCTCGAAGCCGGGTGATCCACCCGAACTCGTCGGGGAGGTTCTCGCCTCGAAGCTACCTCCCCCTCAACATCGCCTTCTCCTCGTTCTTGATTTGTCGTCGTAGGTGTAGCAGAGGGTCCATCCATCATCGTAGTAGATGTAGTGGGTACATGTTCGGCCGGGGGCAGCACACCGCCATCTTCATCGTCACCATGTTCATGCTCCTCCTCCCGAAAGATCTCCTTGCCAAGCTCATCATCACCCGCACACTCAAAGACAAGCCGACTACGTGGCTCTGTCTCGTCGAAGGTTACCTCGCAAGTCTCCACGATTTGGTTAGTTTCAAGATTGAGCACACGATATGCTCTAGAATGAGATGCATAACCAAAGAAAATGCCATCGACGGACCTAGCCTCAAACTTATCCAACTTCCTCGCCTTTCTTCGAATGAAACACTTGCAACCAAAGACATGGAAGTGACTCACCTTGGGTGTGCGACCATGCATCAACTCATAGCATGTCTTCTTCTTGTGCACTCGAGGTATATCTCGTTCGACACATAGCATGCGGTATTCACCGCCTCGGCCCAATACCTCCTCGGAGTCCTATGCTCATCAAGCATCGTCCGAGCCATCTCGCACAAGGTCCCGTTCTTCCTTTCCACAACACCATTCCGGGGAGGCGTATACGGACTCGAAAACGGGTGCTCAAGACCCAAGTCATGGCAAAAGGTTTCAAAACGAGAGTTCCCGAATTCCAAGCCATTATCACTTGCGGATAGCTCGTATGGCATCTCCGTGCCTCTCGTTCCTCAACCTCAAGACTAGATCTCGAACAAAACCAAACGTCTCCCCCTTATCCTCCGTAAAGAACACCCAAGCATACCGAGAATAGTCGTCCACCACAACAAGGACATACCACTTCCCACCCGCGGATCGCACACGAGCTGGGCCAACAAGGTCCATATGGAGCAGCTCGCATGGACGCTCAGTCATCACATCGGTGAGAGGCGGGTGAGAAGAGGCCACCATCTTGGCATGCCTACACGGAGCACAAACCAACTCTTTCTCAAGCCTCAACCGTGGCAATCCTCGGACCAAATTGAGTTTACTCAAGCGAGACAAAAGGTCAAAGCTAAAGTGACCCAACTTCCTATGCCACTTCCACAACTCACTCGAAGAACCAGCCAAGAAACAACGCTCCACACCCGAAGACTGAGAAAAATCAGCACGAAACACCTGACCCTCGGGAACGACCATACAAACAAGGTCCCCTCGAGAGTCCACAATCCGAGAACCACCAGGCCGAAACAACACCTCAAAGCCCTCATCCAACAACTGGGACACAGAAAGCAAATTGTACCCCAGAGATTGAACAAGAGCAACACGCCTCAGAGTGATCTTGTCACTCACTTTTATCTCACCTTCGAAAGCACACGCACACGCCCATTGTCCCCAAACGTGATGTACCTCTTCGTCACCACGGGACGAGACTTGAGAACCACCCCCCGTCTCCGGTCATATGCCTCGAACAACCGGAGTCAATCAACCAAATGTTCTTCAAGTCTCCCACCCGAAATTCAAAAATAGGCACGTGAGCGAACAAACGACTCAAGACCGGGGTTAGTACCAAAAGAGGAAAACCGATGCCGAGCCATTTGCTCGAAAGTGGGGTTAGCATTAACCAAAGCATCTCTCCTACCAAAGCTACCTCCACGAACACCACCACGGTAACCACCCCGAGGGAACCACCCCTCTCTGCCGGAGGAGGACCAAATCCACGCAAGAAAGCCCGTGGAACGTCCTTCCTCTCCAACTCAAAGCCACGACTCCTCCGATCCCCGTATGGAGCACGAGGAGGAGAACGCCTAGCAACCGACCACCGGCACCCTTTCCCAGCCCAACCACCGTAACCACGACCACCGAACCAAACCTTGCACTTGTACGAGCTCGAAACCCAAACAAACCTCCGTCTGTCCCGCACGCACCGGTCCGACCGGTGCCCCACACCGGTCTGACCGGTGTGACCTGGGCAGCAGCACCACTTGCAGCCTTCCGCTCTCCCCAAGCCCGAACTGTCCTCACACTCGCCTTGCCCCTGGGCATCTGCATACGAGGCTCAAGTACACCATCGGAAGGGTGGTACTTGTCCTTGTTAGCCCACTCCTTCTCCATTCTCTCCTCACGCTTCCTCTTGAAGCAAAACTCCTCCTTATGGCCATCTCTCCCACAATAGCCACAATGGAACCTCACAAGGTTAGGCTTAGGCTTGGGATGTGGCCGCTCACTCGCTTTCTCTCCACCCAATCCCTCCACCGGTTTCTCACCACTAGCCTTCTCACTCTTCTTCCCAAAGAACACTTTCCCCGAAGTGCTCACAAACTTGATAGGCTTTTGTAGGTCATTTGTGGGTGTAGGAAACACGGGTGGAGCCGGGGTTGTGTCTAGTCGGTTCCTTAGATGGTTAGGTTTTGGAGGGAAATCATTTTTGTGGTGGGTTTTTGGTGGCTCCGGATATTCTCTCTACTTCCTTCACCAACCTTGTTTGCCCCAAGGCCCTCACCATCTTGCCTCTTAAAGGCCTCGATCATCATCCTCAACCGAGGCTCATGACCGGACAACCAACCCATCAACTTCCTCAAATCATCATTCTCATCCCGCAAACGATCAACATAATGTGCAAGCTCCAAATTTTTCAATGCATGCATTTCACGGGTAGAGCAAGATGTAGGCATGGGTTCCTTCAATTTAGCCTCGAGCGAACTAGTGTAAGCATGCATCTCATCAATCTTAGCATGCAAAACAGGGCAAGAAGTGCAAGCACCTAGCAAAGCAGGTCTAGACTTAAGCTCAGCCACTTCAACCCTAAGCACATCTAGTTCCTCACACTTGGAGGCATGCTTCTCCTTAAACAAAGCAAGATCGGCAAGGAATATGGAGCAATCAGCACAATCATTCTCATCAGAAACAACAGGGCTAGCCTTAAGCAAATCAATCTCAAGCTTGCTATCAAGCACCTCGTGTCTCTAGCTCGACCACTCTAGTCCTAGCATCCTCGAGTGAAGCCCTAAGCTCTTTCCTCATTTTCTTGGCCTCTCTAAACATGTCATCACGGTTATCAAGCAAAGAGCCAAGCCTCTCATTCTCCTGGCGCAAGAAGGGAAGTTCATCACGCACCTCATTGTCGGACTCGCAGTCCGAGTCGCTCCGTGTGCTCTTCTTGCTTTGCCGGAGCTCGGCGCCATGGTGCTGAAGCCATCTCTCACGAAGCGGCTCGGCCCCGCTCGGGTTCTCGGACGACTTCTTGCTCTTGCGGCGATCTCCCTCGTCTTCACCGCCGCTCGAGCTCGAGGTGGAGTACGCGGAACTCGGAGTCGACGTCGCTCGCTCCAACCATCGCTCGGGCCTTGCCTCGGCCCTCCTTCTTCCTCGATCGTCGCTCGTCCTTGTACTTGTTCTTGTGCTTGCTCTTGTGGTCGCTCCTCGAACGGTACTTGCCATCGTTCATCCTCGGCTTGTGCTTGTAGCTGTCCTTGTTCTTGGCCTTCTCCGGGCAGTCGGCGACGAAGTGTCCCGGCTTGCCGCACTGGAAGCAAGTCCTCGTGTTCCTCCTCATGTTCACGCGGTTCTCGTGCAGCCTCTCGAACCGCCTCGTCAACGCGCGCCGGCTCGTCCTCTCCAAGGTCATCAAACTCCTCATCTGGCATAGACATCAAAGAGGAAAATGAGAACATCCTGGTGGATGGGTTAAAGTTAGTCTTTCCTTTGGAACCACCAACGAGGGCAAGACTATGGGAATCGATCGGTCCCTCGAGCTTGCGGTCATGCCCCTATCCACCTCAGCCGACTTGAGCTTTGAGAACAGCTCGTTCACCGTCAGAGTATCATACCTCTCCGACTCGACTATGGCCTCGAACTTTCCGCCCCATATCGTACGATCCAAAGAGTGTAAGAGCTTGACCGCTCTATCATGATCATCATACGGGAGCACGTCCACATTGGCCCTCATGTTGTTCACCACCACCGTGAACCTCTGAAACAAGGCATCGATGGACTCACCGGGGAGATGAGTGAAGTTCTCGTACTCTCTCCGTAGGTCGCATACAACCGTGCCTGAACCTGGGCGTTCCCAACATGAGCCTCCTTCAACACCGCCCAAATCCTACAAGCCAAGTGCTCGGTGTGCACCCGATCGAACTCGGCCGACACAAAGCACGAAACAAGTAGTCGACCGCCTTATTGTTGGCGTCGAATCCGTCCCTCGACCCCCGGAGCAAGGAAATCCATCGGCCGGACATAGCCCTGTGTCCACCGTGACATCCCAAAGCGGCCGACCCTATCCGCGGAGGAACGCACCCATCCGCTTGCTCCACATCCGGTAGTTCTTGCCATCGAAGTGTGGAGGACCCGAACCCCGTTCTCGGTACGCCATCCTTGGATCTTAGACCGGTTAGAGTCAACAAAGACCCGAACCGGCTCGATACCACTTGAAGGACCGATACGGCGAACCAGTGAGGGGGGGGGGGTGAATGGGAGCCGATAAAAATTCTTCTCGAAGGAGATGAAAACTCCAACAAGACGAACGCGGCTTCCAACACACGTCTCCGACTCACTACCAAGGTTGGTCAAGTCCACGTAGCCACTGGAGTGCTACTGGACCTAGGAACCAACACACACAGCCTTCCGACTCGAGAACGCAGCGGAACAACAAACCCCGAGTCTACAGACCCACACCGGTTAGGCTGGTGAGCACCACCGGTCAGACTGGTCCCTGCTGGTGAAACTGAGCAACTTCCACTAAGTGGCTCTACACCGGTCAGACCGGTGAGACACACCGGTCAGACCGATGGCGACCGAAAGCCCCCAAGGCACCAAACGAGCCAACCGACCACCAAACGAGACCCAAACTCGAGACAAGCGGCAACACGGGACAACAACGCACACACAAAGACGTTCACCCGAGCAAAAACCCACAAGGGCTCGCACCGGTCAGACCGGTCAAGAGCACCGGTCAGACCGGTGTAGCACAGGCGACTCGGGATGAACAACGACCCGCGGTCAACTCCCCCAAATCCAAATCTCGATCTTCCGAATCGCTCCACGGACTTGAACAAGACTTTGGGGATATCATGAACACCTCATGAGGAGTTCATAGCCAAGTTTAATCCCACCAAAACTCGTCCAAAAAGGAGGAATCGAAGAAATCCCGCCGAAAGCACTTCCAACCCAAGAACTCAAGAAACCCCGAAATCAAGCACTTTTCCTCACGGATTTGGGAGGGGAATCACAGCCCAAAGAACCACGAAGGGTTCCCACAAATTTCCCCCATCAAATCCCCAAGAGAAAAGCCCCGAAAACACCCCAAAGAAATCACCGAGAGAGGACTCCGAAAATCACCACCAAGAACAACCGGGGAAAACACATCCAAACCTTGAGGAACCACGCCGAATCATCTATACATGAAACAAAGGTTCGTACAAGGTCTAGCAAGCCGCCCGATCATCCATCCCTCTCTACAAGATCTCTCCGTGAAGCTCTCTTGCTAGTCCTAGAGAAAACCTAAGGAAAATAGGTGGAAAAAAAGGAAAACTAATGAGCTAGGGTTCCAAGAGTTGGCTGCCATCCTCTCACCTCTTGGGTTATATGGAGGCAACCGAATGTCTAAAATGCCCTTCTCTACTAACTAGGGATACAAGCCCCTCAAGGGCGGATTTGGAATTCTTGATGTCTTCACCATCGGACGGATGCCGGCGACCGCACCCTCGCGTAGCCTCGACGCAAGCCATGCGATCCCGACGCGTGTCCTCCGCTTCGAAGATTCCGGACTACATCGTTGCACACCGGTCGGACCGGACCGGTCGGACCCACCGGTCGGGCCGGTGCAGTGCCGCTTGCAAAGACCGTCTTCGGTTCTCCGGTCTTGGCTTTGTGGATCAACCAAGGAACCCGGTGGTTTTCTCGGTGAACCACCTGGAAACCCCGCGAACTCGGTGTAGCCTCCGCCAATCTCCACTCATGACTTGGCTCCCACGTAGTCCCGGCTCGACCTTGGTTTTGAGGCTCAACCAAGAAACCGTCCACGACTTCATCTTGCTGTTCATGCCACTATGCGGCCCGCACTTGACCCCGCTGGCCACCGGGTCCCTCGAACGAAGCCTACTTGTCTTCTCCACACCTGGAGGCCTCACCGGCGACGACCTTTCGCGCTTGTTCTTCACCTGCACCAACACGAGTCAAGCCGCAACCTGCACCTGCAATACTTAGCCAAGAATCAGTCCGCACAACGTTGTCAATCACTCATCACACAAGGAAGCGACCATCCACCGGTCCTCGAACCACACATGGTCCTCAGTAATCCTGAAGTCTTCTCGAGTAGTCCCAAGCGTCCTCTAGTGCTGCTCTCGGAGGTCTTCAAAAATACCCGTGCTGTCTTGAAGCCGAAGCTGATATGGAAGTGCGATTGCAAAATCGCACTCTATATGCAGTAGCCCCCGAGCCTTAGGTTGAGTTGCAGACTTTGGCTGAAGGTCCATCTGAAGTTTTGGCAAGATTATCCCGAAAAATCCGGAGAAAAAACCGAAGTACACGTGGCACGGAGCCCCCGAGCCTTGAGTCGAGTACTTCCTCTCGAATTGAAGGGTCATCTTGTGTGTAGAAAGTGTCCTGAGTTGCTCTTGAGTCTTGTCGCTACCCAGGGAGTTGAGTAGACACAGCCGAGCCCCCGAGATGAGGCGTGTCGAGTAGTAGAAGTTGAAGGGTCAGGCGCCGCCGCTAAGTCAGCTGTCTGGGGACTTATCCATCCGGCCGTTGGAGGAGCCGCCGTTGACTTATAAATAGAAGCCGAAACCCTTAGGGTTTTTCACCCCACGCACTTGCAGCCATTCCTAGCAGATCGTGCCTAGAAACCACCGCCAGTGCACACTACCACCATAGAGGGGAGTGTAGATCCAAGCGCGCCGCCGCCGGAAACCACCGCCGTAGCCCCCGAGCGAATGCGAGTGAAGACCCGGTGCACTTGGAGGATGAAGCCTTCGCCGTTGAAGAGCCTGAAGACCGTCGGTGGGAAGAAGAGTTCCCGCGAGGAAGCCGCCGGATCCGCCGCGGGGACATCGCCGCCAGTGTCTCCGCCACGGCCAAATCCCAACCAGGAGTGGAAGAAGTCCAAGGCGAAGACTGAAGATCTGTTGGCGCTCCTTAACAATGGATTTCTGCGGGAGAAGGAAGTCGATATGTGGCGTGCCACTGCGGGAGATTCGTATCCCATGGAGAAGAACCCAGACGAGATCCCCATGTTCACGCGATTCGCGGAGCGAGGGTTGTCTCTCCCGGCCAGCGATTTCTTCAAGGGACTGCTGGAGTACTACAGCATCGAGTACCTCAACCTCAACCCCAACGGTATCTTCCACACTTCTGTCTTCGTGCACTTCTGCGAAGCCTTCTTGGGGATCAAGCCCCACTGGGTACTTTTCCGGAAATTTTTCCGAGTGAAGCCCCAGCCCAGCGCCAACAACCCCCGAGTAGTTGGGGGAGCCGGCATCCAAATGCGCGAGGATGCCGCGGAGCAGTACCTTGCGTACAAGCTGATCAACCCCAATCAATATTGGAAGTCAAAGTGGTTCTACATCACCAATCACCACCCGGAGCTGCCGAAGCCGAGCGGGAAGCAGCTGAAGCACCGGCCCTGGTGGAACTCTGAGCCAACGATGCAGGAGGGTATCCAGCTACCCGAGCTGCTGGCGAAGATTAAGGCTTTGAGAGAAGCCGGGCTGAGGGTCGAACATGTGGCCTTCAGCTTCATGAAGCGAAGGGTGCAGCCGCTGATGGCCCGCGACACCTTGGGCTACCAGTACACCGGCGACGGTGACTCGTCGCGGATGCCCGGGGATGAAGTCGACGATGATGACATCGTTGATAGATTGGGCAGGATCTTCAAGGACATGCCGGCGTACACGCCGTGCCCTGTGCCCGAGTACTCCGCCGCGCGTCCGCCCAATGAGGTTAGTAGTCGTACTGAAGTCGGGTATTGATTATGTAGTAGCAGTCGTACTCATCCAATGTGCTTCTTGCAGGACGACCTAGTGAAGTTCGTCTCCGAGCCGGCGTCGCCTCCTCGACTTGTCGAGATCCCGTATGAGGGGAAGGGGAAGGCCAAGAGCACCACGAAGTCGGTGAAGGGGACGACACCGTAGTCATTGAAGACACTTCGGAGGAAGATGATGAGGAGCCACTGCAGGAGCGCTTCCAGCTGCGGTCGAGATTCAACCGCCTTGGACTGCCGCATGACCCTCTCGTTCAGGATCCGCCAACTAGCCTGGAGTCTAGTTTGCCTGCGTCGCCAAGGAGGCCGCGCAACGTGGCCCGCAAGCGCGTGGCCAAGAAGCTTAAGGTCACGGAGACCACATCTCAGGAGGTAAGTTTCCTTGAGTAGTGTAGTCGAGTACTTGTGTCTTGATGTAGTGTATGCTGACGATGAAACTCCATTGCTTGCAGGAGATTCCGCCTTCCGACCCCGCAGAGCAGGGGGATGAAGGCGACTGGATATGGTAGGAGAGCCGGCTGGAGGTAGCCGCAGCCCAGCCCCCACCGTGGAGGAACTCGTGGCGCAACTGATGCGCCAGCCCCCAGTTGCTGATGGGAGCACTGAACCGGCCGCTGCTGTCGCTGAAGAGGCAGCAGCTACCGAGGCCC
This sequence comes from Cenchrus americanus, assembly GCA_947561735.1. Lineage (NCBI taxonomy): Eukaryota > Viridiplantae > Streptophyta > Magnoliopsida > Poales > Poaceae > Cenchrus > Cenchrus americanus. Next base: position 123,684,713 of record OX387244.1, on the reverse strand, counting down.
AAGAGGAGGCGCTTGCCGAGGCTGGACTGGTCGACATCGCCAGCATCCTCGGCGCCCCAACCATGACGGTAGTCCGGTCGAGCCTGTAAGTGAAGATCTTTCCCGAGTAGTACATTTGGTTTGGTAGTCGTACTGGGTTGACAACCAGTTGTGTACTCTGCAGGAAATTGACGGACTTGACCTGTGATGGGGATGAACCCGCTGCAGCGGTGGCGGAAGAGGAATCCACGCCGGCCGCTGAGGAGTCCGCTCCCGCCCCTCAGGCAGAATTCGAGGTGCCGGCCGTGGAGGCTGCATTGCAAGAGGCTAGCATCATAGAGGGTGAGTACACTGCACGAGTGCAGGTAACCTCAAGGAGTAGTCGTAGCCACCAATGGTGACTAATCTCGTGTCTTCTTGTTAACAGGTGTCGAAGCCGAGGGAAGCGCTATTCCTGAAGCGGTGACCGTTGAAGGCCTGGCACCGGAGACCCAAGGAGCTGCTGGAGAAGCCCCCGAGCCGATGGAGGTAGCCGGCGGAGAAGTCCCGCGATGGCCGAGGGAGAACGTGATGACGTACTGCCAGAATCAACTATGGAAGTAGTCGTCTGTTCACCGGAGATCCAGGATGCGGAGCCAATCCATTCGGCGCCAATGTCTGGAGCCGCCACGAGTAGTCGTGGTGGGATTGAGCTGCTGGCAGATGATTCTGTCGACCCGGCGGCGGTTGCTCGCCACTTGGAGGCGATGCGCCAAGCCGAGCAATGGATGAAGGTGAGTAGTCGATACTCTGAAGTAGTTGATCTGCCGTAGAGTGCGGAGTACCCATTTGACATCTGTTGTCCGCTGCAGGATGTCGCGGAGAGATCCCGTCAGAAGTCTGGCATGCTCCAGGGGTACGGTGACGCAGTGCTCCGCGCGGAAGCCTTAGAAGAACAACTCATGAAGGCCCGGAAGCACTCCGCCATGCTTCAGTCAAAGATGGACGGCACCTTCGCCCAATACCACAATGAAGTCCAAGATATGTAGGCGAAGAGCGACGAGCTTGTGCGGAAGAACAAGTCGCTCCACAACAAGAATAAAGGTACGTGTTGTCTTGTCGAGTACCTATTGGAAGTAGCTTGTAGTAGTCTGACCCGCCTTGCTTGTTGATTGCAGAGCTTGAGACTCGTGTCGAGCAGCTGAGGGCCTCAGAAGTCGACAAGAAGAACCTCTTCTACCGGGAGAAGGAGCCCCGTGAGGTACTTGAGTATGACTACAAGCAGTTGGCTTATGAGTGCGATAAGCACATGGAGCTATGCATTGCCTCCGATCGTGACCTCGTCAACTGCTACAAATCCTTGCAGAAGCTGAACGAGGACTGCGAGAAGCTGCGGGTCCAGATGAAGGAACTCGAGGAGGCCGCACTTCCCATCGCAAGGCTACTGGTGCCTCACCCGAGCGGACCGAAGATAGCTCCGTTGGTGGACAGGCTGAGAGAAGCACCCAGCCGTCTGGCGACGTACGTCAATCACTTGGTGAAGTCGATCCCCAACCAGATTCTAGCGTATATGAAGTCGTACTTCCCGAAGGCTCCAATTGACGTAGTCGCCGGCAGACTAGCCGCCAACTGCACGGACGAGCAGTACGCGGAGATGTTGGAGCAGATGGCGCCGATTGCTGAACAAGTCGCCGAGAAGCTCAATCTCTAGTAGTCCTATAGAGTTAGCTCGTAGCAGTAGTTGTAGATAAACAAAGTTGTAATGAACTTGTTTAAGTATGAATGAGAAAAACTTCCACAAATGAGTACTTGTTGTCGCGATCTGTGTATGCGGAGTCCCATCATGGAGTTGTCACGAGTAGTCGTACTCGCCAGTAGTCCCGTTGAGGGAAAGAGACAGTAAATCAGTTGATAGATAATCAAACTTTATTACTGAGAGAAGTACACCTGGATGGCCAGGGCTGTTTTACAAGAGTAGTCGCCAGGACCCAGAGGCCGCCTACGGCTAAGTGGTGCTAGGGTGTACAGCCGCTTACAGCAGCAGATCCATTAGTAGCCGCGTAGGATGGATCTAGGAGTACATGGTCTCTCAGTAGACCGCTGCTGGAGTCCTTTGTCGCTCGGAGCAGCCCAAGATCCGTTAGTAGCCGCGTAGGCTGGATCTTGGAGTAGACTAGTCCGGAGACTGGTGCCTGGACCCGGAGGCCGCTTACGGCAAAGGGATCTTTGAGTAGTCGCGTAGACTTGAGCCCCCAGGGTTGTCGGTAGACTAGGCGTAGAATCGACAGAGCTGGTCGATGTTCCACGAGTTGTTGACGTCTTCACCTTCGAGCGTCTGGAGGCGATAGGAGCCCGGTCCGGTCACCTTTGCGACTGTGAAGGGACCTTCCCAGGGTGAGCTGAGCTTGTGTAGTCCTTTCGTGTTCTGGATGCGGCGGAGGACAAGATCACCAACGTTGAAGGAGCGTTACTTGACGTTGCGATCGTGGTAGCATCAGATACCCTCGAGGTACCTTGCTGATTGGACGAGGGCGGCACAGTGAGCTTCTTCGAGTCCATCGATGTCAACTCGTCAGCTGTCTTCAGATATGCCTTCGTCATATTGCTCCACTGCCGGTGAGTCCCACATGACATCAGCAGGGAGGATGACTTCGGAGCCGTAGACCAGGAAGTATGGCGATTGTCCCGTTGGCTTGGAGGGTTGAGTACGTAGCCCCCAGAGCGCATTGGGTAGTTCCTTGATCCACTTGCCTCCTTTGGTGTTGGCAGCGTCGTGTAGCCGCTTCTTGAGAGCGTCGAGCACCATCCCATTGGCGCGCTCGACTTGTCCATTGGCCTGAGGATGGGCAACTGAGACATATCGGACGTCGATCCCGCTGTTTTCGCAGTACTCCCAGAACTGGTGATTGTTGAAGTTGGAGCCCAGGTCTGTGATGATGCGATGGGGTAGTCCGTAGCGATGTACGAGCTCATCCAGGAAGTCGAGTACTCTATCAACCTTGGGGCATGTGACCGGCTTGACCTCGATCCACTTGGTGAACTTGTCGATGGCCACCAATACTCTGTTGAATCCACCTAGCGCAGTTGGGAGTGGCCTAATCATGTCGAGCCCCCAGCAGGCGAAAGGCCAGGTTGGCGGTATGGTGACTAGCTTGTAGGCTGGGACGTGTTGTTGCTTGGCGAGGTACTGGCAACCTTGGCACCTTTTGACGAGTTCTTCGACATCGCTCAGAGCTGTGGGCCAATAGGAAGCTCGTCGGAAGGCCTTGCTGACCAGCGTGCGAGAGGACGTGTGGTTGCCGCAGACGCCCTTGTGGATCTCCTCCAAGATGCCCTTTCCTTCTTCTCCGGGAACGCACTTCATGAGTACTCCAGAAGATGCGCCCCGCCTGTAGAGCTTGTCTCCGACTAGGACGTAGGACCTGGCGTGGCGGATGAGTTGCTCGGCCAAGTTCTTGTCCGAGGGAACCTTCTGCTCGCTGAGGTAGTCGATGAAGGGTTGCCTCCAGTCCACATCGATCATCATGACCTCCCGGCCGGCCCCGGGGACGTCTTCGGGATCGGTGGTCGGTGGCACCGGCTCCGGGATGGATGGCGTGTGAAGCTCGTGGACGAAGACACCCGCTGGTACTTGAGCGCGAGTAGAACCAAGCTTCGACAGGACGTCCGCTGCAACGTTGTTCTCGAGCTTGCGGACTTCTAGGCAGTAGGTGTCCATGTTCTCCTTGTTGCAGTCCCAGGACTTGTTGACTTGGTTGATGACCACTGCGGAGTCGCTGTAGACTAGTAGCCGCTTGATGCCCAGTGAAGCCGCGAGGCGGAGCCCATGTAGCAGAGCTTCTTACTCAGCTTCGTTGTTTGAGACCTTCCAGAAGATCTGTAGGACGTACTTGAGTTGTTCGCTCGTTGGGGAGATCAAGAGTACCCCTGCACCTACGCCTTCGAGCTTGAGGGAGCCGTCGAAGTACATCACCCAGTGCTCTGGGCGCTCGGTTGGAGTAGGTAGTTGATTCTCCCGCCACTCCGCCATGAAGTCAACTAGTGCCTGCGACTTGATGGTTGTACGTGGCTTGAAGTCGATGTTGAGGGCGCCAAGTTTGACTACCCACTTGGAGATTCTTCCAGTAGCATCTTGGTTCCGCAGGATGTCGCCGAGCGGGTAGTCGGTGACGACGGAGATCGAGTACTCCTGGAAGTAGTGTCGTAGCTTCCGCGAGGTGATGAGCACTACATACAGAAGCATCTGTACTAGCTGGTAGCGTGCCTTGGATTCTGACAGGACCTCGCTGACGAAGTAGACTAGGCGCTGGACTGGATAGGCGTGGCCGTCTTCCTGCCGCTCGACGACGATGGCTATACTGACCACGTGAGTAGTCGCAGCGAGGTAGAGCAGTAGCTGCTCGCCTTTGCGAGGAGCCATGAGGACTGGTGGCTTTGATAGGAAGTCCGTGAGCTGGGCAAGGGCTTGTTCTGCCTTTGGAGTCCACACGAACTTCTCTTGGTGTTTGAGTAGTTTGAAGAAGGGGAGCCCCCGTTCTCCAAGCTTCGAGATGAATCTGTTCAGAGCCTCCATGCACCCGGTCAGCTTCTGCACGTCTTTGATGCACGTGGGAGCTTTCATGCTGGTGATGGCGGAGATCTTCTCGGGATTGGCTTCGATGCCGCGGTGGCTGATGATGAAGCCAAGTAGTTTGCCCGACGGTACGCCGAAGACGCACTTGTTCGGGTTGAGCTTCCAGCGGTACTCTCGCAGGCAATGTTGCCCTAAACGCTAAACGGTAGTCGTTCGTTCGACCCTCGTTTAGTGTGTAGGCCGTGTAAACGCTGTGTACACGTTGTGTACACGGTTTTGTACAGATAAGAGAAAAATAGCATTCTAAGCTTATAGTTGATATAGTTCCCCGTTTCAAATAACATGAGCACATCACTGAATATTGAATACATGTGTTCAGACCACTCACTAATTCACTAGTGTCTCAACTTTGTTGACTACAAGTCACATAGACACAGAATACATGGCCAGTCTTTGAAATACAATACAAAACATAGTTCACAAGTCACATGATGGTAACAAAAAGTGAAAAAGTTCATAAGATGGATAAAAGCATTGATGTGCAACCAATAGACAATGTACAATCACTGATAGTCCTTTTGCCCATCACCAAAACGGCCCATTACACGGTCTACACGCCGAGTAAAACCGTGTTTTGCCGTTTTTTGTGAGCTGTTTAATCTGTGTTTGACCGAGTTTGACCGTGTACACGGGCTAACTGTGTAATGAACCGTTTAGACCCTAAACTACACGGAAGTCTGCCGAGTAGCGTTTACACAGTGTGTACACGGGCTACACGACCGTTTACGGCAACACTGCTCGCAGGGATGCGAAAGTCTCTTCAAGATCGGCGATGAGCGTGTTGGAGTTTCTGGTCTTGACGACCACGTCATCCACATAAGCTTCGACGTTCTTGTTGAGTTGCATCTTGAAATAGGCCTAGATAGCTCGTTGGTAGGTAGCGCCGGCGTTCTTCAACCCGAAGGACATGGTCGTGTAGCAGTACGCGCCAAACGGGGTGATGAACGCAATCTTCTCCTGGTCTTCTTCCTTGATCGCGATCTGGTGGTACCCGGAGTAGCGCCGAGGAAGCAGAGCGGTCGCGGCCCGCCGTGGAGTCGATGACTTGATCAATCCGCGGCAACCCGAAGGGGTCCTTGGGGCAGTGCTTGTTGAGGTCGGTGTAGTCGACGCACATCCTCCTCTCGTTCGAGTTCTTCTTGCGGACGAGGACGGGGTTGGCGAGCCACTCAGGACGAAAGACTTCTCTGATGAAGCCAACCGCGAGTAGTTTGGCGAGTTCCTTCTTGATGGCGTCCCGTCTGTCGTCGGCGAAGCGGCGGAGGTGTTGTCGCTTCGGGGTAGCTTTAGGGTAGACGTTGAGTGAATGCTCAATCAACTCCCTGGGCACCCCTGGCATGTCCGCTGGTTTCCACGCGAAGATGTTGCGGTTAGCCCGGAGGAAGTTGATGAGCGCGTCTTCCTATTTCGGGTCGTGACCCGCCCCGATGGTGGTGGTCTTGCTGCTGTCGCCTGTCCCGAGGTCAATTGTCTTGACCAGAACCTCCTCAGCTGGCTGAGGCTTGTTGGCTTTGTCCGACTTCTCTCGGATGTCGAGTTCACTTGGGGCAAGCTTCTTCGACGCAGCGTAGATCTCCATCATTGCGTTGGGTACTTGATTCGTGGATGCGATTTCCATGGCTTCTGTGTCGCAGTCGTGCGATATCTTGAAGTCCCCTTGCAGTGAGCGTACACCCGCTGTACTTGGCATCTTGAGTACCAAGTAGGTGTAGTGGGGTACCACCATGAACTTGGCGATAGCCGGTCTGCCGAGGATGGCATGGTAGGACGTCTTGAAGTCCGCGACTTCGAACTTGACGTACTCGGTACGGTAGTTGTCCCTTGTTTCCCCGAAGGTAACTGGCAGAACCACTGAGCCCAGTGGGATAGCCGCGTTCCCGATGACGATGCTGTAGAAGGACGAGGTGCTCTTGGTGAGCATGTGGGTGATGTCGAGGTTCATCTTCTTCAAGGTCTTGGTGAAAAGGACGTTGAGCCCACTTCCACCGTCGATGAGGACCTTGTTGAGTTTGGAGCCCGCGACCACCGGCTTTAGGACGAGTGGGAACCGTCCTGGTTCAGAGAAGCTTGTCCATTGATCCGTGCGGGAGAAGGTGATGGGTACCTCCGACCACCGGAGAGGGGTCGGGACTACTGGTTCAATGCTCATGACTTCTCGACGGATAGCTTTCTGAGCACGTCGGTTGGGTAGTCCGCCGAAGAGGACGTTGACCGTCTTGTCGGGTTCCTGGAAGTCGTCGTTGCCTTCGTCGGTCTTCTTCTTGCCTTTCTTGTCGTGAGGGTGCCGTGGCTCTGGAGTATCCTTGAGTGCTCGCCGGAGTTGGTAGCACTGCTCGGTGGTGTGGTTGCCGTCCAGATGCCACGAGCACTTCTCTTTCAGCAAGTCTTTGAAGCCGCCGGAGGTCTTCTTCGAGTTCTCCTTCGCAGGGCGCTGGATAGCCGCGACAGTGTTGTCTGGCTTGCGCTTGCGGTTGGGACCCGAGTAGTTGTTGCTGCGACCGCCTTGGTTCCCGTTGTTGCTGCTGCCGCCGCCCGTGTTCTGTTTGCTCTTGCCACGGATGGCGTCGTACTTGGCGTTGGCCTTGTCTTCTTCATCAGCCCAGGAGGTGATCATGTCCTTGAGGTGGGTGATGGAGCTTGGGCGGCGACAGTCGAAGTCTTCAAAGGTGCGACGGTGGTAGAGACCGTCTTAGAAGAGGTCGATGACTTGTTTGTCAGAGACATCGACTACGGTGGCACGCTTGTCGAAGAAGCACCGCATGTACTTGCGAAGGGTCTCGCCTTGTTCCTTCTTCACCATAGCCAGGTCCATGCGAGTACCCGAGCGGCCCATAGCGCCCGCGAAGTTGCTAGTGAACTGCTCCTTCAGCTAGTCCCACTTGTCTATCGAGTACTTCTCAAGTGACTCGAGCCATGTAAGCGAGGCTTGGTCCAGGCAGAAGGGGAAGTAGAGGCACTTGGTGTCGTTGTTGCCACCATCGTTCTCGATGGAGAGGGCGTAGCATCTGAGCCACTGCACTGGATCTTGCTTCACGTCGTACTTGGTGATTCCCAGAGGCTTGAATTTCTCTGGGAGGAGTAGGTTGCGAAGTCGCGCAGAGAAGGCAGGGAAGACGTCGTTGTCGCTTGTCGTGGAGGCCTTCTTGCGTCGTAGTTCTTCGATTTTCTGGCGGGCATCAAAGCCGCCACGTGAGGCGCTGGAGACGTGGCTATCCGCGTGGCCTCGGCCGCCGCGATCGCCACCGCCCCCAGCTCTCCTGTTAGCCCCATGGTTGGAGCTCCCGCCGTCGCTGCCTCCACCGCTAGAATCGCGGTGAGGGACGATCTCCTGGTCACCACCAGCACTATTGCCACCCTGAGAGGGTCCACCAGCTGTTGCCCGAGTACAGTTGGGGTTAGCAGGTAGCTCTACTCGAGTACGGTTGCGACCGATGTCCGCACTGCGACTTGTGGCTTTGTTGTCGCGGTTCCTACCGGGAGGTGGTTGAGCGACCCTGGTGTTGACTCGCATGAAGTAGGCGTCTTCCGCGAGCTTGGCGATGACTTGTCCCGCGCGCATCCCCTGAGCCTGACGTGCTATCGTAGTGATAGACATGAGGCATTGCTCTGGGGTAGTGTGTACCCGGCTCTCGACTTGGTCGAGTGCTTCTGCGAGGTTGCGGATGGGGAGGGACTCGCGGAGACGTCGGCGCCGTTCGTTCCGCTTTCTGTTGCGTTCACGTCGGGCGTCTCTGTGGCGGCGGTCTCGTCAGCGGGTGCGTTGGCGACAACTCGTCTGCTGAGATGACCTCAAGGTATTGGTCAGGGACAGTCCCTGAGGGCCCTGGCGTCTCGTTGGTAGTCATGAAGACTTGCCGATCGGGAGAGCCAAGGCTGGAGTCACTGGTTGCCACCTCTGTGGGAGTGTGCTCCCCAGCTGGAGAAAGCGGTGTTCCCTCCTGGAAGGGAAGTGAGTCGAGGTAGGCGACGCATCGTGAGTTCCCTCCTGTCAAGTCTGCGGGCTTGGAGTCTGGCCAGTAGACAAATCTCCCGGCGAGTGTAGATGTTATAACCAGGCCGAAAGCTGGTCCCGACAGGGGTTGCTCTGTGGTGTTGTTCTCGGACTCGGGCTGATCGGGGTCCGACCCGAAGTCGAACTCGTAGGAGGAATCCGAGTAGAAGCCGGAGAGAGGGTTGGAGTCCGAGTTGTAGCCGGGGACGGTGTCGGAGTCCGAGTCGTACTCGGGTACGATCTCCTTGCCGGCCCGGCGCGTGGTGGGAGCCTTCGAGTGGGCCCTGCTGAAGTTGCGGGGGCCACGTGTGAAGCGCTCATGGAGCGGGGAGGCCGCACGTGATGGCTAGGTAGCCGGCTCGCATGCGATAGCCCACGGGGACGTCGAGTTCGAGTTGGAGTCGGATCCAAGCTCAAAATCGGTGTGTTGGTTGTAGAGCGAAATTTCGCCGAATTTTCCGAGATTGCCCGTGACTACTTCAGGAAGCGTCACGAGCCCAGTCTCCGGTTTGGGCGACATTGTGAGGCGGCGTTGGAAGGATCCAGCACCGTCAGCGGTGCAGACCCAGGAGCCGAAGACGAAGGTGTCGACGCGCTTGAAGGCGACGGTTGGCTTGATGAAGATGGAAGCCGTCGAGTTCGCCATGTGATCTTCGACGAGATCCCCTACCTGGCGCGCCAGCTGTCGGTGTTTTAGACCGGCAACCTACTAAGGGGAGTACCCGAAGTAGATGAATGTGGCCTCGCCGAGATCGGTAACTCGAAGGAAGAGACACGTGGCACAAAATTTAGACAGGTTCGGGCCGCGAGGTGCGTAATACCCTACGTCCTGTATGATGCGTGGCTCTGGATTGATTGGATGTGACTACAAGATGGCGTAATCTGATGCGTATGAGAGAGGAGGGGTCCCTGCCTCACCTTATATAGTCCGGGAGGCAGGGTTACAAGTCGGTTTAGGGAGAGAGTACTAGTCGTGCACGTCTAGGAGTCCTCTACACTGTACATGGTATGCGTAGCTTCCTATCCGAGTACTTCTCCACCGTGGTCCTTGCGCCTTACGCCAACAGGTACCGTGCGACACAAGTCGGGTAGTCCTAGGGGCCCACCGAGTAGTCGGTCCTGGTACCCACCGAGGTAGTGGGCCCAGGTAGGTCCATACGACAGAGAGGTCCTTGGATACAATAAGTCGTAAGTGCTCCCTTCTGTCAGAGATGATGCATACGTGGTCCAACACAATCATAGTGCCATCTGATCCACAGTACAACGGAGTGCACATCGAACTTCAACCGTTCGCCCCCCACTTTGATGGTTGTATAGGTGCTATAGATGGCACTCACATCCCTGTTGAGGTCAAGCGTCATAGGAAACTTAACCACATAAATCGGAAACATTATGCATCTATAAATGTGTGTGCCATTGTGGACATGCATGGGTTGTTTACATATGTTGGCGCGGGGATGGTTGGATCATGGCATGACATGAGAGTTCTAGAGGAATGTCTCAAGCAAAGTAGGTTCCCGACTCCTCCACAAGGTATGTGACAGTTGCACGTAATGGTATTCATTACCACAGTGGGGTGTTGTTAGGAATTGGTTGAACTAATGTTGGGACCTTGGTTGTATTAACGCAGGCCGGTACTACTTGGCGGACTCAGGCTATGCTGAGAAACAAGGATTCATGGTTCCATTTCAACAGCGTAGGTTACATCTTGAGCACTTTGAAAGGGGTACGAATTGATTCACTTTGTAAGGAGGATAAGTTCAACTAGTGTCATGCGAGCCTGCGCAATATAATTGAAAGGAGGTTCAGAACCTTGAAAGAGAAGTGGCATATATTGGATGGGATACCATTGATGGAGGCCAGGAAGCAAGCTACTATGATACTTTCCTGCTTTGCTATGGATAACTTTTTGTGGCGCAGACATTTTGGACAGGGTGACAGGTATCCTATGTCGCCCTTGGTGGATTTGAACAAGGAACTGTCACATTCAGCGTTGAGAGAGTTGACAGCCACGATGATGTATGATTCACCAAATTACTAGGTAAGATCTGCTGCAATAGTATGGTATGCTGTCAAGTAATATGCATCTCTCCATTGTTTAGCTATGTAGTGTGAATTATAATCCACTTCAACATTTGGGCTAATAAAGTTGATTGATTTGTGGTTGGACAGGATCAAATTACATTAGTTTGAGCACTGCGAAGGTGAGGACTAGGGATTTGCATGGTGGAAAGTGATTTGTAGGCCGCAAATGTGCGCCCTGATGCTTGTGGGTGGGCTGTGCAGTTCGTTTTGAATGCATGCACAACCCGTAGTTATTGATCTGAAATGATGTATTGCTTCAATTGGACTCGGTTCATTGAGCTCGACAATGACAAATGAAGTTGTAGTGCATTGGTAGCAGAATTGTGCTGATGTTGTAGCTGTTATGTTAAGCACTTTAACTGATAATGGTATGTGTATTGTGTCAGTTAAATTTGTCTGTATGAGGTGGAATTATGTGCAGTTATCTTATTAATTTCATTTGAATGTTGATGGGGTTTGGCGCCAAAACTTCAAAAAGGTGGCACCTGCTGTTTTCCCTTGTTTGAATTTGAAATCGGCTGGTTTCCTGCTATTGTGGCTGGTTTACAGGATGGTTGACTACAACTTGCTGGTTGCCAGCAGCTGGTCCAGCCCAGCCGGTTCCAGCCCATCCGAACAGGCTGCATGTAGAGTGTCACCTACACATTCTCCCATCTTTTTACGAGTGTTTGCTTCAGCCTTCAACCACTTGACTGTTTAGAAACTACTAGAAGCAAAGCATAACCAGGTTGTGTGCGCCAGACTGCCAGGGTCGAACCCCGAATATCCATGGAGCAGACGGTTCACGTGCCCACACGGAGCGCGGTGGCCCTCGATCATGTCTTGCTGCGGACGGATCGGCGGGTCAGCAACAGGAGCGCTCCGCTCCGCTCCGCACCGTTTGCAGGACTAGCGGCCACCGATCCAAGATCCAACGAACTTAATCTTGTCAATTTGTCACGAGCTCGGGTGGAGTGACGATGGGCAAGTGCAGCCGTGTGAATAAAAGGCGAGGTAGCGACAAGCGGCTACGGCAACAAGCGCGTCTTTCCAGGCCGTATCCTCCCTCTCCCCTTTTCTTCTTTCCCTCGTCGTCGTTCGCAGGGTATACGCGCGCGTGCTCGTCTTTCGTGGCAAACACCCCCATGGCCGCCGTTGTTCTCGAGGCTGATCTCTCTCTGCGCGGCGCCACTGAAAGCGAGGAAAAAGCTACCCCAGGCACGGCAAGCCGGCGTGTCGCTGTCATGCCAGCGTTCTTCTCTAGGCAGTATAGGCACACAAGAAGATGATGATGCTGTTTCAATTGAAAGCGTGCAGCAATATACTGCAACCTCCTTTCGCTTTGTTCGGAATGGCTGGATTTGGGATGCTTCTGATTCCGACACAAACACGACCCGCGCTTTTTTTTTGTTTCAGGCTACTCTTTTTTTAATGTTTTTTTTTCAGTTTCAACGGTGGCTATCTTGTTTATACACCAATTTTTTTTGACAATGTGTTTATCCACCAATTAAAAACATGAATCCGCTGGGAATCCACCGGTGAGGTAAATTGAACTTTCATGATAGTTCAGGGAGCTTCACTAGACTTCATGAAAAGAATATAGAAATATTTTTTTATTCTTTTATGTACTGGTTTATTTTGTTAGAATTCATTCCACCCATTTTTGTTTGTAGCTTTTTTCTTGTTATTCTAGACACGTATTATTCTTTCTATTTTTACCTACTCAAGATATTCATCATTCCTGTAGAATGACAACACACTCGTGTATAGGTAACTAGATTAGCTTAAGTGCAACTCCAACAGTTTGGTAAATAAACTTGGCATCCATCTAATTTTGGCAAAACAAGAAAAATTGACCTCCAACAGTTTGACAAACCAACTTGGCAAAAATAGAAACTAGGCAAAACTCACCTCCCTGCGCGTATATATGCGCGCGCGGATCGTGGTTGCCATCGTCATTTCCCTGTAGGTGGGAGGGTGAAAAAAATAAGGGTTTTTGGTCTCTAACACATCCCCAAATGGTGACTTTGTGCACATCACACTCTATTCTTTGAATTTGTGCACAACACACTGTGATATTGTGTTTTTAGCTCCAACACATTGCAAGCACGTAAAAAGACCTATTTGCCCTTGCACAACCCGACCCACCCGTCAGCTCTCTCCCTCTCCTCCCTCCCTTACTTAGCTGGCGTGCTCCATCGTCTGAACTAAGCGCGCCCACCACCGCAACCGCCGCCGTCCGATCTGAACCCGCCCGCTCTATCCTCCGTGCTGCAGCGATGCCCCCGGCCAGCCACAAGACGACGTGATTGGCTCTTGCGGCGACGGCGAGCCCAAGCAAATCTCGACGGCGCCTCAATTGATCGACGACAGAGGAGTGGCGCATCGCGGGCAGTGGTCACTGCGAACGGGCAGGGGCTTCCTAACCGATGGCGCCGCTGTTGTCCCTGGTAGAGCTTAAGGGTGGTGCTCACCAAAGCCTGTGGAGAGGGAGCTCACACTGGCTTCGAGCTTCAAGGCGGCACGCAGAGGAAGCTTTGTGACGACGCTTGCCGGAGCTTCGCGTGGCATGGATGTGGCCGCCGTTGTTCAGACCGAGGCCGCTGCCGTCTAAATTGAAGCCTCTGCTCTCCCCGGCAGTGAGCTTGGGGGCTGTGCTTCGCGGGACGGGAGCTCTCCCAGCGGAGCTTGGGGGCAGCGACACAACGCCATGGCTTGGCGGCAGCAACGGGCAGGAGAGAGATACGAGACTAGAAGGTAATATATGTGAGAGAAAAGGGCAATGTTGTTGTCACACTCTGAAATTTCCAATTTCAAGATGTGAATAGAAAGAATAATTAAATAACAATTTTCTCATAATTTTAAAATTTTTCCAACATTTATTTTTCTTTGCAGGAAATATAGTATAGGAAAAATCCTTGTTTGATTTTTTTAAGCAAATAAAAAGTTGTGAGTGTTGCATTCATGCCGATGCATCTTGGTGCTTCTTGAGTGCTTAAGGTTTCAAAAATGCGTTTAGGAGGTGTCCAAATCCTTCCGAGAATTTTCTGGGTTTTCCTGGAATTTATTCTCATTTTCCTTGAGCTATTTCTATTTATTAGAAGGCTCAAAAATCTTTTTCTTGAGATCCAAATACTTTATTTGGATTGTTTGAGTTCCAATCTATCTCTGGGAATTTTCCTAGAATTTTTGGAAATTTTAGAATATTTTTTGTGGCTTTTAGGAAATATCTAGCTATTTCTAGATTATTTATTTCACAAAAATATTCTCTGAAAATAAAAAAGAAGCCTTTTCTTTTTTCCTTTCCTCATTTTCGGCCCGTGGCTGCTTTCGGCCCAACAGACGAAGTCTGGCGGTCGCCCCTCATTTCTTCCGCCAGGCCGCCGCGACCCCCCTCAATTTCCGCGGCCCGGCCCGGCCGGCCAATCGGCCAATCGCCCCGCCGTGGCCCCCGCGCGAGGCCCATCCGAGCCCCGTGTTGCCGCCCCGCCTCGTGCTCGGCGGGACTCGCCGGAGTTCGGCGCTTCCCCGTCCTTGGCGTCCGTGCGCGCCACGACCGCCTCCCCGCGCGCCCTATTTAGCCTAGCCGCGCCCTCGCCCTTGCGCCGGCCGACGCGGGGAAGGCCTCCCCGTGCGCCGCGCCGCCCGCGCCGGAGTCGCGTCAAGCGCCGCCGCCGCTGGCGTTGACCCTGTCGATTCGCCGCAACGAAGCACCTCCAGGTGAAGACGACAACGCCCAGAGCTCCACAAGGACGAGCCGCGCATATCCTGCTTGTTCCCGCCGTCGGACGACCCCTGGAGCACCGCCGCCGCACAGCAACCGAACCGCCGGCCGGTCAAGCTCCGCCCCTCTTCGAAAACCGGTGCCTCCCACTGACCTCCACCGCCGGTGAGCCCTCCTTCGCGATCCCCTTCCTCTCTTCTGCATCCCGAGCCATCCACTCGATTCCCCAAGCCCAGGACGTCGGCGCCATCGTAGGCCAGAGCCGGCGGGAGCCCCTGCCCCTGCCTATTGAACGCAAGGAAGAAGATAAGGCAACTTTGCGCTTAGGCCCCTGAGCAAAGGTGAAATATCTAGATCTGTTTCTTTGTCTAGTAAATCTTGCTCATAACCCTCTGTGAAAACACCACCTTTCACACATAAGCCCGCCTGAAGATCTTGCAAGTAAATCCCTGAGTTTATATGCATAATTATGTATATGCCCCTGGGTTTTCGCAGTAAAGTCCCTGGAAGTTTCCAATCTTCACCTTTAGGTCCTTGAATCTTTGAAAGTCCATATCTTTCTTGTTTTAGCTCTGATTTCATCCGTTCAAGTTGCGTTAGGTTCATAATAAAGTAAAGAACGCATTAGTGGTGTGTTTTCACCATGTTTTGTTTTCTGAAAATAAAATATTAATTTTGATTAATATCTAGTTATACATGCCTTTTATAAATAAAAGTCATATAGATCTATCCATCGTTTTTCATACGCAAATTTAATTTGATTAATGTTTCTATCACATGTGTTTGTACATAAAAGTTAATTAGATCTTTATCTCGGTTTTCTTAAACCAAATGTTAATTTGTTTAATAGTTAATTAATCTTTCCTAATTAAAATTTGATTAGGCTTTTACATCGGCTTTTATAATAAATATTGATTTGATTAATTCCAATACCATAATGTTTTTACTAATAATATGATCTACTCGAATTACAAAGTTTCGTTTAGATTGTTCCTATAGTTTAGTTTTTCCAAATTAGATATTTAATTGATTAATTCATATATGAATCTTTATAAATAAAATTTGACTAGTCCTTTACACCGGTTTTGCAAATAAAGTTTAATTTACTTTAATTCCAACATGGGGTATTTTATTTATGAAATATCCTTACATATATTTTGTTAATTAAAATAAATCCAGCTCATAGCCTTGTTCTCTTATTTATGCAAACAATTCGTTAGACGTTCGATGTTAGCTTTATCTCTTTTGATCAAGTTTATAAGAAGCTCTAAACCTTTCTACTGTTAGCCCAAGCTAAACCATGTGCATCTAATCAGACCTTTCCCTTCTAAGCACGGTTTGTGTGCTTTGGTGATGCTAGTGGATATCTTAGAGTTTCTGTTCTGCGTTTCTTTATCAAGTAATCCTATCATGATTATTTCATGTTTCTCTTAGAATCTTGTTCATCAATATCTAGTTCATGTCTATCCTATCTCAGTTAGGTTGTCTCTTTATGAATCAGTTGTGTTCTTGTACCTAATCTATCGTAGCTACCTTTCTTTAGAGTTTACCCCGTTATCTGCTTCACCTGTCAGATCAGTTCACCCTTGGTTAGTGTGTCAGATGTTCATCCGAGTTCTCTTTGTAGATTAGTTTTCCTAAACCCACCTTAAGGTTTTCTTGTGCGCTTGTTAGTTCGTTGCTACCGCTCTCGTTCGTTTCACCTTAACTTGTACATTAGCGTATGTATCACCTGGTACTTGTTTTAACACTAAAGATGCATGTTAATCTTGACTAATTCTTATTCCAATGCTTTTGTAAATAAAAAGTGATTAGATTCTAATCTGGTTTTCTTTAGTCATGATGTAATTGGTTAATTCCTATTTATAACTAGCTTTCTTTAAATAAAAGATGCTTAGCGTTAAACATCGGTTTTCATAATAAAGTTAATATGCCTAATGACGTCATAAATGCCTTTT
Source organism: Cenchrus americanus (assembly GCA_947561735.1). NCBI lineage: Eukaryota > Viridiplantae > Streptophyta > Magnoliopsida > Poales > Poaceae > Cenchrus > Cenchrus americanus. Next base: position 123,668,385 of record OX387244.1, on the reverse strand, counting down.
CAATATTAAATATGTTTAGTTGAACAAGTGACATAAAGTTACTCGCCTAGGTATCTTACAATTGCTTCATCTTTCTAAAGTAATTGTTAATTTGACATAACTTCTACTCGAATGTTATAAATAAAATATGATTAGGTTTATCATGATTTCTTTAATTAAATGTAACCTGTTTAATGGTAACATAGAGTATTTCTCTGAAATATTCTTTCACATGATTTCTTAATTAAAATATGCCAAGCGTAGTTTCTTGTTGTTTGATAATGATCTCACGATATTTTCGAGCTTAGTTCTGTTTCAGCGATTCTTGCGCTTGCGTAACCTATAGAATCAAGCTCTATCTCAATGTGATCTTTCCGGTCCTTGCTCAATCTTCCACCATCATCTCTTCAAAGTTAACCAAGCCTTTCCCTTCCAAGCTGTGTTCTTTAGTGATCCGTGGAATCGATCTTTATCTTTTAGTGCGTTCTTTTAAAAAGCTTTGATTTGATTGATGTATTGTTCTTAGTTGTACTCGTGTGTTTGCTTTGCATTCTTGTGCCCGATGATTGATGCGAGTAGAATGAACGTGGTTCGAGAGCTTGGAAGAGTGTGAAGGTGAAGACAATCTGAGCAACTACTTTGGTTAAAGGCAAGTGTGTCCTTGATCTTTTGTCCTAAGAATTATACTTAATCACTCATTGCATTGCTTTGCATTAATTTTGATGGGTTCCTATTAAGGATGACTAGCCTCATTTGACCATTATCTTGAACCTGGTTCTTAATTAATTTTGATGGTAGATGTTGCTTAGTGTGCTCAACTGGGTTGGTAATAATCAACATGGTTATCATTTTATGCTCTATGTTCCTTTATGATAATTTTAATACAAGATCACTGTGCATTAATCGGAACATGGAGAACCACCCAGGAAAACAGTACAACCACAAGAATTAAACGGGAACTGGTCTTGGCTGAATAATTAGGAACTTTAGCTTGGTGTGATCTTACCTGATAAGGACAACGGATCGGCGGTACTGCGGGGTATGGACTCGCTCTAGCAGGGGGTTGGGTGAGTTATTTTTCTATGGTTGGGTATTGACCTGCTAGGGGACTTTATACCTTGCTAACTGATCCGGACCTTGTGGGTCACAACTTGCTGGGGAACCTTTGTAAAGGCCTTGTAGCGTCCCTATGCAGCCACACCTCGGTAGTGTGGTATGGAGCCTGATCAGCATCGCATGGTTGGGTTCAAAGTTCTTCTGAGCTTTTACGCTGCTTGTGGTGAAAGTGTACAACCTCTGCAGAGTGTAAAACTAATCAATTAGCCGTGCTCACGGTCAAGAGCGGCCTGGACCCTCACATGATAATTGAACTTGAAGATGGACTTAAATTGTGATATGTGTTATGGTTATGCTTGCCATATGTTTATGGCGTATCTCTTATCTTTATGCTTAATTGAGGGTTGGTATAAACTTATACTTTTATTAGTAATCATGTGCTAATAAAACTTGATCAACTAAAATGCTAAATGCTTAAAGCCCAGTCCACTATAAAGCCTTTGCATTCATTCTTTCCCCACACTTGCTGAGTACGACAAGTGCTCACCCTTGCTATAAACAATGTTGCTCAGAAGGAGGAAGCCACTTTGAAGTCTTGTGAAGATGTTGCTGCTGATAGGCGTACGCAACCCCCAGTCGACTGCCTGTGATGTTTGGTGTCTTCGTTTCCAGGATTAAGCGTAAACTCTGATAATCTCCCTTTTTCTTACGTGATATTGTTTCTGTTATTCACTTATGTCACTATATGCATGGAACTTGATCCTAGCATGCATATAGGTTTGCACTTGGTTTTCTTTGGAAAACCAGGTGTGACAGTTGTCCTTTGATTGTGCCATGTGTGGTGTGGACAAAATAACAAGTTAGCCGTGTCTTGGGAACAAATTCGATAGATGAAGTGTGCCGCATACAAATGTGATGTTTGAGAGTGTGCTCTAGACAAATTTCCCAAAAAAGAAATAAAGAATAGAGAAGGATTCCTGATGTAAGTTTTCAAGAAGTAGAAGGGCACACACATAATTTTATTTCTCTCAGGATTCCTGATGTAAGTTAAATCTGAGTTTGGCAAGTGAATTATGCTAAATTGCTGGAGATGAACTCTTTTTTTACATAGCATATCTTTTTACAAGTTGGTACAACACAAGATTTGCCAAGTAAAATTTAGCAAACTCTTCGAGATGCTCTTAGAGCAACTCAAACAGTTTGGTAAATCAACTTGGCATCCATCTAATTTTGGCAAAACAAGAAAAATTGACCTCCAACAGTTTGGCAAACCAACTTGGCAAAAATAGAAACTTGGCAAAACTCACCTCACTGCGCGTATATATGCACGCGAGCATCGTAGTTGCCATCGCCATTTCCCTGTAGGTGGGAGGGTGAAAAAAGAAGGGTTTTTGGTCTCTAGCACATCCCCAAACGGTGACTTTGTGCACAACACACTCTATTCTTTGAATTTGTGCACAACACACTGTGATATTATGTTGTTAGCTCCAACACATTGCAGGCGTAATGTGACGCCCCAGGTTTTTAATTACCGTCGTTAACACTAACGACCGGATCAGCCGAGTCAAGCCGGCCGAACAGCGGTCAAACCTAGGTCAACCTGGGTCATCACCCCGAAAACCTCGCCAATAAACCCTAATGAACCCCTTGACCAAGTCTACACACACCCGTGGTCAACCCTTGGTCAAAGACACGGTCAAAACCGGCTTAACTGTTGACGTCAGCGAATGTCGTCCGGAACTTTTGCCGCGTTCTCCAAAATTCACCTAAACACTTCAAAATCTACCTTTATGAAAGTTGTCCATCTTGTTGAGGGACACAACTTTCATGTAGATTGGCATTTCAAATTTTGAGTGGAAATTGGCAAAAAACTTGGTCAATCGCCGCATCTCCCCGTTCACGAGGACGAGGCCGCATTCAAAGTTGGCACGACGTTCCTGCAAAATCCGTTGAGAAAAACGCTATATGGCCTTTATGAAAGTTGTAGGGGGTAGTTAGATCTACAATTTTCCTAGTCACTGTTTTGTGCACTTGCATTCAAGTTTTGGGAGAAAATTGTGCTCGAAGTGGTTCAGTCCGAAGTGTGCAATGCCAGAGCTCGACCGCGCCGCGACGTCGCGCCGACCAGCGCGCCGGCGCGCGCGCCACGGGCCGCCGCCGCCTCGACGTACGGGCGCGTCGACGCGTGTTCTCGAGGTAGCCCGCGCCTTCCCAAGGCCGCTACGCGCCTCCCGAGGCCTTGGACCCCCGGAACGCCTCGAGCACCGATCCGTCGTACGAGCACGCGAGGGACCAGCGGTCCGTTCCCCGTCGTCCGGCCGCGCGCGTCCCCAGGGTGCTCCCGTCCATCCATTGGTCGCTAGGAGGCTCGCACTTCGCTATATAGGCGCCACTGCTCCTTTACCCCGACGCGCGGACCCCCCCCCCCCCCCCCCGGCCGACCGCGCCGCCCGCCGTCGATCCCTGGACGCGCACCGGCCAAGCTCCAAACCTGCGCAGCTCCGGTGGAATCAGTTGGTCCCTCACCTCCTCTAGACCTTAAGGAAACTACCAAATCCCTCCACTCCTTCTCCCCGGCCCAAACCTCGCCGGTGTTGAGGCCGCAGCGGCTGCCGCCGCTCACCTCGCCGCCGGCTAGCTCCGCCCCAACGCCGACCCAAACCAGCCCCTAGCCACCCTAGCACCCTTCCCCAGTCCTTCCCCGGCCAAGCCGGTGACGAGCCTCGCCGGATTTTGCTCCACCGCGCCGGCCGGCCGCCCAGGGGCCACATTGCAAAAGAAATATTCTTTCCGAGGGCTTCCCTGCAAAAGGGTAACTCCAATAGTAAAGTGAATTGCCTGTTTCTTGTAAATTGCGTAGAAAAGAGTAGAAAAATGAGAAAAATGCAAAACAGATTTTGTTGGATCTGTGGTGAAATATCCTACAACTTGTGTTATTCTTGCCTGAGCTAATTCCTGTTAGTTTTTGCATGAAAAATACAAATGTGAAAAACCTAGATCTGCAATATCTCAAAATATATAAATCCTCTATAGCTAATTTTTAGATATGTTTTGTCTTAGGTTATGGCTAGCTCCTATGCAAAAAATTGCACAAAGTTTTGATGTAAATCTGTTTATAAAAATGTTTTTCCATTTCTGTCACACCTGCATAAATGCTTTTTCTAGATAAAAATGATTAAGTTTTTGCAACCAACTTTTGCACACTGTCTTTGTAGTCCAAAACACACCTCTGGTGAATTAATCACAATTTTATAAATACCAGAAATAATTATTCTTGAATTATGCTTGATTTTCTTTGAAAATGTATAACTCAAGTTCCATAATAGTTCTAGGTGTATGTGTTGTACCCCTAGGCTAGTTTTGGACCATATAACATGTGTGAGAAAGTTTGGATCATTTTGTTGAGTATTTATTTTTGTGTGCATTTACCTTGTCCTTCTAGTTAGCTTTTGCTATTTTCGAAAATAATTAATTTCTAGCTATCCAAGGCATGCATGTGTGTCCAATGGATTGTTATAGGTGTTTAGTGCTAAACACACCCTTCCAATGAATTTAATTAATTAATTCCATGAATAAAAGCTATGTAAGTCATTAAGGGCTTAATAATCATTAAGTGGGAAAATCACCAAACCATCCCTACTAATCTTGGGTGTGGTTGTAAATCATTTTAAAAGGTTAAATATACCCACCCACTGCTATTTGTGAAGTTGAATTAAATTATTTACACATATATGTACACAGTCACCATCAAAAAGAATATCTAATAAAGAATTGCAAATTGTTCCTTTTTGGAAGAGTATGCTAAATGTATTCTTATCTAGGTGAATGTGTCCAACTAATACACCCCTTGATTGGCATTTATGGTTTGTAAGTGATTAAATTAAAAACCGTCGAATAAATCTTGCATTTGCATCTTCGTGTATATCTTTCCAACGATAGACGAATGTTCGTGCCGGAAGGAGGGAACGAAGGTGCCGGCGAAGAGTTGCAGTGCGTGGACGTAGCTCAAGGCCTGGACCCAAGTCCAGAAGGGCCCAAGGCCATCCTTGCCAGCGAAGGCAAGCCCCGGATCATTAACCCCATCTTTTAAAATTATGCAATTGTGTTTCTACGATTGTGCATTTACGTTTCAGGAGTTGAATGGAAACCCTAGATGCATGACCCCTAGGTACCTATGCTCTATCACTAGTATGCTAGGTCGATAGTTGCTATGCTATAGGACCCGATAGAAGTCGAGTGATGTTCGTCACTTGCGAGAATAGGTTCTTATGTGGGAATCATAAGATCTTTATAAATGGATTGCTCATGTGGTAAGAGCATGGGATTGGGCTCCAGTCCAGTGGCTTTCGTGGGCTAAGCTTTTGAACCTACTAACCATTCGCCGGGAATGGGACCGGTAGGCCTAGTACCTTAATGAGACGGTGCGGGAACTTACTATTACTACTCTTGAGAAATATCCTAACCGGCTAGCTACCGGGAAGGGTGGTGTATGGTGACTCTGGGTATCTCGCGGGGTATGCCGGATAGCCTGCACCAAAGACTGTAAGATTCGATCCCAACCCGAGGATTTTTGGAAACGGCCTGGGAAAGTTGTCCTTACGGGGGCAGCCTACCGTGTGTTTGGGTCTACCTTGCAAGGTTTAAATCAATCGATTGTCGGCCTCTCACCGTTATCCGAGACTGCTTAATCAACTGGCCATGATATCCCATAATGATGGAACTCGAGGAATATTGTTGGATGAATTAATTGCTTGTCCAATCCTTGATTGAATTAGATGGCACATGTAGAATTGGTAATCCACTAGAATTTGTGCTAAAATATTGAAAGTAAGGATCTACCCTTAGTAGCTGTTCAGCAAAAGAAAACTCCACCGGCCAAAAGCCTTTCATGTCTAGAGTTTGGTGATGTTGTTATCACCCGACGGTTAAGTCTTGCTGAGTATTAGTATACTCAGCCTTGCTTTAAAACTGTTGTTGCAGGCGTGATTGACCGGATGGGTGACGACAAGTGATGACATCACGGATGGCCTCCTGTGATGTTCACCGTTGCGCTAGTTTAATTTATTTCCGCTGTTTTTCGAACTCTGAACCTTTACTCCTTGTCAGGAACAATGGTTTGTAATAAAATGTTGATTCATGTTGTACTCTGGACTCGCCTTCGCGTGAGTTTTAATGCATGTGTCGATCCTCTGTTCGATGTCCAAGTGATTTACCAGGCGTTAACCAGGCAACCAACGACAGGATGATACTTTACTATTGCTTAGTGACCAAAGTGGATCGGTCTTAGGCGATAGTACGGTATTTTCCTGGGCGGGTTGTCACACGTAAAAAATGACCGGAAGCGTCACGAGGCCAGTCTTCGGGTTGGGCGGCATGGTGAGGCGGTGCTGGAAGGATCCGGCGCCGTCAGCAGTGCAGACCCAGGAGCCGAAGACGAAGGTGTCGCCGCGGTTGAAGGCGACAGTTGGCTTGATGAAGATTGCAGCCGTCGAGTTCACCATTTGATCTTTGGCTAGATCCCCTACCTAGCGCACCAGTTGTCGGTGTTTTAGACCGGCAACCTACCAAGGGGAGTACCCGAGGTAGATGAATGTGGCCTCGCCGAGATCGGTAACTCGAAGGAAGAGACACGTGGCACACAATTCAGACAGGTTCGGGCCGCGAGGTGTGTAATACCCTACATCCTGTATGTTGCGTAGCTCTGGATTGATTGGGTGTGATTACAAGATGATGTGTAATCTGAGAGAGAAGGGTCCCTGGCTCGCCTTATATAGTCCGAGAGGCAGGGTTACAGGTCGGTTTAGGGAGAGAGTACTAGTCGTGTACGTCTAGGAGTCCTCTACACAGTACATGGTATGTATAGCTTCCTATCCGAGTACTTCCCCACCGTAGTCCTTGCACCTCACGCCATCAGGTACCGTGTGGCACAAGTCGGGTAGTCCCAGGGGCCCACCGAGTAGTCGGTCCTGGTACCCACCGAGGTAGTGGGCCCAGGGAGGTCCATACGACAAGCCCCCGAGTACTTTGTAGTCGAGCAGGATAGCTTCGAGTAGTCTTGACGGCCTCGACGAGTAGTCCTCAAGCGTCCCCAAGTACTGCAAGTCGAAAGTCCTCAAGAATATTTGAAGCATCCCGAGGCTTGAAGGTACTCCAGCTGATCTCTGAGTAATCCTGAAGTCTTCTCGAGTAGTTCCCAAGCGTCCTCGAGTTCTGCTCTCGAAGGTCTTCAACAATACTCTTGTTGTCTTGAAGCCGAAATGTATATGGAAGTGCGATTGCAAAATCGCACTCCATATGGAGTAGCCCTCGAGCCTTAGGTTAAGTCGTAGACTCTGGCTGAGGGTCAATCTAAGATTCTGGCAAGGTTATCCCGCAAAATCCGGAGAAAAAAATCGAAGGATACGTGGCACTGAGCCCCCGAGCCTTGAGTCGAGTACTTCATCTCGAATTGAAGGGTCATCTTGTATGTAGAAAGTGTCCTGAGTTGCTCTTGAATCTTGTAGCTACCCAGGGAATTGATTAGACGTAGCCGAGCCCCCGAGATGAGGCGCATCGACTACTGGAAGTTGAAGGGTCAGGCGCTGCCGCTGAGTCAGCCATGTTGAGACTTATCCATCCGGCCGTTGAGGAGCCGCCTGTTGACTTATAAATAGAAGCCGAAACCCTTAGGGGTTTTCACCCCACACACTTGCAGCCATTCGGAGCACATCTTGCTTAGAATCCGCCGCCGGTGCACACTACCACCTCAGAGTAGATCGCAGATCCAAGCGCGCCGCCACCGGAAGCCACCACCGTAGCCCCCGAGCGAATGCGAGTGAAAACCCAGTGCACTTAGAGAATGAAGCCCTCGCCATCCAAGAGCTTGAAGACTGCCGGCGGGAAGAAGAGATCCTGGGAGGAAGCCGCCGGATCCGCCGCAGTGTCGACGCCACCGATGTCTTCCCCGCGTCCAAATCCCAACAAGGAATGGAAAAGGTCAAAAGCCAAGACTGAGGACCTGCTGGCGCTGCTTAACAGCAGATTTCTTCGGGAGAAAGAGGTCGTCATGTGGCACGCCGCCGCGAGAGATCCGTGCCCGATGGAGAAGAATCCAGATGAGATCTCGATGTTCACGCGGTTCGTGGAGCGCGGGTTGGCTCTCCCAATGAGCAGCTTCTTGAAGGGGCTATTGGAGTACTACGGCATCGAGCACCTCAATCTCAATCCTAATGGTATCTTCCACAACTCCGTCTTCATTCATTTTTGCGAAGCCTTCTTGGGGATCAAACCTGACTGGGTACTCTTCCGGAAGTTCTTCCACGTGAAGCCCCAACCAAGCGCCAACGACCCCCGAGTAGTCAGAGGAGCCGGCATCCAAATGCGCGAGGACGCCACGGAGCAGTATTTGGCGTACAAGTTGATCGACTCCAACCAAGATTGGAAATCGAAGTGGTTCTACATCACCAACCACCACCCGGAGCTGCCGAAGCCCAGGGGAAGCAGCCAAAGCACCGGCCCTGGTGGAACACCGAGCCGACGATGCAGGAGGGTATCCAGCTACCCGAACTGCTGGCGAAGATCAAGGCTTTAAGGGAAGCCAGGCTGAGGGCCGAGCATGTGGCCTTTAGCTTCATGAAGAGGAGGGTGCAGCCGCTGATGGCTCGCGACACCCTGGGCTACCAGTACACCGGCGACGGCGACTCGTCACGGATGCCCGGTGGTGAAATCGACGATGACGACATCATCGACAGGCTGGGGAGAATCTTCAAGGACATGCCGGCGTGCACGCCCTGCCTCGTGCCCGAGTACTCCACCATGCGTCCACCGAACAAGGTCAGTAGCCGTACTCAGTGTCGAGTACTGATTATGTAGTAGTAGTCGTGCTCACCCAATGTGCTTCTTGCAGGATGACATAGCGAAGTTTGTCTCCGAGCCGGCTTCACCTCCTCGACTTGTCAGAATCCCAGAGGAGGGGAAGGGCAAGGCCAAGGAGAGCCGCGAAGTCGGCGAAGGGGACGACACTGTTGTCGTCGAACACACATCAGATGAAGATGACGAGGAAACGCTTCAAGAGCGGTTCCAGCTGCGGTCAAGATTCAGCCGCCCTGGACTGCCCAACATCCCTCTCATCCAGGATCCTCCAACCAAGTTGGAGGCTAGTTTGCCTGCGTCGCCAAGGAAGCCGCGCAACATGGCACGCAAGTGCGTGGCCAAGAAGCTCAAGGTCACTGAGACCACATCCCAAGAGGTAAGGTCCTCGAGTAGGGTAGTTGAGTACTTGTTTCTCGATGTTGTGTATGCTGACAAAAAAAATTCCGTTGCTCGCAGGAGATCCCGCCTTCCGACCCTGTAGACCAAGGGGACGAAGGCGACTGGGAGACTGTGGGGGAGCCGGCTGAGAGAAGCCGCAGCCTAGCCCCCGCCATGACAGAAGTCGTCCCGCAGGCGCCAGTTGCTGAGGGCAGGACTGAGCCGGCCGTGGCTGCTGCTGAAGAGCCAGCGACTACTGAAGCCGAAGAGGAGGCGCCTGCTGAAGCTGGGCTAGTCGACATCGCCAGCATACTTGGAGCCCCAACCGTGACAGTAGTCCGGTCGAGCCTGTAAGTGAAGATCTTTCCCGAGTAGTACATGTGGTTTTTGGTAGTCGTACTTGGTTGACAACCAGTTGTGTACTCTGCAGGAAATCCACGGACTTGACCTGGGACGGGGATGAACCCAACGCGGCAATGGTTGAAAAGGATTCTGCGCCAGCCACTGAGGAGTCCGCTCCTGCCCCTCAAGCAGAGTCCGAGGCGCCGGCCGTGGAGGCTACGCTGCCGGAGGCCAGCATTGTAGAGGGTAAGTACACTGCACAAACGCAGTAGTGCTCGAGAAGTAGTCGTGACCGCCATGGGAGACTAATCCGAATGTCTTCTGTTGACAGGGGCCGAAGCCGAAGGAAGCACCATCCCCAAGGTGGTGCCCGTTGAAGGCTTGGCGCCGGAGACCCAAGGAGCTGCCGGAGCTGCCCCCGAGCCGGCGTAGCTAGCCAGCGGAGGAGCCCCCGCGATGGCTGGAGAGGAGCGTGACGATGTACTTCCAGAGTCAACCCTGGAAGTAGTCATCCGCTCGCTGGAGATTCAAGATGCGGAGCCGATCCGTTGGGCGCCGATGTCTGGAGCCACCACAAGTAGTCGTGGTGGGATTGAACTCCTGGCAGACGACCTCGTCGACCCGGCGGCAGTAGCACGTCACTTGGAGGCGATGCGCCAGGCTAAGTGGTGGATGAATGTAAGTTGTCCGTACCCTTGAGTAGTCGATCTGCCATAGATGCTGAGTACCCAGATGACGGTACTTGTCCGTCGCGCATGTCGTGGAGAGATCCCGACAAAAATCTGACATGCTCCAGGGATACGGCGACATAGTGCTTTGGGCGGAGGCCTTGGAAGAACAACTCGTAAAGGCCCGGAAGCACTCCGCCATGCTCCAGTCGAAGCTTGACGGCGCCTTCGCCTAGTATCATAACGAAGTCCAGGACATGCAGGCGAAGAGCGACGAGCTGGTGCGGAAGAACAAGTCGCTCCACAACAAGAATAAAGGTACGGTGCTGTCTCGTCGAGTACCTATTTGAGATGTCTTGCGGTAGTCTAACCCGCCTTGCTTGTTGATTGCAGAGCTTGAGGCCCGGGTCGAGCAACTGAAGGCTTCAGAGGTCGACATGAAGAACCTCTTCTACCGGGAGAAAGAGGCCCGCGAGGTACTTGAATATGATTATAAGCAGTTGGCTTACGTGTGCGACAAGCACATGGAGCTTCGTATTGCTTCTGATCGTGACCTCATCAACTGCTACAAATCTCTGCAGAAGCTGAACGAGGATTGCGAGAAGTTGCGGGCCCAGCTGAAAGAACTTGAAGAAGCCGCACTTCCCATTGCGAGGCTACTGGTGCCTCATCGGGGTAGGCCGAAGATAGATCCGTTGGTGGATCGTCTGAGAGAGGCTCCCAGTCGTCTGGCGACGTACGTCAAGCATTTGGTGAAGTCGATCCCCAATCAGATCTTGGCATACATGAAGTCGTACTTCCCGAAGGCTCCAGTGGATGTAGTCACCGGTGGACTAGCCGCCAATTGCACTGATGAGCAGTACGCGAAGCTCCTAGAGCAGATGGCGCCAATTGCTGAGCAGGTCGCCGAAAAGCTGAACCTTCAGTAGTCCTGTAGGGTTAGCTTGTAGCAGTAATTGTATAAACAGAGTTGTACTGAACTTGTTTAATTATGAAATGAGAAAGCTTCTCAGAAATGAGTACTCGTTGTCACAAAATGTGTGTGCGGAGTTCTCATTGTGGAGTTGTCACGAGTAGTGGTACTCGCCAGTAGACCCGTTGAGGGAAAAAGCAGTAAATCAGTTGATAGGTAATCAAACTTTATTACTGAGGGAAATACACCTGGGTGGCCAGGGCTGTTTTACAAGAGTAGTCGCCAGGACCCGGAGGACGCCTACGGATAAGTGGTGCTAGGGCGTATAGCCGCTTACAGCAGTAGATCCGTTAGTAGCTGTGTAGGCTGGATCTAGGAGTACATGGTGTCTTAATAGACCGCTGCTGGAGTCCTTTGTTGCTCGGAGCAGCCCAAGATCCGTTAGTAGCCGTTAACGCTGGATCTTGGAGTAGAGTAGTCCGGAGACTAGCGCCTGGACCCGGAGGCCACTTATAGCGAAGGGGGCTTTGAGTAGTCGTGTAGACTTGAGCCCCCAGGGTAGTCGATAGACTAGTCGTAGAATCGACGAGCTGGTCGATATTCCACGAGTTGTTGACATTTTCGCCTTCAAGCATCTGGAGGCAGTAGGAGCCTGGTCCGGTCACCTTTGCAACTGTGAAGGGACCTTCCCAGGGCGAGCTAAGCTTGTGTAGTCCTTCCATGTTCTGGATGCGGCGGAGGACGAGATCACCAACGTTGAAGGAGCGTTCCTTGATGTTGCGATCGTGGTAGCGTCGAATACCCTCAAGGTACCTTGCTGATTGGACGAGAGAGGCGCAGCGAGCTTCTTCGAGTCCATCGATATCAACTCGTCTGCTGTCTTTAGATATCCCTTCGTCGTATTGCTCTACTGCTGGTGAATCCCACATGACATCGGCGAGAAGAATTGCTTCGGAGCCGTAGACCAGGAAGTAGGGCGATTGCCCCGTTGGCTTGGAGGTTTGAGTACGTAGCCCCCAGAGCACATTGGGTAGTTCCTTGATCCATTTGCCTCCTTTTGAATTAGCAGCATCGTGCAGTCGCTTCTTGAGAGCGTCGAGTACCATCCCATTGGCGCGCTCGACTTGTCCACTGGCCCGAGGATGGGCAACTGAGACATATCAGACGTCGATCCCGCTGTTCTCGTAGTACTCCCAGAACTGGTGATTGTTGAAATTGGAGCCCAGGTCTGTGATGATGCGATGGGGTAGCCCGTAGCGATGCACGAGTTCGTCCAAGAAGTCGAGTACTCTGTCGGCCTTGGGGCATGTGACCGGCTTGACCTCGATCCACTTGGTGAACTTGTCGATGGCCACCAGTACTCTGTTGAATCCACCTGGCGCAGTTGGGAGAGGCCCAATCATGTCGAGCCCCCAGCAGGCGAAGGGCCAGGTTGGCGGTATGGTGACTAGCTTGTAGGCCGGGACATGTTGTTGCTTGGCGAAGTATTGGCACCCTTGGCACCTTCTGACGAGTTCTTCGGCGTCACCCAAAGCTGTGGGCCAATAGAAAGCTCGCCGGAAGGCCTTGTTGACCAGCGTGCGTGAAGATGCGTGGTTGCCGCAGACGCCTTTGTGGATCTCCTCCAAGATGCCCTTGCCTTCTTCTCGGGGAACGCACTTCATGAGTACTTCGGAAGATGCACCCCTCCTGTACAGCTTGTCTCCGACTAGGACGTAGGACTTGGCGCGGTGAATGAGTTGCTCGGCCAAGTTCTTGTCCGAGGGAACCTTCTCGCTCGCGAGGGTAGTCTATGAAGGGTTGCCTCCAGTCCACATCTATCATCATGACCTCTCGGCCGCCCCGGAAGATGTGGCTTGGATCGGTGGTCGGTGGCGCCGGCTCTGGGATGGATGGCGTGTGAAGCTCGTGGACGAAGACACCCTCTGGTACTTGAGCGCGAGTAGAACCAAGCTTCGACAAGACGTCCGCTACAACATTGTTGTCGCGGACGACGTGATGGAACTCGAGACCGTAGAACTTGTTCTCGAGCTTGCGGACTTCTAGGCAGTAGGCGTCCATGTTCTCCTTGTTGCGGCCCCTGGACTTGTTGACTTGGTTGATGACCACTGCGGAGTCGTCGTAGACTAGTAGCCGCTTGATTCCCAGTGAAGCCGCGAGGCGGAGCCCGTGTAGTAGAGCTTCGTACTCAGCTTCGTTGTTTGAGACCTTCCAAAAGATCTGCAGGACGTACTTGCATTGTTCGCCCGTTGGGGAAATCAGGAGTATCCCTGCACCTGCGCCTTCAAGCTTGAGCGAGCCGTCGAAGTACATCACCCAGTGCTCTGGGCGCTCGGTTGGAGTAGGTAGCTGATTTTCTTGCCACTCCGCCATGAAGTCAACTAGTGCCTACGACTTGATGGCTGTTCGTGGCTTGAAGTCGATGTTGAGGGCGCCGAGTTCGACTGCCCACTTGGAGATCCTTCCAGTAGCATCTTGGTTCCGCAAGATGTCGCCGAACGGGTAGTCGGTGACGACGGAGATCGAGTACTCCTAGAAGTAGTGTCGTAGCTTCCGCGAGGTGATGAGCACTGCGTACAATAGCTTCTGTACGGGTTGATAGCGTGCCTTGGATTCTGACAGGACCTCGCTGACGAAGTAGACTAGTTGCTGGACTGGGTAGGCGTGGCCGTCTTCCTGCCGCTCAACGACGATGGCAGTACTGACCACGTGAGTAGTCGCAGTGAGGTAGAGCAGTAGCTGCTCCTTTTTGCGAGGAGCCGTGAGGACTGGTGGCTTCGATAAGAAGTCCTTGAGTTGAGAAAGGGCTTGGTCTGCCTCTGGAGTCCACGCGAACTTCTCTTGATGCTTGAGTAGTTTGAAGAAGGGGAGCCCCCATTCTCCAAGCTTCGAGATGAATATGTTCAGGGCCTCCATGCATCCAGTTAGCTTCTGCATGTCTTTGATGCATGTGGGAGCTTTCATGCTGGTGATGGCGGAGATCTTCTCGGGATTGGCTTCGATGCTGCGGTGGCTGATGATGAAGCCGAGTAGTTTGCCCGACGGTACACCGAAGACGCACTTGTTCGGGTTGAGCTTCCAGCGGTACTCTCGCAAGGATGCGAAACTCTCTTCAAGATCGGCGATGAGCGTGTCGGAGTTTCTGGTCTTGACGACCACATCATCCACATAGGCTTCGACGTTCTTGTTGAGTTGCCTCTTGAAATAGGCCTGGATAGCTCGTTGGTAGGTTGCGCCGGCGTTCTTCAACTCGAAGGACATGGTCGTGTAGAAGTACGCGCCAAATGGGGTGCTGAACGCGGTCTTCTCCTGGTCTTCTTCCTTGATTGTGATCTGGTGGTACCCGGAGTAGCAGTCGAGGAAGCAGAGCAGGTCGCAGCCCGCCGTGGAGTCGATGACTTGGTCTATCCGCGGCAACCCGAAGGGGTCCTTAGGGCAGTGCCTGTTGAGGTCGGTGTAGTCGACGCACATCCTCCACTCATTCGAGTTCTTCTTGCAGACGAGGACGAGGTTGGTGAGCCACTCACGATGGAAGACTTCTCTGATGAAGCCAGTCGTGAGTAGTTTGGCGAGTTCCTTCTTGATGGCATCCCGTCTGTCGTCGGCGAAGCGGCGGAGGTGTTGTCGCTTCGGGGTAGCTTTAGGGTCGACGTTGAGTGAATGCTCGATCAGAATCCTGGGCACCCCTGGCATGTCCACTGGTTTCCACGCGAAGATGTCTCGGTTAGCCCGGAGGAAGCTGATGAGCACGTCTTCCTATTTCGGGTCGAGGCCCGCCCCGATGGTGGTGGTCTTGCTGCTGTCGCCTGTACCGAGGTCAATTGTCTTGACTTGAACCTCCTCAGCTGGCTGAGGCTTTTTGGCTTTGTCCGGCTTCTCTGGTATGTTGAGTTCACTTGGGGCAAGCTTCTTGGATGCAGCGTAGATCTCCATCATTGCGTTGGGTACTTGATTCGTGGCTGCGTGCTCCACAGCTTCTGTGTCGCAGTCGAAGGATATCTTCAAGTCCCCTTGCAGTGAGAGTACACCGGCCGGACTTGGCATCTTGAGAACCAAGTAGGTGTAGTGGGGTACCGCCATGAACTTAGCGATAGTCGGTCTGCCGAGGATGGCATGGTAGGACGTCTCGAAGTCCGTGACTTCGAACTTGACGTAATCGGTACGGTAGTTGTCCCTTGTTTCCCCGAAGGTAACTGGCAGGACCACTGAGCCCAGTGGGATAGCCGCGTTCCCGGGGATGATGCCGTAGAAAGGCGAGGTGCTCTTGGTGAGCATGTGGGTGATGTCGAGCTTCATCTTCTTCAAGGTCATGGTGAAAAGGACATTAAGCCCGCTTCCACCGTCGATAAGGACCTTGTTGAGTTTGGAGCCCACGACCACCGGCTTCAGGACGAGTGGGAACCGTCCTGGTTCGGAGAAGCTTGTCCATTGATCCGCGCGGGAGAAGGTAATGGGTACCTCTGACCACCGGAGAGCGGTCGAAACCGCTGGTTCAATGGACATGACTTCCCGTCGAGTGGCTTTCTGAGCCTGTCAGTTGGGTAGTCCGCCGAAGAGGACGTTCACCATCTTGTTGGGTTCCTGGAAGTTGCCGTTGCCCTCGTCGGTCTTCTTCTTGCCTTTCTTGTCGTGAGGGTGTCGTGGCTCTGGAGTGTCCTTGAGTGCTCGTCGGAGTTGGTAGCACTGCTCGGTGGTGTGGTTGCCGTCCAGATGCCACGGGCACTTCTCTTTCAGCAAGTCTTTGAAGCCGCCGGAGGTCTTCTTCGAGTTGTCTTTCGCAGGGCGCTGGATAGTCGTGACAGTGTTGTCTGGCTTGCGCTTGCGATTGGGACCCGAGTAGTTGTTGCTGCGACCGCCTTGGTTCCCGTTGTTGTTGCTGTTGCCGCCCGTGTTCTGCTTGCTCTTGCCACGGATGGCGTCGTACTTGGCGTTAGCCTTGTCTTCTTCATCAACCCAGGAAGTGATCATGTCCTTGAGGTGGGTGATGGAGCTCAGGAGGCGACGGCCGAAGTCTTTGAAGGTGCGACAGTGATAGAGACCGTCTTGGAAGAGGTCGATGACCTCCTTGTCTGAGACGACGACTACGGTGGCGCGCTTGTCGAAGAAGAGCCGCATGTACTTGCGAAGGGTCTCGCCCTGTTCCTGCTTCACCATTGTCAGGTCCATGCGAGTACCCGAGCGACCCATAGCGCCCGCGAAGTTGCTGGTGAACTGTTCCTTAAGCTGGTCCCACTTGTCGATCGAGTACTTCTCGAGTGACTCGAGCCATGTAAGCAGGGCTTGATCCAGACAGAAGGGGAAGTAGAGGCACTTCGTGTCATTATTGCCACCAGCGTTCTTGATGGAGAGGGCGTAGCATCTGAGCCATTGCACTGGATCCTGCTTCACGTCGTACTTGGTGATCCCCAAAGGTTTGAATTTCTCCGGGAGAAGTAGATTGCGAAGCCGTGTAGAGAAGGCTGGGAAGCCATCGTTGTCGCCTGCCGTGGAGGACTTCTTGCGCCGAAGTTCTTCGATCTTATGGTGGGCGTTGAAGTCGCCACATGAAGCGCCGGAGGCGTGGCTGTTCGCGTGGCCTCGGCCGCCGCGGTCGCCTCCGCCCCCGCTCTCCTGCCAGCCCCATGGTTGGAGCTCTCGTCGTCACTGCCTCCGCCGCCAGGATCACGGTGAGGGACGATCTCACGGTCGCCGCCGGCGCCGCTGGCGCTGTTGCCACCATGAGAGGGTCCACCGACCGATGCCCGGGTACGGTTGGGGTTGGCCGGTAGCTCCCCTCGAGTACGGTTGCGACCGGTGTCCGCATTGCGATTTGTGGCTTCGTTGTCTTGCTGGCAGTTCCTGACGGGGGGCACTTGAGTGACCCTGTTGTCAACTCGCATGAAGTAGGCGTCCTCTGCGAGCTTGGCGATGACTTCTCCCGCGCGCATCCCCTGAGCCTGACGTGCTATCGTAGTGATAGACATGAGGCATTGCTCTGGGGTAGTGTGCACCCGGCTTTCGACTTGGTCGAGTGCTTCCACGAGGTTCTGGATGGGAAGGGACTCGCGGAGACGTCGACGCCGTTCGTTCCGCTTTCTATTGCGTTCACGTCGAGCGTCCCTGTTGGCGTCGGTCTCGTTGGCGGGTGCGTTGGCGGACAACTTGTCCGCTGAGATATCCTCGAGATATCGGTCAGGGACTGTCTCTGAGGGCCCTGGCGTCTCATTGGTAGTCATGAAGACTTGCCGATCAGGAGAGCCGAGGCTGGAGTCACTGGTTGCCACCTCTGTCGGAGTGTGCTCCTCAGTTGGAGCTAGCGGTGTTCCCTCTTGGAACGGTAGTGAGTCGAGGTAGGCGACGCAGCGTGAGTTCTCGTCTGTCAGGTCTGCGGGCTTGCGGTCTGGCCAGTAGACGAATCTGCCGGCGGGTGTAGATGTTATAACCAGGCCGGATGCAGGTCCTGACAGCGGTTGCTCCATCGTGTAGGTCTCGGACTCGGGCTCGTCCGGGTCCGCTCCGAAGTCGAACTCGTAAGAGGAGTCCGAGTAGTAGCCGGAGATGGGGTTGGAGTCCGAGTCGTACTCGGAGGCGATCTCTTTCCCAGCCCGGCGTGCGGAGAGAGCCTTCGCGTGGGCCTTGCTAGCGATGCAGAGGCCGCATGGGAAGTGCTCATGGAGTGGGGAGTCCGCGCACGATGGCTCGATAGCCGGCTCGCATGCGATGTCCCACGGTAACATTGAGTTCGAGTTGGAGTCAGATCCAAGCTCGAAGTCCGTGTGCTGGTTGTAGAGCGAAATCTCGCCGAATTTTCCGATGAGATCGCCCGTGACTACTTCGGGAAGCGTCACGAGGCCAGTCTTCGGGTTGGGCGGCATGGTGAGGCGGTGCTGGAAGGATCCGGCGCCGTTAGCAGTGCAGACCCAGGAGTCGAAGACGAAGGTGTCGCCACGGTTGAAGGCGACAGTTGGCTTGATGAAGATTGCAGCCGTCGAGTTCACCATATGATCTTCGGCGAGATCCCCTACCTGGCGCACCAGTTGTTGGTGTTATAGACCGGCAACCTACCAAGGGGAGTACCCGAGGTAGATGAATGTGGCCTTGTCGAGATCGGTAACTCGAAGGAAGAGACACGTGACACACAATTTAGACAGGTTCGGGCCGCGAGGTGTGTAATACCCTACGTCCTGTATGCTGCGTAGCTCTGGATTGATTGGGTGTGATTACAAGATGATGCGTAATCTGAGAGAGAAGGGTCCCTGCCTCGCCTTATATAGTCCGGGAGGCAGGGTTGCAGGTCGGTTTAGGGAGAGAGTACTAGTCGTGTACGTCTAGGAGTCCTCTACACAGTACATGGTATGTATAGCTTCCTATCCGAGTACTTCCCCACCGTAGTCCTTGCGCCTCACGCCATCAGGTACCGTGCGGCACAAGTCGGGTAGTCCAAGGGGCCCACCGAGTAGTCGGTCCTGGTACCCACCGAGGTAGTGGGCCCAAGGAGGTCCATACGACACTATTTGCCCTTGCACAACCCAACCCACTCGTCAGCTCTCTCCCTCTCCTCCCTCCCTTCCGTAGCCGGCGTGCTCCATCGTCCGAACTAAGCGCGCCCACCACTGCAACCGTCGTCGTCTGATCTGAACCCGCCCACTCTATCCTCCATGCTGCAGCGACGCCCCCAGCCAGCCACACGGCGACGTGATTGGCTCTTGCGGCGATGGCGAGCCCAAGCAAATCTCGTCAGCGCCTCAATAGATCGACGACAGAGGAGCGGCACACCACGGGCAGTGGTCTCTGCGAATGGACAGGGGCTTTGTAACCGATGGCATCGCCGTTTTCCCTGGCAGAGCTTAGGGGTGGTTCTCACCAAAGCCTGTGGAGAGGGAGCTCACACCGGCTTCGAGCTTCAAGGCGGCATGCGGAGGAAGCTTTGGGACGACGCTTGCCGGAGCTTCGCGTCGCATGGATGTGGCCACCGTTGTTCAAACTGAGGCTGCTGCAGTCTGAATCAAAGCCTCCGCTCTCCCTGGCAGCGAGCTTGGGGGTTGTGCTTCGCGGGACGGGAGCTCTCCCAGCGGAGCTTGGGGGCAGCGACGCAGCGCCATGGCTTGGCGGCGGCAACGGGTAGGAGGGAGATACGAGACTAGAAGGTAATCTATGTGAGATAAAAGGGCAATGTAGTCCTTTGATTGTGCCTTGTGTGCTGTGGACAAAAAACAAGTTAGCGGTGTCTTGGGAACAAATTCGATAGATGAAGTGTGCCGCATACAAATGTGATGTCTGAGAGTGTGCTCTAGACAAATTTCCCAAAAAAGAAATAAAGAATAGAGAAGGATTCCTGATGTAAGTTTTCAAGAAGTAGAAAGGCACACACATAATTTTATTTCTCTCAGGATTCCTGATGTAAGTTAGATCTGGGTTTGGCAAGTGAATTATACCAAATTGTTGGAGATGAACTCATTTTTAACTTGGCATATCTTTTTACAAGTTGGCAAAACACAAGATTTGCCAAGTAAAATTTGGCAAACTCTTAGAGATGCTCTTAGAGCAACTCAAACAGTTTGGTAATCAACTTGGCATCCATCTAATTTTGGCAAAACAAGAAAAATTGGCCTCCAACGGTTTGGCAAACCAACTTGGCCAAAATAGAAACTTGGCAAAACTCACCTCCCCGCGATATGCGTGCGTGGATCGTGGTTGCCATTGTCGTTTCCCTTTAGGTGGGAGGGTGAAAAAGGAAATGAAGAATAGAGAAGGATTCGGGAAGGGCACAAACATAATTTTATTTCTCTCAGGATTCCTGATGTAAATTAGATCTGAGTTTGGCAAGTGAATTATGCCAAATTGTTGGAGATGAACTCTTTTTTTACTTGGCACATCTTTTTACAAGTTGGCACATCAATCAATTTATGTATCGATTATGAAAACTCATGAAAAGCAACGGGACGAATTATCCGTGATTGGACATGGAAATAGGAAAACACGAAAGGAAGAAAGGAATCGAAAGTAGACATTGGTGTTTTTACCTTTACTTCGAAAGAAACTGCATGGGTGATTTTACCTCTATGTTTTCATCTTTGTGATATTGCCTCTGTTTTTCAAACTGAAGACTAAGTTTGCCCCTATTCCGTTGGAAGGACTTAATAGTGTTAACCTTGTAGTGAAATGACAATTTTACCCATCTGACTTAGCTAGACACATGTTCCCATGTTGAGCTGGCCGCACCACACGCTCTGTCTCCTTCGTCGTGGACTCAACATACAAGTGCGGGGGCGAGGACAGCGAGTAGGTGCCTCAGGCCAGTGTTCAGTCTAGCGGGGGCGACGGGCCGCGACCCACGCCGGTGGTGTAGGGAACATGGCCTCATATGCCATTAGTTCGAGTTTGATTTTGGTGATTCATGACAACATGATCATTGGGACTAACCTTATTGTTTTAGCATGTCTTTGTAGACATTTCTAGGTCCCAAGGATGCAAGAAAACTACATGCAAAAATGAGTAAAACAAGGGTCAAAACCGAGCAAGAAAAAAAAAGAAAAGACACCGTCGGATGAACTGACGATCCCTCATTTACAAGCGTCGGTGCAATCGTCGGACGAGTTGGCGCACAGGGTCAAACCCTAGGTACCGTTGGATGAACCGACGGTCCATTATTTAGTAGCGTCGGACGAGTTGCAGAGGAAGAGCAAGGAAGACAGTAGCACCGTATGATCCGACGGTCTGAGTGGGGACCCCGTCGGTCTATCCGACGCTCAGTTTGAATTCATACAGAGCCGCGCCAAGACGAAGCCTTTAGCACCGGATGATCCGACGCCTTGGTCAGGGTTAGCGTCGGTCTATCCGACGGTCAGTTGGAAGCTAACAGTGGCGACTTGGACGCGAGGCCTTCAGCACCGGATGATCCGACGTAGCGTCGGAGCATAGCGTCGGAGCAGTTGTGTCAGAGAACCTCAACGTCTATGTGACGTGGGAGGGGCACCAGATGAACCGACGCCCTGGAAAAGCGTAGCGTCGGATCATCAGACAGTACCTTTTTCAGCAGCTTTTAGCCAACAGCTAGTTTGATGCCTTGGCTATTTATACCCCCTCCACTCACCCATTTGAGGTTGCTGGATTGTGTGGAAGTGCAGAGGAGTTCAAGACATTGAAGATCATATCCAATCCATCCAAGTGCTTAATTGCTCATCCTTAGACTTGCATATGCTTTGTGTATGTGATTAGTGCTAGGCTTAGCTTAGAGCTGAGTGAGTGCAAGGTTGTGCCAACCTTGTGAGGTGATTCTTGAGTGAATCCAGTTGTACAAGGTTCGCCGGAAGCCTTGGGTCCTAAGTGGCTCACCGGCAATCGTCATCGACCCTCCGGCTTGGTGTGGAGCGGCAAGGACACTTTGTGCGGGGGACGTGGAGACCCCCTTCCTTGGTGGAGAAGCTCCTTAGTGGAGGCGGCATCAAGGTGACCAAGAGAGCTTGACAAGTGCCTAAGTGGCTAGCCTTTTTGGCAAGTCAAGTTGGTGCTCTTGGGAGAGACTTGGTGGTCGGGAAGCAATACTCTTGTGTTAGTGCTTCAACAACGTGGACTAGGGGTGGCTTAGTGCAATCGTCATCGACCCTCCGGCTTGGTGTGGAGCGGCAAGGACACTTTGTGCGGGGGACGTGGAGACCCCCTTCCTTGGTGGAGAAGCTCCTTAGTGGAGGCGGCATCAAGGTGACCAAGAGAGCTTGACAAGTGCCTAAGTGGCTAGCCTTTGTGGCAAGTCAAGTTGGTGCTCTTGGGAGAGACTTGGTGGTCGGGAAGAAATACTCTTGTGTGAGTGCTTCAACAACGTGGACTAGGGGTGGCTTAGTGCCTACAGATACCACGGGATAAATTGCGTGTCAAGAGTTTGCTTCCTCTCATCCCCTTTACGTTTCCGCATTCACTCTATTGCAATCTTGACTTAAATTTACTTTCCTAGAGTAGTATCATGCTAGGATTGGCTATAGGTTGCAAACCTTGTTTTGGAATGGGAGTTTCACACTAGAACAACCCTAGTTGCACATCTAGATAGTATATTCTAGTTTACTTTTGTATAAGTTTTAGTGAGCCATAGGTTAAGGTTTTAAGTTGCCTAATTCACCCCCTCCCCCTCTTAGGCTAACGAGCATCCGATTCCTTACAGGTGGTCGGCCCGGCGTCCGGTGGCCGGATGCAGTTTAACCTATCATCAGGCGCGGTGACAATCGTGGTGTTCGTCTCCATCCTACACTACACATATACTACCATTGCGTCCAGAAGTAGGCCACTCACCATCGCGGGGGTGTGGCGCCACATCATGCGTGAGCTCGTCCTAGGGGTGACGCTCTTCCTCCCGCCTGTCACACCCGATTTTCCGAGGAAAACCAAGTGCTTAACTATATGTATGCCAGGATCAAGTTTCATACATATAGTGACATCATAGTGTATAACAAAAAAATATCCAGGCAAGAAAAAGATTATTCAGAGATTTACAGCGGAATCCTGGGGAAGCAAAGGCTCCAATCTTCACAGGCAATCGACGGGGTTGCGTACGCCTAGCACCATCTTCCGGACTTCGTGCACCTTCTTCTTTTTTCGAGCAACGTTTAAGCAAGGATGAGTACACTTATGGTTGGTACACGGCAAGGCCACGTAAATAACCGGAAAGCAATTTTAAATCCATCTTTAAGTTCATTAATCATGTGAGGGTCCAGGTCGCTCTTGACCGTGAGCACGGCCGTTATAACGATTTAACACTCGCGAGAGGTTGTACACTTTCACCACAAGTCGCGTAAAAGTTCCGAAGAACTTTGAACCCAACCATGCTGTGCAAAAGTAGGCACAATACCACACTTCCGAGGTGTGGTTGCATAGGGACGCTACGAGGCCTTTACAAAGAGTCCTCCCATGTGTATTAGTCCATAGTAGCACGTCCTAGAGGCTATCTTTCGTACCCTCCTTCCACCCTCGGACCAAGTTAGCCTAGAAGAGCACTTCCGTTCCAAAACCTGTCCGGAGTAGAAGAGTCATAAAAGCATTCCTCCGTACCCCAAGCTACTAAGGCTAATAGCCACACAAGACTTCCCTAATTAATTGGCCAAGACAGAGCCATAAGTCTTGTGGTTGTACTGTTTTCCTGGGTGGTTCTCCATGTTCTGATTAATTTACAGTGTTCTTGTATTAAAGCATAGGTAGAAGGATGGTTAGGGTCACTTGCCTTTCTCAACAAAAAGTTACTCTTGCTTTTCTGCTCTTGCTCTTTTGGTACTCTTGATCTTCAGGACTTCGGATCAAGAAGACGATCTTCTACTCGAAGCAAACATCGAGCACAAACATGCAGAGCAGACAAACAAGAACAACTAAGAACAATACACCAAGCATGAAAAGCTTCAAAAGAGGACAAGGTTTGGTTCTAGGACCGCGAACGCAAAAGACTCGGAACGATCGTAAGATTTGAATTATATCACACAAGGCTATGTGCTTGGTAAATTTTAATTCAAAAAGATGTGCATAAGTTATTTCAGAGAAATACCTTATTTAATAATTAAGCAAGTTATATTTATATAAAAGGAACGATGTATAACTTATTCCAATTTTATTTATAAATATTCAAGTATTATTTTATGCAAATTAAACATTTTAATTTAAAAGAAGCATGTAAAGCATCTAAATGAATATCTTTACATTTCGAATTGTACTATGTAAATTATAATTTAGAAATATATTTATGTTCATATTAATCAATTTAATATTTAATAATGAAAACTCGGGATAAACCTATATTACTTTTATTTAGAAAGCAAATTGAATATATATTAATTAATTTAAGTTTGATTATGAAAACCGAGATATATCACTAATTAGATTTTAATTGGAAAGATTGTTTAAATAAATATTAATCAAATTATATTTCTTATAAAACACGTGTTGATCTCTAATCAAATTTTATTTAGAAAAGCATGTATATTAGTATTTAATCATATTTAAATATTAAATAAATTATAAAGCAAGTAACAGGTTCAACATTGCCTCTATTACGTTTTTTGAATTATTACGAACCTAACGCAATTTGAAACGCTAAAAACGGAGCTAAAACGTGAAATCTACGCTCTAAACAGGTTTAGGGGCTAAACAGTGAATATCTGGAAGTTTTAGGGGGTTTTCTGCAAGAAATCAGGGGCCTAAACACAATTACACATATAAACTCAAGGTTTATAGTGTAAAAGAACAAAGGTGGACTTCGGGTGGAAAACTAGAGAAGCTCAGGGGTTTCATTGAGAAAACTCGGGCGTACTATAAAGATCTTATAAGGTGGAAGGGTTTGTTTGTGATATTTGAAACAGCAGGGGTGTTTTTGCAAAGTGGCGGTGGAGGGCTAGGGTTGACCGGTACGACTCGGTTGACCGGGGCGGCTTGGATTGATCCGAGTCGTCGGCTTAGATCGGGCGGCCGTGGACGCCGCGCGCGGCCGCGCGGCGGCGGCGAGCGGCGGCGGACGGCGGCGCGCGGCGCAAGCGGCGGCGGCTCGCCGGCGGCGGCCAAACAGGGTCCTCCGGCCACTAATCGCGACGAAAAACTACCACAACGAAGAGGAGGACTAGGGGAAATCACCTGCGAGCTCGGAAGGGAGGGAGAGGCACCGGCGAAGGAGATCGAGGCGGCGCGGCGGACTGCGACGGTGAGCTCCGTGTGGCGGTGCTGCGGCCGAGGAAAAGACGAGGAGGAGCGGTGCGAGGAGTAGAGGAGCTCGAGGGGATCCTTTATAGGGTGGAGGGGGAAGAGGAGAGGACGGCATGGCGGTGGGGCGCGGGCACACCGGCGGCCGCCATGAATGGTGGTGGGGCTTTGTGCGGCGGGAGAGGAAAGGCCGAGGCGGCGCGGGATGAGTGCATGCCGGCGCTTTGAATGTGCGCCCGTGGAGGAGGAAGCGGCGCGAGAGAGGGAGGGGCGCTTGGGCGGCCGGGATGCGGAAGGGGGCGCCGGCCATGGCCAGGAGCAGGCGGCGGTGGGAGGTAGAAGACGGGCCTGACACGTGGGCCCCGTCTGTCAGCCGGTGAGAGATAGGGAGAGGGAGAGGTGGAGCGGCCGGCGGGCTGCTGGGCCGCAGGAGAGATGGGCCAAGCTGGGCCTCGCGCGCGACTGGGCTGCTAGCGAAAAGAAAAGAGGGACGTGGGCCGGCTAGTGTGCTGCCTCAACTCAGGCTTTAGGAAATAAAATGAGAGGGAAGGAAGGAAAGAAGGGTTTGTTTTTTTTCTTTTCTTTCTTTTTCAACACACAACAACCAAAAACAAAACCAACAAAAATAAAAGCAACACTCATACATTTATTTTATTTAATTTATAAAAACAATCAATTGATTTTTCTTATTCTAAATTTCCTGTAAAGAAGATAAATCTTGGGCAAAATTTTAAAATTATGGGAAAATCATTGTTTAATTATTTTCCCTATTAACATCCTGAAATTGGAAAATTTCAGGGTGTTACAAATCTACCCCCCTTAAACGGAATCTCGTCCCGAGATTCGCAAAGGCTAGCAGGAAACAAAGGTTCGGGTGGTTACCATCCAGCACTTATTAACTTTCTTCCAGATTGTTTGACATTACATAAGCTCCTCAACACACTCTTTATTCTTCAAAACTCACATACTAAGCATAACACTTCATAAGATACTCAATCTAACTTTACTTGTAACTGTCCATTTCTTTCCTCGGCTTCATTGGCTCGCCTTTGTAGAACTTTCTTGACGTCTTGATAAAGTGATTTGAATAGAGCTGGATTGACTCCATAATCTTTGCTTAACCTTTAAAATTCTTCTCCATTTGATCCAAATGCTTCTTCGACTTTGGTTTGCTTATCATGTCTCTGCTGAGTCTTCTTTTCATATCGGTCAGCACGTTTCTTAGGGCACCTGTTAATGAAATGTCCATGATCTTTGCAGTAGAAACAAGCTCCACTTTCTTTAAGGTTTCTACGGTTACGTGGTGGATCTTCATACTCATCTTCAGGATGTTCTGGTGCTTGGGACAAATGGTAAAGGTTGGAACTATTATCACGTTGCTCTAGAAAATTCCTTTTCCATTTCTTATGATTTTTTGTAGTTTGCTTTCTAACTCAATAGCTTTGTTGATGACATGTTGCAAAGCTCGGAATATTCATGTAAACTTAGTATACTCTGAAGATCTTCATTCAGCCCTTTGATGAAATGTTCTCGTTTCTTTTTATCACTTCTAGATGATCTTGGTGCGTACATAGATAGCTGGATAAATTTATCTTTGTATTCAGTCACTGTCATTTGCCCTTGTTTCAAGCTAAGGAACTCCTTCCTTTTGAGCTTCATCACACTTACAGGAATGAAATGTGATATAAAGTTATCCTTAAACTCCTTCCAAGCAATACTCGTGGTTGATCATGTTCGTATATGTAGGAATTCCACCATTCTAAGGCTTCTCCTAGAAGTAATCCTGATGCATATAGAACCTTTTCTCTATCATTGCATTGTGCCATATCTAATTTCTTCTCGATTGTCGTGATCCATTCTTCAGCTTCTAGGTGCTCCGTAGTGTTAGAGAAACTAGGTGGCTCAGTATTCCAGAACTTTGTATGTGTATCCTCCGGGTTTAGATATAGGGACATATATTGGTCGTATCCAGGGTTGTAATTGCTATCATTGCTTTTGTCTTGGTTTCCTTTTTCCATCTGATTAGTGGACAAAGATCAAGATAAGAAGAGAACGAGAATAAATTGAGGAGCAGGCAAAATTCTTGATATCATATCCATCATTTCTTGTTTGTTGTAATTGTACTCAAATTGTGGTAGAGAGGAGAATAACATGGGGTAACAAAAGAAAATTGACCATCTTTTTCTTCAACTTCTTTCATGTGTTGATGTTTGCATATGCTTGTAGATTTCTGTTGTTGATGTTGGTGTTGCTTCTAGATTTTTGATCTTCTGACATCCTTCATAGGGTTAAGTAGACAGAAAGAGGGGAACAAGGAGGTGGGAGATACAAAAGAAGAACCCGACTAGGCAACTGATGTCATTGCAGGTAGAAGACCCACAATACACCAACAATCAATTCAAAGATCCAACTCAACCAAGGCCATAAAGTCAAGCATCATCAAGCAAACACGAAGCTTCACCAGACAAAGACATGATCAAGGGAACGATGCTACACGTTGTTATTATGGTTAGAGGGATCCTCCTAATCTTGGGTGAGATGTCAGACTTCATCTTCCTTCGCACATGATGGCTTCTTCGGATTACTTGAGGAAACTTTAGGTAAGATAACATAGATTTTCTAAACATTTTTTTAAGGGTGACACTTTTGGATTTAAAAGGTCAAGGAAGAGAATCCAAAGTAACAATGCTTGAGAAGCAAGGGAGAAAAGATAAGTTACCAGGAAAGATTGAGAGATGAAAAAGGTCAAAGAATGAAAATATTCATCAGGGATGTCAAGGATAGAGCTAGAGTTGTTTTTGAAGTAGATCAGATCTTTAGGAAGTAACCATTTCTATCTAGGCTTACATCCTACAGTCGATATTGCTCTGATACCACTCTGTCACACTCGATTTTCCGAGGAAAACCAAGTGCTTAACTATATGTATGTCAGGATCAAGTTTCATACATATAGTGACATCATAGTGTATAACAGAAACAATATCACGTAAAGAAAGAGATTATCAGAGATTTACAGCGGAATCCTGGGGAAGCAAAGGCTCCAATCTTCACAGGCAATCGACTGGGGTTGCGTACGCCTAGCACCATCTTCTGGACTTCGTGCACCTTCTTCTTTTTCTGAGCAGCGTTTAAGCAAGGATGAGTACACTTATGGTTGGTACTCGGCAAGGCCACGAAATAACCGGAAAGCAATTTTAAATCCATCTTTAAGTTCATTAATCATGTGAGGGTCCGGCCGCTCTTGACCGTGAGCACGGCTGTTATATCGCCTTAACACTGCGCAGGGTTGTACACTTTCACCACAAGTCGCGTAAAAGTTCCAAAGAACTTTGAACCCAACCATGTTGTGCAAAAGTAGGCACAATACCACACTTCCGAGGTGTGGTTGCATAGGGACGCTACGAGGCCTTTACAAAGAGTCCTCCCATGTGTATTAGTCCATAGTAGCACGTCCTAGAGGCTATCTTTCGTACCCTCCTTCTACCCTCGGACCAGGTTAGCCTAGAAGAGCACTTCCGTTCCAAAACCTGTCCGGAATAGAAGAGTCATAAAAGCATTCCTCCGTACCCCAAGCTACTAAGGCTAATAGCCACACAAGACTTCCCTAATTAATTGGCCAAGACAGAGCCATATGTCTTGTGGTTGTACTGTTTTCCTGGGTGGTTCTCCATGTTCCGATTAATTTACAGTGTTCTTGTATTAAAGCATAGGTAGAAGGACGGTTAGGGTCACTTGCCTTTCTCAACAAAAAGTTACTCTTGCTTTTCTGCTCTTGCTCTTTTGGTACTCTTGATCTTCAGGACTTCAGATCAGCAGCTCGATCTTCTACTCGAAGCAAACATCGAGCACAAACATGCAGAGCAGACAAACAAGAACAACTAAGAACAATACACCAAGCATGAAAAGCTTCAAAAGAGGACAAGGTTTGGTTCTAGGACCGCGAACGCAAAAGACTCGGAACTATCGTAAGATTTGGATTATATCACACAAGGCTATGTGCTTGGTAAATTTTAATTCAAAAAGATGTGCATAAGTTATTTCAGAGAAATACCTTATTTAATAATTAAGCAAGTTATATTTATATAAAAGGAACGGTGTATAACTTATTCCAATTTTATTTATAAATATTCAAGTATTATTTTATGCAAATTAAACATTTTAATTTAAAAGAAGCATGTAAAGCATCTAAACGAATATCTTTACATTTCGAATTGTACTATGTAAATTATAATTTAGACATATATTTATGTTCATATTAATCAATTTAATATTTAATTATGAAAACTCGGGATAAACCTATATTACTTTTATTTAGAAAGCAAATTGAATATATATTAATTAATTTAAGTTTGATTATGAAAACCGAGATATATCACTAATTAGATTTTAATTGGAAAGATTGTTTAAATAAATATTAATCAAATTATATTTCTTATAAAACACGTGTTGATCTCTAATCAAATTTTAATTAGAAAAGCATGTATATAAGGATTTAACCATATTTAATATTTAAATAAATTATAAAGCAAGTAACAGGTTCAACATTGTCTCTATTACATTCTTTGAGTTATTACGAACCTAACGCGATTTGAAACGCTAAAAACGGAGCTAAAACGTGAAATCTACGCTCTAAACAGGGTTTAGGGGCTAAACAGTGAATATCTGGAAGTTTTAGGGGGTTTTCTGCAAGAAATCAGGGGCCTAAACACAATTACACATATAAACTCAAGGTTTATAGTGTAAAAGAACAAAGGTGGACTTCGGGTGGAAAACTAGAGAAGCTCAGGGGTTTCATTGAGAAAACCTGGGCCTAACTGTAAAGATCTTATAAGGTGGAAGGGTTTGTTTGTGATATTTGAAACAGCAGGGGTGTTTTTGCAAAGTGGCGGTGGAGGGCTAGGGTTGACCGGTACGACTCGGTTGACCGGGGCGGCTTGGATTGATCTGAGCCGTCGGCTCAGATCGGGCGGCTGTGGACGCCCGCGCGCGGCCAGGCGGCGGCGAACGGCGGCGGGGACGGCGGCGCGCGGCGCGAGCGGTGGCGGCTTGCCGGCCGGCTCGCCGGCGGCGGCCAAACGGGGTCTTCCCGGCCACTAATCGCGACAAAAAACTACCACAACAAAGAGGAGGACTAGGGGAAATCACTGCGAGCTCGGAAGGGAGGGAGAGGCACGGCGAAGGAGATCGAGGCGGCGCGGCGGACCGCGGCGGTGAGCTCGGGCGGCGGCGCTGCGGCCGAGGAAAAGACGAGGAGGAGCGGTGCGAGGAGTAGAGGAGCTCGAGGGGATCCTTTATAGGGTGGAGGGGGAAGAGGAGAGGACGGCATGGCGGTGGGGCGCGGGCACACCGGCGGCCGCCATGAATGGTGGTGGGTCTTTGTGCGGCGGGAGAGGAAAGGCCGAGGCGGCGCGGGATGAGTGCGCGCGGGCGCTTTGAATGCGCGCCCGTGGAGGAGAAAGCGGCGCGAGAGAGGGAGGGGCGCTTGGGCGGCGGGATGCGGAAGGGGGCGCCGGCCATGGCCAGGAGCAGGCGGCGGTGGGAGGTAGAAGACGGGCCTGACACGTGGGCCCCGTCTGTCAGCCGGTGAGAGATAGGGAGAGGGAGAGGTGGAGCGGCCGGCGGGCTGCTGGGCCGCAGGAGAGATGGGCCAAGCTGGGCCTCGCGCGCGACTGGGCTGCTAGCGAAAAGAAAAGAGGGACGTGGGCCGGCTAGTGTTCTGCCTCAACTCAGGCTTTAGAAAATAAAATGAGAGGGAAGGAAGGAAAGAAGGGTTTGTTTTTTTCTTTTCTTTCTTTTTCAACACACAACAACCAAAAACAAAACCATCAAAAATAAAAGCAACACTCATACATTTATTTTATTTAATTTATAAAAACAATCAATTGATTTTTCTTATTCTAAATTTCCTGTAAAGAAGATAAATCTTGGGCAAAATTTTAAAATTATGGGAAAATCATTGTTTAATTATTTTCCCTATTAACATCCTGAAATTGGAAAATTTCAGGGTGTTACACCGCCCTCTGTCGTCGTGCTCCCTCATGGACCCTACGTAGCAGCCACCAAGAAGGGCTACATGTGGACAGCACGAGAGCCTGATGCTCCGATATCCGCGGCCGCCACCGCATCAATTTCTCGTTCCGTCGTCTCTATTTTTGCCTCCTCACCTCGATTTTTCCCTCAATCTCCGTTGGTGCACTCAATTTGGCCCTCCATCGTTGCTCGAACACTCATGTTTGTCCAATCACATGGAATGGGATGAGAATGGAAAGATTTGGCTGGAAGATGGCTTGACAGGATGACGATAGTTATTGGATAAGGGAGAGGGGCACCTATGTATTTTCCTATCATGTAAATGCAATTTCACTTTTTTTAAATTAGTTTAATCCAGCTTATGTAATGACATCCAAACCAGGGGCAAACCGACTGCTTCAAACAAAAAAAAAGTAAGGGTAAAATCACAAAGTTGGAAAAAGAGGAGCAAAATCACTATTGAGGTTCAACGTAGGGCTATATTCACCAATGTCCTAAGGAATAACTATAATATTTTTGGCTTAAAACAAACTTTCTATGATTTTATAACATTAAATGTCATTTTACTATTTTTAAATGTACATTTATTCTAGAAAAAATGTTTGGATTTTTTTGAAAAAACATTCCTATATTCTTTTATAAAGTCTAATGGACCTTCCTGAATTATCATGAAAGGTCAATTTACCTCCATCATGGATAACGTGGGGCTACATTAGCAAAATTGCTTTGAAAACCATCTAGAGAGGTAAAGCGATCCGTTTCAATAGTTCAAGGAGCACAAACATCCAGTGTTCTAGTTTAGGGAGGAAAAGTTGACTATCACAAAAGTTGAGGAAGGTAATATGAACATTTTCTTCTTCCTAAAGCGCAATTCTTAGCTGAAAGGAAGCTGTGCTCTGAATTCTTTTTTGACAATTTATGTAACTAGCAAAATGCATGTGCGACAGGAGCATGTTGGTAAATTAACAATCACATACTTAGCTTCTAATCCAACAAATATCACATAAAACTAAATTCATTGTGTTCTTAGAGGAGATGTATTGGCTATTTACCTTAGGTCATAAGCCTATTTACCCTGTAATATTTTCTAGTGCATTGTTAGGGGTGCTAATTGGAAAGTTTTTTGTTGCTTGATTAGGGAAGGAGATTTATTAGAGGTGCTCTGACCAGGGGAGGGAAGTTAGAGGAGGGCGCGGATAGGATTAGAGCAAGTACACATGGTGGTGATGATGTGAAAAGAAAACTAAAGACAGTGGAAAAATTTTAGAGCATCTCCAAGAGTTTGCCAACATTTACTTGGCAAATCCTGTGTTTTGCCAACTTCTAAAAAGCTATGCAAAGTAAAAAAATTCATCTCCAACAGTTTGGCATAATTCACTTGCCAAATCCAGATCTAACTTACATCAGGAATCCTGAGAGAAACAAAATTATGTATGTGCCCTTCCACCTCTTGAAAAACTTACATCAGGAATCCTTCTCTATTCTTTATTTCTTTTTCACCCTCCCACCTAGAGGGAAACAACGATGGCAACCATGATCTACGCGCGCATATATGCGCGTGGGGAGGTGAGTTTTGCCAAGTTTCTATTTTTGCCAAGTTGGTTTGCCAAACTGTTGGAGGCCAATTTTTCTTGTTTTGCCAAAATTATATGGATGTCAAGTTGGTTTGCCAAACTGTTGGAGTTGCTCTTCGAAAACACGATTTTGAGTGTTTCTCCATCCTCCTTATCCTCATCAATACTGCTCAGTGGGTGTAACGTGAGAGGTAAGGTGGGCCTAATCTGGGTGAGGATATTTTTAATTGTTTTAAATCTATATAGTATATAAATATAGATAGTTAAACAAATAAAAATAAAATAAAATACAAATAATGTAAATCTTATGTTGGTGAGAGTAGTAAATGGAAATATACTCTTTAACATTATTTACTTCAAATACGATTGAGGAATTCTATATTTGAAACTAACGAAGTTGGCTACAAAATTTCGGTATATGCAACGTAGTTAAGATGCACTTTTATTTTTTAATCGCAACATATATTAAAAAACTCGTCGTCATGAAATAATTAACAACCCAATGCTCTTGGACATCCACTTGATTTCAATAGCAGAGGCAAGATCAAAAGTTGGGGGAAGCTCTGCTTCCTCCTCCACCTCCACCTCCACCCTTTATTCCTCCTTTTCATTTTTCCTTCTCTTCTATATAGTATGTGAACACGAGTTTATAAAATACATCTGTGCTCATTATAATATCTATAAAAATAAATTATTTTAAACAGAAAAAGTTTCATATTGTGAAAACTGGTTTCATGTTGAATCTATAAATCCTTATAAAACTTTTTTAACTTTTACAGTGCAAATCTTTTGCATAGTTGAAGTTAAAAAAGGTTTAGAAAGGGGTACATCACAAATAAGTGGATACGGCTTATGGAAAGAGATAAAAGAAGGGAGGTGACAGGAAGAGAAGTGAGCACGCGTAGCTCCAAGCATGAGAAATATGTACATGCAGGGAAGAGACCACGTGTGCTCACTCTCTTCTGTCACCTTTCAAGACAAACCTTTTGAGCCGCGAGTCTCCGATCCTGCATATGTTCCCACCTTCATGCACCTTTCTCAGTCCCACTGCGTGCGTGGTAACTGGTAAATACCTACTATAGCTTTAATTGCCTCATTGCTTGCCTGTCTTGTTCATGCGTGTATATAGGTAATAAGCTTGTGTTGGTGACGGAATGGGTGTTCTACATGTGTGTGTGCTTAAGACAAATGGAGAACAAAGGGGGTTCATATATAGCTGGGCAACCTCTCGTTAATTAGTTTATTTACCTTAACCAATTTTCATTCATTGGCGGCCGCGTGATTCTTCCCAAAATATTTAGTCTTCTACACAGACAATAAAATATGCATAGCACCACCGATCAGTTTATATATTCCCAGTCTCTACCAGCCGCAGCTAGTAGCCACCCATTTTTGACACTTTATTTTTTTTCCACATTATAATTTCTCGACGTCTTTACACGCATGATAACAAGTTCAGTAGTCATGTGACGTCGAATAATGCCTAAGATATATACCACGAGATGACAGCCCTGCTGACACTCCTAAATTGCCTACATGTACTTTTCCTTGTGTTTATGATGTCATCATTATTCAAATAGTTTAGGCTCTTCGGGAATATAATTAAAAAAACTCATGTAAGATAGAGATGTATCGTCCTCGTCGGAGAACGGCAAATATGGTGCTCCCAACCTTTATGCGCTCCATGTTTCCATACGTTGTGAAAATGGTTTAAAAAGAGAGCGATAGCATTGTTACAAAATCAGATCTGCCATGTTCTATGTGCAGCTACGATTTTTTTACCTTATTTCTCTCTGCACAAACTTTTATTCAAGATCAAATTTTGTGTGACGATATGTTATAATCGATGGTGAATAATCGACAAAAGTAACAGAATCAAACATCAAAGGAGACACGAGATTTAACGCGGAAAACCCTCCTAAGACAAGAGGGAAAAAACACGGGCGCCAGCCAGTAAGAACTTCGCTATAACCCGAGTCAGGTTACAATACCAACATCCACAGCTTACAAGAAAATGAGAGAATCCATTTCCAATGACACATACCGCTTCGCTTCGGCCCTAGCCTTCGGCTTTACCCGGGCCTCCGCTTCGCTCTATCAGAAGTCGGCTTTCTCTTATGCAACATAATTTGGATCATAACTCAACACGATAGATACTTTCTCGATCCATCACTATGTTATAGATAAATCTTCCATTTATACTAGTTAAGTCTTTAAGAGATAACATATTTGATATCACAATATAGCAGCACCGTAAGCCATATGGTAGCACAGGGTATGCACGCAGCCCTTTAATTAATATCGAGAGGTAATGCACCGGAAAAAAACTAACCATTAATCAGAAAAAACTGATTGGGTTGAAGAGCATGCATAGAATCGAGTTGCTTGAAATTAGAAATATAGTTTTGATTCGTGTTTTGCTCCAAATTTCTGGATAATGTATATGAGTGTTTGATCACTACTACTTAATGGACAGCTCAACACTGTCATACTCTATTATTCTGACCAAAGCATGGATACGCATGTTGTCAGCAAAAACTGAGTTATAGCATCTGATGCAAATAAATGATCACTCCATTATATAAGGGAGCACTTCCTACAACATGCAAATTCTTTGCTTCTTTTCTCTGTCGCAACAACATTAGTCGCTTCTACTATGGAGCTTCTGTTCATGGATTTCTATATGATCAAGCATCGGTGCCCTGATAAGACTGGACACAAAGTCAGCTTTTCAGAATCCAGCATGTTTCTGGAACGAATCTCTTGTCTGAACTAATGGCAAACAGTTAGAGGTTTTCCGATATGGGTAATCGATCTGGTGGCCCAGAAAGAGCACGCGCTAGATATGGGACCAAAGCATTATTCGATATCCTGGTCTTCTAAGATGACTGAGGTTAGTTGGTGGGCACTGCATAAATATATTTAATGAAATACGACCGTTTATATATCTGGTATGAGGAACATTGGATTGGATGACATATCACTGTTATTAATTGAAGGTTTGTTTTTCCATGTAAGATCCACCTAGAATCCTAGTCATGCTAGACTCAAATTGTCATAAATTCATAACCATTAGATCTGATGTGCTTCCCAAAAACATTACCTGATGCATGGCCCGAGCTTCTCGTCATATATAGGATCTTGGGGATAACTTGTGCAATCTGACAAACAGATGGCATTAACAGCTGATCATGTAGCCATTTGTGGCAAATGATTTTGCGTCGTCCAACCACACGATTTGGTTGGTGTCTACCTGAACCACAAGATGGAGATACAAGCTCTTGCAAATCATAAGGAAAAATACAAGAACAAATGGGATAGAAAACTTCCAACCCTCAAGGAGTAGCTATGGCACAACCCTAAGGGCAAGAGCATTTGGCTTCTCTATACTATATAATTTAATAACCATAACCATTAGTCTATTATTTTTTAAGAAAATTACCCACGACTATCATTATGAAAATATTTTGAATGGACCCATATATAATTACACACATGTACCACTACAAATAGTAATATATTTTAACTTCATAATCTTTATCTAA
The DNA here is from genome assembly GCA_947561735.1 of Cenchrus americanus. Classification (NCBI taxonomy): domain Eukaryota; kingdom Viridiplantae; phylum Streptophyta; class Magnoliopsida; order Poales; family Poaceae; genus Cenchrus; species Cenchrus americanus. The sequence continues at coordinate 123,632,402 of OX387244.1, read as the reverse complement.
ATTGCACATGCATATCATTATTGAAATTATTTAAAACATTCTTCTAAATTTGTATTTAAACTACCTATATATGTCATAACCTAGAGCAAACACCTGAATATCGATCAAATTATCTACATGTTCATTTTACAGAATAAAGTAAATAGATGTATGATTCTAAATTATATATTTATGTCGGTGTCAATTAGACAGATTAATTCAAGCTATATGTTCATGAGGGATGTTACATTTATACATGTATGAGAGAAGGCTATGAAAAATATTGGTTTTCATTTAACTTGAAACACAATGTATGGATGTATGATGCAAAGTGAAAATGTACGAATGCAGATGAAAATGTGTATATAGTAATTACTAATTAAAATAAAATCATAAATCATAAATGAACAAAGATAGGGGTCTAAGTTTAAGACAACTTTCTAGTACAAGGGTTGTTAAAATAATTAGCCCGTGAGCACGGGTTGATGGACTAGTTTTTTCGATCATTGTAAAAAGGTATGAATGGAAAAGTAAATTAACTCATGAAAACATTCTTGTGCCACTATAATCGACACAAAGGGGAATGACTATGGTCGATGTCATTGCTGTGATGGATGTGGAGTTTTGTAAAAGTTGACCACAATTTTATTTTCTACACTATTTATTTGTTTTCTTAATATAAATAAGAGATATGATGATAAGGATGTCTTTTGTAAAAAAAACTTGTTATGCCACCGACGAAGCTATCAATACTAGACTACTGAATGTTTGGATCTACTTAGATTGTGAAATTTAGCTTTTAAAAGCTATATCTAATCCAAACGGACTATCAGTGTAGATCCATCATCTTAAGGTACGAGGAGCTTATCTCGCCCTTCTTCTTTCTCCTTATTATATTCATCAATTTTTTTCATAAGGAATTATATCTTAGTCAATCATTTTATAATCAGATGAGCTTTGTTAAGCTAGGTGTGCAAATTTGTCGTGCACAATTAGATCCAACATGCTTCGATCCAATCCCCAATAAATCTAAGAGCATCTCCACGATACAATAAACTACCATTTAGGAGATGGAGAACTCCAACGGATTACCGATCAGATCTCGAATACCAAAAAGTTTTCAGCGATTGCCTGTAACTCACCTCCTCTCCCGTCCATACAGGGGAATGCATGCATCTTCCCTCGGTGACGTACGTGTACGTGAGTCTATGCGTTGGGAGGAGGTATTGGAGATTGGTTTTTGTCATGCATTGGTGATCATAAAAATACAAAAGTACTTCATCAGTTTCAAATTACTTATCATTTTGTTTTTTCTAGATACATTCCTTTTGCTATGCAAGTAGATATAATTTATGTCTAGATACATAACAAAAGAAATGTATCTAAAAATCCAAAACGACAAGTAATTTGAAATGAAGGGGTAACTATTGAAGATGGAAGGATAAGATGTTTTGATAGCATGGGACGAGTAATCTGCCGGAGATGCTCTAACGTAGCATGTAGATTCATCTATGTCTAAAGAAAAATATAATGTGAGCCACTACTACAACCACTAACTCTTAGCAAAGAGTGTTTGTTTTCATTTCCGTAAGGAGTTATGAACAAAGTTTCATAATTACCGAGGGCTCATATATAGCTTCTTTGTGTTGGATAAACAACATGACTTTAAAATCCATCAAATTAATATGTCCAACTAAATTCAACATTTCAAAAATTTGCTTTCAACATTTAGAAATACTTAATTCAACTTTCAACTTTTTTTTACAATATTCAATATTTTCACAATTTCACCATCTATTCAACGTTTAAACGAACACGATTCAACATCAAAGCAAACAAGATTCAACATTTTGGTCAACAAAAATTCAACATTTTTTAAAGTCTTCTTGTACGGGGCTGACCGCGGGCGACCGCCAGAGCTCACGTGCGGAGCATGACCGAGCTCACGGTGGGAGCTCATGGCCGGTGCACGACCAGAGGTCATGGCCAGCGTGGGCGGTCGTCGGCGGCGCTCACGACTGAGCTCCTTGGTCGACATCGAGGAAGGCCCGACGACGCGATGGGCACTCGGGCGGCGGCGCTTGTGGCCAAGCTTATGGTCGGCGATGAGGAAGGCCTCGAGTGGCGCGACGACAGTGGCTGCAGGTTGAGCAGGAGTGGAGGGAGTTGGTGTTAGAGGATGTGCATCCAACGGCCGGTAGAATTCACACGAATGTCAAACACCAGAAGCCATGTAACATATAGGCTTCAGTAAGTTAGATAGGGGATTTCAGGTTGGACAAAATGTTGTTCAACGGTTTGAACAGCTCAATAAATGTCCACGTACAAAGAAGGATTCAACCCAAATCACAATACAGACCCCCTTCTATCCAGGCCAGGTCGACTCCGGAAGGAAAGCACCACGGGCAGTGCAAGAGTCCACGCGCCCTGGCGCCCTCCTCCCGAAAAGCGAAAACCATATCCACGCCGCGTGGGCCCGCGACTAATCTGCATCCGCCACGTGCCATATCCGAGATACCCATCCGCGTGCCTCTCCTCTCTCTCCCCCACCACAACGGCACAGCCGCAGCTGTCACCACCTGCTCTGCTAGTCTATCTTCGCCGCCGCCGCCGCCGCCGCCTCCGACGAACCACCGTGCCATTTGAAGCAACAGAGCAACGCCGGGAGAGGAGGTAGTGGGTGAGAGGCTGAGGAGGGGGCGGCGCAATGGGGCTCTCGGGCGCAGCGATCTCCGTGCCGCTCGGTTGCCGCGCCCTGCCGCGCGGGGCGGTCGGCGGAGGCAGCAAGGTTCGGAGGGCGGAGACGGAGAGGTGGCGGCGACGGGATAGCGCGGGCCGTCACGTGTCCGGAGCGAAGGTGAGGTGCGTGGCGACCGAGAAGCACGACGGGGCGGCGGCGGTCGGCGTGGAGTTCGCGGACGAGGAGGACTACCGCAAGGGCGGCGGCGGCGAGATGCTCTACGTGCAAATGCAGGCCACCAAGCCCATGGAAAGCCAGTCCAAGATCGCCTCTAAGGTGATTAGGTTACTGACATTATTAAATCTCCAATCAATTTCTGTGCTTGTTCTAATGATCTTGATTATAGATTTTGTCCCCTTTTCTTGTACTAGTATTTTAGGATTTACTGGTCATGATTTGCACATCTCATCTTTGGTTAGTTGACAGAGTCTATCACTGTTTATGTCCATTTGGAAGTTTATATTGCAGTTAAAAAGTTATGAAATGCATATTGTCATGAAAATGGTTGGAACTTATCAGCTTTATACTATTACAAAGTGAACATTGCGCTGTAAGTGTACCTGGCTACGATTTTGAAAAATCTAATTAGGAACTGTCACAGGATGCAAGATACGGAGTGTTGTGAGAGGAAAATACTGCGCAAGAAGCTGAAATAAGCCGAGAATAGACTAGCCGAACAAGCTCTATTTACTTACATTTCTGGACTATTGTAAGAAGATAGATCGCAGCCAGGCGTACTAGAGTGTTGCACATGACGATCATGCCTTTTTTTTACTATTTACTACTTCCACTGACAGTATGTCGTTGCCTGATTGTACAGTGATATTGAATTCACTGGATTGTACACACATGGGCATGACATTTACAGCCTAATGTCACACTGTATGACGTTGCTTTAATTTAAACAGTCAAGTGGGTAATCTATATTGAGTTGCATGCACCAACCAGTTCAACCCAAAAGCTTAAGCTGATGGGGAAAGATGGGCAATTCACTTATACTCCAACACTCCCCCTCACGTGCAGGCTCCTCCAGGCCGCATACGTGGAATATTGGAGTGGGCTGTAATTATTTTAATTAACGCGCCCGCCAGGATTCGAACTCGAGACCTCTGGCTCTGGTACCATATTGAGTTGCACTCTATATCCCTCTGCCATAAAAATGGCTTGTCACCGGGGGAGTGGTGTGCCGTCCAACCAGTTCAACCCAAAAGCTTAAGCTGATGGGGAAAGATGGGCAATTCACTTATACTCCAACAATCTAGGCACATGTAATCCCTCACAATCATGCCTTTTTTCCTAGGACTGCTCAAAACTTTGACTGAAACCTTTGTCCTGTTAAAAATTATGTGCACATTAACAATATTCTAGTTCTTGTTTTATTGAACCTATTTTCTTAGGGAATGAAGTGTTTTCTTACAGGATGAGTAGCTAGAAATTGTACTGGCATAAATTCGTCAAATGGCTGGCATAAGTTTGTTGTATGGTTCAGGAAAATGAATATGTGGTCTTTTCTCTTTTGCAGCTGCTGCCCATATCCGATGAAAAATCAATACTTGATCTAGTTATCATTGGCTGTGGTCCTGCTGGTCTTTCTCTAGCTTCAGAGTCAGCCAAGAAAGGCCTCACTGTTGGTCTTATCGGCCCTGACCTTCCGTTCACGAATAACTATGGTGTGTGGGAAGATGAATTCAAAGGTATAGTTGCATTGCTATGATGAAGAGTTTATGCATAATATCTTTATCAACATAATTTACTAATTTTATTTCTCTTTTGCTGTCCAGATCTTGGTCTAGCGAGCTGTATTGAGCATGTCTGGAAGGATACTATTGTCTATCTAGACAATAATAAACCAATACTGATTGGCCGTCCATATGGCAGGGTGCACCGTGACCTACTGCATGAGGAGTTGCTGAGAAGGTAAATTCATATGTACCCATATTGGGATTCAAAAGTATTAAATATCAAGCAACGTGATGTAATATGATTGACAAGTGGCAACACTTGAATCATTGGCAGATGCTATGAAGCTGGTGTTACATACCTCAACTCAAAAGTTGACAAGATCATCGAATCTCCAGATGGTCATAGAGTAGTCTGTTGTGAAAGGGGGCGTGAGATACTCTGTAGGCTTGCGATTGTTGCTTCGGGGGCAGCATCCGGTCGGCTTCTAGAATACGAGGTTGGAGGTCCCCGTGTCTGTGTGCAGACTGCATATGGAGTAGAAGTTGAGGTACACAAAAATGCTGTTACTTTTAATTTATTTGTTTTATCCTCAATTTCACAATTTACATAATATTAGTGCTCATTCTCGTTCTTGATGAAACTTTCAACCTACCATTTGTGTACTAGCTATTTGTTCTTTCAGAACGATTTGGATTTTTCAGGTGGAAAACAATCCATATGATCCCAGCTTAATGGTTTTCATGGACTACAGAGATTGTTTCAAAGAGAAATTCTCGCACTCTGAACAAGAAAATCCAACATTCCTGTATGCTATGCCTATGTCATCCACACGAGTTTTCTTTGAGGTCTGTATGGAACTTCCGTTACATCTGTGATTCTCCAACCAGTACTTCCATGCTTCAAAGTTCCCGATCAAATCCTTTATCACAGGAAACATGCTTAGCCTCTAAAGATGCGATGCCTTTTGATGTACTTAAGAAAAGGTTGATGTATCGGTTGGATGCAATGGGAGTTCGAATCCTTAAAGTTTATGAGGAGGTAAGAAGTTAAGGGCCACTAGCATGTGAATTTCTCATACATATGTACTGTGAACATAAACTGAAATGCTGAAGCTTGGTTTCAGGAATGGTCCTACATTCCTGTTGGAGGTTCCTTACCAAATACAGATCAGAAAAATCTTGCATTTGGTGCTGCAGCAAGTATGGTGCATCCTGCAACTGGTATGGCCAAATCCTTAATTTTTATACAACATGTCCTTCCTTGCAGTCTAGCTGATATTCACATCGTGGAAAATTCATAGGCTACTCAGTGGTCAGATCTTTGTCTGAGGCTCCAAGATATGCCTCTGTAATATCAGATATCTTAAGGAATCGAGTTCCTGCACAATATTTGCCAGGAACTTCTCAAAATTACAGTCCATCAATGCTTGGTAAGTATTTTGCTGATTTTTACTCAACTTGACTGATTGTACTACTGCACTATGACATGACTTCTGGACAAGTACAGCTTCATTAAAAAAAAAGATTAGTGAGCAAAATCTTCTGCTTCTAACTGTTGCAGCTTGGAGAACTCTATGGCCTCAAGAAAGGAAACGGCAACGCTCATTCTTCCTTTTCGGATTGGCATTGATCATCCAACTGAATAATGAAGGCATACAATCATTCTTCGAAGCCTTTTTCAGAGTGCCAAAATGGTACTTTCACTTTTGCCCTGTTTCAGTCTATTTTCACTTTTCAGAGAGATTCGGTGTACTAAATGTAATAATTTCAACAAAAAAAGAAAATTACAACTATTATTTTTTCAACAGGATGTGGCGAGGGTTCCTGGGCTCGACCCTCTCATCGGCAGATCTAATACTATTTTCATTCTACATGTTCGCAATAGCTCCGAATCAATTGCGAATGAACCTTGTCAGACATCTCCTCTCTGACCCGACCGGCTCAACAATGATCAAGACCTACCTGACCTTGTAAAACCATGTCACCAGTTCGCAAGAACTCTAGAAACTGTACAGTTTTGTAGTTGTATATAACTTAGAGGGGATCTGAAGGGTTACTTTTTCTTTTTGTCGTTTGACGGTGGGTCTTGGGGTCACTGGCATGAGAATACACTTGAAGCTGTTTATGTTTGCTATGGTGATGGGATAGGGAAGCACACGGTGTTGTGCATTCTGGAAGAACGCAAGTAGAAAGATCAACTGATGGTCATGGTTCCTGGATTGGTCATTTTTAGCCCTTCCGTCTCTGCTGTTCAAGGCTTTTTACATGCATGCCCAATCAATTACACCCTTATTTTAGGTAGCTCAATTCCAAGACAAAATGGTTTTCTTTTCCAACAATATTTGTAAAAGAGAAAAAAAATCTCTTTTAAAAAAGATGTGCAAGAATAGTATGGGGCTGTCCTTGCTCCTGTCCTGTGCCATGGCATTTAGCTGCAAGATGGAGAGGAAGGATAGGACGAGGTCTGTTAGAGACAGAGGTTGGAGGCAAGAGAGGGAGAGGAAGAAGAAGGGCAGGAGGAGAGAGGCGGAACACCCCGTCGTCTCCCTCCACCTCTCTGCCTTCTTCTCCCGCGCCCCCATCCTCCCCCGTCGATCGCACGACCCACTGACCGGCCAGTCACCGGCGTCCATCCCGGTTGGTGTGGCCGCGGCGGCTTGCCGCAATCACCGGACGGTGGCGGCGCGATGCAAGGGGGGCCGCTGAGTCCGGACGAGTATCGGGCCGCATCGCCGCCGGCGCCCCTGCACCAGCCGGCGCCCACCATCGTCGTGGCCATCGACCGGGATCGGAACAGCCAGCTGGCCGTGAAGTGGGTCGTGGATCACCTCCTCTCCAGCGCCTCCCACGTCATCCTCCTCCACGTCGCTGCCCACTACCCCGCCGCCACCCGTACGTCGTCGTTCTCGTTGCCGCCGTAGCCATCGCCGGCCGGTGCTCCTTGATGCAGCTTCGGCGGCTGAGCGATATAGTTTTCGTTTGGTGATGTGCAGATGGATTCGCCGTGGCAGAGACGACGCAGGGCGCGCTGGAGGCTGAAATGAAGGAGATCTTTGCCCCTTACAGAGGATTCTTCAACCGGAATCCTGTAATGACAAATTTTAGAGTGCAAAGCGTCCAACTTTCATTTACGATCTTGTGTCTGATGGCAGCATTCGTGTTTACATACAGCAGGTGGAAGCTTCCGAGGTGATACTGGAGGATGCAGACGTGCCCAAGGCCATTCTAGGCTACATCACTGTAAACAAGATCCAGAGCATTGCGCTCGGAGGATCGTGCAGAAATGCATTCACCAAGTAACTAAAAAAGTTTTTCCATAAATTTTTTATTCCAGATTGTAAATACGAATCGTCGACAGACACTAATTTTAACGCCCTGAAATGGAACAATGTCTTCCTCTGTAATTCGGGCAGGAAATTAAAGAACGCGGACGTGCCGTCGACCCTGATGAAGTGCGCTCCGGACTACTGCAACATCTACGTGGTGGCCAAGGGCAAGTCCGTCAACGTCAGGCTCGCCAAGTGCGGCGTTCCGGCCGTCAACGGCGCAGACAATCTCCCGGACAGCGAGTCCCTCCGGGGACCCGTCGGGGCGTACTCTCGGCGCGGCTCCAGGGGGCTCCTGCCGCCGGTGATGCCCGACGGTCGGCGCTCCGTCGACGGCCGCTGCACCCTGCCGGAGCTCACGACGCGGCCGCCGTTCCGCGAGCGATCGCTCCCGTCGTCAGCCAAGCACGGGATACCGGCCGGCAAGGACTACTCCGACGCGTCCTCCCGGTCGGCGCGGCAGGAGTCCCTTGGCGAGCTCGACTTCGCGCAGAGCACGCGCTTCTCCTCCATCGACTTCGGCGAGAACCTCGACATGTCCGCTAGCCCCGGCCGGGAGCCCATGTCGCCGGCCACCTGCCAGGCGCAGCGGGAGGTGGAGGCCGAGATGCGGCGCCTCCGGCTGGAGTTGAAGCAGACGATGGACATGTACAACGCGGCGTGCCGGGAGGCCATCAACGCCAAGCACCGCGCCAAGGAGATGCAGATGCTGAAGCTGGAGGACGCGCGGCGGCTGGAGGAGGCTCGGCACGCGGAGGAGTCGGCGCTGGCGGTGGCCGAGATGGAGAAGGCCAAGTGCCGTGCGGCCATGGAGGCGGCCGAGGCGGCGCAGAGGCTGGCCGACCTGGAGGCGCAGCGGCGGCGCAATGCCGAGGTGCGCGCGCGGCGGGAGGCCGACGAGAAGGTCCGCGCCCTGGACGCCATCACCAACCACGACTTCCGGTACCGCCGGTACCACATCGACGAGATCGAGATGTCCACCGAGCGGTTCTCCGACGATCTCAAGATCGGCGAGGGCGGGTACGGCCCCGTGTACCGCGCCTCCCTCGACCACACCCCCGTCGCCATCAAGGTGCTCCGCCCCGACGCGCACCAGGGCCGGAAGCAGTTCCAGCAGGAGGTGGAGGTGCTCAGCTGCATTCGCCACCCAAACATGGTGCTCCTCCTCGGGGCCTGCCCCGAGTACGGCTGCCTCGTCTACGAGTACATGGATAACGGAAGCCTCGAGGATCGGCTCTACCGCCGCGGCGGCACGCCGCCGATCCCGTGGAGCCAGCGGTTCCGGATCGCGGCGGAGATCGCGACGGCGCTGCTGTTCCTGCACCAGACCAAGCCGGAGCCGCTGGTGCACCGGGACCTGAAGCCTGCCAACATCCTGCTGGACCGCAACTACGTGAGCAAGATCAGCGACGTCGGGCTGGCGCGCCTCGTGCCGCCGGCGATGGCGGACAGCGTCACGCGGTACCGGCTGACGGCGACGGCGGGCACCTTCTGCTACATCGACCCGGAGTACCAGCAGACGGGCAAGCTCGGGGTCAAGTCGGACATCTACTCCCTCGGCGTGCTCCTGCTGCAGGTGGTCACCGCGCGCCCGCCCATGGGGCTCACGCACCACGTCGAGAAGGCCATCGACGCCGGCACCTTCCACCAGATGCTCGACATCACCATCAAGGACTGGCCCGTCGACGAGGCGCTCGGATTCGCCAAGCTCGCGCTCAAGTGCACGGAGATGCGTCGGAGGGACCGGCCCGATCTCGCCACTGTCATCCTTCCGGAGCTCAACCGGCTCAGGAACCTCGGCATCGCCTACGAAGCGCGCGCCACGGCAGGCCCCAGCTCTGTCGGCGGCGACGGTGCCGTGCAGACAACCGTCAGCTCCCCAACAGTGGGTGGTGGTGGTTCGGCCTGGAAAACGGCGGAGAGCTAGCGGCGGCGGCGCGGCGCGGTCTGTCCGGTGTCGGTTAGAGAGCGAGCTTTTTATGCGGATCCTTTTCTTTTTGCCGAGGGTTCAATCCAAAAATCTTGGTGTATGTATAGTTTTCTGAGTATGAGAAATACTAAACACGTCTTGCAGTGCTCTAGAGCTAGCCCTCTTATCATTTATATTTCATTTCTGCACGATGCCCATGTACCTTCTTCGACTCTCTGCTCAATATTCACCGCTGATTAAAATAGCAAAAATCACACATGACATCTTCCTACAATATGATAAAATTACAAAATCAAATCAGGAGCGTATAACTTATATTTTATATAGTGGTTTTGGCGAATATTGTTACCTGGTATGTTTTGTTTCCACTCGGCTAATCTCTCCGTTCTAAATCGTAACTCGTTTTAAATTTCTATGTTTATAAATATTATTAGGGGCTATTGCGTTTTTGCCCTTACTTTAAATGTCAATTGTGATTTTACCCTTACTTTGTTTGTCTGTGCATTTTTACCTCTACTTTTAAAAAACCTTTAGTTTAGCCCTACTTCGTGAACATCGATGTTAAAGATGTTGACAAAAGACATATTTGCCCTTGCGAATATACCCCTACTTTTATTAGAACATTGTGATTTTATCTCGTTTTGACCACATGTATTTAGATACAATTAAAAACATATTAACTGGAAATTACAAAATAATATTTGTTGCATTTCCATATTTAAGAACAATATCTTGCCAACTTTTTTTTCCGAATCCAGGGCTTTCCCCATTTCCGGTACTAGAACGGAAAAGTACCTTGCCAACTTGATTTAAAAAAAATGACAACATAACAAGACAAAAAAGTTGGTCCTAACCACATGCATATTAGATAATATCCTCATGATACATGTTCAAAAGCAATAGCTAGTACACATATTTCATCGATCACATCCAATAAAAGAAATTAGTAGTGCAATATTACCTGGGAACATATCTAGTGCAAACCAACCTCTTCATGCAAACTATGAAAACTTCAATCTGAGTCAATCGATCTTGATCCAAGGGAGAGCTCATGAGAGGTGGAAGGAGTAATTTGCAAAATTCATGGGAGGTGGGAGGCGTGATTTGCAATTGCAAATCACTCCTCCCACCTCCTCTGAGCGTCCCGTTGGATCAAGATCGTGCGATTCAGATTTATGTTTTCATAATTTGAATGGAGAGGTTGATTTCCACCTGATATGTTGTCATATTACGTAAAAACGTAACCAGCCTCTCTCTCTCTCTTCCGCTTCCTCCTCCCCTTCCCATATTCTATTCTACTTTTCTCGCCCAGCAAGCTGCAAAATTGGCCGCACCGCGCGGGCGAGGAGCAATTTAACCAATCGATCTTGCACCGCCGGAGATGAAGACGACGAATATTTTAATCGGCTGGACCAGATCGGATTAGCAAGAACCCGCCATGAAACGATCGAATCAGACTTCAATCACAGGAACATAGATTACCTAACTTTCTCCCTTCTTCTCCCTGGAGGACTCCTGCTTGGCGACGCGTCTGTCTTGCGCCTGCAGGACCACGCGCCTGCACGCGCGCCTGCCCTCGCGAGGCCGCCCGCCAACCCGTGCGCCTTGCGAGGCCAGCCACGCGCGCCGCGACGCGCTTGACGGGCCGCGCGTCAAGGACGCACCTGGTGGGGTCGCGCGTTGGGTCCATCACCTGCTATCTCCGCCGCCGCTCGCTCAATTCTCCTCCGTTGCCGTTTGCTAGGGTTCGTGGAGATGCGATGAGAATGACAGCCAGAAGAGATTAGACTAGGATAACAATAGATGAAATGGATAAGCAGCCGCTAATCCTACAGCTAAAAAAGGGAAATGTTATCGTGGTCACTCCGGTTTCGGACCGCCCGGCTCCACGAGTTGCTGCATCCCCGGCATCGCGCCTTCCCTTCGATCCACCTCACATTCCATACGCACGTCTTCTGCCCAGCCCCACAACCTACCCTTCCTATTCCACCGCGTGCCGAAGCTACCGCCGCAGACACCGCCGTCTCAGATCCGTTCGATGCGCGCCGCAGCTGCGCAAACTAGCTGATCCGATTGCCGCGCGCGCCGCCGTCGCAAGCCTTCGGCTTTCCCCAACCAGGAGCCTCCGTCGGGAGGAGCCGGGCGCCACCACAGGCAGCCACGGCCTGTTGTTCGTAACCGCCCCCGTGGGATCCAGGGCACGCCTTCTGTTTCCCTCCCACCTCTCTGATCCAACATCCCCGCCACACCGTCGCTTTCCTTGCCTCCAGGTTCGTGGGCAGCCTCACCTCCAGGTTCGTCGGTGGCCTCGCCTCCAGGACGCCGCTCCTGCGCTGCCCCCTCCTACACCCCATCGCGGAACCGCCCAGCTCCTGCATCGCGCCGCAGAGATGCTGACCCCATCGCGCGCGTCGCCGGACGCTGCCTCCGATCAAGCCGTGGACGCGAACTGCTCAGTTGGTGGAGTCCTTCCAGGTCAGTTCGTTTTGCTAGCCCCGTCCAGGTCCCCAGGTCACATGCGTAAGGACCAAAGATTTGTGTTTTTGTTGTGTGTGAAATCTGATTGGTGGTGTCTCCTTCAGGGATTGCTGTAGCAAGCATGGTTTTTGGGAAAAGGTAGCAAGTTATGGCCATGTGATGGAGCTCACCATGTTCATGCAGGTAACATGTTAGATGAAATGCCCGTGAAGAGATAGCAATCTGTGAAAGCTTTTTTTTCTATTCTTTGTGCCCAAAAAATTTTTATGAGTGAAAATTATTTTTTGATATAGCTATATGTCAAAGTATTAATGCACTAGCCCTATACAAATTTCTAATGAAAGGACACAATTTTCAGTATGATGTTTGATTTGGCATTGCAAACATGCTCCAGAAGTCTTTAACCTTAATTTCCTATCATCAATGATAAGCCTTTGTAGATGAATCTCTCTTGATGGTTTCTTTTGCGTAGGGGTGGAGAAATTTATGACTAACTTTTGTGTTCACGGATGATGAATAATTTCATGACCACTTATGGACTGACCTTACTTTTTGACTTCTTGGTGACACTGAGTTTTGGCAGCACATCATTTCTGAATTTTGCTTCTCTGACATGTTTGCTAAATGGAAAATATTTTTAACTGATGCCACATTGCCCTGCAAAGAACTGCTTCTGAATTATATGCTAGCAGCTAAGGATCCCTCCCTGATGTGATGTAGGTGTAACCCTCAGAAGGTACTTTCATATACAGTCTTCACAGGAGCAGGTTAGTGAAGTGTATTTTCTAAACTGGTTTCACTAGAGTGTTCTGAACCAAATAAGTTTTTAAAGAATTAAGGTCAGCTACTAAGCTGTTATGGAGTTTTGGCCACAATGACAGATGGTATGCATGCCTATTTCCTTGGGGTTGCTATGATCTTATGGAGAAGTTTTTCTATTAGGAACGAAGCTGGTCGACTAACAGGATAGTAGTATTTGAATTTGGGATAAGGAAGCAAGTTACGGCCATGTGAAGGAGCTCACCATGTTCATGAAGGTAACATGTTAGATGAAATGCCCGTGAAGAGATAGCAATCTGTGAAAGCTTTTTTTCTGTTCTTTGTGCCCAAAAATTTTTGTCAGTGATTTTTTTTTGATATAGCTATATGTCAAAGTATTAATGCACTAGCGCTATACAGATTTCTAATGAAAGGACACAATTTTCAGTATGATGTTTGATTTGGCATTGCAAACATGCTCCAGAAGTCTTTAACCTTAATTTCCTATCATCAATGATAAGCCTTTGTAGATGAATCTCTCTTGATGGTTTCTTTTGCGCAGGGGTGGAGAAATTTATGACTAACTTTTGTGTTCACGGATGATGAATAATTTCATGACCACTTATGGATTGACCTTACTTTTTGACTTCTTGGTGACACCGAGTTTTGGTAGCACATCATTTCTGAATTTTGCTTCTCTGACATGTTTGCTAAATGGAAAATATTTTTAACTGATGCAACATTGCCCTGCAAAGAACTGCTTCTGAAATATATGCTAGCAGCTAAGTATCCCTCGCTGATGTGATGTAGGTGTAACCCTCATAAGGTACTTTCATATACAGTCTTCACAGGAGCAGGTTAGTGAAGTGTATTTTCTAAACTGGTTTCACTAGAGTGTTCTGAACCAAATAAGTTTTTAAAGAATTAAGGTCAGCTACTTTGCTGTTATGGAGTTTTGGCCACAATGACAGATTGTATGCATGCCTATTTCCTTGCGGTTGCTATGATCTTATGGAGAAGTTTTTCTATTAGGAAGGAAGCTGGTTGAGTAACAGGATAATAGTATTTGAATCGATAGTATCTATCATAGAAGAGAAACGTACACATGAATCTTAGGCTCTAACCAAGATCAGTGAAATTTATGTATTTAAAAAATTTCAGTATTCTAAAAAATATTGATACAATAATTAAGTCTTACATTCATGTACATCAATTATTTGTTTAGCGGATTTTTGTGAACACAATATTCGTGCCCAGTATTATTTCGATAAGGAGATATGTACAATATAGGGTGCTTCTAAATTATGTGTATCTATTTTAGTTTTATCTTTATACCAATTCCCTTCCTGGCAGTATATACAATCTGGTGATGTTCTAATGAAAAGAGTAAGAGAAATGCTATATGATGACAATAGATAAAAAAATAGGATCAAACTCTTTTCATGCATACAAGGAAGATTAATATTCCCCCTGAAAACCAACCAGTATGCGTATATAGTGAGTTATGTGATGTATTGTTCACAAATCAATAATTATGATTTTTTATAGCTATATTTATCAATAAATATTAATTCATTTTTGATACGTGTGCTACCCATGTACCCTTCAAATAGATTAACTTTCCAAACATTTGTGCATTTCTCTATAAATTTGTTTTGATCAAGTTGAACTTAAGACAACTAATATTTATGTCAGTAAGATTGATGCACTCGGATTTACGCCATTGAAAATACAAGCACTCCTTTCTTTGCAAATTTCGTATGTCACTAGAACAAGGAGGATATACCTTTTTTTAGTTGTAGGATATGTCATGAGAGATTATATGTTGTCTTTAGTTCTTTTCAGCTTTTTTTCAGCTTACTAACTATAATTGTTGCCGTTTGACTCTAGATAATTCTCTACTATAAAGGACACAATACAAGCAGACTATTGAGGGTTAAGTCAATGGAAAATTGTGGCGCTATCTAGGGCCACTCCTAGATCCAACATTAAGATCCTTGCTATCCGACCTAGTGATAAGAAAGATAGGAGAAAAAAGAAAACAGTTAATCCAACTTATACTAAAAATATTGTCTACAGAGATCCTCACTTGATGACAAGGTATTATCTTATATTTTGCACAACTATTACATCCTTACGTTTGTGTCCTTTGTAATCTTGTTTCTCGTGCATCGAAAACATTAAATGATTATATATATTCTTACATTATGGCGTTGTAACCATTTATCTTTATTTGAGATTTATGTAATATTATATTAATGTTTCAATCATCATGGCTGCAGTAAATGTTCTTAAATTATGATATAAATGAAGTTGATGTTTCATATTTAAATGTTTCTTGTGCTTATACATATGTCATTATAGTACTATGTGTCCCGTAGCAACGCACGGGCACTTAACTAGTAGAGTTAAAAGCATTGTGACTAACAAAGTAGGGGTAAAATCACAATTAACATTCAAAGTAGGGGCGAAAACGCAATAACCCCATATTATTTTGTATATAGACATACACTATCTCTAAATGCATAGCAAAAGTTATGCATCTAGAAAACAATCTCTAAATGCATAGCAAAAGTTATGCATCCAGAAAACAAGAATGACCTAATTGGAGTACTTCCTTACTTGTACTTAATCATGGTGAAAAGTGCGATGTACGTAAACCTCTCGTCTCCTCACCCACTCACTCGCTAAGCAAGATAGGGATCATTGATGATACACCATTGTACCAATCATGGTAACAAAAATTCCAACATAAAACCTAAAAATTGCTTTTTTCGCATGTACCCCTTCATGCCCAATTTAGTTTCCAAAAGTTTTACCAACTATTTTTCATGTCAGTCTCTGAAGGTATGAGTATTAAATGTAAATTAATGACAAAACACATTCCACAATCCCTACCTTAATTTTCGAGACGAATCTAATGAGCCTAATTATGTTATGATTAGACAACACCGTGCTACAGTAACCAATCTCTAATGACGGATTGATTTGACTTAATGGATTCGTCTCGCAATTTTCGGTCCATTCGTGTAATTATTTTTGTAAATAGTCTACATTCAGTACTCCTAATAGACCTTGGAAGATGACCCAAAAGTTTCACTTCGCGAACTAAACAGGGGATCATTAGCTTGTTCATCACTCATCATCCATAATCAAGACATGGTATGATAAGTGGCTTAAAAAGAAAGAGTTTAAGGAATGAAATAAGGTCCTCCGCTACATTCAAGGTTCAAAACTTTTGAAAGAGGAAAATTGCAAAGAAAATGGGACGAACCTTATGTCGTTCATTCAGTGCTATCCAATGGAGCAGTCACAATCATGGTGCTAAAAAGACCAATTCATGGTGAATAGTGAGCGGCTCAAGGTGTATCTCGAACCCAACATCGTGCCCCTTCACTATGTTGACATCTTCACCCTCGAGGATGAGCCCGAACATCAAGCCTAGGACATAAAACAAGGTACACAACCTGCAAGTAATTTTTGTTTTGTTTCTTGTTATCCTTTTGTAGTTTTTCGCGAGTTTTTCTAGGCCATATTTTCTATTTGGGCTTATAATAAAAAAATAGTGGGTTTCACAAGAAGTTGGACCGAACCGGCCCGCGAACTAGGGTAGGCTAGTTGGCCTGGTCTGATTGGCCCAGGGCCCCACATGCTGGTTCACACCCGTTTTTCTTTGGGACATGTCTCATCGACTTCCAAGTTTGGACCGATGATTTTTGGGAAGTTAGAGATAGGAAAGGTTGGGTTATCGGGCATTCTTTCTCGAGCTACTTAAAGGAATGAGGAGAAAGCTTGGGAATCCATCCAAAGTTGCATTCTTTCACCACCACAATAGCTAGAGCAGCAGCCATGGCATCCTTGAGGAGCGAGGAGGCAAAGCAAGGAGTTGAGAAGCCAATGGAGGAGGAGAAGCCTCTTCCCCTCTCAATGTCGACGTCCGAGAAGCTACGGTGGTGCGAACTAAAGCCCAAGTTAGAGATCAAGAGGACCACCCGCATCCGTTGCGGAGGGCGTGTCCCTACTGAGTAAATTGCAAGCCGTCACCCCATAAAGGAAGAGAAGTTTGCAGCCCCCATCTGGCGTTCGGAGCATCTCCATGGGATGAAGAGGAAGAATCACAAAGAGAAGATGCCCGAGCCCAATGATTACGGAGACAGTGATTTCTCCTATGACCGTAGCCCGAGCTCGTGGGCAGCCACTGGGAGAGAAGACAACAATCTTTATTATTGGGAGGAGGTCCCCAAAGAAGAAACCCCCGAAGATCAAGATGGAGGAGGGGATCCCCACGACGGTGGCGATGCCGACGGTGACGGCAACAACGATCGCTTCAGTGAACATCCCATGTGTTGTGCGACGTGTCGCCATGCAATCTCTGATCATTTCACATCCATTAATGAATGCTTTGAAGCCATGGAAGCAATGGGGCACCGGATGTATGCTTTGAGCGTGTAGTCGTGATGACTACAAGTTCCTTAACCAGAACATGCAGAAACTTTTGGGGATGCTTGGCAACATGAAAAAGAAGTGGTGTTCTTCATGTGGAAAATTCCACTAGATTGTTAGGGTTCTTCCCCCTCTAGCTTTGTCGGGGACAGCCACATGGGTCCCCTAATAAACAGGCAAACCCCCTTTTTTGAAAAATAATAAAATGCAAATGGACGCTCCTCGAACCCTAAAAAACACACCCCATGTGGTCGCAACCCAAAGCGGGAAGGCCCACGACCCAAAGAAACCATAACGACCCATCAATCGACCGACCGCGATACCCCTCGGGCGATTCTCCGCTTCGCTCGAGGGGCCGACGCCCCCTCGGGCAATTCTCCGCCTCGCTCGAGGGCTGTTGACGGATAAAAGACGTATCCCTCTACGATCCGCAAGCGTACGGACCCACACCTTTTTCACCACAGGATTCCCAAGGTTCTTGTCAATCCGCGGAGCAAGGGGATTACAAGCGTTCAATCTACTTCTAAGCACTAGCTACTAAAACCCTAACTACTGTTATAATAGAAAACAACTAAACTACACTAGAGAGAACGATAAGTGATCAAAGTAGGAGACACTCGCCCATGGGTCTACGATCATGCAATCAATTAAAGACATTAAACAAATCTAATCTATCAGGGGTTGTGACCACGTTTTCGCCCTTTCCCTCCTCTCGTACTGTCACTATGCGAAGGTATTCATGACTAGACCTATGATGGACACGGCATATTGAATTGATCCAAGGAAGCATTGGGGCCCTACTCCCTTTACGGTAAGGTAGCTAATCCTTAAGCATTAAAGTATATTCAACACAAGATGATAGATAGATAATCTGACAAAGTATGATTACATCTTACGATCGATTACAACCCATGGACGAATAAGGAGATTACCCCATCAAGGTGCTGATCATGGCACCGTTGATCATGGTTTCCCTTCCGACGGTGTCTTCCTTCTTCTCCACGAGAGGGTGCTTCCTTCGAGGTGGTTGATCTCCCTCCAGAGATCCTCCTCCTTTCTCTCTAGCTTGTGGATGGCCTCCTGGTGCGAATGGCTCTCCCTCTGTCGAATGGCGGCGCCTCCAGGGTTTTAGGGTTGAAGATCCTTCGGGTGCAAGGAAAGGGGGGCCGAATCGGCCACCAGAGTGAGCTGGGCCGGCCGGCCTGGGCCGACCGGCCAAGGCCCATCTCGGCCCGGTTCGGTCGCCCCTTTGCTCCCGTGGGTCCTCATGAGATTATGCACTTTGCCCCCTCCACTTGCATGATTTTGATGATGTCATCCTTGCATCCAAGATGGAGGTTCTCTTCGCATGAAGTTCGGTCTTTTACGCTTCAATCCCCGGGGGTGTTCCTCGTAGCACTTCGGTCCTTTCCACCATTGGAAGTGATTTCATCAAGCTCATGAACACGAACAAGACTCCATAAATGCTCCTTCGAACTTGTTGCGAATCCGTCCTTTATGTCCATGTTTTCCTACATAAACACAACACTTCCAAATGCATGCACATAGATGAACTTGTTATATGATTAGTGTGCCTAGTGGCGGGTTAGTTACATAATCAAATCCAAACCAAAGTGTAATGAGCATGCTAGGTGTACCAAAATACACTGTCAACATCTCCCCCACGCTTAGCTCTTGCTCGTCCTCGAGCAAGTACTCGTAAAAGAACTTCGTCCAAGGTGTTGTAATCATGTACCACTTATCCTTCTTCACAAGTTAGTCAATCCTTTCATCTTGAATACATAAACACAAAGTAATGATCATCAAACAGAAACATGGGCGTTTAGAATTTTTACCACGTCAAGATTTACCCCACAACTCAAACTCTTCACTCAAAGTCTTCAAATTCAGCCATGCTTACTTCTTTGCTTCCATCGGAGGGTTTTTATGATTTTTCAAACAAAATCCCTGCAACAAGTATTAGACAAAAACCTTTCTCCAAGCTCTCTCAAGTCACTCATATGAGGTGGCTATCCTAAACCAATTTTATAAAACTCTCACCTCCCATAAATCTCTCATACAACATGTAAAGTGGAGCTATAGGTAGGGCTAGCGCAACCAACACAAGTATTGTCAAACTAAGAACTTCCTCTAATGGTTGTTTACCTTTCAAAGCCAATGATCATGAGAATTAACCATATGTAGGGATATCAAGGATGAGAAGATTTAGAATAGTGGACATGTGCAAGGGCAAAAGAAAATTATGACTACAAGGCACCGATGACGTCCTCGTTGTCGGATTGCACATGGTTGGAAAAGAATGAAAGTTTCGTCTCTCAACAACGTGACATCCTTCCTTACACTTTATTTTTCTTTTCTTTCACTTGATCCATCCCTCTCATATCTTTATTGCTACCTCATCTTTCTCTTTTTCTTTTTCTTCTTTCATTCTTTCATTCTCATATTTTTTTCTTTCACATATATATTTTTTCTTTCTTTCTTTCTTTTCTTTTCCATACTCATACTTTTTCTCTTTATTTTTCTCTCTCTTGACAACTTTTCAAAGCTCTCAACTCCTCTCTTTCTCGCATGCATACTATCTGAAATTTTAAATAAATCATGCTAGAGACGAGACGAAACTTTTGAAAGTAGGTTGTGTTCAAGGAATGCGATGTACAAAAGAGATATATAGGGTTGGGTATGGAATTCGGCGATGCACGGGACTTCCAAGGTGAAAGTCTCGTGACCGAATGTATGACGAGGCTAGCAATAAAAGATAAGCACAAGAACATGATCATTGCTCAAAATTAAAATTCCCAAGAGAGAAGGATCCTAGCCTAACTCATCGTGCTAATCACACTTATGGTGGAGCAAAAAAAAATTGGCTTTGTATAGGATTTTTCTTACTCTCAACTTGGAAAAAGAGGTTTTGCTAACCTTTATTACAAGGGTTTTAAGATAATTTTCAGAACTGAAATCCTCCAACTTTTAGCTTTGAACATAGCACAACTAACATGTGAAGCTCAAGATCGAAGTGCGGTATGGGTACTTTAAGAAGTAGCAATTCCACTAAGCACCATGGTAAACAATTTTCAAACGACACACTTGTGTTCATATATCAAGAATCAAAGATAAACAAACAAGTGAATAAAGATAAGCAATACACAAGACACAAAAATATATAAAGACTCTTTTTATTTGGTTTTCTTTGACTCAACACTAATTTAAGACACTTTCAAACATGCAAAAATTTAAAAACACACTCAAAAAACTAAGACTCATTAAACTCTAAGACTCCCGCTCGAAGATTAAACCGAACCTAAATTTGAAACTCAATGAAGGATCCGATGGCGACTAGAGAGGGGGGGGGAGTGAATAGGAGCCGGTAAAAATTCTTCCCAAAGAACCCGGCCTATACCCTAGTCAAACCCCGGTCACACACGAGCGAAGGATCGAATCACACACCAATCGCCAAGACCACGAGGTTATGGATCAACCTCTAGCCCTAGGAACGATTCCTTGAAGCACACGCGGAAGCACGAGAAAGGAAGGGAGGAATCGAACCAAGAAGCAAAGCTAACGAGCTGCGGCGGACCGTCCGGCCAGGAGGGGCGGACCGTCCGCACTGGCCTCGCGGACTGTCCGGCCTGCTACCGCGGACCGTCCGCGCCAACACCACGGACCGTCCGGCCTACTCCGCGGACCGTCCGTTAAATCACACAGAACCAACAGGGACGCACCCGAATAACGGACCGTCCGCGGGGAGCACGCGGACTGTCCGCCAGGCACCCGCGGACCGTCCGCCCCGCACACGCGGACCGTCCGAAACTTCGTCCAACCAAAACTCCAAGCCACGACGGATCGAAACAAAAGACGAGCAAGAACACGAAGAACACCTGACGAACACTGTTCACGCGGACCGTCCGCCTGCCCCTCGCGGACCGTCCGCCAGGCACGGACAGAACTGAAAACAGCCCGACCCCGAAAGTCAACTCCCCCAAATCATCATCGGATTTCCCAAACGGTTGAAGCTGTGGAGACAAGGGTTTGGGGACTTGAAAAGCGTCACACAAGGATGCTATAGCCCAAAAATCTTGCCTCCTAACTCCCTAAATCACCGGGAATCACGAATCCTTTGAGCACCACCAAAAGCTAGAGCACCGAACGAAAATCTTCGAATCGAAGTGGTTTCCCGGCGTTTGAGGGCACAAGATCAATCACAAAGATGCACGAGACATCTATCCATGTTTCCCTCAAAGAAATCCGGGGAGAAACCCACTCAAATTCGCGGAATCGCACCGAGAACAAGGGCACAAAAACAAGCACAAAAAGACCACGAAAAACACAACTCCGAATCTTCTATACAAACCAGGAAAGATTCACAAGGCCTAGCATGCCGCCCTAGCATCCATCCCTCTCAACAAATCTCTCATGAAGCTCTCATGCTAGCCTAGAGAAAATGGAAGGAAAATAGCTACGAAAAAGAGAAATGGGAGGGAGGAAATGAAACCCTAAGTCGCGGAGAGAGAGAGCCATCCACACACACTCATGGCTTATATATCAGGTCCCGCCGGAGTGGTAAATGACTCGACTACCCCTAACTTAACTACTGACGATACAACCCACGTAGGGGCATTTAGGTAATGTTTGTGGGTCTTGCCATCGGACGGCCACGCCTTTGCCGCACCCCGCGTCCTCCCGACGCAAGCCATGCGATCCCGCCGCGTGTCCTCCGCCTCGAAGCTTCCCGACACGCCCGGATCCCGTCTCCGTCGTGTTGGGCCCTCGGACTTGGTTTTGAGGCCCAAACCAAGAAACGGTCCGCCGATGGTTTTGTGGGCAAACCACCAAACCCCGCGTGCTCGGTCCGGCCTCCCGCCAAACCACTTGACTCGACCGCCACCGTGCACCAGCTCGATTGTCCATGACTACGTCTTGCTCGTGTCGCCACCATGTGGCCCACACCCAGGCCCCGCCGTCCACCGGGTCCCTCGAACCGAGCCTACTTGTCTCTCCATCTCCCGGAGGCCCCTCAAGGTTGAAGACCTTTCACGCCCGTTCTTCACCTGCAACAACACGAACTAGGCCGCAGCCTACACCTGCGCACTAAGCCAAGAGTCAGTCCAACACCCATTGTCAATCACTCATCACTGAGGAGCGGTCATCCATCGACCACCGGGACGCTCCCCGGTCCTCGGTCTCCCCCTTGATGAGTGCATTGACAACACACAACGCGAAATGAAATTCAGAGAAAGAAAGAAAGGAAGAAGAAAGAAAAACAAGGAAGCTCAACTCATGACCAAAACCAAAGAAAGGCGAAGAAAGGTCACAAGCCAAGCAAAGCACAAACTCCACACCGAAAACAGCAAGAAAGCTCCCCCTGAACACATGCAAGCTCCCCCTGAACAAGTGGATGCAAACTCCCAAATTTCAGCTCACCTCTTCTGAATTTTCATTAAGCTCACCTCTTCTCCCCCTTATTGACAATGTATGAATCAAGGTGAAAATGCAGAAATGCAAAACAAAGCATATAAACATCTACATGAGCTTCTCAAATAGGCCAAATCTAGTGTCAAAGGCTAAAAATGAGACAAAGATGACACGTATGAATCATAGCATAGTCAAAGCATTGCCACAAGTAATATATGAAAATACAAGTATGTGACAAAGCAAAATTTTCAGATTTAAGCAGTTTTACCAAAAGAAGACTCGCTTCACATGTAAAAGCCTATCCATGTCACACTTGAGCCACAAACATGCATACCATTCAAAGATCATACGAGGATAGCAAATTCTCAGCAAAAGATCATGGCAAACACCCATAAAGCAAAGCATGTCATGTCAAAGCTCATGAGCCATGTGTCCACTTCGGGGAGACTTCTCCACTGGTGAACATCATGCAACATGTTTTGCACCCATATGTGAAAGATAAGACATTTTAAGCACGGACGGGATGGATGGAGCATTTTTCAAGCAATATACACTTCATTTCAAGATTAAATCATTTCATGGTACATGAAGTGCCTTTGCGGCAAAAAGAAGCTTATGCTCCCCTATTAATGCAACATAGGCTAAACATTCACAATGATATTCGGCCTTTGGCCCAAATGCAAGAACAAGGCATTTAAGCACAATCTAAGCATGAAAAGCACATTTAGACCAAACTGTGACATGGATACACAACTACACACGAGTGAAGCATATTTCATCAAAAATTAGTCAAGATTAGCATTTATTTCAAAAAGGGCTATCTCACCACACATATATCTCAAATATTCCAAGAGCATAGCCTCACATCACCATTTCTCCACACATATGACCAATATCTCACAAATAGCCAAAGAAACTCAAATATGGCATATGAAAGAAGCTCATCATCCTAAAATGTAATATGATACAAATGCAACATGATATATGACAAGATGGCTATCCTACCATGGTTTGTACATCAAGCAAAGCATGTATATACATCAAAGTAAAACATGGTATGATACATATGATACAAAAAGGAAATCCCCCAAGAAACAACTAGAAAGGGCAACAAATCCCAAGGTCCCCCCGCAAGCGCACAAATGTAGCTTGGTCGAGAGGCTTTGTAAAGATATCGGCTAGCTGATCTTGGGTAGGGACATGGCTCAACACAATGGTTCCTTTTTCCACATTGTCCCTCAAGAAATGATACCTCACTTCTATGTGTTTGGTTCTAGAGTGAAGCACTGGGTTTTTGGCTACGCTTATGGCACTGGTGCTATCACAAAGAAGTGGGATCTGGGTGCACTCCTCACCAAAGTCTCTCAAAGTGTATGAAATCCACAACAGCTGGGAACAACAACTCGCGGCTGCAACATACTCCGCCTCGGTGGTAGACTGAGCTACACTAGACTGCTTGCGGGAAGACCATGAGACAAACGAAGACCCAAGAAACCGGCAAGTACCGAAGTAGACTTCCTCTCGACTCGACAACCAAAGCAAAATCCGCATCGGAAAAACCATGAAGAGAAAGAGTCGAGGAGGACGAATACCAAAGGCCAAGACCGAGGGCGGATCGTAGGTACCGAAAATCCTCTTGACAACTCGTCGATGTGATGTCCTCGGCGAAGCCCGAAAACGAGCGCACGGACACACGCCGAACCGTATGTCCGGCCTCGTCGCCGTCAAGTAGAGGAGGGAGCCGATCATGCTCCCGTACTCCCGCCGGTCCACCGGTTCTCCATCCTCATCCGCATCCAAAGTGGCCGTACTCCCCATGGGAGTCGACATCGGCTTCACATCTTGCATCCGGAACTTCTTCGCATGTCTTTCGTGTACTTGGTCCGGTGCACGAATGTTCCATCTTTCACTTGCTTGATCTGCAGCCCGAGAAAATACTGCAACTCGCCCATCATGCTCATCTCGAACTCCCCGCTCATCTCATCCGCAAACTTGGTAACAAGGTTATGTGACGAGCCACCAAAGACAATATCATCCACGTATATCCGAACAATCAACAAGTCATTTCCATTCTTGAGGAGAAACAAGGTCCTATCCACGGTACCCATCACAAACCCTCTGCTCAACGTGAAAACCTCTCAATCTCCCATACCAAGCACGGGCGCCCGTTTCAACCCATACGAGAGACCTTTTCAACCCGTACACCCCGTGTGGGTACAACTCGCTCTCAAACCCGTGTGGCCGCTTCACATACACCTCCTCCTCTATGACCCCATTCGAAAAGCACTCTTCACGTCCATCCGAAACAACTTGAATCCTTTAGCCACGGCAAAGGCTAGAAGGATCCAAATTGCCTCAAGACGGGCCACGGATTAAAGGTCTCCTCATAGTCGATCCCCTCCTTCGACTAAACCCCCGAGCAACAAGTCCGGACTTGTTCCTCACAACCATCCCATTCTCACCCTCTTTGTTCTTCCAAACCCACTTGGTTCCTATGGGATGGCAATTTGGAGGTGGTTCAACTAACTCCCACACCTGGTTCCTCTCAAAGTTTTCTAACTCCTCATGCATAGAATTGACCCGGTTGCATCGGATAAAGCATGTCCAATGTCCTTGGGCTCAAAGGTGGCAACAAAAGCAAGCATGAGCAAAATGAGAGGAATTCCTGGACCTTGACCGTGTAGTGCGTTCATCGATGTTCCCAATGATCTTCGACAGGGGATGTACTTCTTGAATCCGCCGGGAGCCTCCTGCCTCGAGACTACCTCCCCCTCAACTTCAGCTTCTCTCGCCTGGTCCTCTTGTTGCACCGTCGTTGTCCATGAAGTAGACGGTCCATGCTCCAGAGTGGTCGTAGGGGAAGTAGTGGGTACACACTCAGCTTCAGGCACATGGTTCTCCCCATCATCATCTCCAGCTTCATCCTTCTCCTCTTCAAAGAGGTCCTCGGCCATCTCCTCATCACCTGCACATTCAAAGCCAAGAGAGGTACATGGCATTGTCTCGTCGAAGGTTACCTCGCAAGTCTCCATGATTTTGTTAGTCTCAAGGTTAAGCACCCTATAGGCTCTAGAGTGGTTAGCATATCCAAAGAAAATACCATCACTAGACCTAGCCTCAAACTTGTCGAGTTTTCCCTTCTTAAGAATAAAGCACTTGTAGACAAAAACTCGGAAATGATTCACCTTGGGTGCCCGACCATGCATCAGCTCATAACAGGTCTTCTTCTTGAAAGCTCGCAATAAAATCCTGTTGGAAACATGACAAGCCGTATTGACCGCCTCAGCCCAATACCTCCTAGGAGTCCTGTGCTCATCGAGCATCGTCCTAGCCATCTCACAAAGAGTCCGATTTTTCCTTTCCATGACTCCATTTTGAGGGGGCACATAAGGGGTCGAATACTGATGTTCAAGACCTAGATCACGACAAAAGGCATCAAAACGAGAGTTCTTGAACTCGAGCCATTATCACTTGCGGATGGCTCGAATAGCATTCCCATGCCTCTCGTTTTTCAACCTCACGATCAAAGGATGGCTCGAATAGCATTCCCATGCCTCTCGTTTTTCAACCTCACGATCGGATCTCGAACAAAACCAAATGTCTCACTCTTATCTTCCAAGAGAAACACCCGGGCATAGCGAGAGTAATCGTCCACCACAACAAGGACATACCACTTCCCACCCACCGAACGAACTCGAGCTGGCCCAACAAGGTCCATATGCAACAGCTATGTCGGACGCTCGGTCATGACATCGGTCAGGGGTGGATGGGGAGTGGCTACCATCTTGCCATGCCTACACGGAGCACAAACCAAATCCTTCTCAAGCTTCAACCTCGGCAATCCTCGGACAAGGTCAAGACCACTCAAGCGGGAAACCAAATCAAAGCTCAAGTGTCCCAACCGCCTATGCCATTTCCACAAATCGAAGAAGGACCGGCCATCAAACAACGAGCGGGACCCAAAGAACGAGAGAAATCGGCCACGAAAATCCGACCCTCGGGGATGATCATACGGACAAGATCACCTCGAGAATCCGGCAAAACGAGACTCACCGGACTTGAAACGCACCTCAAAACCCTCATCAAGCAACCGAGAAACCGAAAGCAAATTGAAACCCAAAGACTTCACAAGAGCCACTCTCTTCAACGTTACCTTGTCACTCACATGCACAACACCCTCCGACAAGACCCTTCCTCGTCCATTGTCCCCAAATGTGATGTACAACTTTTCCTTCACCGGGGTGAGGCCGGAGAACCACTTCTTATCTCTCGGTCATGTGTCGAGAACATCCGGAGTCGATCAACCAAATGTTCTCTCGTTGACGGTTAATAGTTGTATCAAAGTTCGTTTGTGACTTGCAAGCGGACAAGTCTCCCGTCGTAGTCAAGGGACCCTTCTTCCCTCGAGTGGTGAACCCAAGGTATCGAATCCGTGGAACAATGTGCAACGCAAGGATTCAATCTAGTAAAGCAAGGTAAGCTATCTTATGAAGGTAAGTTGCATCTAATCTACTAACTCATAAAGAAAACGAATCTAATCTAATCTACTAAAGAGGTAGCAAGAGAAAGCAAGAGATAACCAATCTAGAGAATCTAGATCATGCTTATGTTGTAGCTCCAAACAAGATAGATGAAGATAGTAAAGCGAATCTCATTAAAAGCATCTTTAAATCGTGGCCTTCCCATCCGACTCCGAAAACGCCCCGCCTTTCGAACCCCCGTTCGTTCGTCACAACGTATTCCTATTCATGCGGGTAGTCTAGGGCGAGTTCGATAGAACAAGTTGAAATCACTTGGCCGGTCCGGTATGCACCTCTAGCCACCGCGGCTACAAGAGCACCCTATGTAATCTATCTTAAGTATAGATCGTAGAAGAAGCAAAACCAAGAAGAAAACAAAATCATCGAGAAGGCACTTGATCGCTAGAAATCGAATTCACTTACAAACTTCACCATGAATGATTACATGAACAAGATCACCACCGGGCCCTCCCTCGATCTTGATCCTCGCTCCGAGCTCCGACGTGGTCTTCCATGCAAGGTTCCCACGTCGGCTAGGGAAACCCTAGACAACTAGCACGACCCTCATCTCCGAGATGGTGTCCCTCAAGCTTCTCTCGCTCCTCGGCGGCGGATTACGACTTCCTTTCTCGCGTGGCTCTCGGTCGGGGGGCTATTTATAGCCCGAGAAGCAATTAGGTCAAAGGAGAGGCCGATTGGGCCCCGAATGGGCCGGGCCGGCCGGCCTGGGCCGGCCGGCCTCGGGCCCACTCCGGCCCATCCCGCGGCCTGCTTCGCCCGTGTTGCTTCCCACGTCTTCTAGATGTTCTCCCCTTTTGCATGTGGGCCCTTGACGTCGGTTTCTCTCCGAATTGGACTCAACTCCTTGTTTTGCAAGATTCGAAGCACTTTTCCGGTTCGGTCCTCGGAGTTTATCGTCTTCTCGGGCTTGGTCCTTGGGCTCTTGGAGTCATGTTCACTTCATTGCTTGACTTGTATCGGGCTTCAAGGTCTTGTCATGAGGTGCTTAATGAACTTATCTCGGAAGTCTTGCTTTCAACGTTAAAACCCCGCGTAAACACATAACTCCAAAACCGACATGCACAAGTGAACTTGTTATACCACGGGGGTTAGTACCAATGAGTAAGATACAAAAGTCATGCCAACACCGAAGGTAAACTCATGGCTAGGTTGACGGATTTTCACCGTCAACATCTCCCTCATGCTTAAACCTTGCTCGTCCTCGAGTAAGCCTTCGATGGATATCATCATTGCCAAACAATGTTTAAACCTTGCACCCGATCATACATGAAAAAAAACATAATGCTCTCAAAAGTTTAATTCGTTAAAGTTCCATAATGTACTAGCCTTCACCTCTACGGAGGGTAGATTCTTATTAAGCTTATCCCACAAGTATTAACATGCTCACAAAGTTTAAATAGACCTCGAATTTTTGAAATAAAGAACGAGATAAAGAAAAGCTAAACCAAGTTCACAAATTTAAATCATCTTGTATATTGCTCATGAACTCTCTTCTCACTTGTCTCTCAAGCCTATATATTCTACTCCTTTCCCTCTCATAACATATATGTGTGGTAGGCTTTATATGGAGCTTTGAGAAAGTTTAGTCCTAACAAGATTTTATAAATGAGGTGTTGTCAAAACAAGACAAGCTTCTCATGTTCTTACCGAGACTCATCAAAAAGGTCATTGGAAAATAATGTTAAATCAAGGAGGGGAAAGAGAAAACTACACACGCTTTTAGATGAGTGGACATGTGCAAATGGCAAAGAGTGATCCCGAGGCACAAAGGAAGTCCTCGTTATCGGATTGCACATGGTTGGAAAATGAGAATGGATCTTTTAAACTTGAAGCCTTGATTGCACTCTTAGAGAACCGGGAGTTTACTTTACGCATATTTTTTTCCTTTCTCATATTTCTCATTCTTTTCTTTCTTTGTTTCTTTCTTTCTTTCTTTCTTTCTTTCTTTCTTTCATTCATTCATTATATATATATATTTTTTTCTTTACCTTGAAAGTCATGATTATCGCTGGATTTTTTTTCTTTCATCATCGTTCATTTTTCTTTTTCTTTCATCATCATTTTTTTAAAATATTCCCCTTTTAACTCTAAAACTGCACCGTACCTACCTCCTCCCCCATGCTTAGACGTTGCTCGTCCTCGAGCAAAGAGGCGAAAAATAAGGTAGGTACGGAAATATTTTTCCTTAGAGAGATACTTGAAATCTTCAATGTTGGCACCGTCTTGCGATCTTCCTTGAATTGATGATCCATTCTCAACGATAGGTTGTGGTCAAGGAGGTAATCACAAAAGATGATATTTGGTTTAAGGGTGGATATCCGGCGAAGTTTGTGAGATCTCCGATGCGGGGATACACAATGCACGGATAAGAGGCTAGCAAAAAGATAGATACGCAAAAACGAAATGACCAACTTCTTAGTCTCGGGCCGCAGAAATCATGGCCTGCAATAACTCACTCAAAAATAAATCTTGTACACTAAGGTTTATGCACTCAAATATATATAAGGCTCTGGATAGGTTGAGCAACACACAAGTGATATTTATGACAAGGTTAGCAATATTTTTGAGCATAAAAGACATCTTTAATCTATTCATAATTTGAGAGCACATAAAATACTATGGGTCCTTATTTTAATCATAACCTCTGCTGAAGATTGAGCTAGCATTTAGATAATTTCAGATTTGTATTTTTAAGAGAGCACTAGTTCAAACATGCATAAATCAATTACAAAGATAAACAAAGCGGCAATTATAATCATATATCATCATGGCACGGACTTTGTAACTTTACCATAGGTAAAAACTTGGTGGTGACATTATTCATGATGAAAATAAACACTAAGATACACGCTGAAAAATTAAACTAAAAACTGAAAATTAAAGCAAAGCTGAAAATACTACGCAAACATAGGTGCAAATAAGCTGAAAATTAAAGAAGAGGGGGTAAAGGAAAGATAGCTAAAGCTCCTCCTCTCTCTAATCTTCCGCCGGTGGTTGATATTGATAGTCTTGGTTGTTGTACCCTTACTCATAATGCACCACTCCTCATATGAATTGTCCGACGGTGCTAGGTGAAGGTGTCAAAGCTCATAAGCGAATGTTGCATTACCTTCACCCATTTGGTTTGCATTGGTTTGGATGGCTGCAATATTTTGCATGTTTCTTGCAGCGTATCCTCCAATGGTGGCCACATTTTGTTGTGGTTGAGGAAGGTGTGCAAATGGCTCCGCAAAGGCTACGTTGGGCACCGCAAAAATGGTGGGGGTATGGCTGCACCACTCCCCCATGCTTGCATTGGTACACCACCGTAGTAATTCGGCGGCGCCGGGGTTCCTCCCAATGGTGGGACATAATTTTGTTGCACCTCCTTCTTGGGTCGTGGAAAAACCTTCTCCTAATCCTTCTCTATTTTTTTCTCCGCCGGCACAAGAAGTCCTTCCTCTAACCGATCTTCTCCCCCTCAAGAAAAGTCTTAATCTTCAAACC
This sequence comes from Cenchrus americanus, assembly GCA_947561735.1. Classification (NCBI taxonomy): domain Eukaryota; kingdom Viridiplantae; phylum Streptophyta; class Magnoliopsida; order Poales; family Poaceae; genus Cenchrus; species Cenchrus americanus. The sequence goes on along the minus strand of OX387244.1, from coordinate 123,601,629 downwards.
GAAGGGGCAGATTCACCTAGGCCACTTGGAAGCCTCCTCTCTCATCTTCACTTTTATATTTTCCTTTCTTCATATATTCCTAGGGAAGTCCCGGGTAGGAGATGATTTGGGTTCCTTGTAATACCCGGCTTTTTAAAGAGATAGCCAATATGGAGAGGTAACACCCCGAACCAATATCTTCCGAACTCGATGTTGCTTAACAACACCACCGGTTGATCATAGGTGAGTGGGGTCTATTGGCCACTTGGCAATCAAAGCCGAGTAAAGCCAATTCAACTCCGTGTTGGTTATCTTTGTCTCTCTTGTTCTCCCAAAAATCCATTTGCACAAAAGTGACACACTTGGATGATGGGTTCGGATAGTATTTCTTCGTTGATGGTCTCTTCCCGTGATCATACTCCAAAAACCTTCCCATGTGCCTTCATGCACATACTTGTTCCAGAGCTCCCTTTTGAAAATAGGAGACACTCGCCCATGGGTCTACGATACTAGAACATGCAATCATTTCGAACATGAAAACCAATCTAATATATCGGGGGTTGTGACCACGGTTTCGCCCTTTCCCTCCTCTCGTACTCTCACTACGCGAAGGTATTCATGACTAGACCTATGATGGTCACGGTGAAAGATGATAGATAGATAATCCAACAAAGTATGATCACATCTCAAGATCGATTGCAACCCATGGATGAAAGGAGATTACCCCATCAAGGTGCTAGAAATAGCATCGTTGATCAAGGTTACCCTTCCGACGGTGTCTTCCTTCTTCTCCACTTGTGGGCTCCTTCCAACGGAATGAGAGACTCAGCACTCCTTCATCAAGGGTATGCGCCATGGTCACGAAAATTTCCTAGGCGAATTCCTTGTGGGTGTTTGCCGACACTCCGTTAGAGAATTGCACCGGTGTCCCGTGTGAAACCCAATATGTGGAGAGCTTGGTCGTCGATGTCGACGTTCGCTACAAGCCTCTACTTAAGGCGAGCGAGCTTCTTCTCCTCCTCCGTCATGATGACATACCCCTCGGAATACCGCGGAGCATATGGAGGTGGAGCGGATGATCGTGTCAAGTGGTGAGGTTGGACGGGCGGCTCCTCCATATGTTATTGAAGTTTGGTGAACCTCATAAACGAGTTTCGTGTGGCCCTCATGCCACCAAGGAGAAGAGTGGTTCCTCCTCGGCGGTGCCGTGTCCTCCTCCATACTCCGAGGAAACTCGGAAACCGAGTGCCTCCTCGAAGAGGTTGATGGCTTAAACGACGATTATCCCTTCTTCTTCAGTGAAAAGGCTTGTAGTTTTCCTCCATGATTGCAGCACTCTCCCTCACAAATATATATCCGGGGTTTTCACCCGGTAACAAGGTACACAAATATTATGTTGGAGTCTGGACTTTGAGTGGATTAAGGATGTGGTTTGTTGCACGAAACAAACGGGGTGGATGGCTAAGTCTAAGGTGATTCCGGCCTACAAACTAGAGCACACGAACAAAGAGTTGGATGAAAGACTTACCTCTCTCCTCCTCTTGGCGCGGTTCTTCTCTAGTGCATTCATGTTGCTTCGTGATTGCGTACACCTTCCAAACGTTCCCGTCCACTCCTTCGCTTGCATTATTGCTCCTTCCACTTGATGTTTTCGCTTTGACTCACTTCCATACTCCCTTGCCTCACATGCATCCATGATATTCCTACAAAACAAAGCCTTGGCTGCCCCCCCATGCTTGTACTTTGCATGTGGTTTAAATATGTTGGAGGGGCATCCCGTGATGTATCATGGTGCATGCATGGTTAGGTTAACTAGATTGCCTCCCTTTAAGTGTGTTTAAGGCTAAGCACTCCTATTATTTCGAAATTTAAAAATATTTTTCAGAGCCATGCAAGAGCTCAAGCATAAATAGAGAAGTTTTTAACCCATTAAAAACAAATGAAAGTCGAAAATATTTTTCGACTACGTCGATTTCGGTCTCACCGGTATAGTTTGCCTTCATTAGTTGAGAGCAAGCTTTTCCCGGCTTGATCATGGGGGCATAGGTTTAGGTCCTAATTTTGATTAGATGAGAGAGATTTTGAATGAAATAAAATTAAGTGAGGCTTAGAAAAATTCTAATCTTAGAGAAACCGAGGATATGGATTTTTAAACCAACCAAAAATCAAGTTTCTAGGTTCACGCGAGTCCTACCACATGCTGAAATTTAAATAACATCTAGATATAAATTGTGGCTCTACTCGAGTGTTTTTAGCATGAAAAACAAGTCAACCACAGCACCATAATGAGGGTGAAGGGTTGAGTTAGGTTCAGAAATTTTTTTCTTTTTGGTTGTGGTTTCTCGAAAAAGAAGCAAACAATCACATAGGATGGTTCATGTAAAGGGTTTATGATCAAGCAAAATATTCAACCAAGAATTATGTCTCTAATATTGTTCAACCATTCTAAGTCTAATGTTTTGCGTAGTAAAATTCAAAACTGAATTATAAAGACTCGAAAAACCTGGAATCGGGTTGTCCTCCCGGTAGATTATTCTTGACTCGACGAAACGGGTTGCCTCCCGCCTAGCGCTTCGTTTATAGTCCATGGCTAGACTTCTTCACTTGATTACTCCGGATCAACGCTCTTTGCGTGGGTTGCAATCTTGGGTACCCATTTTGGCTTAGTCATTTTTTTTGGTCTTCACAGGCTGGCTTTGTCCTTTGGTCTTGACGGATGCAACAACTTCCTTGTGGCTCGGCATCTCGAACCCCGGTCTTCGGTTGTGATCTTCATCTCTCCCGAGTGAGTTTGAGTAGCCTTTTGCCGTCTTGGGACCTTGGAGTTGTCTCCGAAATTCTTCTTTGTTACCCATCGGGCGCCCGACAAGTTGTCCCACTTGCGTCTCTAGCATCTTCATCATGATGAACACTTCGCATGTGGATCTTGCCTTGGCGCTTTTAGGTGTTGAGCTTCTTTCTCCATCTCCATCTTCTCCATCCTCCTCTTAAGTGAACCGATATGCCACTCAAGGAATCCGGCTCGTATGCATTCAGCTCTCGCAATCGTCATGCGGATAGTTGAGACCTTGATCTTGAACGGCCTCCCGGCGTCTTGAAGGTTTATGATAGGTAGATCAACGATGTCCGGGTGCGTAGCGCTCCGGTGGTTGAGGTTGATCTTCCTTTGGACTTGGAGGTGGCGATTCCCTTGGAGATTTTGACGGTCCTTCGACTTTGGATCAAGGGTTTCCAATCCTTTAGCTTGTGTTGCACGTCACCTTTGCCCGTAAAGTTTTCCCGGATCATCCACAAAAAAGTTTGGGTTTCTTGGAGAGGTAGCCAACCATCTCCGGTTAGGGTTAGTGATAAAAAAAAATCTAAAAAGGAAAGAAAAATTAGGGTTAATCAAAAACTAGATTAGATTGATTTTTTTTTCTTTTTGAGGATGATCAAACTTAAGAGATGCAAAAGAAAATTAAAAGAAAAACTGAAAAGATAAGCGATACTAGATCGGATCTTGATTGCTTGTTCCCCGGCAACGGCGCCAAAAAAAGGGGCTTGTTGACGGTTAATAGTTGTATCAAAGTTCGTTTGTGACTTGCAAGCGGACAAGTCTCCCGTCGTAGTCAAGGGACCCTTCTTCCCTCGAGTGGTGAACCCAAGGTATCGAATCCGTGGAACAATGTGCAACGCAAGGATTCAATCTAGTAAAGCAAGGTAAGCTATCTTATGAAGGTAAGTTGCATCTAATCTACTAACTCATAAAGAAAACGAATCTAATCTAATCTACTAAAGAGGTAGCAAGAGAAAGCAAGAGATAACCAATCTAGAGAATCTAGATCATGCTTATGTTGTAGCTCCAAACAAGATAGATGAAGATAGTAAAGCGAATCTCATTAAAAGCATCTTTAAATCGTGGCCTTCCCATCCGACTCCGAAAACGCCCGCCTTTACGAACCCCCGTTCGTCACAACGTATTCCTATTCATGCGGGTAGTCTAGGGCGAGTTCGATAGAACAAGTTGAAATCACTTGGCCGGTCCGGTATGCACCTCTAGCCACCGCGGCTACAAGAGCACCCTATGTAATCTATCTTAAGTATAGATCGTAGAAGAAGCAAAACCAAGAAGAAAACAAAATCATCGAGAAGGCACTTGATCGCTAGAAATCGAATTCACTTACAAACTTCACCATGAATGATTACATGAACAAGATCACCACCGGGCCCTCCCTCGATCTTGATCCTCGCTCCGAGCTCCGACGTGGTCTTCCATGCAAGGTTCCCACGCTCGGCTAGGGAAACCCTAGACAACTAGCACGACCCTCATCTCCGAGATGGTGTCCCTCAAGCTTCTCTCGCTCCTCGGCGGCGGATTACGACTTCCTTTCTCGCGTGGCTCTCGGTCGGGGGGCTATTTATAGCCCGAGAAGCAATTAGGTCAAAGGAGAGGCCGATTGGGCCCCGAATTGGGGTGGGCCGGCCGGCTCGGGGCCGGCCGGCCCGGGCCCAATTCGGCCCATCCCGCGGCCTCGCTTCGCCCGTGTTGCTTCCCACGTCTTCTAGATGTTCTCCCCTTTTGCATGTGGGCCCTTGACGTCGGTTTCTCTCCGAATTGGACTCAACTCCTTGTCTTGCAAGATTCGAAGCACTTTTCCGGTTCGGTCCTCGGAGTTTATCGTCTTCTCGGGCTTGGTCCTTGGGCTCTTGGAGTCATGTTCACTTCATTGCTTGACTTGTATCGGGCTTCAAGGTCTTGTCATGAGGTGCTTAATGAACTTATCTCGGAAGTCTTGCTTTCAACGTTAAAACCCTGCGTAAACACATAACTCCAAAACCGACATGCACAAGTGAACTTGTTATACCACGGGGGTTAGTACCAATGAGTAAGATACAAAAGTCATGCCAACACCGAAGGTAAACTCATGGCTAGGTTGACGGATTTTCACCGTCAACATCTCCCTCATGCTTAAACCTTGCTCGTCCTCGAGTAAGCCTTCGATGGATATCATCATTGCCAAACAATGTTTAAACCTTGCACCTGATCATACATGAAAAAAAACATAATGCTCTCAAAAGTTTAATTCGTTAAAGTTCCATAATGTACTAGCCTTCACCTCTACGGAGGGTAGATTCTTATTAAGCTTATCCCACAAGTATTAACATGCTCACAAAGTTTAAATAGACCTCGAATTTTTGAAATAAAGAACGAGATAAAGAAAAGCTAAACCAAGTTCACAAATTTAAATCATCTTGTATATTGCTCATGAACTCTCTTCTCACTTGTCTCTCAAGCCTATATATTCTACTCCTTTCCCTCTCATAACATATATGTGTGGTAGGCTTTATATGGAGCTTTGGGAAAGTTTAGTCCTAACAAGATTTTATAAATGAGGTGTTGTCAAAACAAGACAAGCTTCTCATGGTCTTACCGAGACTCATCAAAAAGGTCATTGGAAAATAATGTTAAATCAAGGAGGGGAAAGAGAAAAATACACACGCTTTTAGATGAGTGGACATGTGCAAATGGCAAAGAGTGATCCCGAGGCACAAAGGAAGTCCTCGTTATCGGATTGCACATGGTTGGAAAATGAGAATGGATCTTTTTAACTTGAAGCCTTGAATGCACTCTTAGAGAACCGGGGAGTTTACTTTACGCATATTTTTTTCTTTCTCATATTTCTCATTCCTTTCTTTCTTTCTTTCTTTCTTTCTTTCTTTCTTTCTTTCTTTCATTCATTCATTATATATATATATTTTTTCTTTACCTTGAAAGTCATGATTATCACTGGATTTTTTTTCTTTCATCATCGTTCATTTTTCTTTTTCTTTCATCATCATTTTTTTAAAATATTCCCCTTTTAACTCTAAAACTGCACCGTACGTACCTCCTCCCCCATGCTTAGACGTTTCTCGTCCTCGAGCAAAGAGGCGATAAATAAGGTAGGTACCGGAAATATTTTTCCTTAGAGAGATACTTGAAATCTTCAATGTTGGCACCGTCTTGCGATCTTCCTTGAATCGATGATCCATTCTCAACGATAGGTTGTGGTCAAGGAGGTAATCACAAAAGATGATATTTGGTTTAAGGGTGGATATCCGGCGAAGTTTGTGAGATCTCCGATGCGGGGATACACAATGCACGGATAAGAGGCTAGCAAAAAGATAGATACGCAAAAACAAAATGACCAGCTTCTTAGTCTCGGGCCAGAGAAATCATGGCCTGCAATAACTCACTCAAAAATAAATCTTGTACACTAAAGTTTATGCACTCAAATATATATAGGTTGAGCAACACACAAGTGATATTTATGACAAGGTTAGCAATATTTTTGAGCATAAAAGACATATTTAATCTATTCATAACTTGAGAGCACATAAAACACTATGGGTCTTTATTTTAATCATAACCTCTGCTGAAGATTGAGCTAGCATTTAGATAATTTCAGATTTGTATTTTTAAGAGAGCACTAGTTCAAACATGCATAAATCAATTACAAAGATAAACAAAGCGGCAATTATAATCATATATCATCATGGCACGGACTTTGTAACTTTACCATAGGTAAAAACTTGGTGGTGACATTATTCATGATGAAAATAAACACTAAGATACACGCTGAAAAATTAAACTAAAAACTGAAAATTAAAGCAAAGCTGAAAATACTACGCAAACATAGGTGCAAATAAGCTGAAAATTAAAGAAGAGGGGGTAAAGGAAAGATAGCTAAAGCTCCTCCTCTCTCTAATCTTCCGCCGTGGTTGATATTGATAGTCTTGGTTGTTGTACCCTTACTCATAATGCACCACTCCTCATATGAATTGTCCGACGGTGCTAGGTGAAGGTGTCAAAGCTCATAAGCGAATGTTGCATTACCTTCACCCATTTGGTTTGCATTGGTTTGGATGGCTGCAATATTTTGCATGTTTCTTGCAGCGTATCCTCCAATGGTGGCCACATTTTGTTGTGGTTGAGGAAGGTGTGCAAATGGCTCCGCAAAGGCTACGTTGGGCACCGCAAAAATGGTGGGGGTATGGCTGCACCACTCCCCCATGCTTGCATTGGTACACCACCGTAGTAATTCGGCGGCGCCGGGTTCCTCCCAATGGTGGGACATAATTTTGTTGCACCTCCTTCTTGGGTCGTGGAAAAACCTTCTCCTAATCCTTCTCTATTTTTTTCTCCGCCGGCACAAGAAGTCCTTCCTCTAACCGATCTTCTCCCCCTCAAGAAAAGTCTTAATCTTCAAACCGGAAGGGGCGGATTCACCTAGGCCACTTGGAAGCCTCCTCTCTCATCTTCACTTTTATATTTTCCTTTCTTCATATATTCCTAGGGAAGTCCCGGTAGGAGATGATTTGGGTTCCTTGTAATACCCGCTTTTTAAAGAGATAGCCAATATGGAGAGGTAACACCCCGAACCAATATCTTCCGAACTCGATGTTGCTTAACAACACCACCGGTTGATCATAGGTGAGTGGGGTCTATTGGCCACTTGGCAATCAAAGCCGAGTAAAGCCAATTCAACTCCGTGTTGGTTATCTTTGTCTCTCTTGTTCTCCCAAAAATCCATTTGCACAAAAGTGACACACTTGGATGATGGGTTCGGATAGTATTTCTTCGTTGATGGTCTCTTCCCGTGATCATACTACAAAAACCTTCCCATGTGCCTTCATGCACATACTTGTTCCGGAGCTCCCTTTTGAAAATAGGAGACACTCGCCCATGGGTCTACGATACTAGAACATGCAATCATTTCGAACATGAAAACCAATCTAATCTATCGGGGGTTGTGACCACGGTTTCGCCCCTTTCCCTCCTCTCGTACTCTCACTACGCGAAGGTATTCATGACTAGACCTATGATGGTCACGGTGAAAGATGATAGATAGATAATCCAACAAAGTATGATCACATCTCAAGATCGATTGCAACCCATGGATGAAAGGAGATTACCCCATCAAGGTGCTAGAAATAGCATCGTTGATCAAGGTTACCCTTCCGACGGTGTCTTCCTTCTTCTCCACTTGTGGGCTCCTTCCAACGGAATGAGAGACTCAAGCACTCCTTCATCAAGGGTATGCGCCATGGTCACGAAAATTTCCTAGGCGAATTCCTTGTGGGTGTTTGCCGACACTCCGTTAGAGAATTGCACCGGTGTCCCGTGTGAAACCCAATATGTGGAGAGCTTGGTCGTCGATGTCGACGTTCGCTACAAGCCTCTACTTAAGGCGAGCGAGCTTCTTCTCCTCCTCCGTCATGATGACATACCCCTCGGAATACCGCGGAGCATATGGAGGTGGAGCGGATGATCGTGTCAAGTGGTGAGGTTGGACGGGCGGCTCCTCCATATGTTATTGAAGTTTGGTGAACCTCATAAACGAGTTTCGTGTGGCCCTCATGCCACCAAGGAGAAGAGTGGTTCCTCCTCGGCGGTGCCGTGTCCTCCTCCATACTCCGAGGAAACTCGGAAACCGAGTGCCTCCTCGAAGAGGTTGATGGCTTAAACGACGATTATCCCTTCTTCTTCAGTGAAAAGGCTTGTAGTTTTCCTCCATGATTGCAGCACTCTCCCTCACAAATATATATCCGGGGTTTTCACCCGGTAACAAGGTACACAAATATTATGTTGGAGTCTGGACTTTGAGTGGATTAAGGATGTGGTTTGTTGCACGAAACAAACGGGGTGGATGGCTAAGTCTAAGGTGATTCCGGCCTACAAACTAGAGCACACGAACAAAGAGTTGGATGAAAGACTTACCTCTCTCCTCCTCTTGGCGCGGTTCTTCTCTAGTGCATTCATGTTGCTTCGTGATTGCGTACACCTTCCAAACGTTCCCGTCCACTCCTTCGCTTGCATTATTGCTCCTTCCACTTGATGTTTTCGCTTTGACTCACTTCCATACTCCCTTGCCTCACATGCATCCATGATATTCCTACAAAACAAAGCCTTGGCTGCCCCCCCATGCTTGTACTTTGCATGTGGTTTAAATATGTTGGAGGGGCATCCCGTGATGTATCATGGTGCATGCATGGTTAGGTTAACTAGATTGCCTCCCTTTAAGTGTGTTTAAGGCTAAGCACTCCTATTATTTCGAAATTTAAAAATATTTTTCAGAGCCATGCAAGAGCTCAAGCATAAATAGAGAAGTTTTTAACCCATTAAAAACAAATGAAAGTCGAAAATATTTTTCGACTACGTCGATTTCGGTCTCACCGGTATAGTTTGCCTTCATTAGTTGAGAGCAAGCTTTTCCCGGCTTGATCATGGGGGCATAGGTTTAGGTCCTAATTTTGATTAGATGAGAGAGATTTTGAATGAAATAAAATTAAGTGAGGCTTAGAAAAATTCTAATCTTAGAGAAACCGAGGATATGGATTTTTAAACCAACCAAAAATCAAGTTTCTAGGTTCACGCGAGTCCTACCACATGCTGAAATTTAAATAACATCTAGATATAAATTGTGGCTCTACTCGAGTGTTTTTAGCATGAAAAACAAGTCAACCACAGCACCATAATGAGGGTGAAGGGTTGAGTTAGGTTCAGAAATTTTTTTCTTTTTGGTTGTGGTTTCTCGAAAAAGAAGCAAACAATCACATAGGATGGTTCATGTAAAGGGTTTATGATCAAGCAAAATATTCAACCAAGAATTATGTCTCTAATATTGTTCAACCATTCTAAGTCTAATGTTTTGCGTAGTAAAATTCAAAACTGAATTATAAAGACTCGAAAAACCTGGAATCGGGTTGTCCTCCCGTAGATTATTCTTGACTCGACGAAACGGGTTGCCTCCCCGCCTAGCGCTTCGTTTATAGTCCATGGCTAGACTTCTTCACTTGATTACTCCGGATCAACGCTCTTTGCGGGCGTTGCAATCTTGGGTACCCACTTTGGCTTAGTCATTTTTTTTGGTCTTCACGGTGGCTTTGTCCTTTGGTCTTGACGGATGCAACAACTTCCTTGTGGCTCGACGATCTCGAACCCCGGTCTTCGGTTGTGATCTTCATCTCTCCCGAGTGAGTTTGAGTAGCCTTTTGCCGTCTTGGGACCTTGGAGTTGTCTCCGAAATTCTTATTTGTTACCCATCGGGCGCCCGACAAGTTGTCCCACTTGCGTCTCTAGCATCTTCATCATGATGAACACTTCGCATGTGGATCTTGCCTTGGCGCCTTTTAGGTGTTGAGCTTCTTTCTCCATCTCCATCTTCTCCATCCTCCTCTTAAGTGAACCGATATGCCACTCAAGGAATCCGGCTCGTATGCATTCAGCTCTCGCAATCGTCATGCGGATAGTTGAGACCTTGATCTTGAACGGCCTCCCGGCGTCTTGAAGGTTTATGATAGGTAGATCAACGATGTCCGGGTGCGTAGCGCTCCGGTGGTTGAGGTTGATCTTCCTTTGGACTTGGAGGTGGCGATTCCCTTGGAGATTTTGACGGTCCTTCGACTTTGGATCAAGGGTTTCCAATCCTTTAGCTTGTGTTGCACGTCACCTTTGCCCGTAAAGTTTTCCCGGATCATCCACAAAAAAGTTTGGGTTTCTTGGAGAGGTAGCCAACCATCTCCGGTTAGGGTTAGTGATAAAAAAAAATCTAAAAAGGAAAGAAAAATTAGGGTTAATCAAAAACTAGATTAGATTGATTTTTTTTTCTTTTTGAGGATGATCAAACTTAAGAGATGCAAAAGAAAATTAAAAGAAAAACTGAAAAGATAAGCGATACTAGATCGGATCTTGATTGCTTGTTCCCCGGCAACGGCGCCAGAAAAAGGGGCTTGTTGACGGTTAATAGTTGTATCAAAGTTCGTTTGTGACTTGCAAGCGGACAAGTCTCCCGTCGTAGTCAAGGGACCCTTCTTCCCTCGAGTGGTGAACCCAAGGTATCGAATCCGTGGAACAATGTGCAACGCAAGGATTCAATCTAGTAAAGCAAGGTAAGCTATCTTATGAAGGTAAGTTGCATCTAATCTACTAACTCATAAAGAAAACGAATCTAATCTAATCTACTAAAGAGGTAGCAAGAGAAAGCAAGAGATAACCAATCTAGAGAATCTAGATCATGCTTATGTTGTAGCTCCAAACAAGATAGATGAAGATAGTAAAGCGAATCTCATTAAAAGCATCTTTAAATCGTGGCCTTCCCATCCGACTCCGAAAACGCCCGCCTTTACGAACCCCCGTTCTGTCACAACGTATTCCTATTCATGCGGGTAGTCTAGGGCGAGTTCGATAGAACAAGTTGAAATCACTTGGCCGGTCCGTATGCACCTCTAGCCACCGCGGCTACAAGAGCACCCTATGTAATCTATCTTAAGTATAGATCGTAGAAGAAGCAAAACCAAGAAGAAAACAAAATCATCGAGAAGGCACTTGATCGCTAGAAATCGAATTCACTTACAAACTTCACCATGAATGATTACATGAACAAGATCACCACCGGGGCCCTCCCTCGATCTTGATCCTCGCTCCGAGCTCCGACGTGGTCTTCCATGCAAGGTTCCCACGTCGGCTAGGGAAACCCTAGACAACTAGCACGACCCTCATCTCCGAGATGGTGTCCCTCAAGCTTCTCTCGCTCCTCGGCGGCGGATTACGACTTCCTTTCGCGTGGCTCTCGGTCGGGGGGCTATTTATAGCCCGAGAAGCAATTAGGTCAAAGGAGAGGCCGATTGGGCCCCGAATTGGGCCGGGCCGGCCGGCCGGGCCGGCCGGCCCGGGCCCACCCGGCCCATCCCGCGGCTCGCTTCGCCCGTGTTGCTTCCCACGTCTTCTAGATGTTCTCCCCTTTTGCATGTGGGCCCTTGACGTCGGTTTCTCTCCGAATTGGACTCAACTCCTTGTCTTGCAAGATTCAAGACTTTTCTCGGTTCGGTCCTCGGAGTTTATCGTCTTCTCGGGCTTGGTCCTTGGGCTCTTGGAGTCATGTTCACTTCATTGCTTGACTTGTATCGGGCTTCAAGGTCTTGTCATGAGGTGCTTAATGAACTTATCCCGAAGTCTTGCTTTCAACGTTAAAACCCCGCGTAAACACATAACTCCAAAACCGACATGCACAAGTGAACTTGTTATACCACGGGGGGTAGTACCAATGAATAAGATACAAAAGTCATGCCAACACCGAAGGTAAACTCATGGCTAGGTTGACGGATTTTCACCGTCAACATTCTCCAAGCCTCCCGCCCGTAGTCGAAACAAGAACGAGAGTGAGCTAACGACTTGACACCGGGGTTAGCACATAGAAAGTTAAACCGGTGTCGAGCCATCTCGCTCAAAGGAGGGGTTAGCAAACATCATTCCCTTGCCACCAAACTTCCCATGTCCCATGAGAGGAGTACGAGCACCACGAGGGGGAAGACGTGGTCCGTAGTTCCTCCGGAACCCAAAGCTGCGATCATCTCCCCTAAACCCGTATTGAGGATGAGTAGGGGGACGTCCAAAGAAAACCACCACGAGCCCGACCAAACCTCTCACCAAAGACGCACACCATCATCTCTCCTAGCAAACCTCTCACCACCACCTCTCCGTGGGACCCGCCAACACTCCTCACACTTCCCACACCCCGTGGAAGTGGCACTCTAGGCTCGAAATACCATGAGACCGGCAATACCGTCCCGGTTCGCTTGCTCCCTAGCAAGCCTCTCATCCCTCTTCCTCTTGTAGCAAAACTCTGCAAGATGCCTCTCCTTGCCACAATACTCACACCTGAAGGGGATGGGTTTTGGTTTTGGCTCTGGCTTCTCTCTAGGCTTCTCACCCTTCTCACTCACAAACCTCACCGGTTTCTGGAAGTCATTTGTTTTAGGTGGAAATTTGGGTGGATCTTGGGTTGTGTCAAGCTTGTTGCAAAGGTGGTTGGGCTTTGGTGTGAAAGAGTTCTTGGGTGCTTTTGGAAGTGGGACTTGGATGTCTCCGATCACCTCAAACTCGGGGTTAGACTCAACACACTTCTCATACACACTCTCCCCACTTGCTCTCTCCCACTTTCTCACCCAACTTCTCAAAACCCAAACCACGACCATCCGCTCTCTTGAACTCCTTAATCATGATTTTCAATTGAGGTTCCCGCCCCGTACAACCAACCCAACACCTTCCTCAAATAGTCATTCTCCTCATAGATGACATCCAAATGGGAAGTAAGTTCAAGATTGCACAAAGTAACTTCATCACAGCTAGTGCATGCATTGACAACATGAGATTTCAAAGAAGCTTCCAAAGAGCTAATGGTAGAACGAGCATCAACAAGCTTAGCATGCATAGTAGGACATGATTTACAAGCACCAAGAAAAGTGGGTCTAGCCTTAAGCTCATCATATTCGATCCCTAAGAGCATCCGGTTTAGCCAAAGTGGAAGCATTCTTCTCATTAAGCAACTTGATCTCATTCAACCATGCATCACACTCAAGACATTCAACATCATCGGGAGTAGTAGGAGCAAGTTTCAAAGAGTCATTCTCAAGTTTCAATTCAAGCAATTTGGACTCTAACTCTCCTACTTTCTCACTAGCATTCTCAAGTTGAGCCCTAAGATCTTTCCTCATCTTTTTGGCGTCTCTTAGCACACTATCACGGTTATCAATCAAGCCATTCAACCTAGCAATCTCGGCAAGCAAAGAGTCGGGGTCACGATTTACCTCATCCTCCGAGTCGGAGTCGCTCTCTTCCTTCTCGCTCTTCTTGCCGCTTGAGCTATGGGCCATGCCACAAAAGCCCTCAAGCGCCACACGGCTCAACCCGCCGAGATTCCGCTTGCACTCTTCTTGCCCTTGCGCCTCTCGGCATCTTCATCTTCGCTGCTTGAGCTTGACTGCTCGTCGCTTGAGCTTGAGTCGACGTCGCTCGCACCGGCCACCATCTCTCTTGCCTTGTTCTTCTTGTAGCTGCTCTTGCTCGGTCATCGCTTGGCCTTGTCCTTGCTCTTGGACTTGTTGAAGTGCTTGCCCTTGGAGGAGTACTTGTCTTCACGCCTCGGGTGCGCCTTGTACTCGTTCACCTTGTACTTGTTCTCCTCCGCTTCCGGGCACTCGGCGATGAAGTGGCCACACTTGCCACACTTGTAGCACATCCCTGAGCTCCACCTTGCATTCCTCCGACTCTCGTGTAGTCGATCGAATCTCCTTGAGAGCAAGGCCAGCTCCTCCTCACCTAGCACATCAAACTCCTCGTCTGGAATGGACATAAGAGAAGACAAGGAAAATTGTCGACAGGAAGGGTTAGATTTGCCCTTTGATCCGCCCACAAGAGCAAGACTATGGTCAGTCGAGCCCTCATGCTTGGATTGCAACTTCCTGTCAACCTCAGCCGACTTGAGCTTATAAAAGAGGTCATCCAACTCAATAGTCAAATACTGCCCGGACTCCTTGATGGCCTCAACCTTAGCACCCCAAACATTTGGGTCCAAGACATGCAAGAGCTTCAAAGCCCGATCATGCTCGGTGTAAGGAAAATCCTCAACATTAGCTTTCATGTTGTTCACGATGGCGGTGAACCTCGAAACATCGCATCAATGTCCTCACCGGAAGAGTAGTGAAGTTCTCATATTGCATCCGGTAAGAGACAAAGAGGCGAGTCTTCACATGGTTATCACCACCGTGAGCAACCAACAACTTCTCCCAAATTTGCCAAGCAAGATTCAAATGGCGAACACGCTCAAACTCTGGATCACACAAGCTTCGGACCAAGTGATCAACGGCTTTTGCATTAGCCTCATACTTGGCCTTAGCACCGGCATCGGTCACCATAAGAGTATGGATGTTGACCGAAATAGCATAGGTCTTGTCAAGCACAATGAAATCCAACAGCTTCCCACGAAGAAAGATCATCATACGAGCCGCCCACTTGTGGTAACCCTTGCCATCGAAGTGCGGCGGACCGCCCCGCTCAACGTAAGCTTCCCACGAATCGAACCAAGAAGCAAAGCTCACGAGGCTGCGGCGGACCGTCCGGCCAGAGGGGGCGGACCGTCCGCACCGGCCTCGCGGACCGTCCGGCCGCTACCGCGGACCGTCCGCGCCAACACCGCGGACCGTCCGGCCTACTCCGCGGACCGTCCGTTAAATCACACGGAACCAACGGGGACGCACCCGAATAACGGACCGTCCGCGGGGAGCACGCGGACCGTCCGTCGAGCACCCGCGGACCGTCCGCCCGCACACGCGGACCGTCCGAAACTTCGTCCGACCAAAACTCCAAGCCACGACGGATCGAAACAAAAGACGAGCAAGAACACGAAGAACACCGACGAACACCGTTCACGCGGACCATCCGCCCGCCCCTCGCGGACCGTCCGCCGTGCACGGACGAACGAAAACAGCCCGACCCCTAAAGTCAACTCCCCCAAATCATCATCGGATTTCCCAAATGGTTGAAGTTGTGGAGACAAGGGTTTGGGGACTTGAAAAGCGTCACACAAGGATGCTATAGCCCAAAAATCTTGCCTCCTAACTCCCTAAATCACCGGGAATCGCGAATCCTTTGAGCACCACCAAAAGCTAGAGCACCTAACGAAAATCTTCGAATCGAAGTGGTTTCCCGGCGGTTGAGGGCACAAGATCAATCTCAAAGATGCACGAGACATCTATCCATGTTTCCCTCAAAGAAATCCGGGGAGAAACCCACTCAAATCCGCGGAATCGCACCGAGAACAAGGGCACGAAAACAGACACAAAAAGACCACGAAAAACATAACTCCGAATCTTCTATACAAACCAGGAAAGATTCACAAGGTCTATCATGCTACCCTAGCATCCATCCCTCTCAACAAATCTCTCATGAAGCTCTCATGCTAGCCTAGAGAAAATGGAAGGAAAATAGCTACGAAAAAGAGAAATGGGAGGGAGGAAATGAAACCCTAAGTCGCGGAGAGAGAGAGCCATCCACACACACTCATGGCTTATATATCAGGTCCCGCCGGAGTGGTAAATGACTCGACTACCCCTAACTTAACTACTGGCGATACAACCCACTTAGGGGCATTTAGGTAATGTTTGTGGGTCTTGCCATCGGACGGCCACGCCTTTGCTGCACCCCACGTCCTCCCGACGCAAGCCATGCGATCCCGCCGCGTGTCCTCCGCCTCGAAGCTTCCCGACACGCCCGGATCCCGTCTCCGTCGTGTTGGGCCCTCGGACTTCGTTTTGAGGCCCAAACCAAGAAACCGTCCGCCGATGGTTTTGTGGGCAAACCACCAAACCCCGCGTGCCCGGTCCGGCCTCCCGCCAAACCACTTGACTCGACGGCCACCGTGCACTAGCTCGATTGTCCATGACTTCGTCTTGCTCGTGTCGCCACCATGTGGCCCGCACCCGGTCCCCCGTCCACCGGTCCCTCGAACCGAGCCTACTTGTCTCTCCATCTCCCGGATGCCCCTCAAGGTCGAAGACCTTTCGCGCCCGTTCTTCACCCGCAACAACACGAACTAGGCCGCGGCCTACACCTCGCGCACTAAGCCAAGAGTCGGTCCAACACCCGTTGTCAATCACTCATCACCGAGGAGCGGTCATCCATCGACCACCGGGACGCTCCCCGGTCCTCACTCAAAAGCTAAGGCTAGCTAGCTAGCTCTCCCCCACGCTAAAAACATACGACGTCCTCGTCGTATCTTACGAAATTCCTAAGGGGAAAACTAGACCTAGTGATACTTCGAGCAAGTATTGCACCACTTGCCTCTCATGTTTCCAACTATGCCAAAAAGTTTGCGCACGTTACGGTTGAGGAACTTGTAGTTGTCTCAAACTACGTGCTCCAAATCCTCCATACACCGCTTCATCGCTTCCATGGCTTGAAGACATTCATCGACCGACGCGTAGAGATGCCCGACGGATTGACGGCAAGTTCGACAACACATCGGATGCAATTCGAATGGGTCTTCATCGCCATTGTCTCCACCGTCGTCACCGCCGTCGTCGCCACCTCCATTGTCGTTGCCGCTCTCGTTGCCATCGTCGTTGGGGCCTTCGGGCGTCCTCTCCTTGGGCTGCTCGTCCCAAATGTAGAGGTCGTTATCTTCGACGGGATTGCGAGATGCAAGAGCTCCGTCGGGACACGCCCTCCGCAACGGATGCGGGCGGTCCTCTCAACGGGTAGCTTGAGCTCGCATTGCATCGCCTCCTCCATCGATGGCTCATTAGCTTCTAGCTTCAACTCTAAGCTTCTTGGGGACACAATGGCTGCTGCAAGGGTGCAAAATATTGCTTGAAGGGGTTGATTCCCAAGCTCCCAATTCGGCCAAATAAATAGTCCGAAGAGGAAATCTCTAGGAACCCCATTTTTCTTTTTTAAACTTCCCTTAAAATTTTCTCGACCGAAGAAGGAAGTCGAAAAGGAGCAATTCGGGCAAGAATCGGGGATGACGCCGCCGGGACCCAACGGTCCGGTCGGCTCGGGCCGGCCGGCCCACCCCGTCTCGGGGGCCGGGCCGGTCCGGTTTTCGTGAACCGCCCTTTTTTCACCTCCTTAGCCCATGGGAAAAAGTTGGCCGAGAAAATCTTCGCGAGAAACTCCAGAAAACTAAAAGAAAAACTATTTACGAAATTCATGCCTTGTTTTTCATCCTAGGCGGGACGTTCGGGCTCTTCCTCCATGGTGAAGACATCAACATGGTGAAGAGGCACGACGTCGGGTTCGTAATAAACCTTAAGCCGCTGACCATTCACCACAAATTGATCGCCGTTTATATCCATAATGGTTACCGCTCCGTTGGAGAGCACCGAATGCACAACATAAGGTCCGTCCCACTTGCTTTGCAATTTCCCCTTTCCGAAGGTTTTAAACCTCGAATTGTAGAGGAGGACCTTATCTCCTTCTATGAATTCTTTATTTTTCAATCTTTTATCATACCACCTTTTGATTATGTCCTTGTATATGCTTGCATTTTCATACGCTTTCAACCTCAACTCCTCTAGCTCTCTTATTTGGATCCTTCGTTTCACCACCGCGACATCGAGATCGAGGTTCATCTCTTTAATCGCCCAATAGACTTTATGTTCCAACTCAACCGGAAGGTGGCAAGCTTTTCCATAGACGAATTGATAAGGGGTCATACCTATCAGTGTCTTGAACGCCGTTCGATAAGCCCATAAAGCTCCGTCTAATTTCTTTGACCAATCCTTGCCTCCCTTCTCAATGGTTTTGTTGAGGATGCTTTTTAATTGCCTATTTGACATCTCCGCTTGTCCGTTGGTTTGTGGGTGATAGGTCATAGAGACCCTATGCTCAATTCCCAACTTGGACAAGCACTTTTTGAAATTCTTCCCGGTGAAGTGAGTTCCTCCAACACTTATCAAGACTCTCGGTGTACCGAAACGAGGAAAAATCACGTTCTTGATCATAGTAATGGACTCCTCCGTGGAAGCTTTACGACATGGTATAGCCTCTACCCACTTGGATACATAATCAACCATGACTAGGATATACTCAAATCCAAATGAGTTTTTAAAAGGCCCCATGAAGTCTATACCCCATACATCGAATATGTCGATTTGTAGGTTGTATTTCAAAGGCATAGAATTTCTTTGAGAGATGTTTCCGGTTCTTTGGCATTCGGGGCATGATGCAACATATCTTTTAGTATCTTCATGCATCTCCGGCCAAAAGAATCCGCTTGACCATACTTTTGCTTGGGTTCGAAAATGGCTATAGTGCCCACCGTACTCTGCCGAGTGGCACTTTCTCAAAATCTCAACCCTCTCTTCTCTTGGCACACATCTTCTCATCACTCCATCATTGCCAAGTTTGAAGAGGTATGGTGCATCCCAAAAGTATTTTTTACTTTCGGAGATTATCTTCTTTTGAGAGTTCTTATCTAGATGATCGAGAGTCATCTTTCGAATTGTTCGAATGATATCGATCATCCAAGTATCCTTATCAAGCACTCGATAGAGGTGGTCATCTCTCATCTAATCTTCGATGGGCTCTTTATCATCTTGTCCACGATTCATCCTAGACAAATGATCGGCCACAACATTTTCCACCCCCTTTTTATCACGAATTTCAACATCAAACTCTTGGAGAAGAAGGATCCATCGAATCAAACGTGGTTTAGCTTCTTTCTTAGCCAAGAGATACTTGATGGCTGCGTGATCGGTGTAAACAATGACCTTCGTGTTCACAATGTAAGATCTGAATTTTTCGAAAGCGAATACCACCGCTAGCAACTCCTTTTCCGTAGTGGCATAATTTAATTGCGCCCCACTTAGAGTTTTGCTAGCATAGTAAACGGCGTGAACTCGGCCTTCCTTTCTTTGACCCAAAACCGCGCCTACGGCGTAGTCACTTGCGTCACACATGATCTCAAAAGGTTAGCTCCAATCCGGAGATTGGATGATGGGAGCACTCACCAATGCACTTTTCAAGGTCCGAATGCCGCTAGGCACTTCTCATCAAAGTCGAAAACCACATCCTTTTGAAGAAGATGCGTTAAAGGTTTAGTGATCTTTGAGAAGTCCTTAATAAATCTTCTATAGAATCCGGCATGGCCTAGAAAGCTCCTTAAGGACTTAACATCCGTAGGAGGTGGGAGTTGCTCAACCGTCTCTACCTTAGCCTTGTCCACTTCAATTCCTCTCTCGGATATAACATGTTCGAGCATTATGCCTTGCCTAACCATGAAGTGGCACTTTTCCCAATTTAATACCAAGTCTACCTCTCGCGCACCTCGTGAGGGCCTTTTCCAAGTTTGCCAAGCAATCCATGAACATCTTCCCATAAACGAAAAAATCATCCATGAACACCTCGACAATTTCTTCGATGAATTTCGAAAATACGGCCATCATGCAACGTTGAAAAGAGGCCGGAGCGTTGCATGGACCGTAGGGCATCCTTCTATATGCAAACGTTCGGTAAGGGCACGTAAACGTCATCTTGTGTTGATCGTCGGGTGAATGGGATTTTGCATGAACCGCGAGTATCCATCGAGAAAGCAAAAATAAGCATGGTTTGCTAACCTCTCGAGCATCTCGTCGATGAACGGTAGGGGGAAGTGATCTTTCTTCGTCGCTTTGTTAAGCTTACGATAATCAATACACATCCGCCACCCGGTCATAGTTCTTTGCGGTATCAATTCGTTCTTCTCATTCTTCACCATGGTTAAACGTCCTTTCTTTGGTACACAATGTACCGGGCTCACACATTCGCTATGCGGAACCGGGTAGATGATTCGGCATCAAGTAACTTGATGACCTCTTTCTTTACTACCTCTCGCATGGCATGAGTTAGCCTCCTTTGGTGGTCCACTACGGGCTTACATTGGTCTTCCATTGGTATACGATGAGTGCGAAGGTACGGGCTAATACCTTTGAGATCATTAATCGAATATCCAATCACCTTCCTATGTTTTTCAATAAAATCAGCAACGCCTCATTTTCTTCAGACTCAACTCGTCACTCACGATGACCGGATAGGTCTTGTCGGGGCCCAAAAAATCATACTTAAATCCTTTGGCAAAGGTTTAAGGTCTACCTTGGGCGCTTGTGGCTCCTCGGGTTTAATTTCTCCTATGTCTTCGAATTTTCCTTCCTCCACGCTTCCATCATGTGGTTCCAAACCTTTCGTTGCTTCTTCTAGTTCTTCATCTTGTTGATCACTAATTTGATTTTCCATCGCTCTTTGCAGCGGGTCTCTAAGGGTTTCAACAAAACAAAGGCTATCTATCTCTTCTACTTCTTCATCTTCGAGAGGAAAGGGTGTAAGGTGTTTAAAAGCACGAAGAAAGTTATATGTGTACTTTGTTCCATTAAGGTTCATTGTTACCTTGCCTTCTCCGGCATCTAACACGACATCAACCAACTTAAGAAAGGGCCTACCTAAGATTATGTGATCATGATTACTATGGTAAGCATCAATAACAAAGAAATCAGTTGTTATGTAACTTCTAGAGATTTTTACTTTCATGTTGCAAGCAATACCTAGAGGTTTGATAGTTCTACCATCTCCCATAATTAATTTCGTTGATGTTGGAGCTAAGTCTAGGTTGTGGTCTTGAACTTTATCGTAAATTTTAGAAGATAGGACACTTACTTGGGCTCCGATGTCGCATAAAGCTTTGCATTGAACTCCGTTGATCTCGCAACTCAAGTGTGGTGTCATCTTCTCTTCTTCTTCGGATCCTATCGCGTAGATTTCGGCGAGGTGAGCGTATGGTGATGCTTCGGGCTTGATCCCCATGATTCTCTTCACCTCAGCTATGTGTTCCGGATCCACTATGTCATCTCCAAAGAGCTTATGAAAGATCTCACCAGTGGTTTCAAGGTCGTATGAATTTTCCGCTTTCTTCTCCGGTGGGAAATCCACTTCCAATGCTCTCGCCATTCCCTTTTGATTAGGGAACGGTCTTCTCTTGTCGAATACTTCTCCGTAATCGATAGGAACCCAATCCATCGGTTCGAACTCCCTTAGTGGCTTCGCGCTTGACATGCTTCTCTTGTTCGTCTCATTCGGTACGGCGAAGTCAATGCTCGGCGTAGTTCTTGACTTGATGTGTTCCTCTTCAAGCTTTTCCGCGATTGGTTCCTCTTTTGTGACTTCCGGGTTGCCTATTTAGAAAATTCAGCACACTTCTTCTTCCTCGAATTATATTCCGGCTCTTCCGCAAGTCTTGTTTCCAAATCTCTTCGCATGGCAGCCACTTTACTAATTTTTTGTAGAAGTTGGGCGGCTTCCGTGAGTGTTTTCTCCATGAGATCCCCGCCTGCACACATTTCGACGTGTTGCATGCAACTAGGGGTTAGGGAAAAGAAAAATGTATGCAAGAGTACGTCACCGGTGAAGCCGAATTTTGGTCCTTGTTCGATTAACCCATTAAACCTATCTCGGGCTTGGTCTATCCCTTCCTCTTCCCCTTGCATGAAATTGATCACTTGCCTCCTTAGATGTTGAACCTTGCTAATTGGAAAGAACTTCTCGCAAAACTTCTTTGTCAACTTGTTCCAGCTTGCCTTCAACTTCAAAGGACGCAAACGAGTACCATGTCTTTGCATTGCCGGCAAGTGAGTAGGGAAAGAGATTCCATTTGAACCATTCATCGGGA
This sequence comes from Cenchrus americanus, assembly GCA_947561735.1. Taxonomy (NCBI): domain Eukaryota; kingdom Viridiplantae; phylum Streptophyta; class Magnoliopsida; order Poales; family Poaceae; genus Cenchrus; species Cenchrus americanus. The sequence continues at coordinate 123,579,652 of OX387244.1, read as the reverse complement.
ACTCCTTCTAGACGCACCGTGTTGCATATCATCGTGAAATCCCTTATGTGTCTATATGGGTTCTCCGTAACCATCCCTTCAAACGGGTTTGCTGCCACCATATCGATGATCTAGGATTTAATCTCATACTTGGTCTCTTCGAGTTTCGAATCCGACTCTTGTACTTTTATGTCTTCACATCGAGGGCTAGCGTAATCCCTTAATGATTTCTCCCGGTTCTTCCACGGGTTGATTAACGAATGCCATCTAGACAATAAGATGAAAACAAAAACAAAAACGAAACAAGTGTTTTTCTAGATAATATATGTTAGATAAAGCAAATAAAAGATAAACTAAAGTATAAAACTAAGTTAGATGCAAATCAAACGATGTAAACTAGCTTGCTCCTCGGCAACGGCGCCGAAAAAAGGGGCTTGTTGACGGATAAAAGACGTATCCCTCTACGATCCGCAAGCGTACGGACCCCACACCTTTTTCACCACGGGATTCCCAAGGTTCTTGTCAATCCGCGGAGCAAGGGGATTACAAGCGTTCAATCTACTTCTAAGCACTAGCTACTAAAACCCTAACTACTATTATACTAGAAAACAACTAAACTACACTAGAGAGAACGATAAGTGATCAAAGTAGGAGACACTCGCCCATGGGTCTACGATCATGCAATCAATTAAAGACATTAAACAAATCTAATCTATCAGGGGTTGTGACCACGTTTTCGCCCTTTCCCTCCTCTCGTATCGTCACTACGCGAAGGTATTCATGACTAGACCTATGATGGACACGACGTATTGAATTGATCCAAGGAAGCATTAGGGCCCTACTCCCTTTACGGTAAGGTAGCTAATCCTTAAGCATTAAAGTATATTCAACACAAGATGATAGATAGATAATCCGACAAAGTATGATTACATCTTACGATCGATTACAACCCATGGACGAATAAGGAGATTACCCCATCAAGGTGCTGATCATGGCACCGTTGATCATGGTTTCCCTTCCGATGGTGTCTTCCTTCTTCTCCACGAGAGGGTGCTTCCTTCGAGGTAGTTGATCTCCCTCCAGAGATCCTCCTCCTCTCTCTATCTTGTGGATGGCCTCCCGGTGTGAATGGCTCTCCCTCTCGTCGAATGGCGGCGCCTCCAGGGTTTTAGGGTTGAAGATCCTTCGGGTGCAAAGAAAGGGGGGCCGAACCGGCCACCGAGTGGGCTGGGCCGGCCGGCCTGGGCCGACCGGCCCAGGCCCATCTCGGCCGGTTCGATCACCCCTTTGATCCCGGGGTCCTCATGAGATTATGCACTTTGCCCCCTCCACTTGCATGATTTTGACGATGTCATCCTCATGTCCAAGATGGAGGTTCTCTTCGCATGAAGTTCGGTCTTTTACGCTTCAATCCCCGGGGGGTGTTCCTCGTAGCACTTCGGTCCTTGCCACCATTGGAAGTGATTTCATCAAGCTCATGAACACGAACAAGACTCCGTAAATGCTCCTTTGAACTTGTTGCGAATCCGTCCTTTATGTCCATGTTTTCCTACATAAACACAACACTTCCAAATGCATGCGCATAGATGAACTTGTTATATGATTAGTGTGCCTAGTGGCGGGTTAGTTCCATAATCAAATCCAAACCAAAGTGTAATGAACATGCTAGGTGTACCAAAATACACCGTCAACAAGGGCCTAACGCCCCCTCGGGGCGATTCTCCGCCTCGCTTGAGGGCCTAGCAACCCCTCGGGCGATTCTCCGCCTTGCTCGAGGGCCGCCCCATGCTCGTGACGCCACGTCGGCTCCCCCCGACCGAGCATTAAATGCTCGGCACACCACGGGCGCCGGGTCAAAAGCGAATCCTCGCCACGCCGGCCCTCGACACCGCCTAGGAATCATATCCCGCGCCGCTCCACCAACCCTCCTTGTGAGGCCATCCCCGGCACTGTGCGGGAGCTGTGCGGGAGGGCCGGTGTCAACTCCGTGGCACTATGCCGCCCACTCCCGTACGACCTCCACGTCGCACCCCTCGAAAGATGACGGCGGAACCCTCGAAAGAGGTACGCACGCCAACCCCACACCCACGCGGGACGACGCCGTGACGTTGGGCCGCTGGAGCGCGTCTCCTCCGTCACCTCCGGCCCCGTACGACTATCCCCTCCACCGTGCTACCATCCCCGCACCGCAAAGCACCATCCTCGGCGCCGTAGGAGACAAGGATGACAAGACATCGCACACCCGCTCTTGTGCATCCTTCGGCCTTCCGTCGGTCGCACCCTCGAGTTAGCGTACGGACGGCGACAAAAACGGGAAGCTCCCACACAACCACCCTCGAAGCCACTCCCGGCGAGGTACATGACTCGCCACGACGCCCGACGGGAGCGAGATTCGTCAGGATGACCATCAACTCCACGGCACTGTGCGCCATGCCGCCATATGTAGCCTTAGAACTGTGCGGCACGATTGTAAACAGCCTCCCCTTGGCCTATAAAATGAGGAGGCGGTCTCCTAGCCGCGGGGGGCGACGGATAGCTGCTCACTTGCATGTTTCCGCCTTCACCACGATATTGGCACTTTGCCTCAATCAAACCTCAGGGACCTAGAGGCTTTCCTTCCTCTCCCGCCAAGCTTGTAGCCCCCTCTCGCAAGCACTACGGTGCAACGCAATACAGCGCCCCGAGCGCACCCCCGTCGGATGTACGGTCCACGGCGGAACCAGGATAAACCCGCGTCATTTGTGTTGCTTAGCACCGGCCATCGAGAGATAGATCTCAGTGCTCTTACTACTTAGTGTCGGGACTATTTTCCGCACCGACAGTTGGCGCGCCGGTAGGGGAACACGTTGAAGATCGGCTCCTCACCGGCCATCTCGATAGTGATCCGCACCGAGTACAGGTCCCAGAGGTACTCCATGGGCAGTTCGGACCCCCTCCCAACCGGATTCGAAATCCGGTTTGGGAGCCTGAATTTCCAAGCCACGGGGAACGGCTACCTCATGTGCATCACCAACCGTGACGAGCTCCACCCGTGGCGGTCGACCGGGCCGGGCCCAAGTCCCGCCATGCCCGCTACCGACGCTCCGGCACCCGCTCGGGGAGGATGCTGTGGGCGCTTCGACACCTCGACGCCGACGACGTTCGGCCGGCGCTCGTGCTAGACACGAATGGAGTGACGTTGGGCCGCGCGCGCCGTGGGGCGAGGCGAGACGACCGCACCCACGGGGCGGCACGCGGCTACCGAGTCGTAGCTTCCCTACGGGATGCGCAACACGCGGCGGCATACGCTTCATCCGCCAACACCGATGTGGTGACATACGAGGACCTCCCCGGATACCACCCGCCGGCGGTCCGAACCTCGTTGCCACCACCAACGACGAGTCGTATCATGACTCGGCTAGCGAGCCGCCCCCGCCGACCTCACACGGGTACGCCGAGTGTGACTTCTCCGGTGTGCCGGACACGGTGATGTTCCGGCGGTTCCTCGATGACGCGGAGTACTAGTTCGACCGCTCCGATGACTCTAGCGCCGGAAGCTACGACCCGGCACGCGAGTGCTTTATGGTGGTTGTCAACGACCAGGCCGACGGCCGCGAACGCGACGGGGGCTAGCGACGGAGACGCACCCCAAAACACGGGGACGAGCGCACCCCGAAACCCGGGCCAAGCGTACCTCCAACCTCTCCAACGGGAGGCATGGACATCAACACACAACCGGCTCAAGCACGTGAGCTCGAGGCTAAGCTCGCGAAGAGTATCACGCAAAGTGCGACTACTACGCGCTTCAATTGCCGGAGAGGCCTCGACGCGGTGCGAACGCGTGTGTGAGCCGGGCAAGCGAGCCCGCGAGCACATCAACGCCGACTTCAACGTCGACGACCCAAACACGCCACCACGCACGAGTCGAAGCTCATCGCAGCGGCGACACCGCTCCGGGCCATGCCCGCGCCCTCGACACCCGAGGCGCGAAACCCCGCACGGTGAGGCACAAGCTCTTATTGAGCGAGCGACCGCACAATAGGACGAAAGCTCGGCATCCCCGCATACGCCGGCAAGGCGGCGCGCGGGACGACGGAGGCACCCAAGGCCAAGAGGCGACCATCCACGCGGGCGACGCGGAGGGGCAACCAACCAACTAGGGAATAATGCCGGTCGGGGAGCGCATTCTTGATACTCGCGCGCGAGCCCAAGACGGCGACGCCCGCAACATCATCAACGCTCGCCGAAAGGGCGACGTGGAGGCATGGGCGGCGGTGGGCTACCACCCTCGGCGGGGCGGTCGCTACGACAGCCGTGAGGATCACTCACCAACGCCGGAACCCCCGGGAACCCGTGTGTTCAGCCGGGAGATCTGCACGGTGAGCTTCCCCCAGTGCTTCTGCTAGCCCACCTCAATCGACAAGTACACGGGGGAGACGGACCCTCGTGTGTGGCTCAATGACTACCGCCTAGCCTGCCAGCTGGGCAGCGCCACCACCGACGAAGTGATCATCCGCAACTCCGCCACCGCACCTCGCGGACTCGGCCCGGACGTGGCTCGAACACCCGCCGCCCCGCTTAGATCCACAACCGGGATGACTCGGTTCGCACGTTCGTGGGGAACTTCCGGGGGCACATACGTGCGCCCCGGGAACTCTTGGGACTTGCGGGCGTGCACCCAGAAGCCCGACGAGTCACTCCGCGATTTCATACGACGCTTTTCCATGCGCTATACCGAACTCCCGAGTGTGGCTCGGTCGAGATCGTGCACGCCTTCCTTGAGGGCACGACCTGTCGGGACCTCGTGCACGAGCTCGGGCGAGCTCGCCGGTCGACTCTAACGAGCCGTTCGACATCGCCACCGGCTTTGCTTCCGGAGAGGAGGCGGTGGGGGGCATCTTCGACGGCAAGAAGGGCAAGCGCATGGATGACGTGCCCACGAAGAGCAGCAAGTCCAAGGATCCCCTGCGAAGCACAAGCATGACAAGAAGGGTAAGAAGCTCCGCCGCAAGGCACACACGCATGGACGCGACAACGACGAGGACAAGGTCCTCGCGAGCCGACCCGGCCCGCAAGGGTCCTCGAGCGGCCCCTCGAGGCCCCCGTGTGTTCAACGACATGCTGAAAAAGCCGTGCACGTACCACAAGACCACGATCAACCACACCCTCGAGCGGTGTGACATGCTCAAGAAGTACTACGGCCACGCCGCCGCGAAGGAAGGCGAGGCTAAGAAGGATGGCGGAGACGGGGATGCCGGCGGCTTCCGGCGGTGGAGAACGTCTTCCTCATCTTCGGGGGTCCAACCGTGGACATGTCCAACGGCCCGGTGCAAGCGGGAGCGGCATGAGGTCCTCGTTGCGGAGAAGGTTCCTCCTTCCTTCCTCGACCGGGTCGGGGGACACCATCACCTTCAGCCGCGAGGATCACCCGAACCGCATCCCCAACCCGAGCTAGTACCCATTTGTTGTCGATCCGGTCATCGACAACTCGCGGTTCTCAAAGGTGTCGATGGACACGGGCGGCAGCCTCAACATCCTCTACGCGCACACCCTACGGCTGATGGGGATCGGGTTGGACCAGCTGTGGCCCAGCACGATGTTGTTCCATGTTGTCGCTCCAAGCAAGCGTGTCCAGCCCCTCGGGCAGATCGATCTGCCTGTCTGGTTCAACACACTAGACAATTTCTGTAAGGAGACCCTCACCTTCGAGGTGGTGGGGTTCCGGGGCGCGTACCACACTATCCTTGGGCGTCCGTGTTACACCAAGTTCATTGAAGTCCCGAACTACACCTATCTCAAGATGAAGATGCGGGGCCAAAGGGCGTCATCACCGTAGGCTCGTCGATCGAGCACGCATTCGACTCGCGATGTCGAGTGCGTGGAGCACACCGAGGCTCTAGAGCTTGACGAGGCGCTCGTTACGAACCCGGAGAAACCGGTCAACGAGGACCTCGACTCCTCGGCCAAGCATGCGGGCAACTTCGAGGTGGCCGAGCAAACAAAGGAGGTTCCCCTCGACCCTACTACACCCGAGGGCAAGGCGTTGAGGGTCGGTTCCACCCACCCGAAATAGGAAGTGGTGCTTGTCGACTTCCTCCGTGACAACGGCCCGACATCTTCGCGTGGAGCCCCTCGGACATGCCGGGCATCCCGAGGGAGGTCGTCGAGCACTCCCTTGACATCCTACCTCACTCCCGAGCCGTGCAACAATGGCCGCGGCACTTCGATGAAGAACGACACCGGGCGATCGGAGTGGACCCGCGGAAGCTCCTCGAGGCCGGATTCATCAAGGAAGTCTTTCACCCTACGTAGCTAGCCAATCCTCAATTAGTTAAGAAAAAGAATGGGAAGTGGAGGATGTGTGTAGACTACACCGAGTTTGAATAAAGCACGTCCCAAAGTTCCTTTTCCTATGCCACGAATTGATCGATTGTAGATTCTCTTGCGGGGTGCGAGCTCTTATGTTTCCTTGATGCCTATTCCGGTACCACCAAATAAAGATGAAGGAGTCTAATCAACTCGCGACCTCCTTCATCACGCCATTCAACATGTTTTGCTACGTAATGATGCCATTTGGCCTCCGAAACGCGGGCGTTACGTACCAACGGTGTATGCGGCACGTTTTCGGAGACCACATCGGGCGGACCATTGAGGCATATGTAGACGACATAGTCATGAAAACCGGGAAGGCGGATGACCCGGTTAACGACTTGTGCACCGTGTTTGATTGCTGCGGGCTAACGGGGGTGAAACCGAACTCCAAAAAATGCGTCTTCGGGGTGCAACGCGACATGTTGCCGGGATACATCGTTTCCCGGTGGGGCATCGAGCCCAACCCCGAAAAAGTCACGACCCTCGACCGGATGGGCCCAATTCGAGACCTTAAAGGGGTGTAGAAGGTGTTGGGGTGACTTGCCGTCATGAGCCACGTCATCTCGCGGCTCGGCGAGAAGGGTTTGCCCCTCTACGGCTCCCCGAAGAAGCACGAGCGCTTCTCCCGGACCGTCGAGGCCTAGGAGGCACTTGATAAGCTCAAGACGACGCTCGCCCATGCGTCGATCCTTACGCCACCTCAAAATAGCGAACCTCTCGTACCTCTACGTCACCGCAACCACCCGTGTGGTCGGCGCGGTCATCGTGGTGAGCGAATAGAGGAAGGACACACCCCGCCGGTCCAAAGGCCGGTGTACTACATCGGCGAGGTGTTGTCCGAGACTAAGGCGCGGTACCCGCAAATCCGGAAGCCGCTTTACGCGGTGGTGCTCACTCGTCGCAAGCTGCGGCACTACTTCGAGGCCCACCCGGTTACGGTAGTCTCCTCATTTCCGTTGGGGGAGATCATCCGTAACCCGACGCCACGGGTAGGATCACTAAGTGGTCCGTGGAGGTCATGGGCGAGTCACTCGCCTACACGCCGCGCAAGGAGATCAAGTCCTAGATTCTTGCGGACTTCGTCGGCGAGTGGACGGACACGCGCCGCCCCCATTGCGGATTCGGGCCGAGTGTTGGACCCTTTACTTTGATGGGTCGGTAATGAAAACCGGGGGGGCGCGGGCCTGCTCTTCATCTCACCCCCGGGGAGAACATGAGGTACGCGGTGCGCTTGCACTTCCCCACATCCAACAACATGGCGGAGTACGAGGCCCTCCTCCGCGGCCGTCGAATCGCCATCGAAACGAGCATCAAGCACCTCGACGTCGGGGGAGACTTGCGGCTCGTAATTGACCAAGTCATGAAGAATGCGAGCCGTCACAACGAAAAGATGGAAGCATACCGCAATACCGTGCGCGCCCTCGAGGACAAATTTTACGGCATCGAGCTTAATCACGTCCCGCGCAAGTACAATGAGGAGGCGGACGAACTCGCAAAGATTGCGTCGGGGTGAATCACCGTTCCCCCAAATGTTTTCGCGCGAGATGTCGCGAAGACGTCCGTCGACCTCGGATCACCACCCTCGAGTCGGGAGGAACCCTCGGAGGTTCCCTCGAATCCAGCGGGTGTGGAGCCCATGGACGAGGACCCCTCGAACGAGGCGTACGTGCTCTCCTTGCTCAAGGGTTATGGTGTGGACGAAGCTGAGGCTATGGAGATAGAGTCACCCCCCCACGCGCAGAGGATTGGCGGGACAAATACCTCGCTTCGATTGATCGAGGGGAACTTTCCCCCAATCGGTCCGAGGCCGAGCGCATCGCCGGGATGGCCAAATCGTTCCCTTGCGCTCGACGGTGAGCCGTACAAGCGTGCCGCGTCCGGCATCCCGCGACGAAGTGCATCCCCATCCCCCACGGTCACGAGCTCATTCGAGACATTCATGCGGGCGTGTGTGGCCACCACGTGGCGCCGCGCACCCTCGTGGGCAATGCATTCCGCCAGGGCATCTATTGGCCCACCGTGGTCGCTGACGCCAACGAGGTCGTGCGCACCTGTGAAGGGTGCCAATTTTACGCCCGCAAGACCAATCTCCCGGCTCATGCCCTGCAGACCATACCTGTTACATGGTCGTTCGCCGTGTGGGGGTTGGACATCGTCGGGCCCTTGCGAAAGGTGCCCATGGGCTACACCCACCGTGCGGTCGCCGTGGCCAAATTCTCTAAGTGGATCGAGGCACGCCAATCACAAACCTCGGGGTAGAGTAGGCCGTGTCTTTCTTTACCGATATCATCCACCGGTTCGGAGTGCCGAACTCCATCATCACCGACAACGGCTCCCAATTTCGCGGGCAGGAAATTCCTAGAATTTTGTGACAAACACCACATCCGTGTGGATTGGGCAAGCGTCACACATCCACGGACCAATGGTCAAGTGGAGCGTGCCAACAACATGATCCTACAAGGCCTTAAGCCTAGGATTTTCGACAGTCCGAACAAGTCCAACCGAAATGGCTCCGGGAGTTGCCTTCGGTCATTTGGAGCCTCGGAACCACTCCGACCGAGCCACGGGATTCACTCCGTTCTTCCTAGTCTATGGTGTGGAGGCCATTCTCCCCACGAACTTGGAATACGGGTAGCCCGAGTTAAAGGCTACAATGAAAATGCCAACTAGCGAGCCCACGAGGACTCACCGGATCGGCTAGACGAAGCCCGCACCGTGGCCTTGATGCATTTGGCAAGATACCGGTAGGCACTAAGACGGTACCAAGCCAAGAGGATCCGGCGCCGAGACTTCGACGAGAGTGACCTAGTCCTAAGGCTGCGCCAAGACAATTGAGGCCGCCACAAGCTATCGCCTCCATGGAAGGGGCCCTACGTTGTCATCAAAGTGCTCAAGCCCGGCACCTACAAGTTGGCGAATGAGGATGGTGAGGAGCTCAGCAACACTTGGAATATCCAATAGCTACATCGCTTCTACCCTTAGAGAATTTCCAAGTCTTCGCATATCCAACGCCCAAGTTGGTTGTACAAATGTAATTTTTTCATTGAATAAAGTCAAAGGGAGACTCGGCTTTCTCCCCGAAAACCAAGTCCCTCTTGGGGGCTACGCACGCGGGGGGGGGGGGGGGGGGGTACTCTCCTAAAAAAATGTTCCCATTTTTCACAAAAAAATTCTTTGCAAATGCGCTAAGTACGTCTTGACCCAGGCTTCAGGCGAATTCACGCGGGGCGTGAGCGGCCAAGGGCGAAGATGTGCAAGTCGTGGATAGCCTACGCCTCCACCAGGATACGACCCTTCTCCCTTGCCACTTTACCTATAAGCTACTCGCGAAAATGAATCCTTCCGGGTCAAATTCGCCTAGGCAAAGGAAAAAAAGACGGAACAACGCAACCATTGAAATAAGAATGAGCATTAAAACTTACAAACATTCAAATGTTTCAAATAAAGTGTATTTATTACATGAGCCGCGCGACCCAAGTTCTAACAAAAGCCTAAAGGGCTTAACCGCCCAATCTCCCTCGGGGCTCGAGGTCGCCCGGCGGAGGAGCGTCCGGGAACAGGATCTCCATGAAATCTTTGGCGAGGACGTTGGCGGCGGGGCGGTGAGCACGTCCACGCGGTTCATCTCAACCTCGGGACCGTCGTTGTTGAGACCCTCGGGGATGACGTAGCCCATGGACATCGCCCCGAGGTTCACTCGGTAGTGCGATGCTACCACGCCAAGGGCCTTCGGACCCTAGGTGGAGTGCACGACTCACATGCCGGGTGACATGCCCGCCCAAGGCCCGGAGGCGACTCGTCATGGAGCTCCCGGCCCGCGCTTCGCCCTCCTCCACGCCCGGCACGCCTCGAGGGTCGCGTCCCGCGGCCTCCTCCGGCTCTGGCCGGGAAGAGTTGTAGGGCGTGCGGAGTGCCTAGGCTTGGGTCGCCGACGTCCCAAGAGCCGCCCGCGAGCTCCGAAAGCAAAAATACGGATTGAGTTGGGGGCGGATCCCAACAAACTTGGCCGGCAAGCGAAAAGTAGGAAGAGCAACTCACCCTCGACATGCTTCTTCTCCGACTCGAGGGTGGCGCGCGGTGGTGGTCGCCTGTTGCGGCTCGAGAATGGCGGCATCCTTCTCCTCAACGGCTCGCCGCAAGTCCTCGTAGGACACGCCCTCTCGGGACCCGGCTCCTCGGTGAGCCGCATGATCTCCGTGTCCCGAGCTTGAGGGTAGCCTGCGCCTCCTCCAGCGCGGCGTGCTCCCGCTGGAGTTGGCCCCCGCGCTTCCTCTCGGGCCGAGCGCTCGCGCTCGAGGGCAGCTCGGGCCTCCTTGAGGGCGGAATTCTCCTCGCCGGAGCCGAGTCTCCGCCTGCCGGTGCGCGCTTCGCTCCCCGCGCGACCGCTCCCCCACCGCGGCAAGCGAGGCGACCGTATCCGCCGGGTCGGCCCCCGGCCCGCTCGGTCTCCTTGGCCTTCTCCTCGGCACGGGTACGCCAAGACCGTGCCCCTCGAGGGTGGCACGGTCCCTGCGGGAGCCGAGCTTATGCCGTGGCGAGGGCCGTCCCTTTCTCCGCCGCCGCGGCTCCGCGCCTCGGCCGGGCCGCGCGCGCCTTTTGCGGCGTTTCGTCCCACTCCGGAGTGCGACCTTCATCATGTCGACTGCGAACCACCCTCCACGGTCTAGGCACCCCCGGTCTAGGAGCGCGCCCCACACGGCTCGCGGTCGGTACTCCGGCCCGGCCGTTGTCGGTCGCGGGGGCCTCCACAAGGGTGTTGTACGGGCCCCGGCACCGGTCAAGATCGGTGCTCAACCGGGCGAGGCGGTCGTACCTTGCCCGAGCCCGACCCTCTAGCTTCGCGAACAACGGTGAAGGACATGGAAGGAAGTGGGATCGGGGAAACGCTCAAACACAAAAAAGGTGAGGGGCAAGCCTCGAGCCCGACGAAAGACACTCACCTCAAAGAGCCGAATCGAGGGACCCTCGTGGATCCGCGGCGCCTCGGTCGAGCATTGTTGATCGAGACGCCGTGGTCACGAAACTCCTTCCACAACGCCCGTTCGGCCCGGGCCTCATTGAAGTGGGTCGGCGGCGCGTCGGCACGGTGCGGCCCCTCGCTCCGGTGCGCGATGGCGACATTAGGGGCGGGCGGTGCGGTGTGAGACGTCGAGGACACGACGTCATGCGCCGGGTGTGACATCACACAACCGTTTTCCCGCATAACCGGCACCTCGGCGCGCACTCGGGGGCCGACCGGGCTGCCCCCTCAATTGGCCCCCACCCGGGAGAGCATCGTCATCGGCGGCGGCCCCCGCCGCCCTCGTTGTCCCCGAGTGGGTCGGCTCTCCGGACGAGCCCGCCCGCACCCTTGGGAAGGGGCGCATGGGACCGAGCCCGCGACGTCGCCGCCGCCGCCGCCTCTTCTTGCCGTGACCTCGCGACCGCGGCCGTAACGCGCGATGGCTCGCCCGTCGCCGCCGTGCTCGCCGCCGTCCGCGGCGCCCTCACGAGCATGCCGCCTCGTCGTCACGGGCGTTCCCGACCTGATCGCCTTGGCAGGCGTGAGGGCGGGGACGGTCGACATCACCCTGTCAACAAGAAAGCAAAAGAGTAAGCGACCACCCCTCGCAGTCAAAGGCACGCGAGGGGAGATGCGGCTCACCTCAAGTTGGAGAATCCTCGCTTTCTCTTCCTTGAGGGCTGGGGGGTACCTCCCGCGGTCCGCCGTGGCGCCTCCGCGGTGCCCGCCGGCGCCTCCACCGATGGCCGGCGGCGGGCGCTTCCTCACCCGCCACGGGTACCAATTCCACGGCCACCTCCTCGGCCCGTGGCGATGGGGGAGGGGATTCCACCTCTCGGAGGTGGCCCGCCCCCCGTCACTTTTCTCCTCCTCCTCGTCCGACGACAAGTTTGCCGGCGCTAGCGTTGGGGAGAGTCCCCGTTGCTCGCGCGGCCCGTACCCCCATGTTGTGCGCTCTAGGCGCTCCCGCCTCCCGAACCTCTTCTCCTTCTCACGCGCCGCCCCCTCCTCGCTTCTCGCCGCCGCGCGGTGCGGCCGGCCTCCCGGGCCGGGGCGTTGGCGGGTCCGACCGTGCGGCGTTCACGGTCACCCTCTCGCCGATAAGAATCATCAAGACCAGCACGAATGCGAGACAAGAACCCGAAAAAGAAGAAGAGGCACTTACCGCCGTGACGTTGGGAGCATCACGAACGACCAAAGGTCGTCGTCGCCGTGAGGCACCGACTTGAGGCCGACGACGCGCCTTGCCCTAGTGGTCGCGTACTCCGGGAGGAGGCGCTCTTGCGATGGCCGTGAGCACACCGGCAATGTGGGGTTGGCCGCGTCGCTCATCTCCAAGATGCGGAGCTCCCTCTCCATGAGGGGGATGACCCGCCGGTGGTGGAAGTTAGCGATGATCGAGGCTGCTCCCGGTCCGGGCATCCGCCGGCACCATAGTGCGGTGGTGAGTGACTCCAACCTCTCGCCGACGCGAGGAAGGAGACACGCCGTGGTGCCGGGCATCGGTCTTCATCATCGGCACCTTGCCGGTGTAGGGGGGAGGCCGGTGCTTCGTCGTTGCGGAGGTAGAACCACCCCTTCTCCCAATCCGCATTATTTGACGTCATCGTGCACGGAGGGTACGGTTCCTTGTGCGAATCTCGAAGCGCGAACGTCAAGCCGCCGGCACGAACCGCCCGGCGCACACGTGTCTCGCCCGTGGCGAGGGTGTGGAGCTCCGTGCGGAATAGGTGCACCTAGAGATCCCGGTTCATCGGGATCCCCGGGAACCCTTGCGAGACGGCGACGAAGAACGCCGCCCTCGCGATATAGCGTTGGGGGTGAAGTTGTGGAGCTCCACCCGTAGTGGTAGCACAACCCCCGCATGAAGCGGCTCGCCGGGGGCGGTGAAGCCGTGCTCGTGCGGCTGGATGAAGCCGACGACGTAGCCGTACGACACGTTGGGCTCCCCGTCCAACGCCGGCGGGACCACCCACGCCGGGTACGACCCTTCACCGGTCGACGCCGGCGGCACCGCCGTTCACCGGCTCGTTTAGAGCGAACGACATCACCGTCGACCGGGTCTAGGGGAGAGGCTCTAGCACTATGATTGGGCGAGGCGGGGCCATTGCGGACGAGAACGAAAGGCCGGGAAGGCAGCGGGATCGAAAGCGAAGTGAACAAGATCGAGATTGGCGGAGAGCGTGGCCGGGAGAAGGCGAGAAGCGAACGTAGTGGGTGCTAAGTGGCGAGGTAAGGGATTCACCCTTCCCCTTCCCACGATTTATAGATCTAGGGGAGCCACGCTCTCGGGAACTCCGCGCGCCGCGCACACTAAATGCAGGTAACGCCACCCGCCGCTGACCGGCGGGCCCCACCGCGCTGAAACGGCCGCGTACATGTGCGTGCGTGATCATTACGGTGAGGCAACCGAAGGGCCGCGACGCTCCTTCACATCCCCCACATCGCCCACTACACCCGCGCGCGTGCCGCGTGAAAAGGCTAAAGGACCGATTAGGCGACCGAGAGGGGGGGGGGGGTGAATGGGAGCCGATAAAAATTCTTCTCGAAGGATATTGAAACTCCAACAAGATGAACTTGCTCGGTCGGACCCCCAAAATCACACACTCGCACTTCTACCTTCCGTTTGCCAAAACCACGTAGCCAATGGAGTGCTACCGGTGCTAGGAACAAACACTACCAAGCAACCTCAAGTCATACACGCACATGACAAGCGGAAACAACTCGGGAGCCGGCCGTCCGGAGGGGGCGATTAGACCGGGTATGGGGGGCGGTTAGACCGCCTCCACCGGGCAACCAATAAATCCTCCGAAACACCTCTTCCGAGCACCAAAAAACACCATGGTTTCGCCAACAAAAATCTCTCGGTCGGGGCCAAGCTAGCTACCAGGAAATCTTGACGAAAACCAAAACTTCACCCGTGGGCCTAGGGGTGGTTAGACCGGCTACAAGGGGTGGTCTAACCTTCTTTACCCAGCAAAGAACTCCAAGCAAGAACTCCTAGCAAACAACAAGAAAATGACCCAAGATTTCACCGAACGCTCCTCTAATCAAGGCGAACAAACTCACGGAGGAAAAATGCGGCAAAATCAAAACCTTCACCCGGAAGGCCCGGGCGGTTAGACCGCTCCTCTAGGCGATTAGACCGCCCCTTCCGTAAAACCTACCCGTGGGTCAACCCTCAACTTCCCATCGCCCAATCTTCCGAATTACTCCACGGGTTGCGGCGAAACTTCGAGAATAGCCGAGTTACCTCTCGGGAAACCTCTACCTCAAAGGTATCGACCCGAATCGCTCACAATAAAGAGGAATCAAAGAATTCGGCTCTCTAGGGCAAGAACTCGAGCAACTCAAAAAACCACCAAATGGAGTCCGATTCAAGGGAGATTTGGGGGCAAAGTCACCAGCCAAAGAGGCACAAGTTCCTCATACGTGACACCCAACAAAATCCCCAAGAAATCGTCTTCAAAACTCCGCCAAAAAATCGCAACAAAGAGCTCCGAAAATCACCACAAAGAAGGACGGGAAAAGCACCACACAACCTTGAGGAACCATGCCGAACCATCTATACATACCATGAAGGTTCGTACAAGGTCTAGCTTGCCACCCATACATCCATCCCTCTCTCTAGATCTCACATGAAGCACTCAAGCTAGTCCTAGGAAAACTAGGGAAAAAGAGAACGAAAATGGAAAACAAATGAGCTAGGGTTCCAAGAGTTGGCCGGCATCCATCCCCTCAAGTGTTTATATGGAGGCACCCAAAAGACTAAACTACCCTTAATAACTAGGGATACAAGCCCCTCAAGGGAGAATTTGGAAGTCTTCGATTTTCTCCATCGGATGGATGCCCAACGACCGAACTCGCTTAGCCTCGACACAAGCCTTGCGATCCCGACCATCCACCGGTCCTCGAACCACACATGGTCCTAAATCTCCCCCTTGATGAGTGCATTAACAACACACAAGATCAGGAACCAAAGGGAAAAGGAAAAGAAAAGAAACGAATAAAAGGAAACCTCAACAAGCGATCGAAAGCCAAAGAAAGGCAAAGAGCAAGATCACTTGAAGAAGACAGGTCTCGGACCTCTTAGGCAAGGGCAATGGCTCGACACATCCGAGACAAAACCATGCTCAAACAAAGAGCACAAACCACCAAACCAAAGCTCGAACACCACAAAGAGCTCCCCCCGAGCCAAAGCACACTTTCCCCGAACCAATGCAGCAATGCAACATGGGAATGCAACAAAGAGCAAAAATCCGCTCACTTTGCCCAAGGTGGTTAGACCGCCCGCATCGACGGTTAGACCACCTACCTATCATATGACCACCGGGGGCGGTTAGACCGCCCCATGAGACCACCCCCGCACCAAACTTTTCAAAAAACTCGCCCAAACCAATTGGAACAATTTCCAAAAACTCCCAAGTGCCCAAATCATGCACAAACTTCTTCCCCTTGTTGACAATGCATGAATCAAGGCAAAATGCAAAAGTTTCAACATATAGCTTCTCAAATATACAAAATTCATCACAAGATGCTACACATGTCCAAATGAGCAAGTTAGATACACTACAGGTTCGTAATGACCTCAACTACATGATCACCAAGTTTCACAACCATTGGACAAGGCTAAAAAGGATTTGAGCAATTTTGAGAAAATTTACCCTCTCATGAGCAAAGACCTAAACATGAGCAAAACATGTCAAAATTGCAAAGCTACACAAACTTCATGCTAGGATAACCATTCTAATCATAAGGCCATCATAAACACCCGCAAACACCTCATGTCATGTCAAAGCCACCGAGCCATGTGCCTACTTCTATATATGAGACTTCTCATTGGCGGACATCATGCAATGGTTTAGCACCCAAAGCAAATTTAAATTAAGCACATATGACATGGGAGCACATTTTCCAAGCAGTTTACATTTCATTTTCAGATTCTTATTTGGTACATGAAATGTCTTTGCGACAAAAAGGAACTTATACTCCCCCACAAGATAAAGCAAGAGGGCTTAACATTCATGATGGAAAATGAGCCTTTGGCCCCATATGATCAAAATTAGTTATCCAACCACCAATTAAGCATAACCAAGCCACTAAAACATGTCAAGATCATATAAAAGCATTTACACACAAGAGAGCATATATGTGACATTTTTCAAAAACATAGCCATCAACCATGGGTTATAAATCAAGATCATCAAGAGTTAAGCCACACTAATCATATCATACCAAACTAGATCACACGATCATATATAGCACATCATGATGAACAATGTATATAGGAGAAGCTTTTCTTAACAAATGCATATGATACAAAATGCATGCAACCTAAGATACAAAGATGCCTATACATCATGTTACATATGCCATGCCAAATGCAAGAAATGCGTAAAAGAAAGCTATACATATGCTACAAAGGAGCTCCCACACACCAACTCAAGAAACCAAACAAACACCAAGCTCCCCCCGCAAACGAGTGAAAGTTGCTTGATCTAGGGGTTTGGTGAAAATATCGGCTAGTTGGTCATGTGTGGGTACATGGATCAAGATTATCTTCCCTTTCTCTACATTGTCTCTCGTAAAATGATATCTCACTTCTATGTGCTTGATTTTGGAATGGAGCACTAGGTTCTTTGCAACGCTTATGGCACTGTGCTTTGTCACATTGAAGTGGGGCATGGGTATACTCCTCACCAAAGTCACCGATGGTGTATGTGATCCAAAAGAGCTAAGAGCAACAACTAGCTACGGCTACGTACTCGCCTCGATAGTGGATTGAGCAACACTCGACCGTTTGCGGGAAGACCAAGACACCAAAGAAGATCCCAAAATCTGCAAGTCCCGAGAAGTGGACTTCCTATCCAACCAACACCCAACAAAATCTGCGTCCGAAAAACCATGAAGAGCCAAAGAAGAAGACGCGGAGTACCAAAGGCCGAAGTTGGGAGTGTGACAAAAGTACCCGAAAATTCGTTTCACCGCTTGCCGATGCGAAGTCCTCGGAGACACTTGAAAACGAGCACACGGACATACCGAGAATTGAATGTCCGGCCTCGTCGCCGTCAAGTAGAGGAGTGACTCGATCATGCTCCGGTACTCCTTCCGGTCCTCGTGTTCACCTTCCTCATCCGCATCAAGAGATGTAGTCAAACTCATAGGCATCACCATGGCCTTGGAGTCCTCCATCTTGAACTTCTACACAATGTCCTTGGTGTACTTAGCTTGGTGCACAAATGTTCCTTCCTTTGATTGCTTGATTTGTAGCCCGAGGAAGAACTGCAATTCACCCATCATGCTCATCTCAAATTCTCTCGCTCATATCCTCTCGCAAACCTTGAAACAAGAGAGTTAGACGAGCCACCAAAGACAATATCATCCACGTACACCCGCACAATCGGGATATCTCCGACCTCGCTTGAGTAAAAACAAGGTCCGATCGACCTTTCCCATCTCAAACCCTCGCTCAAACTGGAACCCCCTCAACCTACCATACCAAGCTCTAGGCGACCGCTTCCAACCCATACAACGCCTTCCCCAACTTGTACACCCAGTGGGGGTACTTCTCACTCTCAAACCTCGGTGGTTGCCTCAAATACACTTCTTTATCCAACACACCATTCAAGAAGGCACTCTTCACATCCATTTGGTGCAACTTGAACCCTTTAGCTACGAAAAAAAACTAGAAGGATCCTAATCGCCTCCAAACGGGCTACGAGAGCAAAAGTCTCATAGTAGTCGATTCCCTCCTTCGACTGAACCCCTGAGCAACAAGCCTTGACTTATTTCTCACCACTTCACCTTTCTCCCCCTCTTTGTTCTTGCACACCCATTTTTTCCCAATCGGCTTACATCCCGGGAGAGGGTCAACCAATTCCCAAACCCGATTTCTTTCAAAGTTCTCCAACTCCTCATGCATCGAATTAACCCAATTATGATCAGATAGTGCGTGTCCAATGTCTTTGGGCTCAAAGGTGGCAACAAATGCGGCATGAGCGAAATGAGAATTGTTCCGAACCCTCGACCGTGTAGTACGTTCATTCATGTCACCGATGATCCTTGAAGCTGGGTGATCCACTTGTACTCACCGGGGAGGTTCTCGCCTTGATGCTACCTCCCCCTCAACGAGCAGCCTTCTCCTTGATTTTGGTTTGTCGTCGTAGGTGTGGGAGAGGGGCCGTCCATCACCGTAGTCGAAGTAGTAGGTACATGCTCGGTCGCGAGCACCACACCGCCATCTTCATCATCTCCATGTTCATGCTCCTCCTCCCGAAAGGTCTCCTCGCCGAGTTCATCATCACCTTCACACTCAAAGACAAGCCGACTACGTGGTTGTGTCTCATCGAAGGTTACCTCGCAAGTCTCCACGATTTGGTTAGTTTCAAGATTGAGCACATGATATGCTCTAGAATGAGATGCATAACCAAAGAAAATACCATCCACCGACCTAGCCTCAAACTTATTCAACTTCGTCCCTTTCTTCAGAATAAAGCACTTGCAACCAAAGACATGGAAGTGTCTCACCTTGGGTGTGTGACCATGCATCAACTCGTAGCAGGTTTTCTTCTTATGCACTCTGAGGTAGATCCTGTTTGACACATAGCACGCGGTATTCACCGCCTCAGCCCAGAACCTTCTCGAAGTCCTATGCTCATCAAGCATCATCCGAGCCATCTCACACAAGGTTCTGTTTTTCCTTTCCACAACACCATTCTGGGGAGGCGTATACAGACTCGAAAACTAGTGCTCAAGACCCAAGTCATGGCAAAAGGTTTGAAAACGAGAGTTTCTGAATTCTGTGCCATTGTCACTGCAGATTGCTCGTATGGCATCTCCGTGCCTCTTGTTCCTCAACCTCAAGACAAGATCTCGAACAAAACCAAATGTCTCCCCTTTCTCCTCAAGAAAGAACACCCACGCATACCGAGAGTAGTCATCCACCACAACAAGGATGTACCACTTCCCACCCGCAGATCGCACATGAGCTGGGCCAACTAGGTCCATATGGAGCAGCTCGCATGGACGCTTAGTCGGCACATCGGTGAGAGGCGGGTGAGAAGAGGCTACCATCTTGGCATGCCTACAAGGCGTACAAACCAACTCTTTCTAAACCTCAACCGTGGCACTCCTCGGACCAAATTGAGTTTACTCAAGCTAGACAAAAGGTCACAACTCAAGCGACCCAACTTCCTATGCCACTTCCACAACTCACTCGAAGAACCAGCCAAGAAACAACACTCAACACCAGAAGACTGAGAAAAATCAGCTCGAAACATCTGACCCTCGGGAACGACCATACAGACAAGGTCCCCTCGAGAGTCCAAAATCCGAGAACCACCAGGCCGAAACAACACCTCAAAACCCTCATCCAACGAGCTGGGACATGAAAAGAAAATTGTATCCAAGCGATTGAACAAGAGCAACATGCCTCAAAGTGATCTTGTCAATCACCTTAATCTCACCTTCGAAAGCACACGGCCTCACCCATTGTCCCCAAAGGTGATGTACCTCTTTGTCACCACGGGACAAGACTTGAGAACCACCCCTTGTCTCCTGGTCATATGCCTCGAGCAACCGAGAGTCAATCAATCAAATGTTCTTCAAGTCTCCCACCCGAAATTCAAAAACGAGCACGTGCGCAAACAAATGACTCAGCACTGGGGTTAGTACCAAAAGTGTAAAACCAGTGCTGAGCCATTTGCTCAAAAGTGGGGTTAGCACGATCCAAAACATCTCTCCTACCAAAGCTATCTCAACGAACACCACCACGGTAACCACTACGAGGGGACCATCCCTCTCTAACTAGAGGAGGACCAAAACCACGAAAGGAAGACCGTGGACCGTCCCTCCTCTCCAATTCAAAGCTACAACTCCTCCCATCCCTATATTGAGCACGAGGGGGAGAACGCCTAGCAACCGACCACCTACGGACTCTCCCGGACCAACCACCGGCACCATGACCTCCCGGAACCGAAACCACTCGACTCACCACCTCGAAAACCTCTCCCCCCCGCAGTGCGGGGGGGGGCGGGGTTGAACCGCCTAGCCGGGCCGGTCTAACCGCCCCTCTCGCGCAGGACGGTTTGACCGTCTAGCCGGGCCGGCCGACCGCCCTCTCTAGAAAAACTCCTCGGTTGCGGGAACTTGCATCTCCCCATGACGGAACGCTTCTCACCACGGCTTTACCCCTAGGCTATGCCATACGAGGCTTAGGTACACCATGGGAAGGGTTGTACCTATCCTTGTTCGCCCACTCCTTTGCCATCCTCTCGTCACGCTTCCTCTTGAAGCAAAACTCATCCTTGTGATCATCTTTCCACAAATGAAACTTTATGGGCTTAGGCTTAGGCTTAGGATGGGGTTGCTCACTTGGTTTCTCTCCACTCGATTTCTCAACCGGTTGCTCCTCACTAGGTTTCTCAACCGGTTCCTCCCCCCTTGCCTTCTCACTCTCTTTCCCAAAGAACACTTTCCCCAAAGTGCTCACAAACTTGATAGGCTTTTGGATATCATTTGTTTGTGGAGGAAACACGGTGGAGCCGGGGTTGCGTCTAGTCGGTTCCTAAGATGGTTCGGTTTAGAAGGGAAAGCATTTTTATGGTGGGTTTTTGGTGGCTTTGGGATATTCTCTCCACTTCCCTCACCAACCTTGTTTGCCCCAAGTCCCTGACCATCCTGCCTCTTGTATGTCTCGATCATTATCCTCAACTGAGGCTCATGACTAGGCAACCAACCCATCAGTTTTCTCAACTCATCATTCTCATCCTGCAAACGATCAACATAATGTGCAAGTTCCAGATTCCTCATGGCATGCAGTTCACAAGTAGATTAAGATGTAGGAATTGGTTCTTTCAACTTAGCCTCAAGAGAAAGAGTGTAAGCATGCATCTCATCAATTTTTTCATGCAAAACAAGGCAAGAAGTGCAAGCACCTAGCAAGCGAGTCTAGCCTTAAGCTCGGCCACTTCAACCCTAAGCATATCTAGTTCCTCACACTTGGAGGCATGCTTTTATTTGAACATAGCAAGATCAGGCAAGGAAAATAGGACAATCGAGCACACTCAACTTCATCGAAACAACGGTGAAGCTTTAAGAGAGTCAATTTCAAGCTTAGCATCCAAGTTCGTGTTTCTAGCTCGGCCACTCTAGTCCTAGCATCCCCAAGCGAAGCCCTAAGCTCTTTCCTCATTTTCTTAGCCTCTCTAAGCATGTCAACACGATTTTCAAGCAACAAGCCAAGTCGTTCATTCTTCGGACACAAGAAGGGAAGTTCATCACGCACCTCGTCGTCGGAGTCGGAGTCCGAGTCGCTTTATGTGCTCTTCTTGCTGCCGGAGCTCGGTGCCATGGTGCGAGCAGCCGTCTCTAGCGAAGCGAGCTCGGCCCCCGCTCGGGTTCTCCGGACGACTTCCTCGTTCTTGCGACGATCACCTTCATCATCACCGCTCCTCAAGCTCGAGGTGGAGTACGCGAAACCGGAGTTGACGTCGCTCGCTCCAACCATCGTTTGGGCCTTGCCTCGACTCTCCTTCCTCCTCGATCATCGCTCGTCCTTGCGCTTGCCCTTGTGCTTTCTCTTGTGGTCGCGCCTCGACCGGTACTTGTCATCCGTCTTCGACTTGTGCTTGTAGTTGTCCCCTGTTCTCGACCTTCTCCGGGCAATCGGCTACGAAGTGTCCCGGCTTGCCGCACCGAAAACATGTCCTCCTACTCCTCCTCATGTTCACCCGATTCTCGTGCGGCCTCTCGAACCGCCTCGTCGGCGGCGCCCACTCATCCTCTCCAAGTACGTCGAACTCCTCATCCGGCACGGACATCAAAGAGGACAAGGAGAACATCCCGGTGGATGTTTTAGCATTAGCCTTTCCTTTTGAACCACCGATCGGGCGAGACTATGAGAGTCGGTCGGGCCCTCAATCTTGGTCGTCATGCCCCGATCCACCTCGGCCGACTTGAGCTTTGAGAACGACTTGTTCACGGTTAGGGTATCATACTTCTCGGACTCAACTATGGCCTCGAACTTTCCGCCCCAAACCGTATGATCCAACAAGTGTAAGAGCTTGGCGACTCTATCATGATCATCGTACAGAGCACGTCCACATTGGCCCACATGTTGTTCACCACCACCGTAAACTTCTAAAACAAGGCATCGATGGTCTCACCCGGGAGATGAGTGAAGTTATCGTACTCTCTCCGGTAAGTCGCATACATCCGAGCCTCGAACCCGGGCATTCCCAACATGAGCTTCCTTCAACACCGACCGAGATTCAACAAGCCAAGTGCTCGGTGTGCATCCGATCGAATTCGAGCCGACACAAAGCACGAAACAAGTAGTCGACCACCTTGTTGTTGGCATCGAACATGTCCCTCGATCCTCGAGCAAGGAAGTTCATCGACTGGACATAACCCGTGTCCACCGTGACATCCCAAAGGATGCGACCCTTTTCGCGGAGGATTGCCGCCATCCTCTTACTCCACATCCGGTAGTTCTTCCCATCGAAGTGTGGAGGACCCGAACCCCGTTCTCGGTACGCCATCTTTGAATCTTAGGCCGGCTAGAGTCAATAACCGAACCGGCTCGATACCAATTGAAGGACCGATTAGGCGACTAGAGAGGGGGGGGAGTGAATGGGAACCGATGAAAACTCTTCTCGAAGGAGATTGAAACTCCAACAAGATGAAGTCGCTCGGTCGGACCCCCAAAATTACACACTCCGCACTTCTACCTTCCGTTTGCCAAAACTACGTAGCCACCGGAGTGCTACCGGTCCTAGGAACAAACACTACCAAGCAACCTCAAGTCCTACACGCACACGACGGCGGAAACAACTCGGGAGCCGCCGTGTCCGAGGGGGCGGTTAGACCGGGTATGGGGAGCGGTTAGACCGCTCTCCACGGACAACCAAGAAATCCTCTCGAAACACCTCTTCCGAGCACCAAAACACACCAAGGTTTCACCAACGAAATCTCGGCCGGGGCTAAGCTAGCTACTAGAAAACTTGATGAAAACCAAAACTTCACCCGGGGGCCTAGGGGCGGTTAGACCGGCTACCAGGGGCGGTCTAACCTCCCGTACCCAATAAAGATGTCCAAGCAAGAACTCCTAGCAAACAAAGACGAAAACGACTCAAGATTTCACCCGAACGATCCTCCGATCAAGGCGAACAAACTCATAGAGGAAAATCCGGCAAAATCAAAACCTTCACCGTAAGGCCCGGGGCGGTTAAACCACCCCCTAGGCGGTTAGACCGCCCCTTCCCGAAAACCTACCGCGGGTAAACCCTCAACTTCCCATCACCCGATCTATGGAATCACTCCATAGATTGCAGCGAAACTTCGGGAATAGTCCGGGTTACCTCCCGGGCAACCTCTACCTCAAAGGAATCGGCCCGAATCGCAAATCAAGAGGAATCGAAGAATTCGGCTCTCTAGGGCAAGAACTCGAGCAACTCAAAAAACCACCAAATCGAGTCCGATTCACGGGAGATTTGGAGGCAAAGTCACTAGCCAAAGAGGCACAAGTTCCTCATACGTAACACCAACAAAATCCCCAAGAAGTCGTCCTCAAAACTCCGCCAAGAAAATCACAACAAAGAGCTCCGAAAATCACCACAAAGAAGGACAGAAAAAGCACCACATGACCTTGAGGAACCACGCCGAACCATCTATACATACCAAGAAGGTTCGTACAAGGTCTAGCTTGCCACCCATACATCCATCCCTCTCTCTAGATCTCACATGAAGCACTCAAGCTAGTCCTAGGAAAAACTAGGGAAAAAGAGAACGAAAATGGAAAAACAAATAATCTAGGGTTCCAAGAGTTGGCTGCCATCCATCCCCTCAAGTGTTTATACGGAGGCACCCAAAAGACTAAACTACCCTTACTTAATAACTAGGGATAAAAGCCCCTCAAGGGTGAATTTGGAAGTCTTCGATTTTTTCCATCGGACGGATGCCCAACGACCTCAACCCCGCTTAGCCTCGACACAAGCCTTGCGATCCCGACGCGTGTCCTCCGCTTCGAAGCTTCTCGGTGGCGGCGACACGGGCGGTCGACCGCCCCCCCGGGCGGTTAGACCGCCCGGCACCGGGTGGCCGCACCTCCTCGTCGAGTCTTCGGCCTCGGTTTTGTGGCTCAACCGAGTAACCCGGTGGTTTTCCTCGGTGAACCACCGCAAACCCCACGAACTCGGTGTAGACTCGGCTCCCACGTAGTCCCGGCTCGACCTTGGTTTTGAGGCTCAACCAAGAAACCGTCCACGACTTCGTCCCGCCGTTCTTGCCACCATGCGGCCGCACTTGACCCCGCCGGCCACCGGGTCCCTCGAACCAAGCCTACTTGTCTTCTCCACACCCGGAGGCCTCACCGACGGCGACGTTTGGTGCTTGTTCTTCACCCGCACCAACACCGGTCAAGCCACAACCTACACCCGCAATACTTAGCTAAGAATCGGTCCACACAACGTTGTCAATCACTCATCACACCAGGAAGCGACCATCCACCGGTCCTCGAACCACACATGATCCTCAAAGGCGCGTGTTGACGGTAAGTTTCCGTCAACCTAGAGTACTTGTTATACATTGGTTTTGATTATGATTTGCAACTAACCTCGCCACTAGGCATATTATTGATACAACAAGTTCACTTGTGAATGTGGTATTTGGAGTATGTTGTTTACGCAGGATTTAGGCACTAAATGGAGCACTTTCGTAAGAAGTTCAATGAGCACTTTATGAGAGGATCATGAAGCCCAACGAAGTCAACACTCGAGGTGAACATGACTCCAAATGACCCAAGGACCACAATGTGAAGGCGAGAAAACTCCGGTGACCCGAACAGAAGATGCTGAAGCTTGCGCGACAAGGAGCTCTATCTAAACCGTGGAGAAGACGACGTCAAGGGCCCACATGCAGAAGGGAGCAAGTCAACAATTGACCGAGAAGCATCGGGGAGCAAAACGGGGCCGAAACGGGCACGGCCGGTCGGCCCCCAGCCGGCCTACCGTGGGGCCCCAGGTTTTCATCCGGAGTTATTAAACCTAAAGAGCGGGTCTCTTGTGTTGACTTTGGTCAAATGACGGTCAACCTAGGCCATCACCTCGAAAACATCACCGACAAACCCTAATGACACCCCTTGGTCGGCTAGTGGTCAAGGTTTGGTCAATACCCTAGTCAAACCCCTTTGAACACCCTTTGACTCCCTTCGTCGTCCGAACTTTTGCCGCGTTCTCCAAATTTCACCTAAACACTTTAAATTCTCCCAATGTAAAAGTTGTGTATTTTGTCAAGGGACACAACTTTCATGTTGATTGGCATTTGAGATTTGGAGTGGAAATGCGTGAAAAATGCAAGTCAACGTCTCGGGTTACTATTCACGGCGCCCCGTAAAACAGCCATCTTGGCATGTGATTTGCGCACAATTGGTTGAGAAAAAGGCCATACACCCTTTCTAGGAATTGTGGGGGATCAAGAGATCTACAACTTTCCTTATTACCCCTTGGTCCACTACAATTCAATTTTTTGGAGAAAATCCGGTCAAAGCGGGTTAGGGCCGATTTGGTTTTGGCTCCCGGCGCTCCGGAGCGTGACGGCCGCGCCGACGTCGCGTGTCGGCCGTGCCGTGGCTCGTTGGGCCCGCACGCCAAGCCCGGCCTTGGTCCGCGCGCCGTGGACCCCTCCCTTGCGCCGCACCGCCATCCATGCCCCGTCCCCATTCCCCACGTGTCGCGCACGCCGTGGTCGCGTCGCGCCGACCATGCCGCCGCCCGGCCCAATCGTGTTGCCGCCGCACCCGCCGTGCACGCCGCCGTAGTCCGCGCCCATGCCATGGACTTGGCTCGCGAACCGCCTTGCAAGTGACGACCGCCTATAAAAGGCGGTAAGCCCCACACCCCGTGCGAGCCGCACCGCAGCCGCCGCCGCACCATTGTCGTCGACGCGGAGCTCCCGTGCCCTCTCTCGTTTCCCCGCTACCCAAACCTCTAGGAACCTTCATTAGGACCCACCGAAGCCGTCCGGTCCCACTTGTTGCCCGTGCTCAACCGCGCCGCTCGCCGCAGCGAGCTCTTAGCGGCGCCGCCGCCCCGCTTCGCCGACCGTGGCCGCCGGCCACCTCTTTGCCGCGAGTGAGCACCCAAACCGGTCCCCCGCTAACCCCTAGACCCTTCCCAACACTTCCCCGGCCGGCCCCGCCGCCGGCCTCGCCGAATCCGGCGAGCCGCGCCGCCCCTTGCCCCCTTGGACTACATTGCAAAGCCACTGAAACTTTCGGGGAGTTTTGTGCAAACCGAGGGCAGATCCGTGAGCTTTTCCATCTTTCCGAGGGCCTCGTGTGCAAAATGATTCTTACCCCTTTGAGTGTTTTTAGCTGCAACTTGTAAAATCTGTATAAAATCACAGAAAAATCCAAAAATTGCAAACCCAATTTTGTTGTGATCTGTGTGACTAGAACTACAACTTTCCCCAAGCATGTATATACATTTGAGCTTTATTTTTTGCTTAAAATATTGAAATGTGAAATACCTAGATCTGTGTTTCTGCAAAATCCAGACATGATCATGAGCTTGATTTTGGATATGTTGTGGAGACTAGTATGAGTAGGTCCTGTGCCAAAATTTGTACAAAGTTACTGCAGGAATCTTTTTATAAAAATTATCTTGTGTTATTGACAAATCTGCCTAGATGATTTTTGTAGCTTTAAATATAATTATTTTTGTGCCCTACTTCTGGCTATGGTCATCTTGTGCAACAATGCACCTCTGGTGAAGTTACCCTGATTTTATCTCTATTGGAAATATTATTTACAAATTTATGCTTGTTTTTATTCATAAATGTGTATACTAAGATCCATAATAGCTATAAGTGTGTTTGTTGGTTCCTTAGGTTTGTTTTGGACCAAAGCATGTGTAGGAGAAAGTTTGGCTCCATTTATGTTATATTTATTTTTAATATGCATTAATCCTCTATTTGCTAACTAGATATGCTTTTATTGTGTGCATTTAATTTCAGTGGTGCAAACTAGTTGCTTGCTGTCCAAATGTGTGTTTGCTGGCCATTAGGACCAGTGGGTACTGTTGGGCAAGTTTGAAGTATGATTGGTTGATTAAAGGTTGAAAACTAGATTAATCTAGTGAGGGGAAAATAGGAAAAACAAATCCTCTTGTGCATAAGCTATATAAATGAGTTAGGAAAATATTTTGTGGCATAAAAGTAACTTACTTGCTGTCTTGCAATTAAAATATATATATCTTTCATAGATGTGCACACAATCACCCTAAAGAGAAGACTAATTAAGCTTTTTGATTATCTTTTAAAGGGAAAGTGTTTAAATACTTTTGTTAAGGTGAATATGGCCAACCTTATACCCCTAGTGACTGTTTGCTACTGTTTGTTATTTAAATTAAATTAATCACCCTCCTAATCACCGCATTGCATTCCCCGTTTAGAAGTCCTCGACGGTAGCTATACGCTCGTGCCGACCGATGAGGACGAGGGAGCAGGAGGAGACGTGCACTACGTGACCGTAGAGCAAGAACCGGACCAAAGTCCGAAGTTTGTGTGTCCGCTTGTGCCGACGAAGGCAAGCCCCGTTTATTGATTAACGTATGTGTTCTTTAAACTTCTGAATTTATTTATTGCTATCCTATGTGCATTTACGTTCGGAGTTGAATTGAAACCCTAGTTGCATGATCCATAAGTACCTATGATCTTCTACTAGCATGCTAGGTCGCTAGTTGCTATGCTTTAAGGATCCGGTACAAGACAAGTGATGTTCGTTACTCGCGAGAATAGGATCTCCTTTATGGAATCACATTATGGATTAAATGGATTGCTCATGTGGTAAGAGCATGGGATTGGGCTCCGGTCCAATGGCTTCGTTGGTTAAGTGTTTGAAAGTACTAAGCAATTGTCGAAATGGGTACGATAAGCCTAGTACCTAAATGAGACGGTGCGGGAACTTTGCGCTACTAAACTTAGGGTTGCGGCCCCGGGCTCGCCACCCGAGTACTTGCGTGAGGCTGGGTGACCTTGGTGGCGTAGCCCAGTAAACCTCGTACTTGAGACTGTAGCATCTGATCCCAATCCGAGGAATGACGGGAACCACCTGGTTGGTGAACTCATAGTGAGGGCACCTCCCGTGTGCTTAGGTCCACCTTGCAAGGTTTTGAATCAATCGATTGTTGGCCTCTCACCGTTATCTGAGACTACTTAATCTACTGGCCATGATATCCCTTTATGATGGAACTTTGTGAAGATTATTACTTTGATTAAATGTTTGTACAACTTGGTTGCAATAGTTGCTTATCTAGTAGTGATGGCTTCTACTAGAACTTGAGCTAAAATGTGAAAGTAAGGATTCACTACTTAGTAGCTTTTTGGCAAACAAACCCACAAGCCAAAAGCTTTGCATGATTAGAGGTAAAGTCTTTCTTTTAGACGGGTAAGTCTTGCTGGGTATTAGTATACTCAGCCTTGCTTTATAAATGTTGTGCTAGGTAATGCATGTGATGTGTGGCCCGGAGAACTTCCACCGTGCCGGGGCCGGAAATAGTGGATGACGAGGAATGATTGCATCATGAACAGGCCTCTTGTGATGTGATCGTATCGTTTAGTTATCTTCCGCTGATTTCAATAAACTCTGAACTATTTTACTTTCATGTCAAAGAACTATGTTTGTAATAATGGACCCTACGGGGATTTGATGATTAATTTGTAAGGCACTCTGGACTCTCCTTCGTGGGAGTTTTAATGCATACGTCCGATCCTCTCTGTGTTGTCAAGTGATTTATCGGCGTTAACCCGGCAACACTCAACGGGATGATTCTTTATTATCGCTTAATGATCAAATGGAGTGGTTTAGGCGATAGTACAGAATTATCTCGGGTGGGGTTGTCACAGTTGGTATCAGAGCACCCGTATGCACTGGAGTGATTAGATTAATACTAATCACATGATTTACAATAAAACTTGCCAAGATTGATTAGATTTTGAAAATCCGTTGGATCGTTAATGAATGATCTAGATCGAGAGGCCCTAGAGGGAATTTTGGGTTCTTTAAGGTGGCATAAGAATCTATGGTGTATTTTGCTAACTTCCAAAGACTTTACTTTATGTCGGACTTACTTTCTTGCACAACCAAATTAGCCGAGCCACGTATTTTATACGTGTGCCTCGTTCCGCATCACGGGAATTGCAAGGGTTGATGGAGTGATCCATTCCACGGATCCCATCTTCGCGTCCGGTTATGAGTTGTGGTGTCACCACGTTTATCATACGTGTGAATTCCGCATGACGATCATGCGAGGCAAGGATACACTCCATTCAAACGGAGGGTGTCCGAGGTTGGATGCTGTCCATGCAGCGGCTTGACGCATGGATACCGTTTCTATAGTGAACGGTAATGTGTGTGGACGCTTCCATGACGTGCCGGCACGGAAGGTTCGTTTTCTTCGTGTACACTAACAACGTTTCGTAAGTCGATAAGTGCGAATCGAGTATCTCCCACTAGTTATTATAAGGAGAGCCGATTATAAGCTTGCCACCGGCACTAACTACGTCTTTTTAGATCCATGTGTGTGAGGTCGTTTAAGACGTGTGCATTCATGATTAAAATCTTGTGAACCTAAAATTTGGTCTTTGCTTGTTGAAGTAATTCTTCCTTGAGTGACTCCTTGATCTTAGATAAGGTTTTTCTTCTCTTTTGATCTTAGGGAATTTCTGGCAGATTCTGTTGCTGTCATTTCTCAATTTTTATAGCCCAATCTGTAAGGAATCTGACTAGACATCCTTTAGGAAAGTTGTTTCTTATAAAATTTAGCATCTACTTTAAATTTCTCAGGATTTTAGGAATTTCGTACCAGGAGTTATGCTCAGTTTAGTGAGTCTCTGTTCTGCTGTTTTTCAGGGTGACTTTCCTTTGAAAATGTAATTTTTCGAGCATGTTCCAATCCAATCTAGATCTACCTTTGAATACCAAAAGTGTGCATAATTATGACACTAAGTTGCTGGTGAAAATAGGGAAAATTTTTGGACTCCGGTGTTGAGTTGGGACATTTTGTTCCCCACCGCCAGAATAAGACCCGTACCAAATTTTTCCACACGTGATAAACTTAGCTTTGGATTCCGAGTTGAATACCAAATTGCTCCAAACCCCTGCCTTGGTTTGCAATTTGGAGTCATGAATCCTCGTAGTCTTGAGCCGAGCGCATGAAATTCTTAGTCTTGGAATCTTGCGTTGCCTGAGTCGAACTTTGTTCCAATTGAGTTTTTCGTCGTACATGTTCTGCTTGTGAAAACAAGCTTATGAATGTGTATTTAACATAAGCTCAATTATTTCAGATGGTGGGACCGACATGCAGCTCCCCGGATGGTTTTGGTGTGTCGAGTAGTGGTAGCGATGTACCACCACTACCACCCAGGACGATGGTAGAAGCATTCATGGCTGCTCAAAAGGGAATGTTGTGCCAAATCCTTCAGACGCAGCAGCAGCTCGTCCAAATGCTGCAGCAGCAACACCTCCCCATGGTGCCAATCCAGATGGACCAAATTTGGTCGCTCGGACCATTATCTCCGCCGGAAAAGATCCGGAGAGACCTCAACCCGATGAGTCTTGCTCACCCCGAGTACCTACTCGGGGCGATATAGACACCATCGATGGTGCAATCGAGATGTTGGAAGAACAAAATTCGGTGTTATGTCATATCGTGGACAACATCCTTCGGATCATTATCAAGGGTTATCTCCAACTAGTTTAACCGATTGTCTCTTCCGGGCGTTATTTACGTACGTGGTTGAGCAGGCCCGCTTATGCAATTTGTTGGTGGATCATATGAAGAAGAGTCAACTCAACACCTCTGATTCTCTACTACCACCATCGAAGCTACCAATGGACCTTACCAAGGAAGAAGGGAAAAGCCGAGCCACAAGCGAGCATTCCCCGAAATGGATTTGAGTGAGTGGGGAATTACCTTAAGGGAATTTTGTCCTCGCAGGGGCAAACAAAGTGACAACAGCAGCAAGAAGCCACGTCAACAAGCTTCCAAGCCTAAAGGACTTCCGCCCCGCATTTGCTACAATTGTAGACAACCCGGGCATTTCGCCAATAAATGCCCAAACCCTAGGCGAGCAAGCCCCATCCACCGAGGCAAGGCTCCAAGGCAAATAAGAATCATCATGACAAGAAGCCAATTAATCAAGTAAAGCAAGGTCGGCATAACTTCATGTGTATTGTTTCTACTCGAGAACACCTCTCTATATGACTTGCCATCATTTGTTGTTTGTGAACAACCCACCGTGGACTTTTGGTGGTAATGTTTATGCCTCTTGATGCCCTAAGCTACCCTTGCTAGCAACATCCTTATCTCAATCGTGATTGACCTTGCAATCTTGAACGTCTTCATCTTGATCTTGCTCACAACATTATGAACACATAAAACATGAGTAGGAAGAGTTAAATTCCGTGGCATGCTTTGAGCATCACCATGTCATGCATGGGTTGCACCCTTAATTTAATAAATTCATGGGCATGGAAATGCATTACACGGCATGTGCATTTGGGAACCTTGGATGGACTAACATGCATACGCACTAAAGCTTTCAACCTTCCTCTATCCTCCTTATGGGCGATGAGATGGTTGTTCCATGACCAAAGGTGCCGCGATGGAACCTAGTGCATCATGTGTGCTGCAGCCATGTGATTACCACTAGGGGCGCGCTACATATCTTGGTTGGGGAGCATGCAACTCACCGCAAATCCATGATTTCCACTCTATGTTATCCCCTTGTTGCCAAGCAAACTTAATGGGTAAACAAGTCATGCTAACAAGCATCACGAGCATCATATCCCATGAACATGTGCATTCCTCACTATGCATCATGGCAAGTGCACCATATGCCCATATACATAAGCATCATGTGCTCATCCGCATGTGTATCACACTCTATGCACCACAACATGAGCATTAGCATGTGCACCAATCCATGGTTGCATCGGTAACATAAGGAATGTTGTCAAGAAAACTCACCAACTAGATAGTATGTGAGCAAGTATCTTCCGACATTGTTGTACCAACCCTTCCTTTCAAGTCATTCTCATTGCTATCCGTAAACAATTCCGTGCAACCGCTCCTTATGACTTTGCCATCCTTTATTGTTGCTATGGACAACTAACCTTGGACTCCTATGGGTGGAATCTTTGATCCATCCTTACACCTTTGTCACTTTTCAAAAATAAATTCAAAAATCTTAGTAAACATATTGGTTTACTAGCCTTCCTTTTCTTCATAGGAAATCTCTCTCGGCAATCACTTCTCAACTTTGTCTCTTTCTACCTAATCTCAAAGTTCTCTTAGCATCTAATTAAGTCAACCGACGAAGTTGAAAAGGTAGGAGCAAAGTTTTTCTTGAGCAATCAATGTTCTCGAAAAAGGCATCGAGCCTTCGCCGCTTGTCAATCCATGATCTATTGATCATATCCTCCAAATTCTAGGAATCAAGAAAACAAGCAAGCGAGGGATTGATAAAATCTTTTGCTAAATTCTCCTTGTTACAATCTCACCGTCACGGTCGCGTTCTTCCTCCCGTTGGACCCCATTCTTTTTAGTGCCACAATGGTATGACGCCGTAGTGTCGCCCCGACATCTCTTTTCCCGCGGCCATGATCACGTCGCCGAGATCTCACGGGTCGACCATTATCGAGCCTCGTGTGGCCACCGCCGGACCGCTCCGCTAGTCCCTACCTCGGTTGGTTGGGATGACCATTGCGTTCGAAGGACCGATACGGCGAACAAGAGAGGGGGGGGAGCGAATGGGAGCCGATAAAAATTCTTCTCGAAGGAGATGAAAACTCCAACAAGATGAACACGGCTTCCAACACACGTCTCCGACTCACTACCAAGGTTGGTCAAGCCCACGTAGCCACCGGAGTGCTACCGGACCTAGGAACCAACACACCACCTTCCGACCCGAGAAACGCAACTGGAAAAATCAAACCTCGAGTCTACGGACCCACACCGGTCGACCGGTGAGCACCACCGGTCGGACCGGTCCCCCTGCCGCCGGTGAAACCGAGCAACTTCCACTAAGTGGCTCTACACCGGTCGGACCGGTGAGACACACCGGTCGGACCGATGGCGCCCGAAAGCCCCCAAGGCACCAAACAGGCCAACCGACCACCAAACCGACCCAAACTCGAAACAAGCAGCAACACGGGACAACAACGAACACACCAAGACGTTCACCCGAGCAAAATCCCACACGGGCTCACACCGGTCGGACCGGTCAAGAGCACCGGTCGACCGGTGTAGCACGGCGCGGCTCGGGATGAACAGCACCCGCGGGTCAACTCCCCCAAATCCAAATCCCGATCTCCCGAATCACTCCACGGACTTGAACAAGACTTTGGGGATATCGGGAACACCTCATGAGGAGTCCATAGCCAAGTTTAATCCCACAAAAACTCGTCCAAAAAGGAGGAATCGAAGAAACCCCGCCGAAAGCACTTCCAACCCAAGAACTCAAGAAACCCCAAAATCGAGCACTTTTACTCACGGATTTGGGAGGGGAATCACCGCCCAAAGAACCACGAAGGGTTCCCACAAATTTCCCCCATCAAATCCCCAAGAGAAAAGTCCCGAAAACAACCCAAAGAAATCACCGAGAGAGGGCTCCGAAAATCACTACCAAGACCAACCGGGGAAAACACATCCAAACCTTGAGGAACCACGCCGAATCATCTATACATGTAACAAAGGTTCGTACAAGGTCTAGCAAGCCGCCCGATTATCCATCCCTCTCAACAAGATCTCTCCGTGAAGCTCTCTTGCTAGTCCTACGTAAAACCTAAGGAAAATAGGTGGAAAATAGGAAAACTAATGAGCTAGGGTTCCAAGAGTTGGCTGCCATCCTCTCACCTCTTGGGTTATATGGAGGCAACGAATGTCTAAAATGCCCTTCTCTACTAACTAGGGATACAAGCCCCTCAAGGGCGGATTTGGAATTCTTGATGTCTTCACCATCGGACGGATGCCCGGCGACCGCACCCTGCGTAGCCTCGACGCAAGCCATGCGATCCCGACGCGTGTCCTCCGCTTCGAAGTCTCCGGACTGCGTCGTCACACACCGGTCAGACCGGTGCTCCTCACCGGTCAGACCGGTCCCCACCGGTCAGACCGGTCAGACCCACCTGGCCGGACCGGTGCGCGCGCCGCCGCAAAGACCGTCTTCGCTTCTTCGGTCTTGGCTTTGTGGATCAACCAAGGAACCCAGTGGTTTTCCCGGGTGAACCACCGGAAACCCCGCGAACTCGGTGTAGCCTCCGCCAATCTCCACTCATGACTTGGCTCCCACGTAGTCCCGGCTCGACCCTAGTTTTGAGGCTCAACCAAGAAACCGTACACGACTTCATCTTGCTCGTTCATGCCACCATGCGGTCCACACTTGACCCCGCCGGCCACCGGGTCCCTCGACGAAGCCTACTTGTCTTCTCCACACCCGGAGGCCTCACCGCGACGACCTTTCGCGCTTGTTCTTCACCCGCACCAACACCGGTCAAGCCGCAACCTCGCACCTGCAATACTTAGCCAAGAATCAGTCCACACAACGTTGTCAATCACTCATCACACAAGGAAGCGACCATCCACCGGTCCTCGAACCACACATGGTCCTCAATCTCCCCCTTGATGAGTGCATTGACAACACCCACACGAAAGTAACAAGAGAGAAAAGAAAAAGAAAAGAAACGAACAAAAAGAAACTCCAACAAGCGATCAAAAGCCAAACAAAGGCAAAGAGCAAGATCACTTGAAGAAGACAAGTCTCGAACCCCTTAGGCAAGGGCAACGGCTCGACACATCCGAGACAAAGCAAAGCTCAAGCAAAGAGCGCAAACCACCGAATCAAAACTCGAACAACCACAAAGAGCTCCCCCCGCACACATGTAAGCTCCCCCGAACCAATGCACCTCCCCCCGGATGAATGCATGCAAGACACCACTTGAAACAGGCAACCTGCAACAAAACAGCCCCCGACCGGTCGACCGGTCAACACCACCGGTCGACCGGTGTGCAACATGTGAACAGAGCCAAGCACTCACACCGGTCCGACCGGTGACCACGACCGGTCGGACCGGTGCACAACAGAGCCCCAAAATGGCTCGAAACCACCCGAAAACCTTCTAAACACGTCCAAAGAAGCCATTTCAAGCTCAAACTTCTCCCCCTTGTTGGCAATGCAAGAATCAAGCCAAAAATGCAAAACTTTCAACCTAGAGCTTCTCAAATAGACAAAATTCAACAAAGAATGCTACACATGTCCAAATGAGCAAGTTAGATACTCTACAACTTCGTATCGAACTCAACTACATGATCACCAAGTTTCACAACCATTGGACGAAGCTAAAAAGGATTTTGGCAATTTTGCGAAAAACTTGCCTCTCATGAGCAAAGTCCTAAACATGATCAAAGCATATCAAAATGGCAAAGCCACACAAACTTCATGCTAGGACAGCCATTCTAACCATAAGACCATCACAAACACCCACAAGCACCTCATGTCATGTCAAAGCCACCGAGCCATGTGCCTACTTCTATGTATGAGACTTCTCATTGGTAGGCATCATGCACCGGTTTAGCACCCAAAGCAAATTAAATTCAGCACAAATGACATGGGAACATATTTTCCAAGCATTTTTCATTTCATTTTCAGATTTGTAAATGGTACATGAAATGTCTTTGCGACAAAAAGGAACTTATGCCCCTCCACAAGATAGAACAAGAGGGCTAAACATTCATGATGGCAAATGAGCCTTTGGCCCCATATGATCAATAAACTAGCTATCCAACCACAAATTAAGCATAGCAAAGCCTCAAAAACATGTCAAGAACATGTAAAGGCATTTACACATGAGAGAGCATACATATGACATTTTTCGAAGCATAGCTATCAACCATGGATTATTCATCAAGATCATCAAGAGCTAAGCCAAACTAACTATAGCATACCAAACGAGCTCACAAAGACATATATCTCATTCCATGGTGAACAATGTATATGAGAGAAGCTTTTCCTAACCAATGCATATGATACAAAATGCATGCAATCTAAGATACAAGGATGCCTATACATCATATTACATATGCCATGCAAAATGCAAGAAATGCACATAGAAAAGCTATACATATGCTACAAAGGAGCTCCCACACACAAAGCTCACAAACCACCGGCTCCTCGAGGGGAGGCAAAAAGGGCTCGACACCACCGGCAAAAGAGCAAAGGAGCACCAAACTCACAAGCTCCCCCTAAACTCATGCATTAAGGCCAAAGAGCGTACAAAGCTCACCTTACACACATGAGATAAGGCAAAGAGCAAAAGAAACCAAGTGGCTTGACCAAGGCCACACACTCGAAGGTCACAAATACACTTACCTTTATCATTTCTTCACAATTAACTCATCCTTGTCCACCATCCCCGAAAGAGATGCACCTACATGTCACCACCGGAATATGAAGCCGAAGAACCACCCCCAATATCAACCAAATGTTCTCCGGCTATCCACCCGCAACTCAAAACCAAGAGTGAGAGCGAGCAAACGACTCAACACTGGGGTTAGTTCCAAATGTGTAAAACCAGTGACTAGCCATTTGCTCGAAAGTGGGGTTAGCACAAACCAAACCATCTTTCCTACCAAAGCTACCTCCACGAACACCACTACGGTAACCACCATGAGGGAACCAACCCTCTCTACCTGGAGGAGGACCAAAACCACGAAAGAAAGCCTGTGGACTGTCCCTTCTCTCCTTCTCAAAGCTAAGACTCCTCCCATCCCCGTGTGAGCTCGAGGGGGAGAATGCCTAGCAACCGACCTCCCCGTAAACTTTTCAGCCCAACCACCGGAACCACGAACTCCCGAACCAAACCTCACACCTCTACGAGCACGAAACCCAAACGGTCGCTCGTCCGGGCTCGCACCGGTCCGACCGGTGCCCCACACCGGTCCGACGGTGTGACCCGGACAAGCCAGACACCTCCAACAGCCTTCCGCTCTCCCCAAGCCCGAACCGACCTCACACTCGCCTTGGCCCCGGGCAACCGCACACGAGGCTCAAGTACACCATCGGAAGGGTGGTACTTGTCCTTGTTAGCCCACTCCTTCGCCATTCTCTCCTCACGCTTCCTTTTGAAGCAAAAACGCTCTCTTGTGACAATCCTTTCCACAAAACTCACAATGGAAACGGATCGATCTGGGCTTAGGCTTGGGATGAGGCTCTTCACAAGGCTTCTCACTTGGGTTCTCACTAGGCGTTTCACTTGCTTTCTCACTCGGTTTTTCTCTTGGTTGGTTTGGCTTGGATGCAAACTTGTCTTTGGGTGTGAGTTGTGGTGGAACTGAAACATTCCCAAATTTCCTTTCTCTCTCACCACTGCCCTCACCAACCTTGTCCAATCCCAAAGCCCAACCGTCAAAGCGCTTACAGCTAGCAATCATCATACCAAGCTGAGGTTCTTGACTCGACAACCAACTCGCCGCTTCACGCAACTTATCATTCTCATCTTGCAAGCGACCAACACATTTTGCAAGATCCAAATTCTTCATAGCATGCAACTCACATGTAGAGCAAGAAGTAGGAATATGCACTTTTAAATTTGCCTCAAGCGAAACAATGCGAGAACGAAGCTCAACAATTTTCTCATGCAAACCAGGGCAAGAAGTGCAAGCACCAAGCAAAGTGGGTCTAGATTGTAGCTCAGCCAACTCAACCCTAAGCACATCTAGTTCCTCACACTTGGAGGCATACTTCTCCCTAAGATCAGTCAAGTCAGCTAGGAAACCAGAGCAATCAACACAATCATTTTCATCAGAAACAACAGGGCTAGCCTTAAGCGAATCAATTTCAAGCTTGCTATCAAGAACCTGTGTTTCTAGCTCAGCCACTCTAGTCCTAGCATCCTCGAGCAAGGATCTAAGCTCCTTCCTAAGCTTCTTAGCCTCTCTAAGCATGTGATCGCGATTATCAAGCAAGTCAACCAACTCCTCATTCTCCTTGCGCAAAGAAGAGAGCTCATCACATACCTCATCCTCGGAATCCAAGTCCGAGGCGTCCTTCTCGGCTTCTCTTGTCGCTCGAACTCGCGAGCCATGCCGCGAGAAATCGTCCTTGAGGCTTAGGCCCGTCACACAAAGGCCGTTGAGATACTTGCCGATGGTCTTCTTCTTCTTCTTCTTCTTGTCGTCCTCTCCGTCTTCATCACTCGAGCTTGAAGACGTGTCCTCGGAATCGGGGATCGGATGTCGCTTGATCTCTTAATCTTCTCTCGAGACCGCGTCTTCTTCTCATGTCCATGATCCTTCTTCCCGGACTTCTTCTTCTTGTCCATGAACTTGTGCTTGTCGTGGTTGTTCACCTTTGGACACTCGGCGAAATAGTGTCCGGTCTTGCCGCACTTGAAGCATGTCCTCGTGTTCCTCCTCTTGTTCACTCGGTTCTCGTGCAGCCTCTCGAACCGCCTCATCAGGAGCGCCAGCTCGTCCTCTCCAAGCACGTCGAACTCCTCATCTGGCATAGACATCAAAGAGGACAAAGAGAACATCCTGGTGGATGGGTTAGTGTTAGCCTTTCCATTTGAACCACCGATGAGGGTAAGACTATGAGAGTCGGCTTGGGCCGTCGATCTTGGGCCGTCATGCCCCCATCCACCTCGGCCGACTTGAGCTTCGAGAATAGCTCGTTCACCGTCGAGTGTCATACTTCTCCGACTCCACAATGGCCTCGAACTTTCCGCCCCAAATCGTAAGATCCAAAGAGTGTAAGAGCTTGACCGCTCTATCATGATCATCGTACGGGAGCACGTCCACATTGGCCCTCATGTTGTTCACAACCACCGTGAACCTCTGAAACAAGGCATCGATGGACTCACCGGGGAGATGAGTGAAGTTCTCGTACTCTCTCCGGTAGGTCGCATACATCCGTGCCTGAACCTGGGCATTCCCAACATGAGCCTCCTTCAACACCGCCCAAATCCTACAAGCCAAGTGCTTGGTGTGCACCCGATCGAACTCAGGCTGACACAAAGCACGAAACAAGTAGTCGACCGCCTTATTGTTGGCGTCGAATCTGTCCCTCGATCCTGGAGCGAGGAAGTCCATCGGCTGGACATAGCTTTGTGTCCACCGTGACATCCCAAAGGATCCGACCCTTTCCGCGGAGGAACGCACCCATCCACTTGCTCCACATCCGGTAGTTCTTGCCATCGAAGTGTGGAAGACCCGAACCCCATTCCCCGGTACGCCATCCTTGGATCTTAGACGGTTAGAATCAACAAAGACCCGAACCGGCTCGATACCGCTTGAAGGACCGATACGGCGAACCGAGAGGGGGGAGTGAATGGGAGCCGATAAAAATTCTTCTCGAAGGAGATGAAAACTCCAACAAGATGAACACGGCTTCCAACACACGTCTCCGACTCACTACCAAGGTTGGTCAAGCCCACGTAGCCACCGGAGTGCTACTAGACCTAGGAACCAACACACCACCTTCGACCCGAGAAACGCAGCGGAAAAACCAAACCTCGAGTCTACGAGACCCACACCGGTCGGACCGGTGAGCACCACCGGCCGGAGCCGGTCCCTCGCCGGTGAAACCGAGCAACTTCCACTAAGTGGCGCTACACCGGTCGGACCGGTGAGACACACCGGTCGGACCGATGGCGGCCGAAAGCCCCCAAGGCACCAAACAAAGCCAACCGACCACCAAACCGACCCAAACTCGAAACGGCGGCAACACGGGACAACGACGAACACACCAAGACGTTCACCCGAGCAAAATCCCACACGAGGCTCGCACCGGTCGGACCGGTCCAAGAGCACCGGTCGGACCGATGTAGCACCGGGCGACTCGGGATGAACAGCACCCGCGGGTCAACTCCCCCCAAATCCAAATCCCGATCTCCCGAATCACTCCACGGACTTGAACAAGACTTTGGGGATATCGGGAACACCTCATGAGGAGTCCGTAGCCACGTTTAATCCCACAAAAACTCGTCCAAAAAGGAGGAATCGAAGAAACCCCGCCGAAAGCACTTCCAACCCAAGAACTCAAGAAACCCCAAAATCGAGCACTTTTACTCACGGATTTGGGAGGGGAATCACTTGCCCAAAGAACCACGAAGGGTTCCCACAAATTTCCCCCATCAAATCCCCAAGAGAAAAGTCCCGAAAACAACCCAAAGAAATCACCGAGAGAGGGCTCCAAAAATCACCACCAAGACCAACCGGGGAAAACACATCCAAACCTTGAGGAACCACGCCGAATCATCTATACATGAAACAAAGGTTTGTACGAGGTCTAGCAAGCCGCCCGATCATCCATCCCTCTCAACAAGATCTCTCCGTGAAGCTCTCTTGCTAGTCCTAAAGAAAACCTAAGGAAAATAGGTGGAAAATAGGAAAACTAATGTGCTAGGGTTCCAATAGTTGGCTGCCATCCTCTCACCTCTTGGGTTATATGGAGGCAACTGAATGTCTAAAAAGCCCCTCTCTACTAACTAGGGATACAAGCCCCTCAAGGGCGGATTTGGAATTCTTGATGTCTTCACCATCGGACGGATGCCGGCGACCGCACCGTGCGTAGCCACGACGCAAGCCATGCGATCCCGACGCGTGTACTCCGCTTCGAAGTCTCCGGACCGCATCGTCGCACACCGGTCGGACCGGTCCCCACCGGTCGGACCGGTCGGACCCACCGGTCGGACCGGTCGGCGGCTCGCTCGCAACGACCGTCTTCGGTTCTTCGGTCTTGGCTTTGTGGATCAACCAAGGAACCCGGTGGTTTTCCGGTGAACCACCGGAAACCCCGCGAACTCGGTGTAGCCTCCGCCAATCTCCACTCATGACTTGGCTCCCACGTAGTCCCGGCTCGACCCTGGTTTTGAAGCTCAACCAAGAAACCGTACAAGACTTCATCTTGCTTGTTCATGCCACCATGCGGTCCACACTTGACCCCGCCGGCCACCGGTCCCTCGAACGAAGCCTACTTGTCTTCTCCACACCCGGAGGCCTCACCGGCGATGACCTTTCGCGCTTGTTCTTCACCCGCACCAACACCGGTCAAGCCGCAACCCGCACCTCGCAATACTTAGCCAAGAATCGGTCCACACAACGTTGTCAATCACTTATCACACAAGGAAGCGACCATCCACCGGTCCTCGAACCACACATGGTCCTCAATCTCCCCCTTGATGAGTGCATTGACAACACCCACACGAAAGTAACAAGAGAGAAAAGAAAAAGAAAAGAAACGAACAAAAAGAAACTCCAACAAGCGATCGAAAGCCAAACAAAGGCAAAGAGCAAGATCACTTGAAGAAGACAAGTCTCGGACCCCTTAGGCAAGGGCAACGGCTCGACACATCCGAGACAAAGCAAAGCTCAAGCAAAGAGCGCAAACCACCGAATCAAAACTCGAACAACCACAAAGAGCTCCCCCTGCACACATGCAAGCTCCCCCTGAACCAATGCACCTCCCCCTGGACGAATGCATGCAAGACACCACTTGAAACAGGGCAGCTGCAACAAAACAGCCCTGACCGGTCAGACCGGTCAACACCACCGGTCAGACCGGTGTGCAACATGTGAACAGAGCCAGCACTCACACCGGTCAGACCGGTGACCCTGACCGGTCGGACGGTGCAAAACGAGCCCGAGAAATGGCTCGAAACCACTCGAAAACCTTCTAAACACGTCCAGCAAGCCATTTCAAGCTCAAACTTCTCCCCCTTGTTGGCAATGCAAGAATCAAGCCAAAAATGCAAAACTTTCAACCTAGAGCTTCTCAAATAGACAAAATTCAACAAAGAATGCTACACATGTCCAAATGAGCAAGTTAGATACTCTACGGCTTCGTATCGAACTCAACTACATGATCACCAAGTTTCACAACCATTGGACGAAGCTAAAAAGGATTTTGGCAATTTTACGAAAAAACTTGCCTCTCATGAGCAAAGTCCTAAACATGATCAAAGCATATCAAAATGGCAAAGCCACACAAACTTCATGCTAGGACAGCCCATTCTAACCATAAGACCATCACAAACACCCACAAGCACCTCATGTCATGTCAAAGCCACCGAGCCATGTGCCTACTTCTATGTATGAGACTTCTCATTGGTAGGCATCATGCACCGGTTTAGCACCCAAAGCAAATTAAATTCAGCACAAATGACATGGGAACATATTTTCCAAGCATTTTTCATTTCATTTTCAGATTTGTAAATGGTACATGAAATGTCTTTGCGACAAAAAGGAACTTATGCCCCTCCACAAGATAGAACAAGAGGGCTAAACATTCATGATGGCAAATGAGCCTTTGGCCCCATATGATCAATAAACTAGCTATCCAACCACAAATTAAGCATAGCAAAGCCTCAAAAACATGTCAAGAACATGTAAAGGCATTTACACATGAGAGAGCATACATATGACATTTTTCAAAGCATAGCTATCAACCATGGATTATTCATCAAGATCATCAAGAGCTAAGCCAAACTAACTATAGCATACCAAACGAGCTCACAAAGACATATATCTCATTCCATGGTGAACAATGTATATGAGAGAAGCTTTTCCTAACCAATGCATATGATACAAAATGCATGCAATCTAAGATACAAGGATGCCTATACATCATATTACATATGCCATGCAAAATGCAAGAAATGCACAAAGAAAAGCTATACATATGCTACAAAGGAGCTCCCACACACAAAGCTCACAAACCACCGGCTCCTCGAGGGGAGGCAAAAAGGGCTCGACACCACCGGCAAAAGAGCAAAGGAGCACCAAACTCACAAGCTCCCCCTAAACTCATGCATTAAGGCCAAAGAGCGTACAAAGCTCACCTTACACACATGAGATAAGGCAAAGAGCAAAAGAAACCAAGTGGCTTGACCAAGGCCACACACTCGAAGGTCACAAATACACTTACCTTTATCATTTCTTCACAATTCACTCATCCTTGTCCACCATCCCCCGAAAGAGATGCACCTACATGTCACCACCGGAATATGAAGCCGAAGAACCACCCCCAATATCAACCAAATGTTCTCCGGGCTATCCACCTGCAACTCAAAACCAAGAGCGAGAGCGAGCAAACGACTCAACACTGGGGTTAGTTCCAAATGTGTAAAACCAGTGCCTAGCCATTTGCTCGAAAGTGGGGTTAGCACAAACCAAACCATCTTTCCTACCAAAGCTACCTCCACGAACACCACTACGGTAACCACCATGAGGGAACCAACCCTCTCTACCTGGAGGAGGACCAAAACCACGAAAGAAAGCCCGTGGACTGTCCCTCCTCTCCTTCTCAAAGCTAAGACTCCTCCCATCCCCGTAGTGAGCTCGAGGGGGAGAATGCCTAGCAACCGACCTCCCCGTAAACTTTCCAGCCCAACCACCGTAACCACGAACTCCCGTAACCAAACCTCACACCCCGTACGAGCACGAAACCCAAACGGCCGCTGTCCGGGCTCGCACCGGTCCGACCGGTGCCCCACACCGTCGACGGTGTGACACAGGACGGCGCACCTCCAACGGCCTTCCGCTCTCCCCAAGCCCGAACCGACCTCACACTCGCCTTGGCCCCGGGCAGCGCA
The DNA here is from genome assembly GCA_947561735.1 of Cenchrus americanus. Classification (NCBI taxonomy): domain Eukaryota; kingdom Viridiplantae; phylum Streptophyta; class Magnoliopsida; order Poales; family Poaceae; genus Cenchrus; species Cenchrus americanus. Next base: position 123,535,673 of record OX387244.1, on the reverse strand, counting down.
CACGAGGCTCAAGTACACCATCGGAAGGGTGGTACTTGTCCTTGTTAGCCCACAACTTCGCCATTCTCTCCTCACGCTTCCTTTTGAAGCAAAACGCTCTCTTGTGACAATCCTTTCCACAAAACTCACAATGGAAACGGATCGATCCGGGCTTAGGCTTGGGATGAGGCTCTTCACAAGGCTTCTCACTTGGGTTCTCACTAGGCGTTTCACTTGCTTTCTCACTCGGTTTTTCTCTTGGTTGGTTTGGCTTGGATGCAAACTTGTCTTTGGGTGTGAGTTGTGGTGGAACCGAAACATTCCAAAATTTCCTTTCTCTCTCACCACCGCCCTCACCAACCTTATCCAATCCCAAAGCCCAACCGTCAAAGCGCTTACGGCTAGCAATCATCATACCAAGCCGAGGTTCTTGACTCGACAACCAACTCGGCGCTTCACGCAACTTATCATTCTCATCTTGCAAGCGACCAACACATTTTGCAAGATCCAAATTCTTCATAGCATGCAACTCACATGTAGAGCAAGAAGTAGGAATATGCACTTTTAAATTTGCCTCAAGCGAAACAATGCGAGAACGAAGCTCAACAATTTTCTCATGCAAACCAGGGCAAGAAGTGCAAGCACCAAGCAAAGTGGGTCTAGATTGTAGATCGGCCAACTCAACCCTAAGCACATCGAGTTCCTCACACTTGGAGGCATACTTCTCCCTAAGATCAGTCAAGTCGGCTAGGAAAACGAGCAATCAACACAATCATTTTCATCGAAACAACGGGGCTAGCCTTAAGCGAATCAATTTCAAACTTGCTATCAAGAACCTGTGTTTCTAGCTCAGCCACTCTAGTCCTAGCATCCTCGAGCAAGGATCTAAGCTCCTTCCTAAGCTTCTTAGCCTCTCTAAGCATGTGATCGCGATTATCAAGCAAGTCAACCAACTCCTCATTCTCCTTGCGCAAAGAAGAGAGCTCATCACATACCTCATCCTCGGAATCCAAGTCCGAGGCGTCCTTCTTGGCTTCTCTTGCTCGCTCGAACCGCGAGCCATGCCGCGAAATCGTCCTTGAGGCTTAGGCCCGTCACACAAAGGCCGTTGAGATACTTGCCGATGGTCTTCTTCTTCTTCTTCTTCTTGTCATCCTCTCCGTCTTCATCACTCGAGCTTGAAGACGTGTCCTCGGAATCGGACTCGGATGTCGCTTGATCTCTTAATCTTCTCTCGAGACCGCGTCTTCTTCTCATGTCCATGATCCTTCTTCCTCGGACTTCTTCTTCTTGTCCATGAACTTGTGCTTGTCGTGGTTGTTCACCTTTGGACACTCGGCGAAATAGTGTCCGGTCTTGCCGCACTTGAAGCATGTCCTCGTGTTCCTCCTCTTGTTCACTCGGTTCTCGTGCGGCCTCTCGAACCGCCTCGTCGGGAGCGCCGGCTCGTCCTCTCCAAGCACGTCGAACTCCTCATCCGGCATAGACATCAAAGAGGACAAAGAGAACATCCCGGTGGATGGGTTAGTGTTAGCCTTTCCATTTGAACCACCGATGAGGGTAAGACTATGAGAGTCGGTCGGGCCCTCGATCTTGGGCGTCATGCCCCCATCCACCTCGGCCCGACTTGAGCTTCGAGAATAGCTCGTTCACCGTCAGAGTGTCATACTTCTCCGACTCCACAATGGCCTCGAACTTTCTGCCCCAAATCGTATGATCCAAAGAGTGTAAGAGCTTGACCGCTCTATCATGATCATCGTACGGGAGCAAGTCCACATTGGCCCTCATGTTGTTCACAACCACCGTGAACCTCTGAAACAAGGCATCGATGGACTCACCGGGAGATGAGTGAAGTTCTCGTACTCTCTCCGGTAGGTCGCATACATCCGTGCCTGAACCGGGGCATTCCCAACATGAGCCTCCTTCAACACCGCCCAAATCCTACAAGCCAAGTGCTTGGTGTGCACCCGATCGAACTCGGTCGACACAAAGCACGAAACAAGTAGTCGACCGCCTTATTGTTGGCGTCGAATCCGTCCCTCGATCTCGGAGCGAGGAAGTCCATCGGGCCGGACATAGCCCTCGTGTCCACCGTGACATCCCAAAGGATCCGACCCTTTCCGCGGAGGAACGCACCCATCCACTTGCTCCACATCCGGTAGTTCTTGCCATCGAAGTGTGGAAGACCCGAACCCCATTCCCGGTACGCCATCCTTGGATCTTAGACGGTTAGAATCAACAAAGACCCGAACCGGCTCGATACCGCTTGAAGGACCGATACGGCGAACCGAGAGAGGGGGGGGGAGTGAATGGGAGCCGATAAAAAATTCTTCTCGAAGGAGATGAAAACTCCAACAAGATGAACACGGCTTCCAACACACGTCTCCGACTCACTACCAAGGTTGGTCAAGCCCACGTAGCCACTGGAGTGCTACTAGACCTAGGAACCAACACACCACCTTCGACCCGAGAAACGCAGCGGAAAAACCAAACCTCGAGTCTACAGACCCACACCGGTCAGACCGGTGAGCACCACCGGTCAGACCGGTCCCTGCTGGTGAAACTGAGCAACTTCCACTAAGTGGCTCTACACCGGTCAGACCGGTGAGACACACCGGTCAGACCGATGGCATCCCGAAAGCCCCCAAGGCACCAAACAGCCAACCGACCACCAAACCGACCCAAACTCGAAACAGCAGCAACACGGGACAACGACAAACACACCAAGACGTTCACCCGAGCAAAATCCCACAAGGGCTCGCACCGGTCAGACCGGTCAAGAGCACCGGTCGACCGATGTAGCCCGGGCGACTCGGGATGAACAAGACCCGCGGGTCAACTCCCCCAAATCCAAATCCCGATCTCCCGAATCACTCCACGGACTTGAACAAGACTTTGGGGATATCGGAACACCTCATGAGGAGTCCGTAGCCACGTTTAATCCCACAAAAACTCGTCCAAAAAGGAGGAATCGAAGAAACCCCGTCGAAAGCACTTCCAACCCAAGAACTCAAGAAACCCCCAAAATCGAGCACTTTTACTCACGGATTTGGGAGGGGAATCACCGCCCAAAGAACCACGAAGGGTTCCCACAAATTTCCCCCATCAAATCCCCAAGAGAAAAGTCCCGAAAACAACCCAAAGAAATCACCGAGAGAGGGCTCCAAAAATCACCACCAAGACCAACCGGGAAAACACATCCAAACCTTGAGGAACCACGCCGAATCATCTATACATGAAACAAAGGTTTGTACAAGGTCTAGCAAGCCGCCCGATCATCCATCCCTCTCAACAAGATCTCTCCGTGAAGCTCTCTTGCTAGTCCTAAAGAAAACCTAAGGAAAATAGGTGGAAAATAGGAAAACTAATGAGCTAGGGTTCCAAGAGTTGGCTGCCATCCTCTCACCTCTTGGGTTATATGGAGGCAACCGAATGTCTAAAATGCCCTTCTCTACTAACTAGGGATACAAGCCCCTCAAGGGCGGATTTGGAATTCTTGATGTCTTCACCATCGGACGGATGCCCGCGACCGCACCGTGCGTAGCCACGACGCAAGCCATGCGATCCCGACGCGTGTCCTCCGCTTCGAAGTCTCCGGACCGCATCGTCGCACACCGGTCGGACCGGTGCTCCTCACCGGCCGACCGGTCCCCACCGGCCGGGCCGGTCGGACCCACCGGTCGACCGGCCCGGCGCTGCTGCGCAAAGACCGTCTTCGGTTCTTCGGTCTTGGCTTTGTGGATCAACCAAGGAACCCGGTGGTTTTCGGTGAACCACCGGAAACCCCCGCGAACTCGGTGTAGCCTCCGCCAATCTCCACTCATGACTTGGCTCCCACGTAGTCCCGGCTCGACCTTGGTTTTGAAGCTCAACCAAGAAACCGTCCACGACTTCATCTTGCTTGTTCATGCCACCATGCGGTCCACACTTGACCCCCGCCGGCCACCGGGTCCCTCGAACGAAGCCTACTTGTCTTCTCCACACCCGGAGGCCTCACCGGCGATGACCTTTCGCGCTTGTTCTTCACCCGCACCAACACCGGTCAAGCCGCAACCCGCACCCGCAATACTTAGCCAAGAATCGGTCCACACAACGTTGTCAATCACTTATCACACAAGGAAGCGACCATCCACCGGTCCTCGAACCACACATGGTCCTCAATCTCCCCCCTTGATGAGTGCATTGACAACACCCACACGAAAGTAACAAGAGAGAAAAGAAAAAGAAAAGAAACGAACAAAAAGAAACTCCAACAAGCGATCGAAAGCCAAACAAAGGCAAAGAGCAAGATCACTTGAAGAAGACAAGTCTCGGACCCCTTAGGCAAGGGCAACGGCTCGACACATCCGAGACAAAGCAAAGCTCAAGCAAAGAGCGCAAACCACCGAATCAAAACTCGAACAACCACAAAGAGCTCCCCCTGCACACATGCAAGCTCCCCCTGAACCAATGCACCTCCCCCTGGACGAATGCATGCAAGACACCACTTGAAACAGGCGGTACAACAAAACAGCCCCCGACCGGTCAGACCGGTCAACACCACCGGTCAGACCGGTGTGCAACATGTGAACGAACCGGCACTCACACCGGTCGGACGGTGATCCCGACCGGTCGGACCGGTGCACAACGGAGCCCGAAATGGCTCGAAACCACCTGAAAACCTTCTAAACACATCCAGCAAGCCATTTCAAGCTCAAACTTCTCCCCCTTGTTGGCAATGCAAGAATCAAGCAAAAAATGCAAAATATTCAACCTAGAGCTTCTCAAATAGACAAAATTCAACAAAGAATGCTACACATGTCCAAATGAGCAAGTTAGATACTCTACGGCTTCGTATCGATCTCAACTACATGATCACCAAGTTTCACAACCATTGGATGAAGCTAAGATGGATTTTGGCAATTTTGCAAAAAAAAAACTTGCCTCTCATGAGCAAAGTCCTAAACATGATCAAAGCATATCAAAATGGCAAAGCCACACAAACTTCATGCTAGGACAGCCATTCTAACCATAAGACCATCACAAACACCCACAAGCACCTCATGTCATGTCAAAGCCACCGAGCCATGTGCCTACTTCTATGTATGAGACTTCTCATTGGTAGGCATCATGCACCGGTTTAGCACCAAAAGCAAATTAAATTCAGCACATGACATGGGAGCATATTTTCCAAGCATTTTTCATTTCATTTTCAGATTTGTAAATGGTACATGAAATGTCTTTGCGACAAAAAGGAACTTATGCTCCCTCCACAAGATAGAACAAGAGGGCTAAACATTCATGATGGCAAATGAGCCTTTGGCCCCATATGATCAATAAACTAGCTATCCAACCACAAATTAAGCATAGCAAAGCCTCAAAAACATGTCAAGAACATGTAAAGGCATTTACACATGAGAGAGCATACATATGACATTTTTCAAAAGCATAGCTATCAACCATGGATTATTCATCAAGATCATCAAGAGCTAAGCCAAACTAACCATAGCATACCAAACAAGCTCACAAAGACATATATCTCATTCCATGGTGAACAATGTATATGAGAGAAGCTTTTCCTAACCAATGCATATGATACAAAATGCATGCAATCTAAGATACAAGGATGCCTATAAATCATGTTACATATGCCATGCAAAATGCAAGAAATGCACATAGAAAAGCTATACATATGCTACAAAGGAGCTCCCACACACAAAGCTCACAAACCACCGGCTCCTCGAGGGGAGGCAAAACGGGCTCGACACCACCGCAAAAGAGCAAAGGAGCACCAAACTCACAAGCTCCCCCTAAACTCATGCATTAAGGCCAAAGAGCGTACAAAGCTCACCTTACACACATGAGATAAGGCAAAGAGCAAAAGAAACCAAGTGGCTTGACCAAGGCCACACACTCGAAGGTCACAAATACACTTACCTTTATCATTTCTTCACAATTCACTCATCCTTGTCCACCATCCCCGAAAGAGATGCACCTACATGTCACCACCGGGGTATGAGGCCGGAGAACCACCCCCAATATCAACCAAATGTTCTCCGGGCCATCCACCTGCAACTCAAAACCAAGAGCGAGAGCGAGCAAACGACTCAACACTGGGGTTAGTTCCAAATGTGTAAAACCAGTGCCTAGCCATTTGCTCGAAAGTGGGGTTAGCACAAACCAAACCATCTTTCCTACCAAAGCTACCTCCACGAACACCACTACGGTAACCACCATGAGGGAACCAACCCTCTCTACCTGGAGGAGGACCAAAACCACGAAAGAAAGCCCGTGGACCATCCCTCCTCTCCTTCTCAAAGCCATGACTCCTCCCATCCCCGTAGTGAGCTCGAGGGGGAGAATGCCTAGCAACCGACCTCCCGCAAACTTTCCCGGCCCAACCACCGGAACCACGACCTCCCGGAAACCAAACCTCACACCCGTACGAGCACGAAACCCAAACGGCCGCCCGTGTCCGGTGCTCGCACGGCCCGACCGGTGCCCCACACCGATCCGACGTGTGTGACCCGGACAAGACGGCACCTCCAACGACCTTCCGCTCTCCCCAAGCCCGAACTGACCTCACACTCGCCTTGGCCCTGGGCAACTGCACACGAGGCTCAAGTACACCATCGGAAGGGTGGTACTTGTCCTTGATAGCCCACTCCTTCGCCATTCTCTCCTCACGCTTCCTCTTGAAGCAAAACGCTCTCTTGTGACCATCCTTTCCACAAAACTCACAATGGAAACGGATCGATCTAGGCTTAGGCTTGGGATGAGGCTCTGCACAAGGCTTCTCACTTGGTTTCTCACTATGCATTTCACTTACCTTCTCACTCGGTTTTTCTCTTGGATGGTTTGGCTTGGATGAAAACTTGTCTTTGGGTGTGAGTTGTGGTGGAACTGAAACATTCCCAAATTTCCTTTATCTCTCACCACTACCCTCACCAACCTTATCCAATCCCAAAGCCCAACCATCAAAGCGCTTACAGCAAGCAATCATCATACCAAGCTGAGGTTCTCGACACGACACCCAACTCGGCGCTTCACGCAACTTATCATTCTCATCTTGCAATCGACCAACACATTTTGGAAGATCCAAATTCTTCATAGCATGCAACTCACATGTAGAGAAAGAAGTAGGAATATGCACTTTCAAATTTGCCTCAAGCGAAACAATGCGAGAACGAAGCTCAACAATTTTCTCATGCAAACCGGGGCAAGAAGTGCAAGCACCAAGCAAAGTGGGTCTAGATTGTAGATCGGCCAACTCAACCCTAAGCACATCTAGTTCCTCACACTTGGAGGCATACTTCTCCCTAAGATCAGTCAAGTCGGCTAGGAAAACGAGCAATCAACACAATCATTTTCATCGAAACAACGGGGCTAGCCTTAAGCGAATCAATTTCAAACTTGCTATCAAGAACCTGTGTTTCTAGCTCAGCCACTCTAGTCCTAGCATCCTCGAGCAAGGATCTAAGCTCCTTCCTAAGCTTCTTAGCCTCTCTAAGCATGTGATCGCGATTATCAAGCAAGTCAACCAACTCCTCATTCTCCTTGCGCAAAGAAGAGAGCTCATCACATACCTCATCCTCGGAATCCAAGTCCGAGGCGTCCTTCTGGCTTCTCTTGCTGCTCGAACTGCGAGCCATGCCGCAGAAATCGTCCTTGAGGCTTAGGCCCGTCACACAAAGGTCGTTGAGATACTTGCCGATGTTCTTCTTCTTCTTCTTCTTCTTGTCATCCTCTTCGTCTTCATCACTCGAGCTTGAAGACGTGTCCTCGGAATCAGACTCGATGTCGCTTGATCTCTTAATCTTCTCTCGAGACCGCGTCTTCTTCTCATGTCCATGATCCTTCTTCCTGGACTTCTTCTTCTTGTCCATGAACTTGTGCTTGTCGTGGTTGTTCACCTTTGGACACTCGGCGAAATAGTGTCCAGTCTTGCCGCACTTGAAGCATGTCCTCGTGTTCCTCCTCTTGTTCACTCGGTTCTCGTGCAGCCTCTCGAACCGCCTCGTCAGGAGCGCCAGCTCGTCCTCTCCAAGCACGTCGAACTCCTCATCTGGCATAGACATCAAAGAGGACAAAGAGAACATCTCGGTGGATGGGTTAGTGTTAGCCTTTCCATTTGAACCACCGATGAGGGTAAGACTATGAGAGTCGGTCGGGCCCTCGATCTTGGTTGTCATGCCCCTATCCACCTCGGCCCGACTTGAGCTTCGAGAATAGCTCGTTCACCGTCGAGTGTCATACTTCTCCGACTCCACAATGGCCTCGAACTTTCCGCCCCAAATCGTAAGATCCAAAGAGTGTAAGAGCTTGACCGCTCTATCATGATCATCGTACGGGAGCACGTCCACATTGGCCCTCATGTTGTTCACAACCACCGTAAACCTCTGAAACAAGGCATCGATGGACTCACCGGGGAGATGAGTGAAGTTCTCGTACTCTCTCCGGTAGGTCGCATACATCCGGTGCTCGAACCGGGCATTCCCAACATGAGCCTCCTTCAACACCGCCCAAATCCTACAAGCCAAGTGCTTGGTGTGCACCCGATCGAACTCGGTCGACACAAAGCACGAAACAAGTAGTCGACCGCCTTATTGTTGGCGTCGAATCCGTCCCCTCGATCTGGAGCGAGGAAGTCCATCCCGCCGGACATAGCTCGTGTCCACCGTGACATCCCAAAGGATCCGACCCTTTCCGCGGAGGAACGCACCCATCCACTTGCTCCACATCCGGTAGTTCTTGCCATCGAAGTGTGGAAGACCCGAACCCCATTCCCCGGTACGCCATCCTTGGATCTTAGACCGGTTAGAATCAACAAAGACCCGAACCGGCTCGATACCACTTGAAGGACCGATACGGCGAACCGAGAGGGGGGGGAGTGAATGGGAGCCGATAAAAATTCTTCTCGAAGGAGATGAAAACTCCAACAAGATGAACACGGCTTCCAACACACGTCTACGACTCACTACCAAGGTTGGTCAAGCCCACGTAGCCACCGGAGTGCTACTAGACCTAGGAACCAACACACCACCTTCGACCCGAGAAACGCGGCGGAAAAACCAAACCTCGAGTCTACAGACCCACACCGGTCGGACCGGTGAGCACCACCGGTCGACCCGGTCCCCGCCGGTGAAACCGAGCAACTTCCACTAAGTGGCTCTACACCGGTCGGACCGGTGAGACACACCGGTTGGACCGATGGCAGCCCGAAAGCCCCCAAGGCACCAAACAAAGCCAACCGACCACCAAACCGACCTAAACTCGAAAACGAAGCAACACGGGACAACGACGAACACACCAAGACGTTCACCCGAGCAAAATCCCACACGGGCTCGCACCGGTCGGACCGGTCAAGAGCACCGGTCGACCGATGTAGCCTCGGGCGACTCGGGATGAACAGCACCCGCGGGTCAACTCCCCCAAATCCAAATCCCGATCTCCCGAATCACTCCACGGACTTGAACAAGACTTTGGGGATATCGGGAACACCTCATGAGGAGTCCATAGCCACGTTTAATCTCACAAAAACTCGTCCAAAAAGGAGGAATCGAAGAAACCCCGCCGAAAGCACTTCCAACCCAAGAACTCAAGAAACCCCCAAAATCGAGCACTTTTACTCACGGATTTGGGAGGGGAATCACGCCCAAAGAACCACGAAGGGTTCCCACAAATTTCCCCCATCAAATCCCCAAGAGAAAAGTCCCGAAAACAACCCAAAGAAATCACCGAGAGAGGGCTCCAAAAATCACCACCAAGACCAACCGGGAAAACACATCCAAACCTTGAGGAACCACGCCGAATCATCTATACATGAAACAAAGGTTTGTACAAGGTCTAGCAAGCCGCCCGATCATCCATCCCTCTCAACAAGATCTCTTCGTGAAGCTCTCTTGCTAGTCCTAAAGAAAACCTAAGGAAAATAGGTGGAAAATAGGAAAACTAATGAGCTAGGGTTCCAAGAGTTGGCTGCCATCCTCTCACCTCTTGGGTTATATGGAGGCAACCGAATGTCTAAAATGCCCTTCTCTACTAACTAGGGATACAAGCCCCTCAAGGGCGGATTTGGAATTCTTGATGTCTTCACCATCGGACGGATGCCGGCGACCGCACCGTGCGTAGCCACGACGCAAGCCATGCGATCCCGACGCGTGTCCTCCGCTTCGAAGTCTCCGGACCGCGTCGTCGCACACCGGCCGGACCGGTGCTCCTCACCGGTCGGACCGGTCCCCACCGGTCGACCGGTCGGACCCACGGTCGGACCGGTGCAGCGGCCGGCGCAAAGACCGTCTTCGGTTCTTCGGTCTTGGCTTTGTGGATCAACCAAGGAACCCGGTGGTTTTCGGTGAACCACCGGAAACCCCGCGAACTCGGTGTAGCCTCCGCCAATCTCCACTCATGACTTGGCTCCCACGTAGTCCCGGCTCGACCTTGGTTTTGAAGCTCAACCAAGAAACCGTACACGACTTCATCTTGCTTGTTCATGCCACCATGCGGTCCACACTTGACCCCGCTGGCCACCGGTCCCTCGAACGAAGCCTACTTGTCTTCTCCACACCTGGAGGCCTCACCGGCGATGACCTTTCGCGCTTGTTCTTCACCTGCACCAACACCAGTCAAGCCGCAACCTGCACCTGCAATACTTAGCCAAGAATCAGTCCACACAACGTTGTCAATCACTTATCACACAAGGAAGCGACCATCCACCGGTCCTCGAACCACACATGGTCCTCAATCTCCCCCTTGATGAGTGCATTGACAACACCCACACGAAAGTAACAAGAGAGAAAAGAAAAAGAAAAGAAACGAACAAAAAGAAACTCCAACAAGCGATCGAAAGCCAAACAAAGGCAAAGAGCAAGATCACTTGAAGAAGACAAGTCTCGGACCCCTTAGGCAAGGGCAACGGCTCGACACATCCGAGACAAAGCAAAGCTCAAGCAAAGAGCGCAAACCACCGTATCAAAACTCGAACAACCACAAAGAGCTCCCCCCGCACACATGCAAGCTCCCCCCGAACCAATGCACCTCCCCCCGGACGAATGCATGCAAGACACCACTTGAAACAGGGGCAGGCCCGCAAAACAACAGTCCCGACCGGTCGGACCGGTCAACACCACCGGTCGACCGGTGTGCAACATGTGAACAGAGCCCGGCCTCACACCGGTCGGACGGTGACCACGACCGGTCGGACCGGTGCACAACAGAGCCCGAAATGGCTCGAAACCACCCGAAAACCTTCTAAACACGTCCAAAGAAGCCATTTCAAGCTCAAACTTCTCCCCCTTGTTGGCAATGCAAGAATCAAGCAAAAAATGCAAAACTTTCAATCTAGAGCTTCTCAAATAGACAAAATTCAACAAAGAATGCTACACATGTCCAAATGAGCAAGTTAGATACTCTACAGCTTCGTATCGATCTCAACTACATGATCACCAAGTTTCACAACCATTGGACGAAGCTAAAAAGGATTTTGGCAATTTTGCAAAAAAACTTGCCTCTCATGAGCAAAGTCCTAAACATGATCAAAGCATATCAAAATGGCAAAACCACACAAACTTCATGCTAGGACAGCCATTCTAATCATAAGACCATCACAAACACCCACAAGCACCTCATGTCATGTCAAAGCCACCGAGCCATGTGCCTACTTCTATGTATGAGACTTCTCATTGGTAGGCATCATGCACCGGTTTAGCACTCAAATCAAATTAAATTCAGCACAAATGACATGGGAACATATTTTCCAAGCATTTTTCATTTCATTTTCAGATTTGTAAATGGTACATGAAATGTCTTTGCGACAAAAAGGAACTTATGCCCCTCCACAAGATAGAACAAGAGGGCTAAACATTCATGATGGCAAATGAGCCTTTGGCCCCATATGATCAATAAACTAGCTATCCAACCACAAATTAAGCATAGCAAAGCCACAAAAACATGTCAAGAACATGTAAAGGCATTTACACATGAGAGAGCATACATATGACATTTTTCAAAAGCATAGCTATCAACCATGGATTATTCATCAAAATCATCAAGAGCTAAGCCAAACTAACCATAGCATACCAAACAAGCTCACAAAGACATATATCTCATTCCATGGTGAACAATGTATATGAGAGAAGCTTTTCCTAACCAATGCATATGATACAAAATGCATGCAATCTAAGATACAAGGATGCCTATACATCATATTACATATGCCATGCAAAATGCAAGAAATGCACAAAGAAAAGCTATACATATGCTACAAAGGAGCTCCCACACACAAAGCTCACAAACTACCGGCTCCTCGAGGGGAGGCAAAAAGGGCTCCACACCACCGGCAAAAGAGCAAAGGAGAACCAAACTCACAAGCTCCCCCTAAACTCATGCATTAAGGCCAAAGAGCGTACAAAGCTCACCTTACACACATGAGATAAGGCAAAGAGCAAAAGAAACCAAGTGGCTTGACCAAGGCCACACACTCGAAGGTCACAAATACACTTACCTTTATTATTTCTTCACAATTCACTCATCCTTGTCCACCATCCCCGAAAGAGATGCACCTACATGTCACCACCGGAATATGAAGCCGAAGAACCACCCCCAATATCAACCAAATGTTCTCCGGGCTATCCACCTCGCAACTCAAAACCAAGAGAGAGAATGAGCAAACGACTCAACACCGGGGTTAGTTCCAAATGTGTAAAACCGTGCCTAGCCATTTGCTCGAAAGTGGGGTTAGCACAAACCAAACCATCTTTCCTACCAAAGCTACCTCCACGAACACCACTACGGTAACCACCATGAGGGAACCAACCCTCTCTACCGGAGGAGGACCAAAACCACGAAAGAAAGCCCGTGGACCGTCCCTCTTCTCCTTCTCAAAGCTAAGACTCCTCCCATCCCCGTAGTGAGCTCGAGGGGGAGAATGCCTAGCAACCGACCTCCCCGCAAACTTTCCCGGCCCAACCACCGGAACCACGAACTCCCGAAATCAAACCTCACACCCGTACGAGCACGAAACCCAAACGGCCGCTCGTCCAAGCTCGCACCGGTCGACCGGTGCCCCACACCGGTCCGACCGGTGTGACACCGGGCGAAGCACCTCCAACGACCTTCCGCTCTCCCCAAGCCCGAACCGACCTCACACTCGCCTTGGCCCCGGGCAACCGCACACGAGGCTCAAGTACACCATCGGAAGGGTGGTACTTGTCCTTGTTAGCCCACTCCTTCGCCATTCTCTCCTCACGCTTCCTTTTGAAGCAAAACACTCTCTTGTGACCATCCTTTCCACAAAACTCACAATGGAAACGAATCGATCTGGGCTTAGGCTTGGGATGAGGCTCTTCACAAGGCTTCTCACTTGGTTTCTCACTAGGCGTTTCACTTGCCTTCTCACTCGGTTTTTCTCTTGGTTGGTTTGGCTTGGATGCAAACTTGTCTTTGGGTGTGAGTTGTGGTGGAACTGAAACATTCCCAAATTTCCTTTCTCTCTCACCACTACCCCTCACCAACCTTATCCAATCCCAAAGCCCAACCGTCAAAGCGCTTACGGCTAGCAATCATCATACCAAGCCGAGGTTCTTGACTCGACAACCAACTCGGTGCTTCACGCAACTTATCATTCTCATCTTGCAAGCGACCAATACATTTTGCAAGATCCAAATTCTTCATAGCATGCAACTCACATGTAGAGCAAGAAGTAGGAATAGGCACTTTCAAATCAGCCTCAAGCGAAACAATGCGAGATCGAAGCTCAACAATTTTCTCATGCAAACCGGGGCAAGAAGTGCAAGCACCAAGCAAAGTGGGTCTAGATTGTAGCTCAGCCAACTCAACCCTAAGCACATCTAGTTCGTCACACTTGGAGGCATACTTCTCCCTAAGATCGACCAAGTCGGCTAGGAAAACAGAGCAATCAACACAATCATTTTCATCGAAACAACGGGGCTAGCCTTAAGCGAATCAATTTCAAGCTTGCTATCAAGAACCCGTGTTTCTAGCTCGCCCACTCTAGTCCTAGCATCCTCGAGCAAGGATCTAAGCTCCTTCCTAAGCTTCTTAGCCTCTCTAAGCATGTGATCGCGATTATCAAGCAAGTCAACCAACTCCTCATTCTCCTTGCGCAAAGAAGAGAGCTCATCACATACCTCATCCTCGGAATCCAAGTCCGAGGCGTCCTTCTGGCTTCTCTTGCTGCTCGAACTGCGAGCCATGCCGCAGAAATCGTCCTTGAGGCTTAGGCCCGTCACACAAAGGCCGTTGAGATACTTGCCGATGTTCTTCTTCTTCTTCTTCTTGTCATCCTCTTCGTCTTCATCACTCGAGCTTGAAGACGTGTCCTCGAATCGGACTCGATGTCGCTTGATCTCTTAATCTTCTCTCGAGACCGCGTCTTCTTCTCATGTCCACGATCCTTCTTCCCGGACTTCTTCTTCTTGTCCATGAACTTGTGCTTGTCGTGGTTGTTCACCTTTGGACACTCGGCGAAATAGTGTCCGGTCTTGCCGCACTTGAAGCATGTCCTCGTGTTCCTCCTCTTGTTCACTCGGTTCTCGTGCAGCCTCTCGAACCGCCTCGTCAGGAGCGCCGGCCTCGTCCTCTCCAAGCACGTCGAACTCCTCATCTGGCATAGACATCAAAGAGGACAAAGAGAACATCCTGGTGGATGGGTTAGTGTTAGCCTTTCCATTTGAACCACCGATGAGGGTAAGACTATGAGAGTCAGTCGGGCCCTCGATCTTGGTCGTCATGCCCCTATCCACCTCGGCCCGACTTGAGCTTCGAGAACAGCTCGTTCACCGTCAGAGTGTCATACTTCTCCGACTCCACAATGGCCTCGAACTTTCCGCCCCAAATCGTACGATCCAAAGAGTGTAAGAGCTTGACCGCTCTATCATGATCATCGTACGGGAGCACGTCCACATTGGCCCTCATGTTGTTCACAACCACCGTGAACCTCTGAAACAAGGCATCGATGGACTCTCCGGGGAGATGAGTGAAGTTCTCGTACTCTCTCCGGTAGGTCGCATACATCCGTGCCTGAACCGGGCATTCCCAACATGAGCCTCCTTCAACACCGCCCAAATCCTACAAGCCAAGTGCTCGGTGTGCACCCGATCGAACTCGGGGTCCGACACAAAGCACGAAACAAGTAGTCGACCACCTTATTGTTGGCGTCGAATCCGTCCCTCGATCCCGGAGCGAGGAAGTCCATTGGCCGGACATAGCTCGTGTCCACCGTGACATCCCAAAGGATCCGACCCTTTCCGCGGAGGAACGCACCCATCCGCTTGCTCCACATCCGGTAGTTCTTGCCATCGAAGAGTGGAGGACCCGAACCCCATTCCCGGTACGCCATCCTTGGATCTTAGACTGGTTAGAATCAACAAAGACCCGAACCGGCTCGATACCGCTTGAAGGACCGATACGGCGAACCGAGAGGGGGGAGTGAATGGGAGCGAGATAAAAATTCTTCTCGAAGGAGATGAAAACTCCAACAAGATGAACACGGCTTCCAACACACGTCTCCGACTCACTACCAAGGTTGGTCAAGCCCACGTAGCCACCGGAGTGCTACCGGACCTAGGAACCAACACACCACCTTCCGACCCGAGAAACGCAGCGGAAAAACCAAACCTCGAGTCTACGGACCCACACCGGTCGGACCGGTGAGCACCACCGGCCGACCGGTCCCCGCCGGTGAAACGAGCAACTACCACTAAGTGGCTCTACACCGGTCGGATCGGTGAGACACACCGGTCGGACCGATGGCGACCGAAAGCCTCGAAGGCACCAAACAAGCCAACCGACCACCAAACCGACCCAAACTCGAAACAAGCGGCAACACGGGACAACGACGAACACACCAAGACGCTCACCCGAGCAAAATCCCACACGGGCTCGCACCGGTCGGACCGGTCAAGAGCACCGGTCGGACCGGTGTAGCTCGGGGCGACTCGGGATGAACAAGACCCGCGGGTCAACTCCCCCAAATCCAAATCCCGATCTCCCGAATCACTCCACGGACTTGAACAAGACTTTGGGGATATCGGGAACACCTCATGAGGAGTCCATAGCCACGTTTAATCCCACAAAAACTCGTCCAAAAAGGAGGAATCGAAGAAACCCCGCCGAAAGCACTTCCAACCCAAGAACTCAAGAAACCCCAAAATCTAGCACTTTTACTCACGGATTTGGGAGGGGAATCACCGCCCAAAGAACCATGAAGGGTTCCCACAAATTTCCCCCATCAAATCCCCAAGAGAAAAGTCCCGAAAACAACCCAAAGAAATCACCGAGAGAGGGCTCCGAAAATCACCACCAAGACCAACCGGGAAAACACATCCAAACCTTGATGAACCACGCCGAATCATCTATACATGAAACAAAGGTTTGTACAAGGTCTAGCAAGCCGCCCGATCATCCATCCCTCTCAACAAGATCTCTCCGTGAAGCTCTCTTGCTAGTCCTAAAGAAAACCTAAGGAAAATAGGTGGAAAATAGGAAAACTAATGAGCTAGGGTTCCAAGAGTTGGCTGCCATCCTCTCACCTCTTGGGTTATATGGAGGCAACCGAATGTCTAAAATGCCCTTCTCTACTAACTAGGGATACAAGCCCCTCAAGGGCGGATTTGGAATTCTTGATGTCTTCACCATCGGACGGATGCCCGGCGACCGCACCCTGCGTAGCCACGACGCAAGCCATGCGATCCCGACGCGTGTCCTCCGCTTCGAAGTCTCCGGACCGCATCGTCGCACACGGTCGGACCGGTGCTCCTCACCGGTCGGACCGGTCCCCACCGGCCGGGCCGGTCGACCCACCGGTCGGACCGGTCCGCGCCGCTACAAAGCACCATCTTCGGTTCTTCGGTCTTGGCTTTGTGGATCAACCAAGGAACCCGGTGGTTTTCCGGTGAACCACCGGAAACCCCGCGAACTCGGTGTAGCCTCCGCCAATCTCCACTCATGACTTGGCTCCCACGTAGTCCCGGCTCGACCCCGGTTTTGAAGCTCAACCAAGAAACCGTACACGACTTCATCTTCTTGTTCATGCCACCATGCGGTCCACACTTGACTCCGCCGGCCACCGGTCCCTCGAACGAAGCCTACTTGTCTTCTCCACACCCGGAGGCCTCACCGCGACGACCTTAAGCGCTTTTTCTTCACCCGCACTAACACCGGTCAAGCCGCAACCCGCACCCGCAATACTTAGCCAAGAATCGGTCCACACAACGTTGTCAATCACTCATTACACAAGGAAGCGACCATCCACCGGTCCCCGAACCACACATGGTCCTCAATCTCCCCCTTGATGAGTGCATTGACAACACCCACACGAAAGTAACAAGGGAGAAAAGAAAAAGAAAAGAAACGAACAAAAAGAAACTCCAACAAGCGATCGAAAGCCAAACAAAGGCAAAGAGCAAGATCACTTGAAGAAGACAAGTCTCGGACCCCTTAGGCAAGGGCAACGGCTCGACACATCCGAGACAAAGCAAAGCTCAACCAAAGAGCGCAAACCACCGAATCAAAACTCGAACAACCACAAAGAGCTCTCCCCGCACACATGCAAGCTCCCCCCGAACCAATGCACCTCCCCCCCGGACGAATGCATGCAAGACACCACTTGAAACAGGCGAAACTGCAACAAAACAAAACGCCCGACCGGTCGGACCGGTCAACACCACCGTCGACCGGTGTGCAACATGTGAACAAAGCCAGACTCACACCGGTCGGACCGTGACCCCGACCGGTCGACCGGTGCACAAGAGAGCCTAAATGGCTCGAAACCACCTGAAAACCTTCTAAACATGTCCAACAAGCCATTTCAAGCTCAAACTTCTCCCCCTTGTTGGCAATGCAAGAATCAAGCCAAAAATGCAAAACTTTCAACCTAGAGCTTCTCAAATAGACAAAATTCAACAAAGAATGCTACACATGTCCAAATGAGCAAGTTAGATACTCTACGACTTCGTATCAAACTCAACTACATGACCACCAAGTTTCACAACCATTGGACGAAGCTAAAAAGGATTTTGGCAATTTTGCGAAAAACTTGCCTCTCATGAGCAAAGTCCTAAACATGATCAAAGCATATCAAAATGGCAAAGCCACACAAACTTCATGCTAGGACAGCCATTCTAACCATAAGACCATCACAAACACCCACAAGCACCTCATGTCATGTCAAAGCCACCGAGCCATGTGCCTACTTCTATGTATGAGACTTCTCATTGGTAGGCATCATGC
The DNA here is from genome assembly GCA_947561735.1 of Cenchrus americanus. Taxonomy (NCBI): domain Eukaryota; kingdom Viridiplantae; phylum Streptophyta; class Magnoliopsida; order Poales; family Poaceae; genus Cenchrus; species Cenchrus americanus. Next base: position 123,517,466 of record OX387244.1, on the reverse strand, counting down.
ACCCGTTTAGCACCCAAAGCAAATTAAATTCAGCACAAATGACATGGGAACATATTTTCCAAGCATTTTTCATTTCATTTTCAGATTTGTAAATGGTACATGAAATTTCTTTGCGACAAAAAGGAACTTATGCCCCTCCACAAGATAGAACAAGAGGGCTAAACATTCATGATGGCAAATGAGCCTTTGGCCCCATATGATCAATAAACTAGCTATCCAACCACAAATTAAGCATAGCAAAGCCACAAAAACATGTCAAGAACATGTAAAGGCATTTACACATGAGAGAGCATACGTATGACATTTTTCAAAAGCATAGCTATCATCCATGGATTATTCATCAAGATCATCAAGAGCTAAGCCAAACTAACTATAGCATACCAAACAAGCTCACAAAGACATATATCTCATTCCATGGTGAACAATGTATATGAGAGAAGCTTTTCCTAACCAATGCATATGATACAAAATGCATGCAATCTAAGATACAAGGATGCCTATACATCATATTACATATGCCATGCAAAATGCAAGAAATGCACAAAGAAAAGCTATACATATGCTACAAAGGAGCTCCCACACACAAAGCTCACAAACCACCGGATCCTCGAGGGGAGGCAAAAAGGGCTCGACACCACCGGCAAAAGAGCAAAGGAGCACCAAACTCACAAGCTCCCCCTAAACTCATGCATTAAGGCCAAAGAGCGTACAAAGCTCACCTTACACACATGAGATAAGGCAAAGAGCAAAAGAAACCAAGTGGCTTGACCAAGGCCACACACTCGAAGGTCACAAATACACTTACCTTTATTATTTCTTCACAATTCACTCATCCTTGTCCACCATCCCCGAAAGAGATGCACCTACATGTCACCACCGAATATGAAGCCGAAGAACCACCCCCAATATCAACCAAATGTTCTCCGGGCTATCCACCTGCAACTCAAAACCAAGAGCGAGAGCGAGCAAACGACTCAACACCGGGGTTAGTTCCAAATGTGTAAAACCGGCGCCTAGCCATTTGCTCGAAAGTGGGGTTAGCACAAACCAAACCATCTTTCCTACCAAAGCTACCTCCACGAACACCACTACGGTAACCACCATGAGGGAACCAACCCTCTCTACCTGGAGGAGGACCAAAACCACGAAAGAAGTCCCGTGGAACGTCCCTCCTCTCCTTCTAAAAGCTACGACTCCTCCCATCCCCGTAGTGAACTCGAGGGGAAGAATGCCTAGCAACCGACCTCCCGCAAACTTTCCAGCCCAACCACCGTAACCACGAACTCCCGAACCAAACCTCACACCCGTACGAGCACGAAACCCAAACGGCCGCTCGTCCGGCCGCACCGGTCCGACCGGTGCCCCACACCGGTCGACCGGTGTGACCGACAGAACAGCACCTCCAACAGCCTTCCGCTCTCCCCAAGCCCGAACCGACCTCACACTCGCCTTGTGTCGGACCCGCTTTAAAGGCAAAACCGAATGCATTGATCACGTGTGCGCCGGATCAAGTTACACACACGCTTAGACATTATGATAACCAAAAACAATGCCACACGATTAAAGAGTTATTACAAACCATAGTCTTAAACGAATCTTAAACAAATGAGTTCTCGCAACGGACAAAATGCCTCCACAGGCAAACCGATCGAAGACTACGCACACCTAGAACTCCCGGAAATCTCCCGGAATATCTTCAAAGTTCTCCCCGTCCGAGCAAATAATCCGGTATTGTAGATGCAAGAGAATAAACAAGCGTGAGCACATATCATACTCAAGAAGGGAAAACAACATAACATGCAAGGCCATATGGTGGATGGCTAAGGTTCAAGCACTTTAGCATTTTAGTTGGTCAAGTTTTATTAGCAACCTGATTACTAAAGGTGTAAGTTCATACCAACCCAATTAATGAGATATAAGCATCATAAATAAAGAATAAAACAACAATTTAAACATTAAAGTTCCATAAATTAATCATGTGAGTGTCCAAAGCCGCTCTTGACCGTGAGCACGGTTAATCGATTAGTTTAACACTCGCAGAGGTTGTACATCTTTACCCACAAGCGGCGTAAAAGCTCCGAAGAACTTTGGACCCAACCATGCAGTGTTTGCAAGACACCATATCACACTTCCGAGGTGTGATCGCATAGGGACGCTACAAGGCCTTTACAAAGGTTCCCTAGCAAGTTATGACCGACAAGGTCCGGATCGCTTAGCAAGGTATAAAGTCCCCTAGCAGTCGATACCCCACCATAAAAGAATAACTCACCCAACCCCCCCGCTAGAGCGAGTCCATACCCCACGGTACCACCGATCCCTTGTCCTTATCGTGTAAGACCATCCCAAGCTAAAGTTCCTAATTATTAAGCCAAGACCATTGCCCATTAGTTCTTGTGGTTGTACTTGTTTTCCCGGGTGGTTCTCCATGTTCCGATTACATATTAAAGTGGTCTTGCAAAGTAAAACATCATAAACGGAACATAGAATAACAAAAAGGTAACCAAGTAGATTAATACCAATTCCCGACTTGAGCATGCTAAGCAATAACTACCACAAGATTAAGTTAATTCCCGGTATCAAGGTAAAGGTAGTAAAAAGCTAGGCATGATCCTTAATAGGTTCCCATCAAATTAATGCAAGCGAAAAGGTAAAAACAAAGTGAATGTAGATGCATGTTATGTAGGACAAGCGGGCATGCATCAAGGAATACTTGCCTTCAACAAAGCCTTGCTGCTCAAACTCTTGCACGACTTGATCTTCAAATCCCTCGAACGAATCGCTCTCTACTCGTCCACAATCATCACATACAAGCATACAATAGGAATAAATAAGAAACAGTCACCAAACAGATCAAACAGATCTAAACAGTAGCATAAAACTGATCTACGCTTTGAGACGAACGCGTGGACATAAAGAACGCTAAAATCGGAGCTAAAACGACGAAGTTATGGCTTAGGGAAGGTATAGGGACCAATCCGTAAAGATTTAAAAAGGTTTTGGGCTAAAATAAAGAAAAGGACTAAACTCGTAAGAAAACTTCTAAGGTGGAAGGGTATTTTTGTAAATATAGGAAACTCGGGGGCTTTTCTCGCAAAATCGCCGGGGGCGGCGGCGGGTTTGACCCGGTTGACCGGGTCGGGTTGATCTAGATCCGTTGGATCTAGATCTAGTGGCCGCGGCCGTTTGCGGGCGGCACGGCTTAGATCGATCCGTTAGATCTCGATCCGGCGGCCGAGGACGCGAGCAAGCGGCGGGCGGCGGGGAACACAAGCCGGCGGCGGCGAGCGGCGGCGGGCGGCGGCGGACTCGCCGGCGGGGACCCCGATCTAGGGTTTCCGGCCACGGGCTAAGACGCGGAGGGCACCTACGCGATGCGCGCAACACGGCGAACCGATTTAGGGGCGGCGGCTAGGGCGGAGGGGCGGCGACGCGAGCGGTCGGGCCGCGGCGACGCGGCGCGCGAACTCCGGCGAGGCCACGGGGGGCGACGGAAGGCACGGGGTCGACACGGACGGCACCGGCACGAAGCTCACCTCCCCGGCGCGGCTCCGGACGTGCTCCTCGGCGGTGCGGCGGCGGCGACGGCGAGGGTCCGCGCGGCGGTGCGGGTTAGGGTTTCGGGTGCATGCGGCTCAAGAGGAGGCGGCTGCGGTGCTCGGGTAGGGTGTCCGGGGAGGTGGCGGCGGCTTAAATAGCCCGGCGGGGGCTCCTTGGCGTGCGCGCTACGCACGGGGAGGCGTGCCATGGTCGGACTCGCGGCGGCGGCGCGGCCCCGGCCGAGTCCGGGTCGGGGACGGCGTGGCGGGAGGGATGACATGCGGGTCCCTCCCGTCGGCCGCCGGCTCGGGCGAGGGAGCGCGGGCCGGCGGCGGTTTGGGCCAAAAGGCCGGTGGGCCCGCGGTGCGGCGGCGGGCCGCCGCGCTAGGCGGGGCTGCGCGCGGCTCGCGAGGCCGCCGGCGAGGCCGGGCCCGCCGCGGCGCCGGGGTTGAGCGGGCCGGAAAGCTAGATGGGTTGGGTTAGCTAGATGGGTTGGGGTAGAGGGAAAAGGGTAGGGGTTTAAGGGTTGATTAAAAAGGGTTCCAATCAAATGGAATTCAAACCTTGAATTTGAATTCCAAAGAACGAAAAGAAATGCACCGAGCATGTATGCAACAATTAATCTCCTATATTTTGTTAACTTTACTTTAGAAAAGTTTTAAATGCCTAAAAATAAATAAACAACCTTATATTCCTTAGGCAAATAAATGGTTGCTAGCAAATTTTAATAAAGCCAAATTTTTAATAGAATTAGGGTGTTACACCTTGGCCCCGGGCAACCGCACACGAGGCTCAAGTACACCATCGGAAGGGTGGTACTTGTCCTTGTTAGCCCACTCCTTCGCCATTCTCTCCTCATGCTTCCTCTTGAAGCAAAACTCTCTCTTGTGACCATCCTTTCCACAAAACTCACAATGGAAACGGATCGATCTGGGCTTAGGCTTGAAATGAGGCTCTTCACAAGGCTTCTCACTTGGTTTCTCACTAGGCGTTTCACTTGCCTTCTCACTCGGTTTTTCTCTTGGTTGGTTTGGCTTGGATGCAAACTTGTCTTTGGGTGTGAGTTGTGGTGGAACTGAAACATTCCCAAATTTCCTTTCTCTCTCACCACTGCCCTCACCAACCTTATCCAATCCCAAAGCCCAACCGTCAAAGCGCTTACAGCTAGCAATCATCATACCAAGCTGAGGTTCTTGACTCGACAACCAACTCAGTACTTCACACAACTTATCATTCTCATCTTGCAAGCGACCAACACATTTTGCAAGATTCAAATTCTTCATAGCATGCAACTCACATGTAGAGCAAGAAGTAGGAATAGGCACTTTCAAATCAGCCTCAAGCGAAACAATGCGAGAACGAAGCTCAACAATTTTCTCATGCAAACCAGGGCAAGAAGTGCAAGCACCACGCAAAGTGGGTCTAGATTGTAGCTCGGCCAACTCAACCCTAAGCACATCTAGTTCCTCACACTTGGAGGCATACTTCTCCCTAAGATCGGTCAAGTCGGCCTAGGAAAACGAGCAATCAACACAATCATTTTCATCGAAACAACGGGGCTAGCCTTAAGCGAATCAATTTCAAGCTTGCTATCAAGAACTCGTGTTTCTAGCTCGGCCCACTCTAGTCCTAGCATCCTCGAGCAAGGATCTAAGCTCCTTCCTAAGCTTCTTAGCCTCTCTAAGCATGTGATCGCGATTATCAAGCAAGTCAACCAACTCCTCATTCTCCTTGCGCAAAGAAGAGAGCTCATCACATACCTCATCCTCGGAATCCAAGTCCGAGGCGTCCTTCTCCGGCTTCTCTTGCTGCTCGAACCGTGAGCCATGCTTTGCGTGAAATCGTCCTTGAGGCTTAGGCCCGTCACACAAAGGCCGTTGAGATACTTGCCGATGGTCTTCTTCTTCTTCTTCTTGTCATCCTCTTCGTCTTCATCACTCGAGCTTGAAGACGTGTCCTCGGAATCGGACTCGATGTCGCTTGATCTCTTAATCTTCTCTCGAGACCGCGTCTTCTTCTCATGTCCATGATCCTTCTTCCCGGACTTCTTCTTCTTGTCCATGAACTTGTGCTTGTCGTGGTTGTTCACCTTTGGACACTCGGCGAAATAGTGTCCGGTCTTGCCGCACTTGAAGCATGTCCTCGTGTTCCTCCTCTTGTTCACTCGGTTCTCGTGCAGCCTCTCAAACCGCCTCGTCAGGAGCGCCAGCTCGTCCTCTCCAAGCACGTCGAACTCCTCATCTGGCATAGACATCAAAGAGGACAAAGAGAACATCCTAGTGGATGGGTTAGTGTTAGCCTTTCCATTTGAACCACCGACGAGGGCGAGACTATGAGAGTCAGTCGGGCCCTCGATCTTGGCTGTCATGCCCCTATCCACCTCAGCCGACTTGAGCTTCGAGAACAGCTCGTTCACCGTCAGAGTGTCATACTTCTCCGACTCCACAATGGCCTCGAACTTTCCGCCCCAAATCGTACGATCCAAAGAGTGTAAGAGCTTGACCGCTCTATCATGATCATCGTACGGGAGCACGTCCACATTGGCCCTCATGTTGTTCACAACCACCGTGAACCTCTGAAACAAGGCATCGATGGACTCACCGGGGAGATGAGTGAAGTTCTCGTACTCTCTCCGGTAGGTCGCATACATCCCCGCCCGAATCGGGGCATTCCCAACATGAGCCTCCTTCAACACCGCCCAAATCCTACAAGCAAAGTGCTCGGTGTGCACCCGATCGAACTCGGTCGACACAAAGCACGAAACAAGTAGTCGACCGACTTATTGTTGGCATCGAATCTGTCCCTCGATCCCGGAGCGAGAAAGTCCATCGGCCGGACATAGCCCTGTGTCCACCGTGACATCCCAAAGGATCCGACCCTTTCCGCGGAGGAACGCACCCATCCGCTTGCTCCACATCCGGTAGTTCTTGCCATCGAAGTGTGGAGGACCCGAACCCCCGTTCTCGGTACGCCATCCTTGGATCTTAGGCGGTTAGAATCAACAAAGACCCGAACCGGCTCGGTACCACTTGAAGGACCGATACGGCGAACCGAGAGGGGGGAGTGAATGGGAGCCGATAAAAATTCTTCTCGAAGGAGATGAAAACTCCAACAAGATGAACAAGGCTTCCAACACACGTCTCCGACTCACTACCAAGGTTGGTCAAGCCCACGTAGCCACCGCAGTGCTACCGGACTTAGGAACCAACACACCACCTTCCGACCCGAGAAACGCAGCGGAAAAACCAAACCTCGAGTCTACGGACCCACACCGGTCGGATCGGTGAGCACCACCGGTCGACCGGTTCTCCGCCGGTGAACCGAGCAACTTCCACTAAGTGGCTCTACACCGGTCGGACCGGTGAGACACACCGGTCGGACCGATGGCGACTGAAAGCCCCCAAGGCACCAAACAAAGCCAACCGACCACCAAACCGACCCAAACTCAAAACAAGGCGGCAACACGGGACAACAACGAACACACCAAGACGTTCACCCGAGCAAAATCCCACACGGGCTCGCACCGGTCGGACCGGTCAAGAGCACCGGTTAGACCGGTGTAGCCCGGGCGACTCGGGATGAACAACACTTGCGGGTCAACTCCCCCAAATCCAAATCCCGATCTCCCGAATCACTCCACGGACTTGAACAAGACTTTGGGGATATCGAGAACACCTCATGAGGAGTCCATAGCCACGTTTAATCCCACAAAAACTCGTCCAAAAAGGAGGAATTGAAGAAACCCCGCCGAAAGCACTTCCAACCCAAGAACTCAAGAAACCCCAAAATCGAGCACTTTTACTCACGGATTTGGGAGGGGAATCACCGCCCAAAGAACCACGAAGGGTTCCCACAAATTTCCCCCATCAAATCCCCAAGAGAAAAGTCCCGAAAACAACCCAAAGAAATCACCGAGAGAGGGCTCCGAAAATCACCACCAAGACCAACCGGGGAAAACACATCCAAACCTTGAGGAACCACGCCGAATCATCTATACATGAAACAAAGGTTCGTACAAGGTCTAGAAAGCCGCCCGATCATCCATCCCTCTCAACAAGATCTCTCCGTGAAGCTCTCTTGCTAGTCCTAAAGAAAACCTCGGAAAATAGGTGGAAAATAGGAAAACTAATGAGCTAGGGTTCCATGAGTTGGCTGCCATCCTCTCACCTCTTGGGTTATATGGAGGCAACCGAATGTCTAAAATGCCCTTCTCTACTAACTAGGGATACAAGCCCCTCAAGGGCGGATTTGGAATTCTTGATGTCTTCACCATCGGACGGATGCCCGGCGACCGCACCCTGCGTAGCCTCGACGCAAGCCATGCGATCCCAACGCGTGTCCTCCGCTTCGAAGTCTCGGACCGCATCGTCGCACACCGGTCAGACCGGTGCTCCTCACCGGTCAGACCGGTCCCCACCCGGTCGGACCGTCGGACCCACCGGTCGGACCGGTGCCGCGCCGCTGCGGCACCATCTTCGGTTCTTCGGTCTTGGCTTTGTGGATCAACCAAGGAACCCGGTGGTTTTCGGTGAACCACCTTGGAAACCCCCGCGAACTCGGTGTAGCCTCCGCCAATCTCCACTCATGACTTGGCTCCCACGTAGTCCCGGCTCGACCCCCGGTTTTGAGGCTCAACCAAGAAACCGTACACGACTTCATCTTCTTGTTCATGCCACCATGCGGTCCACACTTGACCCCGCCGGCCACCGGTCCCTCGAACGAAGCCTACTTGTCTTCTCCACACCTAGAGGCCTCACCGACGACGACCTTTCGCGCTTGTTCTTCACCCGCACCAACACCGGTCAAGCCGCAACCCGCACCCGCAATACTTAGCCAAGAATCGGTCCACACAACGTTGTCAATCGCTCATCACACAAGGAAGCGACCATCCACCGGTCCTCGAACCACACATGGTCCTCAATATCCCCCTTGATGAGTGCATTGATAACACCCACACGAAAGTAACAAGAGAGAAAAGAAAAAGAAAAGAAACGAACAAAAAGAAACTCCAACAAGCGATCGAAAGCCAAACAAAGGAAAAGAGCAAGATCACTTGAAGAAGACAAGTCTCGGACCCCTTAGGCAAGGGCAACGGCTCGACACATCCGAGACAAAGCAAAGCTCAAGCAAAGAGCGCAAACCACCGAATCAAAGCTCGAACAACCACAAAGAGCTCCCCCCGCCACACATGCAAGCTCCCCCGAACCAATGCACCTCCCCCCGGACGAATGCATGCAAGACACCACTTGAAACGGGGAAGCCGCAACAAAACGACCACGACCGGTCGACGGTCAACACCACCGACGGACCGGTGTGCAACATGTGTACAGAGCCAAGCCTCACACCGGTCGGACCGGTGACCTTGACCGGTCGGACCGGTGCACAACGAGCCCGAAATGGCTCGAAACTACCCGAAAACCTTCTAAACACGTCCAAAGAAGCCATTTCAAGCTCAAACTTCTCCCCCTTGTTGGCAATGCAAGAATCAAGCAAAAAATGCAAAACTTTCAACCTAGAGCTTCTCAAATAGACAAAATTCAACAAAGAATGCTACACATGTCCAAATGAGCAAGTTAGATACTCTACGCCTTCGTATCGAACTCAACTACATGATCACCAAGTTTCACAACCATTGGACGAAGCTAAAAAGGATTTTGGCAATTTTGCGAAAAACTTGCCTCTCATGAGCAAAGTCCTAAACATGATCAAAGCATATCAAAATGGCAAAGCCACACAAACTTCATGCTAGGATAGCCATTCTAACCATAAGACCATCACAAACACCCACAAGCACCTCATGTCATGTCAAAGCCACCGAGCCATGTGCCTACTTCTATGTATGAGACTTCTCATTGGTAGGCATCATGCACCGGTTTAGCACCAAAGCAAATTAAATTCAGCACAAATGACATGGGAACATATTTTCCAAGCATTTTTCATTTCATTTTCAGATTTGTAAATGGTACATGAAATGTCTTTGCGACAAAAATGAACTTATGCCCCTCCACAAGATAGAACAAGAGGGCTAAACATTCATGATGGCAAATGAGCCTTTGGCCCCATATGATCAATAAACTAGCTATCCAACCACAAATTAAGCATAGCAAAGCCACAAAAAAATTTCAAGAACATGTAAAGGCATTTACACATGAGAGAGCATACATATGACATTTTTCAAAAGCATAGCTATCAACCATGGATTATTCATCAAGATCATCAAGAGCTAAGCCAAACTAACCATAGCATACCAAACAAGCTCACAAAGACATATATCTCATTCCATGGTGAACAATGTATATGAGAGAAGCTTTTCCTAACCAATGCATATGATACAAAATGCATGCAATCTAAGATACAAGGATGTGTTGACCTTGGTCAAACGACGGTCAACCTAGGCCATCACCTCGAAAACATCACCGACAAACCCTAATGACACCCCTTGGTCGGCTAGTGGTCAAGGTTTGGTCAATACCCTAGTCAAACCCCTTTGAACACCCTTTGACTCCCTTTGTCGTCCGAACTTTTGCCGCGTTCTCCAAATTTCACCTAAACACTTCAAATTCTCCCAATGTAAAAGTTGTGTATTTTGTCAAGGGACACAACTTTCATGTTGATTGGCATTTGAGATTTGGAGTGGAAATGCTTGAAAAATGGAAGTCAACACCTCGAGGTTACTATTCACGGGTGCCCGGAAAAACGGCCATCTTGGCATGTGATTTGTGCACAATTGGTTGAGAAAAAGGCCATACACCCTTTCTAGGAATTGTGGGGGATCAAGAGATCTACAACTTTCCTTATTACCCCTTGGTCCACTACAATTCAATTTTTTGGAGAAAAATCCGGTCAAAGCGGGTTAGGGCCGATTTGGTTTTGGCTCCCGGCGCTCCCGAGCGTGACGGCCGCGCCGACGTCGCGCGTCGGCCGCGCCGCGCTCGCCGGACCCGCACGCCGAGCCCGGCCTCGGTCCGCCGGTCCGCGTGCCCCGGACCCCTCCCTTGCGTCGCACCGCCATCCATGCCCCATACCCATGCACCACGTGTTGCGCGCGCCGTGGCCGCGCCGCACCGACCATGCCACCGCTATCCCAATCGTGTCGCCGCACCGGACGTGCACGCCGCCGTACTCCACGCTCATGCCATGGACTTGACTTGGGAACCGCCTTGCAAGTAACGGCCGCCTATAAAAGGCGATAAGCCCCACACCTCGCACAAGCCGCACCCGCAGCCGCCGCCGGCACCATTATCGTCGATGTGGAGCTCCCGTGCTCGCTCCGTTTCCCCTCTACCCAATCCTCTAGGCACCTTCATTAGGACCCACCGAAGCGCCCAGGTCCACTTGTTGCCCGGGCCCAACGGCCGGCCTCGCCGGAGTAGAGCTCTCGGCGGCGCCCGCCGCCCTGCTCGCCGACCGTGGCCGCCAACCACCTCTTTGCCGCGAGTGAGCACCCAAACCGGTCCCCGGTAACCCCTAGACCCTTCCCGGACACTTCCCCGGCCAGCCGGCGGCCGGCCTCGCCGGAATCCGGCGAGCCGCGCCGCACCTTGCCCCTTGGACTACATTGCAAAGCCACGAAACTTCCGGGGAGTTTTGTGCAAACCGAGGGCAGATCCGTGAGCTTTTCAATCTTTTCGAGGGTCTCGTGTGCAAAATGATTCTTACCCCTTTGAGTGTTTTTAGCCGCAACTTGTAAAATCCATATAAAATCACAGAGAAATCCAAAAATTGCAAACTCGGTTTTGCTGTGCTCTGTGCGACTAGAACTACGACTTTTTCCAAAGCATGTATATACTTTTGAGCTTTAGTTTTTGCTTAAAAAATTGAAATTTGAAATAACTAGATCTGTGATTCGGCAAAATCCATACATGATCATGAGCTGGATTTTGGATATGTTGTGGAGCCTTGAATGTGTAGGCCCTATGCCAAAATTTGCACAAAGTTACTGAATAAATTTTTTTATATAAATTATCTTGTGTTATTGACAAATCTACCTAGATGATTTTTGTAGCTTTAAATATAATTATTTTTGAGACCTACTTCTGGCTATGGTCATCTTATTCAAAAATTGCACCTCTGGTGAATTTACCCTGATTTTATCTCTGTTGGAAATATTATTTCCAAATTTATGCTTGTTTTTATTCATAAATGTGTATACTAAGATCCATAATAGCTATAAGTGTGTTTGTTGGTTCCTTAGGCTTGTTTTGGACCAAAGCATGTGTAGGAGAAAGTTTGGCTCCATTTCTGTTATATTTATTTTTAATATGCATTAATCCTCTATTTGCTAACTAGATATGCTTTTATTGTGTGCATTTAATTTCAGTAGTGCAAACTAGTTGCTTGCTGTCCAAATGTGTGTTTCCTGGTCATTAGGACCAGTGGGTACAGTGGGTACTGTTGGGCAAGTTTGAAGTATGATTGGTTGATTAAAGGTTGAAAACTAGATTAATCTAGTGAGGGAAAAATAGGAAAAATAAATCTTTTTGTGCATAAGCTATATAAATGAGTTAGGAAAATACTTTGTGGCATAAAAGTAACTTGCTTGCTGTCTTGCAATTAAAATATATATACTCTTTAATAGATGTGCACACAATCACCCTAAAGAGAAGACTAATTAAGCTTTTTGTTTATCTTTTAAAGGGAAAGTTTTTAAATACTTTTGCTACTGTTTGTTATTTAAATTAAATTAATCACCCTCTAAGCACCGCATTGCATTCCCCATTTATAAGTCCCCGACGGTAGCTATACACTCGTGCCGGGCCGACGAGGACGAGGGAGCAGGAGGATACGTGCACTACGTGACCGTAGAGCAAGACCGGACCAAGGTCCGGAAGTTTGTGTGTCTCGCTTGTGCCGACGAAGGCAAGCCCGGTTTATTTATTAACTCGTGTTCTTTAAACTTCGAATTTATTTATTGCTATTCTATGTGCATTTACGTTTAGGAGTTGAATTGAAACCCTAGTTGCATGATCCATGTCGGTGCGGAAAGTGGTCCCGACACTAACCAGTAATGAGCGCCGAGGTCTATCCCTCAATGGTCGATGCTAAACAACTAATGACACGAGTTTTATCCTGGTTCCGACCGAGGGGCCGTACGTCCAGCAGTGGTGTGCTCGAGGCACTATATTTCTCAGCACCGGGGTGCCAGTAGTAGGGCGACTACAAGCAAGGCGGGAGAGGAAGCGTGGCTCCAAAGTCCCTGATGGAGTGGCGGAAGATGTTGTGGGAGAATTGGAGAGCAAGTCCGTGATGTGCTGTGTCCACACTTGTCTGTTGTGTTTCGTCTCTCCGCCACGGCGGGGGGTTCGTCCTCCTTTTATAGTCCAAGGAGAGAGCGAATCACATGCATGCCGCGCTATTTAGCTACGTGGGGAAGCGTGGTGTGTCGTGCCGTAGAGTAGGCGGCCGCCTGGACGGTCCTTGCCGCGATCCGGCCATCATGGCGTATCTTGTACCCGCACAGGGGTGGCCTCGAGGGTAGGAGTGGAGCGGACGGCCGTGATGTCTTCAGGCGGATTCGAGGGAGTTGCCGACGTCGGTCCGTACGGGACACGGTGGCGAGGTAAGGCGCGCGCCCCGTTCCCCGCACGTTGCACGGCGCGGAGCCGCCCCGACACGGCGCCCGACATGGGTTTGTACGCACGGGGGCGGCGCCATGCCGTCAACGGTGGCGGGGATGGCGCCCCGCCGCCTAACGCCTCCCTAACCCCGCAAAGTCACAAGAAAGCGGATCGAGGGTGCGGCCGGCCCCCCTTCGAGGGCTCGGCGCGTTAGCCGTACCGGTGCGGGCGGCGCGACGTCACGGGACCGGCACCGGCCACGCCACACGGTCCCCCACGGTGGCGGGGAGGGGTTCCCTCTCGGGGAGTTGGTGCGACGGCACGGGGCGCGAGCCCCGGGCGTATGACGGCGCCGCCCCTCCGTTGACGGGGCATTTAATGCCCGCGTATGGGAACGGGCGTGCGCGTGCGGGGTGCCATCGAGCGAGGCGGAGCTCGCTCGAGGTAAGCGCACCCCCCTCGAACCGGGCGGAGCCCGCTCGGGGGAGGCGTGCGCCCTCGAGCGAGGCGGAGCCTCGCTCGAGGGGAGGCGTGCGCCCTCGAGCGAGGCGGAGCCTCGCTCGAGGGGATCTTTGAGTGGGCCGTCCCGGTGGGCCGTCGGGGCCACCGCGGCGTGGGCCCCGCCTTGTGTGTTTATGTGAGGTGCACTTAGCTTTGGCTTGTCGTGGGTTTTAAGCGGGGATTCCCCGGTTGTTTAAGGGGACCCCTAGGGTTGTCCCCGACAATCCATAAGTACCTATGATCTTCTACTAGCATGCTAGGTCGCTAGTTGCTATGCTTTAAGGATCCGGCACAAGTCGAGTGATGTTCGTTAGTCGCGAGAATAGGATCTCCTTTATGAAATCACATTATGCATTAAATGGATTGCTCATGTGGTAAGAGCGTGAAATGGGATCCGGTCCAATGACTTCGTTGGTTAAGTGTTTGAAAGTACTAAGCACTTGTCGGAAATGGGTACGATAAGCCTAGTACCTAAATGAGACGGTGCGGGTTTTTTGCGCTACTAAACTTAGGGTTGCGGCCCCGGGCTCGCCACCCGAGTACTTGCGTGAGGCTGGGTGACCTTGGTGGCGTAGCCCAGTAAACCTCGTACTGGAGACTGTAGTATCTGATCCCAATCCAAGGAATGACGGGAACCACCTGGCTGGTGAACTCTTGGTGAGGGCACCTCCCGTGTGCTTAGGTCCACCTTGCAAGGTTTTGAATCAATCGATTGTCGGCCTCTCACCGTTATCTGAGACTACTTAATCTACGGCCATGATATCCCCGTACGATGGAACTTTGTGAAGATTATTATTACTTTGATTAATTGCTTGTACAACTTTGGTTGCAATAGTTGCTTATCTAGTAATGATGGCTTCTACTAGAACTTGAGCTAAAATGCGAAAGTAAGGATTCACTACTTAGTAGATTTTTGGCAAACAAACCCACAAGCCAAAAGCCTTGCATGGTTAGAGATAAAGTCTTTCTTTTAGACGGGTAAGTCTTGCTAAGTATTAGTATACTCGGCCTTGCTATATAAATGTTGTTTCCGGGTAATGCATGTGATGTGTGGCCCGAGAGAACTTCCACCGGTGGGAGCCGGAATGGGTGGATGACGAGGAATGATTGCATCATGGACGGGCCTCCTATGATGTGATTGTATCGTTTAGCTATCTTCCATTGATTTCAATAAACTCGAACTATTTTACATTCATGTCAAAGAACTATGTTTGTAATAATGGACCCTACGTGGATTTAATGATTAATTTGTAAGGCACTCCGGACTCTCCTTCGTGGCGGTTTTAATGCATACGTTCGATCCTCTTTGTGTTGTCAAGTGATTTACCGGGCGTTAACTCGGCAACACTCAATGGGATGATTCTTTATTATCGCTTAATGACCAAATGGAGTGGTTTAGGCGATAGTACCGAATTATCTCGGGTGGGGTTGTCACACCGGCCCGGCTCGTTTCGGGTGTTTCTCTATAAAATGCCTCTGCCGCCGTCGGCCGCCACATCCATCCATCCATAGGAACTCGGTGAAACCTAGGAGAGAGCGACGACGACCGCCGCGAATCCTCGAAGTTGTCTAGGAGATGGCCTAGGCCTATCCTAGCCGCCATGGCCGCCTTGCACGGTTGATCCATGGCGGAGTTCCGGATCTAGGTGAGGTCATCAATGGTATGTACTCGGTGGAGGTGATCTAAACATATTATTATGTGAGTAAAGTACTTCATGTCATCGATCTTTTAGCGACTCGATTCCTCCTTTTATGATTTTGCTCTCGCTTGGCTATGCTTCATCTTCAATCTATTCCGTAGATAGATTGCTTGGGGTGCTCTTGTAGTCATGGTGGCTATAGGTGCATACCGGATCGACCAAGTGTTTTCAACTTGTTCTTCAAACTCGCCCTAGGCTAACCCACACGAATAAGAGTAAGTTGTGACGGGATGGTGGCTCCAAAAGGCGGGCTTCTTCGGAATCGGACCGGAGGATAGTAGTTTAAAGATGGCTTTGGATGAGATGCATGTCGCGCTTGCTCTTTTGGCTAGAACTACGACTAGAAGACGATAGGCCTTAGTTTCCCTTGCTTGCTCCTTACCTTGTCGACGTTCATGGATGTGATCAACACTTATACATCATTCATATCTATTAAGTGTTACCTCTTCTTATGCAATCAATGCTTCATATTAGGATAGATCGATAGGTTAGATGGAGAATCCTAGGAGTTTGCTTCCGATCGTTGGATTGACGAATCTAGGGAGGACCCTCCTTGGTGAAAAAAGCACCAAGTCACCCGTAGGCTTGTGGTGAACTTGAGCACGGTTTTGAACCGTCAACAAGCCCCTTTTTCCGGCGCCATTGCTTTGGGATCGGCAACTCGAACCCTAGGGTGATCCATCTATCTCTTTGACTAACCCTAGTTTCTATTATTGCATATATGCTTGCTTTCTTGTTTGTGTCCTTGAAAGTAAATATAAAGCTAGACACAAGACGTTCGAGAAGTTCACAATCCACTCCGACAAGATAATGACTACATCAAGATTCACTCTTTAGTGGTAGGTGCTAACTTTTGTTAGTGGCCCATCATCCGCTATTGAGTCCACACTCTACACGAGCGATGATAAACAAGGTATGACAATGTGCCAATTAAAGTTTTTTAAGACTAATGTTTTGTGGAGGTGTTGGAAGCAATCACGCTAAAGAAGTACCCGTCACTTTGGCTAAAGAAAAATCATGAAGAAGACATACCATTGCCATCATGCTACTCACTGGTCCAGCAATGGTGATGACTTAAAGCCGAAAGAGACGCGACGTAGCGCCCCGAACACCACAAGATCAAGGTTGTCAACATTTTTCGGATCGATTCGCAAGAAGTCTATGTTCACATCAATATCTGCACAACCCCAAGAGAGAAAAACAAGATATATTTGGATATTTAGAAGCCCCATGAAGTTACGCTTCCAACGAACCAAGAATCAAGTCAATCGGAGGTTCCTACAAGAGGATATGACCGAATTACCGAAGGTTGCGCGTTCTGAAATTTTCTGGATAACATGCAAGAGCGGAAACAAAACAGCCATAACTCCCTCATTTGGGCTCTGATTAAGATGAATGAGTACCTGTTGGAAAGGTAATTTTATAAAGTTTTCAATGGAACAATATTTTGGTATATGTTCTGTTATGTACACAGGGGGAAATCCATAAAAAAGAGTCAGCAGCATCACAATGAGAACAAGATAGTGGAGATGAGGACGACGGCAACGAAGAGGAGCTTGGGCAATGCTTCCATTAGACCATATGAGATGAAATTCAGAAGTTTGGAACAAAACAAAGACCCCTAGAGCATTGGCAAAAGAAGGCACAAGTTGGCAACATCCGACGCTATGATATGTTAGAAGCAAATCATGATGGATTACACACAAATGATGGCATCCAATGGGGCGGATACCCCGGGCTCACACACGAAGGATCATGGAGTTACATGAAGATATTTGAGACGTGTGTGAAGTCCCTTAAATGAATAAGAAGAGTGAGTCCACACAAGGCAACCTTGATGATGTGTGGCATGAAAGAAGGAATTGTGAAAAGACGATGCAAACCACCGATCATTGATGATTGTTTGCTTTCAACTCCGAGAGACCACTCACGATGAAAAGCTCGAAGGCCAAGGTACAAATTAATCTCTCAAGATACTTTTTGAGATGATAATATTGCTTTGATATATCCATGATTCATATCCAACGGTGAGGTTGATTCAATTCTATGCCTTTGACGTTCATGATAGGCTAGAATTTCTTAAGAGTGATAAAGAGACTTTATTGTGTTTAAACTTTGTTACATTCCTAATGAACCTTTGCCTAATGAGAGCTTAGAGCTAGCAAAGAAAACTCATGCTACAATTAATCACAACTTATTTTGTGATAAATTGTGGTTATGGATGCGTTTTTTTGCAATATGACTTGTAAATCTTGGACTTGCTTTGTGCTTGGTCAAGCTAGTGACCTTAAAAGATCAAACTGTGGGAGAAATCCCGAGTTTCACTAACCATGTAGGGCATTAAACATAAATTAGGAGAAGAGAATTCACACCCAAATTGCAAACCCGTGCATCACCGTCACCGAATCTCAAAAACGGACGTCGCTGTTTTCATCAACTTTGAGAACCTGGTCAGACATGTTCAAGGAAGAAAAAGTTGAAAATCAGAAGATCCATCAAGTGCCGGTTCCAATGCATCCAATATCGATGAATTTAAAGACCCGTACAAGGAGATATGGCAAAAACATTGAGCGATGTGCAGTCTGAAATCAGCTTGGACAGATTGCAGTGCCGGAGTAGAACGGGCATAACTCACTCGATCGAGTCCGTTGGGGATGATTAAATACTTGATGGAAAGATAATCTCATGCACCATGCATGGAAGCTATTGTTTTCTACAGGTTTTGATCTGGACAGAGAGGAAAATTTGTGAAAGAAGAGGTAGCGATAAAGTGTGAGGGAGAAGGTGATGATGATGATGCAAGGAAACAATTGGGCAAACCTCTCATCGAGCATAAGTGATCGTGTCAAGCATGGAGAGTGGATCATGGCTCCGCAACAACAAGAAGTTATGTGAGAAAGTCGAGCTCTATGACTTTAAATGAAGTGCTTTGCGGGAGGCAACCCGGTTTATATATATATATATATATATGTATATATATATATATATATATATATATATATATGTATATATATATATATATGTATATATATATACATATATATATATATATATATGTATATGTATATATATATATATACATGACTGTCTACATTGTGCTCTTTAATAGAACCATCAAGTAACATTGTACCATTGCTCTAATGAAAACCACAACACCATGTTGTATATTCTAATTGCTATTGAGGGAGCGCTTTGTTATTTGATCTTGGAAAACTTGTAGACCTTTTGTGTGCCTATTAGAGTTTAGAGTCGTTTTCTTTTGTGTCTTTTTAGAGAGATATATGAAGTTGGCACCATACTTTGATTCTAAACTTGTGGTTAGTTAAATTAGGCTAATATTTGTTTTTGTTTTGGACCACCACATATCATGTCATATCATTCTGTTCATCCACCTTGCATCGCCTTGCATGTTTGATTTGATATAACTTTTTGTTCAACCAACCTAAGACTTCCTATAACTCCCACCAAAAACCATAGCCAATAGGGGTAGGATTGCTTGAGTTGGCTGGGGGCTGTCACCCTCCGAATTGAACAAGTCTATCCCTTCCCTCTTTTCTAATTAAAAACTTTGACTAGCTTCCCCATAAAATCCTTAGGAAAACTTCCGGTACCTATAGACCTGCTAAAACCCTTGGTTTTAGAAAGACTCTAGCACCACCTTAGTTAGAATTCTATACTTGACTTCCTATTTTCAAAATCCTTGTTTCAGCAAAAAATACGGGATACCCATGACCTACCCTTAAACCATGTTAGTTTGGTTGATTGATTCTTTTCGATGGGTGACTTCCTTGTTCACAATGCTTAATTCGTATGAAGTATGAGATCAAGCTTTGTCCTTTGCTTATTGTAATACCACATCGAAAGTGTTTTTCAAACCTTGCTAGTGTTTGTTTGTGCTAACTTTTTGCATTTGCATTTTGCATCCATCTCTTTGCTATCATCCACTTTATGTTAGCTTGGAACCTTTTTGAGAAACTTTATGATGAATGCTTTCATATCTATGTTAATGGTTGTTGACATGCGTTACTACGTTTTGCAATCTCGTGTAAACATGGTATTTAGACATGATTGGAGACCACCATCATTTAGTCTTATATCTCGAGCTATCATGTTGCACTAGTTGGTTTATAAACTTAGAAATGCGCCCTACTTTTATTGCACTATAAAGAATTGTTGATCTTGGGATAAACATGGTGTTTTGACCTTGGTTAATAAATCTCTATGGGAATAGAAAGTTTGGCAACCACTTTGTAAGCATGGAGCTTAGAATTTGGTGTAAACGTTGTTTTGTTTTTATACCATCCTATTATTTGCATGCACGCTTGCACTCACGTACAACCATTAGGATTTTCGCTAGATTAACTTTGCCACAAGTGAAGATCTTAGGGATGTCATGGTTTGTTGGCATAGGGTGAGTATTCCCGACCATCACCTCGGGGGTACTTTGTGCATTATAGTTATTTTGTAGGCATGGCGAATCACTCCCATGAGTTTGTAATAAAAGCTGAAATCAAGATCATCAACACCTCCAAAATCTCGAAAGGAGCACAGCAGTTTTCATCAAGATTAAGCACATGTTCGGAGATATAAAAAAGGGGAAAATTGGATATTCAAGTGCTCCATTAAGTCTACTTTCCAATGCATCAAAAATCAACATTTTATGAGATGTACGTGAGTGCAAGCGTGCATGCAAAAAAACCAATGAAGTGTATCAATGCATCAAAAAAACCAGAAGTGTATTTTGGCATGACAAGACAACATGCGAAGTGGCGCATAAAACTCTAATTATTTTTACCTACAAAAATCATTTGGACATATTCTGCATAAATAGAAAACAATTTATATAAAATGATTTACAACATAACTTTGTGCAATTTTTGGTTCAGGAGCTAGTCATGACATAACACACAACATATCAAAAATTTATCTATAGAGGACTTGCAGATTTTGAGATACAACGGATCTAGGTTTTTCACATTTGTATTTTTCGTGCAAAACTTATCGGTAAACAACCTAGACAAGTTTAAAAAAAGTTGTAGTACTTTTCACCAGGAGTCCAAAAACATTGAGTTTGCATATTTCTGAATTTTCTACGATTTTCTATGGATTTTCTAAGTTCCGGCAAAAATGCTTTACTATTCAAGAACTGCTTTGCACAAGGGTCCTCGGAAGTTTTTGAATCGTTACGGATATGCCCCCGCTTTGCGAATAAGACCTTAGAAAGATCGAAGGTGTTGCAATGTGACCCTCGGCCATGGGGAGGCAGCGGGCTCACCGAAATTCGGCGGTCCGGTGGGCTTGGCCGGCCGGCGACGGGCGGAGGGTGGCCGGGGGTTCACCTAGGCTCGATTCCCACGCTTAGCCGGGGCGGAGGCGGCGCGGGTGAGCTCGCGCGGCGGAGCCGGCGGCGGCGGCGGCCGCGGCGGCTTGAAGTCCGATGAAGGCGGGGACGGAGGCTGGGCAAATCGCGGCGGTGCGGGCTTCGGTAGGACCTAGGGGAGGCTTTTTGGTGGCGGTGCGGCGTTGGACATGAGCGAGAGGGCCACTCGGCCGGGGAGTAGCACCGGCGGCGGCGGCGGAGCGGGGAGACGGCACGACGCTTGTGCATTCGCGAGAAAGAAAGGGCGACCTTAAATAGGTGAAGGCCGGTTTCTTCGTGACTAAGGGCACGAGGAGCTCGTCGTGGTACGGCGCACGGGGAGAAGCACCGTGGATGGACCGGCGGGCAACGGCCGGTGCGGCCGGGCGGCGAACGCGTGGCGTGCGGGGAGGGGGGTTCGTGATGTGTTGGGGTGCGTGCGACACGGGGAAGGCACGTCGCCTCGGAATGGCGCGGGCGGGGCTCGGAAGCCGAGGGTGGCGGGCAGCCCAAGGCGCGGCACGCGCGGGCGTGCCCGGCCGGCGCGACGTCGCGGCACGGCGTCATTTCGGCGCAAACATTTTGACTTAGGTTACTTTGACCAAGTTTTTATCCCAAAACATGAACTGAACTGCATCCAAGGGTAAATAGCAAAGTTGTCGATCTCACAGCCCTCTACAACTTTTACAAAGGCTCTATAATGTTTTTCTCAATGGATTTTGCACAATTCGCGGCCAAACTTTGAATGTCACTCTATTTCGGTAAACGGGAGGCTGCTGGTAGTTGACTAAGTTTTTCACCTTTTTCCTCTCAAAATTGGAAATGCTAATCTTCATGAAAGTTGAGTTCCTCGAAAAACTAAACAACTTTCATATTGGTAGATTTTGAAGTGTTTGGGTGAAATTTGGAGAACGCGGCAAAAGTTCCGGAGGATGTTCATCGACAACATGGTTTTGGTGGGGTTTGACCGTGTCTTTGACCAATGTTTGACCACAAGGGTGTGTTGTCTTGGTCAAGGAGGTCAATAGGGGTTGTCGGCTCGGTTTTCGAGGTGATGGCCCAGGTTGACCTAGGTTTGACCGGTGTTAGCCGGTTTGACTCGGTCGATTCGGTCCTTAGCGATAAAGATGCTAATCCAAAAACCTGGGGCGTCACGACCTACCCCCTTAATAAGAATCTCGTCCCGAGATTCGATAATAAGATTAGAGCAATTCCTTCCATCATGACAAGGGTTACAAAGGGAGAAAGACACCTCCACTTACACTTTTGTGATATTGGGGATTTAGATGGAACAAAAGGTACGAGGTGCATTCTCTACTACCTCATCGCCGTTCATGAGGAAGCGGGCGATGAATGTGCACATGAACATCTAATAGCGGACGATTCCGCCTGCGATACGGAGGTACATCCACACCGGCATCCGGCGAAGCGACGCGAACTCTTCCAAGAACTCGGGTCATGGTGTCGGCGTGGTTCGAGTCCTTCTTCCCGCCTACTTCCGAGCTTCTCCTTGACGTCGTCGATGAAGACGGAGAGAAACAATTTGCTCGACGAGGAACAAAACGGATGGGAGAGACGAGGTTTGTGAAAGGGTGACCAAGACTAGCTGGAGGGAGAACAAGAGCAATGGTGATGTCGAGCTCAGACAGATATGAGGCTTTAGTATCGGCGGTTCTGGGCAAGGGCTTCCCTTTTATGACCGCAGCGGGCTGCAACGGTCATCTAAACTAGCCGGGGTATCTGGTGTGGACAACACGGAGCTTGACAATGGTCGAGTTGTGGGGTCTCGATGGCGTGAGCGCGATTGTGGAAGGAGATGGCGGAGCGGCATCATAGCGTCGTACGGTCGTGGCACTAAAAAGGATGGGGTCCAACGGTATGAAGAATCGACCATGAGGGGGAGAAGAACGAGAAGAGCTCGGGGTAGCAGGCATTCTAAGCTCGTGATTGCGACCAAGAGAATCTTAGCAAAAGCTTTCATCGACCGGGGATTTCCTCCTTTCTCAATTCGAGTATTAGGAGGGTATGAGCACGGATCACGGACGGATAGACGATGGTTGACTTCCCAACATTGCCTTTTCGAGAACCTTGACTGCTCAAGAAAGCTTCTACTTCTACTGCTTCCACTTGGCTAGTCGGAATGGAATTGATGCTACGAGGTCGTTGAGGTTGGCGGCAAGAGACCAAGTCGACAATGATCATCCAACTAGATTTCTATGAAGAAAGGGAAGGCTAGTAAAAGAGTTCCGTAACTTCGTTGCGTGGAAGACGAGTTTAGTGTGGGAACTTCGAACAATCTTGCTCACACTCTAATTAAGTTGTGGATTTGGGTGTTGACGACTCATTACATTGCGGTGCAATGATTTTAAAAGTTGGTGTGATGCACATGCTTGTGAAGACACGGTGGACATGTTCATGCGGTATGGTGCTCACGATGCATGTTAGTACGACTCGGTTTCCCACAACATGAAACGGTGATTGTGAGGGCAATCACAAGAAGAGAAAGGGTATGCGTGGCGAGTCGCCTTCTCACAACCAAGATACCTAGCGCGCTCCTAGTGGCGATCATGTGGCTGCAACACACATGATGCCCTAGGTTCCGTCACGGCACCTTCGGTTATGGGACAACAACATCTCCAAGCAAGAGAAATAGGGTATGAGTACGGAGTTTCCATGCGAATGCACGTTAGTATACCCCCGCTTCTCAAATGCATATGCTATGCAATGCATACTCGAAAGTGACATTCATTTTAGTTCAAAAAGTTGTGAGAAAGACCCAAAAGAATAAGTTAGGATTGGGATATCGGATTATTCATGATTGGCAAGAACTTTTGGACGACTATTGAGACTCATCACGGAACTCGATCCGATCACATCTAAAATAATTAATGTCTCACGAAATTACTTGTTGAAAGATGTTCAATCGAGGTGTTACATCGATGAGGGTTTCGGAATTACCAAACAACGTTTGGGATTACAATGAAGACTAGCTACACGAAGAAGCTCCTAGCTCGGCCAACCACAACAACTAACCAAACGCGGTACCGTACACTAGGGTTCCGTACAACTACTACACTCGTACGACTCAAAACTTTATTCTAACATACCAACTTCCTACGGTTGGATCTTCCATGTCGAAGACTATGGTGACTCGAGTCCGGACTCTACTCCGGATTCTCCTTGGATGTCCTCGACATCTCTCTCGTCCTTCCGGTCCGGGAACGAGGTTTCGGAGGTGGAGCCGCTACTGGCTTCCGGTTGATTCTCTAGTTCAAGCATATACTCATCATTATGCTGCAACGAAAAGTTCTGCTCATGGATGACTTCACGTAATTCTCGTAACATTTCCTTATCCTCGTGTCTTCTCTTTTTGAGAGTAGTTATCATTGCTCGGGCTTCCTTCAATGCTTGAGCGGTGTTATCCATTTCTATAACTCGATACCTATACATTTGGTGTCTATAGAATACACTTTCTCCCACCATCTGTCGATGGGTGTCATCATGGCTTCGGAAAAACGAACTGAAGTGATAAGATCAAGACTATAGTGAGAGTTTCCCTGAGCTGGAAGATAAGCTTCGCGTTCGACACAAGATACAGTGTGTCGCTCGGGGTACGGGGATCACTTTGGCTGCGGTGTCCGCTACCTCGTTAGGGTGCTCCCCCATAAAAAGTTGTGAGCACTTCGAGAGCACCTTTTGCACGGTGTCGGGCGCGGTTCCGTCCTTGTGCCTTACACTCCCACTCTTCCCAAGTCGGGATTGGTCGAGCACACGGAAATCTTCACTTTCACCTCACAACGAAGGAGGCTGGCCGGTGGTCAAGACCTCATGTGTCGAGAACTGCGGGTAGCGGTGTACCCAAAGTCCTTCGGGGTGTCCCACAAAAGTGCGGAAATCCACCCTCCTCGAGGTAGTTCCCGAGAGTCCAAGCTTCCACATCGGTGACGCGATTCAAGGTTGTCCATCCGTACATAACGATAAAAGTGAGAGCTAGACGAGCGTGAGTGTACAAGGAGAACTCGATCCATGATAACGAGTACGTGATTAAGAAATGAGGTAATCATATGTACCAAGGTACAAACGTATGTTAAAACTCGAAACGAGTAGACATAGATAATTACATAAAGTTCGACGAGTTGTGAACAAAAATTCATAACTTGAAAACCCGGACCCCCAAGCATTCCCACATTTGTGTAGTAACTCGGCAAGGTTAGGAGACACAAGTTTGGGTATGCAAGGTTGTGCTAGACGATTAGGAAGGTGCTTAACTAAGCAAGATTTCGGGTTAGGTTTCTCGGAAAACGGCAAGACGGGGGTTCACTAAACCGAGCACAACCCGAGGTAGACCAAAACTATGACCATGGATTTCGGCGAGTAGAACTAGATTAGATTAGAGCAACCTGGGTAGATATCTCATAGGCAAAAAGATTCCGGGCTAGGGGACAACAAGCTAAGCCAACATCTCCAATAGATTTATAGATAACTACACATCTACACCCGAGAGGCTAGGCAGCGAATGAAACATACTAGCAATATGTTACCTTAGAGAGCACATAAATGAGTATGGGTTCAGTTTTAAGCTTTCACGGTTTTTAGCATGATGCAAGACGTCCTATTCGTCCTCACAAGGCAATCAAGCCAAAACTCGAAGTTAGCGCCGGTGGCACGGCACATACACGTATCTCCCTATAATAACTAGTCGAGAACTAGTCGATGCTCACTTAGCGACTCATGAAACGAGGTTAGTGTACCCGTAGAAGATCGCGAACACAACGAACCTTTCATCCCGGCGCTCATGAAAGCGTCCACACACATTACTATTCACTATAGAAACGGCACCCATGCGTTTAGCCGCCGCATGGACGGCGTCCAACCTCGGACACCCTCCGTTTGAATGGAGTGTATCCTTGCCTCGCATATTCGACATGTGGAATGCACACGTATAAAAGACGTGGCGACAACACAACTCATGACCAGACGCGAAGATGGGATCCGTGGAATGGATCACTCCATCAACCCTCGTAATTCTCTTGATGCGGCACAGCACACGTATGAAACACATGTCTCATCTAGTTTGGTTGTGTGAGGAAGTAAGTACGACATAAAGTATAATGTCTTGGGAGGTCGAGCAAAATAAACCATAGGTTAATAAGCCACCCGAAAGAACCCAAAAATTCCCTCTAGGCCTCTCGGTCTAGTTTATCCTAAACGGACCAACGTGTTTTGGAAATCCAAACAATCTTGGCAAATTTTATTCAAAAACCGGTGATTAAGGGTATTAACTAAACTGCGGTACATGTAATCGCTACGATACCGAAATTTGTGACAACCCGCCCGGAAAATACCGTACTATCACCAATAACCCATCCACTTTGGTCATTAAGCAATAGTAAAGTAGCATCCTGTCTTTAGTTGCCGGGTTAACGCCCGGTAAATCACTTGGAAACCATGACGGAGGATCGACGTATGCATTAAAACTCATGCGAAGGCGAGTCCGAGTACAACACCAAATTAAGTCCAATTTATTACAAACATTGTTCGAGCAAGAAATAAGGGTTCAAGGTTCGAAAACGGCGGAAATAAAAGAAACTAGCATAACGCCAAATATCACGGGAGGCCATCCGTGATGTCATCACTTGTCATCAACCACCCGGTCAACAACACACATAACAGTTTTAAAGCAAGGTTGAGTATACTAAAACTCGGCAAGACTTTACCATCCGGTGACAACTACATCACCAACCTCTAGACATGAAAGGCTTTATGGCCGGTGGATTTCCTTTCTTGAAAGCATCAAAGAGTATGTCCTTACTTTCCATATTTTAGCACAAGTTGTAGTTGATTACTATCTCTAAGTGTGCCAATTAATTCAATCGAGAATTGTACAAGCGATTAATTCATACAACAATGTTCACCAAGTTCCATCATTACGGGATCTCATGGACGAGTTGATTAAGCGATCTCGGATAATGGTGAGAGGCCGACAATCGGTTGATTTCAAACTTGCAAGGTAAGCCTAAGCACACGGTAGGGTGCCCCCGCGAGGTTAACCATCCGGGTAGTTCTAAAAAATCCTCGGGTTGGGACCAATGCTTACGATCCTGTGTACAAGGCTAACTAGCATACCCCGCGAGGCACCCGATCTCACACATGCACCCCCCTTCCCGGTAGCTAGCCGGGTAGGTGAATACTCGGGGAGTAGTAAGGGAGAGTTCCCGCACTTGTCTCATTAAGGTACTAGGCTTACCGGTCCCATTCCCGACAAGTGCTTAGTACATTCAAAAGCTTAGCCCACGAAAGCCACTAGACCGAGTCCAAATCTCATGCTCTTACCAAATGAGCAATCCATTTATAAAGATCTTATGATTCCAACATAAGAACATATTCTCGCGAGTGACGATCATCACTCGACTTGTACCGGTCTTATAGCATAGTAGCTATCGACCTAGCATACTAGTGATAGAGCATAGGTACCTAGGGATCATGCAACTAGGGTTTCAATTCAACTCCTGAAATGTAAATGCACAATCATAGCAAAACATAATTGCATAATTTTAAAAGACGAGGTTAATGATTCGGGGCTTGCCTTTGCTTTGGCAAAGTTGGCCTTGGGCCCTTCGGACTTGGGTCCGGGTCTTGAGCTAAGAACACGTGCTGCAACTTTTCGTCGGCACCTTCGTCTCCTCCTTCCGGTACGAGTGTGTATCTACCGTCGGGAAGATCTATACGAAGATGCAATGCAAGATTTAGTTGATGATTTTCTTTAAAGTTAATTATTTACAAACATCCGGCGACAACGGCGGGGTGCATGGTTGACCACATTCACCTAGATAAGAAATACATTCGGCCTACTCTTCCAAAAAAGGAACAATATGCAGTTCTTTATTATTTATTCTTTTTGATAGTGACTGTCTACGTATATATGAATGTAATTTAATTTAAATTCCACAAACGAGAAATGGGTTGGTAACAATTAGCTTTTTAATAAGATTTACACACACACACAAGGGCATTAAAGGTGGATTGGTGATTTTTCCCATTTAAATGACTATTAAGCCTTAACTTGCTTACATAGCTTTTATTCATTAATTAATTAAATAAAATTCAGTGGAAGTGTGTATTAGGCACTAATCACCTATAACAAGTCACTTGCACACACATGCATGCTTAGGAAAGCTATGAATTGAATTATTTTGAAAATAACAAAAGCTAGCTAATGAAGCAAGACTAATGCATACAAAAATAAATACACATCAAATTTATCGTAACTTTCTCACAGCTGATCTATGGTCCAAAACTAGGCTAGAGATGCAACATAAACACCTAGAACTATTATGGATCTTGACTTATGCAATTATAAAGAAAAACAAGCATATTTCAAGAATAAATATTTCGATAATTATAAAATTGTGATTAATTCACCATATGTGTATTTTGGCATGACAAGACAACATGCGAAGTGGGGCACAAAACTCTAATTATTTTTAGCTAGAAAAATCATTTGGACAGATTATGCATAAATAGAAAACAATTTATATAAAAAGATTCACAATATAACTTTGTGCAATTTTTGGTTCACGAGCTAGTCATGACATATCACACGACATATCCAAAATTTATCTATAGAGGATATGCATATTTTGAGATACAACGAGATCTAGATTTTTCACATTTCTATTTTTCATGCAAAACTTATCGGGAAACGACCTAGTGTTGACACAAAATGTGCACCTAGCGCCAAGCACACGGCAAAAGCCGAACAAGTCAAGCTTCACACGTGCAAAGAATCACAAGACGTGCCGGTCAATTTTCCCTTAAAATTAACAAAAAGACAAAGTAGTTAAATACCAAAGCTTGGAACTTGCCGGGTGGTACCAGACAGTTCCATATTTACGGCTACAAAGCCAAACGGGATGACACATAGCTATATAAAGCTATATGCCAATAAACCGAAACCATTCGGGAGCTTGTACAAGGAAAAGTAATATAGCCGAATGAGTGACATAAGCATGACGACGATCGGTCTTTGTTTGGACAAAGATGCACATGCGCAAGACCATGACCGATCCCCATGACGATTAACATTAAATAAATAAATAAAGTAAAGCGCGAGCATAAACATGTAATAAACAAGCATGCATAGGTCCAAAGCACTAGTCTACCGCATGTCTAGGTACTTTAAAACCCGTCGGGTACGATGCCAAACAAATCTATCCACCGCATGATACAACTTGCATGGGGATCGTACCACTTTCCACAAATAGATCTATCCACCGCATGATACAATCTAAATATGGAAAGCTAAAAGCATTCATTATTTAAAGCATGAATTACGCACGTGTTCTACTCGTGAGAAACATAACCGAATACGGTGAACAATGTAGATTCGAGGTCCATGAAGAAGGAACGAACATTACCAAGCGAAATAAATCTATCAGATTGATTTGAAATCTAATCCACCAGATGACTAGCTCCAAAGCAACCCAAAAACCTGCATCTACCGTGTGATACTCAGTTCTTTCAAGATTTATACCAACGTTGGCAAGCTTGAACCCGCAACACGTAACAACCTAGATCGATTCGGTTTCGGCTATCGAAAAGCACGTGATCCACGTGTTAAATTAGCCCAAGGCACGAACTCGACTCGCATGAGGATCACAAAAGGGATAAAGCCGATCCAAACCCATCTAGATTGGGCAAAAAGGTGTTACATGAATTTAAACATAAAGTAAAAACTCAAAGCAACACGAGGTAACTTAATGAATCTATTGGATCTTGCCAAAATCCAATAGAGCCGATAACTAGCCTCAAGCTAGATCTTAGCCTACCGCATGGCTCATGACCTAACAAGAAACCCTCTTGAACCAAGCTTGAATCTACCGCATGACACGAAGCATGGTAACAAGACTACTTGCATCAGATCTAAATCCACCGCATGATACTAGATATGATACAAGGTTGCCGTACTCACGAACGTCGACGGATCGATGAACCCTCTCGAAGAACTCGACGACACGACAAATGGACTCTAGGGTTTGGCATAAGGCCGGTTTGTATTGAGAATGATTACGTATATCTGTTACATACATTCAGAGCTCATATTTATACCCTGCCAGGTACAACCTCGAATGGATTTGATGCCTAATTTTATCTCTAAGCTTGATCGCTTATCCATCCATTCGTCCTTCCTGCTTGAGCCACGTCACCGTACAATCCCGCAAAATCAGCTCAACTGTTCCCTTGCCGAACGAAAGCAGATAGCCGACCGCGGATTCTTCTGCCGAATGCATCTGAGAAAACCTTCCTTCCACCGGACGGATTCCTCACCGAGCTGGACCCACAAGTCAGACTCCTTACCAAATTTTGGTGTTAACACATGCCCCTTCAATTGCGGGATAAAAGTGATTTTATTCCGGAATTGACTCTAGCCACCAACGTCTTCAAATCGAATCTGTTCAACACCTATTCTCTCTCTTCGCAATCCGCCGGAATCTTCGTCTAGATCCAAACCCTAGATCCCCTTGTTCTGAGCTCGAATCCCCCAATGGCGGCTCAAAACCAAGCTGCTCAGGTAAATTCCCCTCCCATAAGCTTCATTCGGCATTTAGGTTTTCAATTTTTACCTAAGATTTCTTTTCCGCTTTCCTTCAGGAGCCTTCCACCGAGCTTTTGATTCGCACCGAGGCCAATTCAAGATCCTACTACCTTGGTCCCGTGGGAAACTCTGATCCTCGAGATTTTATCGCAGCTGAATCTCAAAGGATCCCCTTCAAAGCGGCTCTGTCCACACCTCCTCAGTGGCAGGATGCTTTCAAGAACTGGCCCTTGCCCCCAATCGCAGGCTGGAAAAATTGGTACCGGAGGATTCTTGCAGACAAGAGTGCCAGGACCCAGAACTGGGATACCCTTCGCATTGCTCAGTGCCTGGAGTTATCTTTGGCCGAGACCCCCAAGAATGAAGACCTCTTGATAGCAGCTTGCCACTTCTGGTCAAATGGCGTCAACGCCTTCCTCTTTGGTCATGGCCCGATGTCTCCAACTCTGGCCGATGTGTATATGATCACCGGCCTTGAAATTATAGGATCTGTTCACCCCTGGGATTTCAAAGGTTCCTCAAGACAAACAGGGGTGAAACCAGGAAGCGGATACAAAAACTATATCCTGAACCACATGAAGGACGGTCTACTTGGTGAGATTGAATACAGGGCGTTTCTGAACATGTGGCTATGCAGGTTCATCTTCTGTGGTAAAGCCAATGAGCCTACCCTGAATCATATTGCAATGGCTTCACACCTAGTCAATGGCAATCGCTTCCCTCTTGGAAAATTCCTCCTAGGCAGTGTGTACCATATGCTTCATCAAACTGTCACCCAGATGTACACCAGCCAGAGGATAGCATGTGTCAACGGTCCCTGGTAGTTCGTTCAAATGTGGTTGCAGCTGCACATGCATCAGATTGTTGGTGTTGATTTGAACACCCGGCTCTTCCCTTCATCCAATCATCATGAAGGGGAACCCCAAGCCACCAGAGGATGCCACACTTATGGGGAAGCTGCTTCAACTGTTCTTATCCAGCAGAATATCAGCCAGCTCTTCGAGCTATTCTTCAAAGGTTTCCAAAATCCTCTCTGGCTCCCTTATCTGGACAATGACAATTTGACTCTCCCTTGTGAGTTCTCTTTTGAAACTGGACGCCAAGATGGGAGATTCTTGGAGATCCTCAATATCATTATCCGCCCATGCATTCTGCCGGCTGAATTCAGTGGAGGAAGGCTGACCTATAGCACTTATGAATATTATCAGCGCAACCTAATGGCTCGACAACTTGGATGTGGCCAGATGCCCCCAAGACTGTTTCTGCACGAATTCCTCAAGCCCAGAGAGGAAATCAAAGCACTCATGCAAAGTAGCAGAGTCTTTCAGTATGTGTGCAGTCCTACTATCTACACCTGGCCCTTCGTACCCACAACAATGGCTCACCCCACCTTCAACTCCTGGTGGCAAGAATTCCACGATCATATCTTCAGTGAGCCTGTACACTTGTTCTGTACAGAATTGATGCCTGATTTCCAGCCAACTTCAGAGGTAATATGATTAATCCTTGAATCAGACATCTCCTCTTCCAATCATGATTTTGATCTTATTTCCTTTGCTCTCAGAACACAATGCCTGCCCCTCTGGCCAGGAATATTGCCTACAATGCAGTAGGCCCAATCTCAGCACTGGGATTCAGGTCACCAACCCTGGCTCAGCTAATGGCTAGGTTCGCCACAACAGACCCAACTCTGTCCAGCCTTGCTGCTGACAGGAGGCAAGGCTTGTCTCTGATTGCTCCTCCAAATGCCAAGAGGAGAAGAACTATCAAGAAAGTCCTTGTTGAGGTAAAAATCTTTTCCTTTCTTGATCAAAAGATCATTCGTTTACGATAAATCATATCTTGTGCGTTTTCAGACTAGAACTCAGCAATCTTCGGTTTCGGAACACCGCCAATGCTCCATCCACTGGTATGACCTTTACTGTCCTTTTTCTTGAGGATGAACACTGGCATTTATTTTTAATTTGGCACTTGCAGAAGAAACAATGGAAGAACAACTTGTGGACGTCCCAGTGTCTCAACAAACAAATCCACCCAGGGTTGAGCCACCTGTCCAAGTGGAAATCTCATCTTCATCAGGGACTCAGTCACCCCCTGTTCAAGCAGAAGCACCAAATTCGCCAGAGATGAGTTTCCCAATCCAACCAGAGCCATCAAGTCCTCCAAGGGCCCAATCACCTACTGGTCATGCAGAGACATCAACCCCGGCGAGAGGTGAACCCATCTCCTCTTCGACCCGAAGCTCTCGAGTTGCCGAAACGCATCGGCGCCTTCTCACACGAAGCTTCGGTTCTGCCCGGAACACCTCCTTTACCGGTGGCGCCCCCTGAACAAAATCCTACCCCGAGTTCAAGAAATCGGACATGAGGTACTTATTTGCACTTAACCCTGCTACCTTTTACTTCCAGCACTCCTGACTCGGCAATATTGCTTTCTTAGGATCAGACCCCATCATCATCATCAAGCCCATCAATGGGGGACAATCTAGTTGCCGAGGCAAGGGAAGGAATGCCTCAAACTCTGTCAGAGGAAGTGCTAGAAAGGCTCAAGGAGATTTTTGCCTGGCTGCAAAGAGATGCGCGAGACCAGTTCAATAATCTTGATCACTTTGAAGAAATGCTCGAACCCATCAGCCAAGAACTCCCTAAGGACATCAATGCCTCTCTTGCGTCTATCTCCGGTCTGGAAATCCATTACGTGCCCATAAGACAAGCTTTGAGAAAGGTGTCCTCCCGCCCGTCTGTTGAAAAGAAGAGGGCCGAGTCTTTGAACAAGCCATGAAAGGGGCACAATCTCAGACCGAGAGCCACAAAGATACATTGGCCAATCTGCAAGCCTCTCACGAATTGAAGATTGCCAGAAAAGCCACTTTGGAGGCGGGCCGAGAAGCACGTCGGTGAGATAGAGGCCGATGACAAGAAACTAGCCGAGCTCCCTGGATTGATAGAGAAGACCCAAAAGGAAGCAATATCGGCTATAGCTAAGGTGAAACAATGTGATGCGAACTTACCACCTTGTCCGGTGCCCGGAAGGATTATCGGGAGCGGTTGGACAATTTTCGCCAAGCAACATCGAATGTCCGTAATGTAATTGCGAAATACTTGAACATCTAGATGCTTGAATCGATGTGTAGCCGAACTGGTCGCTCTTGTAACATTTGTTCTTGCAATTTTATTTCCCTTTCCTTCCGCACGTTCTTAAATGCAATGCTTTGAACGACCCATTCGGCAAAGAAATGCCAATACCCGATTGGCACTTTGACTCCTCTCGGCCGAGCCGATCAACCGAATATGACTCGGCCTAGAACTCCAAACAACCCGGCCGGCGGACCGGTCAAGGAAACCTATCCACCTTCGATTTTCTTGGGATATGCGCCACGATCCAGAGCCATGACTTGAGGCCACGATCTGTCTTGCCAGGCCTATAAATGAAACCGTAGGTGCCCCTAGCTCTCCACCAAGCCTTTAGCTCTCGAATCTTTGCCAATGTCAACTCTTCTTCATCTTTCCCAAACAGTGCACATCCCAGAGAAGCATGGTGCGCCGCCTCAACCGACGCCGCGCCTCTGATGAGGCGGAGGGGAGTAGCGCCAATGCGCGCCGGAGGCAATGATCGTCAATTCCTCTTCTCTGATTCATCTTTGATCTCCTTTTGTTTTGACGATTATCCTCTTTTCAGGTTGATCCAATGGAATCCATCTCCCGCGCCGGCCGGTCAGCCCCTACCGGACGACTCCTCGGAGTCTGACGGCCACTCCCCCGTGCCCTACGGGGAACTCGACGCTCTCCGCTTCAAGGCGGAACTGGAGGCGGCCCAGCGCGAGCTGGAGGACGTCTCCAAAAAGGCTGGCATAGCCGAGTTGGAATGGGAAGACCAGCGCAAGCAGCTGCTGGAGACCATCGACGGTACGGCCCCGACACCGCTCTTTGATCCAATCCGGCCTTTGATGCTAATCTCCCTTTTTCTTGCACTTTGCAGCCCGTGATGCTGAGCTCAACCAGGCGAAGGTGCTTTGGTGGAGCAACCGGCCGATAAGGTGAACGCCCGCGGAGACACGCCGGCGGAGCGCCTTGCTGCGGTGGAGAACCGCGTTGATGAAGTGGCCACCCATGGCGTCCGCTTGGGCACCACCACGGGCACCGGCGCCATGGCGACGCGCACGGACGTCGACTACTCCACCGGGCCGCGCGGCTTCGGGCGGCGCGCCGAGAAGACATCGAGGAGATCGAGCTCATCTTGGAGCGCCTCGATGGCCACGGCGACGCTATTGCCGAACTCACACATTCCCAATGCGTGCCGAACGGGCTTTTTGACTAGATTGTACTAGAGATGTTTGAATATCGGCAATAAAGAAGGAACTTTTGAATTACGTGCTTGCACCTGCGATGATTTTTCGCCATGTTTGCATCCGTGAATCTTGTTTTTTTCTTAAACGTATCCGGAACCGTCTTGAGCCGAACACGCGAGAACAACTGCTCCTTGGCGCAAAATCCACGAGAAGATCCCCGAATCGGCAATCCATAAGCCTTGTTCAAGCGAAAACCCTTCGCATTCGAGAAGAAAACCCCGCCGTTTGGTATTCCAACGATGTACGGCGGCCGGTCATCACTCCCAATGCACCCCTTCGGTCAATAAAATAGCCTCGTTGAGATGCCCGCGCAAATCCACTCGCACACTCATTCATCACTTCTCATTTCCTCCCCTGTCTCCAGAGGAAAAAACCCCAAGGCCATGGACAAAGGCAAGCAACCCCAGGAGAGCAAGCACTCCGAAGAAACGCACGATTCGAAGGTGAGTTTTCCCTTGATTTACTCCTTGTTTCCCATATGATCTTGCGCTTTACCTCTTTTCTACCTTTCCCCTTTCGGCCTTGATTTGCTTCTGAAGAAATCATCGGGACCGAAGACGTGCTCCGAGTACATCTCCTCCGATCCTCCCTCAAAGCGAGAGGACGCCACGCACCGAACGGCGGACCGGCCATCAACCGCGCCGCCGCGTTCGGCACACGGAGCACGGCCTCGGGGGACATCCTTGCTCGTTGCCGGGCCGAACGCGAGCGTCGCATGGCTCTAGAGGCACTAGTGGGAGATAAATGTTTCGACTTCTTCTCGACTTCGCGCCCACATTTGGATTTCTTGCCCCTAACACCCACTCCTCTCTGTTTCGGATGTCTCGACGGTACAACAACCCGAAAGCGGCTTGGGACAGCTTGGTGGAGGCCGCAAATCATGGTCACCCCCGTGCATTCCAAGTTGCCGTCACGGTGGTTCCGGAGCAACCGAAGAGGGAGCGGCCGAAGAAGCAAAGAAAAGATTGAATCATACTTCGGCCTTCTTCCTCCGGGCCTTCGCTTCCCACCTCCTTGAAGTCCCGATCACCGAGGGTCCGATGTAAACCTGCAAGAGGCAGTTGTAATGTAGTTTTGTGCTAAGGGCAATGCATCTAGGCACTGGCCATTTTCTTGTTTGGGGATTTTTTGTTCTAAAGGCGGCCTCGTTCTTGAGCGCCGGCTATTCCTGTGTCAGATGCGTGTAATCCCACTGCTGGTGATCATCGATCGATTTCAATACTAGGATAATATTTCTTCAGATATCTTCCATTTATTGCAGCGGAAAATTCTTCTCCTAGTAAAGTTTTCAATATGTATGCATTACCAGGGACGCATCTGACCACGCGAAAAGGCCCTTCCCAGTTAGGGGACCATTTGCCGAATTCGCTGTATTTGGTTCCGATCGGCAATAGCGCTTTCCAAACCAGATCCCCTTCTGCAAATTGCCTGACTTTTACTTTCTTGTTATAATACTTGGCAACCCGCAGCTTGTTCTTCTCGATGTTTCCAGGGCCCTAAGACGGATCATGTGCAAATCTTCTAGCTCATCCATCATTAGGCCACTGTAATCTTTGGAGCTTAAATCTTTCTGTAACACAACTCTCCTTGAATCTGATTGTATCTCCCAAGGTAGAACCGCATGGTGTCCATAAACCAATTCATAAGGAGAGGTCTTTGTAGCTCCATGGGGGGCCATTCGGTAAGCCCACAGTGCCTCACTAAGTACCGAATGCCACCTTCTCGGCTTCCGGTCGATCTTCTTTTGTATCGGCTTGATCATGATCTTATTAGAAGCCTTCGCCCGACCATTATCTTGGGCATAATAGGGAGAAGAGTTAAACAATTTGATCCCCATGCTTTCGGCAAACTCTCGAACTCCCGGGGACACGATTTGGGCCCCTTGATCGGTTGTGATTGTCTAAGGGATTCCAAACCGATAGATGATGTGCTCCTTGACAAATTCAACCATGTTTTCCGACGTCACCTTCTTCGGTGGGATCGCCTCAACCCATTTAGTAAAATAGTCCGTAGCCAA
This sequence comes from Cenchrus americanus, assembly GCA_947561735.1. Classification (NCBI taxonomy): domain Eukaryota; kingdom Viridiplantae; phylum Streptophyta; class Magnoliopsida; order Poales; family Poaceae; genus Cenchrus; species Cenchrus americanus. Next base: position 123,480,852 of record OX387244.1, on the reverse strand, counting down.
AAGCACAAACTTATGCCCCTTGCTAGATGGTGGATTAATCACGGCCAATCAAGTCTATACCCCGGCCCCTCGAATGGCCATGGCTTGATAATGGGATTTAATGCTTGACGCGGGGACCCTTTCAATATTTCCAAACCTCGACAATCTTGACATCCTTTGTAATACTCAAAGCAATCCTCTAATGTCGTCGGACAAAAGCACCCGGCTTGCCCGATAACCCATTTCATGCGGTAGGCCGATTGATGTGCTCCACATATCACATCATGCACTTCGCTCATCATGTTCTTGGCTTCTTCCGGACAAAGGCATCGTAACAATACCCCATCTAATGATTTATAGAACAAATTGTCATCCGGAAGAACAAATTTTATGGCCTTGTACCTGAGCTTCCTAGAGACCTTTCGGGATGGATCCTTCAAATAGTCAACAATCTCTTTTCTCCAATCATCTTCCGCAAGATCCGTTCCCAGTGCACATATATCCGCAGCAAACGCTTCTTGACTCTCTTTGTAACCAGAGGCGCTCTGAGCCAACCTGTTTGCTTCTTCGTTATGTTCCCTAGGAATATGCTGTAGAGTTACCAACGGGAAGCTCTTCAAGATTTCCCTGCATTCTTCATAGTAACTCCTCAGTGCTTCGCTTTTGCATTCGTATTGGCCGTTCAATTGCTTGATTACCAACTCTGAATCTCCATAAACTTCAACTGAAACGGCCCCAGCTTCTCTCAAATATTGAAGCCCTCGAAGCGATGCCTCGTACTCGGCTCGATTGTTTGTAACGATGGGTTGTATAGGGATGGCAAATTCAAATATCTCACCCGTGGGTGAAATTAACGAGAATCCCTACTCCCCCACCTTTACCACATGATGATCCATCAAAAAATAAAGCCCAAGGGGTAATTTCAAGCAAGTCAATTGACGGATCGCGATGTTCGGTTATAAAATCGGCAATGATCCGTCCCTTAATAGCTTTTGCCGATTCGAACTTTAACTCAAACTCGATAAAGCCAAGATCCATTTGCCAATCCTCGCCATTCAAAATTGGCATAGATAACATATGTTTTATTACATCAAACTTGGAATATACGAGTGCATTCGGCATTCAACAAGTAGTGCCGAAACTTTGTACACGAGTAGTATACGCACGAGGCACGGCTTCTCTGCACCGAATACCCGGTCTCGGGATCAAGTAATTTTCGGCTAAGATATGCTACTACCCGCTCCTTTCCTTCGAATTCTTGAATAAGGGCCGATCCAATGGTTTGGGTATCGGCGCCACGTACAGCTTGAAAGGCTTATCCAACCGAGGAGGGACCAGACTCGGTGGCTCCTTCATGTATTGCTTGATTTCGTCAAAAGCATTTTGTTGTTCGTCACCCCATGTGAACTTCGATCTTTCTTTAGCTTCGCAATGGAGAGAAAGGCAACACCTTCGTGACGATTTGAAATGAACCTCCTTACGAAATTAATTTTGCCGAGCAGCGATTGTAATTCCTTGAGATTGGTTGGAGGGACAACTTCATCAATGGCCTTCATGCTCTTCTTGCCAACTTCAATCCCCCCTTCGTGTACCAAAAATCCCAAGAATTCTCCAGCTGATACCCCAAAAGCGCATTTGTTTGGATTCATCTTTAGGCCATGCTTTCGGGTGCACTCCAAGGTCCTTTTCACATCTTCCAAATGTGTGTCATGATTTAGGGACTTGATCACGACATCATCAATGTAAATTTCAACAACTTTGCCGATCAAGTCGTGAAAGATGTAATTCATGGCTCGCCGATAAGTTGCACCAGCATTTTTCAACCCAAGTGTCATGACTATCCACTCAAACGGGTCTATATGACCGGGGCATCGAAGGCCGTCTTTGATATATCTTCTATTGCCATAAAGATTTGGTTGTACCCCGCATTGCCATCCATGAAACTGATAACTTTGTGCCCAGCAGCGGCGTCAACCAGCAAATCGGCAATAGGCATGGGGTAACCATCCATCGGAGTAGCTCTGTTCAAATCCCTGAAATCTATGCAGACCCTCATCTTTCCATTCTTCTTGTAAACAGGGACAATGTTAGAAATCCACTCCGCATATCTGCATGGCCGAACGAAGTTTGCATCAAGTAATCTTTCAACTTCTTTCTTCACATCGGCCAATACCTCATCCTTGTAGATTTTTCGGGGTGGTTGCTTGTATGGTTTCAAACCAGATTTGATTGGCAACCGATGCTCGACGATGGAACGATCCAGTCCAGGCATCTCCGAATAATCCCAGGCGAAGCAATCTTTATATTCCTTGAGCAGCTTGATTAATTCCTCCTCGAAGTCGATTGCAAGTTTGCGCCGATGAACGTCGGCCTTGGCTTGTCACCGCTTCCGATGTCAACTCCTTCTAACTTATCGGCCGACATGAATCCTCGCCCCAACTTGCCATCGGTACCATCGACGGGGTTCTCCATTAAAAATTACTATAAGAGCCGATCGCTTGAATCGGTCGTTGATCACCGCCGACAGTTCAACGGGACCTTCTCCCCGCTCTTTCGGCGAGAAACGATCAATGCCTTGATACTCCCAAAAAGCTGGTTCCATGTTTGCAACGCTCACGGAGTCATCTGCCTGGACCACCTCAATATCATCATCCACCCATTGGATGAGCTGCTGATGCATGGTGGATGGGACGCAGCAATTGGCATGAATCCAGTCCCTTCCAAGCAGTAGGCTGTAGGCTCCTTTACCTTCGATAACAAAGAAGGTCGTGAGCAGTGTCTTGGACCCTATCATCAGGTCTACGTGAGCGCATCCCTTGGTGTCTGAAGGATTCCCAGCGAAGTCGTTCAGTATTATGCTTGTAGGCGTCAGATCGCTAGGGCCCATGCCAAGTTTCCTGAAGGTGGTGTACGACATTACATTGACCGCCGCCCCACCGTCGACAAACATCTTGGTCAATGGCTTGCCATTGACATATCCCTTCAAGTACAGCGGCCTCATGTGTCAATTTTTGGCCGGTTTGTCGAAGATGGCCTGCTTGGCTAGCACCAGCTGCGCCATCACCCCCTCAATCTGTTCATCGTCCAGGGACGCCTCTTCCTGCACCACCGATTAGCAGGAGCCATAAATTCATTCGGCGAGAAAATATACCATGCACGTTGGAGCCGAACGCTTTGACCCTTCGGAGTTGGTCCTTTGGACGCCACACCTGCTTCGTCTGGATCCCAGCCTGCCTCAGTTCACGGTTCCTCAAGCGTTGAACCCTTCGCTTCTGACTTTTTCTTAGGCCAGGCGGGCACCATTGTCCCTTCCCGCCGGATGTACTCGTCCTCGTCCTCCTCTTGATCGGCCCACCTTAAATCAGCTTGCCTTTTCTCGGGATGATCAATGACTTCAATTTTTTGGCGCCGATCCTCGCTAAGATGTATCCTTCCAATTCTCTCATGGACGGATCGGTGATTGACGAGTCTCCCCGCCTATACTCGAAATACCTATCACTGCACTCAGGGCAGTTCCTCAGTGTGGGTAGCTTCAAACCTTCGTTCCAACAGTGCCTGAAGAACGCACATCCCCAGTGCGCGCGCTCCTGCTCGCGCGTGTATTGCTCCAGTTCTCTTCTGCGTGCTTCCTCCTCGGCTCTGCGCCTCTCCTCCTCATATTTCTGTTTCTGGTAGCGCTCTTTTTCCAACTGGCGCTGCCACTTATTGAGGAGGATGCGCGTGGTCACCCCGGGTTTAGCCTTGGATGATTCCCCGATTTCGATGTGTCACTTGAGAACGCGTGGGGCTTCACCATGCACCTCGCTCCAAAGTTACTTGACGCTACGGGTCCACCTTGCTCCATCCTACCTAGCCCCGGCCGAGCTTAAGACTTTGACCTTGCCCTTCTCATCGGCCGTCGCCATGTTGACGGAAAAACCCACCATGTTCTGAGGGAAGGGGTGGCCATCTAGCTTCATCTTGTTATCAAATTTGAGGTGTCCCTCCTGGATGGCTTTCTGGATCCTCATCCCGAAGACCCCGGTCGTTGATGGAGTGCGAGTTCCTGTCATGGAAGCCACAGTAACGTTTCTCCTTTACTCCATCGGGCCGAAGCATGGAATGCCCTTCAGGCAATCTGATTCGGCCTTCCTTCACTAGGAGCTCAAACAGCTTGTCAGCTTTTGTAATGTCGAAATCGTAGGTGCCTTTGGTCTGTTTGACCCAGCGCTGATTCATCGTCAATGGCTCTTTTCCCCACATGATTTCGGCCGCAGCCACGTCCTGTTCATCATCAGAATCTTCCATCAGGTCGGCCTTGTCCAGGAACTGGTTGTAGATATCCGCGACGTCATGCTGTTTCCCGAACCTGGCATCCTTCTTGAAACCATATGCTTGGTTGCTCATTAACGACAGCTTTTGGGACAGCTGACCCAGGTTTTCGAACTCCATGCCAAACAGCTTCTCACGCACGGCCGGCAGCATCCCGGCAACGGCCATGTCGGCCAACTGATCATCTGGCAGGTTGAGCGAAAAGCACATGCCCTTAACTTCCCTGAACCTCCTGAGAAATTCCAAGGGCGTCTCACTGTGCCTCTGCTTCAGGGTAGCGAGGTCGATTAGCTTCTTTTCTGAGCTGCCGCTGAAATAGTGGGCGTGGAATTTCCGTTCTAGCTCCTTCCATGTACTAACTGATTTAGGGGGCAAAGATGAAAACCACTGGAACGCCGGGCCCGTCAGTGACGCGGGGAAGTATCTGACTCTGAATGCTTCTTCAGCTGAGCACTCTCCGAGCTGCATCAGGTAGCGAGCAATGTGCTCCACCGTGCTCGTGTCGTCCTGACCGGAAAACTTTGTGAATTCCGTCGGAGGCTTTACCCTTGGCGGAAGGATCACGTTGTAGTACCACTCCGGGAACGGCGGCGTGTAGGCAGGTCCTTGCATCTTCGGTTTGAGGCCGAACTGATTCTGCATTAAATCGGCCATCTTTTGCGCCAGGGTGTCGTCCTCCTGTGTGCCTACAGCTGGTGTGTAACCCGGATTCGGGAAAGCGTCGATGGCTCCGTAGTTCCCCACCTCGTGGTAGCTTCCGCCTTATAGATTCCTCTGTAGCCGGTTGCTTGCCGGAGCGGTCCCGTGGCGGGAAGCAAGCGGGGCCCCGGCGAGCCGAATGCCAACTCCCCGTACATGGGCCGTTACGGGTTCGGGCGTTGCACGGGCCGACCCGTGCTGCCCCGCGGTGGCGGGCCGGATCGGTCGCCCTCTCCGCGGCCGCGGTGGGGGCCGAACCGGCCGACTCCCGGCACCTTGCGGTGGAGGGCCGGAAAGCTTGACTCCCGGCGCCTGCGAGGAGGAGGCCCGGGCCGGCGGCTCGCACCGGCGGTTGAGAACCGGACTCGCCCAACTCCATGGTGCCTCCTTGAAAGGGTGTCTTGCTGAATGCCTGCTCCATGCCTGGACCAAAGACAGCCACCATCATTTGCTTGAACGCACCAAGGAAAGCTTTGTGGTGCCTGCTCAAGACGTGGTCCGCGGCATCTCGGAACGCTTGTATGCATTCCTCCCTCTCCTGCTGGGTCGTGGCGTCGCTCTCCCCTGGCAACAATACCCTGGGCATCTCATTTTTCAGGTAGGGGACGCCACTCCTGTTCTTCTTGAAGGACAGCATACACTTCTGCTGGAATTGGTCCACGGCGTCCTGGAGCTGCTGCCGTTGTTCAGGAGAGAGGTCTTCAATGTTGACATCCATGATGTCCCCGATGTCAGGCATCTTGATTTTCGGCTGTGGTCCCACTGGGCGTGCCAAAAAGTGTGTTGACGCAAAATGTGCACCTAGCGCCAAGCACACAGCAAGCCGAACAAGCTGGCTTCACACGTGCAAAGAATCACAAGACGTGCCAGTCAATTTTCCCTGAAAATTAACAAAAAGAAAAAGTAGTTAAATACCAAAGCTTGAAACTTGCGGGTGGTACCGAACAGTTCCATATTTACGGCTGCAAAGCCAGACGGGATGACACATAGCTATAGAAAGCTATCTGCCAATAAACTGAAACCATTCGGGAGCTTATAAAAGGAAAAGTAATATAGCCAAATGAGTGACGTAGACATGACGACGATCGGTCTTTGCTTTAACAAAGATGCACGCGCGCAAGACCATGACCGATCCCCATGATAATCAACATTAAATAAATAAATAAAGTAAAGCGCGAACATAAACATGTAATAAACAAGCATGCATAGGTCTAAAGCACTAGTCTACCGCATGTCTAGGTACTTTAAAACCCGTCCGGTACGATGCCAAACAAATCTATCCACCGCATGATACAACTTGCATGGGGATCGTACCACTTTCCACAAATAGATCTATCCACCGCATGATACAATCTAAATATGGAAAGCTAAAAGCATTCATTATTTAAAGCATGAATTACGCATGTTCTACTCGTGAGAAACATAACCGAATACGGCCGAACGCCGATTCAGGGTCCATGAAGAAGGAACGAACATTACCAAGCGAAATAAATCTATCGATTGATTCGAAATCTAATCCACCGAATGACTAGCTCCAAAGCAACCCAAAAACCTACATCTACCGCGTGATACTCGCTTCTTTCAAGATTTATACCAACGTTGGCAAGCTTGAACCCGCGACACGTAACAACCTAGATCGATTCGGTTTCGACTATCGAAAAGCACGTGATCCACGTGTTAAATTAGCCCAAGGCACGAACTCGACTCGCATAAGGATCACAAAAGGGATAAAGCCGATCCAAACCCATCTAGATTGGGCAAAAAGGTGTTACATGAATTTAAACATAAAGTAAAAACTCAAAGCAACACGGGGTAACTTAATGAATCTATTGGATCTTGCCAAAATCCAATAGAGCCGATAACTAGCCTCAAGCTAGATCTTAGCCTACCGCATGGCTCATGACCTAACAAGAAACCCTCTTGAACCAAGCTTGAATCTACCGCATGACACGAAGCATGGTAACAAGACTACTTGCATCGATCTAAATCCACCGCATGATACTAGATATGATACAAGGTTGCCGGTACTCACGGAGGTCGACGGATCGATGAACCCTCTCGAAGAACTCGACGACACGACAAATGGACTCTAGGGTTTGGCGTAAGGCCGGTTTGTATTGAGAATGATTACGTATATCTGTTACATACATTCAGAGCTCATATTTATACCCTGCCAGGTACAACCTCGAATGGATTTGATGCCTAATTTTATCTCTAAGCTTGATCGCTTATCCATCCATTCGTCCTTCCTGCTTGAGCCACGTCACCGTACAATCCCGCAAAATCAGCTCAACTGTTCCCTTGCCGAACGAAAGCTGATAGCCGACCGCGGATTCTTCTGCCGAATGCATCTGAGAAAACCTTCCTTCCACTGGACGGATTCCTCACCGAGCTGGACCCACAAGTCAGACTCCTTACCAAATTTTGGTGTTAACACCTAGACAAGTTTAACAAAACATTGTAGTACTATTCACCAGGAGTCCAATAAAATTAGGTTTTCATATTTCTGAATTTTTTACGATTTTCTATGGATTTTCTAAGTTCCAACAAAAATGCTTTACTATTCAAGAACTGCTTTGCACAAGGGTCCTTGCAAGTTTTTGAATCATTACGGATATGCCCCCGCTTTGCACATAAGACCTTAGAAAGATCGAAGGTGTTGCAATGTGGCCCTCGGCCATGGGGAGGCGGCGGGCTCACCGGAATTCCGGCGGTCGGTGGGCTTGGCCGGCCGGGGACAGGGCGGAGGGTGGCCGGGGGTCGGCTAGGCTCGATTCCCACGCTTAGCCGGGCGGAGGCGGCGTAGGTGAGCCCGCGCGGCGGAGCCGGTCGGCGGCGGCCGCGGCGACTTGAAGTCCGGCAATGGTGGGGACGGAGCTAGGCAATGCGCGGCGGTGAGGGCTTCAGCAGGACCTAGGGGAGGGTTTAGGGTGGCGGTGCGACATTGGACACGAGCGAGAGGGCCACTCGGCCGGGGGAGTAGCATAGGCGCCGGCGGCGGCGGGGAGACGGCACGGCGCTTGCGCGAGGAGGAAGGGTGGCGTTAAATAGGCGAAGGCCGGTTGGTTCGCGACTAAGGGAACGAGGAGCTCGCCGTGGTACGGCGCACGGGGAGAAACACCGTGGATGGACCGGCGGGCAACGGCCGGTGCGGCCGGCGGCGAATGCGTGGCGCGGGGGGGGGGGGGGCACGGGGGAAGGCGCGGCACCTCGGAAAAGCGCGGGCGGGGCCCGGAAGCCGAGGGTGGCGGGTGGCCCAAGGCGCGGTGCGACGTCACGACGCGACGTCGTTTCCTCGCGCGAATGTTTAGACTTAGGTTAGTTTGACCAAGTTTTTCTCCCAAAACTTGAACTGAAGTGCATCAAGGGGTGAATAGCAAAGTTGTGGATCTCACTACCCTCTACAACTTTTACAAAGGCTCTATAGTGTTTTTCTCAATAGATTTGAACAAATCGCAGCCAAACTTTGAATGTCACTCTGTTTCGGTGAACAGGAGCTGCTGGCAGTTGATCAAGTTTTTACCTTTTTCCTCTCAAAATTGAAAATGCCAATCTACATGAAAGTTGTGTTCCTCGAAAAACTGGACAACTTTCATATTTGTAGATTTTGAAGTGTTTAGGTGAAATTTGGAGAACGCGGCAAAAGTTCCGGAGGACGTTCATCGACAACGTGGTTTTGATGGGGTTTGAGCGTGTCTTTGACCAAAGTTTGACCACAAGGGTGTGTTGTCTTGGTCAAGGGGGTCAATAGGGGTTGTCGGCTCGATTTTCGAGGTGATGGCCTAGTTTGACCTAGGTTTGACCGGTGTTAGCCGATTTGACTCGGCCGATTTGGTCCTTAGCGGTAAAGATTCTAATCCAAAACCCGTGGCGTCACGGTTGGCCTCCACAACGCCCGTTACCAATGTGGACTTCGGTAACGGGCTTCTTAAATTCTTTGTAAAGTGTGTTAAAAGAGCCCGTTACAAATGTCAAACCTATCGGTAACGGGCTTGTAAAGTCCGTTACCGATCAAAGCCCTATCGATAACGGCCGCTTGAGTCCGTTACTAATCGCCGCCATATTGGTAATGGGCTATAAAGTCCGTTACCAATAAGTTCGTACGAGACGCATGCTTCCTTTGATTGGCACCCGGGGTCGCCTTTTTTCTCACATCGAGACGCATGTTGTTATCTCGTCTTTGCCTCTCGTGTCTTATCCTTTCGACACCACTCGTTCTCTCTCCGCGTGAAGCTAGGCCACTCCCCGTTCCGACAACACACACACACACACACACACTCTCTCTCTCTCTCTCTCTCTCTCTCTCTCCTCGAAGGTCACTCACTCGATCCGTGTGCTCGGATGTCCCCGCCGGCCCGTCCCGTTCGCCGTCGCCGCTTGCGCGCGCTCTAAGGATTGCCCGACGGCGAAAGGGGCCGCAGGGGACGTCGACCGCGCATCCTCCACACCTCCAATCCTCCTCCTCGGCCGCGCTCTCCTCGTAGAAAGTCCTCGTCAAGGTGGAAATTAATTGGCCCATTTTATTGAAATTCTTCACTGTCTTTTTGTGTGATGAATTATGCTCATTTGGTGTATGGAATGCGGATGGCGTCTCGCTGCTCGGGCTTGGATGTACGGACAACCCAAAGAAGATTGGAAGAATTTCTTAAGCGGGGTCAATGGTTTTCTAAATCAAGCGAGAGGTGGATATGAGAAACCGTGGTGTTTAGGCAATGCTTTGCCCTTGTATTGATTGTATCAACCAAAAGAATTTCGCACAATGGGGAATCATTTTTCATCATTTGGTCACACGTGGTTTCACAAAACACTACACATGTTGGAATAAACATGGTGAGGAAGGCCTTAATGAACTCGAAGCAAGCTGCCTAAATGAAGGTGAAGTGCGACACCATGCTAACCATGATGAAGACCTTGATGATAGTGGACTTTTTGAGGGAAATGAACCATTATTCCCACCAAATGTGTTGAGGCCTGAGGATATCACTGATCAAGAAGTTAGGGGCTTCGATGATGGTGAGGTGTTGCAACGTGTGCACAATGTTGATCAAATGTTGCGGGATATTGAGTTTCAACGAGTGTACACACCTTCTGAATTAGCGAGGCTGAAGCAGTTCATTGAAGATTTAAAGAAACCCCTCTATCCTGATTGCCAGAAGTACTCTCGCCTTTCTAGTGATCTAAGACTTCTGCAGCTTAAGGCAATTCATGGTTGGAGAAAGAAAAGTCTCAAACATCTATTGGATGTGCTTAGAGACATGCTACCTAGAGGAAACCAAATAGAATAGTCTATCTATGGGACGAAGAAGATAATCTATCCTCTGGGAATAGAGGTTGAAAAAATCCATGCATGCAAGAGCAATTGTGTATTGTTCCGTGGAGATTATGCGGACCTTGACAAGTGCCCCAAGTCCGTTTTGAATAAACTGTTGCTAACGAGATGAAGTTATATGAAATGTTGAAATTCATTTTCATGTTCGTGGTGCTATAACTTTTGCATCGTAAATTCATGAAAAACATAAAGGATGTTAGCATACTTTAATTTCGCTATGCTCGAATGTACCGATCGACATTTATGCTTTGGACCTGTTAGCACACTTTAATTCTCGATGGCCACATAACGTCGTGGGAATTGCATCGCAATGGATTATAAGGTACCGGTAACTAGACTGTCTTATGCTTTGTTGTGACTGTTAATTGTTTCACTACTGTCATATATATTGTTATTGTTGTTGTCATGATGTGTTGTGAGTGTTGTTTCACTACTGTCATATATAATGTCATGATCATTGCTTTATCCTCTTGTTGCATGTACATATGGAACACACAATCCATCACTGCTCAAGTTGGACAAGAAAGCGAGTTGAAGGATTTTATTCTCTCGCTTTGATATATAAGCATATTGTTGTGCCCCCGTCAAAATGGTTAGCACCTATCCCCGTATCCTAATTAAGTAAAATATTAACCGTGTATGTCCGTATGAAGTTCACAATGGTTTGGTATCTAGATTCTCGCTAAACAACATCCCCCACTAAAGTTCCTAGACCTTCAAAATGTTTTTGAACTCGATCGGTTTCTTGTAGGTTTTGTTCACAAAAATTCAATCTCTTAGTGTTTCTAATTGGTATTGCCGACCATGCGGGGCCTTTGGTACAATATTTTTTGTTCACAAAAAAATCAATCTCTTAGTGTTGTTAACTCGGTATTGCTGATCATGTAGGGCCTTTGGTGATGCACAATACAGAGTGACGAAAGGAAAGATAAAAAAGCCAAAAGCCACACTCAAGCACAAAACAAATCTCGCCGTATGACCGAGGTTTTTTTATGGTCCCTTCTTACCTATTGGGTACTGCATGAACTTGTCATTTTGGTACCTCGATGCAAGTGTGCTCGGCAGCCACGGGGGTCCTCTTTGTGTGGATTCCATGTGGCATTCCATATGTTAAGACTACTCAATGCCGTAAGTAGATAATAATGCTCAACCTTGTCTCTCGCTCATATTATCCATCCGATTTTCGAAAATGATGTCTACTTGTATTCTCATAAATGATTGTATTTTGCGGGATTTCAAACCTCTTGTAGATGTTTCCATAGAAGATGTAAAGTGTGTCCGGGAGATGCCGTACGAGTACATTCCTAAGGAGGCCATCGACCGAAAGAGCAACTTGTACGGTGGCGCACTCGTGAGTTTATTGTGACCGAAACTTGAAACTCATTCGCTCTTCTTTATCCGAGTCTGTCGTTGCTCGAGAAACCTCGCTTGGCTTGCTTTGTTGGGGTCGATATCGCCCCGGTTCGGGGCTTCAGTAGTTTTCTCATGACTCCATCCAAACAAGCCCCGATGAGAGTAACTTGAAACTTGATGTGATCCTAGCTTGTCTATAAATGCAATCTTGCTTTGCCTATATCCGTGATGTGAGAATGTGTTTGTGATGTCTCCTTGCCGTGGTGGCCGCCAAATCCCGGGCCGGTTCGAGGATGCGGCCCTTGGTGGCTGCCAAATCCTCGGCTAGTTCCGGATCCCGCCGGCAAGCATCGGGCAAGTTACCGTAGTTGTGGCCGCCGTATCCGTAACGGGCGTTAATTAAAGCTCGTTACAAACACCGAGCGTTGACTAACGAGCTTCATTCGGAAAGCCCGTTACAAAAATGCCCACAATGTAACGGGCAGTGTAAAAGCCCGTTACCGCCCCCGACCGGTGGGCCCCGGACTCGGCCCATTCATTTGGATATAGGAGACGCAGTGGCAAGCAAGCGTCTCCTTTTTAATAGAGAGAAAGCAGATGCGTGTAGAAACGATGCGTCTCATTTCGTCGAGACAGTGGAGACGCAGTTCATAGAACACGTCTCTAAAGTTAATTTCACGGTAACGGACTCGTTTCATGCCCGTTACCAAAGTTCCATGCGGCCCGGAGAAACAGCCATTTCACGTGACCGGTGACTAGTTGTGGTAACGATCGTTGTTTGATGCCCGTTACAAATCCTATATGTACCGAGACGCGCATGAAATAGACACGTCTCGGTTCGCCAAGATAGTGGAGACGCAGTGCACGTCGGGCGTCTCGATATTGAGCTTCGTAACGGGCTTTGCTTTGGTGCCCATTGCGAAAGTTCCCCGTTGGCCCGTAAAAACAGCCATTTCACGTGACCGGTGGCTAGTTGTGGTAACGAGTTGTTGTTTAATGCCTGCTACGAATATGTCTTATCGTTGACGGGCATCCGCCCATTACCTTTCTTGGCTTATTTGTAACACTTGATCGGTAACGGGTGCATTGCCCATTACCAAAGGTGATCTACGCCCGTTACCAAAGCCGCTTCTTCACGTAGCAGGGGAAGACTTGATGGGCGAAAGAAGACCACATGGAGTTCAAGGATCACGATTGTTGCGGATGCCGATCTTTTTTCTTCCATGCTAGGCACAATTCTTAAGCATGGGGAGGGCGCCCTACATCACAAGCATCAAAGGATGGTAACAATTCCTCAACCCTCTTTTTGTCCTTGTCTTTCTAAATGCTTGTATATATGTATATGCCTTCAACAACCTTAGATGCAACTTTTGTATGTCTCTTGTATTAAATAACATGGCTTCTAGAAGTACAACCTAGTTTTGTTTTTGTTTATTGTCATCACCTTGTGCTCACCATGGTGAAATCATTTCGGCTTAATCTTGCTCGTTGATATATGATGACCGTTGCCGCTTTGTTTAAACTTTGTGCATGTTTATGCATGATTATGCTATTGCTCTCTCTAATACAAATCTGAAATTAATTAAATACTAGCTTAATCTTTTGTGGAGGTCATGATAAAAATAAAGACCAATGGTTTCTTCTATGCTCTCAACTTTGGATGGGTCGAAGGACATATTACTTTTTGCTTTTAAAAGTCATGCTAACCTTGTCCTTGCATTTTGCTCTACCTATCCAAAGCCTTATATATTGAGTGCAAACATAGATTACAAGAGTTATTGTTGGGTGAACTGATTCAAGGCTCGATTCTCCGGCTCCCGACTAAGAAGCCGGTCATTCCGTTTTTTTGCACAACTTATCTTTTGCTAGCCTATTTTATCCGTGCATTGTGAGCTCCCACATCGAAGCTTGGCAAACCTCGCCGAATATCCACCCTTTAAACCAACATCATCTTTTGTGTTAACCTCCTTGACCTACTTATCACTTGAGTATGGAGACGACACGTCACAAGAAGGTGCTTCAAAGGGATGATTCAAATTTCCTCTCATCAAGACATCCGGTACCTACCTTAACACCACTTCCTCTTTGCTCAGGGACGAGAAAACGTCTAAGCATGGGGGAGGAGGTGGGTACTATGCAAATTAGAGTTCTAGGGGAGATAAAAAAATGAATAAGATAAGAGGATAAAATAAAAAAAATCAAAGAACCTCGCACATGTCAAAAAGAAAAAAAGAGAAGAAAAAAGATAAAAAGAGAGAAAAAGAGAGTAATAATAATCTCCCCCGGTTCTCTAGTTGCTTAAGGATTTTTCAAGGACTCCAAGATCAAGACCCATACTCATTTTCCAACCATGTGCAATCCGATAACGAGGACTTCGTTGGGGCCTCGAGATCATCTTTGCCATTTGCGGATGTCCACCTATCTAAAAGTGTTAGTTCTTTCTCCCCCTCCTTTTTGTGAAAATTATTTTTCCAATGACCTTTTTGACGAGTCATGATAAGTCCATGAGAATCTTGCCTTGTTTTGATAATAGTCTCGACTTTAACATCTTGGTAGGATAAAAACTTTCCTATGATCTCCAAATAAAACCCTTCCACCTACAAACATGAGGGGGAAAGGATATAGATCAACTAGGCTTGAGAGAGTTGTGAGATGAGAGAGTTCATGAGAAAGATGCTAGAAGGTTTAAATTTTTGTACTTGGTTTAGCTCTTTTATTCACCTCGCTCTTCACTTCGAAGTTTCTAAGACCTATTCGAATTTTTTGCAGCATGATTGATTACTTGTGGAAAGAGCTTAAATTATATCTACCCTCCATAGAGATGAAAGCTAGTTACATTATGGAATTTAACAAATATAAACTTGGAGAGCATTATGCTTTTCATGTGTGATCAAGTGTAGGGTATGAACAATGAAAGGCAATGCTGATATCCATTGAAAACTTACTCGAGGACGAGCAAGGTTTAAGCATGGGGGAGATGTTGACGGTAAATTTCCGTCAACCTAGAGTACTTGTTATACATTGGTTTCGATTATGATTTGCAACTAACCCGCCACTAGGCGTACTAATGATGTAACAACTTCACTTGTGAATGTGGTATTTGGAGTATGTTGTTTACGTAGGATTTAGGCACTAAAAGGAGGACTTTCGGGAGAAGTTCAATGAGCACTTTATGAGAGGACTATGAATCCTGACACAAGTCAACACTCGAGGTGAACATGACTCCAAATGACCCAAGGACCACAACGTGAAGGCACAAAACTCCGGGGACCCGAACAGAGATGCCGAAGCTTGCGCGACAAGGAGCCCTATCTAAACCGTGGAGAAGACGGCGTCAAGGGCCCACATGCGAAGGGAGCAAGTCCACAATTAATCGAGAAGCGTCGGGGAGCGAACCGAGGCCGAAACGGGCCGGGGCCGGTCGACCCAAGCCGGCCGGCTCCGGCCCGTTTTGGGCCCGGCTCGAGCCTTGTTGACGGTGAATTTCCGTCAACCTAGAGTTCTTGTTATACATTGGTTTCGATTATGATTTGCAACTAACTCGCCACTAGGCATACTAATGATGTAACAAGTTCACACTTGCATGTCGATTTTGGAGTTTGTTGTTTACGTAGGAAATCTACGCTAAAGAGAAGACTTTCGGGATAACTTCATCAAGCACTTCAAGAGAAGATCATGAAGCCCGTCACAAGTCAAGACACGCGATGAACATGACTCCAAATGACCCGAGGACCAAAGCGTCAACGTGCAAGTCTTCAGGGACTCAACCAGAAAACGGCGAAGCTTGCACAAAGAAGGATTCAAGCCTTAACCGTGAAGGAAACAACGTCAAAGGCACACATGTAAGTGGACACAAATAAGGGATCACGCGAGAAGCAACCGGGGAGGAAACCGGGGCCGAACCAAGCCGAAAATGGTCCGGGCCGGCCGGCCTAGGCCGACCGGCCCAGCCCCCACTCCGGCTCGGTTCGCGTCCCCCTTTTGCCTTAGGTGCTTGTCTATTTATTGCCTCTGCCTCCGCCGGCCGCCACGTCCATCCTTTCATCGAGAGCCGCCGAGACGAAGGAGAAGCATCGGGAGGAAGCCGTCGGCCGCCGCGAGTCCTCGAGTTGCCTAGGAGATGGCTTAGGCCATGCCCTAGCCGCCATGGTTGGCACCGCGTGGTGAAGCCATGGTGGAGTTCCGAGCCGCGACTTGAATTCGTCAAGTCGTTTGTACCTTCAACATTCGAGTGATGTAACTATATCTTGTCATACTTTGATCTACTACGAGTTATGCTTATTCATATGTGTAGCTACCATATGCCTTTAGTAGGACTAGATCAAATCATGGTGATTAGTCTTGTCTTGCGGATACACCGTAGAAGTGCACGGACCTAGGTTGTTGCTCGGTGATGAATATCCTTGCGTAGTGACGACGAGAGGGGAGAAAGTGGCGAGTGAACGTGCATCGGACCACTCCATATAGGGTTACTCCATATCGAGTGTAATCCTTATCATAGTATAGGTTTAGATTGGTTTATCACATAGGCCGGATCGGCAAAAACAAGACGATAGGCTAGTTTTACCTTCGGTTTGCTTAGGTTTATGGCTAGGTGGATGTGATCCATACATCCCTTCGTGTTTGTATGTTATATTTATGAAATCAACACTTCACAAGACACAAGACGTTCGGGAAGTTCACATCCACTACGACAAGAAGACTACATCAAGATTCACTCTTTAGTGGTAGGTGCTAACTTTGTTAGTGTCCCATCATCTGCTATTGAGTGCACACCCTACACGAGTGATGTTGAACAAGGTATGTCAATGTGTCAATTAATGTTTTCGGACTAATGTTTCGTGGAGGTTTGTTTGTCCAAGCAATAGGTGATGGAAGCAATCACGAAAGAAACACCCGTCACCGTGGCTAAAGCAAAATCATGAAGAAGACATACCATTGCCATCATGCCACTCGCTGGTCCGGCAATGGTGAGGACTTAAAGCCAAAGGAGACGCGATGTAACGCCCCGAAGACCACAAGATCAAGGTCGTCAACATATTCAGATCAATTCACAAGAGGTTTCTGTTCCCATCAGTTTCTGCACAACCTCGATGAAGAACAACAGTATATCTTTGGATATTTAGAAGCCCCATGAAGTTACGCTTCCAACGGATCAAGAATCAAGTCAATCGGAGGTTCCTACAAGCGGGTATGGCCGAATTACCGAAGGTTGCACGTTCTGAATTCTGGACAGCATGCAAGAGCGGAAACAAAAACGGACATAACTCCCTCATTTGGGATCCGATTTAGATGAATGAGTACCCGTTGGAAAGGTAATTTTATAAATTTTTCAGTGGAACAATATTTTGGTATATGTTTTGTTATGTACACAGGGGAAAATCCATGAAAAAGAGGCAGCAGCAACATGATGAGAATAAGATAGTGGAGATGAGGACGACGACAACGAAGAGAAGCTTGGGCAACGCTTCCATTGGACCACACAATATGAAATTCAGAAGTTTGGTGCAATACAAAGACTGCAAGAGAATTGGCAAAATAAGGCACAAGTTGGCAACATCCGACGCTAGGAGATGTTAGAAGCAAATCACGATGGATTACACACAAATGATGGCATCCAATGGCGCGGATACTCGGGCTCTCACATGAAGGATCATGGAGTTACATGAAGATATTTGAGACATGTGTGAAGTCCCAAAAATGAATAAGAAGAGTGAGTTCACACAAGGCAACCATGATGATGTGTGGCACGAACGAAGAAATTGAGAAAAGACGATACAAGCCACCGATCATTGAAGATTGTTTGCTTTCAACTCCGAGAGACCACTCACGATGAAAAGCTCGAAGGCCAAGGTAGAAATTAACTTCTCAAGACACTTTTGGAGCTGATCCTTTGATATATCTATGATTCATATCCAATAGTGAGGTTGATTTAATTCTATGCCTTGTTCTTTTGATAATCATGATAGGCTAGAATTTCTTGAGAGTGATAAAGAGGCTTTGTTGTGCTTAAAATCTGTTACATGTCTAATGAATCTTTTCCTAATGAGAGATTAATGCTGAGCAAGAAAACTTATGCTACAATTAATCACAACGTACTTTGTCATAAATTGTGGTTATGTAAGCGTCTGTTTGCAATATGATTTGTAAATCTTGGACTTGCTTTGTGCTCGGTCAAGCTAGTGACCTTAAAAGAGCAAATTGTGGGAGAAATCCCAAGTTTCACTAATCATTCAGGGCATTAAATATAAATTAAGAGGAGAGAAGTCATACCCAAAAGAATTGCAAACCCGTGCGTCATCAGCCACCGAACCTCAAAAACAGACGTCGCTGTTTTCATCAATTTTGAGGACCTGGTCAGACATGTTCAAGGAAGAAAAAGTTCAAAATAAGAATCTCCATCAACTGCCGGTTCCAACGCATCCAAGATCGATGAATTTGAAGAACCGTACAAGGAAATATGACAAAAACATTGAGGGATGTGCAGTCTGAAATCAGCTTTGGACAGATTGCAGCGCCGGAGTAGAACGGGCACAACTCACTCGATCGGAGTCCGTTGGGGGTGAATAAATACTTGATGGAAAGATAATTTAATGCGCCACGCATGGAAGCTATTGTCCTCTACATGGTCTGATCTGGACAGAGAGAAAAATTTGTGAAAGAAGAGGCAGTGATAAAGTGCGAGGGAGAAGGTGATGATGATGATGATGATGATGCAAGGAGATGATTGGGCAAGCCTCTGATCGAGCATAAGTGATCCTGTCAAGCATGGAAGGTGGATCAAGGCTACATGAACACCTTCAAATCTTGCATGAAGGATCATGGCTCCGCAACAATAAGAAGGTATGTGAGAAAGTCGAGCTCTATGACTTTAAATGAAGTGTTTTGAGGGAGGCAACCCGATTTTATTTATATATATACATGACTGTCTACATTGTGCTCTTTAATCGAACCATCAAGTAACATTGTACCATTGCTCTAATAAAAACCACAACACCATGTTGTATTTTTTAGTTGCTATTGAGGAAGCACTTTGTTATTTGATCTGAAAACCTTGTCGACCTTTTTTGTGTGCCTATTAGAGTTTAGAGTCTTTTTCTTTCGTGTCTTTTTAGAGAGATATATGAAGTCGGCACCATCCTTTGATTCTAAACTTGTGGCTAGTTAATTTAGGCTAACTTTTATTTTTTCTTTGGACAACCTCCATATCATGTTGTTTGTTCATCCATGTTATATTGCATTGCATGTTGTGTTAATCTAACTTTTCGTCCAACCAACCTAAGCCTTCCTATAACCCCACCAAAAACCATAGCCTATAGAGGTAGGATTTCTTGAGTTGACCGAGGGCTCTCACCCTCCGGGTTGAACAAGTCTATCCCTTTCCTCTTTTCTAATTAAAAACTTTGACTAGCCTCCCCATAAAATCCTTAGGAAAACTTCCCCTACCTATAGACATCCTAAAACCATAGGTTTGTTGAAAGACTTTAGGACCACCTTAGTTGGAATTTCTATACTTGATTTTCTCTGTTCAAAATCCTTGTTTGAGCCAAATATATATATATATATATATACATATATATATACATATATATATATACATATATATATATATATATACACACACACACACATAACCAACCCTTAAACCTTATTAGTTTGGTTGATTGATTCTTTTCGATGGGTGACTTCCTTGTTGACAATGCTTACTTTGTATGAAGTGAGGTCAAGATTTGTCCTTTGCTTATTATAGACCACATCGAAAGTGTTTTTCAAACCTTGCTAATTTTTGTTTGAGCTAACTTTCTGCATTTGTATTTTACATCCATCTCTTTGTCATCATCCACTTTATGTTAACTTGGGACCTTTTGTGAAACTTTATGATGAATGCTTTCATATACATGTTAATACTTGTCTACATGCGTTACTACTTTTTGCAATCTTGTGTAAACATGGTGTTTAGACATGATTGAAGACCACCATCATTTAGTCTTATATCCCGAGCTATCATGTTGCATAAGTTGGTTTATAAACTTAGCAATGCGCCCTACTTTTCTTGCACTATAAAGAATTGTTGATCTTGGGATGAACATGGTGTTTTGATCTTGGTTAATAAATCTCTATGGGTATAGAAAGTTTGGCAACCACTTTGTAAGCATGAAGCTTAGAATTTGGTGTAAACATTGTTTTGTTTTTATACCATTCTCTCATTTGCATACACACTTGCACCGACGTACACCCATTAGGATTTTAGCTAGATTAACTATGCTACGAGTGAAGATCGTAGGGATGTCATGGTTTGTTGGCATAGGGTGAGTATTCCCGACCGTCACCTCGGGGGTACTTTGTGCATTATAGTTATTTTGGAGGCATGGTGAATCACTCCCATGAGTTTGTGATAAAAGCTGAAATCAAGATCATCAACACCTCCAAAATCACGAAAGGAGCACTGCAGTTTTTATCAACATTAAGCACATGTTCAGAGATGTACAAAAGGGAAAATTTGGATATTCAAGTGCTCCATTAATTCTACTTTCTAATGCATCAAGAATCAACGTTTTAGGAGACCTGTGCAAGAAGTTACAACCAAATCTTTGGGCGTCACACATTCTTAAATCAGCCCGGGACAGCTTGCACCAACAAAGTAAGAAGGGCGTAACTCTCTTGTTCGGAGTCCGATCGGGATGAATGACCACTCATTGGAAAGATAATTTCAAGCACTTTGCAATGGAGTGATGGTTCAGTACATACTCAGTTCTAGAATTAGAAGAAAAACTCGTGGAAGATGAACCAGTGGTAAGAGACAACATGGAAGGAGGAGAAGATGAGATGAGAAACATTTGGGAGCAAAGCTCGTGGCAAAGGGAGAACATTGAAGGAAGAACAAAGGCAACAATGTGATGATGATCTCCTCGCATGGCGGTAGGACTTCAAGAATTTTAAGATGGTTCATCATCTTCCGTGCCTAGCAACATGCTAAGCATGGGGGAAGACTTGGTGGACGAAAGAAGACCGCATGGAGTTCAAGGATCGCGGTTGCTACAGATGCCGATCTTCTTTCTTCCGTGCTTGGCACAATGCTTAAGCATGGGGGAGAGTGCGCTACATCACGAACATCGAAGGACGGTAACAATTCCTCAATCCTCTCTTTGTCCTTGTCTTTGTAAATGCTTGTATATTTGTATATGCCTTCAACAACCTTAGATGCAACTTTTGTATGTCTCTCTCGTTAAATAACATGGCTTCTAGGAGTACAACCTAGTTTTAGTTTTTGTTTATTGTCATCACCTTGTGCTCACCATGATGAAATAATTTTGGCTTGATCTTGATCGTTGATATATGATGACCGTTGCCACTTTGTTTAAAGTTTGTGCTTGTTTATGTATGATTAAGCTATTGCTCTCTCTAATACAAATCTGAAATTAATTAAATACTAGCTTAATCTTTTGTGGAGGTCATGACAAAAATAAAGACCCATGGTTTCTTTTATGCTCTCAACTTGGATGGGTCGAAGAACATATTAGTTTTTGCTAAAAGTCATACTAACCTTGTCATTAATACCTCTTGCATTTTGCTCTACCCACCCAAAGCCTTATATATTGAGTGCAACCATAGATTACAAGTTATTGTTGGGTGAATTGATTCAAGGCTCGATTCTTTGGCTCGTGACTAAGAAGCTGGTCATTCCGTTTTTGCGTAACTTATCTTTTGCTAGCCTATTCTATCCGTGCATTGTGAGCTCCCACATCGGAAGCTTTGCAAATCTCACCGGATATCCACCCTTTAAAACAACATCATCTTTTGTGTTAACCTCCTTGACCTACCTACCTATCACTTGAGTATGGAGACGACACGTCACAAGAAGTTGCTTCAAAGGGAAGATTCAACTTCCCTCTCATCAAGACATCCGTACCTACCTTAACACCACTTCCTCTTTGCTCGGGACAAGCAAACGTCTAAGCATGGGGGAGGAGGTAGGTAGTGTGCAAATTAGAGTTCTAGGGGTGATAAAAGGCGAAAGATGGAGATATGCATGACGAGGCTAGCAACAAAAGAAATAAAAAAGTGAATAAGATAAGAGGATGAAGGATCGGATGGCGACTAGAGAGGGGGGGGGGTGAATAGGAGCCGGTAAAATTCTTCCAAAAGAATCCGGCCTATACCCTAGACAAACCCCGGTCACACACAAGCGATGGATCGAATCACGCACCAATCGCCAAGACCACGAGGTTATGGATCAACCTCTAGCCTTAGGAACGATTCCTAGAAGCACACGCGGAAGCACTAGAAAGGGGAGGAAGGAATCGAAACAAACAGCACTGCACACGGCTCCTGGCGGACTGTCCGGCCTGGCAGTGCGGACCGTCCGCGATGAACCGCGCGGACTGTCCGACCTGCTCCCGCGGACCGTCCGCACCGACGTCGCGGACCGTCCGGCCCTTCCCGCGGACCGTCCGTTAAATCACACGAACGAACCAAAGCCACCCACGAACCACGGACCATCCGCGGGGAGCACGCGGACCGTCCGCCAAGCACCCGCGGACCGTCCGCCCAACACCGCGGACCGTCCGAAACTCCGTCCAACCAAAAACCAAAATCGCGACAGATCGAAACGAAGGACGAGCAAGAACTCGAAGAACACGGGACGAACCCTAGCCGCGCGGACCGTCCGCCGTGTCCTCGCGGACCGTCCGCCGGTGCGGACGGAGCCGAAAACGCCCGACCTCGAAAGTCAACTCCCCCAAATCATCATCGGATTTCCCAAACGGTTGAAGCCGTAGAGGCAAGGGTTTGGGTACTTGAAAAGCATCACACAAGGATGCTATAGCCCAAAAATCTTGCCTCCTAACTCCCTAAATCACCGGGAATCGCGAATCCTTTGAGCACCACCAAAAGCTAGAGCACCGAACGAAAACTCACGAATCGAAGTGGTTTCCGGCGTTTGAGGGCACAAGATCAAGCACAAAGATGCACAAGACATCTATCCATGTTTCCCTCAAAGAAATCCGGGGAGAAACCCACTCAAATCCGCGGAATCACACCGGGAACAAAGGCACGAAAACAAGCACAAAAAGCCACGAAAAACAACCCCGAATCTTCTATACAAACCAGGAAAGATTCAAAAGGTCTAGCATGCCGCCCTAGCATCCATCCCTCTCAACAAATCTCTCATGAAGCTCTCATGCTAGCCTAGAGAAAATAGAAGGAAAAAAAGCTACGAAAATGAGAAAGAGGAGGGAGCAAATGAAACCCTAAGTCGCGGAGAGAGGGAGCCATCAACACACACTCATGGCTTATATATCGGTCCCGCCGGAGTGGTAAATGACTCGACTACCCCTAACTAAACTACGGCGATACAACCCACGTAGGGGCATTTTGGTAATGTTTGTGGGTCTTGCCATCGGACGGCCACGCCTTTGCCGCACCCCCGCGTCCTCCCGACTCAAGCCATGCGATCCCGCCGCGTGTCCTCCGCCTCGAAGCTTCCCCGACACGCCCGGATCCCGTCTCCGTCGTGTTGGGCCCTCGGACTTGGTTTTGAGGCCCAAACCAAGAAACCGTCCGCCGGTGGTTTTGTGGGCAAACCACCAAACCCCGCGTGCTCGGTCCGGCCTCCCGCCAAACCACTTGACTTGACCGCCACCGTGCACCGGCTCACTTGTCCATGACTTCGTCTTGCTTGTGTCGCCACCATGTGACCCGCACCCGGTCCCCGTCGTCCACCGGTCCCTCGAACCGAGCCTACTTGTCTCTCCATCTCCCGGAGGCCCCTCAAGGTCGAAGACCTTTCGCGCCCGTTCTTCACCCGCAACAACACGAACTAGGCCGCGGCCTACACTCGCGCACTAAGCCAAGAGTCGGTCCAACACCCGTTGTCAATCACTCATCACCGAGGAGCGGTCATCCATCGACCACCGGGACGCTCCCCGGTCCTCAATCTCCCCCTTGATGAGTGCATTGACAACACACAACGCGAAATGAAATTCGAGAGAAAAAGAGAAAGAAAGAAGAAAGAAAAACAAATAAGCTCAACTCATGACCAAAACCGAAGAAAGGCGAAGAAAGGTCACAAGCCAAGCAAAGCACAAAATCCACACCGAAAACAGCAAGAAAGCTCCCCCTGAACATGTGGATGCACACTTCCAAATTTCAGCTCACCTCTTCTGAATTTTCATTAAGCTCACCTTTTCTCCCCCTTGTTGACAATGTATGAATCAAGGTGAAAATGCAGAAATGCAAAGCAAAGCATATAAACAACTACATGAGCTTCTCAAATAGGCCAAATTTAGTGTCAAAGGCTAAAAATGAGACAAAGATCACACACATGAATCATAGCAGAGTCAAAGCATTGCCACAAGTAATATATGAACATACAAGCATGTGACAAAGCAAAATTTTCAGATTTAAGCAATTTTATCAAGAGAAGGCTCGCTTCACATGTAAAAGCCTATCCATGTCACACTTGAGCCACAAACATGCATACCATTCAAAGATCATACAAGGATATCAACTTCTCAGCAAAAGATCATGGCAAACACCCATAAAGCAAAGCATGTCATGTCAAAGCTCATGAGCCATGTGTCCACTTCGGGGAGACTTCTCCACTGGTGAACATCATGCAACATGTTTTGCACCCATATGTGAAAGATAAGACATTTTAAGCATAGACATGATGGATGGAGCATTTTTCGTGCATTTTACACTTCTTTTCAAGATTAAGTCATTTCATGGTACATGAAGTGCCTTTGCGGCAAAAAGAAGCTTATGCTCCCCCATGAATGCAACATAGGCTAAACATTCACAATGATATTCGGCCTTTGGCCCAAATGCAAGAACAAGGCATACAAGCACAATCTAAGCATGAAAAGCACATTTAGACCAAACTGTGACATGGATACACAACTACACAAGAGTGGAGCGGATTTCATCAAAAATTAGTCAAGATTAGCATTTATTTCAAAAAGGGCTATCTCACCACACATATATCTCAAATATTCCAAGAGCATAGCCTCACATCACCATTTCTCCACACATATGACCAAAATCTCACCAATAGCCAAAGAGACTCAAATATGGCATATGAAAGAAGCTCATCATCCTAAAATGCAATATGACACAAATGCAACATGATATATGACAATATGGCTATCCTACCATGGTTTATACATCAAGCAAAGCATGTATATACATCAAAGTAAACATGATATGATACATATGGTACAAAAAGGAAATCCCCCAAGAATCAACTAGAAAGGGAAACAAACCCCAAGTTCCCCCCGCAAGCGCACAAATGTAGCTTGGTCGAGAGGCTTTGTAAAGATGTCGGCTAGGCGATCTTGGGTAGGGACATGGCTCAAAACAATGGTTCCTTTCTCCACATTGTCCCTCAAGAAATGATACCTCACCTCTATGTGTTTGGTTCCGGAGTGAAGCACCGGGTTTTTGGCTACGCTTATGGCACCGGTGCTATCACAAAGAAGTGGGATCCGGGTGCACTCCTCACCAAAGTCTCTCAAAGTGTATGAAATCCACAACGGTCGGGAACAACAACTCGCGGCGGCAACATACTCCGCCTCCGTGGTAGACCGAGCTACACTAGACCCGCTTGCGGGAAGACCATGAGACCAACGAAGAACCAAGAAACCGACAAGTGCCGGAAGTAGACTTCCTCTCGACTCGACAACCAAAAAAATCCGCATCGGAAAAACCATGAAGAGACGAGTCGAGGAGGAAGAATACCAAAGGCCAAGACCGAGGGGTGGCGTAGGTACACGAAGATCCTCTTGACGGCTCTGTCGATGTGATGTCCTCGGCGAAGCCCGAAAACGAGCGCACGGACACACGCCGAACCGTATGTCCGGCCTCATCGCCGTCAAGTAGAGGAGGGAGCCGATCATGCTCCCGTACTCCCGCCGGTCCACCGGTTCTCCGTCCTCATCCGCATCCAAAGTGGCCGTACTCCCCATGGGAGTCGACATCGGCTTCACATCTTGCATACGGAACTTCCTCGGCATGTCTTTTGTGTACTTGGTCCGGTGCACAAATGTACCGTCCTTCACTTGCTTGATCTCGCGCGCCCCGAGAAAATACCGCAACTCGCCCATCATGCTCATCTCGAACTCCCCGCTCATCTCATTTGCAAACTTGGCAACAAGGTTATGTGACGAGCCACCAAAGACAATATCATCCACGTATATCTGAACAATCAACAAGTCATTTCCATGCTTGAGGAGAAACAAGGTCCTATCTACGGTACCCATCACAAACCCTCTGCTCAACAGAAAACCTCTCAATCTCCCATACCAAGCACGGGGCGCCTGTTTCAACCCATACGAGCCCTTTTCAACTCCGTATACCCCGTGTGGGTACAGCTCGCTCTCAAACCCGGGTGGTTGCTTCACATACACCTCCTCCTCTATGACCCCATTCGAAAAGCACTCTTCACGTCCATCCGAAACAACTTGAACCCTTTAGCCACGGCAAAGGCTAGAAGGATCCGAATTGCCTCAAGACGGGCCACGGAGCAAAGGTCTCCTCATAGTCGATCCCCTCCTTCCGACTAAACCCCCGAGCAACAAGTCCGGACTTGTTCCTCACAACCATCCCATTCTCTCCCTCTTTGTTCTTCCAAACCCACTTGGTTCCTATGGGATGGCAATTTGGAGGTGGTTCAACTAACTCCCACACCCGGTTCCTCTCAAAATTTTCCAACTCCTTATGCATAGAATTGACACAGTTTGCATCGGATAAAGCATGTCCAATGTCCTTGGGCTCGAAAGTAGCAACAAAAGCGAAGCATGAGCAAAATGAGAGGAATTCCCGGACCTCGACCGTGTAGTGCGTTCATCGATGTTCCCAATGATCTTCGACAGGGGATGCACTTCTTGAATCCGCCGGGAGCCTCACGCCTCGAGACTACCTCCCCCCTCAACTTCGGCTTCCCTCGCCCGGTCCTTTTGTTGCACCGTCGTTGTCCATGAAGTAGACGGTCCATGCTCCACGGTGGTCGTAGGGGAAGTAGTGGGTACATGCTCAGCTTCAGGCGCATGGTTCTCCCCATCATCATCTCCAGCTTCATCTTTCTCCTCTTCAAAGAGGTCCTCGGCCATCTCTTCATCACCTGCACATTCAAAGCCAAGAGAGGTACATGGCATTGTCTCGTCGAAGGTCACCTCGCAAGTCTCCATGATTTTTTTAGTCTCAAGGTTAAGCACCCTATAGGCTCTAGAGTGGTTAGCATATCCAAAGAAAATACCATCACTAGACCTAGCCTCAAACTTGTCGAGTTTTCCTTTCTTCAAAATAAAGCATTTGCGGCCAAAAACTCGGAAATGACTCACCTTGGGTGCCCAACCATGCATAAGCTCATAACGGTCTTCTTCTTGAAAGCTCTCAATAAAATCCGGTTAGAAACATGACAAGTCGTATTGACCGCCTCAGCCCAATACCTCCTAGTTGTCCTGTGCTCATTGAGCATCGTCCTAGCCATCTCACAAAGAGTCCGATTTTTCCTTTCGACGACTCCATTTTGAGGGGGCACATAAGGGGTCGAATACTGATGTTCAAGACCTAGATCACGACAAAAAGGCATCAAAACGAGAGTTCTTGAACTCTGAGCCATTATCACTGCGGATAGCTCGAATAGCATTCCCATGCCTCTCGTTTTTCAACCTCACGATTAGTTCTCGAACAAAACCAAATGTCTCACTCTTATCCTCCAAGAAGAACACCCAGGCATAGCGAGAGTAATCGTCCACCACAACGAGGACATACCACTTCCCACCCACCGAGCGAACTCGAGCCGACCCAACAAGGTCCATATGCAACAGCTCTGTCGGACGCTCGGTCATGACATCGGTCGGGGGTGGATGGGGAGTGGCTACCATCTTACCATGCCTACAAGGAGCACAAACCAAATCCTTCTCAAGCTTCAACCTCGGTAATCCTCGGACAAGGTCAAGACCACTCAAGCGAGAAACCAAATCAAAGCTCAAGTGTCCCAACCGCCTATGCCATTTTCACAAATCGAAGAAGGACCAGCCATCAAACGGCGAGCGGGGACCCAAAGAACGAGAGAAATCAGCCACGAAAATCCGACCCTCGGGGATGATCATACGGACAAGATCACCTCGAGAATCAAGCAAACGAGACTCACCGGACTTGAAACGCATCTCAAAACCCTCATCAAGCAACCGAGAAACCGAAAGCAAATTAAAACCCAAAGACTTCACAAGAGCCACTCTCTTCAACGTTACCTTGTCACTCACATGCACAACACCCTCGGACAACACCCTACCTCGTCCATTGTCCCCAAATGTGATGTACATCTTTTCCTTCACCGGGGTTAGGCCGGAGAACCACTTCTTATCTCCGGTCATGTGTTGAGAACACCCGGAGTCAATCAACCAAATGTTCTCCAAGCCTCCCCTGCCCGTAGTCGAAAACAAGAACGAAAGTGAGCTAGCGACTCGACACCGGGGTTAGCACGGAGAGAAAGTTAAACTAGTGTCGAGCCATCCGCTCAAAAGAGGGGTTAGCGAACATCATTCCCTTGCCACCAAACTTCCCATGTCCCATGGGAGGAGTACGGCACCACGAGGGGGAAAACGTGGTCCGTAGTTCCTCCGGAACCCAAAGCTGCGATCATCTCCCCTAAACCCGTGCCGAGGACGAGTAGGAGGACGTCCAACAAAACCACCACGAGCCCGACCAAACCTCTCACCGGCACGCACACCATCATCTCTCACCCGACAAACCTCTCACCACCACCTCTCGTGGGAACACACGCCAACACTCCTCACACTTCCCACACCCCGTGGAAGTGGCACTCTAGGCTCGGGAATACCATGAGGCCGGCGATACCGTCTCGGTTCGCTTGCTCCCTAGCAAGCCTCTCATCCCTCTTCCTCTTGTAGAAAAACTCGCAAGATGCCTCTCCTTGCCACAATACTCACACCCGAAGGGGATGGGTTTTGGTTTTGGCTCGGCTTCTCTCTAGGCTTCTCACCCTTCTCACCCACAAACTTCACTCGGTTTCGGAAATCATTTGTCTTAGGTGGGAATTTGGGTGGATCTTGGGTTGTGTCAAGCTTGTTGCAAAGGTGGTTGGGCTTTGGTGTGAAAGAGTTCTTGGGTGCTTTTGGGAGTGGGACTTGGATCTCTCCGATCACCTCAAACTCGGGGTTAGACTCAACACACTTCTCATACACACTCTCCCCACTTTGTTCTCTCCCACTTTCTCACCCAACTTCTCAAAACCCAAACCACGACCATCATCTCTCTTGAACTCCTCAATCATGATTTTCAATTGAGGTTCCTGCCCGGACAACCAACCCAACACCTTCCTCAAATAGTCATTCTCCTCATAGATGACATCCAAACGGGAAGTAAGTTCAAGATTACGCAAAGTGACTTCATCACAGCTAGAACATGCATTTGCAACAGGAGATTTCAAAGATGCTTCCAAAGAACTAATGGTAGACCGAGCATCGACAAGCTTAGCATGCATAGTAGGACATGATTTGCAAGCACCAAGCAAAGTGGGTCTAGCCTTAAGCTCATCATGTTCGGTCCTAAGAGCATCTAGTTGAGCCAAAATAGAAGCATTCTTCTCATTAAGCGAGTTTGATCTCATTCAACCAAGCATCACATTCAACACATTCAACATCATCGGGAGTAGGAGCAAGTTTCAAAGAGTCATTCTCAAGTTTCAATTCAAGCAATTTTGACTCTAACTCTCCTACTTTCTCGATAGCATTCTCAAGCCGAGCCCTAAGATCTTTCCTCATCTTTTTGGCATCTCTCAAGCACACCATCACGGTTATCAAGCAAACCATTCAACCTAGCAATCTCGGCAAGCAAAGAGTCGGGGTCACGGTTTACCTCATCCTCGCAGTCGGAGTCGCCGTCTTCCTTCTCGCTCTTCTTGCCGCTTGAGCTATGGGCCATGCCACAAAAGCCCTCGAGCGCCACACGGCTCGGCCCGCCGAGGTTCCGGCTTGCACTCTTCTTGCCATTGCGCCTCCCGGCGTCTTCATCTTCGCCGCTTGAGCTTGATCGCTCCTCGCTTGAGCTTGAGTCGACGTCGCTCGCACCGGCCACCATCGCTCTTGCCTTGTTCTTCTTGTAGTCGCTCTTGCTCGGTCGCCGCTTGTCATTGTCCTTGTTCTTGGACTTGTTGAAGTGCTTGCCCTTGGAGGAGTACTTGTCTTCACGCCTCGGGTGCGCCTTGTACTCGTTCACCTTGTACTTGTTCTCCTCCGCTTCCGGCACTCGGCGATGAAGTGGCCACGCTTGCCACACTTGTAGCACGTCCCCGAGCTCCGCCTTGCATTCCTCCGACTCTCGTGTAGTCGTTCAAACCTTCTTGAGAGCAAGGCCGGCTCCTCCTCGCCCGCCACATCAAACTCCTCATCCGGAATGGACATAAGAGAGGACAAAGAAAACTCGTCGACGGGGAAGGGTTAGATTTGCCCTTTGATCCTCCCACAAGAGCAAGACTATGGTCGGTCGAGCCCTCATGCTTGGATAGAAACTTCCCGTCAACCTCGGCCGACTTGAGCTTAGAAAAGAGGTCATCCAACTCAATAGTCAAATAATGTCCGGACTCCTTGATGGCCTCAACCTTAGCACCCCAAACATTTGGGTCCAAGACATGCAAGAGCTTCAAAGCTCGATCATGCTCGGAGTACGGAAAATCCTCAACATTAGCCTTCATGTTGTTCACGATGGCGGTGAACCTCCGAAACATCGCATCAATGTCCTCACCGGAAGTGGAGTGAAATTCTCATATTGCATCCGGTAAGAGACAAAGAGGCGAGCCTTCACATGGTTATCACCACCGTGAGCAACCAACAACTTTTCCCAAATTTGCCAAGCAAGATTCAAATGGCGAACACGCTCAAACTGCGGATCACACAAGCTCCGGCACAAGTGATCAACGGCTTTTGCATTAGCCTCATACTTGGCCTTGGCATCGGCATCGGTCACCATAAGAGTATGGATGTTGACCGGAATAGCATAGGTCTTGTCAAGCACAATGAAATCCAACGACTTCCCTCGAAGAAATATCATCATACGAGCCGCCCACTTGTGGTAACCCTTGCCATCGAAGTGCGGCGGACCACCCCGCTCAACGTACGCCATCTTGGGATTCGAGACTTGTCAAAGTCGCAAAGAATCCAAAGACCAAGCTACGATACCAATTGAAGGATCAGATGGCGACTAGAGAGGGGGGGGGAGTGAATAGGAGCCGGTAAAAATTCTTCCAAAAGAATCCGGCCTATATCCTAGACAAACCCCGGTCACACACAAGCGATGGATCGAATCACGCACCAATCGCCAAGACCACGAGGTTATGGATCAACCTCTAGCCTTAGGAACGATTCCTAGGAGCACACGTGGAAGCACTAGAAAGGGAAGGAAGGAATCGAAGCAAACAGCACTGCACACGGCTCCTGGCGGACTGTCCGGCCTGGCAGTGCGGACCGTCCGCGATGAACCGCGCGGACTGTCCGACCTGCTCCCGCGGACCGTCCGCACCGACGTCGCGGACCGTCCGCCCTTCCCGCGGACCGTCCGTTAAATCACACGAACGAACCAAAGCCACCCACGAACCACGGACCGTCCGCGGGGAGCACGCGGACCGTCCGCCAAGCACCCGCGGACCGTCCGCCCAACACCGCGGACCGTCCGAAACTCCGTCCAACCAAAAACCAAAATCGCGACGGATCGAAACGAAGGACGAGCAAGAACACGAAGAACACGGGACGAACCCTAGCCGCGCGGACCGTCCTCCGGTCCTCGCGGACCGTCTACCAGTGCGGACGGAGCCGAAAACGCCCGACCCCGAAAGTCAACTCCCCCAAATCATCATCGGATTTCCCAAACGGTTGAAGCTGTAGAGGCAAGGGTTTGGGTACTTGAAAAGCGTCACACAAGGATGCTATAGCCCAAAAATCTTGCCTCCTAACTCCCTAAATCACCGGGAATCGCGAATCCTTTGAGCACCACCAAAAGCTAGAGCACCGAACGAAAACTCACGAATCGAAGTGGTTTCCCGGCGTTTGAGGGCACAAGATCAAGCACAAAGATGCACAAGACATCTATCCATGTTTCCCTCAAAGAAATCCGGGGAGAAACCCACTCAAATCCGCGGAATCACACCGGGAACAAAGGCACGAAAACAAGCACAAAAAGCCACGAAAAACAACCCCGAATCTTCTATACAAACCAGGAAAGATTCACAAGGTCTAGCATGCCGCCCTAGCATCCATCCCTCTCAACAAATCTCTCATGAAGCTCTCATGCTAGCCTAGAGAAAATAGAAGGAAAAAAAATAGCTACGAAAATGAGAAAGAGGAGGGAGCAAATGAAACCCTAAGTCGCGGAGAGAGAGAGAGCCATCAACACACACTCATGGCTTATATATCAGGTCCCGCCGGAGTGGTAAATGACTCGACTACCCCTAACTAAACTACTGGCGATACAACCCACGTAGGGGCATTTTGGTAATGTTTGTGGGTCTTGCCATCGGACGGCCACGCCTTTGCCGCACCCCCGCGTCCTCCCGACGCAAGCCATGCGATCCCGCCGCGTGTCCTCCGCCTCGAAGCTTCCCGACACGCCCGGATCCCGTCTCCGTCGTGTTGGGCCCTCGGACTTGGTTTTGAGGCCCAAACCAAGAAACCGTCCGCCGGTGGTTTTGTGGGCAAACCACCAAACCCCGCGTGCTCGGTCCGGCCTCCCGCCAAACCACTTGACTTGACCGCCACCGTGCACCGGCTCACTTGTCCATGACTTCGTCTTGCTTGTGTCGCCACCATGTGACCCGCACCCAGTCCCGCTGCCCACCGGGTCCCTCGAACCGAGCCTACTTGTCACTCCATCTCCCGGAGGCCCCTCAAGGCTGAAGACCTTTCGCGCCCGTTCTTCACCCGCAACAACACGAACTAGGCCGCGGCCTACACCTGCGCACTAAGCCAAGAGTCGGTCCAACACCCGTTGTCAATCACTCATCACCGAGGAGCGGTCATCCATCGACCACCGGGACGCTCCCGGTCCTCGGTGCTCGAGTGTCCGTTCGACCACTAATCGGTAGCTCGAGTGTCCGTTCGGCCACGACCTCGCGAGTCCCTCCGATGCAACCATGACGGGGGCACCTCGTTGCCACCCCGCAATGGCCCTACTAATCGGGGGTTCGGAGCTTGACCCTCGAAGGGTTCGAACGGGCGCCCCGCATTGACAGAGTCGGGGACAATCGGGGCGCACGCATTCGAGCTTGATCTCGAGTTCACCGGCTCGAGGGCGTCCTACAAGTCGTATTCAACGGCCAACGAGGGCGGTTAGTCGAGGGATCCCATCGAGGGAGAGCTTCCGTGCCCTTGGTCCCCATCGAACGGCCCGAGCCCTACCTAGCACACCCGCGTGAGCGCTTCTATGGACGTGTCTCCGGACCACGGGCCGACCCTTATCGAACGGGGCACGGACGTCCACTTGAATCACCCATTAACGGCTCAACGAAGGATCCGCGATTCGTGACCCACTCGATGGGAGTCGTAGACATCTCACCCCCCCGTCTTGCGGAAGGACGACGAAGAGGCGTACAAACAAGTCGGAGAGCTCACCCGATTGCCTTGAGTGGGCCCCGGGCTCGGGGGCTCTACGCACGGATACACCTCTTGGGTATGCACCGAACACGGGTGAATGTCGACACGTGCTAATGGCACCGCCGAGGCCAGCTGAAATACTATCGATGCCGGCTGAAACTAACACCTCGCACACCGGCAAAACACCGTGGAAAAACCTTGCAGGGAGCACCCACGCTCCTACAAGTCTTTGGGGGCTACACCCGCGGGTGCGCTAGAGCGCCCCCACGGAACATCACAACAACCAGGGAGGGAAGAAGGTCCCATCAGGCAAGCGTCAACCTATGCGGTTTCTTAACGGATACCACCGCGAGGCTCGGGAGCTGCGTCGGGGACAGCCATAAGGGTCTCCTAATAACCAGGGAAAACCCCTTTTTTTCTAAAAACAATAAAATGCAAATGAAGGCTCCTCCAACCCTAAAAAACACACCACATGTGGTCGCAGCCCAAAGCGGGAAGGCCCACGACCCAAAGAAACCATAACGACCCATCAATCGACCAGCCGCGATACCCCTCGGGTGATTCTCCACTTCGCTCGAGGGGATGACGCCCCCTCGGGCAATTCTCCGCCTCGCTTGAGGGCCTAGCGTCCCCCTCGGACGATTCTTCACCTCGCTCGAGGGCCTAGCGCCCCCTCTAGCAATTCTTCACCTCGCTCGAGGGCTACCCCGTGCTCGTGACACCACGCCGGCTCCCCCGACCGCAGCATTAAATGCTCGGCACACCGCAGCGCCGGGGTCAAAGGAGAATCCTTGCCATGCCGGTCCTCGACACCGCTTGAGAATCATATCTCGGCGGCTGTTCCGCCAACCCTCCCTATGAGGCCATCCCCGGCATTATACGGGAGTTGTGCGAAGGGCCGGTGTGAACCCCGTGACACTAAGCCGCCCACTTCGTACGGCCTCCATGTCGCACCCCTCGAAGTAGGACGGCGGAACCCTCGAAAGAGTTACGGACGCCAACCTCACACTCATGCGGGACGACACCGTGACGTCGGGCCGGTGGAGCGCGTCTCCTCTCGTCACCTCCGGCCCCGTGCGGACATCCCCGCCGCCGTGCTATCATCCCGTGCACCTGCAAGCACCATCCCCGACGCCGTGGGAGCCCCGGGACGACAAGACATCGCCACACCCACTATTGTGCATCCTCCGGCATTCCGTCGGTGCACCCTCGAGTCGGTGTACGGACAAGTGACCAAAACGGGAAGCTCCCACGGCCACCCTCGAAGCCACTCCCGGGCGTGCACAAGACTCACCACGACACCCAAAGGGAGTGAGATTTGTCGGGACAACCATCAACTCCACGACATCGTGCGCCATGTCGCCATACGTAGCCTTAGAACCGTGCAAAGCACGATTGTAAACCGCCTCCCCTTGGCCTATAAAAGGAGGAGGCGGTCCCCCGGCCGTAGGGGGATGAGGGATAGCTGCTCACTTGCATGTTTCCGCCTTCGCCACGATATTGGCACTTCGTCTCAACCTAACCTCGTGAACTCGGAGGCTTTCCCCTCTCCCCGCCAAGCTTGTAGCCCCCCTCTACAAGCACTACGGTGCAATGCAATACGGCGCCCCGAGCACACCCTTGCCGGACGTACGGCCCACGGCCGAAACCGGGATAAACCCACGTCATTTGTGTTGGTTAGCACCGGCCATCGAGAGATAGATCTCGGCGCTCTTACTAGTTAGTGTCGGGACTACTTTCCGCACCGATAAGCTTTTTGTAAAATACGATGAGAATGTTGTATGATTTAAGCGTGGGGGAGAGCTAGCTAGTTCATTTAAAATTTTGCCTTAGTAGTTCGGTTTGGTTTGGCTTAGCTCGTTAGTTTAAATTTTGGTGTGTTTATCAAGTTTTTAGTTTGAAAGTGTGTTAAATTAGTGTCGAATCGGAAAATCAAATAAAAAGAGTAATTTAACTTTTTTGTCTTATGCAATGTCATTTCTTTCTTACTTGTATGTTTTTATTTCAACTTTATTATGTGAGCATGAACAATGGACTTGAAAAGTTTGCCGAGGTGCTTAGTGGAAATTTCATTTTTAAAAGTACCCATACTCTATTTTGATCTAGAACCTCATTTCGGTTATGTTAACTACAATACTAAAATTGTAGGTTTTATTTCTGAAAATTATGAGAAAACACTAGTAATGAAGGTTAGCAAAATCTCTTTTTCCAAGTTGAGAGACAAAGAAAAATCCTATACAAGGCCAAATCAATACCTTCTCCACCATAAGTGTGGTTAGCATAATGAGTTGGGCTAGGACCTCTCTCTTGGAAGTTTTGATTCCAAACAATGATCATGTTCTTGTCTTATATCTTTTATTGCTAGCCTCATCATGCATTCGGTAACGAGATTCCATACCTAGCCCATAATATCTCTCTTGTTCATATTATTCTCATATGCAAATGGCTATTGAATTTGCCTTGAATGAAGATGGCACATGGCTAACCTTATGTTGATGGTTGAATCTCGTAATGAATTTCGATCCACAAGCGTACGGACCACTTATAGCCTTTTTCACAACGAGGATTCCCTAGGTTCTTGTCAATTTGTGGAGCAAGGGGATTAAAAGCATTTGATCAAGCACTAATCTAGTTAACTAAGCAAACCTTAAACTAGAGATTAAACTAAAGACAAACTACTCTACATTAGAGATGGGTTTGAGGTGCACAAGATATAAAAGACACTTGCCCATAAGGTCTACGATACTTGATCATGCAACCACTAAGAGATACAAAACCAATCTAATCTATCGGGTGG
The DNA here is from genome assembly GCA_947561735.1 of Cenchrus americanus. Classification (NCBI taxonomy): domain Eukaryota; kingdom Viridiplantae; phylum Streptophyta; class Magnoliopsida; order Poales; family Poaceae; genus Cenchrus; species Cenchrus americanus. Next base: position 123,444,779 of record OX387244.1, on the reverse strand, counting down.
TGTGACCACGCTTTTGTTCTTTCTCTCCCCTCGTCCTGTCACTACGCGAAGGTATTCATGACTAGACCTATGATGATCACGATGTGTTGAAGGGGCTTACGGGAGTAGTGAGATCTATACTCCCGAAAAGCACAATAGCTAGCCTTAAGCATCATCAACACTAGATTGATAGATTTAAACCTCTCGGGTATCTAGCTTTGTCTCCTCCAAATGGCGGCGCCCACCGTGACCTAGGGTTGAAGCATCTTTGTTGACGGTGAATTTTCGTCAACCTAGCTATGAGTTTACCTTGGTGTTGGCATAAATTTAATATCTTATCCATTGGTACTAACTCCTTGATATAACAAGTTCGCTCATGCATGTCGTTTTTGGAGTTTTTTGTTTATGCATGACTTTAGCGCTAAATGCAAGACTTCCGGTAAAGTTCATCAAGCACCTTGTGATAAGATCATGAAGCCCGGTACAAGTCAAGATATGAAGTGAACATGACTCCAAGTGGCCCAATGACCGAACCGTGAAGGCGAGGAAAACTCGAGGACCTAAACGAGAAAATGCCGAAACCGACGCCCTATCCAAACCGCGAGAAACCGATGCCAAGGCCCACATGCATAAGGGTGAAGGTTCCGAGAAGACACGAGAAGCATCACCGACGAAGGAGGCCATGAACCGGGCCTAGGTGGGCTCGGTGGTCGGCCCAACCCATTCTCGGGCCCCATTCACCGCCTCCTTTGACTATACGACCCTCGGACTATTTATAGTCCCCGTGCCAAGAGCCACCGATTATACCATTCACCATTCGCCGCCGAGGAGCGAGAGAAGAGAGGGACACCATTCGGACGGGGAGAGGGTCGTGATAGTTGACTATAGGGTTTCCCTAGCCGGCGTGGGAACATTGCAAGGAAGACCACGTCGGAGTTCCAAGATCCGGGATCAAGATCAAGGTAGGATCTGGTGGTCAATTGTCCATGTATCGTTTACTATGTTGAATTTAGAAATTGCAATTCGATTCTTAGCGATCAAGTGCTTTCTCGGCTTTATTAGATCGATTCTTGCATCGCACATTGTTCCACGGATTTGATACCTTGGGTTCACACTTGAGGGAAGAAGGGTCCCTTAACTATGACGGAGGATTTGTCCGCTTGCAAATCTAAACGAACATTGATACACATATTGACCATCAACAAGTCCCTTTTTCTAACACCATTGTCGGGGAACAAACATTCAAGATTCGATCTATTATTGCCTTTTGTGAATATTTGCGAGTTTTGTTTTGGTTTTTCTTTTGCATCTACTAACTTTTGATCATCCACAAAATCAATCTAATCTAGATTTTTACTAACCATAGTTTTCTTAGATTTGTTTTTATTTTTTGTATATATATTGTTTATTGCTAACCCTAACGGGATATGGATGGCTACCTCGTGGCATCGGTGGTGTAAGCTCGATGATGGATCCTCCCAAAAATTTTGTGGATGATCCGGAAAAACTATATAGGCTAAGGAGATGGGAAGCACAAGATTAAAAGCTGGAATTTGTAGATCCAAAAGCGGAGGCCCAAGGATCGTCGGAATCTCCAAAGGAATCGGCACCTCCATGCCTTAGGGAAAATCAACTTCAACCGCAACCGATGGGAGAATCGCGGCCCGGAGCGCACGATCGGGGAGCTATGCACCCCGGACATCGTCAACCTACCTATCTTGAACCTCGCAGAGATCGAAGTCCATTCGAGATAAAGGCCTCAACAATCCACATGGTGCAACATTCACCCTTCACCGGTAAAGAGGATCCCAACCTTCACCTCCAAGCGTTCATTCAACTATGTCAAACATTCAACATGGACAGGGTGACTCAAAACCAAATGAGGACAAGGCCTTTTCCGTTCTCACTACTTGGAAAAGCTTTGCAATGGTTCTACACTCAACCGGCGGAGATGGTGTAAAATTGGGAGGCTTTTATGAGAGCTTTTATGAAGGAATACTAACCACTAGGTAAGACTCAAAGCTTGCGTACTAAGACTGCTACTTTTGCTCAATATCCTATGGAGACTATACCGAAGCTTTTAAGCACTTCAATGAGTACACTCGGGCCGTGCCACATCATAAGTTCCCAAAGGAAGATCTTGTTCAAAAGTTCTATCAAGGACTTACCATGGCGTCAAGGATGATTGTTGATGCATCGGTGGGAGGATCCATCATCGAGCTTACACCAACCGAAGCTTTCACTTTACTCAAGAAGGTCGCGGATAATGATACATGGGTGTCATTCGGACGCTTACTTCCGGTTCGACCCACTTAGAATATCAAGGTAGTATTGCAAGTGGAGAAGGAGGACCTTCTTGAAGGAAAGATTTACTTGATCGGTAGGAGGTTGCGGAAGATGGAGATAGAAAAGAAATAAGCTCAAGACCTAAAGGCCGCCAAAGCAAGATCTCCATGTGAAGAGTGCGGGGAGTATGGCCATGTCCATAAAGATTGCCCAGAGGAAGCCAAGACGCTCGACTACATGAGGAATGGAGATTTGCCGAACTTCCTCTATGGGCAAGGTAGACCTCAATTTAATGTGGGTTTGTCCATTCCAAGTTTGGTTCCTCTTCGTATGAAATAGAAGGACTTCATGGACGAGCAAGCCAAGATCAACAAGGACACCGTCACTAAGTTCAAAGCGATAGACAAAGTGATGGAGAACATCGATGGCAAGGTGACGGAGGTCGCAAGCTCCAACTATCAAGTGCTCAACAAGTGAGACAACTCACCGGTGCCTATCCGCTAATGAAGGGAAGTTACCAAGACAACCCTAAGGTCCCGATATGACGAAGTCCATTCATACTCGTTTGGGAAAGGAGACCGAAGATCTAGAACATTCCGCGGGAGGTAGAAAGCCTAAACCATCTACTAAGGTGGATGAATTTGCTAAGGAGAAGGTTACCGAGATTGTCACCAAAGAGCCCGTGTTTGAGATGCTAGAGGACGACATGAAGATGCCGTAACTCAAGCCATGCTACTTCCAAGATAAACTAGATAATCATTTTGACAAGTTTGTGGAAGCGGTGTGTTAAGCATCAACATGCCGCTATTGGACGCTCTCCAAGTTCCTACATACTCTCACTACTTCAAGGATATACTTGCAAACAAGTATGCGATAGGAACACTCGGGGTGGATCATGTCAAGATGTCCGAGTAATGTAGCGTCACTATTGCAAACGGACTAGAGAAGCAAGGAGACCCTCGGTGCCCGACGATTCCGTGTTCCGTTGGTTCTTTCAAGTTTGAGAAGGCATTATGCAACCTTGGAGCAAGTGTGTGTGTCATGCTAAGGAACATGTTCGAGAAGCTACGCCTACCGAGCTAGAGCCTACGGCCATGTGCTTGGAGTTGGGCGACAACTCCATTCTTTATCCTATGGGCATCATCGTGGATGTGCCCGTGAAGCTCGAACACCACTTCATCCCCATCGAATTTGTGGTGCTCGAGATGGGAGAAAGGGAGAAGCCATCGCTTATCCTTGGGAGACCTTTCCTCAAGACCGTCGAGCTACTATCGACGTTGACAAGGGGAAGATCAAGTTCGACATCAATGGCGAGGGGAGTTCCTTCAAGTTTCGACCATGCTTCAAGGTATGCAACATGATCAATGCTAAATGTGTTCCTCCTCATCGTCACTTTAGCAAGGAAGAGCCAAGGAAGAAGGAAGAGCGGGAGAAGAAGGAAGCGGAGGGAATCAAAGAAGTTGTTGCATCCGTCAAGATCAAGGAACAAAAGCCACTGCGAAGACCAAAAAGATGACTAAGCCGAAGAATAAGCTCCGCGCCTAAGCCAAAGATGGTGCGAAGTGGGTACCCGGGATTTCAACACCCGACAAGAGTGTTGATATGAAGTGAACAAGTGAAGAAGTCTAGCCATGGACTATAAACAAAGCGCTAGGCGGGAGGCAACCTATTCGTTGAGTTAAGAATAAGCTACCACGAGGACAACTCGATCAAGATTTTCCGAGCCTTTCGGGTAAGTTTGTTTTAGAATTTGCTATGCAAGACATTCATAGATTCTTAAAGTGGTTGGACAATATTTAGTGTTATAAATTTTGTTTGGTTTTTTAATGGGATTATAAACCCATGACATGAGCCATCCTTTGTGTTATTTGCTCCTTTTTGAAAAACCAAAACCACAATTTCAGAACCTACCTCAACCTTTCATCCTCTTCATGATGTTAAGGTAGAATTGTTTTCCATGTTAAAAACACAAGAGTAGAGCTACGCTATGTTCCTAGATGGTTTTTAAATTTCGGTGCATGGTAGGACTCACGTGAACCTAGGAAACTTGGCTTTTGGTATGTTTAAATTTCATATTCCTTGGTTTCTCTAAAGCTAGAATTTTTCTAAGCCTCACTTGATTTTTATTTCATTCAAAATCTTTCTCTCACATTTAGCCAAAACTAGAACCTAAACCTATGTCCCCACGATCAAGCCGGGAAAAGCTTGCTCTCAATTAATTGAAGTAAACAATACCGGTGCGACCAAAATAAAAGTAGTTGTAACACCCCGTCCACCAAAGCCGCACCGCCCCGCCCTTTCATAGGGGCGGACACATGTACACATAGCCCCTTGCTTACACTTTCATCCTTGCTTCGTGTAAAAGGGTTAACCTAAGGGTGGTATGGTTAGTGGACAAAGGCTTATAATTTGGTTCTACCCTTGATCAACTAGCAATGTGGAACTAAATACGCGCACCCGCGCTCATGGGCCACTCATTTGCCATCCAAATTGGGTCGGGTGTGACATTCACCCCACAAAGAACCCGACCTCCTCATCGGTTCAACTTACCCGTCGAGTGCCGACCCATACGCCATGCCTGTGTGTCCCATCCCGGAGCCTATACTTGCATGCATATGCCCGCACACCGACTCGAGCAAATGTCCGGGAACCTTCCCTCTTAGCACACGACCGTACGTCCGGTGCCGACCCATATGCGATACCATGTGTCCCATCTCGGGCCCACACGCGTCATGTTCCCTATACCCACACATTGACCCGTACGCGCAACCGCGAGGGTCGGCTCGATACCACTTGTAACACCCCGTCCACCAAAGCCGCACCGCCCGGCCCTTCCGTAGGGGTGAGCACACGTACACATAGCACTCTTCTTACACTTTCGTCCTCGCTTCGTGTATAAGGGTTAACCCGAGGGTGGTATGGGCGGTGGACAAAGGCTTATAAGTTGGCTCCACCCTTGCTCAACTAGCAATGTGGCACTAAACACGCTAACTCGCACTCATGGGCCACTCATGGGCCATTCAAATTGGGTTCGGTGTGATAGTAGTCGGAAAACTTTTTCGACTTACATTTGTTTTTGATGCTTAAAAACTCCTCTAAATATATTTGAACTCATATATCTCCGAGTTAAATATTATTTTTCTGAAATTAGAGTAGTGCTTAGCCTTAAAACATGATTAGAGGGAGATAATTGAACTCACCTAACCACACAAGCATCATGATGCATCACGGGAGGCTCCTCCATCATTTAACACCAAGGCACATGCAAAGGACATGCATGGGGGGCAGCCAAGACACTGTTTTGCGGAATTCCCATGGAGGCATGTGAGGCAAGAAGACTCAATCATGCAAGCAAAGGAGTGGACGACGAGCTTGGACAAGTGCAACCCCGTGGGGCACGCGGACACAAAGCAACAAAGGAGCATGGAGTGCACTAGAGAAAGTTGGAGCCAAGAGGAGCATCAAGCACCCCGGGCCGGTTGGCCCAGTGCCTGCCAAAGATCACCTCCATTTAAGCCCCACGGTGCTCCGCTTCGACAGGTAAGTCGCTCGTCCAACTCCCAGTTTGTGTTCTGGAGCTCTAAGTCCAGAACCTCCAGAAACCATGCAATTCATTTCGAGCTTAAATTCATCCACCAAAAACCACCAAAAGTCCACTACAATTTCACCCTTCCATATACTCTCTTTGTGTGCCTTGCTACTGGATCAAAACCCCGGATATACTTGTGAGAGTGAGAGCAACAAACATGTGGAAGTCACTAGCTTTCTCTCCATGAAGAAGGGTTCATCATCGTTGAAGGATCCATCAACAAGTTCTTTGAGGAGGCACTCATTCTCCGAGTCTCCCCGGAGCATGGAGGAGGACACGACATCACCGTGGAACAACACTTTGCTCCTCGGTGGCATGAGGGACACACGAAGCTCGTCTATGCATTTCACCAAACCGCAAGGACGCACGAAGGAGCTGCCCGTCCGGCCTCGTCATTCGACACGATCATCCGCTCCACGACCATACACTCCGCGGTATTCCAAGTATGGTTTTACCATCAAGATGGAGGAAGAGGAGGAGAAGCTCACTCGCCTTGAGAAGAGGCTTGTGGAAAATGTCGACTTCGACGACCAAGCTCTCAAAGTGTTGGGGGCTTTCACACGGACATTTATCACTTGTTGGGAAACCTAGGTTGGGTGCAATTTTCCAACGTAGTGTCGGCAAAAACCCACAAGGAATTGGACCTAGAAATTCTTATAACCATGGCTCCGATACTTGATGAAGGAGTATCGAGCCTCTCATTCCGTTTGGAAGGAAATGAACAATACATTAGAGAGTTGCTTGGATTTCAAAAGGGAGCCCGAGAGCAAGTAGATGTGCATGGGGATGCATTGGAAAGATTTTGGGGAATCATTGAGGGAGAAGATAATATGAAAGGTGCATGGAGCATGAAATTATTTTTTCATCAAGTCTTTGTTGACCCCCCAACGGACTCGAACGAGTGAGTTACGCCCGTTTTACTCCAACGCTACAATCTGTCCAAAAAATTTCAGACTGCGCAGTGCCTAATGTTTTCGCCATATCTCCTTGTACGGGTCTTCAAATTTATCGATTTTGGAGGCATTGGAATCGGCACTTAATGGAGCTTCTGATCTTTAACTTTATCCTTCTTCTACACATCTGATCAGGTGCTCAAAACTGATGAAAACAGTGACATTGTCTTTGAGGTTCTGATTTTAAACTTGTGACGGCTATGCACGAGCTTGCATTTCCTTTGGGGCATGGATTCTCCCCTATTTATTATGGTTTAATGACTAGCATGGTTAGTGAAACTCGGGTTTTCTCCTGACACAAACTCTTTTATGGTCACGAGCTTGACCAAGCACAAAGCAAGTCTAGGATTTGCAAAACATAATATAGACATATGCAATTGTAACCACAATTTAAAAGTTAGATGAACAAAATTTGATTAAAGGTTTCATAAGTTTCTTGCTCAGTGCCAAGGCTCTCATTAGGCATGTAAATTAACAAAGTTAAAGCACAACATAGCCTCTTTATCATTCTCAAGAAATTCTAGCCTATCATGATCATCAAAAGTGCAAGGCATAGAATCAAACATACTTTTGGACATGAACATGAATGTTTCAAAAGAAAGTTATCATATCCAAAAGTACCTTGAGAGTTTAATGTGTACCTTAGCCTTCAAGCTTTTCATTGTGAGTGGTCCTTCAGAGTTGAAAACAAACAATCCTTGATGATTAGAGGTGGCTCGCGTAGACTTCTTCAATCTTTCCCTTCATGCCACATGTCGTCAAGGTTACTTTATGTAGGATCACTCCTCTTCATTTGTGGGATCACACATCTCTTAAGTGTCTTCATGTAACTCCATGAGCCTTCGTGTGAGAGCCCAAAGTGTCTACGCTAGCATATGCTGTCCTTTGTGTGTAATCCTTCTTGGTTTGCTCCAAACATCTCCTTGCGTCGATTGTCGCCAACTTGAGTCTTTATTTGCCAATGCTCCAGGGGTCTTTGTTTTGTTCCAAGCCTATGAATTTCTTCATGTGTGGTCTAGTGGAAGCATTGCACAAACTTCTCTTCGTTGTTGTCGTCCTCACCTCCACTCTCTAGTTCTCATCGTCTTGCTGCTGCCTCTTCCTCGTGGATTTTCCCCAGTATACATAATATAACATATACCAAAATATTATTTTACTGAAAAATTTATAAAATTACCTTTCGCACGGGTACTCATCCATCTTAATCGGAGTTCATATGAGGAAGCTATGGCTGTTTCACTTCAGCTTTGTTTGCGGTCCAGAAATTTCAGGACGTGCAACCATCGGTGATTCAGTCATATCCGCTTGTAGAAACCTCTCGAATGACTTGATTCTTAACTCGTTGGAAGCGTAACTTCGTAGGAATTCTAAATATCCAATTATATTCTGTTGTTCTTCCCATGAGGCTGTGCAAGACTTCATGTGAATAGAAGCTTTGAAGATGTCGACGGGCTTGATCTCGTGATTTTGGGGGCACCGTGATTGCTTCCAATGCCTATTGCTCGAACAAACAATTCTCCACAAGACATTAGTCTTAAAAGTTTAATTGACATGTTGACTTACCTTGTTTATCATCTCTCGTGTATGGTGTAGACTCAATAGCGGATGATGGTGTTAACACCAAAATTTGATAAGGAGTCCGACCCGTGGGTCCAACGCGGTGAAGAGTCCGTCCGATAGAAGGAAGGTTTCTTCGTAAGAATTCGGCGAAGAGTCCGCGGTCGGCAATTCGCTTCCGTTCGGCAAGAAAACCGTTGTGCTGATTTTGCGGGATTGTGTGGTCACGTGGCCCGAGCGGAAGGAACGAATGGATGGATAAGCGATCGCCTTTAGAGATAAATTAGGCATCAAATCCATTCGAAGTCATCTTTGTGACGGGGTATAAATATAGACCCTGAATGTATGTATTTTCATTAGAAACATTCTCAATACAAACCGGCTTTATGCCAAACCCTTGAGTCCTTTGTCGTGTCGTCGAGTTCTTCGAGAGGGTTCATCGATCCGTTGACCTCCGTGAGTACCGACAACCTTGTATCATATCTAGTATCATGTGGTGGATTTAGATCTGATGCAAGTAGTCTTGTTACCATGCTTAGTGTCATGCGGTAGATTCAAGCTTGGTTCAAGAGGGTTTCTTGTTAGGTCATGAGACATGCGGTAGGTTAAGATCTATCTTGAAGCTAGTTATCGGCTCTATTGAATTTGGCAAGATTCAATAGATTCATTAAGTTACCCCGTGTTGCTTTGGGTTTTACTTTATGTTTAAATTCATGTAACACTTCTTTGCCCAATCTAGATTGGTTTGGATCGGCTTTATCTCTTTTGATGATCCTTTTGCGAATCGAGTTCGTACCCTTGGCTTAAAAAGCACGTGGATCACACGTCCCCCGATAGCCGAAACCGAATCGATCTAGGATGTTACGTGTTGCGGGTTCAAGCTTGCCAAATCTTGTATAAATCTTGAAAGAACTGGGTATCATGCGGTAGATGCAAGTTTTTGGGTTGCTTTGAAGCTAGTCATCCAAAGGATTAGATTTCAATTCAATCCGATAGATTTATCTTGTTTGGTAATGTTCGTTCCTTCTTCATGGACCCCGATTCGGTACTTCGCCCGTATTCGGTTATACTTTCACGAGTGAAACGTGTTTATAAGTTATGCTTTAAATATTGTATGCTTTTAGCTTTCCATATTTATATTGTATCATGCGGTGGATAGATCTATTTGTGGACGGTGGTATGATTTCAAACAAGTTGTATCATGCGGTGGATAGATTTGTTTGGCATCATGCTTGACGGGTTTTAAAGTATCTAGACATGCGGTAGACTAGTGCTTTGGACCTATGCATGCTTGTTTATTGCACATTTATGATCATGCTTTTACTTCATTTATTGTTTAATGTTATTTACCACGAGGATCGGTCATGGCTTTGCGCACGTGCATCTTTATTCAAATAAAGATCGATCTATTGTCATGCTTACATCATCCATTCGGCTATGTTACCTTTTGCACTTTGAAGTTCCCGAATGGTTTTCAGTTTGCTGGCAGATAGCTCTCTATAGCTATATGTCATCTCACTTGGCTTTCTAGCCATAAATATGTAACTGTCTGGTACCACCCGGCAAGTTCCAAGCTTTGGAATTTAACTACTTTGTCTTTTGTTAATTTTCAGGAAAAATTGACTCGCACGTCTTGGAGTCTTCGCGCGTGTGAAGCTAGCTTTTTCAGCTTGCTATGTGCTTGGCGTGAGGTGCGGATTTTACGTCAACACACTTTTTGGCACGCCAAGTGGGACCAATTGCCGAAAATCAAGATGCCTGACATCAGTGACATTATGGATGTCAACATCGAGGATCTCTCTCCGAGCCGTTGCGGCGGGTCGAAGAATGCTACCGATCGGTTCCAACAAAAATGCTTGCCGTCATTTAAGAAGAACGGGAGTGGCATCCCATACCTCAAAAATGATATGCCCGGGGTTCTGTTGCCGGAGAAAGTGACGCTACAACTGCGCAGAGAGGGAGGAATGCATGCAAGCGTTTCGAGACGCCGCGGACGACGTGCTAAGCAGGCATCATAGAGCTTTCCTGGGTGTGTTCAAGCAGATGATGGTGGGCCGCCTTCGGCCCGGCATGGAGCAAATATTCAGTCGAGCACCCCTTCAGGGAGGCAGCGTGGAGATTGGAGAGTCCGGTTCTCGGCCGCCATTGCGAAGCCGGCCGGTTCGGCCTCCTCCGCAGCGTTGGAAGACAAGGCCGTCCCGGCCTCCTCCGCAAGGCGCCGGAGGTCAACCGGTTCAACCCCCTCGCGCAGCCGCCGTGAGGGCGGCCGGTCCAACCACCTCCACGGGCGGTACAAGTCAACCGATGCAACAAATCGAACCCATATCGGCCCACGTATGGGGAGCCGGCATTTGGCTCGTGCGGAGCTCCACTTACTTCCGCCTACAAGATTGCCCCGCCTAGCAACAGCATTGCGTAAGAATTTGTACGGTGGAGGCTACCACAAAGTGATGAACTATGGCACCCTCGATGCTCTCCCGAATCCGGCTACGTCCCGGCTACGGGCGTACGGGAGGACGATATCATGGTTCGAAGATAGCCGATATGATGCGGAATCAATTCGGCCTCAAACCTAAAATGCGGGGACCTACCTACACGCCTCCCGTTCCCGAGTGGTATTACAAAGTGATCCTGCCGCCGAGGGTAAAACCTCCGACGGAATTTACAAAGTTTTCTGGGCAGGATGAAACGAGCACGGTGGAGCACATTGCTCGCTATCTGATGCAGCTCGGAGAAGCCTCGTCTGAAGAGGCATTCAGGGTCAGGTACTTCCCCATGTCACTGACGGACCCAGCGTTCCAGTGGTTCTCATCTTTGCCTCCCCAATCAGTTGGCACATGGAGGGAGCTGGAGCGAAAATTCCATGCCCATTACTTCAGCAGTAACATGGAAAAGAAGCTCATCGACCGCGCTACTCTGAAGCAGAGACACAGTGAGACGCCCTTAGAGTTCCTCAGGAGGTTCAAAGAAATCAAAGGCATGTGTTTTATGTTGAATCTGCCAGATGATTAGTTGGCCGACATGGCCGTTGCAGGGATGCTACCGGCCGTACGAGAAAACCTATTTGGTATGGAGTTTGATAACCTGGGTCAGCTGTCCCAAAAGCTGTCATTGATGAGCAACCAGGCCTACGGGTTTAAGAAAGACACCGAGTTCAAGAAACGCATGATGTAGCTGATATCTACAATCAGTTCCTGGAGAAGGCCGATCAAATGGAGGACTCTGACGATGATCAGGAAGTGGCCGCTGCTGAGATCATGTGGGGAAAGGAGCCGTTGACCATGAATTAACACTGGATCAAGCAGACCAAGGGCACATATGACTTTGACGTCACTAAAGCCGATAAGCTGTTTGAATTCCTGGTGAAGGAAGGCCGGATCAAGTTGCCTGAAGGGCATTCCATGCTTCGGCCTGATGGAGTAAAAGAGAAATGTTACTGCGGCTTCCATGACAGGAATTCTCACTCCATCAACGACTGCAGGGTCTTCAGGATGAGAATCCAGAAAGCTATCCAGGAGGGTCATCTCAAATTTGACAACAAGATGAAACTGGACGGCCACCCTTTTCCCCAGAACATGATAAGCTTTGCTGTCAACATGGTGACTGCCGAGGAAAAGGGCAAGGTTAAGGTTTTGACTTCAGCTAGGGCAAGGCAAGATGGGGCAGTAGACCCAGAACGCCAAGTGACCTTGGAGCAGGTTCACGGAGAAGCCCCTCGCATTCTCAAGAGCCATGTCGAGATCGGGGAGTCGTCTAGGGCCAAACCCCGGGTCACTACGCGCATCCTCCTCAACAAGTGGCAGCGCCGGCCCAGAGAAAAAAGCGCTACCGAAACAAAAGCATGAGGAGGAGAGACGCGGGCCGAAGAGGAAGCGCGCAGGAGAGATTTGGAGCAAGATACGCGCGCGAGCAGAGCGCGCGCATTGGGGGTGCGCATTCTTCGGCACCGCCGGAACGAAGGATTGAAGCTTCCTACGCCGAGAAACCGCCCTCGGTGCGGCGACGGATACTTAGAGTATAGGCAGAAATCGCCAATCGCCGATCCGTCCATGAAAGAATTGGAAGGATGCATCCCAGTGAGGATCGGCGTCAAAAAATTGAAATCATTGATCATCCCAGGAAGAGGCAAGCTGATTTAAGATGGGCTGATCAGGAAGAAGACGAGGATGAGTACGTTCGGCAAAAGGGGCGGTGGTGCCCGCCCGGTTTAAGAAAGAGTCGAAAAGGAGGATTCAACGACTTGAGGAACCGCGAACCGAGGCAAAGCGGGGATCCGGACGAGACAGTGTGGCGTCCAAAGGACAAACTCGAAGGACCAAACCGTTCGGCCCCGCATGTATGGTATATTTTCTCGCCAAATGTGTTTATGGCTCCCGCTAATCGGTTGTGCAAGAAGAAACGTCCCTAGACGATGAACAACTTGGGGGTCAAGGCGCAGCTCGGTGCTAGCCAAGCAAGCCATCTTCGACAAACCGACCAAAAATCGACACATGAGGCCGCCGTACTTGAAAGGATACGTCAATGGCAAACCATTGACCAAGATGTTTGTCGATAGTGGAGCAAGCGGTCAACGTGATGCCATACACCACTTTCAGGAAACTTGGCATGGGCCCTGGCGACTTGACACCTACGAGCATAATTCTGAACGACTTTGCTGGGAATCCTTCAGATACCAAGGGGTGCATCCACGTGGATCTGATGATTGGGTCTAAGACATTACTCACAACCTTCTTTGTCATCGAGGGCAAAGGAGCCTACAGCCTACTGCTTGGGCGGGACTTGATTCACGCTAATTGTTGTATCCCATCCACCATGCATCAGCAGCTCATTCAATGGGCGGATGACGATATCGAGGTGGTCCAAGCGAGATGACTCGGTGAACGTCGCAAATGTGGAACCAGCTTTACGGGTATATCGGGGTATTGGATCGTTTCTCGGGGAAAAGACGGGGGGAGAAGGTCTCGTTGAGCTTGTCGGCGGCGATCAACGGCCGATTCAAGCGGTCGGCTCTTATAGCAATTTTTAATGGATAATCCCGTCAATGGTACTGACGGCAAGTTGGGGCGAGGATTCATGTCGGCTGATAAATTGGAAGAAGTTGACATTGGAAGCGGTGACAAACCAAGGCCGACATTTATCAGCGCAAACTTGCAATCAAACTTCAGGGAGGAATTGATCAAGTAGCTTAAGGAATATAAAGATTGCTTCGCTTGGGATTATTCGGAGATGCCTGGACTGGACCGTTCCATTGTTGAGCATCGGTTGCCAATCAAATCTGGTTTTAAACCATACAAGCAACCTCCCCGGAAAATCTACAAAGATGAAGTATTGGCCGATGTGAAGAAAGAAGTTGAAAGATTACTTGATGCAAACTTCGTTCGGCCATGCGTATATGCGGAGTGGATCTCTAATATTGTCCCCGTCTACAAGAAGAATGGAAAGATGAGGGTTTGCATAGATTTCGTGGATTGAAACGAGCTACTCCTATGGATGGTTACCCCATGCCCGTTACCGAATTGTTGGTTGACGCCGCCGCTTTGGACACAAAGTTATCGATTCATGGATGGTAATGCGGGATACAACCAGATTTTTATGGCAATAGAAGATATATCAAAGACAGCCTTCGGGTGTCCCGGTCACATAGGCCTCGTTTGAATGGATAGTCATGACATTTGGGTTGAAGAATACCGGTGCAACTTATCGGCGAGCCATGAATTACATCTTTCATGAGTTGATCGGCAAAATTGTTGAAATTTACATTGATGATGTCGTGATCAAGTCTTTGAATCATGACACACATTTGGAGGACGTGAAGAGAACCTTGGAATGCACCCGAAGCATGGTTTGAAGATGAATCCAAACAAATGCGCTTTTGGGGTATCACCTTGGAGAGTTCTTGGGATTCTTGGTGCACGAAGGGGGGATTGAAGTTGGCAAGAAAAGCATGAAGGCTATTGATGAGGTTGTCCCTCCAACCAATCTCAAGGAATTGCAATCACCGCTCGGCAAGATCAATTTTGTAACGAGATTCATCTCAAATATGTCACAAAAGGTTTTGCCATTTTCTCCATTGTCGAAGCTTAAGAAAGATCGAAGTTCACGTGGGGCGACGAACAACAAAAGGCTTTTGACGAGATCAAGCAATATATGAAGGTACCACCGATCGATCCCTCCACGAGTTGGATAAGCCTTTCCGGTTGTACGTGGCGGCCGATACCCAAACCATTGGATCGGCCCTTATTCAAGAATTCGAAGGAAAGGAGCGGGTAGTGGCGTACCTTAGCCGAAAATTACTTGATCCCGAAACCGGATATTCGTGCCGCAGAAGCTATGCCTATGTGTGTACTACTCGTGTACAAAATTTCGGCACTACTTGTTGAATGCCGAATGCGTTGTATACTCCAAGTTTGATGTAATAAAACATATGTTATCTATGCCAATTTTGAATGGCGGATTGGCAAGTGGATATTGGCTTTATCGGAGTTTGAATTAAAGTTCGAATCGGCAAAAGCTATAAAAGGTCAGATCATTGCCGATTTTATAACCGAACATCGTGATCCATCAATTGATTTGCTCGAAATTACTCCTTGGGCTTTGTTTTTTTGATGGATCATCATGTGGAAAAGGTGGAGGAGTAGGGATTCTATTAATTTCACCCGAGAGGTGAGATGTTTGAGTTTGCTATCCCTATCCGGCCCCACCGTTATAAACAATCGGCCGAGTACGAGGCATTGCTTCGGGGCTTCAATATTTGAGAGAAGCCGGGGCCGTTTCGATTGAGGTTTATGGAGATTCGCAGTTGGTTATAAAGCAATTGAACGGCCAATACGAATGTAGAGGTGACGCGCCGAGGAGTTTCGCGAAGAATGCAGGGAAATCTTGAAGAGCTTTCCGTTGGTAATTCTACAACATATTCCTAGGGAACACAATGAAGAAGCAAACGGATTGGTGCGGAGCGCTTCCGGTTATAAAGAGCATCAAGAAGCGTTTGCCACGGAGATATGTGCGCTGGGAATGGATCTTGCGGAAGACGATTGGAGAAAAGAGATCGTTGACTATTTGAAGGATCCATCGCGAAAAGTCTCTAGGAAGCTCAGGTATAAGGCCATAAAATTTGTTCTTCTAGATGATAGTTTGTTTTACAAATCATTAGATGGGGTGTTGCTACGATGCCCGGGTGTCAAGATTGTTAGAGGTTTGGAAATATTCGGAGAGTTCCCGCACCAACATTAAATCCCATTATCAAGCCATGGCCATTCGAAGGGCCGGGGTATAGACTTGATTGGCCGCATTAATCCACCATCTAGCAAGGGGCATAAATTTGTGCTTTTGGCAACATATTACTTTACCAAATGGGTTGAGGCAATTCCACCGAAGAAGGTAACATCGAAAAACATGGTTGAGTTTGTTAAAGAACACATTATCCATCGGTTTGGAATCCCTCAAACAATCACAACCGATCAAGGGGCCCGGCTTCGTGTCCTTGGAGTTCGGGGTGTTTGCCGAAAGCATGGGGATCAAGTTATTTAATTCTTCTCCCTATTATGCCCAAGCTAATGGTCGAGCGAGAGGCTTCTAATAAGATCATGATCAAGCTTATACAAAAGAAGATCGACCGAAGCCAAGAAGGTGGCATTCGGTACTCAATGAGGCTTTGTGGGCTTACCGAATGGCCCCTCATGGAGCCACAAAGACATCTCCTTATGAACTGGTTTATGGGCACCATGCAGTTCTGCCTTGGGAAATACAATCAGATTCTAGGAGAGTGGTTTTGCAGAAAGATTTAAGCTCCAAAGATTACAGTGGCTTAATGATGGATGAATTAGAAGATTTGCACATGATCCGTCTTAGGGCGCTGGAAAATATTGAAAAGAACAAGCTGCGAGTTGCCAAATATTACAACAAGAAAGTAAAAGCCAAGCAATTTGCGTAAAAGGATTTGGTTTGGAAATCTTTACCGCCGATTGGAACCAAATACGTGAATTCGGCAAATGGTCCCCTAATCGGGGAAGGACCCTTTCGGGTGGTCGGATGCGTGCCCGGTAATGCCTACATGTTGAAAACTTTACTAGGAGAAGAATTTTCGGCCGCAATAAATGGAAGATATTTGAAGAAGTATTATCATAGTATTGAAATCGATCGCTGACCACAAGCATTGGGATTACATGCATCTGATACAGAGATAGCCGGCGCTCAAGAATGAGGCCGCCTTCGTAACAAAAAATCCCAAACGGAGGGAATGGCCAATACTTAGATGTATTGCCCTCGGCATGAAACTACATTACAAATGCTTCTTGCGGATTGCATCTAACAACCTTGGTGACCGGGACTAAGAGGAGGTGGAAAGCGAGAGGCCCGGTGTAAGAAGCGAAAGTATGATTCAATCTTTTCTTTGCTTCTTCACCGCTCCCTCTTCGCTTCCGGGACCACCGTGACGGCAACTTGGAAGCCGTGGGGATGACCATGGTTTGTGCCTCCACCAAGTCGTCCCAAGCCGCTTTCGAGTTATTGTACCTATCGAAACATCCGGGACGAGGAGTAATCGTTAGGGGTAGAGATCCGGATGTAAGCACGAAGTTAAGAAGAAGTTGAAGATATTTACCTCCTACTAGTGCCTCTAAAGCCATGCGACGCTCGCGCTTGGCCCGGCAACAAGCGGTGATGTCCCGAGGTCGTGCTCCGGGTGTCGAACGCGGCGGCGCGGCTTGATGGCCGATTCTCTCGCTCGTACGTGGCATCCTCTCGCTTCAAGAGAGGAATCGGAGGAGATATACTCGGGCATGTCTTCGGTCCCAATGATTTCCTCGGGAAGCGCATCAAGGTCGAAGAAGAAGAAAGAACAAAGAGAAGATAAAACACGAGACCACATGAGGAAACAAGAAGCAAGTCAAAGAAAAACTCACTCTCGAATCGTGCGTTTCTTTGGGGCGCCGTCCTCCTTGGGTTGCTTTCCTTTGTCCATGGCTTTGGGGTTTTCTTTTCTGGAGCAGGGGAGAAGATGAGAAGTGATGGATGAGTGTGCGAGTAGATTTGCAGGGCATCTCGACAGGCTATTTTATTGACCGAGAGAGTGCGTTGGGAGTGATGACCGGCCGGCGTGCAATATTGGAATATCAAGCGGTAGGGTTTCCTCCCGATGCGAAGGGTTTTCGTTTGAACGAGGCTTATGGATTGCCGAATCAAGGATTTTCTCGCGGTAATGCGCCAAGGGACATCTCGTTTTTGCGTATTTGGCTCAAGAGAGTTCCCGAATGCGTTTAAGGAGAAACAAGATTCACGGATGCAAACACGAAAAGGTCATCGCAATACAAGCACGAGAATTAAAAGTTCTTTATTTATTGCCGATAATCAAACATCCCTAGTACAATCTAATCAAAGAGCCCGTTTAGCACGGACGGGGATGAGTGAGTTCGGCAATGGCGTCACCGTGGCCGTCGAGGCACTCCAAGATGACCTCGATCTCGTCGATGTCTTCTCGGTGTGCCACCCCGGAAGGCGTGCGGCCTGGTGGAGTAGTCGACGCCGGTGTGCGTTGCCATGGCGGCCGTGCCCAAGGTGGTGCCCGGGCGGATGCCGTGAACGGACACCTCGCCCACGCGGCGAGGCGCTCCGCCGGCGTGTCGCCGCAGGCGTTCACCTTGTCAGCCAATTGCTCCACCAGCATTTTCAGCTGGTTGAGCTCAGCGTCGCGGGCTGCAAAGTACAAGGTGATGGCAATTAATATCAGAAGCCAGATTGGATTCGGGAGCAGTTTCAAGGCCGTACCATCGATGGTCGCCAGCAGCTGCTTGCGCTGGTCCTCCCACTCCAGTTCGGCTATACCAGCCTTCTTGGAGACGTCTTCCAGCTCGCGCTGGGCCACCTCGAGTTCCGCCTTGAAGCGGAGAGCGTCAAGTTCCCCGTAGGGCACGGGGGAGTAGCGGTCTGACTCCGACGAGTCGTCCGCCAGAGGGCCGATTGGCCGGCGCGAAGGATGGGTTCCACCGAATAAGCTCCTCGAAACGAGATGATCGTCGAAAACGGAAGGGAATCGAGAGACGAATCGTACAGAAAAGATGGCGATCATTACCTCCGACGCGAACTAGCGTGGCTCCCTTCGCTTCGTCGGCGGCGCGACGCTTCGTTGTTGCTCCCCACCATTGGTTTTTGGAGCTAAGTTGGCGATTGGGAAGAAAAGCTTGAGGTTGGCGAAGATTTGAGGGCTAAAGGCTTGGTAAAGAGCCGGGGGCACCTACGGTTTTTATTTATAGGCTCGGCGAAATAGATCGTGGCCTTAGATCGTGGCCCGTATCCTAAGAAACTTGGAAGGTGGAGAGGTTTCCTTGACCAATCCGCCGTCGGGTCGTTTGGAGTTCAAGGCTGAGTCGCATTCGGTTGACTGACTCGGCTAAGTTACGGTTGAGGTGTCGTTCGGGTATGGCACTACTTGGCTAACTGGTTACCAAATGGGTCGTTCAGCGTTGCAGTCAAGGTCGTGCAAGAAAAGGGAAAGCAAACTTATAAAAAGGCAAATGTTGCAAGAACGGCCAGTTCGGTTACACATCGATCGGTACAGCTAAATGTTCAAATACTTTGCAATTACATTGGAGGCACTCGATGTTGTCTGGTGAATGTTCTCCATCCGTTCTTGATAATCTTTCTGGGTGTTGGACAGGATGGTGAGCTCTGCATCACATTGATTCACCTCAGCTATGGCCGATGCTGCTTCCTCTTGGATCTTCCCTATCAATCCAGGAAGTTCGTCTATCCTCTTGTCATCAGCCTCTATTTTCGCTGATAAACTTTTCAGCTCTGCCTCCAGTGCGGCCTTTCTGGCGATTTTCAATTCACGAGCAGCTTGCAGATTGGCCAATATCCCTTTGTGGTTCTCAGTTTGAGATTGTGCTCTCTTCACGACTTGTTCAGCTTTTGGCTTTCTTTTGTTCAACAGCTGGGCGGGAAGACACATTTCTCAGAGCTCGTCTTATGGCTACATAATGAACATCCAAACCAGAGATGGGTTCAAGTGAGGTCTTGATGTCCTCAGGGAGTTCTTGGCTGATGGGTCCAAGCATTTCCTCAAAGTGATCGAGATCTCTGATTTGATCTCGAGCGTCTCTTTGCGGCCAGTGCAAAAATTTCCTTGAGCTTTTCTTGTACTTCCTCCGACAATGCTTGAGTCATTCCTTCCCTTGTCTCGGTAGTTAGATTATTCTCCATTAATGGGTTTGATGATGACGGAGCTTGATCCCGAAAGAGTAACATTGCCGAGTCGGGAGTGTTAAAAAAAGAAGATAACGGGGTTAAGTGCAAATGTTTACCTCATGCCTAACTTCCCGAATTGGAACAAGGTTTTGTTCAGTTTCAGGGGCAATTTTTGGAGCCACTGGTGAAGGAGGTGCTCGTGGCAAATCTGAGGCTTCTGTGTGAGAGGGTGCTGGTGCGCTTTACGGCAACTCGAAGCTTCGGGCCGGAGAGGAGATGGTGTTACCTCCGTCAAAGTTGGGGTCTCTCGCCGGCCAACGGGGATTGAACCCTTGGAGGGCTTGAAGTCTCTCCGGTGGGATAGGAGAGTTCATCTCCGGTGAAGTTGGTGTCTCTATCCGAGCAGGGGGGTGATTGGGTCCCCGATGAAATCTCTACTATGTGTTGAAGGACGGGGACATCCACGGTCGATCTACCGATGTTTCTTCCGCAAATACCGCATTAAGAGTAAATGCCGCTTTCGATCTTTGAAAAAGGGGTAATAAAAGTCATACCGCAGATGGAGCATTGGCGGTGTTCGAAGCCGAAGGTCGCCGATTTCGGTCCGAAAATTGTATAAAACGAAATTTATCGGAAAGGATAATCTTATGACCAAGAAAGGGGAGATTCTACCTCAATAAGAACTTTCGGACGGTTCTCCTTTTTTTTGGCAATTGGAGGTGCGATCGGAGAGACAGTGCCTTTCCTCTTGTCGGCGGTAATACCGCACGTAATTGGGTCCGTTGTGGCATACCTAGCCATCGGTTGAGCCAAGGTTGGGGATTTAATTCCCGATCTTTGAGATTGGGCATACCGCATTGTAAGCAATCGCCCGGCTTGGGGGGCGGGTATCGTATTCTCGCATGAAAAAAAATCAAGGTCATGGTTAGAAGAAGAAATGCCCGGTTTGGAGAAAAGGACAATCATGTTACCTCCGAAGTTGGCTGAAAATCGAGCATCGGCTCTATGCGGAATGAGTGCACAGGCTCACCGAAAATATGGTCATGAAATTCTTGCCACCAAGAGTTGAAGGTGGGGTGAGCTACCGTTGTAGGTGTGAAGGGCCACGTGTAAACGGTTGGACCGCATTCATACCGAAAAACCTGCCGGATTGAGCAAGTTCTTTGATTTCCTCTCCGGGTTTGAGGAATTCATGCGAAATAGTCTTGGGGGCATCCGGCCACATCCAAGTTGTCGAGCCATCATATTTGGCCGGTAGTATTCTAAGTGCTTGTGGTTTAACCTCCCTCCACTAAATTCAGTGGCATAATGCATGGATGGATGAGGATATTGAGGATTTCCGAACCTTCCATCTTGGCGTCCAGCCTTCAAAGGAGAACTCACAAGGGAGGGTTAAATTATCATTGTCCAAGTAAGGAATCCAGAGAGGGTTGGGGAAGCCTTTGAAGAAGAGCTCAAAGAGCCGGGCCGACATTCCGATTGATGGGAACAGTTGAAGCGACTTTCTCCATAGGTGTGGCATCCTCTCGGTAACCCGAACTTCCCCTTCATGGTAGTTGGATGAAGGAAAAAACCGGGTGTTGAGGTCAATACCAACGATCCGGTGCATGTGCGGTTGCGGCCATATCCGTACAAACCACCAATGGCCATTGACACATGCTATCTTCTCGTCCGGTGTACATTTGGGAGACAGCTTGATGAAGCATGTGGTATACACCGCCTAGGAGGTATTTTCCAAGGGGAATGCGCTTACCACCAGCCAATTGTGTAGCCATTACAATATGATTCGAGTAGGCTCATTGGCTTTACCACGAAGATGAACCCGCATGACCACATATTCAAGAAGGCCCCGTATTCAACTTCACCAAGAGGGCCATCTTTCATGTGATTCCGGATATAATATTTATATCCACTCCCCGAATTAACTCCCATTTGTCTTGTGGAACCTCTCGTAGTCCTAGGGATGCACGGATCCTAAAATATCAAGGCCGGTAATCATGTATACATCGGCCAGAGTGGGTGACATTGGGCCGTGACCAAAAAGGAAGGCATTGACACCATTTGACCAAAAATGACAAGCGGCTATCAGGAGGTCTTCGTTTTTCGGGGTCTCAGCCAAAGAGAGCTCCAAACATTGACAATTCAGAGGGTGTCCCAAGTTTGGGTCTTAGCACTGTTGTCCGCAAGGATCCTCTTGTACCAATTCCTCCAGCCCGCAATTGGGGGTAAAGGCCAGTTCTTGAAGGCATCTTTCCACGAGAGAGAAGGCCGAGTTAAAGCCGCTTTGAAGGGGATCCTTTGGGATTCGGCCGCGATGAATTCGCGGGGATCGAAACTCCCCACGGGACCAAGGAAGTAAGACGCCGAATTGGCCTCGGTGCGAATTAGAAGCTCGGTGGAAAGTTCCTACCGGGAGAAGGCGAGAAAAGAAATCTCGGGTAAAAATCGAAAAGTTGAGTGCCGAATGAAGCTTATGGAGGAGGAATTTACCCGAGCGACCCTTGATTTTGACCTCGCCATTGAGGTTTTGAGCTCGGGAAAAGGTGATGTAGGGTTTGGATCTAGACGAAGACTCCGGCGGATTGCGAAGAGAGAGAATAGGTGTTGAACGATTCAAGACGTTGGTGGTCGGAGTCAATTCGAATAAAATTACTTTTATCCCGTAATTGAAGGGGCATATGTTAACACCAAAATTTGGTAAGGAGTCCGACTCGTGGGTCCAACGCGGTGAAGAGTCCGTCCGATAGAAGGAAGGTTTCTTCATGAGAATTCGGCGAAGAGTCCGCGGTCGGCAATTCGCTTCCGTTCGGCAAGAAAACCGTTGTGCCGATTTTGCGGGATTGCGTGGTGACGTGGCACGAGCGGAAGGAACGAATGGATTGATAGGCGATCGCATTTAGAGATAAATTAGGCATCAAATCCATTCGAAGTCATGTTGTGACAGGGTATAAAAATAGACCCTGAATGTATGTATTTTCATTAGAAACATTCTCAATACAAACCGACTTTACGCCAAACCCTTGAGTCCTTTGTCGTGTCACCGAGTTCGTCGAGAGGGTTCATCGATCCGTCGACCTCTCGTGAGTACCGCAACCTTGTATCATGTCTAGTATCATGCGGTGGATTTAGATCCGATGCAAGTAGTCTTGTTACCATGCTTAGTGTCATGCGGTAGATTCAAGCTTGGTTCAAGAGGGTTTCTTGTTAGGTCATGATCCATGCGGTAGGTTAAGATCTAGCTTGAAGCTAGTTATTGGCTCTATTGAATTTTGGCAAGATTCAATAGATTCATTAAGTTACCCCGTGTTGCTTTGGGTTTTACTTTATGTTTAAATTCATGTAACACTTCTTTGCCCAATCTAGATTGGTTTGTATCGGCTTTATCTCTTTTGATGATCCTTTTGCGAATTGAGTTCGTACCCTTGGCTTAAAAAGCACGTGGATCACACGTCCCCCGATAGCCGAAACCGAATTGATCTAGGTTGTTACGTGTTGCGGGTTCAAGCTTGCCAAATCTTGTATAAATCTTGAAAGAACTAGGTATCATGCGGTAGATGCGAGGTTTTTGGGTTGTTTTGAAGCTAGTCATCCGGTGGATTAGATTTCAATTCAATCCGATAGAATTATCTTGTTTGGTAATGTTTGTTCCTTCTTCATGGACCCCGATTCCGTACTGTTCGGCCGTATTCGGTTATACTTTCATGAGTGAAGCGTGTTTATAAGTTATGCTTTAAATATTGTATGCTTTTAGCTTTCCATATTTAGATTGTATCATGCGGTGGGTAGATCTATTTGTGGACGGTGGTATGATTTCAAACAAGTTG
Organism: Cenchrus americanus; assembly: GCA_947561735.1. NCBI lineage: Eukaryota > Viridiplantae > Streptophyta > Magnoliopsida > Poales > Poaceae > Cenchrus > Cenchrus americanus. Next base: position 123,421,407 of record OX387244.1, on the reverse strand, counting down.
TATCATGCGGTGGATAGATTTGTTTGGTATCATGCTTGACGGGTTTTAAAGTATCTAGACATGCGGTAGACTAGCGCTTTGGACCTATGCATGCTTGTTTATTGCACATTTATGATCATGCTTTTACTTCATTTATTGTTTAATGTTATTTACCACGATGATCGGTCATGGCTTTGCGCACGTGCATCTTTATTCAAATAAAGATCGATCTATCGTCATGCTTACATTATCCATTCGGCTATGTTACCTTTTGCACTTTGAAGTTCCCGAATGATTTCTAGTTTGCTAGTTTGTCGAGATAGCTCTCTATAGCTATATGTCATCTCACTTGGCTTTCTAGCCGTAAATATGGAACCTGTCGGTACCACCCTAGCAAGTTCCAAGCTTTGGAATTTAACTACTTTATCTTTTGTTAATTTTCGTGGAAAAATTGACGGCACATCTTGGAATTTTGCGCGTGTGAAGCTAGCTTGTTCGGCTTGCCGTGTGCTTGGCGTGAGGTGCGAGATTTTACATCAACGGATGGGCCACTAACAAAACTTAGCACCTACCACTAAATAGCGAATCTTGATGTTGCGATCATCTCATGTTGGGGTGCGGGTGTTGATAACTTCTCGAACGTCTTGTGTGTATATTTTCACCTTCTTTCAAGGACACAAACAAGAAAACAAGCGTATATGCAATACTAAGAATTAGGTTTAGTTAAAAGAAACATATATCTCCCTAGGGTTCGAGTTGTCGATCCCCGGCAACGGCGCCGAAAAAGGGGCTTGTTGACGGTGCAAAACCGTGCTCAAGTTCACCACAAGCCTACGGGTGACTTGGTGCCTTTTTCACCAAGGAGGGACCTCCCTAGATTTGTCAATCCAAGGATCGGAAGCAAACCACTAAGGTTCTCCATCTAACCTACCGTCTAACCCTATGTGAAGTGTTGATTGCGTAAAAGTTAATCATATGTGAAAGGATGTATGGATCACATCCACCTAGCCATAAAGGTAAGAAAACCAAAGGTAACCCTAGCCTATCATCTTCTTTTTGCCACTCCGGCCACGATGACCAACCAATCTAATCCTATACTATGATAAGGAGTACACTCGATATGGATTGGTCGGATGCACGTTCATTCGCCGCTTTCTCCTCTACCGTCATTGTCACTACGCAAGGATAATCATCACCGAACGACAAACTAGGTCCGTGCACTACAATGATGTGTCCGCAAGAGATAGACCAACCATGGCGGCTAGGGCATGGGCTAGGCCATCTCCTAGGCAACTCGAGGACTTGCGCGGCCGTCGGCTTCCTCCCGGTGCTTCTCCTTCGTGTCGGTGGCTCTCGATGAATGGATCTATCTATCACCCCTCCTTGGGCGCCTAAGGGGTTGTATTTATGTCCTTGGGGAGCCTTGGGGTGAGCTCCCCCTTGCTTTCCATGAAATCTTGCTTGGGAACTAGGCAAACTTGGTTTCCATAAAATTAGCCTCGTCCAAACTTTCTCGTTTTGTAGCTCGCCTTGCCGACACCATATCTCCACGTCCGGACTCCAAATAATGCAAACTCGGTGTCCCGGTTGTATGGCACGAAATTTACTCCAACTTCGGTATTCATTGCTTTCCTTGGAAATTAAGATAAGATCTCCAAAATGGGAACATATCAGGTGGAAACCAACCTCTCCGTGCAAACTATGGAAACTTCAATCTGAGCCACATGATCTTGATCCAAGGGAAGACTTATGGAAGGTGGGAGGGGTGATGTGCAAAACTCATGAGAGGTGGGAGGGATGATTTGCAAATGCACTTTTGCAAATCACCCCTCCCACCTCCCATGAGCCATCCTTTGGACCAATATTGTGTGGCTCAGATTAAAGTTTCCATAGTTTGCATGGATGGGTTGGTTTCCACTTGATACATTGCCTATATCGACCTTGGAAGATATGTTCGATTTCGGACCGATCGCGCAAGAGAAATTTCAGGGGTCATATCTCCTAGCTCCTTGACCCTAATTGGGCATTCCACATGTCCAAATCGAAGGTGACGTCGAGGCCCACAACTTTGGTAGTCAAACTTTTGCCATTAGAGGCCGTTTAAGTCTCCGAATCTGCACCTTGAAAGATCATGCGGTCCTATGTTTGCGAGAATATCTCTCGGGCGAGTTGATCACGTTAGTAAACATCTAAGTCCCCAAAGTTTTATGTGTTGATTCTTCGGTCCTTGGGTCATTTGAAGTTGTGTTCACTTAATGTCTTGAATTATGACAGGCTTCATGATCTTCTCATAAATTGCTTGATGAACTTTACCCGAAAGTACTCCTTTAAGCGCTCAAATCTCGTGTAAACAACATACTCCAAAAACCACATGCGAGTGCGAACTTGTCATATCAAGAGGGTTAGTACCATTAGTTAGACTATCAAATACGTGCAAATGTTGACGGTAAACTCATAGCTAGGTATACCAAAACTGACCATCAATAGCGTTGCGGATCCGGAGACATTGGTTTGGGGTGTACCTCTCCATGTTGGCCATCTCATTAAGGTCGGGAATTACAAGGAACCCGAAATATCTCCTCGCCGGGACTTCCTTAGGAATTGAATATATGAAGTATGGAAAATATATAAGTGGAGATGAGAGGAGGTGCTTTAAAGTGGCCAAAGTTAATTTACCCCTAACGGATGCAAGGCTGAAATTATTTATTGAGGGGAAAGAATGATGGTTAGAGTAAGGACTTCTTGTGCGGCAAGGAAGAACAAGAGAGGAAGGATTATAGAAGAAGGATCTTATGCACTCCAAGATAATGTGCCACCATATTGGGGAATACAATGCCGCCAAAACACTATGGAGGTGTTAACACCAAAAATTGGTACGGGGAAGAGAGCGACTGTGGGCCGAGTTTGGTAGGAGAGCACCATTCGACAAGAGATTTTCCTCAAATGATTCGGTAAAGACGTACGCGGTCGGGAGTACGTCATCATTCGGTAGAAGTGCTTTGTTTAACGCCCGGAAGAGGAGGCATTCCGGAATGCGTGATGACGTGGCTTGAATATAAAGAAGGGACGAATTGATGATGGGTGCGAGATGAACATTGGCGTCGGCACATAAATTTTAGGCAATAAATGTTGTAATCGTGGCCAACTAGGAGTCGTGTTAGAACAAGGGTATAAATATGAACCCTTAGTGTTTGTAATAGGGATCGAACAATTTCACAACAAACCGGCCCCGTGCCAACTTTCGAGTCCTTTAGTCGAGTTGTCGAGTTCTTCGAGAGGAACCATCGATCCGTTGACCTCCGTAAGTACCGCAACCTTGTATCATGTCTAGTATCATGCGGTGGATTTAGACCGTGATGCAAGAAGTCTTGTTACCATACTTAGTATCATGCGGTGGATTTAAGCTTGGTTCAAGAAGGTTTCCTTGTTACATCATGAGTCATGCGGTAGGCTAAGATCTAGCTTGGAGCTAGTTATCGACTCTATTAGATTAGGGCAAGATCTAATGGATTCATCAAGTTATCATGTGTTGCTTTGAATTTTGCTCTTATGTTTAATTCATGTAACAATTTAGATTGACTAGATTCAGCTCTATCTTGTTTGTGATCCACATGTTGTATGTTCAAATCTTTACCTCGATGAGGTGCGTGAGTCACGTGCTCTCTAATAGACGAATTCGAATCAATCTATATTGCTACGTGTTACGGTTTCAAGCTTGTTAATCTAGCATAGTTTGTTCCTTCTCCGCGGAACTCGAATCGGTACATGCAATTTGTATTCGGCAACGATATCACGAGTGAAACATGTTCATAAGTTTGTTTTAAATAATGTATGCTTTTAGCCTTCCATGTTTAGATTGTATCATGCCGTGGATTGATCTATTCTTGGTTGGTGGTGTGATTTTAAACAAGTTGTATCATGCGGTGGATTAACTTGTTGGGTGTCACGCTCGACGGGTTTGAAAGTACCTAGACATGCGGTGGACTAGTGCTTTTGGTCTATGTAGGTATGTTTACTGCAAATTTATGATCGTGCTTCACTTTTTATTTATTATGCTTTATCCTTTGATAATCGGTCATGTTTACGTGCTGCAATGTTGTTTAAATAAAGACCGATTTTCATCATGCTTACGTCATGGATTCGGCTATAACTCGTTTACATGTTTTATCGGTTCCCGAATGATGTTCGGATTGCCGACGGATAGCTTGTGGTAGCTATATGTCGTTTTGATTGGCTTTGTAGCCGTAAATACGGAACTATCCGGTACCACCCGGCAAGTTCCGGTTTTATCTATCCTCTTTCATCATTTGTCGGTTTCGGGGAAAATTGATCGGCACGCTTCCGGATTCGGCCACATGTGTTAAGCCACCGATTCGGCTTCTTGTGTGCTTGGCGTGAGGTGCCGACTTTACGTCAACACACTTTTTGGCACGCCCCGTGGGACCATTCTAGTTGATCAAGATGCCCGATATCCAAGATATCATGGATGTCACCTTTAATGAACTGTCTTCGAACAACAATTACAATTGAAAGAAGCTATTGACCAATTCCGGCGAAGTGTCTAATGTCGTTTTCCAAAAATAGGAGTGGTGTGCCATTCCTTAAGTCGAAATGCGAAGAGTTCTAATGCCGGGAGAAACTGATACCACGACTTTGTTGTAGAGAAACAAGAAGTTTTTGGCATGATACAACAAACTATATAAGACATAATGGCTAGGCACAATACCGCATTTTTAAATAGCTTCCGACGATGATGGTTGTTATCTTTGGCCCAAGCGTGCACAAACATTTTGAAGGTGAATCAAGTGCTACTACCGCTGGCCAACCACTTCGTCAAGATGCAAGTGTTCAACCGCCTCCACAGAGTATAAGTGTTCGACCAACTCAACACGTGGACGATCAACCAATTCGGCGAGAACCCTCATCAAGCGGTACCAAATCCACGTACATATAGAGAAATGACATTCGGCACTCCCGGAGTTCAACTTGTTTCTACTTACAAGATAGCCCCAACAAATAAAAGGTTGCAAAGGAACATGTACGACAACGGGTATTCGAAGTTCATGGATTACGGTCTTGTTGATGCTCTCCGAGAATCCTGGATACGGTGGTGCTACGGGGATGCTTCTTTGGAGGGCCAGGGAATCAAGATACCAATATTGATCTCCCGGTGCGAGAGAATGACCGATGTGCTTCAAAATCAATTCGGTCTAAAGCCTAAAAACCAAGGACATGTATATACACCTCCTTTTCGAGAGTGGCACCATAGGGTGGCTTTACCAAAAAGGGTGAAAGTCCCCTCGGAGTTTACCAAGTTTTCGGGGCAAGATGATACCGATCTTGTGGAACATATAGCCCGGTACCTAATGCAACTTGGGGAAGCTTCTGCTGATGAGGCCTTCAGAATTAGATATTTCCCTCTATCATTGACATGCCCGGCGTTTACATGGTTCACTTCTCTACTGCTCACTCAATCTGCTCCTGGAATGATTTGGAGCAGAAGTTTCATGCTCATTACTTCATTGGCAGTAATGAGAAAAAGCTAATTGATCTGACTACCTTGAGGCAGAGGAACAATGAAACACCAATGGAGTTCCTCAGGAGGTTCAGAGAAACAAAAAACATGTGTTTCTCTTTGAACATACCGGATGATCAATTGGCTGGTCTGGCTGTAGCAGGGATGTTGCCAGCTATTCGGGAAAAGCTATTCGGCATGGAGTTCGATGATCTTGGCCAGTGTCGCACGGACCGTCATTGATGAGAAATCAAGCTTATGGCTTAAGAAAGACTCCGCATTTGTCAAACACGGTGACATAGCTGACATCTATAATCAATTCCTCGAAAGGGCAGATCAGGGAGAGGAATATGATGATGAAGAGGAAATAGCTGCAGCAGAAATAATATGGGGCAAAGAGCCATTGACAGGAAATCAGAGGGGGATCAAGCAAGCTAAAGGCACCTATGATTTTGATGTTACCAAGGCAGATAAGCTCTTTGAGTTCCTCATGAAAGAAGGCCGAATCAAGTTTCCAGAAGGGCATTCTATGCTTCGGCTCGATGGAGTGAAAAAAAAGAGGTACTGCAGATTTCACGACAGGAATTCTCATTCCATTAATAAGTGCAGGGTCTTTAGAATGAGAATTCAAAAAGCTATCCAAGAAGGTCATCTGAAATTTTATAATAAGATGAAGTTGGATGGTAATCCTTTTCTTCAGAACATGATTGGGTTCTCAGTCAACATGGTGAATGCTGTTGAAGAGAAAGGAAAAGTGAATGTTTTGACTTCAGCGAAGGCGAAGCAGGACGGCTCAGTTAACACTGCTCGACAAGTAACATTTGAACAAATCCATAAGGGAGAGCCCTGCTTTCTGAAGAGTCAAATTGAAGTGGGTGAATCTTCTAAACCCAGAGTGACTTCGCGTATTCTCCTCAACAAGTGGCAGCGTCAGCAAGAAAAGGAGCGCTACCAGAAACATAAACACGAAGAGGAGAAGCGGAGATATGAAGAAGAAATGTGCAGGAAGGAGCAAGAAGAATATATGCGAGAACAAGAGTGTGCACATTGGGGATGTTCCTTCTTCAAACACTGATGGAATGAGGGTTTGAAGCTTCCCACGCAAAATAATTGCCCCGAATGCAGCGACAAGTATACTGAATATAGGCAAGATATTGCCACTCGCCGATCCGTCCATGAAAGAATTGGAATGATGCATCCTAGTGATGGTCGGCGCTTCAAAATAAATAGAATTGATGATCAACCGAGGAAAAGGCATGCTGATCACAGGTGGGTTGATCATGAAGAAGAGGAAGATCATGAGTATGTCTGGCAAAAAGGACAGTGGTGCCCACCTGGTTTGAGGAGAAGCCAAAAGAGAAGGGTTCAGCGCTTGTGGAATCAAGAACTCGAAGCGGGGCGGGAATCAAGAGGAAACAAGTGTGGCGCGCAAAAGACAAGCATGATGAATCCGGTCATTCGACTCCTACGTGCATGGTATGCTTCTTGCCGAATGAATTCATGGCTCCGGCAAATCAAATTGTGCGGGAGGAGGTGTCGCCGGACATGGATGAGACCGAGCAATTTGGGCCGATGGCACGGCTTGGTGTTGGCCAAGCAAGCTACTTTTGATAAGACGGCCAAGAATCGGCACATGAGACCGCTGTACTTGAGAGGATATGTCAACAGGAAGCCATTGACCAAGATGTTTGTTGATGGTGGAGCTGCTGTCAATGTAATGCCGTACACTACATTCAGGAAGCTTGGCATGGGCCCTGGAGATTTGACGCCAACAAGCATAGTTCTAATGATTTTGCTGGAAATCCTTCAGACACCAAAGGCCGTATGCATGTGGATTTGATGATTGGATCTAAGACTCTTCTTACGACCTTCTTTGTCATTGAAGGCAAAGGGGCATATATCTTGCTGCTTGGAAGAGATTGGATCCTTGCGAACTGCTGCATTCCATCTACTATGCATCAACAGCTTGTTAAATGGGTGGATGATGATGTAGAAGTTGTCCAAGCAAATGATTCAGTAAGCGTGGATAACGTGGAACCGGCCTTCGTGAGTATCAAGGCATAGATTGCTTCTCAAGCAAGGACTCGGGGGTGAAGGTCCCGTTGAACCGATCGGCGGTGATCAACGATCGATTCAAGCAGTCGGCCCTTATAGTAATTTTTAATGGAGAATCCAATTGATGGAACCGATGGGAAGTTAGGACGTGGATTTATGTCGGCTGACAAACTGGAAGAAATAGATATTGGAGATGGTGACAAGCCAAGGCCGACATTTATCAGTGCTAACTTGGATTCAAGTTTCAGAGAAGAGCCGATTAAGCTACAAAAAAATACAAAGATCGCTTCGCTTGGGATTATTCGGAGATGCCTGGTTTGGATCGTTCCATTGTTGAGCATCGGTTGCCAATCAAGCCTGGTTTTAAACCTTACAAGCAACCTCCCCGAAAGATCTACAAGGATGAAGTATTGGCCGACGTGAAAAAGGAAGTTGAGTTATTAATAGAAGCAAATTTCATTCGGCCATGTAGATATGCGAGTGGATCTCTAATATTGTTCCCGTTTACAAGAAAAATGGAAAAATTAGGTTTTGCATAGACTTTAGAGATCTAAACGAGCTACACCCATGGATGGATATCCAATGCCCGTTCTTGACTTGTTGGTTGATGTCGCTTGCTTTGGACATAAAGTTATTAGCTTCATGGATGGCAAGGCAGGGTACAATCAAATTTTTATGGCAATAGAAGATGTATCAAAAACAGCCTTCGGATGTCTTGGACATATAGGCTTGTTTGAGTAGATTGTCATGACATTTGGGTTGAAAAATGCTTGGTGCAACTTATCAAAGAGCCATGAATTATATTTTTCACGAGTTGATCGCCAAAATTGTGGAGATATACATTGATGATGTCGTGATCAAGTCATTGGATCATGAATCACATCCGGATGATGTGAGGAAAACTTTAGAGTGCACTAGAAAACACGGGCTTAAGATGAACCCGAACAAGTGTTCTTTTGGGGTTTCGACTGGGAGAGTTCCCGGGATTTTTGGTAGATGAAGGAGGAATAGAAGTTGGCAAAAAGAGCATGAAAGCTATTGATGAAGTTGTTCCTCCAACCAATCTTAAGGAATTGCGATCATTGCTTGGCAAAATCCATTTTGTGAGAAGATTCATTTCAAACTTGTCACAAAAGGTGTTGCCTTTTTCTCCACCGATAAGGATCAAAAAGGACCGAAGTTTGTATGGGGTGACAAACAACGAGAAGGCTTTCAATGAGATCAAGGAATACATGAAGGAACCACCGGTATTGGTACCTCCACAATTGAACAAGCCTTTTAAGTTGTACGTGGCGGTTGATAACCAAACCATTGGATCGGCCCTCGGACAAGAATTTGAGGGAAAGGAAAGAGTAGTTGCATACCTACAGAGAAGCTTTGCTTGTGTGTTTATTACTCATGTACAAAGTTTCGGCACGATTTGTTGAATGCTTTGAATGCATCGTATATTCAAAATTTGATGTAATTAAACACATGTTGTCTATGCCAATTTTGAATGGAAGGATTGGCAAATGGATTTTAGCTTTGTCGAGTTTGGATTAAGGTTTGAGTCGGCAAAAGTCGTTAAAGGACGATTATTGCCGATTTCATTACCGAACATCGTGATTCTTCAATTGATTTACTTGAGATTACTCCTCGGGCTTTATTCTTTGATGGATCTTCATGTGGTAAAGGTGGTGAAGTAGGAATTTTATTAATTTCACCCACGGGAGAAATGTTTGAATTTTCCATTCCTATTCAACCTACTCGTCACAAATAATCAAGCCGAGTATGAAGCATTGCTCGCAGGGCTTCAATACTTGAAAGAGGCAAAGGCTATTTTAATTGAGATTTTTCGAGATTCGAGCTAGTTATAAAACAATTGAATGACCAATATGAATGTAGAAATGATATCCTGAGGAATTACTACGAGGAGTGCAAGGAAATCCTGAAGAGTTTTCAGTTAGTGATTCTGCAACATATTCCTAGAGAAAACAATGGAGAGGAAAACAGGTTAGCTCAAAGTGCTTCAGGTTATAGAGAGAATCAAGAAGTGTTTGCCATAGATGTATATTCTTTTGGGAGTGATTTAGCGAGAAGATGATTGGATAAAAGAAATTGCTGATTATTTGGAGAATCCATCCCGAAAGGTCTCTAGGAAGCTCGGGTATAAAGCTATAAAGTTCGTTCTTCTTGATGGACGTTTGTTGTACAAATCAACGGATGGGGTGTTACTACAATGCCTGGGTCAAGAAGAAGTAAAGAGGATGATGAGTGAAGTGCATGATGGGGCGTGTGGAACACATCGGTCGGCTTACCGAATGAAGTGGGTCATTAGGCAAACTTGGATGTTATTGGCCGACAATGTTGGAAGATTGCTTTGAATACTACAAAGGGTGTCAAGATTGTCAAATGTTTGGAAATATTCGGAGAGTTCCGGCATCGGCTTTGAATCCTTTTATCAAGCCATGGCCATTCGGAGGATGGGGCATAGATTTGATTGGCCAAATAAATCCTCCATCTAGCAAGGGGCATAAGTTCATACTTTTAGCAACAGATTATTTCACTAAATGGGTTGAGGCAATTCCATTAAAGAAAGTGACATTAGAAAATATGATTGAGTTTGTCAAAGAGCATATCATTGACACATTTGAGATTCCTCAAACAATTACAACCGATCAAGGAACTCAGTTTACATATTCAGAGTTCAGAGATTTTGCTGAAAGTATGGGGATCAATTATTAAATTCTTCTCCTTATTATGCTCAAGCTAATGGTCAGGTAGAGGCTTCTAACAAGATCATGATCAAGATTATACAGAAGAAGATTGATCAGAAGCCAAGAAGGTGGCATTCGGTACTCAATGAAGCCTTGTGGGCTTACCGAATGGCTCCTCATGGAACTACGCGGACATCTCTTATGAGTTCGTTTATGGGCATCATGCTTGTCTTTCTATGGGAAATGTAATTAGAGTCAAGGAGAGTAGTGTTGCAAAAGGATTTAAGTTCCAAGGATTATAATGACTTAATGATGGACGAATTAGAAGATTTGCATATGATTCGTCTTAGGGCCTTGGAGAATATTGAGAAAACTAAAATGTGAGTTGCCAAGTATTACAACAAGAAGGTAAAGGTCAAGCAATTTGCGAAGGAGATTTGGTTTGGAAAGCGTTATTGCCGATTGGAACTAAGAACGAGACATTCGGCAAGTGGTCCCCGAATTGAGAAGGTCCCTTTCGGGTGGTTAGGTGCACGCCCGGAAATGCATACATCTTGAAAACTTTACGAGGAGAAGAATTCACCGCTGCTATAAATGGGAGATACTTGAAGAAATATTATCCTAGTATTGAGATTGATCGTTGATTGCTATTACAAGCATCGAGAAAGATGGATATAGCCGCATTCGAGAAGAAGCCGCCTTCGTAACAAAAAATCGACAAAGGGAAAAATGGTAGTATTGCCCTTAGCACGAAAAATATTTTGCATTACAAACGTTCTTGCGGGTTCCTTTATTGACAACACGGTTGCCTAAGATTACAAAAGAAGGCTTGCGGGAAGTAGAGTGCCTAGAGGAAGAAGAGAAAGTAGCTTCATTTCTTTGGTTCGGCGCTTTTCCTCTTGAGCTCTTCCCTCTTCGGCCGCTCCAAGACCACCATGACGGTGACGTAGAAACCTCGGGGGCTGGTGTGTTCTACGGCTTCCATCAAGGCGTCCCGAGGCGGCCTTCGGGTTGTTTGTACACGTCGAGACACATCGAAGAAGGAGAACGATTCTCGTTAAACATAGGATCCGAACTTAAACGTGAGATTCGAGATGAGGATGAAGATCTTACGCCTATCAACACCTCCAAGCTCATGCGGCGTTCGCGTTCGGCACCGCAACGGGTGGTGATGTCCCGTAGATCATGTTCTAGATGCCGAATGCGACGGCACGGTTGATGACTTGTCTTCGTTCGGGCGTGGCGTCTTCCTCTTCGGCCGAGGAGTCGGAGAGGATGTACTCGGGGATTTCTTCGATCCGAAGATTTCCTCCGGCGGCGGTCGAGGCTGAAACCAAAGAAGGATGAATCATGAGATTGCAATTAAAATCAAGAGAAAGGGATGAGAAGAGAAAGATTACTCTCGAATGGTTCGCTTCTTTGATGGGAAGTTGTTCTCCTCGAATGGTTGTTTCCCCTTGTCCGCCATGGCCTTCGGGGTTTTTCTAGAAGAGGAGGACGAGAGGGATTGAAGTGATGGAAGTGTGTGCGAATGGATTTGCGAGCACGGAGAGGTTATTTTATTAGCGGTGGGGAGTGCATTGGGAGTGATGGTAGGTGGCGTGCATTGATGGGAATACCAAATGGTGGGGTTTTTCCTTGGATGCGAAGGGTTTTTTCATTGAACGGTGTTCATGGCTCCCGAATAAGGATTTTCTGCGGATTCTACGCCAAGGAGCAAGAGTTTGTGTGTATTACGCTAGAGGAAGAGTTCTCGAATGCGTTCAAGACAGGTGAAGATTCGTATGCACAAATTAAAGAAATCATCACAAGACAAATACAAATAAAAAAATTCATCTTTATTGCCGAAATTCTAACATCCCTAGTACAAACTAATCAAACGGCACATTTCGAACGGACCGGGGTGGATGGAATCGGCAATGGCAACGTCGTGGCCGTCGAGGCGATATATGGTGGCCTCAATGCCGTCGACGTCCTCCGGTGCGCCACCATAGAAGCCACGCGGCCGCGTAAAGTAGTCGACGCCGGTATGCGTCGCCATGGCGGCCGGGCCCAAAGTGGTGCCCAAGTGGACGCCGTGAAGGGCCACCTCATCGACGCGGTCTTCCACCGCGCCAAGGCGGGCTTCCGGTGTGTCTTCGGGAGCGTTCACCTTGTCCGCCGACTTCTCAACCGGCGCCTTCGGTCGATTGAGCTCGGTGACGCGATCCGCGGAAATCACAAGTGCAATGGCGGTTAGTTCAAGATTAAGTTGAGATTAAGTAGGTTACGGGATTCACCGTCGATGGCCTCAAGCGGCTGCTTGTGTTGATGCTCCCATTCGAGCTCGGCAATCCCGGCCTCATTGGAGATGATCTCCAACTTGTGCCGGGTTGCATCGCGTTCCTCCTTGAATCTTGTGGCGTCGCAATCGTTGTAGCGCGCGGCCGGAGGAGTGGGAACGGCTAAACGATCCCGAGGAATCGCTCGCCATGGCCGGAGTTGTGGCTGGAGCAGGGGCGGGATTCCACCGGATGAGCTCGAAGAACACAAAGAAGATCGTCGGGGATGAAAAGGGTTCGAGAAAAGAGTTGTGCGAGAAGCCAATGATCACCACCTTAGACGAGCGCCGGCACGGCTCCCTTCGGCCTCGTCGTTGGCCGGACGCCTGTTGCTGCTGTTTGCCATGGAGCTCTTGGGAGTACTAGTACTGGGAGAAAAAGCTTGCGTTGGCAAAGGCTTGGAAGGCGAGAGGACTTGGTGAAAGGCTAGGGGCACCCGCGATTCTTATTTATGGGATTGACGAAGAGATCGTGGCCGGAGATCGTGGCGCATATCCCAAGAAATTTGGGAAGTGGAGAGACTCTCTTGACCGAACCGTCGCCGAGTCATTTGGGATTGAAGTTGAGTCATATTCGGTTTGATCGGTTGAGATCCGGGCGTGTTGCGGTCGGGTTGTTTTTCGGGTCGACCTTTGTTTGGTCGCAGTTGCGAATGAATCATCCGAAACTGCTCGTCAAAATAAGGTAAGATAAATATGGAAAAATAAAGGCCGATGGGGAGCAAAACTACGAGTTGATGAGGCATTCGGCTACAAACTGTTTGTTACAATTATACACCCAAGTATTTTGAAATTACATTGGAGGCATCTGATATCATCTTGTTGATATTCTCCAGCAATCTTTGATCAGCTTCTTGGGTTTTAGACAGAGCTGAGAGCTTTGTCTTGAGCTGCTTTCCTGCATTTATGGCTACCGAATCTTCCTTACATTTTTTCTCCATTGATTCGGGAGGTTTAGTCATCCTCTTTTCGTCGGGCTCGATCTCGGTACCGTCGGGGTTCTCGCCTCGGCCTCTAATTCGGCTTTTCGGCTTTCTTCGGCTCATGTGCATGCCGCAATTTGATTAGCGCGTTCCTTGTGATTCTACATTTGGATATGCAAGTCTTTCACAAATTGCTTGTTTGCAGCTTTCTTTTGTTCCGTAGCCGGTTGGGAGGATAGGTTCTTCAAAGCCCGCTTTACTACTACAAAGTGATCATCCGGTTTGGAAACGAGGTTCTAGGGAAGCCTTGATGTCGGCCGCAAGATCTTGATCGACGAGTTCAAGTGCTTCTCTTAGAAGATCAACATCCTTGACTTGGTCTTGAACATCCCTTTGCGAGCGGGGAGAAAATTTCTTTCGGCTTTACTTGATTTTCCTCGATAAAGCTCCGGCTAGAAGATGCTTCATCCCCCTTTTCGGCAATCAAGTCATCCACGACAAAGGAGTAACTTGGTGATGATAGATGATACGATTTCCTCCCGAACGAGGGTTCTTGTCGAATTAATGGTGATCTATTGAATGAAAATAGAAGGATGGGTGTTCATGCTTACATCATTTCCGGCTTCCCGAGTTGGGGAAGGAAGTTTTTCGGAGCTCGATGAAGGGCTTTTGGATGTCCGGTTGAGGAGAGGTCGGATGAATCCTTGGTGAGGGCGAGGCTTCGGCCGAGGAGAAGGTTGGATGAATCCTTGGTGAGGCTAGGGCTTCGGTTGAGGTAAAGATGGTTGGATCCTTGGTGAGGTTGGATTTGAATCATGTTGAGGAGAAGAACTCCAAACGAGTTTGGCTCACCAAAGTTTCCTCTTGCAACTAACAAGTAGGGGATAAGTGCCAATGAAGAGAAAATGATTAAGATGGTGATAATTTTTACCGATAGATGAAGCATTGGCGAATCCGTAATTACCAATGGTTCTTGAGTTACGGTCCGAAATCACACAAGATAAAGATGATCGGGATGAAGAGTGGCTTTTTGATCGGGAAGAAAAGGGGTCGACCCGAATGAGTAGTTTTTTGTTTGTTCTTTTCCTCTTGGCAGCTGAAGGAGCAATCAGAGGTGGAGCTTTCCTTTTGTCAGAGGCTGAACTGATGAGAGTTGGATCTAGTGTGGCATATCTAAACATCAGTTAAGCCAGAGTAAGAGATTGATATCCCAAGGCAAAGATTGGGCCTTCGATATTATAGGAGATTGTCCTGGCAAGTGGGGCAGGTACTATATCCTGCAGGAAATGACAAAATCCTGATCAGTAAAGAGGGACATGATTGAAAAAACGAGAGAGATAAATATATTACCTCGAAGTTGGATGAAAGTCGGGCATTAGTTCAAAATAGAGAGGATGTCTTGGCACATTAAAGATATGATCATGAAGCTCTTGCCACCAAGGAATGAAAGAAGGATGAGTGACCGTTATTGGCACGAAAGGACTGGGTGCATAAACGGTTGTCTTTGCACTTGTACTCAAAAACCCTTCTTGCGTGCATGGATTCCTTGATATCCTATCCGGGCTTGATGAATTCATGGAGGAATAGTCTTGGGGGCACTTGGCCACATCCTAATTGCCCGGCCATCATGTTTGGTTGGTAGTACTCAAAGGTACTACGAACTTGCCTTCTTCCACAAAATTATGTTGGCGGGATACATGGATGAATGAAGGCATTGAAAATTGCTATGGAATGTACATAATTGCATCCGGTTTCGAAACCGAACTCACAAGGAAGAGTCAAGTTGTCATTATCCGGATATGGAAGCCAAAGAGGGTCGGTAAAATCCTCCGAAAAAGAGCTCAAAAAGTTGGCCAATGCTTTGGTTGATGGACACAATGGAGACGACTTCCCCGGAAGTTTGGCAACCTTTGGTGCTCGGGTTTCCCCTTCCCCGTAGTTGGTTGATGGGAAGTGCCGATTGTCGAGGTCAATAGCAACAATCCGGTGCATATATAATTGCAGCCATATCGAACAAACCACCAAGGGGCCATTAACACGGGGAAATCCGTTGGCTAGTGTGCATCAAATAGGTGGTCCGATGAAGCATATGGTAGACACTTCCTAGGAGGTACTTCCCAAGGGGAATAGAGGTGCCGGCCGACCGGGTCCTCGGCCATTACAATGTGGTTCGGGGTTGGCTCATTGACTTTTCCACAAAAGATGAATCCGCCTAACCACATATCCGGAAAGGCTCGTATTCAACATAAGACAAAGGGCCATCGGACATATAGTTTTGGATATATCTCTTATATCCAACCCCCATTCTCACTCTGTTTGCACCGGAGGAGCCCTTGTACTTGTGTGGATACACGGTTCACGTGACTCGCGAGGCCGATTATCATGTTTACATCGGCCAAAGTGGGGGACATTGGCCCATGGCCAAAAAGGAAGGCATTTGCTCGATTTGACCAAAAATGGCGAGGCTGCAATCGAAAGTTTTCGAGTTTCGGGTGTTTCGGCCGAGATACAATTCTAAACAATGAGAAATGCGAAGGTTGTCCCAATTGCTTTTCTTGGCGGCCTGTCGTCATCAAGCATCCTCTTGTACCAATTTCTCCGGCCTGCAATTGGGGGCGGAGGCCGGCTCTTGAAAGCATCCTCGCCACTCATGGGGTTTCGACGGTGATGTCTTGAAGGGAATCGTCGGCATTCGGGCCGCAATGAACTCGGAAGGGTCGAGAGATTCCTACGGGCCCAAGGAAATAAGACGCCGATTGATCCTCGACGGGAATCAAGATTTCGGCGGCTAGAGCCTATCAAGAGCAAGAGAGGGCAAAAGAAAAATTTAAGATGAGATTCGAGAAAAGTAATACCGAATGAACCTCGGGAGAATAAGATTTACTTGAAGAGCTTGGTCTTGGTTCGCCATTTGAAGATTGAAGCTTGAAAGGTTGATGAACTAGGGTTTGGATGCGGGCAAAAACTCCAACGGTTTGAAGGAGGAAAGAACGGGTGTTTAACGGATTCGACTTGAGAACGTTGAGCATTTGTGGTCAATTTCGAAATAAAATCATCTTTTATCCCGTAATTGAAGGGGCATATGTTAACACCAAAAATTGGTACGGGGAAGAGAGGCGGCTCGTGGGCCGAGTTTGGTAGGAGAGCACCATTCGGCAAGAGATTTTCCTCAAGGCATTCGGTAAAGACGTACGCGGTCGGGAGTACTTCATCATTCGGCGGAAAGGGCTGTTCCACGCTTGGAAGAGGAGGCATTCAGCAATGCGTGATGATGTGGCTTGAATATAAAGAAGGGACGAATTGATGACGGGTGCGAGACGGACATTGGCGCGGGACATAAATTTTAGGCAATAAATGTTGTAATCGTGGCCGATTAGGAGTCGTGTTAGAACAACGGTATAAATATGAACCCTTAGTGTTTGTAATAGGGATCGAACAATTTCACAACAAACCGACCCCGTGCCAACTTTCGAGTCCTTTAGTCGAGTCGTTGAATTCTTCGAGAGGAACCATCGGTCCGTCGACCTCGTAAGTACCGGCAACCTTGTATCATGTCTAGTATCATGAGGTGGATTTAGACCGTGATGCAAGAAGTCTTGTTACCATGTTAGTATCATGCGGTGGATTTAAGCTTGGTCCAATAAGGTTTTTTTGTTAGATCATGATTCATGCGGTAGGCTAAGATCTAGCTTGGAGCTAGTTATCGGCTCTATTAGATTTGGCAAGATCTAATAGATTCATCAAGTTATCATGTGTTGCTTTGAATTTTGCTCTTATGTTCAGTTCATGTAACACTCTTATTGCCCAATTTAGATTGACTAGATTCGGCTCTATCTTGTTTGTGATCCACATGTTGTATGTTCAAATCTTTACCTCTTTATCACTCTCAAGAAATTCTAGCCTATCATGATCATCAAAAGTGCAAGGCATAGAATCAAACATACTTTTGGACATGAACATGAATCTTTCAACGAGAAAGTTATCATATCCAAAAGTACATTGAGAGTTTAATGTGTACCTTAGCCTTCAAGCTTTTCATCGTGAGTGGTCCTTTGGAGTTGAAAGCGAACAATCCTTGATGATCGGAGGTGGCTCACGTAGACTTTTTCAATCTCTCCCTTCATGCCACATGTCGTCAAGGTTACTTTATGTAGGATCACTCCTCTTCATTTGTGGGATCACACATCTCTTAAGTGTCTTCATGTAACTCCAAGAACCTTCTGTGAGAGCCCAAAGTGTCTACGCCATTGGATGTTGTCCTTTGTGTGTAATCCTTCGTGGTCTTCTCCAAACAACTCCTTGCGCTAGATTGTCGCCAACTTGTGTCTTTATTTGTAAATGCTCCAGGGGTCTTTGTTTTGTTCCAAGCCTATGAATTTCTTCATGTGTGGTCTAGTGGAAGCATTGCACAAACTTCTCTTCGTTGTTGTCGTCCTCACCTCCACTCTCTAGTTCTCATCGTCTTGCTGCAGCCTCTTCCTCGTGGATTTTCCCCAGTATACATAATATAACATATACCAAAATATTATTTTATTGAAAATTTTATAAAATTACCTTTCCAATGGGTACTCATCCATCTTAATCGGAGTTCATATGAGGGAGCTATGGCTGTTTCACTTCAGCTTTGCTTACTGTCCAGAAATTTCAGGACGTGCAACCATCGGTGATTCAGTCATATCCGCTTGTAGAAACCTCCGATTTACTTGATTCTTGACTCGTTGGAAGCGTAACTTCGTAGGACTTCCAAATATCCAATTATATTCTGTTGTTCTTCCCATGATGCTGTGCAAAACTTGATGTGAGTAGAAGCTTTGAAGATGTCGACGGGCTTGATCTCTTGATTTTGGGGGCACCGTGATTGCTTTCAATGCCTATTGCTCGAACAAACGATTCTCCACAAGACATTAGTCTTCAAAGTTTAATTGACATGTTGACTTACCTTGTTTACCATTTCTCGTGTAGGGTGCGGACTCGATAGCGGATGATGGGCCACTAACAAAAGTTAGCACCTACCACTAAAGAGCGATTCTTGATGTTGCGATCATCTCATGTTGGGGTGCGGGTGCTGATAACTTCTCGAACATCTTGTGTGTAGCTTTTCACCTTCTTTCAAGGACACAAACAAGAAAACAAGCGTATGTGCAATACTAAGAATTAGGTTTAGTTAAAAAGAAAGATAGATCTCCATAGGGTTCGAGTTGCCGATCCCCGGCAACGGCGCCGAAAAAGGGGGCTTGTTGACGGTGCAAAACCGTGCTCGGGTTCACCGCAAGCCTACGGATGACTTGGTGCCTTTTTCACCAAGGAGGGACCTCCCTAGATTTGTCAATCCAAGGATCGGAAGCAAACCACTAAGGTTCTCTATCTAACCTACCGGTCTAACCCTATGTGAAGTGTTGATTGCGTAAAGGTTAATCATACGTGAAAGGATGTATGGATCACATCCACCTAGCCATAAAGGTAAGCAAACCAAAGGTAACCCTAGCCTATCATCTTCTTGTTGCCACTCCGGCCACGATGACAAACCAATCTAATCCTATACTATGATAAGCGAGACACTCGATATGGAGTGGTCGATGCATGTTCATTCGCCGCTTTCTCCTCTACCGTCTTGTCACTACGCAAGGATAATCATCACCGAACGACAACCTAGGTCCGTGCACTACAATGATGTATCCGCAAGAGATAGACTAACCACCACGATTAGATCTATTCCTACTAAAAGCATATGCTATCTATACATATGAATAAAGCACTCATCGATGTAGATCGGAGTAAAGAACAGACATGATTTATATCACCATTGAATGTAGAATGTACAATTGCCTTGATGGAATCAAGGCATGGGCTCCGAACTCCACCATGACTTCACCACGCGGGGGCCAACCATGGCGGCTAGGGCATGGGCTAGGCCATCTCCTAGGCAACTCGAGAACTTGCGGCGGCCGTCGGCTTCCTCCCGGTGCTTCTCCATCCTGTCGGCGGCTCTGCGATGAATGGATCGATCTATCACCCCTCCTTGGGCGCCCAAGGGGTTGTATTTATGTCCTTGGGGAGCCTTGGGGTGAGCTGCGGTGACGCAAAAAGTGTACTCAACGCCAATCACACAGCAAGCCGAACAAAGCTGGCTTCACACGCGCAGAGAGCAAATGACGTGCCAGTCAATTTTTCCTGAAAATTAACAAAAGATAAGGCAGTTAGATATCAAAGCTTGGAACTTGCCGGGTGGTACCAGACAGTTCCATATTTACGGCTAAAGAGCCAGATGGGATAACACATAGCTATGGAAAGCTATCTGTCAAAGAGCCACGACCATTCGGGAAACCGCAAAGGGGAAAAAAGAACACTGCCGAATGGATGACGTAAGCGTGACAGCGATCGGTCTTTGTATAAACAAGGGTGCACGCGCAAAGATATGACCGATCCCCATGAAGATTAACATTAAATAAAGTAAAGCACGGACATGATCATGTATTAAACAAGCATGCATAGATCCAAAGCACTAGTCTACCGCATGTCTAGCTACTTTAAGATCCGTCGGGTACGATACCAAACAAATCTATCCACCGCATGATACAACTTGCATGGAAAACCGTACCACTTTCCACAAATAGATCTATCCACCGCATGATACAATCTAAATATGGAAAGCCAAAAGCATACATCATTTAAAACATAAATAACGTACGGGATATACTCGTGAAGAAACATTACCGAAGATAGCCGAACAGTACCGATTCGGGGTCCATGAAGAAGGAACAAACATTACCACGTGAATAAATCTATCAGACTGATTTGGGAATCTAATCCACCGGATGACTAGCTCCAAAGCAACCCAAAAACCTGCATCTACCGCATGATACCCGGCTCTTTCAA
This sequence comes from Cenchrus americanus, assembly GCA_947561735.1. Lineage (NCBI taxonomy): Eukaryota > Viridiplantae > Streptophyta > Magnoliopsida > Poales > Poaceae > Cenchrus > Cenchrus americanus. Next base: position 123,401,043 of record OX387244.1, on the reverse strand, counting down.
GATTTATACAAACATAGCAAGCTTGAACCCACAACACGTAACAACCTAGATCGATTCGGTTTCGGCTATTGGAGAACACAAGATCCACGTATTGAAACATGAAATCTACTCGAATAAGGATCATAGAAGATAAAGTCGATCCAAACCCATCTAGATTGGGCAAAGGTGTGTTACATGAATTAAAACATAAAGTAAAACTCAAAATAACACGGGGTAACTTAATGAATCTATTGGATCTTGCCAAAATCCAATAGAGCCGATAACTAGCTTCAAGCTAGACCTTAGCCTACCGCATGGCTCATGATCTAACAAGAAACTTTCTTGAACCAAGCTTGAATCTACCGCATGACACGAAGCATGGTAACAAGACTACTTGCATCGGATCTAAATCCACCACATGATACTAGATATGATACAAGGTTGCCGGTACTCACGGAGGTCGACGGATCGATTGGCCCTCTCGAAGAACTCGACGACACGACAAGGACTCTAGGGTTTGGCGTAAGGCCGGTGTGTATTGAGGAATGATTGTGTCCGTTACATACATCCGGGGGTCGTATTTATACCCTATTGAGTACAACCTGAATGGATTCATTGCCTAATTTATCTCTAAGTTTGATCACCTATCCATCCATTCGTCCCCCCCGATCGAGCCACGTCACCGTCCAATCCCGCAAAATCGGCTCTCTTGTTCCTTTGCCGAACCGGAGCGGATAGCCGACCGCGGATCCTTTTGCCGAATATCTCCGAAAATATCCTTCCTTCCACCGGACGGACTCTTTATCGAACCGGACCCACAAGTCGGACTCCTTACCGAATTTCGGTGTTAACACATGCCCCTTCAATTGTGGGATAAAAGTAATTTTGTTCCACAATTGACTTCAACCACGAATCGAATCCGTCAACACTTGTTCTTCGCAATCCGGCCGGAATTTTCGTCCGGATCCAACCCTAGATCTCCTTGTTCCGAGCTCGGACCTCCAATGGCAACTCAGCACCAAGATACTCAGGTAAACTCCACCTCCGCAAACCTCGTTCGGCATTTAGGTTTTCAATTTCACCTGAGATTTCCTTTTCCGCTTTTCTTTCGGGAGCCTTCATTTGCTTCCCGAAGAAGTCATCGGGACCGGCGATGTGCTGAGTACATCTCCTCCGATTCCTCCATCGAAGCGAGAGGATGACACGCACGAACGGAGGACCAACCACCGAGCTGCGCCGCCGCGTCCGGCACTCGGAGCACGGCCTCGGGGACATCGCCGCTGTTGCCAAGGGCGAGCGCGAACGTCGCATGGCTCTAGAAGCACTAGTAGGGGGTAAATGCTTCGACTCCCTCTTGACCTCGTGCTTGTACTTGGACTTCTTGCCCTTAACCTTGATACCTCCGCTTCGGATGTCTCGACGGTACAACAACTCTGAAGGCGGCTTGGGACGACTTGGTGGAGGCCGCCAATCGTGGTCACCCTCATGCGTTCCAAGTCGCCGTTACGGTGGTCTGGAACAACCGAGGAGGGAGCGGCCGAAGAAGTAAAGAAAAGATTGCATCGTACTTTCGCTTCTTTCTCCATGCCTTACGCTTCCCACCTCCTCGAGGATCTGACCACCAGGGTTGTTCGATGTGATCCTGCAAGAAGCAGTTGTAATGTAGTTTTGTGCTAAGGGCAATGCATCTAAGCACTGGCCATTTTCCCCTGTTCGAGGATTTTTTGTTCTGAAGGCGACCTCATCCTTGAGCGCCGGCTATCCCTGTGTCAGATGTGTGTAATCATCGATCAATCTCAATGCTAGGATAATATTTCTTCAGATATCTTCCATTTATCCCTTGTGGAAAATTCTTCTCCCGACAAAGTTTTCAATATGTATGCATTACCGGAACGCATCCGACCACACGAAAAGGCCCCTCCCGGTTAGGGGACCATTTGCCGAATTCACCGTATTTAGTTCCAATCGGCAATAGCGCTTTCCAAACTAGATCGCCTTACGCAAATTGCCTTACTTTTACCTTCTTATTATAGTACTTGGCAACCCGCGGTTTGTTTTTCTCGATGTTCTCCGGGGCCCCGAGACGGATCATATGCAAATCTTCGAGTTCATCCATCATTAGGCCACCTTGTAATCCTTGGAGCTCAACTCGTTTTGCAGCACCACTCTCCTTGAATCTGATTGTATCTCCCAAGGCAGAATTGCGTGATGCCCGTAAACCAACTCGTAAGGAGAAGTCTTTGTGGCTCCATGAGGGGCCATTCGGTAAGCCCACAGCGCCTCACTGAGTACCGAATGCCACCTTCTTGGCTTCTGATCGATCTTCTTCTGTATCAGCTTGATCATGATCTTATTAGAAGCCTCTGCTTGACCATTAGCTTGGGCATAATATGGAGAAGAATTAAACAATTTGATTCCCATGCTTTCGGCAAAATCTCTGAACTCCAATGACACGAATTGTGCCCCCTGATCAGTGGTAATCGTCTGAGGGATCCCAAATCGATAGATGATGTGTTCCTTGACGAATTCGATCATGTTTTCTGACGTCACCTTCTTTAGTGGGATCGCCTCAACCCACTTGGTGAAGTAATCTGTAGCCAAAAGCACGAACTTATGCCCCTTGCTAGACGGCGGATTAATTTGGCCAATCAAGTCTATACCCCGGCCCCCGAATGGCCACGGCTTGATGATGGGATTCAATGCCGATGCGGGGACCCTTTGAATATTCCCAAACCTTTGGCAATCCCGACATCCCTTGTAATACTCAAAGCAGTCCTCTAATATCGTCGGCCAAAAGCATCCGGCTTGTCTAATAACCCATTTCATACGGTAGGCCGATTGGTGCGCTCCACATATCCCATCGTGCACCTCGCTCATCATGTTCTTGGCTTCTTCTGGACCCAAGCATCGTAGTAATACCCCGTCTAATGATTTGTAGAACAGATTATCATCCAGAAGAACGAACTTAATTGCCTTGTACCTGAGTTTCCTAGAGACTTTTCGGGATGGATCTTTCAAGTAGTCAACGATTTCTTTCCTCCAATCATCTTCTGCAAGATCCGCCCCTAGTGCACACACTTCTGCAGCAAACGCTTCTTGACTCTCCTTGTATCCGAGAGGTGCTCGAGCTAGCTTTGTTTGCTTCCTCGTTATGCTCTCTAGGAATGTCTTTGTAGGGTTACCAATGGGAAGCTTTTTAAGATTTCCCTGCACTCTTCGTAGTAACTCCTCAGCGCTTCGCTTCTGCACTCGTATTGGCCGTTCGCTTGCTTGATTACCAATTACCGAATCTCCATAGATCTCGACTGAAACGGCCCCAGCTTCTCTCAAATATTGAAGCCCTCGAAGTAGTGCCTCGTACTCGGCTCGGTTATTTGTGACGAGTGGGTTGTATAGGAATGGCGAATTCAAACATCTCACCTCCGGGCGAAATTAGCGGATTCCTACTCCCCCACCTTTGCCACACGATGACCCATCAAAAAATAAAGCCCAAGGGGTAATTTCAAGCGGATCAATTGACGGGTCACGATGCTCAGTTATAAAATCGGCAATGACCTGACCTTTGATGGCTTTTGCCGATTCGAACTTCAACTCGAACTCTGATAAAGCTAAAATCCACTTGCCAATCCGACCATTCAAAATTGGCATAGATAACATATGTTTTATCACATCAAACTTGGAGTATACAGTGCATTCGGCACTCAACAAGTAGTGCCGAAACTTTGTACACGAGTAGTACACACAAAGACACAGTTTCTCTACAGCCGAATACCTGGTTTCAGGATCAAGTAGTTTTCGGCTAAGATAGGCTACCACCTGCTCCTTTCCTTCGAATTCTTGAATAAGGGCCGATCCAATGGTTTGGGTATCGGCCGGCACGTACAACTTGAAAGGCTTGTTTAGCTGAGGAGGAACCAGCACCGGCGGCTCCTTCATGTACTGCTTGATCTCATCAAAAGCCTTTTGTTGTTCGTCACCCCATGTGAATTTTTTATCTTTCTTTAGCTTCGCAATGAAGAGAATGGCAACACCTTCGTGATAAATTTGAGATGAACCTTCTCACGAAGTTGATCTTGCCGAGCAATGATTGCAATTCTTTGAGGTTGGTTGGAGGAACGACTTCATCAATGGCTTTCATGCTCTTCTTGCCAACTTCAATTCCCCCTTCGTGGACCGAAACCCCAAGAATTCTCCAGTGATACCCCAAAAGCGCACTTGTTTGGATTCATCTTCAAACCGTGTTTCCGGTGCACTCCAAGGTCTTCTTCACATCTTCCGGATGGGTGTCATGACTTAAGGACTTGATCACCATGTCATCAATGTAGATTTCCACGGTTTTGCCGATCAACCCATGAAAAATGTAATTCATGGCCCGTTGATAGGTTGCACCGGCATTTTTCAACCCAAACGTCATGACTATCCACTCGAATAGGCCTATATGACCGGGACATCTAAAGGCCGTCTTTGATATGTCTTCTATTGCCATGAAGATCCGATTGTATCCCACGTTGCCATCCATGAAACTAATCACCTTGTGTCCGGCGGCGGCGTCAATCAACAAATCGGCAATAGGCATCGGGTATCCGTCCATGGGAGTAGCTGCGTTCGGGTCCCCGAAGTCTATACAAACCCTCATTTTTCCATTCTTCTTATACACGGGGATGATGTTAGAAATCCACTCCACATATCCGCATGGCCGAACGAAGTTTGCATCAAGTAATCTTTCAATTTCCTTCTTCACATCGGCCAATACTTCATCCTTGTAGATTTTCCGGGCGGTTGCTTATATGGTTTGAAACCGAGCTTGATTGGCAACCGATGCTCGACGATGGAACGATCCAATCCAGGCATCTTCGAGTAATCCCAGGCGAAGCAATCCTTATATTCTTTGAGAAGCTCAATTAAATTCCCCCTGAAGTTTGGCTGTAAATTTGCACTGATGAACGTCGGCCTCGGCTTATCACCGCTTCCAATGTCAACCTCTTCTAGTTTATCCGCCGACATGAATCCTCGCCCTAATTTGCCATCGGTGCCATCCACGGGGTTCTCCATTAAAAATTACTATAAGAGCCGATCGCTTGAATCGGTCGTTGGTCGCCGGCCGACGGTTCAACAGGGACCTTCCCCCCGCTCTTTGCACGAGAAGCAATCAATCCCCTGGTATTCCCCGAAAGCCTTGGTTCCATGTTGGCCACACTCACGGAATCATCCGCGGACGACCTCGATCTCATCGTCCACCCACCGGATGAGCTGTTGATGCATGGTGGATGGGACGCGACCTGTTAGCATGAATCCGGTCCCGCCCAAGCGAAAGAGCTATAGGCCCCTTTGCCCTCAATGACAAAGAAGGTGGTGAGCGAGCGTCTTGGACCCGATCATCAAGTCCACGTGAGCACATCCCTTGGTGTCCGAAGGGTTCCGGCGAAGTCATTCAAGATGATGCTCGTAGGCGTCAAATCGCTCGGGCCCATTCCAAGCTTCCCGAAGGTGGTGTACGCCATTACATTGACTGCCGCTCCACCGTCGACGAACATTGTGGTCAATGGCTTGCCATTGACGTACCCTCTCAAGTACTTGCGGCCTCATGTGACGGTTCTTGGCCGGCTTGTCGAAGATGGCTCGCTTGGCGCTGCACGGTTGAGCCATCATCTCCTCGGTACGCTCGTCGTCGAAAGAAGCTTCCTCCGCATAACCCGGTTAGCGGGAGCCATGAACTCGTTCGGCGGAAAGTATACCATGCATGCGGAGCCGAACGCTTCGATCCCTCGGAGTTGGTCTTTGGGGCGCCACATCCGCCTCGTTTGGATCCCGGCCTTGCTTCAATTCACGGTTCCTCAAGCGCCGGACCCGTCTCTTCGGCTTCTCGCGTAGGCCGGGCGGGCACCACCGCCCCTTCGCCGCACGTAGTCATCATCGTCTTCTTCTTGATCGGCCCACCCGAGATCGGCCCTGGCGCTTCCGGGATGATCGATGACTTCAATTTTTTGACGCCGATCCCCATTAGGGTGAATCCTTCCAAGTCTCTCGTGGACGGATCGGCGATTGCGCCTTCCCGCTCGTACTCAACATACCCGTCGCCGCATTCGGGACGCTTCTTCAATGTGGGTAGCTTTAGACCCTCATTCCGGCAGGTCCGAAGAAGGCGCATCCCCGGTGTGCGCGCTCCGCTCGCGCGTGTACCGTTCCCGGTCCCTTCGCGCGCCTCTTCTTCGGCTCGTGTCGCTCCTCCTCGTGACGACGCTTCGGTAGCGCTCTTTCTCTATTTGGCGCCGCCATTTGTTGAGGAGAATGCGCGTTGTCACCTTGGGCTTAGGCCTGGATGATTCCCCAACCTCGATGTGGCTCTTGAGAATGCGGGGGCGTCACCTTGTACTTGCTCCGCAGTCACCCCGGCGTTCGGGTCCACCGCTCCGCCTTGCTTGGACCCTCGGTTGAGGTCAGGACTTTGACCTTACCCTTCTCCTCGGTTGTTATCGCATTGACAGAAAAGCCGAGCATGTCTGAGGAAAGGGGTGGCCATCCAGCTTCATCTTGTTATCGAACTTGAGGTGTCCCTCCTGGATGGCCTTCTGGATCCTCATCCTGAAGACCCTGCAATCGTTGATGGAGTGTGAATCCCTGTCATGGAAGCCACAGTAACGTTTCGCTTTAACTCCATCGGGCCGAAGCATAGAATGCCCCTCAGGCAGCTTGATTCGGCCTTCTTTCACTAAGAGCTCAAACAACTTATCAGCCTTCGTGATGTCAAAGTCATAAGTCCCCTTGGTCTGCTTGACCCAGCACTGATTCATTGTCAGGGGCTCCTTACCCCACATGATCTCTGCTGCGGCTACCTCCAATTCATCCTCAGAATCCTCGAACAGATCAGCTTTGTCCAAGAACTGGTTGTAGATGTCAGCGACGTCGTCTTCGCTTGCCAAATTTGGGGTCCTTCTTGAGACCGTATGCACCGATTGCTCATTAGAGACAACTTCGTGATAGCCGGCCCGGGTTCTCAAACTCCATCCCAAATAACTTCTCGCGCACGGCCGCAACATCCCGGCGATGGCCATATCGGCCCACCGATCGTCCGGCAAGTTCGGCCGAGAAGCACATGCCTTTGACTTCCCCGAATCTTCTAAGAAACTCCAGCGGCGTTTCGCCGTGCCTTTGCTTCGGGGTGGCGATATCAATTAGCTTCTTCTCGGAGCCGCCTGCGAAATAATGAGCGTGGAATTTACGCTCCAAATCCTTCCATCCGGCCACCGATTCGGGAGCGGGGACGAGAACCACCGAAAAGCCGGACCTCGTCGGTGAGGCGAGGGGAAGTAGCGAACCCCGAACGTCTCCTCGGCCGAGCATTCCCCCAAGCCGCATGAGGTAACGGGCGATGTGCTCGACCGTGCTTGTCTCGTCTTGCCCCGAGAACTTTGTGAATTCCGTTGGCGGTTTCACCCTCGGCGGCAAGAGCATGTTATAGTACCACTCTGGGAACGGCGGCCTATAGGCGGGGCCCTGCATCTTTGGCTTGAGGCCGAACTGATTCTGCATCAATTCGGCCATCTTGCGCGCTAGGGCGTCATCTTCTTGCGCGCCCGGGCACCGGCGCGTACCCTGGGTGCGGGAAGGCGTCGAACGCTCCGTAGTTTCCCACTTCATGATAACCACCGCCGTACAAGTTCTTCTGGAGCCAGTTGGTCGACGGAGCAATTCTCCGGCCGGGATCAAGTGGGGCCCCAGACGAGCCGAACGCTAGGTCTCCGCACGTAGGCCGGTACGGATTCGGGCCGTTGCACGGTGACATGTGCTTTCGCTCCGTGGTGGTGGCGAGGATTGGGCGACCTCCCGAAGCTTGCAACGGGGCCGAATCGGCCGCCCCCCGGCGCCTGCGGAGGAGGTTGGAATGCTTGGCTTCGGAGCTCGAGGAGGAGGCTGCCGTGGCCGGCTCCGTAGCGGCGGCGCCCGAGCTTGATTCACCCGGCTCCACGGTCTTCCCCCGGCGGGTGCCTTGCCGAACGCTTGCTCCATGCCCGTGCCAAAGATGGCCACCATCATCCGTTGAAGCGATCCGAGGAAAGCCTTGTTGTGCTTGGTGAGCATGTAATCTGCCGATTCTTGGAATACCCTCGCGCATTCCTCCTTTTCTTGCCGAGATGTAGCATCGATTTCCCCCCGGCGAAGATGCTACGGGCATCTCGTTCTTCGGATACGGGACGCCGCTTCTATTCTTTTTGAACGACGACGGACATTTCTGCCGAAACCGGGTCTACAACATCTTGGAGTTGCTTCGCCGCCGTTCGGAGAAAGGTCTTCAATATTGACATCCATGAGATCCGAGATTTCGGGCATCTTGAATCTATTCGGGCTTTGTGTCCCACCGGGCGTGCCAAAAAGTGTGTTGACGCAAAAAGTGTACTCAACGCCAATCACACGGCAAGCCGAACAAAGGCGGCTTCACACACGGAGAGAGCAAATGACGTGCCGCTCAATTTTTCCCGAAAATTAACAAAAGATAAGGCGAGTTAGATATCAAAGCTTGGAACTTGCGGGTGGTACCGAACAGGTTCCATATTTACGGCTAAAGAGCCGGATGGGATAACACATAGCTATGGAAAGCTATCTCGTCAAAGAGCCACGACCATTCGGGAAACCGCAAAGGGGAAAAAAGAACAACTGCCGAATGGATGACGTAAGCGTGACGGCGATCGGTCTTTGTATAAACAAGGGTGCACGCGCAAAGATATGACCGATCCCCATGAAGATTAACATTAAATAAAGTAAAGCACGGACATGATCATGTATTAAACAAGCATGCATAGATCCAAAGCACTAGTCTACCGCATGTCTAGCTACTTTAAGATCCGTCGGGTACGATACCAAACAAATCTATCCACCGCATGATACAACTTGCATGGAAAACCGTACCACTTTCCACAAATAGATCTATCCACCGCATGATACAATCTAAATATGGAAAGCCAAAAGCATACATCATTTAAAACATAAATAACGTACGGGATATACTCGTGAAGAAACATAACCGAAGGCAATTTGAATGACCGATTCGGGGTCCATGAAGAAGGAACAAACATTACCACGTGAATAAATCTATCGGACCGATTTGGAAATCTAATCCACCGGATGACTAGCTCCAAAGCAACCCAAAAACTCGCATCTACCGCATGATACCCGGCTCTTTCAAGATTTATACGAACATAGCAAGCTTGAACCCGCAACACGTAACAACCTAGATCGATTCGGTTTCGGCTATTGGAGAACACAAGATCCACGTATTGAAACATAAAATCTACTCGAATAAGGATCATAGAAGATAAAGCCGATCCAAACCCATCTAAATTGGGCAAAGGTGTGTTACATGAATTAAAACATAAAGTAAAACTCAAAATAACACGAGGTAACTTAATGAATCTATTGGATCTTGCCAAAATCCAATAGAGCCGATAACTAGCTTCAAGCTAGACCTTAGCCTACCGCATGGCTCATGATCTAACAAGAAACTTTCTTGAACCAAGCTTGAATCTACCGCATGACACGAAGCATGGTAACAAGACTACTTGCATCGGATCTAAATCCACCACATGATACTAGATATGATACAAGGTTGCCGTACTCACGGAGGTCGACGGATCGATTGGCCCTCTCGAAGAACTCGACGACACGACAAGGACTCTAGGGTTTGGCGTAAGGCCGGTGTGTATTGAGGAATGATTGTGTCCGTTACATACATCCGGGGGTCGTATTTATACCCTATTGAGTACAACCGTGAATGGATTCATTGCCTAATTTATCTCTAAGTTTGATCACCTATCCATCCATTCGTCCCCCCCGATCGAGCCACGTCACCGTCCAATCCCGCAAAATCGCTCTCTTGTTCCTTTGCCGAACCGGAGCAGATAGCCGACCGCGGATCCTTTTGCCGAATATCTCTGAAAATATCCTTCCTTCCACCAGACGGACTCTTTATCGAACCGGACCCACAAGTCAGACTCCTTACCAAATTTCGGTGTTAACACATGCCCCTTCAATTGTGGGATAAAAGTAATTTTGTTCCACAATTGACTTCAACCACGAATCGAATCTGTCAACACCTGTTCTTCGCAATCCGCCGGAATCTTCGTCCAGATCCAACCCTAGATCTCCTTGTTCCGAGCTCGGACCTCCAATGGCAGCTCAGCACCAAGATACTCAGGTAAACTCCACCCCCGCAAACCTCGTTCGGCATTTAGGTTTTCAATTTCACCTGAGATTTCCTTTTCCGCTTTTCTTTCAGGAGCTTGTGTTGATGCTCCCATTCGAGCTCGGCAATCCCGGCCTCATTGGAGATGATCTCCAACTTGTGCCGGGTTGCATCGCGTTCCTCCTTGAATCTTGTGGCGTCGCAATCGTTGTAGCGCGAGCCGGGAGGAGTGGGAACGGCTAAACGATCCCGAGGAATCGCTCGCCATGGCCGGAGTTGTGGTCGGAGCGGCGGCGAGGATTCCACCGGATGAGCACGAAGAACACAAAGAAGATCGTCGGGGATGAAAAGGGTTCGAGAAAAGAGTTGTGCGAAGCCAATGATCACCACCTTAGACGAGCGCCGGCACGGCTCCTTCGGCCTCGTCGTTGGCCGGACACCCGTTGTTCGCCGTTTGCCATGGAGCTCTTGGGAGTACTAGTACTTGGAGAAAAAGCTTGCGTTGGCAAAGGCTTGGAAGGCGAGAGGACTTGGTGAAAGGCTAGGGGCACCCGCGATTCTTATTTATGGGATTGACGAAGAGATCGTGGCCGGAGATCGTGGCGCATATCCCAAGAAATTTGGGAAGTGGAGAGACTCTCTTGACCGAACCGTCGCCGAGTCATTTGGGATTGAAGTTGAGTCATATTCGGTTTGATCGGTTGAGATCCGACTGTGTTGCGGTCGGGTTGTTTTTCGGGTTCGACACTCGTTTGGTCGAGTTGCGGAATGAATCATCCGAAACTCGCTCGTCAAAATAAGGTAAGATAAATATGGAAAAATAAAGGCCGATGGGGAGCAAAACTACGAGTTGATGAGGCATTCGGCTACAAATTGTTTGTTACAATTATACACCCAAGTATTTTGAAATTACATTGGAAGCATCCGATATCATCTTGTTGATATTCTCCAAGCAATCTTTGATCATCTTCTTGGGGTTTAGACGGAGCCGAGAGCTTTGTCTTGAGTGCTTTCCCGCATTTATGGCTACCGAATCTTCCTTACATTTTTTCTCCATTGATTCGGGAGGTTTAGTCATCCTCTTTTCGTCGAGCTCGATCTCGACCGTCGGGGTTCTCGGCTCGGCCTCTAATTCGGCTTTTCGGCTTTCTTCGGCTCATGTGCATGCTGCAATTTGATTAGCGAGTTCCTTGTGATTCTACATTTGGATATGCAAGTCTTTCACAAATTGCTTGTTTGCAGCTTTCTTTTGTTCCCGGAGCTGGTTGGGAGGATAGGTTCTTCAAAGCCTCGCTTTACTACTACAAAGTGATCATCCGGTTTGGAAACGGGTTCTAGGGAAGCCTTGATGTCGGCCGCAAGATCTTGATCGACGAGTTCAAGTGCTTCTCTTAGAAGATCGAGCATCCTTGACTTGGTCTTGAACATCCCTTTGCGGCAGGGGAGAAAATTTCTTTCGGCTTTACTTGATTTTCCTCGATAAAGCCTGGCTAGAAGATGCTTCATCCCCCTTTTCGGCAATCAAGTCATCCACAGCAAAGGAGTAACTTGGTGATGATAGATGATACGGCTTTCCTCCCGAACGCAGGTTCTTGTCGAATTAATGGTGATCTATTGAATGAAAATAGAAGGATGGGTGTTCATGCTTACATCATTTCCGGCTTCCCGAGTTGGGGAAGGAAGTTTTTCGAGGCTCGATGAAGGGCTTTTGGATGTCCGGTTGAGGAGAGGCCGGATGAATCCTTGGTGAGGCCGAGGCTTCGGGCGAGGAGAAGGCTGGATGAATCCTTGGTGAGGCTAGGGCTTCGGGTTGAGGTAAAGATGGTTGGATCCTTGGTGAGGTTGGATTTGAATCATGTTGAGGAGAAGAACTCCCCACAGTTTGGCTCACCAAAGTTTCCTCTGCAACTAACAAGTAGGGGATAAGTGCCAATGAAGAGAAAATGATTAAGATGGTGATAATTTTTACCGGTAGATGAAGCATTGGCGGAATCCGTAATTACCAATGGTTGCTTTGAGTTACGGTCTGAAATCACACAAGATAAAGATGATCGGGATGAAGAGTGGCTTTTTGATCGGGGAAGAAAAGGGGTCCGACCTCGAATGAGTAGTTTTTTGTTTGTTCTTTTCTTCTTAGCGATTGAAGGAGCAATCGAGAGATGGAGCTTTCCTTTTTTCGGAGGTCGAACCGATGAGAGTTGGATCTAGCGTAGCATATCTAGACATCGGTTGAGCCGCAGTAGGAGATTGATATCCCAAGGCAAAGATTGGACCTTCGATATTATAGGAGATTGTCACGGCAAGTGGGGCGGTACTATATCCTGCAGAAAATGACAAAATCTTGATCGGTAAAGAGGGGCATGATTGAAAAAACAGAGAGATAAATATATTACCTCCGAAGTTGGATGAAAGTCGGCATTAGTTCAAAATAGAGAGGATGTCTTGGCACATTAAAGATATGATCATGAAGCTCTTGCCACCAAGGAATGAAAGAAGGATGAGTGACTCGTTATTGGCACGAAAGGACCGGGTGCATAAACGGTTGTCTTGCACTTGTACTCAAAAACCCTTCTTGCTTGCATGGATTCCTTGATATCCTCTCTGGGCTTGAGGAATTCATGGAGGAATAGTCTTCGGGGCACTTGGCCGCATCCTAATTGCCTGGCCATCATGTTTGGTTGGTAGTACTCAAAGGTACTCTGAACTTGCCTTCCTCCACAAAATTCTGCTGGCAGGATACATGGATGAATGAAGGCATTGAAAATTGCTATGAAATGTACATCATTGCATCCGGTTTCGAAACTGAACTCACAAGGAAGAGTCAAGTTGTCATTGTCCAGATATGGAAACCAAAGAGGGTCGGTAAAACCTCTGAAGAAGAGCTCAAAAAGTTGGCCAATGCTTTGGTTGATGGATACAATGGAGACAACTTCCCCCGGAAGTTTGGCAACCTTTGGTGCTCGGGTTTCCCCTTCCCCGTAGTTGGTTGATGGGAAGTGCCGATTGTCGAGGTCAATAGCAACAATCCGGTGCATATATAATTGCAGCCATATCCGAACAAACCACCAAGGGCCATTAACACAGGAAATCTGTTGGCTAGTGTGCATCAAATAGGTGGTCCGATGAAGCATATGGTAGACACTTCCTAGGAGGTACTTCCCAAGGGGAATAGAGGTGCCAGCACCGGTGTCCTCGGCCATTACAATGTGGTTCGGGGTTGGCTCATTGACTTTTCCACAAAAGATGAATCCGCCTAACCACATATCCGAAAAGGCTCTGTATTCAACATAAGACAAAGGGCCATCGGACATATAGTTTTGGATATATCTCTTATATCCAACCCCCGTTCTCACTCCCGTTTGCCCGGAGGAGCCCTTGTACTTGTGTGGATACACGGTTCTCGTGACTCGCGGGCCGCTTATCATGTTTACATCGGCCAAAGTGGGGGACATTGGCCCATGGCCAAAAAGGAAGGCATTTGCTCGATTTGACCAAAAATGGCGGTACCGCAATCGAAAGTTTTCGAGTTTCGGGTGTTTCGGCCGGATACAATTCTAAACAATGAGCAATGCGAAGGCTGTCCCAATTGCTTGTCTTGGCGCTGTCATCATCAAGCATCCTCTTGTACCAAATTCTCCAGCCTACAATTGGGGGCAGAGGCCAGTTCTTGAAAGCATCCTGCCACTCATGGGGTTTCGACAGTGATGTCTTGAAGGCAATCCTCTGGGATTCGGCTGCAATGAACTCAGAAGGGTCAGGGATTCCTACGGGCCCGAGGAAATAAGATGCTGATTGATCCTCGACAGGAATCAGGATTTCGACGGCTAGAGCCTATCAAGAACAAGAGAGGGCAAAAGAAAAATTTAAGATGAAATCCGAGAAAAATAATACCGAATGAACCTAAGAAGGATACGATTTACCTGAAGAGCTTGGTCTTGGTTATCCATTTGATGATTGAAGCTTGAAAGGTTGATGAACTAGGGTTTGGATCTGGGCGAAAACTCCAACGGTTTGAAGGAGGAAAGAATGGGTGTTAAACAAATTCGACATGAAGACGTTGTGCATTTATGGTCAATTCCGAAATAAAATCATCTTTTATCCCGTAATTGAAGGGGCATATGTTAACACCAAAAATTGGTACAGGAAAGAGACTGACCTGTGGGCCGAATTTGGTAGGAGAGTACCATTCGGCAGGAGATTTCCTTCAACGCATTCGGTAGAGGCGTCAGCGGTTGGGAGTGCGTCATCATTCGGCAGAAGGGTTGTTCCACGCTTGGAAGAGGAGGCATTCGGCAATGCGTGATGATGTGGCTTGAATATAAAGAAGGGACGAATTGATGACGGGTGCGAGACGGACATTGGCGCCGGGACATAAATTTTAGGCAATAAATGTTGTAATCGTGGCCGATTAGGAGTCGTGTTAGAACAACGGTATAAATATGAACCCTTAGTGTTTGTAATAGGGATCGAACAATTTCACAACAAACCGACCCCGTGCCAACTTTCGAGTCCTTTAGTCGAGTCGTTGAATTCTTCGAGAGGAACCATCGATCCGTCGACCTCGTAAGTACCGGCAACCTTGTATCATGTCTAGTATCATGAGGTGGATTTAGACCGTGATGCAAGAAGTCTTGTTACCATGTTAGTATCATGCGGTGGATTTAAGCTTGGTCCAATAAGGTTTTTTTGTTAGATCATGATTCATGCGGTAGGCTAAGATCTAGCTTGGAGCTAGTTATCGGCTCTATTAGATTTGGCAAGATCTAATAGATTCATCAAGTTATCATGTGTTGCTTTGAATTTTGCTCTTATGTTCGGTTCATGTAACACTCTTATTGCCCAATTTAGATTGACTAGATTCGGCTCTATCTTGTTTGTGATCCACATGTTGTATGTTCAAATCTTTACCTCTTTATCACTCTCAAGAAATTCTAGCCTATCATGATCATCAAAAGTGCAAGGCATAGAATCAAACATACTTTTGGACATGAACATGAATCTTTCAACGAAAAAGTTATCATATCCAAAAGTACATTGAGAGTTTAATGTGTACCTTAGCCTTCAAGCTTTTCATCGTGAGTGGTCCTTTGGAGTTGAAAGCGAACAATCCTTGATGATCGGAGGTGGCTCACGTAGACTTTTTCAATCTCTCCCTTCGTGCCACATGTCGTCAAGGTTACTTTATGTAGGATCACTCCTCTTCATTTGTGGGCTCACACATCTCTTAAGTGTCTTCATGTAACTCCAAGAACCTTCCCGTGAGAGCCCAAAGTGTCTACGCCATTGGATGTTGTCCTTTGTGTGTAATCCTTCGTGGTCTTCTCCAAACAACTCCTTGCGCTAGATTGTCGCCAACTTGTGTCTTTATTTGTAAATGCTCCAGGGGTCTTTGTTTTGTTCCAAGCCTATGAATTTCTTCATGTGTGGTCTAGTGGAAGCATTGCACAAACTTCTCTTCGTTGTTGTCGTCCTCACCTCCACTCTCTAGTTCTCATCGTCTTGCTGCAGCCTCTTCCTCGTGGATTTTCCCCAGTATACATAATATAACATATACCAAAATATTATTTTATTGAAAATTTTATAAAATTACCTTTCCAATGGGTACTCATCCATCTTAATCGGAGTTCATATGAGGGAGCTATGGCTGTTTCACTTCAGCTTTGCTTACTGTCCAGAAATTTCAGGACGTGCAACCATCGGTGATTCAGTCATATCCGCTTGTAGAAACCTCCGATTTACTTGATTCTTGACTCGTTGGAAGCGTAACTTCGTAGGACTTCTAAATATCCAATTATATTCTGTTGTTCTTCCCATGATGCTGTGCAAAACTTGATGTGAGTAGAAGCTTTGAAGATGTCGACGGGCTTGATCTCTTGATTTTGGGGGCACCGTGATTGCTTTCAATGCCTATTGCTCGAACAAACGATTCTCCACAAGACATTAGTCTTCAAAGTTTAATTGACATGTTGACTTACCTTGTTTACCATTTCTCGTGTAGGGTGCAGACTCGATAGCGGATGATGGGCCACTAACAAAAGTTAGCACCTACCACTAAAGAGCGATTCTTGATGTTGCGATCATCTCATGTTGGGGTGCGGGTGCTGATAACTTCTCGAACATCTTGTGTGTAGCTTTTCACCTTCTTTCAAGGACACAAACAAGAAAACAAGCGTATGTGCAATACTAAGAATTAGGTTTAGTTAAAAGAAAGATAGATCTCCATAGGGTTCGAGTTGCCGATCCCCGGCAACGGCGCCGAAAAGGGGGGCTTGTTGACGGTGCAAAACCGTGCTCGGGTTCACCGCAAGCCTACGGATGACTTGGTGCCTTTTTCACCAAGGAGGGACCTCCCTAGATTTGTCAATCCAAGGATCGGAAGCAAACCACTAAGGTTCTCTATCTAACCTACCGTCTAACCCTATGTGAAGTGTTGATTGCGTAAAGGTTAATCATACGTGAAAGGATGTATGGATCACATCCACCTAGCCATAAAGGTAAGCAAACCAAAGGTAACCCTAGCCTATCATCTTCTTGTTGCCACTCCGGCCACGATGACAAACCAATCTAATCCTATACTATGATAAGCAAGACACTCGATATGGAGTGGTCTGATGCACGTTCATTCGCTGCTTTCTCCTCCATCGTACTGTCACTATGCAAGGATAATCATCACTGAACGACAACCTAGGACCATGAACTACAATGATGTATCCGCAAGAGATAGACTAACCTCCACGATTAGATCTATTCCTACTAAAAGCATATGCTATCTATACATATGAATAAAGCACTTATCGATGTAGATCAAAGTAAAGAAAAAACATGATTAATATCACCATCGAATGTAGAATGTACAATTTCCTTGATGGAATCAATACATGGGCTCCGGAACTCCACCCTGGCTTCACCACGCGGGGCCAACCATGGCGGCTAGGGCATGGGCTAGGCCATCTCCTAGGCAACTCGAGAACTTGCGGCGGCCGTCGGCTTCCTCCCGGTGCTTCTCCATCCCGTCGGCGGCTC
Source organism: Cenchrus americanus (assembly GCA_947561735.1). NCBI lineage: Eukaryota > Viridiplantae > Streptophyta > Magnoliopsida > Poales > Poaceae > Cenchrus > Cenchrus americanus. The sequence goes on along the minus strand of OX387244.1, from coordinate 123,383,864 downwards.
TCTCGATGAATGGATCGATCTATCACCCCTCCTTGGGCGCCCAAGGGGTTGTATTTATGTCCTTGGGGAGCCTTGGGGTGAGCTGCGTTGACGCAAAAAGTGTACTCAACGCCAATCACACAAAGAAGCCGAACAAAGGCGGCTTCACACGCGAGAGAGCAAATGACGTGCCAGTCAATTTTTCCTGAAAATTAACAAAAGATAAGGCAGTTAGATATCAAAGCTTGGAACTTGCCGGGTGGTACCAGACAGTTCCATATTTACGGCTAAAGAGCCAGATGGGATAACACATAGCTATGGAAAGCTATCTGTCAAAGAGCCACGACCATTCGGGAAACCGCAAAGGGGAAAAAAGAACACTGCCGAATGGATGACGTAAGCGTGACAGCGATCGGTCTTTGTATAAACAAGGGTGCACGCGCAAAGATATGACCGATCCCCATGAAGATTAACATTAAATAAAGTAAAGCACGGACATGATCATGTATTAAACAAGCATGCATAGATCCAAAGCACTAGTCTACCGCATGTCTAGTTACTTTAAGATCCGTCGGGTACGATACCAAACAAATCTATCCACCGCATGATACAACTTGCATGGAAAACCGTACCACTTTCCACAAATAGATCTATCCACCGCATGATACAATCTAAATATGGAAAGCCAAAAGCATACATCATTTAAAACATAAATAACGTACGGGATATACTCGTGAAGAAACATTACCGAAGATAGCCGAACGTACCGATTCGGGGTCCATGAAGAAGGAACAAACATTACCACGTGAATAAATCTATCGATCGATTTGGGAATCTAATCCACCGGTTGACTAGCTCCAAAGCAACCCAAAAACTCCGCATCTACCGCATGATACCCGGCTCTTTCAAGATTTATACGAACATAGCAAGCTTGAACCCGCAACACGTAACAACCTAGATCGATTCGGTTTCGGCTATTGGAGAACACAAGATCCACGTATTGAAACATGAAATCTACTCGAATAAGGATCATAGAAGATAAAGTCGATCCAAACCCATCTAGATTGGGCAAAGGTGTGTTACATGAATTAAAACATAAAGTAAAACTCAAAATAACACGGGGTAACTTAATGAATCTATTGGATATTGCCAAAATCCAATAGAGCCGATAACTAGCTTCAAGCTAGACCTTAGCCTACCGCATGGCTCATGATCTAACAAGAAACCTTCTTGAACCAAGCTTGAATCTACCGCATGACACGAAGCATGGTAACAAGACTACTTGCATCGATCTAAATCCACCACATGATACTAGATATGATACAAGGTTGCCGGTACTCACGGAGGTCGACGGATCGATTGGCCCTCTCGAAGAACTCGACGACACGACAAGGACTCTAGGGTTTGGCGTAAGGCCGGTGTGTATTGAGGAATGATTGTGTCCGTTACATACATCCGGGGGTCGTATTTATACCCTATTGAGTACAACCGTGAATGGATTCATTGCCTAATTTATCTCTAAGTTTGATCACCTATCCATCCATTCGTCCCCCCTGATCGAGCCACGTCACCGTCCAATCCCGCAAAATCAGCTCTACTGTTCCTTTGCCGAACCGGAGCAGATAGCCGACCGCGGATCCTTTTGCCGAATATCTCTGAAAATATCCTTCCTTCCACCAGACGGACTCTTTATCGAACCGGACCCACAAGTCAGACTCCTTACCAAATTTCGGTGTTAACAAGCTCCCCCGTGCCTTCCACGAAATCTTGCTTGGGAACTATGCAAACTTGGTTTCCATAAAATCAGCCTCGTCCAAACTTTCCTGTTTTGTAGCTCTGCCTTGCCGACGCCATATCTCTCACGTCTGGACTCCAAATGATGCAAACTCGGTGTCCTGGTTGTATGGCACAAAATTTACTCCAACTTTGGTATTCATTGCTTTACTTGGAAATGAAGATAAGATCTCCAAAATCGGCCTTGGAAGATATGTTCTGATTTCTCGACCGATCGCGCAGGGATTTCGGGGGCCATATCTCCTAGCTCCTTGACACTAATTGGGCCTTCCACATGTCCAAATCGAAGGTGTCGTCGAGGCCCACAACTTTGGTAGTCAAACTTTTGCCTTTAGAGGCCGTTTATGTCTCCGAATCTGCACCGAAAGATCATGCTGTCCTAGGCTGCGAGAATATCTCTCGGGCGAGTTGATCTCGTTGGTAACATCCAAGTCCCCGGAGTTTTATGCGTTGATGCTTCGGTCCTTGGGTCATTTGAAGTCGTGTTCACTTAATGTCTTGACTTATGACAGACTTCAGGATCTTCTCATAAAGTGCTTGATGAGCTTTACCCGAAAGTACTACTTTAAGCGCTTAAATTATGTGTAAACAACATACTCCAAAAACCACATGCGAGTGCAAACTTATCATATCAAGGGGGGTCATACCATTAGTTAGGATATCAAATACGTGCAAATGTTGAAGGTAAACTCATAGCTAGGTGTACCAAAATCGACCATCGATAGCGTTGCGGATCCGGAGACATTGGTTTGGGGTGTACCTCTCCATGTTGGCCATCTCATTAAGGTCGGGAATTACAAGGATCCCGAAATATCTCGCTCGCCGGGACTTCCTTAGGAATTGAATATATGAAGTATGGAAAATATATAAGTGGAGATGAGAGGAGGTGCTTTAAAGTGGCCAAAGTTAATTTACCCCTACCGGATGCAAGGCTGAAATTATTTATTGAGGGGAAAGAATATTGGTTCGAGTAAGGACTTCTTGTGCCGGCAAAGAAGAACAAAAGAGGAAGGATTATAGAAGAAGGATCTTCAGCACTCCAAGATAATGTGCCACCATATTGGGGAATACAATGCCGCCAAAACACTATGGAGGTGTTAACACCAAAAATTGGTACGGGGAAGAGACCGACTTGTGGGCCGAGTTTGGTAGGAGAGCACCATTCGGCAAGAGATTTTCCTCAAGGCATTCGGTAAAGACATATGCGGTCGAAGTACATCATTATTCGGCGAAGGGCTGTTTCACGCTTGGAAGAGGAGGCATTCGGGAATGCGTGATGATGTGGCTTGAATATAAAGAAGGGACAAATTGATGACGAAGTGCGAGACGGACATTGGCGCCGCGACATAAATTTTAGGCAATAAATGTTGTAATTGTGGCCGACTAGGAGTCATGTTAGAACAATGGTATAAATATGAACCCTTAGTGTTTGTAATAGGGATCGAACAATTTCACAACAAACCGGCCCCGTGCCAACTTTCGAGCCCTTTACTCAAGTCGTTGAGTTCTTCGAGAGGAACCATCGATCCGTCGACCTCCGTAAGTACCGGCAATCTTGTATCATGTCTAGTATCATGCGGTGGATTTAGACTCGTGATGCTAGAAGTCTTGTTACCATGCTTAGTATCATGCGGTGGATTTAAGCTTGGTTCAAGATGGTTTTCTTGTTAGATCATGAGTCATGCGGTAGGCTAAGATCTAGCTTGGAGCTAGTTATCGGCTCTATTAGATTTGGCAAGATCTAATAGATTCATCAAGTTATCATGTGTTGCTTTGAATTTTGCTCTTATGTTTAATTCATGTAACACTCTTATTGCCTAATTTAGATTGACTAGATTCGGCTCTATCTTATTTGTGCTCCACATGTTGTATGTTCAAATCTTTACCTAGACAAGGTGCGTGAGTCACGTGCTCTCTAATAGCCGAGTTCGAATCAATCTATATTGCTATGTGTTGCGGGTTCAAGCTTGTTAATCTAGCATAGTTTGTTCCTTCTCCGCGGAACCCGAATCGGCTGCATGTCCGTATTCGGCAACCCTATCACGAGTGAAACATGTTCATAAGTTTGTTTTAAATAATGTATGCTTTTAGCCTTCCATGTTTAGATTGTACCATGCGGTGGATTGATCTATTCTTGGTTGGTGGTGTGATTTTAAACAAGTTGTATCATGAGGTGGATTAACTTGTTTGGTGTTACGCTCGACGGGTTTGAAAGTACCTAGACATGCGCCTGGACTAGTGCTTTTGGTCTATGCATGTATGTTTACTGCAAATTTATGATCATGCTTCACTTTTTATTTATCATGCTTTATCCTTTGATAATCGGTCATGTTTACGTGCTGCAATGTTGTTTAAATAAAGACTGATTTTCATCATGCTTACGTCATGCATTCGGCTATACCCCGTTTTTACATGTTTTATCGGTTCTGAATGATGTTCAGATTGCCGACAGATAGCTTGTTGTAGCTATATGTCATTTTGATTGGCTTTGTAGCCGTAAATACGGAACTGTCTGGTACCACCCGGCAAGTTCTAGGTTTTATCTAACCTCTTTCATCCTTTGTCAGTTTCAGGGAAAATTGACCGACACACTTCCGGATTCAGCCACGTGTGTTAAGCCGCCTAATTCGGCTTGTTGTGTGCTTGGCGTGAGGTGCTGATTTTACGTCAATATGAGGTGTACCAATGCAAGCATGGGGGAGTGGTGTAGCCATGCCCACACGAACTCAACCGACAAGTACCCAACGTAGCCTTTGCGGAGCAATATGCACACCTTCCTCAACCACAACAAAGTGTGTCTATCATTGGAGGATATGCTGCAAGGAACATGCAAAATATTGCGGTCATCCAATCCAATGCAAATCAAATGGGTGAAGGGAACGCGAACATCACTTTTGAGCTAGGTCGCTTTCACTTAGCACCGCCGAGCAATTCATAGGAGGACCGGTGCAAACTTATTATGAGCAAGGATACAATAGCCAAGACTACCAATACCAACCGCCGGCGGAAGATTAAGAGAGGAGATGCTTGCTTCTTTTACTTTGGTTGATTTTTCCTTTTCTTTATTTTTCAACTTGTGTGCGTCTATGTATGCATAGTATTTTCTCGTTTTTATTATTTTCAGCATGTGTGTTAGTTTTAATTTTATCATGAATAAAATCACCATCATGTTTTTACCTTTGGCAAAGATAGAAAGTTTCGCCATGTTGATATATGATAATAGTTGCCGCTTTGCTCATCTTTGTACTTGTTTTATGCATGATTAAGCTAATGCTCTCTTAAAGTACAAATCTGAAATTAATCTAAATGCTAGCTTAATCCTTTGCGGAGGTTATGATAAAGATGAGACCCATAGTTTTTCTTATGCTCTCAATTTTTGGATGGGTTAAAAATGATTTATTTTTGTTCTTAAAATTAATGCTAACCTTGTCATTAACACAACTTGCATGTTGCTCTACCTATCCAAAGCCTTATATTTATTTGAGTGGAAAAACTTAGCATACGGGATTTATTTTTTGGGTGAATTAATTCAAGGCTTGATTTCTCTAGCCCGAGACTAAGAAGCTGGTCATTCCGTTTTTGTGTACATATCTTATTGCTAGCCTTTCTATCCGTGCATTCCGAATCTCCACATCGGAAATTTCACAAACCTCGCCGGATATCCACCCTTAATACCGAAAATATCATCTTTGTGTTTACCTCCTTGACCACAACCTATCATGTGAGTATGGATCGTCAACTCAAGGAAGATTGCAAGATGGTGCCAAGATTGAAGATTTCAAGTATCTCTCCAAAGGAAAATATATTTTTGGTTCCTACCTTATCTCTATTACCTCTTTGCCCGGGGATGAGCACATGTCTAAGCATGGGGCGAAGGTAGGTACAATGCAATTTATAGTTCAAGGGTAGTCATAAAAAAATATAGAAAGAAAAAGAGAAGAGAAAAAAAGAGATAAAGAAAAAAATATATAATTATGAGAAAGAAAAAGAAATGAGTATGTATAAAAATAAAATAAATTGAACTCCCCGCGTTCTCTAAATGCATTAGAAATTTCAAAAACCTTCAAGATCAAGATCCAAACTCATATTTCAAACCATGTTCAATCCGATAATGAGGACTTCCTTTGTGCCTTGGGATCACTCTTTGCCATTTGCACATTTCCACCTATCTCGAATTGTGTATTTTTCTTTCCCCTCCTTGAATCAACATTATTTTCCAATGACCTTTTTGACTAGTCTCGGTAAGACCATGAGAAGCTTGTCTTGTTTTGATAATATCTCAATAATAATAACTTGGTAGGACTAGAGTTTTCCCCAAAAGCTCCATACAAAGCCTACCACTTATATATGTTTTTGAGATGGGAAAGGAGTAGAATAAATAGGCTTGAGAGGCATGATGAGATGAGAGTTCATGAGCAAGATGCAAGGTGGTTTAATTTTTTGAACTTAGTTTAGCTCTTTTTTATCTCATTTTTTATTTCAAAATTTCGGCGATCCATTTAAATTTTGGGAGCATGTTTAAATACTTGTGGGAGAGCTTAATTGATATCCACCCTCCGTAGGGATGAAGGCTAGTACACTACGTAACTCTAACGAAATAATATTTTGAGAGCATTATGTTTTCTCGGGTATGATCAAGTGCGGGGTTTAAACAATGAAGGGCAACACCGATATCCATTGAAGGCTTACTCGAGGACGAGCAAGGTTTAAGCATGGGGGAGCAATTGACGGTGAATTTCGGTCAACCTAGCCATGAGTTTACCTTCGGTGTTGGCATCAATTTAATATCTTATCCATTGGTACTAACCCCCTTGATATAACAAGTTTGCTCATGCATGTCGTTTTTTGAGTTTATTTTTTTATGCGGGACATTAGCGCTAAATGCAAGACTTCTAGGTAAAGTTCATCAAGCACCTCGTGAGAAGATCATGAAGCCCGGCACAATTCAAGATAACAAGTGAACATGACTCCAAGTGGCCCAAGGACCGAACCGTGAAGGTAGAAAACTCTAAGGACCTCGACGGAAAATGTTGATGCTTGTGCGACAAGGAGCCTTATCCAAACTGCGAATAAAATGGCGCCAAGGGCCCATATGCGAAGGGTGAAGGTTCCGGAAGACACGAGAAGCATTACGACGAAGGAGGCCGCGAACCTTGCGAGGAATATCATGTCGGAGTTCCAAGAGCTTGGATCAACATCAAGGTAGGATTCCGGTGATGATCTTGTCCATGTATCGTTTACTATGTTGAATTTACAAATTGCAATCCGATTATTAGTGATCATGTGCTTTCTCTACAACTTTGTCTTCATTTGGGTTTTCTTCCTTCCCGGTCTATTATCGAGATAGATCGCATAGGGTGTTCTTGTAGTCGTGGTGGCTAGAGGTGCATACCGACCTACCAAACATTTTCATCCCGTCCTTTGGACTCACCCTAGGCCAACCCGCACGAATAGGGGCGTGTCGTGACAGGACGAAGGTACCAAAAGGCGGTCGTCTTTGGAGTTGGAACGGAAACCATTGTTTAAATAGGCCTTTTATGAGATTCAATTTGCTATCTTCTTCTTTGGTTGGAACTTCAATAAGAGCTCGATCCAATCACTATAGATTGGTTTTACCTCCCCCTCTCTATATTTTGCTACCTCTCGGTGTTTCTTAGGTTAGATGAGTTTTTGATGTTTTCTTAGATTAGATGCAAAAGCAATCCTTTTGAAGCTTAAGTGTTCTCGGCTTTATTAGATTGATTCTTGCATCGCACATTGTTCCACGGATTCGATACCTTGGGTTCACACTTGAGGGAAGAAGGGTCCCTTGACTATGATGAAGGTTTTGTCCGCTTGCAAATCCAAACGAACATTGATACACATATTAACCATCAACAATCTTCACACTAAAAAAGGGGGATTGAACCGACGCACGAATGGGGTGGGTCGGCCGTCCCGGGCCGACCGACCTAGGAACACTTCGGCCCGGTTCGGTCGCCCCTTCCTCCATGTGGGTCCTCTCATCATTTTGGACTTAAACCCCTTTAATTGTCACTACAAGAAAAACGCCGACTAGTGATGCAAAAAAGGTCGTTTCTCGTCATAAACCGCGATAAATGACGTCGGTTGTTACGAAAACGAGACGTCATTAATCGAGCGTCACAAACCGCAATTAACGACAAGACCTTATTTCCCGGCGTCATGAGTTTAATGACACATATAAAATCGTAACACAAAGGCATCATAAGGTACCTGCCACATGGCACCAAAATCTGATGTGGCACGGCGTTTTGTGACAAACCGTTTCGTCATTAAGTGAATTCAGCCCATATTTTGACAGGCCAAGGTCCAAATACCTTGTCGTCACAAATTGAATTTGGCCCACTTAAGATTAAGCTGAGCCCAATGTTTCTTTCGTCATAAATTGGTTTTAGGCCTTATCAAGGTTGGATGGAGCCCAATATTGTTTGCGTCATAGAATGTTTAAGGCCTATTTATGGTCGGATGGAGCCCAATAGTTGTTGTCGTCATAGACACTTTTAGGCCTAATTTTGGTTGGACCGACCCAATAATCGAGGTCGTCATAGAATGTTTTAGGCCTTGTTTTAGTATAGCCAAGCCCAATATTTGCATTCGTCATTAATTTGTTTTGGGTCCAGTACGGGTTGGATAGAGTTCAATATTCGATGACGTCATAAAATGATCATGACCCAACTGATATTGGACCCAGCCCACCATTTGCTGACGTCATTTTTGATATGGCTCATTTTATTAATAAATCGTTTTTGAATTCATAAAAAAATAATGGGCCGATGGGGCAAGCCCACATATTTTTTCCTCGTTATTTTGGGCTGCATTCCAGGTTGCGCTTAATTAAATATAATTCAATCTCATATTACATGCTAATCAATTACGTAATAGACATCACGGATAATATTTCCATACCACCGGTACCAATCAATGTTTCGGATCACACATGAGACATTATTATCAATGAACACCGAACAACCACAAGCGGATTGTAAGTAGGAGCTCACAAACCAATACACATGATATCTCCATGCTCACAAATAAAACCGGTATTGAAATAGAACCCACTAAGATAACATAGCTCCATACTCACAAACCAAGACAACTAGTTGGGAGGATACAAGCAGAAGACTAAGAAACACAGTGGCATTACCCAAGGCGCGAGCTTAGCAAGTTGACGAAGGAGGGTCTCTTTAATTTCTACTTGTTTCTTCAACCTCTCAATCTCATCGATCCGCACTTTCATTGCTACATCGATGCTTCGCCTTGATCTTCAAGTCCGTCAAAACTTGGTCCCGATCAACAAAGATTTCACCAAGGTCGGCGGCTACATCGAGCCCTCCCAACAAAACTTGAGGTCTTGAGCATGTAGCGAAAGCCGGATAATCTCAAGGCATGTAATTAATGAATGGCTTTGACTTCACATTGGAGTGACATTTGAGCCTAAAAATGAAGGAGAAGTCAAACTTGAACCTTAGACGAAGCAAGCAAATAAACTTAAGAATAATCCTAGGAATAAAGTAGCGGGATTATCTTGCGTTCGTTACATACCACGACATGTGATTGAATCTCGGCAATGCAAGAGTGGGATGCTAGGCCCCGCACAAAGAGTTACAAATCGAGAACTCGGATCTAGAGGGGTCAAGGTAAGAGACGGATCTAAAATCTAAGACAATAAAGAAAGTAAATTACTTTCTACGCATGGCTCATCAATTAAGTTGTGCTACAAATAAGTAATTACATCTAGAGCGGCCAAGGTAAGAGAAGAATCTCGAATCTAACACAATACACAAAGCAATTTACTTTCAATGCATGGCTCATCGATTAACTTGTGTTCCAAATCGTTGATCGCAGCTAGAGCGCCAAAGTTAAAAGAAGAATCTCGAACTAACACAATACACGAAGCAATTTAGATTTTAAGCCAACGAAAATACTACTAGGGGACTAGAAAGAAAAGGAAATGAGATTCTCACTTGTGAAGCTCCAAGATTCGGGGGCCCATGGATTGAGGGGGCATCGGGAGCCGGTGCTTGCACTTTATCCTCGCTCAACCGCTCGGCTTGGCCGGCACAACGGACACAAGCGGAACACCGATATCCGTCACTCACCATTTGCCGAGATACCCCTCCCCTCTACCGAAGCGACGGCGAGGTCGGACCGCCACCGCGGATCTTGCCGAGCGAGTGATGCTTTTTGGAAATGGAAGGCGGGAGTTTAGTGGCACAACGCGGTAGCTAGCAATGGAGTAGAGTATTTATTATTTTGGGGCGGAGAGGGAATACCAAATTTGAAAATCCCGCTTTTGACTTCCCGACCGCGAAATAAAAATTTGGTAAGCCGCACTTGCTTCGGGGCCACTAACAAGTGAGGCCGTGCAATGGCGACCCATATTGTCGGCGAGTTTGGGTGGGTGTTGGTATTTGTTAAGCCTATAGAAATATTATGATGGATAATCCGCAAGCGCACGGATATCGGTGAGCACTTCACCCGGAAGAGGGTTTTAAATATCGAATCCACAGGAAGAAAGGTAGAGAGAGTGGTCTCGAGGTATATAACTAATCCCCGAAAAGCTATCGAGGAACTTGACAGAAAGAAAGGTAGGGAAAACTTTAGGATAATCTAGTCCTTACTCGCATAAGCTATGCATTAATGTTCTTATGGGGAGATTGCTCGAAGACACACTTAGGAAAAGGAGCTTCCCGACATTCTATAGGGGAGTTCTACGGTTTCTATAGACGGGAAGTGGACTGCAAAGGACGGACGGGAACAAGGTCACTTCCCACTTCGCCACACGATTCGGAATATAGAAGGTATTCATGAGATAGCTAGTCTAAGCACCACACTTACACTAAACATACAAATTTAACTCAAGAGCTACAGGAATTAAAGTACTCAAAAGAGTTATGAACCATAAGAACAATAATAACAATGTTACTTACTTGATTATGAAGTTGATCCTTTCCATAAGGTTTCAAGATCGAGCTCCAATGGAGTCCGATCCCGCAGGGAAGAAGATGAATAGGAGACACCGACATGTCCGAGCCTTCCTTCTTCTCCACCTCCGCCGCGCTCTAATGCTCTCGAATGAGATTAGCCGGATCTAATTAGACCATGGCTCTAATCTCTCAACTTGATACAACTCTCCAACTCTAATTCTAATCTAGAGCTCTAATCTCAAATGGGCATTTGTGATTAGAATGAATTGGATGCCCGCCCGGGGTCGTGGGGCTGCTTATACGAACTCCGAGGGGGTACCGTGCGCCGTAGGATCAAACCGATCTAAACAAGTGGTTTAGATTGATCCTAGGAGGCGGTGGAGGAAGCTTCCGGAAGATGGGCCGAAATGGGCCCTATAGCAAGCCGGTCGGCCCCCTCATGGGGCCGGTTGGTTTCGGTGGTGGAAGTCCGGTCCATCTTTGGTGGGTGCGTGCGCGTTGTCGTGCCCTTTCCGAAAAACTATAATGAGGAAGTTATGCCCGTTTTACCGAACCCCGCTCTCGCGACCGATATCTTCCGATTCGAAGTCCGCATATGGAAAAAGATATATCCGTTTCGATCATCTCGTCAAGGACTTTGCAATGTTGCACTTTAATTCTTCATTTTAGATACTTCTAGGTTGCTCTTTTGTAGGAGTTGGATCGGAGTACGATTGGGACACGTCTTGGAGTCATATGACTTGATAATTCTCACCGTTTTCCCGTTTAGTCCTTGCAAATCATAACTTCACCAAAACTAATGGAATTTATTAGTAGAAAACCCCTAAGTCCATATTGATATTCATTTTATGCCCTTTTCTTTATTTAGTTGACAAGTTAAAGTATACATTAATATGTGTAGGATCGGGAGTTGCTTTGCAACGCTTTCACACCTCAAAAGTTCTATGGTTTTCAAAAACCAATTCTCCTCAACAAGATTCCTCTCTCTTACCTTCAACCTTTAAGCATATCCTTTTCATAAATCTTGAGCAAATAAAAGATAGAACAATCAAGTCAAGCAAGATATCTCAAATTCTTTGATCGGCTATCATCCCGGGGTTTTGCACATTTTTCGGATAAAACTCGGAGATCCCGTGTATGACTTCTCAAGAATGGAGTCACACTTGGCAAGATATGTATGGATGATAGTGTTGGATGGATGAGGGTGAAAGGTGGTAAGCCTTTTAGCCTAGCTCTTGGACTATATCTCTCCTTCTAAGATTTTTAAGATCCGGGCTTTCCATTCTAGGAGAGGTGGGCTCTACTCGCCCCGGACTTTTGTCCATTTTTTTCTCTCCTTAAAGATGTGGGCTCTACTCGCCCTCGGATACGTGTCCATTATTCATCTCGAAATTTAGTTTTTTAGGGAGGTAGGCCCTACTCGCCAAATATGAAACTTGTCCTTTTCTATCCCTCTCTCGTCTCACTTTTTCCTCTCTTTTCTTTTTTTCTCCTTTTTTTTAATGTATCCCCAGAAACTTTTTGACATTGAGAGAGACATATCCAAGAATTTCATGATCTATTTATTTTAATTTTTTTATGACATGGCTTGTGGCTAGATGGAAGATGCGTACTTCCATGTCAGAAGCAGCATATAGTGAAATGAGAATGATCTTGTTGTGTATGACAAGCTAACACACAGGAACTCATCATGTAAGATTTTTCAAGATTTAAGATAAAACCAGGAATCAAGCATCTCTAGGAAATTGATAAACAACAACTCAACTTTTCATGAATCATCTTTCAAAGCCTAGAATCGCATTAAGCATATACTTGCACGAGTTTTGGGTTTAGAGCAAATTAAGCATTTAAGCTTTAGGAGAATCTAGGTGTGAAAGCTAGTATTTAAGAGGTATTATGGCGGAGCAACTATTCAAAATTTCCAAGCATATATCAAGATCATTATTAAAGAGTAAAGCCAACTAGCAAACTTTAGCATTTTATTCAAACTAAGACTTTTAACTAATACTCAACTAACTAGCTAATATTAAACACCTAGGATAGTGATAATTATCATGATAACTGGAGGTGCTCTCCCCCAAGTCGGATCTTGAAGTTATTCTTGATTCATCCTTGGAAGTTGTTTGCCTTCGAGTCCTTATTAATTTATCCCCGTAAATATTAGTCTCGGACATACCCGAAGGAGCAAATTCTAGGATTATGTTGTGAGCCTTCATGTGCCCACTTCTTTTTTGGTTTTTTCCGAAATGTGTGGACCTTCATGTGCCCACGTATTTTTTCGTGAATTTTTATATGCAAAAGGATGCTCAAACAAAAACATGTGAATGCATTTTTTTATTTTTTATTATTTTTTGGTAAGGAGTCGACTTGTGGGTTAACACCAAAATTTGGTAAGGAGCCTGACTTGTAGGTCCAACTCGGTGAGAAATCCGTCCGGTGGAAGGAAGGTTTCTTCAGATGCATTCGGCAGGAAAATCCGCGGTCGGCTATCTGCTTCCGTTCGGTAAAGGAACTGTTGAGCTGATATTGCGGGGTTGTACGATGACGTGGCCCGAGCGGAAGGACGAATGGATGGATAAGCGATTGAGCTTAGAGATAAATTAGGTATCAAATCCATTCGAGGTCGTGCTTGGCAGGGTATAAATATGAACCCTGAATGTATGTAACAGATATACGTAATCATTCTCAATACAAACCGGCTTTACGCCAAACCCTAGAGTCCATTTGTCGTGTCGTCGAGTTCTTCGAGAGGGTTCATCGATCCGTCGGCCTCCGTGAGTACCGGCAACCTTGTGTGATATCTAGTATCATGCGGTGGATTTAGATCTGATGCAAGTAGTCTTGTTACCATGCTTAGTGTCATGCGGTAGATTCAAGCTTGGTTCAAGAGGGTTTCTTGTTAGGTCATGAGCCATGCGGTAGGCTAAGATCTAGCTTGAAGCTAGTTATCGGCTCTATTGGATTTTGGCAAGATTCAATAGATTCATTAAGTTACCCTGTGTTGCTTTGAGTTTTGCTTTATGTTTAAATTCATGTAACACCTTTTGCCCAATCTAGATGGGTTTGGATCGGCTTCATCTCTTTTGATGATCCTTATGCGAGTCAAGTTCGTGCCTTTGGTTAATTTAACACGTGGATCACATGCTCTTTGATAGCCGAAACCGAATCGATCTAGGTTGTCACATGTTGCGGGTTCAAGATTGCCAAAGTTTGTATAAATCTTGAAAGAACCGAGTATCACGCGGTAGATGCGAGTTTTTGGGTTGCCTTGGAGCTAATCATCCGGTGGATTAGATTTCAAATCAATCCGATAGATTTATCTTGCTTGGTAATGTTCGTTCCTTCTTCATGGATCCCGAATCGGTACTGTTCGACCGTGTTCGATTATGCTCTTCATGAGTAAAACACATGCATAATTTATGCTTTAAATAATGTATGCTTTTAGCTTTCCATATTTAGATTGTATCATGCGGTGGATAGATCTATTTGTGGAAAGTGGCATGATCCCAAGCAAGTTGTATCATGCGGTGGATAGATTCGCTTGGTATCGTACCCGACGGGTTTTAAAGTACGGACATGCGGTAGACTAGTGCTTTGGATCTATGCATGCTTGTTTATTACATATCTATGCTCGTGCTTTTACTTTATTTAATGTTGATCACCACGAGGATCGGTCACGTTCTTGCGCACATGCATCTTTGTCCAAACAAAGACCGATCGTCGTCATGCTTACGTCATCCATTCGGCTATGTTACTTTTTCCTTTTAGAAGCTCCCTAATGGTTTCGGTTTGTTGGCGTATAGCTTTCCATAGCTATATGTCATCTCATTTGGCTTTATAGCCGCAAATATGGAACCGTGCGGTACCACCCGGCAAGTTCCAAGCTTTGGAATTTAACTAATTTGTCTTTTTGTTATTTTTCCGGAAAAATTGACTAGCACGTCTTGTGATCTCTCGCACGTGTCAAGCCGGCTTGTTCGGCTTTTGCCGTGTGCTTGGCGCTAGGTGCACATTTTGCGTCAACACACTTTTTGGCGCGCCCGGTGGGACCACGGCCGAAAATCAAGATGCTCGACATCGATGACATCATGGATGTCAACATCGAAGACCTCTCTCTCGAACAACGACAACGGTACGCAGGATGTCGTGGACCAATTCCAACAAAAGTGCTTGCTATCATTCAAGAAAAACGGGAGCGGCGTCCCGTACTTGAAAAATGAGATGCCCGGGGTGTTGTTGCCGGGGGGAAAGTGACGCTACAACCCGGCGGGAGAGGGAGGAATGCATGCAAGCGTTCCGAGATACCGCGGACCACGTCCTAAGCGAGCACCACGCAGCTTTCTCGGGTGCGTTCAAACAAATGATGGTGGGCGTCTTCGATCCAGGCATGGAGCGGTGTGTTCAATAAGACACCCATTCAAGGAGGCACCGTAGAGATGGGCGAGTCCAGTTCTCAACCGCCATTGCGAGCCGGCCCGGCCCGGCCTCCTCCTCACAGCGCTGGGAGCCAAGCTTTCCAGCCTCCTCCACAAGGTGCTGGGGGTCAGCCAGTTCAGCCCCCCACCGCAGCCGCAGGAGGGCGACCGGTCCGGCCACCACCGCGGGGGCGGCACGGGTCAACTCGCGCAACGGCCGAACCCGTACCAACCCATGTACGGGGAGCGCGGCATTTGGCTCGCCGGGGGCCCCACTTGCTTCCGGCTACGAGATTGCTCCGGCCGACGCGGGCCGCGAGAGGATTTTATACGGCGGAGGCTACCACGAGGTGGGGAACTACGGAGCCATCGATGCTCTCCCGAATCCGGGTTACGGACCCGGTGCGGGCGTGCGGGAGGACGATATGCCGGCGCGGAAGATGGCCGATTTGATGCGAATCAATTCGGCCTCAAGCCAAAAATGCAAGGACCCACCTACATGCCGCCGTTCCCGGAGTGGTATTACAATGTGATCCCGCCGCCAAGGGTAAACCTCCGACGGAATTTACAAAGTTTTCCGGGCGGGATGACACGAGCACGGTGGAACATATTGCTCGCTACACGATGCGGCTTGGAGAGTGCTCATCCGAAGAAGCGTTCGCAGTCGGATACTTCCCCGCGTCACCGACGGGTGCGGCGTTCCGGTGGTTGTCATCTTTGCCCCCTCGATCGGTTAGCACATGGAAGGAGCTAGAACGAAAATTCCACGCCCACTATTTCGGCGGCGGCACGGAAAAGAAGCCGATTGACCTCGCTACCCCGAAGCGAGAGACACGGTGAGACGCCCTTGGAGTTCCTCGGGAGGTTCGGGGAAGTTAAGGGCATGTGCTTTTCGCTCAATCGCCGGATGACCGGTTGGCCGACATGGATGTTGCCGGGATGCGCGTCGGCCGTGCGTGAAAAGTCTGTTCGGCATGGAGTTCGACAACCCGGGCCAAGCTGTCCCAAAAGCGTCGTTGATGAGCAACCAAGCCTACGGTTTCAAGAAAGATGCAAGGTTCGAGCAAACGCGCATGACGTAGCGGATATTTACAATCGGTTCCTAGAAAAAGCCGACCGGATGGAGGATTCGATGATGACCGGGACGTGGCTACGGCCGAAATCATGTGGTGAAAAGAGCCATTGACCATGAATCGGCCGGGTCAAACGGACCAAAGGCACCTACAATTTTGACATCACTAAAGCCGATAAGCTATTTGAGCTCTTGGTGAAGGAAGGCCGAATCAAATTGCACGAAGGGCATTCCATGCTTCGGCCCGATGGAGTAAAGGAGAAACGTTACCGTGGCTTCCATGACGGAACTCGCACTCCATCAACGATTGAGGGTCTTCGGGATGAGGATCCGGAGAGCCATCCGGAGGGGTACCTCAAGTTTGATAACAAGATGAAGCCGGATGGCCACCCTTTTCCTAAAAACATGGTAGGCTTTTCCATCAACATGGTGATAGGCGAGGAGAAGGGCAAGGTCAAAGTCTTGACCTCGGCTAGGGCAAGGTAGGATGGAGCAAGGTAGACCCGAACGTCAAGTGACCTTGGAACGGTGCATGGTGAAGCCCCACGCGTTCTCAAGAGCCATGTCGAGATCGGGGAATCATCCGGGGCCAAACCCGGGGTAACCACGCGCATCCTCCTCAATAAGTGGCGGCGCCGGCTGGAGAAAGAGCGCTACCGAGAAACGGAAGTACGAGGAGGAGAGGGCGCGGGGCCGAAGAGGAAGCACGCGAGAAGAGATGCGGAGCAATATACACGCGAGCAATATACAATGACGTACACCACTTTCGGGAAGCTTGGCATGGGCCCCGGTGATTTGACACCTACAAGCATAATGCCGAACGATTTCGGCGGGAATCCTTCGGACACCAAGGGATGCGCTCACGTGGATCGATGATCGGGTCTAAAACACGCTCACAACCTTCTTTGTTATCGAAGGTAAAGGAGCCTACGGCCTACTACTTGGACGGGGCCGGATTCACGCCAATTCTTCGTGTCCCATCTACCATGCATCGGCGGCTCATCCAATGGGTGGATGATGATATTGAGGTGGTCCAAGCGATAATTCCGTGAGCGTTGCAAATGTGGAACCGGCTTTTTGGGAGTATCAAGGCATTGATTGTTTCTCGGGAAAAGAGCGGGGCGAAGGTCTCGTTGAGCTGTCGGCGGCGATCAACGGCCGATTCAAGCAGTCGGCTCTTATAGCAATTTTTAATGGATAACCCCGTCGATGGTACTGATGGCAAATTGGGGCGAGGATTCATGTCGGCCGATAAATTAGAAGAAGTTGACATTGGAAGCGGTGACAAACCAAGGCCGACATTCATCAGCGCAAACTTGCAATCAGGCTTCAGGGAGGAGTTAATCAAGCTACTCAAGGAATATAAAGATTGCTTCGCCGGGATTATTCGGAGATGCACGGACCGGACCGTTCCATTGTTGAGCATCGGTTGCCAATCAAATCTGGTTTCAAACCATACAAGCAACCGCCCCGGAAAATCTACAAGGATGAGGTATTGGCCGATGTGAAGAAAGAAGTTGAAAGATTACTTGATGCAAACTTCGTTCGGCCATGCAGATATGCGGAGTGGATTTCTAATATTGTCCCTGTTTACAAGAAGAATGAAAAGATGAGGGTCCGCATAGATTTCGGGGATTTGAACAGAGCTACTCCGATGGATGGTTACCGCATGCACCGTTGCTGATTTGTTGGTTGACGCCGCCGCTTGGGCACAAAGTTATCGAGTTTCATGGATGGCAATGCTTGGATACAACCAAATTTTTATGGCAATAGAAGATATATCAAAGACGGCCTTCGGATGTCCTGGTCATATAGGCTTTGTTTGAATGGATAGTTATGACATTTGGGTTGAAAAATGCCGGTGCAACTTATCGGCGGGCCATGAATTACATCTTTCACGAGCCGATCGACAAAGTTGTTGAAATTTACATTGATGATGTCGTGATCAAGTCCCTAAGTCATGACACACATTTGGAAGATGTGAAAAGGACCTTGGAGTGCACCCGAAAGCATGGTTTGAAGATGAATCCAAACAAATGCGCTTTTAGGGTATCAGTGGAGAATTCTTGGGATTTTTGGTCCACAAAGGGGGATTGAAGTTGGCAAGAAGAGCATGAAGGCCATTGATGAAGTTGTCCCTCCAACTAATCTCAAGGAGTAGCAATCACCGCTCGGCAAGTTTAATTTCGTAAGGAGATTCATTTCAAATCTGTCCCGAAGGTTTTGCCGTTTTCTCCATTGCTAAAACTAAAGAAAGATCGAAGTTCACATGGGGCGACGAACAACAAAAGGCTTTTGACAAGATCAAGCAATATATGAAGGAGCCACCGATCTTGGTCCCTACTCGGTTGGATAAGCCTTTCAAGTTGTACGTGGCGGCCGATACCCAAATCATTGGATCGGCCCTTATTCAAGAATTCGAAGGAAAGGAGCGGGTAGTAGCATATCTTGGCTGAAAATTACTTGATCCCGAGACCGGGTATTCGAGTGCGAGAAAAGGCGTGCACGTACAAAGTTTCGACACTACTTGTTGAATGTCGAATGCACTGTATATTCCAGGTTTGATGTAATAAAACATATGTTATCTATGCCAATTTTGAATGGCAGGATTGGCAAATGGATCTTGGCTTTATCAGAATTTGAGTTAAAGTTCGAATCGGCAAAAGCTATTAAAGGTCAGATCATTGCCGATTTTATAACTGAACATCGTGATCCGTCAATTGATTTGCTTGAAATTACTCCTTGGGCTTTATTTTTTGACGGATCATCATGTGGCAAAGGTGGGGGAGTAGGGATTCTACTAATTTCGCCTAGAGGTGAGATGTTTGAGTTTGCCATCCCTATACAGCCCACTGTTACGAACAATCAGGCTGAATACGAGGCATTGCTTCGGGGGCTTCAATATTTGAGAGAAGTCGGGACCGTTTCGGTTGAGGTTTATGGAGATTCAGAGTTGGTGATCGGGTAGTCAAACGGCCAATACGAATGCAAAAGTGAAGCGGCGAGGAGTTACTACGAAGAATGCGGGGAAATCTTGAAGAGCTTCCCGTTGGTGACTCTACAGCATATTCCTAGGGAGCATAACGAGGAAGCGAACAGGTTGGCTCAGAGCGCCTCTGGTTACAAAGAGAGTCAAGAAGCGTTTGCTGCAGACATATGTGCACTGGGAACGGATCTTGCGGAGGATGAGTGGAGAAAAGAGATTGTTGACTATTTGAAAGATCCATCCCGAAAGGTCTCTAGGAAGCTCAGGTATAAGGCCATAAAATTCGTTCTTCTGGATGACAATTTGTTTTATAAATCATTAGATGGGGTGTTGTTACGATTCACCCGGGTCCGAAGAAGCCAAAAAGATGATGAGTGAAGTGCATGATGGGATATGTGGAGCACACCAATCGGCCTACCGCATGAAATGGGTTATCGGGCAAGTGGGTGCTTTTGGCCGATGATATTAGAGGATTGCTTTGAGTATTACAAGGGATGTCAAGACTGCCGAGAGGTTTGGAAATATTCAAAGGGTCCCCTCGTCGGCATTAAATCCCATTATCAAGCCATGGCCATTCAGGGGCTGGGGTATAGACTTGATTGGCCAGATTAATCCACCATCTAGCAAGGGGCATAAGTTTGTGCTTTTGGCTACAGATTATTTCACTAAATGGGTCGAGGCAATTCCACTGAAGAAGGTGACGTCGGAAAACATGGTTGAATTTGTCAAGGAGCACATCATCTATCGGTTTGGAATCCCTCAGACAATCACAACTGATCAAGGGGCCCAATTCGTGTCCCTGGAGTTCAGGGAGTTTGCCGAAAGCATGGGAATCAAATTGTTTAATTCTTCTCCCTATTATGCCCAAGCTAATGGTCAGGCAGAGGCTTCTAATAAGATCATGATCAAGCTTATACAAAAGAAGATCGACCGGAAGCGGGGAGTTGGCATTCGGTGCTCGGTGAAGCATTATGGGCTTACCGAATGGCCCCTCATGGAGCTACAAAGACCTCTCCTTATGAATTGGTTTATGGACACCATGCGGTTCTACCTTGGGAGATACAATCGGATACAATCGGATTCAAGGATTGCGGTGGCTTAGTGATGGATGAGCTAGAAGATTTGCACATGATCCGTCTTAGGGCCCCGGAAAACATCGAGAAGAACAAGGCGCGGGTTGCCAAGTATTATAACAAGAAAGTAAAAGTCGGGCAATTTGCGAGAAGGGGATTTGGTTTGGAAAGCGCTATTGCCGATTGGAACCAAATACGGCGAATTCGGCAAATGGTCCCCTAGCGGGAAGGACCCTTTCGCGTGGTCGGATGCGTCCCTGGTAATGCATACATATTGAAAACTTTACTAGGAGAATAATTTTCTGCTGCAATAAATGGGAGATATTTGAAGAAATATTATCCTAGTATTGAAATCGATCGGTGATCACCAGCAGTGGGATTACATGCATCTGATACAGGAATAGCCGACGCTCAAGAACGAGGCCGCCTTTAGAACAAAAATTCACAAACAGAAGGAACGGCCAGTGCCTAGATGCATTGCCCTTAGCACAAAACTACATTACAACTGCTTCTTGCAGGTTTACATCCAACAACCCTGGTGATCAGGACTTCGAGGAGATGGGAAGCGAAAGGCTCGGGGGAAGAAGCGAAAGTATGATTCAATCTTTTCTTTACTTCTTCGGTGCTCCCTCTTCAAGTTGCTCCCGGGACTACCGTGACGGCAACTTGGAATGCACGGGGGTGACCATGATTTCTTTGCCTCCACCAAGTTGTCCCAAGCCGCTTTCGGGTTGTTGTACCTATCGGAGACATCCGAAGCGAGAGGAGCGGTTGTTAGGGGCAAAAATCCGGATGTGGACGCGCGGTCAAGAAGGATTTAGAAACATTTACCTCCCACTAATGCCTCCAAAGCCATGCGACGCTCGCGCTCGGCCGGACATCGAGCGGTGATGTCCCCGAGGTCATGCTCCGGGTGCCGAACGCGGTGGCGCAATTGATGGCCGGTCCTCCGTTCGGGCGTGGCATCCTCTCGCTCGAGGGAAGTATCGAGAGGAGATGTACTCGGGCATGTCCTCGGTCCCAATGATTTCTTTAGGAAGCAAATCAAGGCTGAAAGAGGAAAGGTAGAGGGGAGGTAAAGCGCAAGATCATGTGGGAAAACAAGGAGTAAATCAAGGGAAAACTCACTCTCGAATCGTGCGTTTCTTCGGAGTGCTCGCTCTCTGGGGTTGCTTGCCTTTGTCCATGGCCTTGGGGTTTTTTCCTGCGAGGACGGGGGAGGAAATGAGAAGTGACGGATGAGTGTGCGAGTGGATTTGCGGGGGCATCTCGGCGGACTATTTTATTGACCGAGGGGGTGCATTGGGAGTGATGAGCGGCTAGTGTGCCTTGTTAGAATACCAAGCGGCGGGGTTTTCGTCCCGAATGCGAAGGGTTTTCGTTTGAACAATACTTATGGATTGCGGATTCGAAGATCTTCGCGGATTTTGCGCCAAGGGGGATCTGTTCTCGCGTGTTCGGCTGAAGCTAGTTCCCGAATACGTTTAAGGAAAAACAAGATTCACGGATGCAAACATGGAGAAAATCATCACGGTGCAAGCACGAAATCAAAAGTTCTTTATTTATTGCCGATATCAAACATCACTAATACAATCTAGTCAAAGAGCCCTGTTCAACATAGATTGGGGATGAGTGAGTTCGGCAATGGCGTCGCCGTGGCCATCGAGGCACTCCAAGATGATCTCGATCTCCTCGATGTCTTCGGCGCGCCACCCGGAAGCCGCGCGGCCTGGTGGAGTAGTCGACGTCAGTGTGCGTCGCCATGGCGGCCAGGCCCAAAGTGGTGCCCAAGCGGATGCCATGAGTGGCCACTTCGTCCACGCCGTGCTCCACCGCGACAAGGCGCTCCGCCGGCGTATCTCCGCGGGCGTTCACCTTGTCGACCAAGCTTGCTCCACCGGCATCTCTAGCTGGTTGAGCTCGGCGTCACGGGCTGCAAAGTGCGGGGAAAAAGGGTGATTAGCATCAAAGGACGGATTGGATCAAAGAGTGATTTCGAGCCGTACCGTCGATGGTCTCCGGCGGCCGCTTGCGCCGGTCTTCCCACTCCAATTTGGCTATGCCGGCCTTTTTGGAGACATCCTCCGGCTCGCGGCCGGGCCACCTCCGGCTCCGCCTTGAAGCGGAGAGCGTAAACTTCCCCGTAGGGCACGGGGGGAGTGTTGGTCGGACTCCGAGGAGTCGTCCGGTGGGGGCCGACCGGCCGGCGCGGAAGATGGATTCCATTGAATCAACCTTGAAACGAGGATGATCGTCAAAAAACAAAAGGGGATCAAAGATGAATCGTGAAATAAGAATTGACGATCATTGCCTCCGTGCGCACCGGCGCGGCTCCCCTCCGCCTCATCGGAGGCGCGGCGCGGTTGAGGCCGCGCACCATGCTTATGGGATTTGCGGCGGGCCGGAGAAGAAGACTTGAGATTGGCAAAGATTTGAGAGCTAAAGGCTTGGTGAAGAGCCGGGGGCACCTACGGTTTTCATTTATAGGCCCGGCAAGACGGATCGTGGCCTCGGGTCGTGGCTGCGGATCGTGGCGCATATCCCAAGAAAATCGGAAGGTGGAGAGGTTTCCTTGTCCGGTCCGCCGACGGGTCGTTTGGAGTTCTAGGCCGAGTCATATTCGGTTGACTCGGCTCGGTTGAAAGGAGTCAAAGTGTCGTTCGGGTATTGGCATTTCTTTACCGAATGGGTCGTTCACATTGCATTTAAGGATGTGCGAGAAGAAAAGAGAAAAAAATTGCAAGAGCAAATGTTACAAGAGCGACCTATTCGGTTACACATCGATTGAAACATCTAGATGTTCAAATATTTCGCAATTACGTTGCGGACATTCGATGTTGATTGGCGAAAGTTCTCCATCCGCTCTTGATAATCTTTACGGGCGTCGGACGAGTGGTAAGTTCTGCATCACATTGATTCACCTCAGCTATGGCCGATATTGCTGCCTCTTGGGTCTTTTCTATCAATCCAGGGAGCTCGGCTATTTTCTTGTCATCGGCCTCTATTTCAGCTGACAGACTTCTCAGTTCTGCCTCCAAAGCGGCTTTTCTGGCGATCTTCAATTCACGAGAAGCTTGCAGATTGGCCAATGTATCTTTGTGACTCTCGGTCTGAGATTGTGCCCCCTTCGGGTCTTGTTCGGCTACGGCCCTCTTCGTTCAACAGCTGGGCGGGAGGACACCTTTCTCAGAGCTTGTCTTATGGGCACATAATGAATTTCCAGACCGGAGAGATGGATTCAAGTGAGGCATTGATGTCCTCGGGGATTTCTTGGGCGATGGGTTCAAGCATTTCTTCAAAGCGATCAAGATCTTTGAACCGATCTCGCGCATCTTTTTGCGGCCGAGGCAAAAATCTCCTTGAGCTTTTCTCGCACTTCCTCGACAAGGTTTTAGGTACCCTTTCCCTCGTCTCGGCAATTGGATTGTTCATCATTGGTGGGACCGATGGTGACCGAGCCCGATCCTAAGAGAGTAACATTGCCGAGTTAGGGGTATCGGGAACTAAAAGATAGCGAGGATTAAACGCAAATAAGTACCTCATGTCGATTTCTTGAACTGGAGCGGGGTTTTGTTCGGGGGCGGCCTCCGGAATCACCGGTGAAGAAGATGTTCCGAGCAAAGCTGAAGCTTCGTGTCGAGAGGACAATGATGCGATCTCTGGTAAACTCGAAGCTTCGGCTGGAGAGAAGTTGGATTCGCCTCTGCCGGAGTTGATGTTTCGCTTGACCAATGGGTGATTGAGCCCTTGGAGGACTTGATGGCTACGGTTGGATTGGGAAATTCATCTCCGGCGAGTCCGGTGTTTACGTCCGAGCGGGGGTGATTGAGTCCCCGATGAAGATGAGATTTCCACTTGGACGGGTGGCTCGGCCCCGGGTGGACTTGCTTGTTGAGACAACGGGATGTCCACAAGTTGATCCTCTATTGTTTCTTCGCAAATGCCAAATTAAGAATGAATGCCAGTGTTCATCCTCAAGAAAAAGACAGTAAAGGTCATACCAGTGGATGGAGCATTGGTAGGTTCGAAGGCGAGGATTGCTTGAGTTCTAGTATGAAAATGCATAGGATATGATTTATCAGAAAAAAGAGTAATCCTGTGATCAAGAAAGGAAGAAATTTTACCTCAATAAGGACTTTCTTGATGGTTCTTCTCCTCTTAGCATTTGGAGGGGCAATCAGAGACAAGTCTTGCCTCCTGTCAGCAGTAATGCTGGACAGAGTTGGATCTGTTGTGGCATACCTAGCCATTAACTGGAGCCAGGGTTGGTGATCTGAATCCCAATGCTGAGATCGGGCCTACTGCATTGTAAGAGATCTCCCTGGTCAGAGGGGCAGGCACTGTGTTCTGTGGATAAAAGAAATAAGATCAGGATCATGGTTGGAGGAGGAAATGTCTGAATTAAGGATTAATCATATTACCTCTGAAGTTGGCTGAAAATCAGGCATCAACTCGTACGTAACAAGTGTACGGAGCTCACCGAAAATGTGATCATGGAATTCTTGCCACCGGGAGTTAAAGGTGGGGTGAGCTACTTGTTGTAGGTGTAAAGGGCCGGTGTAAACGGTTGGACCGCATACATACCGAAAGACCCTACTTGGTTTGGGTAAGATCTTTGATTTCCTCTCGAGGCTTGAGAAATTCATGCAAAAATAGCCTTGGGGGCATCTGGCCACATCCAAGTTGCCGAGCCATCATGTTGGGCTGATAGTACTCATAAGTACTGTGGTTTAGCCTCCCTCCACTGAATTCAGCTGAATACATGGGTGGATGATGATGATAAGGATTTCCAGAAATCTTCCATCTTGGCATCCGGCTTCGAAGGAAAACTCATAGGGGAGAGTCAAATTATCATTGTCCGAATAAGGGAGCCGGAGAGGATTTGGGAAACCTTTGAAGAAGAGCTCAAAGAGGTGGCCGACATTCCGCTTGATAAGAACGAGTTGAAGCGGCTTCTCCATAAGTGTGGCATCCTCTCGGTAACTTGGGGTTCCCCTTCATGATGGTTGGATGAAGGGAAGAGCCGGGTGTTCAAATCAACACCAACAATCGATGCATGTGCGGTTGTAGCCACATTTGGACAAACCACCGGGACCGTTGACACATGCTATCCTCCGGCCGGTGTACATTTGGGTGACAGTTTGATGAAGCATGTGGTACACACTTGCCCAAGAGGTATTTCCCAAGAGGAAAGCGATTGCCATTGGCTAGGTGTGAAGCCATTGCAATATGATTCAGGGTAGGCTCATTGGCTTTACCACAGAAGATGAACTCCGCATAGCCACATGTTCAGAAACGCCCTGTATTCAACTTCACCAAGGGGGCCGTCCTTCATATGGTTCAGGATATAATTTTTGTATCCGCTCCCTGGTTTCACCCCTGTTTGTCTTGTGGAACCTTTGAAATCCCAGGGACGAACAGATCCTGTAATGTCAAGGCCGGTAATCATGTACACATCGGCCAGAGTTGGGGACATTGGGCCGTGACCAAAAAGGAAGGCGTTGACGCCATTTGACCAGAAGTGGCAAGCCGCTATCAAGAGGTCTTCATTTTTGGGGGTCTCGGCCAAAGACGACTCTAAACACCGAGCAATACGGAGGGTATCCCGCTTTGGGTCCCGGCACTCTTATCCGCAAGATTTCTTTGGTACCAAGTTCTCCGACCTGCAATTGGGGGCAAGGGCCGGTTCTTGAAAGCATCCCGCCACCGAGGAGGTGTGGTCGAGCCGCTTTGAAGGGGATCCTTTGGGATTCGGTTGCGATAAATTCTCGAGGATCGAGAGGTTCCCACGGGACCAAGGAAGTAGGATGTTGAATTGGCCTCGGTACGGATCGGAAGCTCGGTGGAAAGCTCTCGAGGGAAAGCGGGGAAGAAATTTCGGATAAAAATTGAAAATCCGAATGCCTAATGAAGCTTATGGCGGAGGAATTTACCCGAGCGGCTTGATTTTGAGCCGCCATTGGGGATTTGAGCTCAGAAAAGGCGATCTAGGGTTTGGATCTAGACGAAGACTCCGGCGGATTGCGAAAAGAAAGAACAGGTGTTGAACAGATTCGATTTCAAGACGTTGGTGGCTAGAGTCAATTCCGGAATAAAATCACTTTTATCCCGTAATTGAAGGGGCATGTGTTAACACCAAAATTTGGTAAGGAGTCTGACTTGTGGGTCCAACTCGGTGAGAAATCCGTCCGGCGGAAGGAAGGTTTCTTCAGATGCATTCGGCAGAAAAATCCGCGGTCAGCTATTTGCTTCCGTTCGGCAAAGGAACTGTTGAGCTGATTTTGCGGGATTGTACGGTGACGTGGCCCGAGCGGAAGGACGAATGGATGGATAAGCAATCGAGCTTAGAGATAAATTAGGTATCAAATCCATTCGAGGTCGTGCTTGGCAAGGTATAAATATGAACCCTGAATGTATGTAATAGATATACGTAACCATTCGAATACAAACCGGCTTTACGCCAAACCCCGGAGTCCATTGTCGTGTCGTCGAGTTCTTCGAGAGGGTTCATTGATCCGTCGACCTCCGTGAGTACGGGCAACCTTGTGTCATATCTAGTATCATGCGATGGATTTAGATCTCGATGCAAGTAGTCTTGTTACCATGCTTAGTGTCATGCGGTAGATTCAAGCTTGGTTCAAAAGGGTTTCTTGTTAGGTCATGAGCCATGCGGTAGGCTAAGATCTAGCTTGAAGCTAGTTATCGGCCCTATTGGATTTTGGCAAGATTCAATAGATTCATTAAGTTACCCCGTGTTGCTTTGAGTTTTGCTTTATGTTTAAATTCATGTAACACCTTTTGCCCAATCTAGATGGGTTTGGATCGGCTTCATCTCTTTTGATGATCCTTATGCGAGTCAAGTTCATGCCTTTGGTTAATTTAACACGTGGATCACATGCTCTTTGATAGCCGAAACCGAATCGATCTAGGTTGTCACATGTTGCGGGTTCAAGCTTGCCAAAGTTTGTATAAATCTTGAAAGAACCGAGTATCACGCGGTAGATGCAGGTTTTTGAGTTGCCTTGGAGCTAATTGTTGGGGACGACCCCTAGGGGTCCCCTTTAACAACGGGAAATCCCCACTTAAAACCCGCAACAAAGCCAAACACACTTTGCCTAACCAAGCGAGGATACGGCCCATGCCGCGGGGACCTCAACGGCCCACCAAGGCGGCCCTCTCAAAGATCCCCTCGAGCGAGGCTTCGCCTCGCTCGAGGATGCGCGCCTCCCTCGGGCGGGCTCCGTCCCGTTCGAGGGGGTGCGCTTCCCTCGAGCGAGCTCCGCCTCGCTCGAGGGACCCGCTCCCCCTCGAGCGGGCTCCGCCTCGCTCGAGGGTCCGCCCCGCCCTCGACCGGGGCCCGCCTCGCTCGAGGGCGCCCCGCACGCGTGCGCCTCGCTCCCGTACGCGGGCATTTAACGCCCTAACACCGGCGGGACAGCGCCATCATGCGCCCGGGGCTCACGCCCGTGCCGCCGCACCAACTCCCCGGAGGGAGCCCATCCCCATCCCGTGGGGGGGGGGGGGCGGTGCGACGCGGCCGGTGCCGGTCCCGTGACGCCGGCCGCCCTGCTCCGCTGCGGCTAACGCGCCGAGCCCTCGCGGGGGGCCGGGCGCACCCTCGATTTGCTTTCTTGTGACCTTGCGGGGGTTAGGTGGAGGCGCTAGGCCGGTGGGACGCCATCCCCGCCCCGTTGACGGCATGGGCGCCGCCCCCCGCGCGTACGAACCCCACACCGGGCGCTGTGGCAACGGTCCTGGCGCTACGGAGCGTACGGGAATGGGACGTCGCCTTGACTGTCACTGCGCCTCGTACGGATCGACGTCAGCAGCTCCCTCGAGCCTATCAGAAGACATCACAGCCATCCGCCGCCCTTCTACCCTCGAAGCCACTACTGTTCGGGTACAAGATAGGCCATGATGGCCGGGTCGCTGCAAGGATCGTCCGGACGGCCGCCCACTCTACGACATAGCACGCCACGCCCCTTCACGTAGCTAAATAGCGCGGCGCGCATGTGATTCGCTCCCTCCTTGATCTAAAAAAGGGGGACGAACCCCCCCCGCGAGGGGGAGACGGACACAACACAACGGGAGACAGTCGCGCCACGCACTTGTTCTCCAATTCTCCCACAACATCTTCAGCCACTACACCAGGGACTTGGAAGCCGCGCTTCCTCTCCCGCCTTGCTTGTAGCAGCCCCACTACAGGCACCCCCGGTGCTGAGCAATATAGTGCCTAGAGCACACCCCTGCTGGACGTACGGCCCCCTCGGCCGGAACCAGGATAAACTCTGTGTCTCTTGTTGCTTAGCATCGACCATTGAGGGATAGACCACGGCGCTTATTACGGCTGGTGTCGGGACCACATTCCGCACCGAGCGCTTGGCGCCCACCGTGGGGCAATCGAGCGCCTAAGGTCATTCCACCAACTCCCTCCATGGTGATCCGCACCGAGTACCGCGGTACTCGTTACAACATGGGCGACTCGGACCCCCTCCCCGCCGGGTTCGAAATCCGGTTCGGGGGCCCTAAATTTCCGGGCCACGGGGAACGGCTACCTCATGCGCCTCACCAACCGTGAGGAGCTCCGCGCGCGGCGCCGGGCCGGGTCCGCACCGGCTCCCGCTACGCGCACCATCACGGCGCGGACGCCCGCAAGCGCGGATGCTGCGGGCCCGTCGACGCCACGACGCCGCCGCCGCTGCGGTCGGCGCTCGCGCCGGACACGGTCCGAGCGGCGGTAGGCCGAGCGCGCCACCTCTCGGCACGACATGCCCGCCGCCACAGCAAGCGCCACCCCCGACGGGACGGCGCGCGGTCTTCGGACCGCGCTTTCCCATTGGGCTGCGTAGAGCCACGACGGCCTACAACGCCAACGTCAACACCACGATGCGCAGGGTTCCTCCTGGCCGTCACGTCTTTGTCGCCAGGGACCCCAGCGCCTCAGCCGGTGACGAATCGTCCCTAGGCTCCCTCGACGCGCCGCCACCCGCTAACCTCCACTGGTACGCGGAGTGGGACTTCTCCGGCGTACCGGACTAGTCATGTTCGGCGCTTCCTCGACGCCTCGGACTACTAGTTCGGTCGCTCCGAAGACTCCGGCACGGGAGCTACGACCCCGTGCGGGGAGTGCCGTGTCGTCATTGCCAACGACCCGGCCAACGCCACCGCGCGGCGGGCGCCGGCGACGGAGAGGTCACGCCGCCCCGGGAATCGCTCCGCGCCCCGGCCGCGGGGCCAAGCACTCTCGCCGGGGCCGACGCCGATGCACAAGCGGCCCAGGCCCGCGAGCTCGAGGCTGGGCGGCGAGAGGAATACCGGACGGTGCGGTTGCTCCGCGCCTCAATGGCGGGGGAAGCCTCCGCGCGCGGCGAACGCGAGCGGGAGGGCGGGCGGACGGGCTCGCGACCCCATCAATGCCGACAACCCCGACGCACCTCCGCGGGCAAGCCGGAGCTCGTTGCCGCCGCAACGCCGCCGCGGGCTATGCCGCACCCTCGACCCCGAGGCACGGAACCCGCAACGCGAGGTGCGAGGCCCTCATCGAGCAAGCGGCCGTCCGGCGGGCGAAAGCTCGGCCTCACGCATCCGTCGGCGGGGGGATGCGCGAGGAGGCGAGGGCGCTAAGGGGGGTGAACCCTCGGTCGACGCGGGCGAAGCGGCGGGGGCGACCCGCCAACCCGGCGCGCACCGGCCAAGGAGCGGCTCCTCGACACGCGCGGACGGCCGGACGGTGACGCCCGCAACGTCATCAACGCCGGGTGCACGAGCAAGGCGGACGCGCGGCGGCGGTGGGCTACCACCCTCGACGGGGCGGACGCTACGACGGCGACGAAGACCGCTCTCCGATGCCGGAACCTCCCGGGGACCCGTGTGTTCGGCGGGGAGATCCGCGCGGCGGCCTTCCCCCAACGCTTCCGCCGGCCCTCGACCATCGTCAAGTACATCGGGGAGACGGATCCCCGGTGTGGCTTAATGACTACCGTCTAGCGTGCCGGTGGGCGGGGGCCACCGACGACGAGGTCATCATCCGCAACTTGCCCCCGCACCTCGGCGATGCGGCCGGACATGGCTCGAGCACCCGCCCCCGCAAGCCGGATCCACAAGCCGGGACGACCAAGTCCGCACGTTCGTGGGTAACTTCCGGGGGCACGTACGTGCGCCACGGGAATTCACGGGACCTCCGCTCCTCGCACCCGGAAGCCCGGCAAGTCGCCGCGGGACTTCATACGGCGCTTCTCCAAGAGCTGCACGGAGCTCCCCAGTGTGGCACAATCCGAGATCGTGCACGCCTTCCTCGAGGGCACCACGTGCGGGACCTCGTGCGGGAGGCTGGGATGCGGCCCGCCCGCGGACTCCAACGAGCTGTTCGACATTGCCACCAGCTTCGCCTCAGGAGAGGAGGGCGTGGGGCTGATCTTCGACGGCAAGAAGGGGAAGCGCTCGGATGATGCGCCCGCGGAGGGCAGCAAGTCCAGGGAGCCCCACCGCAAGGACAAGCGGGGCAAGAAGGGAAAGAAGCCGCGCCGCGAGGCGCGCGAGCGAGGGGCGCGACGGCGGTGATGCCGAGGCCCTTGCTGTTGACCCGGCTCGACGGGGCTCTCGGCCGGCCCCTCGAGGTCCGGGGGTGTTTGATGACATGCTTTGAAAAAGCCATGTCCTTATCACAAGGCCCCGAAAACCACACCCTTGAGCAGTGCGATATGCTCAAGAAGTTCTATGGCCGCGCCGCCGCGAAGGAGGCAGAGGCCAAGAAAGACGGAGGAGATGGCGACGCCGGCGGCTTCCCCGCCGTGGAGAACGTGTTCCTCATCTTTGGGGGGCCAACCGTCGACATGTCGACCCGCCAGCGCAAGCGGGAGCGGCACGAGGTCCTCGCCGCGGAGAGGGCGCCTCCATCCTTCCTCAACTGGTCGGAAGACGCCATTACCTTCAACGGGGAAGACCATCCGAACCGAATCCCCAACCCGGCCGCTACCCGCCGGTGGTCGACCCAATCATCGGGAACATGCGGTTCTCGAAAGTCTTGATGGACGGAGGCGGCCGGCCTCAACATCCTCTACGTGCATACGCCGCGCCTGTCGGGGATTGGGTTGGACCAGCTGCGGCCCAGCACGAAGCCGTTCCACGGCGTCGCGCCGGCAAGCAGGTCCAGCCCCTCGTGCGGATCGATGCCGCCGGTTTGGTTCGGCACCGCGAAAAATTTCCGCAAGGAAACACTCACCTTCGAGGTGGTGGGGTTCAAGGGCGCCTACCATGCCATACTTGGGCAGCCCTGCTACGCCAAGTTCATGGCGGTCCCCAACTACACCTACTTGAAGATGAAGATGCCAGGACCGAACGGCGTCATCACCGTAGGCTCGTCCATCGAGCACGCATTCGACTGCGACGTCGAGTGTGTAGAGCACGCAGAAGCACTGGCGCTGGATGAAGCGCTGGTGACCACTTTGGAGAAGATGGTCAACGAAGACCTCGACCCCGCTGCCAAGCACACCGGCACCTTCGAGGCCGCGGAGCAGACCAAGGAGGTCCCCCTCGACCCTTCTGCCCCCGAGGGCAAGGCGTTGAGGGTCAGCTCCACCCTCGATCCCAAATAGGAAGTGGTGCTCGTCGACTTCCTCCGTGCCAACGCCGACATCTTCGCGTGGAGCCCCTCGGATATGCCAGGCATCCTGAGGGAGGTCGCCGAGCACTCCCTTGACATCCTGCCTCACGCCCGTGCCGTGCAGCAACGGCTGCGCCGCTTCGACGAGGAGCGCCGACGGGCTATCGGAACGGAGCCGTGGAAGCTTCTAGAGGCCGGGTTCATCAAGGAGGTGTTCCACCCAACGTGGCTAGCAAACCCTGTACTTGTAAAGAAAAAGAATGGGAAGTGGCGGATGTGTATAGACTACACTAGTCTTAATAAAGCATGTCCTAAAGTTCCTTTTCCTTTGCCACGAATTGATCAAATTGTTGACTCAACGGCTGGGTGTGAACTGCTCTGCTTCCTTGATGCCTACTCCGGGTATCATCAAATAAAGATGAAGGAGTCCGACCAGCTCGCGACTTCGTTCATCACGCCGTTCGGGATGTTCTGCTACGTCACGATGCCGTTCGGCCTCCGAAACGCGGGTGCGACATACCAGCGCTGCATGCAGCACGTTTTCGGGGATCACATCGGGCGGACGGTCGAGGCGTACGTAGATGACATCGTCGTAAAGACCAGGAAGGCGGACGACTTGGTTGGCGACCTTGGCATCGCGTTCGGCTGCCTACGGGCCAATGGGGTCAAATTAAACCCCGAAAAGTGTGTCTTTGGAGTGCCGCGGGGCATGCTCCTGGGATACATCGTCTCCCAACGGGGAATCGAGGCCAACCCCGAAAAGGTCGCGGCCCTCGAACGAATGGGTCCGATCCGGGACCTCAAAGGGGTGCAGAAGGTGCTGGGGTGCCTTGCCGCCTTGAGCCGCTTCATCTCGCGGCTCGGCGAAAAGGGCCTCCCCTTTACCGCCTACTCAAGAAGCACGAGCGCTTTTTACGGGACCGCCGAGGCCCAGGATGCGCTCGACAAGCTGAAGGCGTCTCTAACGCATGCCCCGGTCCTCACGCCGCCGCAGGACGGCGAATCCCTGCAGCTCTACGTGGCCGCAACCACCCAGGTGGTCAGCGCC
Organism: Cenchrus americanus; assembly: GCA_947561735.1. NCBI lineage: Eukaryota > Viridiplantae > Streptophyta > Magnoliopsida > Poales > Poaceae > Cenchrus > Cenchrus americanus. The sequence continues at coordinate 123,350,947 of OX387244.1, read as the reverse complement.
GTGATCATGGTGGAACGCGCGGAGGAAGGGCACGCCCTGTCGGTCCAGCGGCCGTCTACTACATCGGCGAGGTCTTGTCGACACCAAGACACGCTACCCCCAAGTCCGAGAAGCTGCCGTATGCGGTGGTCCTCGCGCGGCGCAAGCTCCGCCACTACTTCGAGGCCCACCCCGTCACGGTGGTCTCCTCCTTCCCGGCCGGGGGAGATCATCCGCAACCCCGACGTGGCGGGCGGAATCGCCAAGTGGTCCGTGGAGCCGATGGGCGAGACGCTCGCCTACGCCCCGCGCAAGGCCATCAAGTCCCGGATCCCGGCGGATTTTGTCGGCGAGTGGACGGATACGCGGCGCCACCGCCACGGGTCCAAGCGAGTGCCGGACTGCGGACTTCGAAGGCTCGGTGATGAAAACGGGGGCGGGCGCGGGCCTGCTCTTTGTGTCACCCCTCGGGGAGCACATGCGCTACACGGTGCGCCTCCACTTCCCCGCCTCGAACAATATGGCGGGGTATGAGGCCCTCCTCCGTGGCCTCAAAATCGCCATTGAGTTAGGCATCAAGCGCCTTGATGTACGGGGGGACTCGCAACTCGTGATCGATCAAGTCATGAAGAATGCGAGCTGCCATGATGATAAGATGGAGGCCTACTGCAAGGCCGTGCGAGCCCTCGAAGACAAATTTTACGGCATCGAGCTCAATCACGTGCCACGCCAGTACAACGAGGAGGCGGACGAGCTGGCCAAGATCGCGTCCGGGCGGATCACCGTCCCCCCGAACGTTTTCGCCCGCGACATCGCCCAGCCCTCGGTCGTCCTCGAGCCTCACCCCTCGAGCCACATAGAACCCTCGGGGGCTCCCTCGAATCCAACGGGTGCGGAACCCATGGATGAGGACCCCTCGAACGAGGCGTACGTGCTCTCCCTCCTCGAGGGGTACGGCTCCCACGAGGCCAACGTGATGGACATCGAGCCGGCTCCTGTCAAAGCGGACTGGCGTGATAAATACATCGCTTGGATGGCTCGAGGAGAGCTCCCCTCGGACCAGGCCGCGGCCAGGCGCATCGCCAGGATGGCCAAGTCCTTTGCCCTCGTTGACGGTGAGCTGTACAAGCGCGCTGCCTCCGGCATCTTGCAGCGATGCGTGCCCATCCCCGAGGGGCGCGAACTCCTGCGGGACATCCACGCGGGGATTTGTGGCCATCATGCGGCGCCTCGTACCCTCGTTGGCAATGCGTTCCGCCAAGGATTTTATTGGCCTACCGCGGTCACGGACGCCCGGCGAAATCGTACGCACCGCGAAGGGTGCCGCTTTACGCCCGCAAGTCCAACCTTCCCGCTCACGTCCTGCAAACCATCCCCATAACATGGCCGTTCGCTGTGTGGGGGCTGGACATCGTCGGGCCCCTGCGGAAGGCGCCCGGGGGCTTCACCCACTTGCTGGTCGCGATCGACAAGTTTTCCAAGTGGGTGGAGGTACGCCCCATTACGAATCTCAGGGCGGAGCAAGCGGTGACATTCTTCACCGACATCGTCCACCGCTTCGGAGTACCAAACTCCATCATCACCGACAACGGGTCCCAGTTCATGGGCGGGAAATTCTTGGAGTTTTGCGACAAATTCCACATCCATGTGGATCGGGCACCGTGGCACACCCACGGACCAATGGCCGGGTAGAGCGTGCCAACGGCATGATCCTACAAGGCCTTAAGCCTAGAATTTTAGACCAGCTATACAAATGCGGTCGGAAATGGCTCCAAGAATTACCAAGCAATCGTGTGGAGCCTAAGGACCACCCCAAGCGAGCCACCGGTTCACCCCGTTTTTACTAGTCCATGGCGCGGAGGCCGTCCTCCCCACGGACTTAGAATACAGATCGCCCGGGGTTCGAGGCTACGACGAGGATGCCAACCGGCGAGCCCGCGAAGACTCGCCGGACCGACCTGGACGAGGCACGCCTCGTGGCCTTGATGCATTCCGCGAGGAATCAACGGTCCCTCGGGCGTTACCAAGCACGCAAAATACGCCGACGGGACTTCGGTGAGGGGGACTTGGTCCTAAGGCTACGCCAAGACAACCGGGGACGCCACAAGCTATTGCCTCCATGGGAGGGACCCTACGTCGTGGTGAAGGTACTCAAGCCCGGCACATACAAGGCCGGCCAACGAGGACGGAGAAGAGCTCACCAACGCTTGAAACATCCAACAGCTATGTCGCTTCTACCCCTAGCTAGGATTTCCAAGTATTTTTGTTGTAAAAATCACATGACCAACGCCCTAGTTGGTGACAACCGTGTAAACGCCATAAGTCTAATGAAAAGGGCAACTTGGCTTTCCTCCGAAACCCAAGTTACCCTCGGGGGAGCTACTTGCGGGGGGCATCCCCCCCCCAAAATGGTCCCATTTTTGCGCAAAAACGAAACAACTCACGCGCGCTAAGTTTGTTTTCTACTTCGACCCCGAGCAACGATTCGAACGAGAGCGCGGGCGGCCCGGCGGAAGGAGCGCGCGAGCCGAGATAGCCTACGCCTCCCGCGAGGATACGGCCCTTCTCTCTCGCCTCCAACCCGGCGGGCCGGCCGCGAAAATCGAACTCCCCTAAGTAGAATCTACTCGGGAAGAAGGAGAAACAAAAAAGCGTAATAAAGAAAAGACATCACTTTACATCAAATGTTTATGTCAAGAACAACTTGTTTATTTACAAAGGCCATACGGCCCGGCGTACGATACATAAACAAAAACGGGCCTAGCGCCCGGCGCCGTCTTTCTAGGCAAGGAGGAGCGGCGGCGGCAACAACGTCGGGAAGAGGAACTCCTCGAAGGCTTCAGCGAGCGTCCCGGCGGCGTTGGCGGCGAGCGCGTCCACACGCTCCATCGCTACCTCGTCCTCAACACCGTCAGGGACGACGTAACCCTCCGCCAGCGCCTCGAAGTTGACCTCGTAGTGGGATCGTACCACTCCGAGGGCCTTCTGGACGCCAAGACCCAATGCCGGCGCATCCTTTCGGTGACGTGGCCGCCAAGGGCGCGCAGGCGGCTGGCCAGCGAGCTTCCGGCTTGCGCTTCGCCCTCCTCCACGACCCGGCGGGTCTCGAGGGCCGCGGTGCGCAACTCCCGCAGCTCCTGCTCAGAGGAGTTGTAGGAGGCCTGCAGCGCCTCGGCCCGCTCGGCCGCGTGCCCCAGAGCGGTGCACAAGCCTGGAGTCACCAGGACAAGAAAGAAATCAGAAAAAGGAGTGCGAATTCCCAAACAGAAAACCAACCAAACAGGAGTCAAGCAGCGGCTCACCTTCGACTTGCTTCTTCTCCACCTCGAGGGCACGGCGCTCGGCCTCGACCGCCAGCTCGAGGCCCCCGACGGTCTCGCCCTCGCTCTCCGGAGGGCCGGCTCTCGGTTCGCTCTCGCGATGCCGAGCACTATCAGCTCGCCTTCGACCTTGGAGAACGCGGTGTTCCGCTCCTCCGGCCGACTTCGCGCCGCTTCGCGCACCACGCGCTCTCGCTCTAGCGCCGACCGGGCATCGGCGAGGGTGGCTTGCTCTCCGCCGGAGCCGCCCCTCGGCCCCTTGGCGGGCGGTGCACCCCCGCGGGCGGTCCTCAAAGGCGCGCGAGCGCCGCGGCCTTGGCGTCGAGGGCGGCCTTCAAGTCGTCGGCCTCCTTGGCCCTCTCCCGCGCGCGCGCGCGCCCCTCGCCCGCGCGGCCCGCCGCGCCCCTGCGCCCCCTCGAGTGACGAGCGGAGCCCCCGGTTCTCGCCGCGGACGCCGGCCACCTCCGCCTCCCGGTTGGTCGCCAACGTCCGCATCTTCTCCGTGGTCCGAGCGCGCCCGCCACGCCGCCTCATCACGGTCGACGAGGGCCGTGCGGATCCGCTCGAGGCTAGAGCGACGCGCGCGGGTCTTGCCTCGTGCTCTCGGGGAGTTCATCGCGCAAGACCATGGCTCGGTACGCCAACCAGCCGTCCGAGTCCCGAGGGCGTCGGCGAGCGCGTCGAAGGCGCCGCATCGCTCCCGGACCTGGTGAAGCTCGGCGTTCACCCAATCGAAGGCCCCGTATTTGTCGCGGGCACGGCGCTCGAGCTCCTGTCACCCACAACTCGAAACCCGTAAGCGTCGCGATACAGAGACAACGCGCAAAGATGAGGGAAAGAGGAAAACGGGCAACAACGCCCTACCTGGAAGACGTGCCATGCGGGGCCGCCGTGGACCCTCAGCGCCTCGTTCAGCGCGCGGTCGAGCGTGGCACCGTGGCTGCGGAGCTCCCCCCCCGCGCCCCCTCCGCTCCTCCCCGGGCGTCGGCGAACGCGGGCGGGTCGTCGGCGACTCCCTCCACCGGGCGGAGTGGCCGCGCGAGAAGACGAGGCCTCGGCGCCATGTCCCCGGCCCCCCGCCACCATGTGGCCGTCGCGTCGCCTCACGAGGGCCCCCTCCTGAGACTCCGTGGAGAGCGTGGGGAAGCTCACCCACCGATCCCATCCGCGCGGCGGGGAGTCGTCGTCTGGGACCTCCACTACCTCCGCCCGGGAGCCGCCGGCGGCGCCGGCCCCTAGCGCCGCCTCCGCCGCGCCTCCACTTGCGCCTCCCGTAGTCGCGGGCGCCCGGCGCGGCGTCGCGGCCACCGCCTCCCGCCGTGCCTCGGCGACCATGGGTGCCACCGCGGGCTGCACCCGCTCCGCCTCCTCCACGGCGGCGCCGCGGATCGCGCCTACGTCGCGGCGAGCCTCCGCGGGCTGCGCCCCCCTCCGCCACGACCGCCGCCGTGGGGCTGCGCCCTCCGCCACGGCCGCCGCCGCGTGGCTGCGCCCCCGCCACGGCCGGTGCCGGCCGCTCCTCGGCGACCGCGGCCGCGCCATGGCGGGGGCGATCCGCCGGCCGAGGCCTCGGGGCCTCGGTGCGCGCCGCGAGCTCTCGCCCGCCGCCGCCGTGCTTGCTCCCGCCCGCGGCGCCCTCGACGAGCGCCGCCGGTGGGAATGGCCGCGTCCGCCCTCAACACCTTGGCCGGTGCGAGGGGAGGCACGGTTGGCACCACCCCGCACAAGCACAAACAAAAAGTAGGAATGCCTTATTGCCAAAAAAGCCAAACCGAGCGAAGAGCGAGCCCCTTACCTCGAAGAGGAGAAGGCGCGCTTCCTCTTCCCTCGAGGCCTCGGCGGACGAGGCCCGCGCGGCCGACGCGCCGGTCGCCGCGCCCCACCGGTATCTCCGCCACGCGCACGGGTCCCGCCCCGCGCGCGGGCGCACTTGTGCGCGCGCGCGCCTCCGCGGCGCGCGCGGCCCCCCCCCCCCCCCGCGGCTCGCGCCGCCCCCGTCGTTGATTGCCCGGCGGCGGGCGCCGCCGCGCCCGCCCCGTGCGATGCCGCCCTTGCCGCCGGAGGCCGGCTCCGGCGACGGGGGCGCAGCTCCCACCTATTAGAGGGGCCCCGCCCCTAGCTTCTTCCTCCTCGTCCTCCTCGCAGGACGAGTACTCCTCGGTCTCCCGGCGAGGAGAGCCCCACCGCTCGCGACGCCGGTACTCCTCGCTCCGCCGCTCGCGGTGCCGCCCTCACGCGCTCCCTCTTGCGCGCCGCCCGCTCCTGCTCCCGTTGCTGCGCCGCCCGACCGAGCGCGCGGGAGTCGGGGGTAGGCGGAACGGACTTCGCGGCGGTGAAGTTCACCAGCTGCATGCGAAAACGTCAAAGGCGCGTCGGGGGGCAGAGGCAACACCAAGAACTAAAACGGAATCAAGAATCATACTCACCAGCGGGCCGGTGGGGAGCATCTCGAGCTCCCACGGGGACCGGTCCTGGCGCAGCATCCGGGTGTCGACGGCGTTCCGCGCCCGCGCGTGAGCGCGTACGCCCACTCGAGGGGGGCGGGAGCATCCGCGACCTCGCCGCCGCGACGACGGGTCCGCCTCCTCTGTCATCTCGTAGATGCAGAGCGGCCTCTCCATCAGAGGCACGACCCGCCGGTGGTGGAGGAAGGCGAGAACGCCCGCCGCGGTCAGACCGCGCGTCGCCAGGTTCCTCAGGGCGGCCAGGACCGAGTCCTGCCGCCTCCGATGCTGGGGCGTGGATACCCCGTAGCCCCAGGAGTCGGGCTTCTCCTTGAACACCCGACCGGTGTAGGGGGGGAGGCCGGGCTCGGCGTTGCGCAGGTAGAACCACCCCCGCTCCCAGCCCCCGGCGTTGTTCGTCGTCATGGTGCAGGGGATGTAGTCGTCCTTGAACTGCCCCCGCAGGGCGAGCGACATCCCGCCGGCGCGCACCGCGCGGCGGGTCCTCTCGCTCCGTCGTGGGTTGCGTGAAGAGCTCCGCGCGGAAGAGGTGTATCCGCAGCTCCCGCTTGACCGGGGATCCCTAGATACCCCTCGCGAGACGCCCACGAACGTGGCCGCCCGTGGAAATCGCGTTCGGCGCGAAGTTATGCAACTCCACGCCGTAGTAGTGGCACAGCGCTCGCATGAAGCGGCTCGCCGGCACGGCGAAGCCGCGCTCGTGGAAGCGGACGAAGCTCACCACGTAGCCTTCCGGTGGGTTGGGCGCGCGGTCTCCCGCCGGCGGCACTATCCACTCCGCCGGGCGGCCCTCCTCGTTTGCCGCCAACTGGCCGGCGGTGACCAGCTCGCCAAGGGCCAGCTGGGTCACCGTCGACCGCTCCCAGGCGTACGGGTCGAGGATCGTGAGGGGCGGAGGCGGCGCCATTAGAAAGGACAAGGAATGCGAGAGCGGAAAACAAGGAAAGGAAGAGGAGCTCTAATGGCGAAGGCGCACGATGGCAAGAGCAAACCGAAGGCGAGAGCACAAGGGGCGAGAACGGCGAAATGCTAAGGTAAAAAACCGCCGTTTTTCCCTCCCCCTCGCATTTATAAGCCGCGGGCGAGCTCTCCGGGGCGGACGTCCCGCGCGCATTAACTGCAGGGAATCTTCTTTCTCGCTGACGGGCGGGCCCCACCACGACAGTGGTGGCCACGCCACTGCGAATAAGCCATCATCACGGCGGAGAATAGCAGGGGCCGTGACAGCGGTCATGTCCGCCTGCCCACGCAGCCCACTACGCGCGCGCGCGGCCGCGACACCCGAAAAGCGCGCCCATGACGCGAAATTACAGCCCCGACTGCATAGCATTTAATGGCTCGGTTCCTTGCAAGGTACGCAGAACCCTCGAGCGGCACGAACTCCCCGGCTCGGAGAGTTCCAACCCTCGAAAGGGTTCGGGCGTGAGAAGGTAGCCTCGGGGCCCGTTCGAAACAAAGCGGGCACCGCAAGAACCCATGCCACGTAGAACCCTCGAGCGGCGCGAACCCCCGGCTCGGGAGAGCTCCAACCCTCGAAAGGGTTCGGGCGTGAGAAGGTAGCCTCGGGGCCCGTCTGAAACAAAGCGGGCACCGCAAGCACCCATGCCACGTAAAACCCTCGAGTGGCACGAACCCCTGGCCCAAGACGATGTCAACCCTCTAAAGGGACAGTGGCGTGAGAAGGTCGCCTCGAGGCCCGTTTTGGAACAAAGCGGGCATCGTGAGCACCCATGCCATGTCAGTACATCGATCGGCGCCTCGGGGACCGGCTCGCCTGTGCCCCTCGATGGTCGCAGATGCCAGGTCGGGAGCGCTTAGCCGCCGCCCCGCACGGCCCTACTGATCAGAGGTTCGAAGCCTGACCCTCGACGGGTTCGAACAGGCGCCCCAGATCACAGAGTTAGGGACGACGAAGGCACGCGCATTCGAGCCGTTCCTCGAGCCCGTTGGCTCGAGGGTGCCCCATATGTCGTATTCGAGAGCCAGCGAGGGCAGCTAGCCGGGGGATCCCACCGAGGGAGAGCTTCCGCGCCCTCGGTCCCTATCGAACGAGACCGAGCCCCACCTAGCAAACCCATGCAAGCGCTTCAATGGACGTGTCTCCGGACCACGCAGCCTACCCTTATCAAACGGGGCATGGGCGTCCACTCGAATCGCCCACTAGCGCTCAACGAGGAATCCGCAATTCGCGACCCGCTCGATGGGGGTTGCGGAAACCTCACCCTCCGTCACGCGGAGGGACGGCGAGGGCGCGTTAAAAAACAAGTCGTAGAGCTCTACCCGATCTCCTCGAACGGGCCCGTGCTCGGGGGCTTGACGCACGGCTACACCGCCTTGGATTGCACCCGCCGGAGATAGTGCCGTAGTGCGTGCGTCACCGAAGCTAGCCGAAACATTGCCGATGCCGGTTGAAACATGTACCATGCCCTCTAACCGGCTATCACAGCTAACCCCTACGGGAGCATCCACGCTCCCCGCAGGCTCCGGGGCTAGACCCGCGGGTCCGCTGACGCGGCCCCACGGAAAGCGTTCGCAAGACAAGAAGGGAAGAACGTCCTATCGCAGGGTGCCGCACCGCGGGAGCCTCAATGGCAAACCCACGGATGCTCGGGGGCTACCGTAGGGGACAGCCCCTAGGGGTCCCCTTTAACAACCGGGAAATCCCCACTTAAAACCCGCAACAAAGCCAAACACACTTTGCCTAACCATGCAGGATACGGCCCATGCCGCGGGGACCCCAACGGCCCACCAAGGCGGCCCTCCCAAAGATCCGAAGGATCGGACGGCGACTAGAGAGGGGGGGAGTGAATAGGAGCCGTAAAAATTCTTCCCAAAGAACCCGGCCTATACCCTAGTCAAACCCCGTTCACACACGAGCGATGGATCGAATCACACACCAATCGCCAAGACCACGAGGTTATGGATCAACCTCTAGTCCTAGGAACGATTCCTTGAAGCACAAGCGGAAGCACTAGAAAAAGGAAGGGAGGAATCGAACCAAGAGGCAAAGCGCGAGAGGCTCGCGCACCGTCCGGCCGGCAGGGGGGGATCGTCCGCGATGGCCGCGCGGACCGTCCGCGGCAGGTCCCGCGACCGTCCGCACCCTTGCCGCGGACCGTCCGCCCGAACCGCGACCGTCCGTTAAAGCGAATAGAACCACCGTAACCGACCCGAGAAAACGGACCGTCCGCGAAGACCGGCGGACCGTCCGCGCGGCCACGGACCGTCCGCTACCGAAGCTCGGACCGTCCGCAAACCGCCGCAACGAAAAACCAAAACCAAATCGGATCGAAAGCAAAGCCGAGGAAGAACACGAAGAACACGCCAAGAACACTATACACGCGGACCGTCCGCCCGGCCCTCGCGGACCGTCCGCCAAGCACGAACGAACCGAAAACCGGCCGACCCCGAAAGTCAACACTCCCAATCCATCACCGGATCTCCCTAACGATAGAAGCTGTTGAGACAAGAGTTTGGGGACATGTAAAGCGTCAACCAAGGATGCTATACCCCAAAAATTTCGTCTCCAACTCCCTAAATCATCGGGAATTGCGGATCCTTTGAACACCACCAAAAGCTAGAGCACCAAACGAAAATCCTTGAATCGAAGTGGTTTCCCGGCGTTTGAGGGCACAAGATCAATCACAGAGATGCACTAGACATCCATCCATGTTTCCCTCAAAGAAATCCGGGGAGGAACCCACTCAAATCCGCAGAATCACACCAAGAACAAAGCACCAAAAACAAGCACGAAAATAGCACAAAAAGAGCTCCGAAAAAGCAATAAAAGAAATCCGGGAATAGAAAGATTGGCACAAGATTTAGAGGATGAAATCACTATGAATATCTTGTCCAATCGATTACAAGCCACTCCTAGAAACCAAATCTAAGATGGCAAAAAGCTCCAATCAAAGAGCCACTCTCTCCTCTCTCCCTCTCTCCCAAAGCACTCCAAAATGAAAGAGTACAACAGCCTCTAGCCCAAGAGTTGGCTGAAAATTCAGCCCCCTCCTCCTATATATAGGCCCTCCGGAAAAGACCGAAGTGCCCCTACACTAGGAGTACAACACAAGCCCTCACAGGGGGTTTTGGTCCACACATGAAGTTCACCATCGGACGGCCGCGCATCCATCGAGCCTTCACGTCCTCCGGACGCAAGCACCTAGATCATGCCGCGTGTCGCCCGCCTCGAAGCTTCCCGACGCACCCGATACCGTCTCCGTCACGCCGAGGCCCTCGGGCTCGGTTTTGAGGCCCAAACCGAGAAACCCTCCTCCGATGGTTTTGTGGCCAAACCACCAAACCCCGCGTACACGGCCTGGCCTCACCACGCCAAGCGTCGAGCCCGCCAAGCCTTTCACCTCCGACGCCCGGACGGTCTACTCAGTCTTGCCTCGTTCCTTGACTTGGCCACCACCGATGCACCGGCTCCATGTCCACGACTTCGTCTTGCTCTTCTTGCACCATGCGGCTCGCACTTGATCCCGTCGGCCACCGGGTCCCTCGAACCAAGCCTACTTGTCTCTCCACTCCTCGGAGGCCCCGCAAGGCTAAGACCTTCCGCGCCTGTTCTTCACCTGCACCAACGCAAACCAAGCCGCAACCAACACCCGCAATACTAGGCCAAGAGTCGGGCCACACAACGTTGTCAACCACTCCTCACGAGTGCATTGACAACACACCACATAAACAATAAGGTAAATACACAAAATAAAACACACACAACACAACTCAACACTACACACACAAAGCTTCAAACCATCCGGTCAATCACTCATCACACACGAACCAAGGTACTTCTCAACTTGGTTCCTCAATCTCCCCCTTGATGAGTGCATTGACAAAAGAAGGTCAAAAAGCAAATAAGAACTCATTCAAGCGCCACAAAGCCTATAAAAAGCAAACAAAAGGCCACTTGAAGTGAGAAGGGATAAAAGCATGCTCGACAAATTGCTCTCGAAACCAAAGCAAGCACAAGGCTAAGCGCAATCGAAGAGACACACTACCAACATGTAATCCCTAAAAGCCACCAAACCAAAATGCTCAACCCAAAGTGCCATAAAAGTCTTACCAAAACACTTGTCAACCGCTCATCACCATCAAATCAAGGTTCATATCAACTTGATTTTCCAAATTTCTCCCCCTTGAGGAGCGGATTGACAACAAGTGAGCACAAAGAAATGGTTTGAGAGGGCAAAGACCGAACACCTCATCCAAGTGAAAGAAAACCACACAAGAGCAAAGAACAAGGTCACTTGGCATGAGAGAAACCACAAAGGCCAACTCAATGTCTCGGTCCCCAAAGACATGGGCAACGGCTCGACACAACCGAGACAAGAATGCATGATCCCTCAAGAAGAGGCACAAAGGGCTCAACACCGATCATGAACAAGCGAAATCACATGATCCCTCAAGAAGAGGCACAAAGGGCTCAACACCAATCATGTGATAATCGAAAACATAAGTCAACCGCCGGCTCCTCAAGAAGAGGCAAAGGGGCTCAACACCACCGGCACAAGAGCACAAAACTCACAAGCTCCCCCTAAACACATGAACTAGGACAAAAGAGCATACAAAGCTCACCCTAAACTCATGAGATAGAGAAAAGAGCACACCAAGCTCACAAGCTCCCCCTAAACACATGCACTAGGGACAAAGAGCATACAAAGCTCACCCTAAACACACGTGATAGAGCAAAAAGCAACCACCAAAGCACAACTCAAGCAAACAAAGGAGACTCACCAAAGCTCCCCCTACACAAATGCAAGCTCCCCCCCGAACAAGTGGAGCAAACTCCCAAATTTTAAATGCGTTTTCTGAATTTTTCATTAAGCTCACCTCTTCTCCCCCTTGTTGACAATGTATGAAGCAAGGTGAAAATGCGTAAATGCAAAACAAAGCATATAAACATCTACATGAGCTTCTCAAATAGGCCAAATTTAGTGACAAAGGCTAGAAATGAGACAAGGAGCACATATATGGATCATAACATAGTCAAAGCATTGCCACAAGTAATATATGGAAATATAGGCATGTGACAAAGCAAATTTTCAGATTTGAATAATTATATCAAAAGATGGCTCACTTCAAATGTAAAAGCCTATCCATGTCACACTTGAGCCACAAACACGCATACCATTCAAAGATCATACAAGGATATCCAATTCTCAACAAAAGATCATTGCAAACACCCATAAAGCAAAGCATGTCATGTTAAAGCTCATGAGCCATGTGTCCACTTCGGGGAGACTTCTCCACTCGTGAACATCATGCAACATGTTTTGCACCCATGTGTGAAAGATAAGACATTTTAAGCATAAACATGATGGAGGGAGCATTTTTAAAGCATACACACTTCTTTTCAAGATTAATTCATTTCATGGTACATGAAGTGCCTTTGCGGCAAAAAGAAGCTTATGCTCCTCCATGAATGCAACATAGGCTAAACATTCACAATGATATCGGCCTTTGGCCCAAATGCAAGAAAGAGACATCCAAGCACAATCTAAGCATGAAAGGCACATTTAGACCAAAAAGTGACATGGATATACTACTACACATGAGTGGAGCACATTTCATCAAATTTAGTCAAGATTAGCATTTGATTCAAAAAGGCTACTTCACAACACATATATTTCAAATATTCCAAGAGCATAGCCTCACATAGCCATTTCTCCACACACATGACCAATATCTCACAAGTAGCCAAAGAAACTCAAATGAGGCATATGGAAGAAGCTCATCATCCTAAAATGCAATATGATACAAATGCAACATAGGTAGATATGTACATCAAAAGGAACATGATATATGACAGAATGCGAGACACAAATGTCAAACCTACCAAAGTCTATACATCATGATATATGATACAAATGCAATGCAGAATGCATAGGGAGACAAGGAACTTGACTTAACACCAATAAAGCTCACGAGGGAACACACCAACCAAGAATCGCTCCAAGCGAGAAAAATTGAGTACCATAGAAAAAGTACCAATTGCAAAACCGCAAAGATCCCAATTGAATACCATAGAAGGAATATCAATTTAAGGATCACAAAGACTACCCAGAAAGCCACAACCCTTCTTGGAATCAAATTTCCTATCAAACGAAGCCAAGCTCCCCCTCAACCAAGGGCAACTAACAAAGCAAAAGCTAGGAAACGGAAGAGCAAGGAAAAACTCTAAAACCAACCGAAAAGAGGAACAACAACACAACTCGAAGACAAGACAAGCCCAAAACTCCAAGGAAAGCTCACAACATGCTACACAATGCATTGATAATATCAATTAACATAAATAGAGCATTGTAACATGATTGCACAAATATGAATAAGCATGGGCAAGCAAGTATGTCAACAAGGTACAACACTAAACTAACATGATACCAAAGAACAACATGCCAAACAATATACAAGAACTAAACAAAGGCATGATACAAGATCACATGGATCATCCACCAACATATATTACAAAGCTAGCATGACAAGAGATACATGGGGGACAAACATGCTAACAAGAAAGGTACCATCGAGCTAGACAAAAAATGATATGGATGAACAACATGACATAACCGAGCAATCAACCATAAAACATGACATGATGTTCATAAATATCACCCACCATAAAACCATACAAAGATAGCAAGATAGATATTCAAGATCACAAAGCTATCATGAACAAGGTGGCTAGCCTACCATGGTTTTCACACAAGCAAGACACAAGTATATACAAGAGAGGACAAGGGGAAAAGAAAACTCACTATACATGTGTACAAAGGCTTTCAAGAGCCATCCAAAGCGGTGTGGAGAACCATCATGTCTCCATTGAGCTCATGTTCTCCAACCGCGTCTCCATACCTACACACAAGGAGACGAGAAAGACCGAGCCTTGGATCCCAAAGGGTTAGCAAGCACGTACTTGGGAATCCAAGATTTGGTCACACGGGTAAGTGGTGCACACAACCTATCATGTGGGTTAGCATGATGCAAATGCCGGTTGGAATGAAAAGTCTTTCGAACACCCTTGGAACCATGCCTCAAAGAAGTCACTCGCGAAGAAAGTCGAGTGCTACCACAAGCAAAAAGGCAAAGATCCTTCGGGGTCGTAGGAGAAGAACCAACACAAGCACCACGGGAAGCATGTCGCGGACCAACACAAGAAACACTAGAAGCATGTCCACGAGCATGGCCTAACTCACTAGAAAGAGTGTCATAAAACCCGTACACAAATCGCGCCTTCTTAGGCTCACAAGTGTTCATGCCATGAGAAGGGCTATGAACAACCGGAGGCCTAGAGGCACCTCCTCGCCGTATTCTCCTTGCCCGGCGGTAGCAAAAACTCTCTTGATGCCCATCCTTCCCACAGTGAGAGCAATGGTACAAAGGCCTATCGAGAGGCACGGTCTGAGTGGATGAATCACCATTCTCTTGTAAGTGGGAAGTCCCTTGGGACTTAGAGCATGAAGCATCAACCTCAACATCCAACTTCGTGCCCACATTAGAATCACACGTGCCATGAGAAAGGCTACGTGGCTTCTTAAAAGCTTTAGCACGCACACGTCGCTCGTGCTTGACACGGCGAAAGCAAAACTCAACGGTATGCCCATCCTTCTTGCAAAAGGTGCATTGGAACCTCGGCTTGGGAATATGATTTCCAAATATGTGGGAGGCACCCTTTCTATTCAAATCACCTTGGGCAACACCGGAAGAAGCAACAAGCTTAGGAGTAGCTATGGGAGAGCTATCCAAAGCACTAGCACACTTACTAGCATCCAAAGACTCACACTCAAGAGAAGAAGTCAACTCCGGTTTAGAAGAAGCAAATTTAGAAGCATCAACATCGGAGTGACAAGAGAAGTGAGAATCCAAACCCTTGGCACAAACACTCTTGCACCTTGTGCGCAAAACCTCATTTTGAGACTTGAGGCGCTCGAAGTACCACATGTCATATTTCTCAAGTTATTGATTTCTTCTTCAATGCATTTAGCATATGTGGTACGCAAGAGTTCATTTTCTTTCTCAAGGTTGGCACTCATCTCATCATGCTCAACCAACTTAGCGCTCATATCCTCGCGCATCTTTTTCAAAGCCAAAACTTCATTTTCCAAATCAATGCATGAGGTGCAAACAAAATCACATGAACAAGCAACATCAATTACATCTCGCAAAGCATTATCATCATTGCAAGAAGTATGGCAAGCATCCTCAACCAGCACCAAAGAACACTTGCTACAAGGCATGGATTTCATATCACAAATTTCAGCCCTAGCATGCTCAAGTTCATCTACACATGTGGTGTGAGTCAATTTTAGTTCATTAATTTCAGCAAGCAAAGAATCACAAGAAACACATGGTAGAGAAGCACTTGACTCTAACAAAGCAATCTTACTCCTAGCCCTATCAAGTTCATCATTCAAAACAACACTAGAGTTGCAAAGCATAGAAGCATTGGATTTCAACAAGTCAATTTCAGATTGCAAGTTAGCAAGAGATGATCTCAATTCATCATTCTCAAAATAAAGATTATCGCATGCTCTTCTAAAAGCTTCAACATGCATTTTGCGCCAACTAACTTCATCTTTTAATTTCTCATTTTCAGCACACAAGGCATCGCATGATTTGCAAGGCAAAGAAGTTTTGAAATTTAACACCTTAATTTCAGATTTCAAGCATGCAATGGAAGCAATCAAAGCATAATTTTTAGCATGCATGGTGTTACAAGAAGTGCAAGAATTCAAAGCACGAGACCTCCAATGAGCCATACCACATTTCAACCTAGTAAGAGAGCATTTCATCTTCTCATTCTTCCTACGCAAAGCATCACACAAATCTATGTTTCTCCTATGCAAGCCTCCACAATCACGCTCACAATCATCCAACCTATTGCATAGGATCAAGATAGCTTTGGCAAGTGTACCTTGGTTCATGCCTCCTAGCTTGTGGTAGAGCTCGCCTTTCTTGATGTCACCATCTCGATAGTCCTCGATGAGAGATATCATCTCCTCCACTTCGGCTTCCGCCTCAACCTCCATACTCCTCCCTCGCTCAAAGAACCACAAGGAGAAGAAATTGGTGCCATAAACAAAGTACCGGTTAGGATTAGCCGAAACCAAGCTCAAGGAACAAGCAACGATGCAAAGAAAGCACTCAAAAAGCCTCAATTCTCTAACAACTACTGACGAGTTCAATAGCAAAGGATCTTATCTTTTTCCCAAAATTTTACCACTGAACAAGGAGCACCAAAGATAGAGGCACAAATAATTTCAGCTCAAAATAAGGTGAAATGAAGTCTAGAGAAAATCCAGAAGAAACAAGACAAAGCCGCAAGAGACATAAATGGGGATTTTTCAATTATCTTGTTGATTTTTTCTGAATTTTTGAAGACCCCAAAATGATCTTTAGATGGTTTTGGATCACCTACAAATGGAGTCACGAACCCGCTGTAAAAATTTGAGCCAAAACGGAGCACCGAGCGAAAAGTTATGCCCGTTTTACTGAAGGTATCTCAAGTTATGGTTTTCCAAGGGCACAACTCCAAATCATCGGACTCAAAACGCGCAAACCAAGGTCACAAGCAAAAGCACCTCTTTCCTCTAGTCACCCTATGGATTCAAGACTTGTTAGAGCCAAAAGAATCCACAACCGGCTCTGATACCAATTGAAGGATCGGATGGCGACTAGAGAGGGGGGGGGAGTGAATAGGAGCCGGTAAAAATTCTTCCCAAAGAACCCGGCCTATACCCTAGTCAAACCCCGGTCACACACGAGCGATGGATCGAATCACACACCAATCGCCAAGACCACGAGGTTATGGATCAACCTCTAGTCCTAGGAACGATTCCTTGAAGCACACGCGGAAGCACTAGAAAAAGGAAGGGAGGAATCGAACCAAGAGGCAAAGCGCACAGGCTCTGGCGGACCGTCCGGCCGGCGGGCGGGACCGTCCGCGATGGCCGCGCGGACCGTCCGGTAGGGTCCCGCGGACCGTCCGCACCCTTGCCGCGGACCGTCCGCCCCGAGCCGCGGACCGTCCATTAAAGTGAACGGAACCACCGAACCGACCCGAGAAAAACGGACCGTCCGCGAAGACCGGCGGACCGTCCGCGCGGGCCACGGACCGTCCGCTACCGAAGCTCGGACCGTACGCAAACCGGCGCAACGAAAAACCAAAACCAAATCGGATCGAAAGCAAAGCCGAGGAACAACACGAAGAACACGCGAAGAACACTGTACACGCGGACCGTCCGCCCGGCCCTCGCGGAGCGTCCGCCAGGCACGAACAGAACTGAAAACTGCTCGACCCCGAAAGTCAACACTCCCAATCCATCACCGGATCTCCCTAACGATAGAAGCTGTTGAGACAAGAGTTTGGGGACATGTAAAGCATCAACCAAGGATGCTATACCCCAAAAATTTCGTCTCCTAACTCCCTAAATCATCGGGAATCGCGGATCCTTTGAACACCACCAAAAGCTAGAGCACCGAACGAAAATCCTTGAATCGAAGTGGTTTCCCGGCGTTTGAGGGCACAAGATCAATCACAGAGATGCACTAGACATCCATCCATGTTTCCCTCAAAGAAATCCGGGAGGAACCCACTCAAATCCGCAGAATCACACCAAGAACAAAGCACCAAAAACAAGCACGAAAATAGCACAAAAAGAGCTCTGAAAAAGCAATAAAAGAAATCCGGGAATAGAAAGATTGGCACAAGATTTAGAGGATGAAATCGCTATGAATATCTTGTCCAATCGATTACAAGCCACTCCTAGAAACCAAATCTAAGATGGCAAAAATCTCCAATCAAAGAGACATGAAGTTCACCATCGGACGGCCGCGCATCCATCGGGCCTTCACGTCCTCCCGACGCAAGCACCTAGATCATGCCGCGTGTCGCCCGCCTCGAAGCTTCCCGGCGCACCCGGATACCGTCTCCGTCACGCCGGGCCCTCGGGCTCGGTTTTGAGACCCAAACCGAGAAACCCTCCTCCGATGGTTTTGTGGCCAAACTACCAAACCCCGCGTACACGGCCCGGCCTCACCACGCCAAGCGTCGAGCCCGCCAAGCCTTTCACCTCACGGCGCCGGACGGTCTACTCGCTCTTGCCTCGTTCCTTGACTTGGCCACCACCGATGCACCGGCTCCATGTCCACGACTTCCTCTTGCTCTTCTTGCACCATGCGGCTCGCACTTGATCCCGTCGGCCACCGGTCCCTCGAATCAAGCCTACTTGTCTCTCCACTCCTCGGAGGCCCCGCAAGGCTAAGACCTTCCGCGCCCGTTCTTCACCCGCACCAACGCAAACCAAGCCGCAACCAACACCCGCAAACCAAGCCGCAACCAACTCCTCACGAGTACATTGACAACACACCACATAAACAATAAGGTAAATACACAAAATAAAACACACACAACACAACTCAACACTACACACACAAAGCCTCAAACCATCCGGTCAATCACTCATCACACACGAACCAAGGTACTTCTCAACTTGGTTCCTCAAGATCCCCTCGAGCAGAGGCTTCGCCTCGCTCGCTCGAGGATGCGCGCCTCCCTCGGGCGGGCTCCGTCCCGTTCGAGGGGGTGCGCTTCCCACGAGCAGCTCCGCCCTCGCTCGAGGACCCGCTCCCCCTCGAGCGGGCTCCGCCTAGCTCGAGGGTCCGCCCGCCCTCGACCGGGGCCTCGCCTCG
This sequence comes from Cenchrus americanus, assembly GCA_947561735.1. Taxonomy (NCBI): domain Eukaryota; kingdom Viridiplantae; phylum Streptophyta; class Magnoliopsida; order Poales; family Poaceae; genus Cenchrus; species Cenchrus americanus. The sequence goes on along the minus strand of OX387244.1, from coordinate 123,332,487 downwards.
CTCGAGGGCGCCCCGCACGCGTGCGCCCTCGCTCCCGTACGCGGGCATTTAACGCCCGACACCGGCGGGACGGCGCCATCATGCGCCGGGGCTCGCGCCCGGTACCCTCCGCAACAAATCCCCGTGAGGGGAGCCCATCCCCATCACCGTGGGGGGGGGGGGCGTGCAACGCGGCCGGTGCCGGTCCCCGTGACGCCGGCCGCCCTCGCTCCGTACGGCTAACGCGTCGAGCCCTCGAAGGGGGCCGGCGCACCCTCGATTTGCTTTCTTGTGACCTTGCGGGGTTAGGTGGAGGTGCTTGGCCGGTGGGACGCCATCCCCGCCACCGGTGACGGCATGGCCGCCGCCCCCGCGCGTACGAACCCCATGCCGGCGCCGTGGCACCCGGTTCGGCGCCGCGAGAGCGTACGGGAACGGGACGTCGCCTTGCCTCGTCACCGCGCCTCGTACGGACCGACGTCGGCGGCTCCCTCGAGCCTATCGAAGACATCACGCCCATTCGTCGCCCTTCTACCCTCGAAGCCACTACTGTTTGGGTACAAGATAGGCCATGATGGTCGGATCGCTCAAGGATCGTCCGGACGGCCGCCCACTCTACAAGACTAGCACGCCATGCCCCTTCACGTAGCTAAATAGCGTGGCACGCATGTGATTCGCTCCCTCCTTGATCTATTAAAGGGGGACGACCCCCCCCGCCGCGGGGGAGACGGACACAACACAACAGAGACGGCCGCGCCACGCACTTGTTCTCCAATTCTCCCACAACATCTTCGACCACTACACCGGGGACTTGGAAGCCGCGCTTCCTCTCCCGCCTTGCTTGTAGCAGCCCCACTACGAGCACCCCCGGTCTTGAGCAATATAGTGCCTAGAGCACACCCCCCGCCGGACGTACGACCCCCTCGGCGGAACCGGGATAAACTCTGTGTCTCTTGTTGCTTAGCATCGACCATTGAGGGATAGACCACGGCACTTATTATCGGTTAGTGTCGGGACCACATTCCGCACCGACACTAATCATCCGTAGGATTAGATTTCAAATCAATCGATAGATTTATCTTGCTTGGTAATGTTCGTTCCTTCTTCATGGATCCCGAATCGGCTATTCAATTCGTGTTCGGTTATGCTCTTCATGAGTAAAACACATGCGTAATTTATGCTTTAAATAATGTATGCTTTTAGCTTTCCATATTTAGATTGTATCATGCGGTGGATAGATCTATTTGTGGAAAGTGGCACGATCCCAAGCAAGTTGTATCATGCGGTGGATAGATTCGCTTGGTATCGTACCCGACGGGTTTTAAAGTACCTAAACATGCGGTAGACTAGTGCTTTGGATCTATGCATGCCTCGTTTATTACATATCTATGCTCGCGCTTTTACTTTATTTAATGTTGATCACCACGAGGATCGGTCACGGTCTTGCGCGCATGCACCTTTGTCCAAACAAAGACCGATCGTCGTCATGCTTACGTCATCTATTCGGCTATGTTACTTTTTCCTTTTTAGAAGCTCCCGAATGGTTTCGGTTCTTTGTCGCGATAGCTTTCCATAGCTATATGTCATCTCATCTGGCTTTATAGCCGCAAATATGGAACCGTCTCGGTACCACCCGGCAAGTTCCAAGCTTTGGAATTTAACTACTTTGTCGTTTTGTCAATTTTCAGGGAAAATTGACTGGCACGTCTTGTGATCTCTGCACGTGTGAAGCCAGCTTGTTCGGCTTGCTGTGTGCTTGACGGTAGGTGCACATTTTGCGTCAACACCATGGCATGTGTCATCAATGACACCTCGTCGGAATGTTGTGCCTAGTATGGTGCATTCATTGACCTCAACGAGTGGCGTAGATGAGGTAGCCGATGGAGATGGCGTTTGTTCGGTTGGTGACATGGGTAGCGGTAGGTCTTCCGAAGGTGTACTCTTGACATCCTCCTCGGCATGCACTTTGTGTTCGGTTGGTTAGGGTTGAGCGGACTTCTTTTCGGTCTTCTTAATTTCTTCCTTGTCCGTCAACTCCGTTCCAACCGGGCAAGTGAATTCCGAAAACGTCTCCACGTCTAGTTCTTCTTGGGTCTTGTGGTGTTCGGGAGTAGTCTCGAATCTTGATGGGGACGTTTTGCACAACATTGTCCCCCGAGTTAGTGGTCTTGGTCCGCCATCTTTGACATTGATAATGGATGTTCCCGTGTTGTGGAAAACTTCTCCGGAAGCTTCTTTGGTTGATGGAGCGATGTATGGTTAGCATTCCGGGGTCGTCCATCTTAGACGGTAGTGGTGAAGGGAGTAGTGCTCATAGTCTAATTTGATCGGGTTGATCATCCTACTCCCTCCACGTCTCACCGTTCTTTTTGTTTTGTTAGCTCGATCATCCTTGAGTACATCATCCGATCTTGATAGCCACTTGGTGATGGCGTCGCCCATGTCCTTTGCCTGGATTCGAGTGCTTGAAGGAGAGTTGGATAGTGGCGGTTAGCGGCGTCTTGTTTAGTGTGCATGTAGGTCGTGGACTTGTAGGATTTGAGGAAGTAAGACTTCTCCTTTTTTACGTAATTTGAGTCCTCGCTTGCAAAGATGTTGACGGTGAAATTCCATCAACCTAGCCATGAGTTTACCTTCGGTGTTGGCATAACTTTTGTATGTTATCCATTGGTACTAACCCCCTTGGTATAACAAGTTCGTTCGTGCATGTCGGTTTTGGAGTTTAGTGTTTATGCGGGGTTTTAGTGTTGAAAGCAAGACTTCCGGATAAGTTCATCAAGCACCTCATGACAAGACCTTGAAGCCCGAGAGAAGTCAAGCAATGAAGTGAACACAACTCCAAGAAGCCCAAGGACCCAACAAGAGAAGATGGAAAACTGCGAGGATCTAGCTAGAAAAGTGCTGAATCTTGCGAGAAAAGGAGTTTCGTCCAACTTGAAGAGAAACGACGACAAGAGCCCACATGCAAAAGGGCGAAGGATCTAGAAGACTCGGGAATCAAGGCTGGGCAAAAGAGGCAACGAACCGGGCCGAAATGGGCCCGGGCCGGTCGGCTCGGGCCGGCCGACCCGGCCCCGTTTCGAGACCTAGTCGGCCCCCTTTGACCTATATGCCTCTCGGGTTTTTTATAGCCCCCCGACCGAGAGCCACACATCAATCAATTCGTCATCCGCCGCCGAGGAGCGAGAGAAGCTTGAGGGACACCATCAATCAATTCGCGCGAACCATTGAAGAAATGAAGGCAAGTTCGGGAATCTATTGAAGACCCAATTCGGGAGTTTCACGCGAAGGTAATCACGAACCGGGAGAGAAGCAAAGTCAAAGTTCTTGTCCCAAAAAGTTCGGGTTTAGAGTGTGAACTAGTGGCGGATTTGTAAATATGTTGGATGAAAAGACATTCTTGTATGTGTTCACACTAGGAATATTCCCCAGAGCCCGAGGGTGTTATCGGTATGTAAAAGTCCCTTCGTCTCCCTATAAAAGGGGGCGCAAGGGCACATGTAAACATATTAAGACTTTTTGGAACTTGTGCTACTTGCGAGTGGGAATCACGATCTCTTTGCGCTCCGACTTTGAACTTGAACGTGTTAAGAACTCTCATTTGTGTTTGGGCGGTCATCGGAACTTTTCGGGTAACCCCCCAACATTGGCGCCCACCGTGTTCCAGGCCCGAAAAGAAGCTCACGATGCCACCTCAAAAGAAATCCAAGAAGAATGCTCCAACACCGACAAAACGGGATGATCGCCTTCCTACCCAAGGGAATGAAACCTCGTTTGTTCCCGAATCCTCGAATATAACGGACCAAGAATGAAGAGAAAAGCTCGAAGCCCTCATGAAGGCAAGAGCGAAAAGAAGACAACTCACACCCAAGAACAACCTCGCCGAACGAAGCAAGAGTTTGAGAATGTGGATGATGACGATGATTCCATAGACAGAGAGAGCTAGCCATGGTTCAGCAAAAGATACAGCGGCTACGGAAAGACAAAGAAAAGTTCGCGGCCCCAGCTACGGCGAAGAGAAAAATCTACGAAAAAGCTAGAGCGGTGAACAAAGCAAAAGAGCGAGATACAAGCAATACGAAAGAAATTGACGAAATGAAAGAACAAGAGAACGGCTCCCCGTGGCAAGAGCCACCGCATCAGAACCCTGCGCCTGCAAGAGAATCCCCGAAAGAAAACTTCTTCACGGGAAACGGAGTCTCACACTTCGTGGATTTTGAATCGCCGCTGTCAATAGGGCCGCAAACGGCACCTTGGCCGCCAAAGTTCAAGCCTGTCTCTCTTCCCAAGTACAACATCTTCGGAAACTCCGAGCGGTTTCTCATGAGATACGAATCGCCCGTGAACTCGGCGGGGAGGAGATGATGTCGCGGCGGCCAAATCCTTCATCATAGCTTGCGAAGGACCGATCGAATTGGTACTCACCGTCTTGCTGCCTCCACACTCAATCTACGGATGGGTAGATCTCAAGACAAAGTTCATGCAAGCGTTTCGGATGTTCCATAACACGACGGCCCGAAGCCTCGTATTTGTATAATCGCAAGCGGAAGGACAAGGAACCACCTGCGGAACTTCATGAGAAGGTTCATGCAACGGAGGTTTCGGATCCCCGATGCGATGACAAGACAACGATCAAGGCACTAATCAAAGGTCTCACCCCGGGGCCAACGACTTCTCACCTCACAAGAAAGAAGCTCGAGACGAGTTGAGGAACTATTTCGAGAATTGGAAGATTACATTCTCGTCTAATGACGACCACCGCAAGAGGGTAGCCGAACGAAATGAGGCAAGATAGGGAAACGAGAGATATGACCCGGCGGGCACCACCCCCGGCCCGCCTCGCTCGAGGGCGCCCCGCACTCGTGCGCCGCTCCTCCCGTACGCGGGCATTTATCGCCACGACACCGGCGGGATGGCGCCATCATGCGCCGGGGCTCGCGCCCCGTACCGCCGCACCAACTCCCCGGGAGGGAGCCCATCCCCATCACCGTGGGGGGGGGGGGCCGTGCAACGCGGCCGGTGCCGGTCCGTGACGCCGCCGCCCGCTCCGTGCGGCTAACGCGCCGAGCCCTCGCGGGGGGCCGGCCGCACCCCTCGATTTGCTTTCTTGTGACCTTGCGGGGTTAGGTGGAGGCGCTTGGCGGTGGGACGCCATCCCCGCCACCTGTTGACGGCATGGGCGCCGCCCCGCGCGTACGAACCCCATGCCGGCGCCGTGGCACGGTTCGGCGGCTGCGGAGCGTACGGGAATGGGACGTCGCCTTGCTCCGTCCTTGCGCCTCGTACGGACCTACGTCGGCGGCTCCCTCGAGCCTATCGAAGACATCACGGCCATCCGCCGACCTTCTACCCTCGAAGCCACTCTTGTTCGGGTACAAGATAGGCCATGATGGTCGGATCGGCGCAAGGATCGTCCGGACGGCCGCCCACTCTACGAAAGCATAGCATGCCATGCCCCTTCACGTAGCTAAATAGCATGGCGCGCATGTGATTAGCTCCCTCCTTGATCTATAAAAGGGGGACGAACCCCCCTGCCGCGGGGGAGACAGACACAACACAACAGGAGACAGGCTGCGCCACGCACTTGTTCTCCAATTCTCCTACAACATCTTCAGTCACTACACCGGGGACTTGGAAGCCACGCTTCCTCTCCCGTCTTGCTTGTAGCAGCCCCACTACAGGCACCCCCGGTGCTGAGCAATATAGTGCCTAGAGCACACCCCTGCTGGACGTACGGCCCCCTCGGCCGGAACCAGGATAAACTCTGTGTCTCTTGTTGCTTAGCATCGACCATTGAGGGATAGACCACGACGCTTATTACTGGTTAGTGTCGGGACCACATTCCGCACCGACACTAATCATCCGGTGGATTAGATTTCAAATCAATCGATAGATTTATCTTGCTTGGTAATGTTCGTTCCTTCTTCATGGATCCCGAATCGGTACATTCAAATTTGTGTTCGGTTATGCTCTTCATGAGTAAAACACATGCGTAATTTATGCTTTAAATAATGTATGCTTTTAGCTTTCCATATTTAGATTGTATCATGCGGTGGATAGATCTATTTGTGGAAAGTGGCACGATCCCAAGCAAGTTGTATCATGCGGTGGATAGATTCGCTTGGTATCGTACCCGACGGGTTTTAAGGTACCTAGACATGCGGTAGACTAGTGCTTTGGATCTATGCATGCTGTTTATTACATATCTATGCTCGCGCTTTTACTTTATTTAATGTTGATCACCACGAGGATTGGTCACGGTCTTGCGCGCATGCACCTTTGTCCAAACAAAGACCGATCGTCGTCATGCTTACGTCATCCATTTGGCTATGTTACTTTTTCCTTTTAGAAGCTCCCGAATGGTTTCGGTTCTTTGACGGATAGCTTTCCATAGCTATATGTCATCTCATTTGGCTTTATAGCCGCAAATATGGAACCGTACGGTACCACCGGCAAGTTCCAAGCTTTGGAATTTAACTACTTTGTCGTTTTGTTAATTTTCGGGGAAAATTGACCGGCACGTCTTGTGATCTCTCGCACGTGTGAAGCCGGCTTGTTCGGCTTGCTTTGTGTGCTTGGCGCTAGTTGCACATTTTGCGTCAACACCATGGCATGTGTCATCAATGACACCTCGTCGGAATGTTGTGCCTAGTATGGTGAATTCATTGACCTCAACGAGTGGCGTAGATGAGGTAGGCGATGGAGATGGCGTTTGTTCGGTTGGTGACACGGGTAGCGGTAGGTCTTCCGAAGGTGTACTCTTGACATCCTCCTCGGCATGCACTTTGTGTTCGGTTGGTTAGGGTTGAGCGGACTTCTTTTCGGTCTTCTTAATTTCTTCCTTGTCCGTCAACTCCGTTCCAACCGGGCAAGTGAATTCCGAAAACGTCTCCGCGTCTAGTTCTTCTTGGGTCTTGTGGTGTTCGGGAGTAGTCTCGAATCTTGATGGGGACGTTTTGCACAACATTGTCCCCGAGTTAGTGGTCTTGGTCCGCCATCTTTGACATTGATAATGGCTGTTCCCGTGTTGTGGACAACTTCTCCGGAAGCTTCTTTGGTTGATGGAGCGGTGTATGGTTAGCATTCCGGGGTCGTCCATCTTAGGCGGTAGTGGTGAAGGGAGTAGTGCTCATAGTCTAATTTGATCGGGTTGATCATCCTACTCCCTCCACGTCTCACCGTTCTTTTTGTTTTGTCGGCTCGATCATCCTTGTGTACATCATCCGATCTTGATAGCCACTTGGTGATGGCGTCGCCCATGTCCTTTGCTGATTCGCCGTTTGAAGGAGAGTTGGATAGTGGCGGTTGGCGGCGTCTTGTTTAGTGTGCATGTAGGTCGTGGACTTGTAGGATTTGAGGAAGTAAGACTTCTCCTTTTTTACGTAATTTGAGTCCTGCTTGCAAAGATGTTGACGGTGAAATTCCATCAACCTAGCCATGAGTTTACCTTCGGTGTTGGCATAACTTTTGTATGTTATCCATTGGTACTAACCCCCTTGGTATAACAAGTTCGTTCGTGCATGTCGGTTTTGGAGTTTAGTGTTTATGCAGGGTTTTAGTGTTGAAAGCAAGACTTCCGGGATAAGTTCATCAAGCACCTCATGAAAAGACCTTGAAGCCCAGTAGAAGTCAAGCAATGAAGTGAACACAACTCCAAGAAGCCCAAGGACCCAACAAGAGAAGATGGAAAACTCGAGGACCTAGCCGGAAAAGTGCTCGAATCTTGCGAGAAAAGGAGTTTCGTCCAACTTGAAGAGAAACCGACGACAAGGGCCCACATGCAAAAGGGCGAAGGATCTAGAAGACTCGGGAACCAAGGCCGGGCAAAGAGGCAACGAACCGGGCCGAAATGGGCCCGGCCGGTCGGCCCGAGCCGGCCGACCCGGCCGTTTCGAGACCTAGTCGGCCCCCTTTGACCTAGATGCCTCTCGGGTTTTTATAGCCCCCCGACCAAGAGCCACACATCAATCAATTCGTCATCCACCGCCGAGGAGCGAGAGAAGCTTGAGGGACGTCATTCGCGCGAACCATTGAAGAAATGAAGGCAAGTTCGGGAATCTATTGAAGACCCAATTCGGGAGTTTCACGCGAAGGTATTCACGAACCGGAGAGAAGCAAAGTCAAAGTTCTTGTCCCAAAAAGTTCGGGTTTAGAGTGTGAACTAGTGACTCGATTTGTAAATATGTTGGATGAAAAGACATTCTTGTATGTGTTCACACTAGGAATATTCCCGAGCCCGAGGGTGTTATAGGTATGTAAAAGTCCCTTCGTCTCCCTATAAAAGGGGGCGCAAGGGCACGTGTAAACATATTCGGACTTTTTTGGAACTTGTGCTACTTGCGAGAGGGAATAACGATCTCTTTGCGCTCCGACTTTGAACTTAAACGTGTTAAGAACTCTCACTTGTGTTTGGGCAGTCATCCGAACTTTTCGGGTAACCCCCCAATATTGGCGCCCACCGTGTTCCAGCCGAAAAGAAACTCACGATGCCACCTCAAAAGAAATCCTAGAAGAATGCTCCAGCACAGGCAAACCGGGATGATCGCCTTCCTACCCAAGGGAATGAAACCTCGTTTGTTCCTGAATCCTCGAACATAACAGACCAAGAACGAAGAGAAAAGCTCGAAGCCCTCATGAAGTGAAGGACCGAATAGGCGACCGAGAGAGGGGGGAGTGAATGGGAGCCGATAAAAATTCTTCTCGAGGGAGATTGAAACTCCGACAAGACGAACTAGCTCGGTCGAACCCCCGAAATCACACGCTCCGCACTTCTACCTCCCGTTTGCCAAAACCACGTAGCCACCGGAGTGCTACCGGTCCTAGGAACAAACTCTACCAGCAACCACAACACACACGCGGCAAGACCGACAGCGGAAACAACTCGAAAGCCGGCTAACCGAGAGGGGGCGGTTAGACCCGGGTATAGGGGGCGGTTAGACCGCCTCCACCCGGCAACCAAGAAATCCTCCGAAACGTCTCTTCCGAGCACCAAAACACACCACGGTTTCACCAACAAAGATCTCTCGGTCAAGGCCATGCTAGCTACCGGAAAATCTTGGCGAAAACCAAAACTTCACCCAAGGGCCTAGGGGCGGTTAGACCGGCTACCGGGGCGGTCTAACCTCCCGTACCCGACGAACGAACCCCGACCAAGAACGCCTAGCAACCGCACGAGAACGACCCCAAATTTCACCCGGACACTCCTCGATCAAGACGAACAAACTCACGAGAGGAAAATCCGGCGAAACAAAACTTTGACCCGGAAACACCCGGGCGGTTAGACCGCCCCCTCGTAGGCGGTTAGACCGCCCCTTCCGAGAAAACGAACCCGCGGGTCAAACCTCAACTTCCTCACGCCCGATCTCCCGAATCACTCCACGGATTGCAACCAAACTTCGGGAATAGCTAGGTTACCTCTGGGCAACCTCTACCTCAAAGGAATCGACCCGAAACGCTCACAATCAAGAGGAATCGAAGAAATCGCTTCTCTAGGTCAAGAACTCGCCCAACTCGAGAAACCACCAAATCGAGTCCGATTCAAAGGGGATTTGGGGGCCAAGTCACCACCAAAGAGGCACAAGAACCTCATACGTGACACCCACCAAGAGCCCCAAGAAATCGTCCTCAAAACACCGCCAAAAAGAGCTCCGAAAATCAACACAAACGAGACGGGAAAACCACCATGAAGAACAACGCCGAACCTTCTATACATGCCATGAATGGTTCGTACAAGGTCTAGTTTGCCACCCAAACATCCGTCCCTCTCTCTAGATCTCACATGAAGCTCTCAAACTAGCCTTCTAAAAACCTAGGAAAATAGAGAACGAAAATGGAAAAACCAAATGAGCTAGGGTTCCAAGAGTTGGTCGCCATCCACCCCTCTAATGAGTATATATGGAGGCACCCAAAAGACTAAACTACCCTTCACTAATAACTAGGGATACATGCCCCTCAAGGGCGGATTTGGAATTCTTGATGTCTTCACCATCGGACGGATGCCGGCGACCGCACCTGCGCGTAGCCTCGACGCACGCCTTGCGATCCCGACGCGTGTCCTCCGCTTCGAAGCTTCTCGGCGCGGCGGCCGGGCGGTCGGACCGCCCCCCCGGGCGGTTAGACCGGCCCCGGGGACCGACCGACCCCGGGCGGTCGACCGCCCCTCTCCGGGCGGTTGAACCGGCCCGGTGGCCGCACCTCCTCGTCGAGTCTTCGGCCTCGGTTTTGTGGCTCAACCGAGTAACCCGGTGGTTTTCCGGTGAACCACCGCAAACCCCGCGAACTCGGTGTAGCCTCCGCCAATCTCCACTCATGACTCGGCTCCCACGTAGTCCCGGCTCGACCTTGGTTTTGAGGCTCTACCAAGAAACCGTCCACGACTTCATCTTCTTGTTCATGCCACCATGCGGCCCGCACTTGACCCCGGCGGCCACCGGGTCCCTCGAACGAAGCCTACTTGTCTTCTCGCACACCCGGAGGCCTCACCGCAACGACCTTTCGCGCTTGTTCTTCACCCGCACCAACACGAGTCAAGCCGCAACCCCGCACCCGCAATACTTAGCCAAGAATCGGTCCACACAACGTTGTCAATCACTCATCACACAAGGAAGAGACCATCCACCGGTCCTCGAACCACACGTGGTCCTCAATCTCCCCCTTGATGAGTGCATTGACAACACACTCACATGAAGTAACACAAGAGAAAAGGAAAAGAAAAGAAACAAAATAAAAAGAAACCCCAACAAGCGATCGAAAGCCAAAGAAAGGCAAAGAGCAAGATCACTTGAAGAAGACAAGTCTCGGACCCCTTAGGCAAGGGCAACGGCTCGACACATCCGAGACAAAACACAGCTCAAGCAAAGAGCGCAAACCACCAAAGCAAAACTCGAACACCACAAAAAGCTCCCCCCGAGCCACGAGACACTCCCCCCCGAACACATGCATCAATGCAACTCGGGAATGCAACAAAGAGCAAAAACCTCGCTCACACCGCCCGGGCGGTTAGACCGCCCGCCCGGGCGGTTAGACCTCCTCTCGCCCGAACCGACCGCCCGGGGGCGGTTAAACCGCCCGAAGAGACCGGCCCCGCACCAAACTGCTCAAAAATCACCCGAAACAATTGAAACACCTTCCAAACACTCCCGGGTGCCCAAAACATGCACAAACTTCTCCCCCTTGTTGACAATGCATGAATCAAGGCAAAATGCGAAAACTTGCAACATATAGCTTCTCGAATATACAAAATTCATCACAAGGTGCTACACAAGTCCAAATGAGCAAGTTAGATACTCGACAGGTTCGTAAGGACCTTAACTACGTGATCACCAAGTTTCACAACCATTGGACAAGGCTAAAAAGGATTTTAGTAATTTTGCGAAAAGTTACTCCCTCACAAGCAAATACCTAAACATGAGCAAAACATATCAAAATGGCAAAGCCACTCAAACTTCATGCTAGGACAGCCATTCTAATCATAAGACCATCATAAACACCCAAAAGAACCTCATGTCATGTCAAAGCCACCGAGCCATGTGCCTACTTCTATGTATGAGACTTCTCATTGGTAGGCATCATGCAACGGTTTAGCACCCAAAGCAAATTAATTTCAGCACATATGACATGGGAACATATTTTCCAAGCATTTTTCATTTCATTTTCAGATTTGTAAATGGTACATGAAATGTCTTTGCGACAAAAAGGAACTTATGCCCCTCCACAAGATTAAGCAAGAGGGCTAAACATTCATGATGGCAATTGAGCCTTTGGCTCCATATGATCAATAAACTAGCTATCCAACCACAAAGTAAGCATAGCAAAGCCACTAAAACATGTCAAGATCATATATAGGCATTTACACATGAGAGAGCATGTATGTGACATTTTTCAAAAAAAAATTAGCCATCAACCATGGATCATTCATCAAGATCATCAAGAGCTAAGCCAAACTAACCGTAGCATATCAAACAAGCTCACAAGAACATATATAGCAACCCATGGTAAACATTGTATATAGGAGAAGCTTTCCCTAATAATGCATATGATACAAAATGCATGCAATCTAAGATACAAGGATGCCTATACATCATGTTACATATGCAATGCCAAATGCAAGAAATGCACCAACGAAAGCTATACATATGCTACAAACCGGCTCCTCGAGGGGAGGCAAAACGGGCTCGACACCACCGGCAAAAGAAAGCCCCCCACACACCCAACTCAAGAAATTAAACACACACCAAGTTCCCCCCGCAAACGAGTGAAAGTTGCTTGATCTAGGGGTTTGGTGAAAATATCGGCTAGTTGGTCATGTGTGGGTACATGGATCAAAGCTATCTTCCCTTTCTCTACGTTGTCTCTCAGGAAATGATACCTCACTTCTATGTGTTTGGTTTTGGAATGGAGCACTGGGTTCTTTGCAACGCTTATGGCACTGGTGCTATCACAATGAAGTGGGACATGGGTATACTCCTCACCAAAGTCACTCATGGTGTAGGTGATCCAAAGGAGGCGAGAGCAACAACTAGCGGCGGCAACATACTCGGCTTCGGTCGTGGATTGAGCCACACTCGGCGCTTGCGGGAAGACCAAGACACCAAAGAAGAACCCAAAAGCGGCAAGTCCCGAAGTGGACTTCCTATCCAACCGACACCCGGCAAAATCCGCGTACGAAAAACCATGAAGCGCTAAAGAAGAGGACGCGGAGTACCAAAGGCCGAAGTCGGGAGTGTGACGCAAGTACACGAAAATTCTCTTCACCGCTTGCCGATGCGAAGTCCTCGGAGACGCTTGAAAACGAGCGCACGGACACACCGAGAGCGTATGTCCGGCCTCGTCGCCGTCAAGTAGAGGAGTGACCCGATCATGCTCGGTACTCCTTCGGTCCACGTGTTCACCTTCCTCGTCCGCATCAAGAGCCGTAGTCGTACTCATCGGCGTCGTCATAGCCTTGGAGTCCTCCATCTTGAACTTCCTCACAATGTCCTTGGTGTACTTAGCTCGATGCACAAATGTTCCTTCCTTTGATTGCTTGATTTGTAGCCCGAGGAAGAACGCAACTCGCCCATCATGCTCATCTCAAACTCCCTGCTCATATCATCGCAAACCTTGCTACAAGAGAGTTAGACGAGCCACCAAAGACAATATCATCCACGTACACCCGCACAATCGGGATATCTCCGCCCTTGCCTCGGCAAAAACAAGGTCGATCGACCTTCCCCATCTCAAAGCCTCTCTCAAACAAGAACCCCCTCAACCTCGCCATACCAAGCTCTAGGTGCTGCTTCAACCCATACGGCGCCTTCCTCAACTTGTACACCCGGTGGGGGTACTTCTCACTCTCAAACCCCGGAGGCCGCCTCACATACACTTCTTCCTCCAACACACCATTCGAAAAAGCACTCTTCACATCCATTTGGTGCAACTTGAACCCTTTAGCCACGGAAAAGGCTAGAAGGATCCTAATCGCCTCCAAACGGGCTACGGGAGCAAAGGTCTCCTCGTAGTCAATCCCCTCCTTCGGCCCGAACCCTTGAGCAACAAGTCTCGACTTGTTCCTCACAACCTCACCCTTCTCTCCCTCTTTGTTTTTCCACACCCACTTTGTACCAATCGGCTTACACCCCGGGGGAGGGTCAACCAACTCCCACACCCGATTCCTCTCAAAGTTCTCCAACTCCTCATGCATCGAGTCAACCCAATTGTGATCGGATAGTGTGTGTCCAATGTCTTTGGGCTCAAAAGAAGCAACAAACGCAGCATAAGCAAAATGGGAATTGTTTCGAACCCTCGGCCGTGTAGTGCGTTCATTCATGTCGCCGATGATCCTTGAAGCCGGGTGATCCACTTGAACTCGCCGGGGAGGTTCTCGCCTCGAAGCTACCTCCCCCTCAACATCGGCTTCTCCTCGTTCTTGGTTTGTCGTCGTAGGTGTAGCGAGAGGGTCCATCCATCATCGTAGTCGAAGTAGTGGGTACATGTTCGGCGGGGGCACCGCACCGCCATCTTCATCATCACCATGTTCATGCTCCTCCTCTGAAAGATCTCCTCGCCAAGCTCATCATCACCCGCACACTCAAAGACAAGGCGACTACGTGGCTCTGTCTCGTCGAAGGTTACCTCGCAAGTCTCCACGATTTGATTAGTTTCAAGATTGAGCACACGATATGCTCTAGAATGAGATGCATAACCAAAGAAAATGCCATCGACAGACCTAGCCTCAAACTTATCCAACTTCCTGCCCTTCTTCGAATGAAACACTTGCAACCAAAGACATGGAAGTGACTCACTTTGGGTGTGCGACCATGCATCAACTCATAGCATGTCTTCTTCTTGTGCACTCGAGGTATATTACGTTCGACACATAGCATGCGGTATTCACCGCCTCGGCCCAATACCTCCTCGGAGTCCTATGCTCATCAAGCATCGTCCGAGCCATCTCGCACAAGGTCCTGTTCTTCCTTTCCACAACACCATTCGGGGAGGCGTATACGGACTCGAAAGCGGGTGCTCAAGACCCAAGTCATGACAAAAGGTTTCAAAACGAGAGTTCTCGAATTCCGAGCCATTATCACTTTGCGGATAGCTCGTATGGCATCTCCGTGCCTCTCGTTCCTCAACCTCAAGACTAGATCTCGAACAAAACCAAACGTCTCCCCCTTATCCTCCGGAAAGAACACCCACGCATACCGAGAATAGTCATCCACCACAACAAGGACATACCACTTCCCACCCGCGAGATCGCACACGAGCCGGGCCAACAAGGTCCATATGGAGCGGCTCGCATGGACGCTCGGTCATCACATCGGTGAGAGGCGGGTGAGAGGAGGCCACCATCTTGGCATGCCTACACGGAGCACAAACCAACTCTTTCTCAAGCTTCAAACGTGGCAATCCTCGGACCAAATTGAGTTTACTCAAGCGAGACAAAAGGTCAAAGCTCAAGTGACCCAACTTCCTATGCCACCTCCACAACTCACTCGAAGAACCGGCCAAGAAACAACGCTCAACACCCGAAGGCCGAAAAAAATCAGCACGAAACACCGACACTCGGGAACGACCATACAAACAAGGTCCCCTCGAGAGTCCACAATCCGAGAACCACCGGCCGAAACAACACCTCAAAGCCCTCATCCAACAAGCCGAGACACGAAAGCAAATTGTACCCCGGCGATTGAACAAGAGCAACACACCTCGAGTGATCTTGTCACTCACTTTTATCTCACCTTACGAAAGCACACGCCCACGCCCATTGTCCCCAAAGGTGATGTACCTCTTCGTCACCACGGGACGAGACTTGAGAACCACCCCCTGTCTCCGGTCATATGTCTCGAGCAACCGGAGTCAATCAACCAAATGTTCTTCAAGTCTCCCACCGAAATTCAAAAACAAGCACGTGAGCGAACAAACGACTCGGCAAGACGGGGTTAGTACCAAAGGAGGAAAACCGGTGCCGAGCCATTTGCTCGAAAGTGGGGTTAGCACACATCAAGCCATCTTTCCTACCATAGCTACCACCACGAACACCACCTCGGTAACCACTCCGAGGGAACCACCCCCTCACTTTGCACGGAGGAGGACCAAAACCACGGAAGACAACCCGTGGAACGTCCCTCCTCTCCTCCTCAAAGCTACGACTCCTCCCATCCCCGTAGTGACCTCGAGGGGGAGAATGCCTAGCAAGCCCGACCACTGCTGTCTCTCCGGACCAACCACCGGCAACTCCACCTCCGGACACCGAAACCTCTCGACTCACCACCTCGAAAACCACTCCGCCCGAGTGCAGGGGGCCGGGATTAAACCGCCTAGCCGGGCCGGTCTAACCGCCCCCCTCGGGCCGGGCCGGCTCGACCGCCTAGCCGGGCCGGTCGACCGCCCCCTCCCGAACGGCTCCTCGGGCTGCGGGAACTCGCATCTCCCCATGCCGGAACACTTCTCACCACGGCCTTACCCCCGGGTAGTGGCATACGAGGCTTAGGTACACCATGGGAAGGGTTGTACCTATCCTTGTTCGCCCACTCCTTTGCCATCCTCTCTTCCCGCTTCCTCTTGAAGCAAAACTCATCCTTGTGACCCTCCTTCCCACAATGGCCACAACGGAACCTCACAAGCTTAGGTTTTGGCTTGGATTGGGGCTGCTCGCTTGGTTTCTCTCCACTCAACTCCTCCACCGATTTCTCCTCACTTGCCTTCTCTCTCACTTTCCCAAAGAACACTTTCCCCGAAGTGCTCACAAACTTGATGGGCTTTTGGAGATCATTTGTGGGTGTAGGAAATATAGGTGGAGGCTGGGGTTGTGTCTAGTCGGTTCCTAAGATGGTTGGGTTTTGGAGGGAAATCATTTTTGTGGTGGGTTTTTGGTGGCTCCGGGATATTCTCTCCACTTCCTTCACCAACCTTGTTTGCCCCAAGCCCCTCACCATCTTGCCTCTTAAAGGCCTCGATCATCATCCTCAACTGAGGCTCATGACCGGACAACCAACCCATCAACTTCCTCAAGTCATCATTCTCATCCTGCAAGCGATCAACATAATGTGCAAGCTCCAAATTTTTCAATGCAGGCATTTCACAAGTAGAGCGGGATGTAGGCATGGGTTCCTTCAATTTAGCCTCGAGCGAACTAGTGTAAGCATGCAACTCATCAATCTTAGCATGCAAAACGGGGCAAGAAGTGCAAGCACCTAGCAAAGCGAGGTCTAGACTTAAGCTCGGCCACTTCAACCCTAAGCACATCTAGTTCCTCACACTTGGAGGCATGCTTCTCCTTAAACAAAGCAAGATCGGCAAGGAATATGGAGCAATCGGCACAATCATTTTCATCGGCAACAACGGGGCTAGCCTTATTAAGCGAATCAATCTCAAGCTTGCTATCAAGCACCTGTGTCTCTAGCTCGGCCACTCTAGTCCTAGCATCCTCGAGTGAAGCCCTAAGCTCTTTCCTCATTTTCTTGGCCTCTCTAAGCATGTCATCACGGTTATCAAGCAAAGAGCCAAGCCTCTCATTCTCTCGGCGCAAGAAAGGAAGTTCATCACGCACCTCGTCGTCGGACTCGCAGTCCGAGTCGCTCCGTGTGCTCTTCTTGCTTCCGGAGCTCGGCGCCATGGTACGAAGCCATCTCTCGCGACGCGGCTCGGCCCGCTCGGGTTCTTTGACGACTTCTTGTTCTTGCGGCGATCTCCCTCGTCTTCACCGCTTCTTGCTCGAGCTCGAGGTGGAGTACGCGGACCCGGAGTCGACGTCGCTCGCTCCAACCATCGCTCGGGCCTTGCCTCGGCCCTCCTTCTTCCTCGATCGTCGCTCGTCCTTGTACTTGTTCTTGTGCTTGCTCTTGTGGTCGCGCCTCGAACGGTACTTGCCATCGTTCATCCTCGGCTTGTGCTTGTAGGCGTCCTTGCTCTCGGCCTTCTCGGGCGGTCGGCGACGAAGTGTCCCGGCTTGCCGCACCGGAAGCGAGTCCTCGTGTTCCTCCTCATGTTCACGCGGTTCTCGTGCGGCCTCTCGAACCGCCTCGTCAACGGCGCCGGCTCGTCCTCTCCAAGGTCATCAAACTCCTCATCGGCATAGACATCAAAGAGGAAAATGAGAACATCTGGTGGATGGGTTAGAGTTAGTCTTTCCTTTGGAACCACCAACGAGGGCAAGACTATGGGAGTCGATCGGTCCCTCGAGCTTGGCGGACATGCCCCTATCCACCTCGGCCGACTTGAGCTTCGAGAATAGCTCGTTCACCGTCGAGTATCGTACCTCTCCGACTCGACTATGGCCTTGAACTTCCCGCCCCATATCGTACGATCCAAAGAGTGTAAGAGCTTGACCGCTCTATCATGATCATCGTACGGGAGCACGTCCACATTGGCCCTCATGTTGTTCACAACCACCGTGAACCTCCGGAACAAGGCATCGATGGACTCACCGGGGAGATGAGTGAAGTTCTCGTACTCTCTCCCCGTAGGTCGCATACAACCGTGCTCGAACACCGGGCGTTCCCAACATGAGCCTCCTTCAACACCGCCCAAATCCTACAAGCCAAGTGCTCGGTGTGCACCCGATCGAACTCGGTCGACACAAAGCACGAAACAAGTAGTCGACCGCCTTATTGTTGGCGTCGAATCCGTCCCTCGACCCTGGAGCAAGGAAATCCATCGGTGGACATAGCCCTGTGTCCATCGTGACATCCCAAAGCGGTCGACCCTTTCCGCGGAGGAACGCACCCATCCGCTTGCTCCACATCCGGTAGTTCTTGCCATCGAAGTGTGGAGGACCCGAACCCCGTTCTCGGTACGCCATCCTTGGATCTTAGGCGGTTAGAGTCAATAAAGACCCGAACCGGCTCGATACCACTTGAAGGACCGAATAGGCGACCGAGAGAGGGGGGAGTGAATGGGAGCCGATAAAAATTCTTCTCGAGGGAGATTGAAACTCCGACAAGACGAACTAGCTCGGTCGAACCCCCCGAAATCACACGCTCCGCACTTCTACCTCCCGTTTGCCAAAACCACGTAGCCACCGGAGTGCTACGGTCCTAGGAACAAACTCTACCGGCAACCACAACACACACGCGGCACCGACGGCGGAAACAACTCGAAAGCCGGCTAACCGGAGGGGGGCGGTTAGACCGGGTATAGGGGGCGGTTAGACCGCCTCCACCCGGCAACCAAGAAATCCTCCGAAACGCCTCATCCGAGCACCAAAACACACCACGGTTTCACCAACAAAGATCTCTGGTCAAGGCCATGCTAGCTACCGGAAAATCTTGGCGAAAACCAAAACTTCACCCAAGGGCCTAGGGGCGGTTAGACCGGCTACACAGGGGCGGTCTAACCTCCCGTACCCGACAACGAACCCCGACCAAGAACACCTAGCAAACCGCACGAGAACGACCCCAAATTTCACCCGGACACTCCTCCGATCAAGACGAACAAACTCACGAGAGGAAAATCCGGCGAAACAAAACTTTGACCGGAAACACCCGGGGCGGTTAGACCGCCCCCCGTAGGCGGTTAGACCGCCCCTTCCCGAAAACGAACCCGCGGGTCAAACCTCAACTTCCTCACGCCCGATCTCCCGAATCACTCCACGGATTGCAACCAAACTTCGGGAATAGCTAGGTTACCTCCGGGCAACCTCTACCTCAAAGGAATCGACCCGAAACGCTCACAATCAAGAGGAATCGAAGAAATCGCTTCTCTAGGTCAAGAACTCGCCCAACTCGAGAAACAACCAAATCGAGTCCGATTCAAAGGGGATTTGGGGGCCAAGTCACCGGCCAAAGAGGCACAAGAACCTCATACGTGACACCCACCAAGAGCCCCAAGAAATCGTCCTCAAAACACCGCCAAAAAGAGCTCCGAAAATCAACACAAACGAGACGGGAAAACCACCATGAAGAACAACGCCGAACCTTCTATACATGCCATGAATGGTTCGTACAAGGTCTAGTTTGCCACCCAAACATCCATCCCTCTCTCTAGATCTCACATGAAGCTCTCAAACTAGCCTTCTAAAAACCTAGGAAAATAGAGAACGAAAATGGAAAAACCAAATGAGCTAGGGTTCCAAGAGTTGGCTGCCATCCACCCCTCTAATGAGTATATATGGAGGCACCCAAAAGACTAAACTACCCTTCACTAATAACTAGGGATACATGCCCCTCAAGGGCGGATTTGGAATTCTTGATGTCTTCACCATCGGACGGATGCCCGGCGACCGCACCCTGCGTAGCCTCGACGCACGCCTTGCGATCCCGACGCGTGTCCTCCGCTTCGAAGCTTCTCGGCGCCGGCGGCCAGGGCGGTCAGACCGCCCCCCCTGGGCGGTTAGACCGGCCCCGGGGAACTGACCGACCCCAGGCGGTCTGACCGCCCCTCCTGGGCGGTTGAACCGGCCTGGTGGCCGCACCTCCTCGTCGAGTCTTCGGCCTCGGTTTTGTGGCTCAACCGAGTAACCCAGTGGTTTTCTGGTGAACCACTGCAAACCCCGCGAACTCGGTGTAGCCTCCGCCAATCTCCACTCATGACTCGGCTCCCACGTAGTCCCGGCTCGACCTTGGTTTTGAGGCTCTACCAAGAAACCGTCCACGACTTCATCTTGCTTTGTTCATGCCACCATGCGGCCCGCACTTGACCCCCGCCGGCCACCGGGTCCCTCGAACGAAGCCTACTTGTCTTCTACACACACCGGAGGCCTCACCGGCAACGACCTTTCGCGCTTGTTCTTCACCTGCACCAACACGAGTCAAGCCGCAACCTGCACCTGCAATACTTAGCCAAGAATCAGTCCACACAACGTTGTCAATCACTCATCACACAAGGAAGCGACCATCCACCGGTCCTCGAACCACACATGGTCCTCAATCTCCCCCTTGATGAGTGCATTGACAACACACTCACATGAAGTAACACAAGAGAAAAGGAAAAGAAAAGAAACAAAATAAAAAGAAACCCCAACAAGCGATCGAAAGCCAAAGAAAGGCAAAGAGCAAGATCACTTGAAGAAGACAAGTCTCGGACCCCTTAGGCAAGGGCAACGGCTCGACACATCCGAGACAAAACACAAACTCAAGCAAAGAGCGCAAACCACCAAAGCAAAACTCGAACACCACAAAAAGCTCCCCCGAGCCACAAGACACTCCCCCCGAACACATGCATCAATGCAACTCGGGAATGCAACAAAGAGCAAAAACTCCGCTCACACGCCCGGGCGGTTAGACCGCCTGCCCGGGCGGTTAGACCTCCTCTCGCCCGAACCGACCGCCCGGGGCGGTTAAACCGCCCGAAGAGACCGGCCCCGCACCAAACTGCTCAAAAATCGCCCGAAACAATTGAAACACCTTCCAAACACTCCCAGGTGCCCAAAACATGCACAAACTTCTCCCCCTTGTTGACAATGCATGAATCAAGGCAAAATGCGAAAACTTGCAACATATAGCTTCTCGAATATACAAAATTCATCACAAGGTGCTACACAAGTCCAAATGAGCAAGTTAGATACTCGACAGGTTCGTAATGACCTTAACTACGTGATCACCAAGTTTCACAACCATTGGATCGTAGCGAACATGGCCTCATATGCCATTTGTTCGGAGTTTGATTTTGGTGATTCATGACAACATGATCATTGGGACTAACCATATTGTTTGAGCATGTCTTTGTAGACATTTCTAGGTCCCAAGGATGCAAGGAAACCCCATGCAAAAATGCCAAATCAAAGGGTCAAAACCGAGCAAGAAATGGAAAAGCAAAGACACCGTCGGATGAACCGACGGTCCCTCAAATACAAGCGTCGGTGCAATCGTCGGACGAGTTGGTACACAGGGTGAAACCCTAGGTACCGTCGGATGAACCGACGGTCCATTTTCTACATGCGTCGGACGAGTTGCGGAGGAAGAGCAAGGAAGGCGGTAGCACCGAATGATCCGACGGTCCGAGTGAGGACCCCGTCGGTCTATCCGACGCTCGGTTTGAATCAAGACGAGAGACGCGCCAAGTCGAAGCCTTCAAGACCGGATGATCCGACGCCTTGGTTAAGGCACGGCGTCGGTCTATCCGACGGTCCGTTGGAAGCTAACGCACCGACACCGGACGCGAGGCCTTCGGCACGGATGATCCGACGTAGCGTCGGAGCATAGCGTCGGAGCGGTTGTGTCGAGAGAACCTCAACGGCTACGTGACGTGGGAGGGGCACCGGATGAACCGACGCCCGGAAAAGCATAGCGTCGGATCATCCGACGGTACCTTTTTCGGTGGACGTTAGCCAACGGCTAGTTTGATGCCTTGGGCTATTTATACCCCCTCCACTCACTCATTTGAGGTGGCTGGATTGTGTGGAAGTGCGAGAGGAGTTCAAGACACATTCAAGATCATATCCAATCCATCCAAGTGCTTAATTGCTCATCCTTAGACTAGTGCATGCTTTGTGTGTGTGCTTAGTGCTAGGCTTAGCTTAGAGCCGAGTGAGTGCAAGGTTGTGCCAACCTTGTGAGGTGATTCTTGAGTGAATCCGGTTGTACAAGGTTCGCCGGAAGCCTTGGGGCCTAAGTGGCTCACCGGCAATCGTCATCGACCCTCCGGCTTGGTGTGGAGCGGCGAGGACACTTTGTGCGGGGGACGTGGAGACCCCCTTCCTTGGTGGAGAAGCTCCTTAGTGGAGGCGGCATCAAGGTGACCAAGGGAGCTTGACAAGTGCCTAAGTGGCTAGCCTTTGTGGCAAGTCAAGTTGGTGCTCTTGGGAGAGACTTGGTGGCCGGGAAGCAATACTCTTGTGTGAGTGCTTCAACAACGTGGACTAGGGGTGGCTTAGTGCCTACCGATACCACGGGATAAATCGCGTGTCAAGAGTTTGCTTCCTCTCATCCCCTTTACGTTTCCGCATTTACTCTATTGCAATCTTTGCTTGTCTCTACATTCCTAGAGTAGTATCATGCTAGGATTGGCTATAGGTTGCAAACCTTCTTTTGGGATGGGAGTTTCACACTAGAACAACCGTAGTTGCACATATAGATAGTATGTTCTAGTTTACCTTTGCGCAAAATTAGTGAAGCTATAGGTTAAGGTTTTAAGTTGCCTAATTCACCCCCTCCCCCTCTTAGGCTAACGGGCATCCGATTCCTTACAAGTGGTATCAGAGCCGGGACTCACTTCCTTCACAAGGAAACGCCAATTCGATTGGTAAATTGTGAAAACCGGCTCATTGGAACGGTTAGGCTTCACCGCCTAGTGAGTTGCCCTATAGAGGAATGAAAGGGGTGGATACCTTAGGTTTGGCTCCACATTTCGATGGCACGGGCTATCCTCGGTGGAAGGTTCTCATGGAGGCCTATCTACAAGCAAGGGACCTTGATGTTTGGAGAGTCACCGATGAGGGCATGAAAAATGGTACTAGAAAGGAAAAGCAATTTGATGTGATTGCTAAAAGTATCATTTTGTCCTCACTAGATGTAGGCGTTTTCAATAGAGTTTTTACTTGTGAAAATGCTCATGAGCTATGGAAAACCATCAAGGAGCAAAATGAGGGTTCAAAAGAAGTTGCTAATGAACGCTACGGTTGTCTCCTTGAGGAATTCAATAGCTTTAAGCAACTTGCTAATGAAAATGCCGAATCCATGTACTCACGCCTAAATGTGCTTGTCAATGAGATTAATGCCTTAGGTGTGAAGGACATCACGGACTTGAACATCAACCGCAAGATCCTACAAAGTCTCCGAAAGCCCGACTATGACTTGGTGAAAGCAATCATCTACGAGAAGAAGCTCGAAGATTTGAAGCCATCGCATATCTTGAGCAAGATCATGGCACATGAGCTTCAACTAATGCCCAAGTCAAAGAAGGCGCCCCAAGAAAAGCCCCAAGAACCATCCTCTCCAACAACAAGCCATGCTCTCTCAAGCCGACAAGAGAAGGTGTTGAGTAGAATGGCTACTCATGGAAGCTCAAGTGAGGATGATGGTGATAATGAAGATTCCTCAAGTGATGAAGAGGTTGAATCTATGGTGGCCGAGTACGTGAAGAAGATCTTCAAGTATGTGAAGAAAGTCAACATGTACGGCTACAACATCCACTTGAGAGAAGGGCGCCATCATCAACACATCAAGTTCACCAAGATTGAGCACAAGCCCAAAAGGAAGGTGGTCAAGGAGAGAAGACCAAGGCAAGAAGCAACCTTCGCCGTCCGCGAGTGGACAAGTGGTGGATCAAGTTCTTCTAGCTCAAGCGATGAATCAAGAAAGAACTTCACCACCCGCTTCATGCAAGGACCTTCATCATCACACATGTGCCTCATGGCCAAAGGTATGGAAAGCAATGTAAGTGATGACGAATCCGACACCACCTCTCTCAATGATCTTGTTGAGCTAATCCATGAGCAAAAAGGAATGCTTGAACAACAAGCTAATGAAATTAAAGAACTCAATGCTCTCAATGATCTTAGTGACACCCTTGCTACAAATTATGAACATTTGTTGTGCAAATTCAAATTGCTTAGCAAGGAGTGTGAGGAGCTAAAATATAAGCTTGAGAGCAATGAGACTAAAACAAGTAATTCCTTTGAGCTTAATGAAACATCTATCCCTTGTGCAATTCCTATCTCCAAGGTAGATGCTTCAACTTCTTGCATTGATTTAATTGATGCATCTTGCTCACCATCTTGCAATGAGAATGTTGTTGTAGAATCATGTGATTATCTCATAGGCAAGAAAAATGATGAGCTCAAGCAAGAAGTGAAAAGGCTCCGAGAGAGATTGGCAAACTTGATGGGCAAGGGCAAGAACGATGAAGAACAAGTGGACATCTCTCAAGACATGAAGAGCCAAGTCCAACCTTCTCAAGATAACCGTGATCACATGGTGAAGAAGCTTGAGAAGGGTGCAACCGTGACTTGCTACAAGTGTCATGAGGAAGGGCACAAGTTCTACAAATGCCCCCAATTTGTCAAGAAGATGGACAAGGGCGCAAAGAAGAAGTTGAAGCCCACCATCAAGAGCTCCCTCATCTACACCAAGCCCAACCGCAAGAACAAGACCAAGAGCAACACCTACGTCATCAAGAAGAAGGCTAATGGCAAGGTGGTTGCACACAAGGTTGGGAAGATGAAGGAAGAGCGGGGTAGGAACCAACCCATTTGGGTGCCCAAGGAAGTCATCACCAACATGAAGGGGCCTCAAATGGTTTGGGTTCCAAAGGCCACTTGAAGGCCTTAAGTGCGGGGACTTGGGAGGCTTGGCACAATCAAGATGAGAAGATTCAAGCCTATAAGCCAAGCTTGCAAATTGGACTTGTGTTGCCCAAGTTCCCCGGTTGAGGTAATGGAAACTAGTACCTATCTCTTGCATCATTGTAGCTCCATTGCCTTGTTTAGGTTGCATTTGTTGCAATGTTTACATATGGTAGGTTGCTTGTGTCATGTGCTAACCCATGAGCAATCTACATGGTTTGATTAGTGTGTAGGAAAGCTACACTTGTTCTTTCATGGTGCATGTTTTCATATATATCTTTTTGCATCATGAGCAAGCTATAGGGTAAGCTTCCCTTTGTTGTCATAAACAAGGTGCATACATATGGTTGGTGATTCAAACACTAAATGCACACATTTAGGGGGAGCTCATCCTATGGTTTGATTATGGGACTAACATTGTTTCAAGCTTATCTTATGTAGTCCCTTAGCGACGCGTTACGGTGCGGTGTTTCATTCTAAGAGAATGCTATTTCACTCTCAATGTGATCTAACATCTCTAAAAGAGTGAATATAGCAATATGAGCTTCATGCTATTGAGTCATGACCTTGCGAGCTTATGTCTCTATATAAGTTCAAAGGCAATGTACTCATACATTCCTAATCCTTGTGGTACCCCAAGTGTCTTCTTGCAAGCTTCTTCCAAGTGGTGTCACCTAGTGATATCATTTCCAAGTGGCTCATCTCAATGTGGTGCCAACAAGGTAGAGAGGATCACCCCGGAGGTATGCAATAAACAAAAGACTACAAGTGATATCTACAAGTGGTAATGTAACAAGAACCCATTTGTTTTATCTCTTGTCCTTTAAGCTACCTCTTCGCATGATATGCTCTAAGCTTCCTTGTTTTACAAGTTTGTAGTTGTGCACTTGTTTCTCACTACCCTTGTCTTGCAAGTGGTATTCTTTTTATGCACACACTTAGGGGGAGCTTAGTTTGTATCATGCTAGTCTCATGAGCATGTGATCCACCTTAGTTATTCTCACTTGTGGTATCTTCATCGATATCATACATATGGATCATGGTTCATGCGGCTTTCTCCCTTGCATTTAACATCTCTCCTTTGAGCTATGGTTGCTAGATCTTGCTAGTTTCCTTGGACCCGTTTGCTTTGGACTTTTTGGAGATTTTATTCCAAAGGGGGAGAATGTGAGACCAAAGCAAGCGTGTGGCGTAAGCTTACAAGTGGGCTCAAGGATGCTTACAAGTGATTTCAAGGATTTGAGACCAAAGGGGGAGAATGTGAACATAAGAGCCAAAAGGGGGAAGTTTGATCTAGGGGGAGTTTGGATGATGGTAAGCATCCAAGCAAGTGTAAGTGGTTCTAATTCTGTCAATTCTAGCAAATTTATGCTTGCTTTGGTTGTGTTGTCATAAATCACCAAAAAGGGGGAGATTGTAGCGAACATGGCCTCATATGCCATTTGTTCGGAGTTTGATTTTGGTGATTCATGACAACATGATCATTGGGACTAACCATATTGTTTGAGCATGTCTTTGTAGACATTTCTAGGTCCCAAGGATGCAAGAAAACCCCATGCAAAAATGCCAAATCAAAGGGTCAAAACCGAGCAAGAAATGGAAAAGCAAAGACACCGTCGGATGAACCGACGGTCCCTCAAATACAAGCGTCGGTGCAATCGTCGGACGAGTTGGTACACAGGGTGAAACCCTAGGTACCGTCGGATGAACCGACGGTCCATTTTCTACATGCGTCGGACGAGTTGCAGAGGAAGAGCAAGGAAGGCGGTAGCACCGGATGATCCGACGATCCGAGTGAGGACCCCGTCGGTCTATCCGACGCTCGCTTGAATCAAGACGAGAGACGCGCCAAGTCGAAGCCTTCAAGACCGGATGATCCGACGCCTTGGTTAAGGCACGGCGTCGGTCTATCCGACGGTCCGTTGGAAGCTAACGATCGACACGGACGCGAGGCCTTCAAAGACGGATGATCCGACGTAGCGTCGGAGCATAGCGTCGGAGCAGCTTGTGTCGAGAACCTCAACGGCTACGTGACGTGGGAGGGGCACCGGATGAACCGACGCCCTGGAAAAGCATAGCGTCGGATCATCCGACGGTACCTTTTTCAGTGGACGTTAGCCAACGGCTAGTTTGATGCCTTGGGCTATTTATACCCCCTCCACTCACTCATTTGAGGTGGCTGGATTGTGTGGAAGTGCAGAGGAGTTCAAGACACATTCAAGATCATATCCAATCCATCCAAGTGCTTAATTGCTCATCCTTAGACTAGTGCATGCTTTGTGTGTGTGCTTAGTGCTAGGCTTAGCTTAGAGCTGAGTGAGTGCAAGGTTGTGCCAACCTTGTGAGGTGATTCTTGAGTGAATCCAGTTGTACAAGGTTCGCCGGAAGCCTTGGGGCCTAAGTGGCTCACCGGCAATCGTCATCGACCCTCCGGCTTGGTGTGGAGCGGCGAGGACACTTTGTGCGGGGACGTGGAGACCCCCTTCCTTGGTGGAGAAGCTCCTTAGTGGAGGCGGCATCAAGGTGACCAAGGGAGCTTGACAAGTGCCTAAGTGGCTAGCCTTTGTGGCAAGTCAAGTTGGTGCTCTTGGGAGAGACTTGGTGACCGGAAGCAATACTCTTGTGTGAGTGCTTCAACAACGTGGACTAGGGGTGGCTTAGTGCCTACCGATACCACGGGATAAATCGCGTGTCAAGAGTTTGCTTCCTCTCATCCCCTTTACGTTTCCGCATTTACTCTATTGCAATCTTTGCTTGTCTCTACATTCCTAGAGTAGTATCATGCTAGGATTGGCTATAGGTTGCAAACCTTCTTTTGGGATGGGAGTTTCACACTAGAACAACCGTAGTTGCACATATAGATAGTATGTTCTAGTTTACCTTTGCGCAAAATTAGTGAAGCTATAGGTTAAGGTTTTAAGTTGCCTAATTCACCCCCTCCCCCTCTTAGGCTAACGGGCATCCGATTCCTTACATGGACAAGGCTAAAAAGGATTTTAGTAATTTTGCGAAAAGTTACTCCCTCACAAGCAAATACCTAAACATGAGCAAAACATATCAAAATGGCAAAGCCACTCAAACTTCATGCTAGGACACCCATTCTAATCATAAGACCATCATAAACACCCAAAAGAACCTCATGTCATGTCAAAGCCACCGAGCCATGTGCCTACTTCTATGTATGAGACTTCTCATTGGTAGGCATCATGCAACGGTTTAGCACCCAAAGCAAATTAATTTCAGCACATATGACATGGGAACATATTTTCCAAGCATTTTTCATTTCATTTTCAGATTTGTAAATGGTACATGAAATGTCTTTGCGACAAAAAGGAACTTATGCCCCTCCACAAGATTAAGCAAGAGGGCTAAACATTCATGATGGCAAATGAGCCTTTGGCTCCATATGATCAATAAACTAGCTATCCAACCACAAAGTAAGCATAGCAAAGCCACTAAAACATGTCAAGATCATATATAAGCATTTACACATGAGAGAGCATGTAGGTGACATTTTTCAAAAAAAAAAAACTAGCCATCAACCATGGATCATTCATCAAGATCATCAAGAGCTAAGCCAAACTAACCGTAGCATATCAAACAAGCTCACAAGAACATATATAGCAACCCATGGTAAACATTGTATATAGGAGAAGCTTTCCCTAATAATGCATATGATACAAAATGCATGCAATCTAAGATACAAGGATGCCTATACATCATGTTACATATGCAATGCCAAATGCAAGAAATGCACCAACGAAAGCTATACATATGCTACAAACCGGCTCCTCGAGGGGGAGGCAAAACGGGCTCGACACCACCGGCAAAAGAAAGCCCCCCACACACCCAACTCAAGAAATTAAACACACACCAAGTTCCCCCGCAAACGAGTGAAAGTTGCTTGATCTAGGGGTTTGGTGAAAATATCGGCTAGTTGGTCATGTGTGGGTACATGGATCAAAGCTATCTTCCCTTTCTCTACGTTGTCTCTCGGAAATGATACCTCACTTCTATGTGTTTGGTTTTGGAATGGAGCACCGGGTTCTTTGCAACGCTTATGGCACCGGTGCTATCACAATGAAGTGGGACATGGGTATACTCCTCACCAAAGTCACTCATGGTGTAGGTGATCCAAAGGAGCTGAGAGCAACAACTAGCGGCGGCAACATACTCGGCTTCGGTCGTGGATTGAGCCACACTCGACTGCTTGCGGGAAGACCAAGACACCAAAGAAGAACCCAAAAACTGGCAAGTCCCAGAAGTGGACTTCCTATCCAACCGACACCCGGCAAAATCCGCGTCTGAAAAACCATGAAGCGCTAAAGAAGAGGACGCGGAGTACCAAAGGCCGAAGTCGGGAGTGTGACGCAAGTACCGAAAATTCTCTTCACCGCTTGCCGATGCGAAGTCCTCGGAGACGCTTGAAAACGAGCGCACGGACACACCGAGAATCGTATGTCCGGCCTCGTCGCCGTCAAGTAGAGGAGTGACCCGATCATGCTCCGGTACTCCTTCCGGTCCACGTGTTCACCTTCCTCGTCCGCATCAAGAGCCGTAGTCGTACTCATCGGCGTCGTCATAGCCTTGGAGTCCTCCATCTTGAACTTCCTCACAATGTCCTTGGTGTACTTAGCCCGATGCACAAATGTTCCTTCCTTTGATTGCTTGATTTGTAGCCCGAGGAAGAACCGCAACTCGCCCATCATGCTCATCTCAAACTCCCCGCTCATATCATCTCGCAAACCTTGCTACAAGAGAGTTAGACGAGCCACCAAAGACAATATCATCCACGTACACCCGCACAATCGGGATATCTCTCGCCCGCCTCGGCAAAAACAAGGTCCGATCGACCTTCCCCATCTCAAAGCCTCTCTCAAACAAGAACCCCCTCAACCTCGCCATACCAAGCTCTAGGTGCCTCGCTTCAACCCATACGGCGCCTTCCTCAACTTGTACACCCGGTGGGGGTACTTCTCACTCTCAAACCCCCGAGGGCTGCCTCACATACACTTCTTCCTCCAAAGACACCATTCGAAAAGCACTCTTCACATCCATTTGGTGCAACTTGAACCCTTTAGCCACGGAAAAGGCTAGAAGGATCCTAATCGCCTCCAAACGGGCTACGGGAGCAAAGGTCTCCTCGTAGTCAATCCCCTCCTTCCGATCGAACCCTTGAGCAACAAGTCTCGACTTGTTCCTCACAACCTCACCCTTCTCTCCCTCTTTGTTTTTCCACACCCACTTTGTACCAATCGGCTTACACCCCGGGGGGAGGGTCAACCAACTCCCACACCCGATTCCTCTCAAAGTTCTCCAACTCCTCATGCATCGAGTTAACCCAATTGTGATCGGATAGTGCGTGTCCAATGTCTTTGGGCTCAAAAGAAGCAACAAACGCAGCATGAGCAAAATGGGAATTGTTTCGAACCCTCGACCGTGTAGTGCGTTCATTCATGTCGCCGATGATCCTTGAAGCCGGGTGATCCACTTGAACTCGCCGGGGAGGTTCTCGCCTCGAAGCTACCTCCCCCCTCAACATCGGCCTTCTCCTCGTTCTTGGTTTGTCGTCGTAGGTGTAGCAGAGGGTCCATCCATCATCGTAGTCGAAGTAGTGGGTACATGTTCGGCGGGGGCACCGCACCGCCATCTTCATCATCACCATGTTCATGCTCCTCCTCCCCGAAAGATCTCCTCGCCAAGCTCATCATCACCCGCACACTCAAAGACAAGCCGACTACGTGGCTCGTCTCGTCGAAGGTTACCTCCGCAAGTCTCCACGATTTGATTAGTTTCAAGATTGAGCACACGATATGCTCTAGAATGAGATGCATAACCAAAGAAAATGCCATCGACGGACCTAGCCTCAAACTTATCCAACTTCCTCGCCCTTCTTCGAATGAAACACTTGCAACCAAAGACATGGAAGTGACTCACTTTGGGTGTGCGACCATGCATCAACTCATAGCATGTCTTCTTCTTGTGCACTCGAGGTATATTCCCGTTCGACACATAGCATGCGGTATTCACCGCCTCGGCCCAATACCTCCTCGGAGTCCTATGCTCATCAAGCATCGTCCGAGCCATCTCGCACAAGGTCCCGTTCTTCCTTTCCACAACACCATTCGGGGAGGCGTATACGGACTCGAAAACCGGTGCTCAAGACCCAAGTCATGACAAAAGGTTTCAAAACGAGAGTTCCCGAATTCCGAGCCATTATCACCGCGGATAGCTCGTATGGCATCTCCGTGCCTCTCGTTCCTCAACCTCAAGACTAGATCTCGAACAAAACCAAACGTCTCCCCCTTATCCTCCGGAAAGAACACCCACGCATACCGAGAATAGTCATCCACCACAACAAGGACATACCACTTCCCACCCGCGATCGCACACGAGCCGGGCCAACAAGGTCCATATGGAGCAGCTCGCATGGACGCTCGCTCATCACATCGGTGAGAGGCGGGTGAGAGGAGGCCACCATCTTGGCATGCCTACACGGAGCACAAACCAACTCTTTCTCAAGCTTCAAACGTGGCAATCCTCGGACCAAATTGAGTTTACTCAAGCGAGACAAAAGGTCAAAGCTCAAGTGACCCAACTTCCTATGCCACCTCCACAACTCACTCGAAGAACCACCAAGAAACAACGCTCAACACCCGAAGACCGAGAAAAATCAGCACGAAACACCCGACCCTCGGGAACGACCATACAAACAAGGTCCCCTCGAGAGTCCACAATCCGAGAACCACCCGGCCGAAACAACACCTCAAAGCCCTCATCCAACAACCGAGACACGAAAGCAAATTGTACCCCGGCGATTGAACAAGAGCAACACGCCTCGCAGTGATCTTGTCACTCACTTTTATCTCACCTTCCGAAAGCACACGCCCACGCCCATTGTCCCCAAAGGTGATGTACCTCTTCGTCACCACGGGACGAGACTTGAGAACCACCCCCCGTCTCCGGTCATATGTCTCGAGCAACCGGAGTCAATCAACCAAATGTTCTTCAAGTCTCCCACCCGAAATTCAAAAACAAGCACGTGAGCGAACAAACGACTCAAAGATCGGGGTTAGTACCAAAGGAGGAAAACCGAGCCGAGCCATTTGCTCGAAAGTGGGGTTAGCACACATCAAGCCATCTTTCCTACCATAGCTACCACCACGAACACCACCTCGGTAACCACTCCGAGGGAACCATCCCTCACCGCCCGGAGGAGGACCAAAACCACGGAAGACAACCCGAGGAACGTCCCTCCTCTCCTTCTCAAAGCTACGACTCCTCCCATCCCCGTAGTGACCTCGAGGGGGAGAATGCCTAGCAACCGACCACCCGCCGTCTCTCCGGACCAACCACCAAAGCAACTCCACCTCCAGACCTGAAACCTCTCGACTCACCACCTCGAAAACCACTCCGCCCGAGTTCCGGGGGCCGGTTAAACCGCCTAGCCGGCCGGTCCTAACCGCCCCCCTTCGGGCCGGGCCGGCTCCGACCGCCTAGCCGGCCGGGCCCCGACCGCCCCCTCCAGAACAGCTCCTCGGCTGCGGGAACTCGCATCTCCCCATGCCGGAACACTTCTCACCACAGCCTTACCCCTGGGTAGTGGCATACGAGGCTTAGGTACACCATGGGAAGGGTTGTACCTATCCTTGTTCGCCCACTCCTTTGCCATCCTCTCTTCCCGCTTCCTCTTGAAGCAAAACTCATCCTTGTGACCCTCCTTCCCACAATGGCCACAACGGAACCTCACAAGCTTAGGTTTTGGCTTGGATTGGGGCTGCTCGCTTGGTTTCTCTCCACTCAACTCCTCCACCGATTTCTCCTCACTTGCCTTCTCTCTCACTTTCCCAAAGAACACTTTCCCCCGAAGTGCTCACAAACTTGATGGGCTTTTGGAGATCATTTGTGGGTGTAGGAAATATAGGTGGAGCCGGGGTTGTGTCTAGTCGGTTCCTAAGATGGTTGGGTTTTGGAGGGAAATCATTTTTGTGGTGGGTTTTTGGTGGCTCCGGATATTCTCTCCACTTCCTTCACCAACCTTGTTTGCCCCAAGCCCCTCACCATCTTGCCTCTTAAAGGCCTCGATCATCATCCTCAACTGAGGCTCATGACCGGACAACCAACCCATCAACTTCCTCAAGTCATCATTCTCATCCCGCAAGCGATCAACATAATGTGCAAGCTCCAAATTTTTCAATGCATGCATTTCACAAGTAGAGCAAGATGTAGGCATGGGTTCCTTCAATTTAGCCTCGAGCGAACTAGTGTAAGCATGCAACTCATCAATCTTAGCATGCAAACAGGCAAGAAGTGCAAGCACCTAGCAAAGCAGTCTAGACTTAAGCTCAGCCACTTCAACCCTAAGCACATCTAGTTCCTCACACTTGGAGGCATGCTTCTCCTTAAACAAAGCAAGATCAGCAAGGAATATGGAGCAATCAGCACAATCATTTTCATCAGCAACAACAGGGCTAGCCTTAAGCAAATCAATCTCAAGCTTGCTATCAAGCACCTGTGTCTCTAGCTCAGCCACTCTAGTCCTAGCATCCTCGAGTGAAGCCCTAAGCTCTTTCCTCATTTTCTTGGCCTCTCTAAGCATGTCATCACGGTTATCAAGCAAAGAGCCAAGCCTCTCATTCTCCTGGCGCAAGAAAGGAAGTTCATCACGCACCTCGTCGTCGGACTCAGAGTCCGAGTCGCTCTGTGTGCTCTTCTTGCTGCCGGAGCTCAGCGCCATGGTACAGAAGCCATCTCTCGCGACGCAGCTCAGCCCCGCTCGTGTTCTTTGACGACTTCTTGTTCTTGCGGCGATCTCCCTCGTCTTCACCGCCGCTCGAGCTCGAGGTGGAGTACGCGGAACTGGAGTCGACGTCGCTCGCTCCAACCATCGCTCGGGCCTTGCCTCGGCCCTCCTTCTTCCTCGATCGTCGCTCGTCCTTGTACCTGTTCTTGTGCTTGCTCTTGTGGTCGCGCCTCGAACGGTACTTGCCATCGTTCATCCTCGGCTTGTGCTTGTAGCTGTCCTTGCTCTCGGCCTTCTCCGGGCAGTCGGCGACGAAGTGTCCCGGCTTGCCGCACTGGAAGCAGGTCCTCGTGTTCCTCCTCATGTTCACGCGGTTCTCGTGCAGCCTCTCGAACCGCCTCGTCAACAGCGCCAGCTCGTCCTCTCCAAGGTCATCAAACTCCTCATCCGGCATAGACATCAAAGAGGAAAACGAGAACATCCCGGTGGATGGGTTAGAGTTAGTCTTTCCTTTGGAACCACCAACGAGGGCAAGACTATGGGAGTCAGTCGGTCCCTCGAGCTTGGCAGTCATGCCCCTATCCACCTCAGCCGACTTGAGCTTCGAGAACAGCTCGTTCACCGTCAGAGTATCGTACCTCTCCGACTCGACTATGGCCTCGAACTTCCCGCCCCATATCGTACGATCCAAAGAGTGTAAGAGCTTGACCGCTCTATCATGATCATCGTACGGAGCACGTCCACATTGGCCCTCATGTTGTTCACAACCACCGTGAACCTCTCGGAACAAGGCATCGATGGACTCACCGGGGAGATGAGTGAAGTTCTCGTACTCTCTCCGTAGGTCGCATACAACCGTGCCCTCGAACCTCGGGCGTTCCCAACATGAGCCTCCTTCAACACCGCCCAAATCCTACAAGCAAAGTGCTCGGTGTGCACCCGATCGAACTCGGCCGACACAAAGCACGAAACAAGTAGTCGACCGCCTTATTGTTGGCGTCGAATCCGTCCCCTCGACCCCGGAGCAAGGAAATCCATCGGCCGGACATAGCCTGTGTCCACCGTGACATCCCAAAGCAGCTGACCCTTTCCGCGGAGGAACGCACCCATCCGCTTGCTCCACATCTGGTAGTTCTTGCCATCGAAGTGTGGAGGACCCGAACCCCGTTCCTGGTACGCCATCCTTGGATCTTAGACTGGTTAGAGTCAATAAAGACCCGAACCGGCTCTGATACCACTTGAAGGACCGAATAGGCGACCAGAGAGGGGGGGAGTGAATGGGAGCCGATAAAAATTCTTCTCGAGGGAGATTGAAACTCCGACAAGACGAACTAGCTCGGTCGAACCCCCGAAATCACACGCTCCGCACTTCTACCTCCCGTTTGCCAAAACCACGTAGCCACTGGAGTGCTACTGGTCCTAGGAACAAACTCTACCAGCAACCACAACACACACGCAGCACCGACAGCGGAAACAACTCGAAAGCCGGCTAACCAGAGGGGGGCGGTTAGACCGGGTATAGGGGGCGGTTAGACCGCCTCCACCTGGCAACCAAGAAATCCTCCGAAACGCCTCTTCCGAGCACCAAAACACACCACGGTTTCACCAACAAAGATCTCTGGTCAAGGCCATGCTAGCTACCAGAAAATCTTGGCGAAAACCAAAACTTCACCCAAGGGCCTAGGGGCGGTTAGACCGGCTACCTGGGGCGGTCTAACCTCCTGTACCCAGCAACGAACCCCGACCAAGAACACCTAGCAAACTGCACGAGAACGACCCCAAATTTCACCCAGACACTCCTCTGATCAAGACGAACAAACTCACAGAGGAAAATCCGGCGAAACAAAACTTTGACCCGGAAACACCCAGGGCGGTTAGACCGCCCCCTGTAGGCGGTTAGACCGCCCCTTCCAGAAAACGAACCCGCGGGTCAAACCTCAACTTCCTCACGCCCGATCTCCCGAATCACTCCACGGATTGCAACCAAACTTCGGGAATAGCTGGGTTACCTCCTGGGCAACCTCTACCTCAAAGGAATCGACCCGAAACGCTCACAATCAAGAGGAATCGAAGAAATCGCTTCTCTAGGTCAAGAACTCGCCCAACTCGAGAAACCACCAAATCGAGTCCGATTCAAAGGGGATTTGGGGGCCAAGTCACCAGCCAAAGAGGCACAAGAACCTCATACGTGACACCCACCAAGAGCCCCAAGAAATCGTCCTCAAAACACCGCCAAAAAGAGCTCCGAAAATCAACACAAAAGAGACGGGAAAACCACCATGAAGAACAACGCCGAACCTTCTATACATGCCATGAATGGTTCGTACAAGGTCTAGTTTGCCACCCAAACATCCATCCCTCTCTCTAGATCTCACAAGAAGCTCTCAAACTAGCCTTCTAAAAACCTAGGAAAATAGAGAACGAAAATGGAAAAACCAAATGAGCTAGGGTTCCAAGAGTTGGCTGCCATCCACCCCTCTAATGAGTATATATGGAGGCACCCAAAAGACTAAACTACCCTTCACTAATAACTAGGGATACATGCCCCTCAAGGGCGGATTTGGAATTCTTGATGTCTTCACCATCGGACGGATGCCCGGCGACCGCACCCCGCGTAGCCTCGACGCACGCCTTGCGATCCCGACGCGTGTCCTCCGCTTCGAAGCTTCTCGGCCGGCGGCGGCCGGGCGGTCGGTCGGGCCCCGCCCCCCGGCGCTAGGACCGGCCCCGGGAACCGACCGACCCCGGGCGGTCCGACCGCCCCTCCCCGGGCCGTTGAACCGGCCCGGGTGGCCGCACCTCCTCGTCGAGTCTTCGGCCTCGGTTTTGTGGCTCAACCGAGTAACCCGGTGGGGTTTTCCGGTGAACCACCGCAAACCCCGCGAACTCGGTGTAGCCTCCGCCAATCTCCACTCATGACTCGGCTCCCACGTAGTCCCGGCTCGACCTTGGTTTTGAGGCTCTACCAAGAAACCGTCCACGACTTCATCTTGCCGTTCATGCCACCATGCGGCCCGCACTTGACCCCCGCCGGCCACCGGGTCCCTCGAACGAAGCCTACTTGTCTTCTCCACACCCGGAGGCCTCACCGCAACGACCTTTCGCGCTTGTTCTTCACCTCGCACCAACACGAGTCAAGCCGCAACCTACACCCGCAATACTTAGCCAAGAATCGGTCCACACAACGTTGTCAATCACTCATCACACAAGGAAGCGACCATCCACCGGTCCTCGAACCACACATGGTCCTCATGAAGGCAAGAGCAGAAAAGACAGCTCACACCCAAGAACAACCTGCCGAACAAAGACGAGTTTGAGAATGTGGATGATGACGATGATTCCATAGACAGAGAGCTAGCCATGGTTCAGCAAAAGATACAAGCACGCTACGAAAGACAAAGAAAAGTTCGCGGCCAGTTGCGGGCGAAGAGAAAAATCTCCGAAAAGCTAGAGCAACCGAACAAAGCAAAAGAGCGGATACAAGCAATACAGAAAGAAATTGACGAAATGAAAGAACAAGAGAACAGCTCCCTGTGGCAAGAGTCACCGCATCGAACCCCGCGCCCGCAAGAGAATCCCCGAAAGAAAACTTCTTCGGGGGAAATGGAGTCTCACACTTTGTGGATTCTGAATCGCCACTGTCAATAGGGCCGCAAACAAGCACCTTGGCCGCCAAAGTTCAAGCCTCGTCTCTCTTCCCAAGTACAACGGCTTCGGAAACTCCGCGGTTTCTCATGAGATACGAATCAGCTCGTGAACTCGGCAGGGAGGAGATGATATCGCGGCGGCCAAATCCTTCATCATAGCTTGCGAAGGACCCGATCGAATTGGTACTCACTGCCGCCTCCACACTCAATCTACAACTGGGTAGATCTCAAGAAAAAGTTCATGCAAGCGTTTCGTATGTTCCATGACACGACGACTCGAAGCCTCGTATTTGTATAACCGCAAGCGAAGGACGAGAGAACCACCGCGGAACTTCATGAGAAGGTTCATGCAACAAAAGTCTCGCATCCCCGATGCCGATGACAAGACAACGATCAAGGCACCGATCAAAGGTCTCACCCCGGGGCCAACAGCCTTCTCACCTCACAAGAAAGAAGCCCGAGGCGCTTGAGGAACTATTTCGAGAATTGGAAGATTACATTCTGTCTGATGACGACCACCGCAAGAGGGTAGCTGAACGAAATGAGGAAAGACAGGGCAACAGAGATATGACCTGGAGGGCACCATCCCAGCATCCGCGAAACGTCAACAATGTTGGGAACTCTCAACCACAACAAGACAGCAGGCCAAGCACCAGGGGAGGATTCAATCCCAGAGGAAGAGGGAGAGGCAGAGGACCCTCAGGACTCACGAACCACAACCCAAAAGACCCTCACTTCTATTGCCAGTATCATGGGAGAGGCCACAGCACCGAAGGGTGCCCGTAAACAAAGAAGAACATGGCAAGAATTCAAAGAAGAGAAAGCACTAATGAGCATTGCATCCTCCATGCCAAGCCGCTTCGTCCGAACTTCGGCAGCCGCAATTCGCAAATCCACAATCGAGTTCTCCGTCTCGCTCAGCAATTTCCACAACCACAAGTCGCATGGCAGCCATCACAAAGAATTTTTCCCTCAATCGCAAGCGATACGAGTCAATCCAAAGAACCACAACCCATTCGGGAAATCTTGCCACCGCCTCCAGAAAGTTCGTCAAGGCCTCAGTCAAGTTCGGGACCTCAGAACTCCAAGGCATTGCCATCGTTCGGGACTATCATGCTAATCACGGGCGGATCCGCTATGGAATTCGAAACCAAGAAGCAGAGAAGCAATTACTTCAGATCTGTGAACACCATCATCAATGATGGCCCACCGACACGCCGGAGTGGGCAAAGGTGCTAATCACCTTTACGAAGAAGATTTCGGGCTAAAATATGCGATTCATAATGACGCCATGGTCATTGAGGTCAATATTGCCGGGTGGGTCATAGGAAAT
Organism: Cenchrus americanus; assembly: GCA_947561735.1. Taxonomy (NCBI): domain Eukaryota; kingdom Viridiplantae; phylum Streptophyta; class Magnoliopsida; order Poales; family Poaceae; genus Cenchrus; species Cenchrus americanus. The sequence goes on along the minus strand of OX387244.1, from coordinate 123,294,085 downwards.
GTCCTAGTTGACAACGGGAGTTCGGCGGATATCCCGTTCCCGAAAACATTCGAGAAAATGAATCCGAGTCAAGATATGTTGGATCCACCGCAGTACCCATTGCGGGGATTCGGAGGAAAGCCCATCAAGCGGTGGGAAAAATATCACTCCCGTTTCTTTCGGAGATCTCGAGAATGCCGTAACGGAGAGCCTCACCTTCGATGTAGTTGACATATATCACCCGTACCTCGCGATCTTCGCAGAGGTTTCATGAACAAGTTTGATGCCGTCATAAGACAACAATTCCTATGCATGAAGATGCCCCCCCCCCAAAGCCCAGGGGTTATCACGGTGTTCGGCAATCGCCAGGAGGCCAGGAACATAGAAAAAGGCCACACGCCCGACCAAACAAATGTGTACCACTCGAAAGCACCGATGAGAGGAAGGAAACCTATGAAGAGCCTAAGCGGGACAAAGAAAAAAATGAGATAGCCGCAGAAGATGAAACAAAGAAAGTGTATTTGGATGACATGCCCGATAGAGCGAACATAATAGGGGCAAACCTCGCCGAAGAGGACAATGAACTCATACGATTCCCGAACGTAAACAAGGATGTTTTTGCATGGTCGCCTAAGGACTTGCAAGGTGTTGACAGGGACATAATCGAACATGCCCCGGAAACAGATGACAAAATACCACCCAAGAAGCAAAAACTTCGGAAAATGTCTGACGAAAAAGTCAAAGCAAAGCGAAGTAGGTTCGCAGGTTGCAGGATGCCCAAGTAATCAGAGAGGTCAAGTACCCAGTCTGGCTAGCCAACACTATGCCAGTTAAGAAGAAAAATGGAAAATGGAGAATGTGTGTGGACTTCACTGATTTGAACAAGGCATGCAAGAAGGACGATTTTCCCTTGGAAAGGGTAGACAAAATCGTGGATGATGGCGACCAACGGGGAGATGCTTTCGCTCCCGGACATGTTCTCCCGGGTATCATCGGATCGGGGGTTCGCAAAGAGGACGAAGAGAAAACAAGTTTCATCACTCCTTTCGGAACATTTTGTTTCGTGAGAATGCCAGAGGGGCTGAAGAATGCAGGATGCACATTTTCGAGAATGATAGCAATAGTACTGCACCAGCAGATTCGGAGAAACATTTTGGCATATGTGGATGACATAGTTGTCAAAAGTGTTCAGAGGAGAGACCATATCAGTGATCAGGGTAAACATTTGCGAACATGAGGGCAACAAACTTAAAGCTAAATCCGGAAAATGTGTGTTCGGCATTCACAAGGGGAAAGTTCTTGGATGCCTAGTTTCAACGAAAGGTATAGAGGCAAACCCCCGACAAAATAAAGGCTCGGTGGAAATGCAAGAGCCAATCTCGGTGAAAGATGTTCGAAGTTGACAGGGAGAGTGGCCGCCCTCGACGGATTTATTCCCGCAGCCGCGTAAAGAAGTTTACCGTTCTTCCAAGTCCTCGAAGTGCCAAGAAATTCCAAAGGTCCGAACCTCGAAGCGTGCCTTTCGCGAACCGAAGGATTACTTGTCCACCATGACCAAACTCTGTCCTCCCGAACTAAAATCGCCGCTTCGTCGTATGTGTCCGCATCAAATTCGGCGTAATCGCGATGTTGGTAAAGGAAAAGGAAGAAGAAGGAAAGCTTAGGCAAATTTTTGTATACTTCGCCTCTCGAAGCATTGTCCGGTTCCAAGGTTTTCTATTCCGAGCCGGAAAAGATCGTGTATGCTTGTCATCATGTCGCAAGAAAGCTAAGACATTACTTCGAGGGTCACGGAATAAGAGTCATCACCAACCAGCCGTTGAATGATTTGTTCGCAAATAGGGAGGCGTCCACCCGAATCATTAAGTGGGGTGCCGAACTTTCCGAGTATGTGGTAGACTTTGAGAGAAGAAGTGCAATAAAATCGCAAGTTCTGGCAGATTTTGTCGTCGACCGGACTTCACCCATTCGAACCCCGACGAAAATATACCCGAACCTTGGATAGTGCGGTGTGACGAGCATGGTGTTACAAGGGGGTTGGAATTTCGCCGTTGTAACGTCTCCGACGGCGTGGTCATAAGATACGCAGGACGACTTGTATTCGCAAACAATGAACATTCCACGAACAACACAACGGAATACGAAGCTCTCTCGTTGGCACTAAGAAAAATGAAAGCCTTAGGGCAGCAGGACCTTCATAATCGAACGGATTCGAAAGTGATCCAGGAACATATTGAGAAGGAAAGCGAGGCCAGGAATCCGCGTTCTCATGAAAGATCTCGAAAAAGTCGAGAAATGGAAAGACACTTCGGAGGGTATTCAATCCAAAGATATCCCAAGGGATGACAAAAATGAGGCAGACAACCGGCGAAGGCGGCAGCCGCAAATCAAGAGCTACCACCGGATGTGTTTTTCGAAATCATCGGAGAGCCCTCCATCAAAGATTCGAGGGCCCAAATCGTGTATGTAGTGGAAATTCCGGACCGGAGAGCAGAAATCATGGCTTATCCGAACTTTTCGGTAACCCCCCAACACCCTTCGTTTTGCTTCTTCCCCAATCTAGTCTATAGCTAGATTGCATAGGGTGCTCTTGTAGCCGCAAGGGCTTGAGGTGCATACCGACCGACCTAGTGATTTCAACTTGTTCTTATCGAACTCGCCCTAGACTACCCGCATGAATAGGAATACGTTGTGACAGAACGGGGGTTCCGAAAGGCGGGCATTTTCGGAATCAGACCGGAGGCCACGGTTTAAATATGCTTTTAATGAGATTCGCTTTTCTATCTTCATCTATCTTGTTTGGAGCTACAACATAAGCATGATCTAGACTCTCTAGATCGGTTATCTCTTGCTTTCTCTTGCTACCTCTTTAGTAGATTAGATTAGATGTGTTTCCTTTATGAGTTAGTAGATTAGATGCAATTTGGTTCTTCATAAGATAGCTTTCCTTGTTTTACTAGATCGAATCCTTGCATTGCACATTGTTCCATGGATTCGATACCTTGGGTTCACCACTCGAGGGAAGAAGGGTCCCTTGACTATGATGGTGGATTTGTCTGCTTGCAAATCCATATGAACTTTGATACGATAATCTACCGTCAACAAGCCCCTTTTTCTGGCGCTGTTGCCGGGAACAAGCAATCAAGATCCAATCTAGTATCGCTTATTTTACAGTTTTTCTTTTGATTTTCTTTTGCATCTCTTAAGTTTAATCATCCCCGTAAAGAAAAAAATCAATCTAATCTAGTTTTGATTAACCCTAATTTTTCTTTTTTAGGTATTTTTTTTGCTAACCCTAACCAGAGATGGTTGGCTACGTCTCCAAGAAACCGAAACTTTCTTTTGTGGATGATCCAGGAAAACTTTACAGCAAACGAGACATGCAACACAAGCTAAAGGATTGGAAACCCTAGATCCAAAAGCCAAAGTTGAAGGACCGTCGAATCTCCAAGGGGATCACCACCTCCAAGTCCAAAGGAAGATCAACCTCAACCGCCACCTATGGGAGAACAACCACAACTCGGAGCACAAGATCGAGCTATGCACCCCGGACATCGTTCATCTACCTATCATAAACCTTCAAGATGCCGAAAGCCGTTCAAGATCAAAGTCTCAACTATCCGCATGACGATTGCCAAAGCTTTGGAGCGTTTCAATGAATACATATGAGCTGAATTCCTTGAGTGGCATATCGGTTTACTTAAGAGGCGGATGGAGAAGATGGAGATAGAGAATGAAGCTCAAGACCTAAAGGTCGCCGAGGCAAGATCCACATGCGAGGAGTGTGAGGAGCACGATCATGTCCGAGGTAAACCCCGATTTAATGCAAGTTCGTCCATTCAAGATTTGGTTCCCCTTTGTACACAATTGAAGGACTTCATGGATGAGCAAGCTAAGATCAACGAGAACATCGTCACTAAGTTCGAGGCAATGGAGAAAATATTGGAGAATTTAGATGGTAAGGTGACGGAGCTCGGAAGCTCTATATGTGAAGTGTTCATCATGATGAAGATGCTAGAGATGTAAGTGGGACAACTTGTCGGCGCCCGATGGGTAACAAAGAAGAATTTCGAGACAACCCCAAGGTCCCAAGACGGCGAAGGCTACTCAAACTCATTCGGGAGAGATGGAGGATCACACTAAGGAGACCACAAAGATCACAACCGAAGGATCGCAGTTTGAGATGCCGAGCCACTACATGAAGGAAGTTGTTGCATCCGTCAAGACCAAAGCACAAAGCCAAACCGTGAAGACCAAAAGTATGACTAAGCCGAAGAATAAGCCCGTGCCCAAGATGGTGTGGAAGTGGGTACCCAAGATTGCAACGCCCACAAAGAGCGTTGATCCGAAGTAATCAAGTGAAGAAGTCCAGCCATGGACTATAAACGAAGCACTAGGCGGGAGGCAACTCGTTTCGTCGAGTCAAGAATAAGCTACGGAGGACAACCCGATTCCAGGTTTTTCGAGTCTTTTCAAGTAATTTAGTTTTGAAATTTTTCTACGCAAGACATTAGACTTAGAATGGTTGAATAACATTAGAGACATAATTCTTGGTTGAATATTTTGTTTTGATCATAAACCCTTTACATGAACCATCCTACATGTTTGTTTGCTTCATTTCGAGAAACCACAACCAAATAAATTCAGAACCTAACTCAACCTTTCATCCCCTTTTTGATGTTGTGGTTGACTTGTTTTACATTCTAAAAACACACGAGTAGGGCCACGACTTGTATCTAGATGTTATTTAAATTTTAGCACGTGGTAGGACTCGCGTGAACCTAGAAACTCAACTTTTGGTTGCTTTAAAAATCTATATCCTTGGTTTCTCTAAAATTAGAATTTTTCTAAGCCTCATTTAATTTTATTTTATTCAAAATCTCTTTCATCTAATCAAAATTAGAACCTCAACCTATGCCCCCATGATCAAGCCGGAAAAGTTTGCTCTCAACTAATGAAGGCAAACGATACCGGAGACCAACATAAAAGTAGTCGAAAAATATTTTTGACTTACATTTGTTTTTAATGCTTTAAAAACTCCTCTAAATTTATATTTAATATCTCTGATTTTATTTTTTATTTTCGAAATTAGAGGAGTACTTAGCATTGAAACATGCTTAGAGGGAGGCAATCTAGTTCAACTAATACATGCACCATGATGCATCATGGGATGCCCCTTCAACATCTTTTATCAAACCACCCGCAAAGGACAAGCATGGGGGGGCAGCCAAGGCTTGGTTTTGCAGGAATATCATGGATGCATGTGAGGCAAGGGAGCATGGAGGTGACTCAAAGCGAAAACATCAAGTGGAAGGAGCAATAATGCAAGCAAAGGAGTGGACGAGAACGTTAGGAAGGTGCACGCAGTCACGAAGAAACACCATGAGTGTACTATAGAAGAACCGAGCCAACAGGAGGAGAGAGGTAAGTCTCCCATCCAGCTCTTTGTTCGTATGCTCTAGTTTGTGAAGGACCGATTAGGCGACCGCAGAGGGGGGAGTGAATGGGAGCCGATAAAAATTCTTCTCAAGAACTTGGCCTATGCCCCAAATCACTTCTGAAGAATCTCGCACACACTTGCCAAGATCACGTAGTCACAACGGACCTACTGACCCGAGGAACAAGTTAGATCAAGTCTAAGAACAAAGCGGAAGCAAGCGCCAAACGAACCAAGAAAAAAAGCTAGCGCGAGGCAAACTGCCAAGAGAAATGTTGGTACTACCCGCCCCCCGCTCGGGTACTACCGATATGGGCTTACCGGCACCTAAAAATCAGGTTATCGGTACTACCGGCACTGGGTCGGTACTTCCGACTATCGGTACTACCGACCTTGTGTCGGTACTACCGATAAGGACTCTCTCGGCAGCTGAAAATCGGGTCATCGGTACTACTCGCACAAAGGTCGTAGTACCGCCCCCCTAAAAATCTACCCGCGAAACAGCCCCAACCTTTCGATCGACGGATCTCCCAAACCACTTGGAGTCTTGAGACGAAATTTGGAGGAGATGTTAAGCACCCCAAGGTGAGATTATACCCCAAAAATTTCTTCTCCAAACCCACCAAAACACCGGAATCGTGAATCCTTTGAGCACCACCAAAAGCTAGAGCACCGAACGAAAATCCTCGAATCGAAGTGGTTTCCGGCGTTTGAGGGCACATGATCATTCACATAGATGCACGAGACATCCATCCATGTTTCCCTCAAAGAAATCCCGGGAGAAACCAACTCAAATCCGCGGAATCACACCGAGAACAAAGGCACGAAAACAAGCACAAAAAGACCACGAAAAACACAACTCGAATCTTCTATACAAACCAGGAAAGATTCACAAAGTCTAGCATGCCGCCCTAGCATCCATCCCTCTCAACAAATGTCACATGAAGCTCTCATGCTAGCCTAGAGAAAATGGAGAAGAAAATAGCTACGAAAATGAGAAATGGGAGGAAGGAAATGAAACCCTAAGTCGCGGAGAGCGAGGGTCATCCACACACACTCATGGCTTATATATCAGGTCCCGCCGGAGTGGTAAATGACTCGACTACCCCTAACTTAACTACTGGCGATACAACCCAAGTAGGGGCATTTAGGTAATGTTTGTGGGTCTTGCCATCGGACGGCCACGCCTTTGCCGCACCCCCGCGTCCTCCCGACGCAAGCCATGCGATCCCGCCGTGTGTCCTCCACTTCGAAGCTTCCCCGACATGCCCGGATCCCGTCTCCGTCGTGTTGGGCCCTCGGACTTGGTTTTGAGGCCCAAACCAAGAAACCGTCCTCCGATGGTTTTGTGGGCAAACCACCAAACCCCATGCGCTCGGTCCGGCCTCCCTCCAAACCACTTGACTCGACCGCCACCGTGCACCGGCTCGATTGTCCATGACTTCGCCTTGCTCGTATCGCCACCATGTGGCCCGCACCTAGTCCCGCCGTCCACCGGTACCTCGAACCGAGCCTACTTGTCTCTCCATCTCCCGAGGCCCCTCAAGGCCGAAGACCTTTCGCGCCCGTTCTTCACCCGCAACAACACAAACTAGGCCGCAGCCCTACACCCGCGCACTAAGCCAAGAGTCGGTCCAACACCCGTTGTCAATCACTCATCGGTGAGGAGCGGTCATCCATCTACCACCGGGACGCTCCCCGGTCCTCAATCTCCCCCTTGATGAGTGCATTGACAACACACAACGCGGAATGAAATTCGTAGAAAGAAAGAAAGAAGAAAGGAAAACAAAGAAGCGCAACTCATGACCAAAACCAAAGAAAGGCAACGAAAGGTCACAAGCCGAGCAAAGCACAAACTCCACACCGAAAACAACAAGAAAGCCCCCCCGAACAAATGCAAGCTCCCCCCGAACATGTGGATGCAATCTTCCAAATTTTAGCTCACCTCTTCCGAATGTTCATTAAGCTCACCTCTTCTCCCCCTTGTTGACAATGTATGAATCAAGGTGAAAATGCGTAAATGCAAAACAAAGCATAGAAACATTTACATGAGCTTCTCAAATAGGCCAAATCTAGTGTCAAAGGCTAAAAATGAGACAAAGATCACACATATGAATCATAGCATAGTCAAAGCATTGCCACAAGGAATATATGAAAATACAAGCATGTGACAAGGCAAAATTTTCGGATTTAAGCAATTTTACCAAAAGAAGGCTCGCTTCACATGTAAAAGCTTATCCATGTCACACTTGAGCCACAAACATGCATACCATTCAAAGATCATACAAGGATATCAAATTCTCAAAGAAAAGATCATGGAAAACACCCATAAAGCAAAGCATGTCATGTCAAAGCTCCCGAGCCATGTGTCCACTTCGGGGAGACTTCTCCACCGGTGAACATCATGCAACATGTTTTGCACCCATATGTGAAAGATAAGACATTTTAAGCATAGACATGATGGATGGAGCATTTTTCAAGCATTACACACTTCTTTTCAAGACTAATTCATTTCGTGGTACATGAAGTGCCTTTGCGGCAAAAAAGAAGCTTATGCTCCCCCATGAATGCAATATAGGCTAAACATTCACAATGATATTCGGCCTTTGGCCCAAGTGCAAGAAAAAGGCATCCAAGCACAATCTAAGCATAGAAAGCACATTTAGACCAAAACGTGACATGGATACACTACTACACATGAGTGGAGCACGTTTCACCAAAAATTAGTCAAGATTAGCATTTATTTCAAAAGGGGCTATCTCACCACACATATATCTCAAATATTTCAAGAGCATAGCCTCACATCACCATTTCTCCACACATATGACCAATATCTCACAAATAGCTAAAGAAACTCAAATAAGGCATATGAAAGAAGCTCATCATCCTAAAATGCAATATGATACAAAAGCAACATGATATATGACAAGATGGCTATCCTACCATGGTTTGTACATCAAGCAAAACATGTATATACATCAAAGAAAAACATGGTATGATACATATGGTACAAGAAAAACCCCCAAGAATCAATTATAAAGGGCAACAAACCCCAAGTTCCCCCCGCAAGCGCACAAATGTAGCTTGGTCGAGAGGCTTTGTGAAAATGTCGGCAAGCTGATCTTGGGTAGGGACATGGCTCAACACAATGGTTCCTTTTTCCACATTGTCCCTCAAGAAATGATACCTCACTTCTATGTGTTTGGTTCTGGAGTGAAGCACTGGGTTTTTGGCTATGCTTATGGCACTGGTGCTATCACAAAGAAGTGGGATCTGGGTGCACTCCTCACCAAAGTCTCTCAAGGTGTATGAGATCCACAACAGCTGGGAACAACAACTCGCGGCTGCAACATATTCCGCCTCGGTGGTAGACTGAGCTACACTAGACTGCTTGCGGGAAGACCATGAAACCAACGAAGACCCAAGAAATTGTCAAGTACCGGAAGTAGACTTCCTCTCGACTCGACAACCAAAAAATCCGCATCGGAAAAACCATGAAGAGAAAGAGTCGAGGAGGACGAATACCAAAGGCCAAGACCAAAGGGATCGTAGGTACCCGAAGATCCTCTTGACGGCCCGTTGATGTGATGTCCTCGCGAAGCTCGAAAACGAGAGCACGTACACACGCCGAATTGTATGTCCGGCCTCGTCGCCGCCAAGTAGAGGAGGGAGCCGATCATGCTCCCGTACTCCCGCCGGTCCACCGGTTCTCCGTCCTCGTCCGCATCCAAAGTAGTTGTACTCCCCATGGGAGTCGACATCGGCTTCACATCTTGCATCTGGAACTTCCTCAGCATGTCTTTCATGTACTTGGCCCGGTGCACGAATGTTCCATCCTTCACTTGCTTGATCTTGCAGCCCGAGAAAATACTGCAACTCGCCCATCATGCTCATCTCGAACTCCCTGCTCATCTCATCTGCAAACTTGGCAACAAGGTTATGTGACGAGCCACCAAAGACAATATCATCCACGTATATCCGAACAATCAACAAGTCATTTCCATGCTTGAGGAGAAACAAGGTCCTATCCACGGTACCCATCACAAACCCTCTCGCTCAACGTAAAACCTCTCAATCTCCCATACCAAGCACGGGCGCTTGTTTCAACCCATACGTAGCCCTTTTCGACCCGTACACCCCGTGTGGGTACAACTCACTCTCAAACCCGTGTGATCGCTTCACATACACCTCCTCCTCTATGACCCCATTCGTAAAGGCACTCTTCACATCCATCCGAAACAACTTGAACCCTTTAGCCACGACAAAGGCTAGAAGGATCCGAATTGCCTCAAGACGGGCCACAGGAGCAAAGGTCTCCTCATAGTCGACCCCCTCCTTCTGACTAAACCCCTGAGCAACAAGTCTGGACTTGTTCCTCACAACCATACCATTCTCACCCTCTTTGTTCTTCCAAACCCACTTGGTTCCTATAGGATGGCAATTTGGAGGTGGTTCAACTAACTCCCACACCTGGTTCCTCTCAAAGTTTTACAACTCCTCATGCATAGAATTGACCCAGTTTGCATCGATAAAGCGTGTCCAATGTCCTTGGGCTCAAAAGTGGCAACAAAAGCAAGATGAGCAAAATGAGAGGAATTCCTAGACCTTGACCGTGTAGTGCGTTCGTCGATGTTCCCAATGATCCGCGACAGGGGATGCACTTCTTGAATCCGCCGGGGAGCCTCACACCTCCCGTACTACCTCCCCCTCAACCTCGCCTTCTCTCGCCCGGTCCTCTTGTCGCACCGTCGTTGTCCATGAAGTAGACGGTCCACGCTCCGTAGTGGTCGTAGGGGAAGTAGTGGGTACACACTCGCCTTCAGCGCATGGTTCTCTCCATCATCATCTCCACCTTCATCCTTCTCCTCTTCAAAGAGGTCCTCGCCCATCTCCTCATCACCCGCACATTCAAAGCCAAGAGAGGTACATGGCATTGTCTCGTCTAAGGTTACCTCGCAAGTCTCCATGACTTTGTTAGTCTCAAGGTTAAGCACCCTATAGGCTCTAGAGTGGTTAGCATATCCAAAGAAAATACCATCACTAGAACTAGCCTCAAACTTGTCGAGTTTTCCCTTCTTAAGAATAAAGCACTTGCAGCCAAAGACACGGAAATGACTCACCTTGGGTGCCCGACATGCATAAGCTCATAACAGTCTTCTTCTTGAAAGTTCGCAATAAAATCCCGTTGGAAACATGACAAGCCGTATTGACCGTCTCGGCCCAATACCTCCTAGGAGTCCCGTGCTCATCGAGCATCGTCCTAGCCATCTCACAAAGAGTCCGATTTTTCCTTTCCACAACTCCATTTTGAGGGGGCACATAAGGGGTCGAATACCGATGTTCAAGATCTAGATCACGACAAAAGGCATCAAAACGATAGTTCTTGAACTCGAGCCATTATCACTGCGGATAGCTCGAATAGCATTCCCATGCCTCTCGTTTTTCAACCTCACGATCAGATCTCGAACAAAACCAAATGTCTCACTCTTATCCTCCAAGAAAAACACCCAGGCATAGCGAGAGTAATCGTCCACCACAACAAGGACATACCACTTCCCACCCACCGAGCGAACTCGAGCTGGCCCAACAAGGTCCATGTGCAACAGCTCTGTCGGACGCTCGGCCATGACATCGGTCGGGGTGGATGGGGAGTGGCTACCATCTTGCCATGCCTACACGGAGCACAAACCAAATCCTTCTCAAGCTTCAACCTCGGCAATCCTCGGACAAGGTCAAGACCACTCAAGCGGGAAACCAAATCAAAGCGCAAGTGTCCCAAACACCTATGCCATTTCCACAAATCGAAGAAAGACCAGCCATCAAACAAATGAAAGGACGCAAAGAACAAGAGAAATCAGCCCTAAAAATCGACCCTCGGGATGATCATACAAACAAGATCACCTCGAGAATCTAGCAAACGAGACTCGCCGGACTTGAAACGCACCTAAAAACCCTCATCAAGCCACCGAGAAACCGAAAGCAAATTGAAACCCAAAGACTTCACAAGAGCAACTCTCTTCAACGTTACCTTGTCACTCACATGCACAACACCCTCGTAAATCAACCTTCCTCGTCCATTGTCCCCAAATGTGATGTACATCTTTTCCTTCGCCGGGGTGAGGCCGGAGAACCACTTCTTATCTCCGGTCATGTGTCGGGAACATCCGGAGTCGATCAACCAAATGTTCTCCAAGCCTCCCCGCCCGTAGTCGAAACAAGAATGAGAGTGAGCTAATGACTCGACACCGGGGTTAGCACAAAGAAAGTTAAACCAAGTTGTCGAGCCATCTTCTCAAAAGAGGGGTTAGCAAACATCATTTCCTTGCCACCAAACTTCCCATGTCCCATGGGAGGAGTACGAGCACCACGAGGGGGAAAACATGGTCCGTAGTTCCTCCGGAACCCAAAGCCGCGATCATCTCCCCTAAACCCGTATTTGAGGACGAGTAGGGGGACGTCCAAAGAAAACCACCACGAGCCCGACCAAACCTCTCACCAAAGACGCACACCATCATCTCTCCTAACAAACCTACCACCCCGAGCTCCAACTCTACCAACACTCTTCACACTTCCCACACCCCGTGGAAGTGGCACTCTAGGCTCGGAATGCCATGAGACCGGCAATACCTGTCCCCGGTTTGCTTGCTCCCTAGCAAGCCTCTCATCCCTCTTCCTCTTATAGCAAAACTCTGCTAGGTGTCTCTCCTTGCCACAATACTCACACCTGAAGGGGATGGGTTTTGGTTTTGGCTCTGGCTTCTCTTTGGGCTTCCCACCCTTCTCACTCACAAACTTCACCGGTTTATGGAAGTCATTTGTCTTAGGTGGGAATTTGGGTGGATCTTGGGTTGTGTCAAGCTTGTTGCAAAGGTGGTTGGGCTTTGGTGTAAAAGAGTTCTTGGGTGCTTTTGGAAGTGGGACTTGGATGTCTCCGATCACCTCAAACTCGGGGTTAGACTCAACACACTTTTCATACACACTCTCCCCACTCGTTCTCTCCCACTTTCTAACCCAACTTCTCAAAACCCAAACCACAACCATCGCCTCTCTTGAACTCCTCAATCATGATTTTCAATTGAGGTTCCCGCCCGTACAACCAACCCAACACCTTCCTCAAATAGTCATTCTCCTCATAGATGACATCCAAACGGGAAGTAAGTTCAAGATTGCGCAAAATAACTTCATCACAAGCTAGAGCATGCATTTGCAACAGAGATTTCAAAGATGCTTCCAAAGAACTAATGGTAGAACGAGCATCAACAAGCTTAGCATGCATAGTAGGACATGATTTACAAGCACCAAGCAAAGTAGGTCTAGCCTTAAGCTCATCATACTCAGCCCTAAGATCATCTAGTTTAGCCAAAGTAGAAGCATTCTTCTCATTAAGCAACTTGATCTCATTCAACCATGCATCACACTCAAGACAAACAACATCATCGGGAGTAGTAGGAGCAAGTTTCAAAGAGTCATTCTCAAGTTTCAATTCAAGCAATTTGGACTCTAACTCTCCTACTTTCTCACTAGCATTCTCAAGTTGAGTCCTAAGATCTTTCCTCATCTTCTTAGCATCTCTCAACACACTATCACGGTTGTCAATCAAGCCATTCAACCTAGTGATCTCAGCAAGCAAAGAGTCGGGGTCACGATTTACCTCATCCTTCGAGTCGGAGTCACTGCCTTTCTTGTCGCTCTTCTTGCTGCTCGAGCTATGGGCCATGCCACAAAAGCCTTCAAGTGCCACACAGCTCAATCCACTGAGGTTCCGACTTGCACTCTTCTTGCCCTTGCGCCTCCCGGCATCTTCATCTTCACTGCTTGAGCTTGATCGCATCTCGCTTGAGCTTGAGTCGACGTCACTTGCACCGGCCACCATAGCTCTTGCCTTGTCCTTCTTGTAGTCGCCCTTGCTCTGGCCGCCGCTTGTCCTTGTCCTTGTTCTTGGACTTGCCGAAGTGCTTGCCCTTGGAGGAGTACTTGTCTTCACGCCTCGTGTGCGCCTTGTACTCATTCATCTTGTACTTGTTCTCCTCCACTTCCGGCACTCGGCGATGAAGTGGCCACGCTTTCCACACTTGTAGCACGTCCCCGAGCTCCGCCTTGCATTCCTCGGCCTCTTGTGTAGTCGATCAAACCTTCTTGAGAGCAAGGCCGCCTCCCTCCTCGCCCAAAGACATCAAACCCTCATCTAGAATAGACATAAGAGAAGACAAGGAAAACTCGTCGACAGGAAGGGTTAGATTTGCCCTTTGATCCACCCACAAGAGCAAGACTATGGTCGGGCCGAGCCCTCATGCTTGGATTGCAACTTCCCGTCAACCTCAACCGACTTGAGCTTAGAAAAGAGGTCATCCAACTCAATAGTCAAATACTTCCCGTACTCCTTGATGGCCTCAACCTTAGCACCCAAACATTTGGATGCAAGACATGAAGAGCTTCAAAGCCCGATCATGGTCGGTGTAAGGAAAATCCTCAACATTAGCCTTCATGTTGTTCACGATGGCGGTGAACCTCTCGAAACATCGCATCATTGTCCTCACCGGGAAGTTGAGCGAAGTTCTCATATTGCATCCGGTAAGAAACAAAGAGGCGAGCCTTCAAATGGTTATCACCACCGTGAGCAACCAACAACTTCTCCCAAATTTGCCAAGCAAGATTCAAATGGCGAACACGCTCAAACTCGGATCACACAAGCTCCGAACCAAGTGATCAACGACTTTTGCATTTGCCTCATACTTGGCCTTAGCACCAAGCATCGGTCACCATAAGAGTATGGATGTTGACCGGAATAACATAGGTATTGTCAAGCACAATGAAATCCAACAACTTGCCACGAAGAAAGATCATCATACGAGCCGCTCACTTGTGGTAACCCTTGCCATCGAAGTGCGGCGGACCGCCCCCGCTCAACGTACGCCATCTTAGGATTCGAGACTTGTCAAAGTCACAAAGAATCCGCACTAAGCTCGATACCAATTGAAGGACCGATTAGGCGACCAACGAGGGGGGGGGAGGGAGTGAATGGGAGCCGATAAAAATTCTTCTCAAGAACTTGGCCTATGCCCCCAAATCACTTCCGAAGAATCTCGCACACACTTGCCAAGATCACGTAGTCACAACGGACCCACCGACCCTAGGAACAAGTTAGATCAAGTCTAAGAACAAAGCGAAAGCAAGCACCAAAAGAACCGAGAGAAAAAGCTAGTGCGAGGCAACCGCAGCGAAAAATGTCGGTAGCTACCGCCCCGTGCCCGTACTACCGACATGGGCTTACCGGCACCTAAAAACCAGGTTATTGGTACTACCGGCACCGGGTCGGTACTTCGACTATCGGTACTACCGACCTTGTGTCGGTACTACCGATAAGGACTCTCCGGGCACCGAAAATCGGGTCATCGGTACTACTCGCACAAGCGTGTCGGTAGTACCGCCCCCCCTAAAAATCAGCCCGCGAAACAGCCCCAAACTTTCGATCGACGGATCTCCCAAACCACTTGGAGTCTTGAGACGAAATTTGGAGGAGATGTTAAGCACCTCTAGGTGAGATTATACCCCAAAACTTTCGTCTCCAAACCCACCAAAACACCAGGAATCGCGAATCCTTTGAGCACCACCGAGTGGTTTCCCGGCGTTTGAGGGCACAAGATCAATCACAAAGATGCACGAGACATCCATCCATGTTTCCCTCAAAGAAATCCGCAAATCCGCGGAATCACACCGAGAACAAAGGCACGAAAACAAGCAAAAAAAGACCACGAAAAACACAACTCGAATCTTCTATACAAACCAAGAAAGATTCACAAGGTCTAGCATGCCACCCTAGCATCCATCCCTCTCAACAAATCTCACATGAAGCTCTCATGCTAGCCTAGAGAAAATGGAGAAGAAAATAGCTACGAAAATGAGAAATGGGAGGGAGGAAATGAAACCCTAAGTCGCAGAGAGGGAGGGTCATCCACGTACACTCATGGCTTATATATCGAGTCCCGCCGGAGTGGTAAATGACACGACTACCCGTAACTTAACTACCGGCGATACAACCCATGTAGGGGCATTAAGGTAATGTTTGTGGGTCTTGCCATCGGACGGCCACGCCTTTGCCGCACCCCCGCGTCCTCCCGACGCAAGCCATGCGATCCCGCCGCGTGTCCTCCGCTTCGAAGCTTCCCGACATGCCCGATCCCGTCTCCGTCGTGTTGGGCCCTCGGACTTGGTTTTGAGGCCCAAACCAAGAAATCGTCCTCCGATGGTTTTGTGGGCAAACCACCAAACCCCATGTGCTCCTGGTCCGCCTCCCTCCAAACCACTTGACTCGACCGCCACCGTGCACCGGCTCGATTGTCCATGACTTCGCCTTGCTCGTATCGCCACCATGTGGCCCCCACCTAGTCCCGCCGTCCACCGGTCCCTCGAACCGAGCCTACTTGTCTCTCCATCTCCCGGAGACCCCTCAAGGCCGAAGACCTTTCGCGCCCGTTCTTCACCCGCAACAACACGAACTAGGCCGCAGCCTACACCCGCGCACTAAGCCAAGAGTCGACCCAATACACCCGTTGTCAATCACTCATCGCTGAGGAGCGGTCATCCATCGAGCAATGGGACGCTCCCCGGTCCCCGCCTTGTAGTCCGAACCACCTTAGACTTAGCCATCCACCCCGCTTGTTTCATGCAACAAATCACATCCTTAATGCACTCAAAGTCCGGACTCCAAAATAATATTTGTGTACCTTGTTACTAGTTGAAAACCCCGAATATTTATTTGTGAGGAAGAGAGTGATGTAACCATGGAAGAAAACTACAAGTCTTTGCACCAAGAAGAAGGGATCATCGTCGTCTAAGCCATCATCGATAAACCTCTTCGAGGAGGCACTCGGTTTCCGAGTCTCCTCGCAGTATGGAGGAGGACACGGCACCACCGAGGAGGAACGACATCTTCTCCTCGGGCATGGGCCACACGAAGCTCGTCTATGAGGTTCACTAAACCCCATGGATGTACGGAGGAGCCGCCCGTCCAACCTCACCGCTCGACATGATCATCCGCTCCACCTCCACACACTTTGTGGTATTCAAATGGGTTTATCATCATGATGGAGGAGGAAAAGCTCGCTCGCCTTGAAAGAGGCTTGTAGTGAACAACGACTTCGACGACCAAGCTCTCCACCTATTGGATTTTCATACGGAACACCGAGGTTGGGTGCAATTATCCAACCAAGTGTCGGTAAACACCCACAAGGGATTCTCCTTGGTAATTCTCATGACCATGGCGCATATCATTGATGAAGGAGTGCCAAGCCTCTCATTCCGTTTGGAGGGAGTTGAACAAGTGGATCCCTATGAGTATATTTGGGAATTACTTGGTTTTCAAAAGGGAGCCCCAGAACAAGTGTACGTGCATGAAGGCACATTGGAAGGTTTTTGGAGTGTGATCGCGAGAGGATCCCATCAACAAAGAAATACTAGTTGGAACCCCATCATCCAAGTGTTTCACTCATGGATGTGCAAAAGGATTTTGGGAAGAATAAGAGAGACAAAGATAACCAACACGGAGTTGAATTGGCTTTGCTCGGCTTTGATTGCCGTGTAGCCAATTGACCCTTCTCAACTTATGGCTCGGGGTGCTACCTCTCCATGTTGTCTATCTCTTTGAGACCGGCGATTCCAAGAAACCCGAAGCATCTCCTAGCCGGACCTCCCTAGGATTTGATTATACGAAGAAAGAAAAATATATAAGTGAAGATGAGAGAGGAGGCGTCAAAGTGGCCAAAGTAAATTTACCCCTATCTCGAGGGGAAAGAAGATTAGTTAGAGGAAGAACTTCTTGTGCTAGCGAAGAAAAAAAATAAAAGAGGAAGGATTATAGGAGAAGGTTCTTCCACGGCCCAAGAAGGAGGTGCGCAACAAAATTATGTGCCACCATTTGGAGGAATTCCGGCACCGCAAGTTACTACGGTGGTGTACCAATGCAAGCATGGGGGAGTGATGCAGCCATACCCCCTATAAAATTTTGCGGTGCCCAACGTAGCCTTTGCAGAGTCATACACACATCTTCCTCAACCACAACAATGTGTTACCATTATTGGAGGATACGCTACAAGGAACGTAGAAAATATTGCAGCCATCCTAACCAATGCAAACCAAATGGGTGAAGGAAATGCAAACATCGCTTATGCGCTTGGACACCTTCACCTAGCACCGTCGGATAATTCATAGGAGGAGCGGTGCAATCCTATTATGAGCAAGGGTAAAATAACAAAGACTATCAATATCAACCACCGGCGGAAGATTAGAGAGAGGAGGAGCTTTAGTTTCCTTTTCCCCTTTTCTTTAATTTTCAGCTAATATGTGCCTATGTATGCGTAGTGTTTTTAGTTTTTATTTAAAATTTCAGCATGTGTGTTAGTTTAAATTTTCATCATGAATAAAGTCACCACCTAGTTTTTACCTTTGGTAAAGTTACAAAGTTTGTGCCATGATGATATATGACTATAATTGCCGCTTTGTTTATCTTTGTAATTGTTTTATGCATGTTTAAGCTAATGCTCTCTTAAAATGCAAATCTGAAATTATCTAAATGCTAGCTTAATCTTTAGCGGAGGTTATGATAAAAATAAAGACCCATTGTGTTTTATGTGCTCTCAAGTTTTAGATTTATTACGGATGAATTATTTTTGTTCTTAGAAGTAATGCTAACCTTGTCATAAATACCACTTGCTTGTTGCTCTATCTATCCAGAGCCATATAAATATTTGAGTGCAAAAACTTAGTATACAAGGTTTATTTTTGGGTGAGTTATTTCAGGCCTACCAGAGACTAAGAAGCTGGTCATTCCGTTTTTGCGTATTTATCTTATTGCTAGCCTTTTATCCGTGCACTGTGTATCCCCACGTCGGAGATTTCACAAACGTCGCTGGATATCCACCCTTAAAACCAAAAATATCATCTTTTGTGTTTACCTCCTTGACCACAACCTATCATTGAGTATGGATCATCAATTCAGGAAAGATCACAAGATGGTGCCATGATTGAAGATTTCAAATATCTTTGCGAAGGAAAAGTATTTCCGGTACCTACCTTATCTCTATCACCTCTTTGCCCGAGGACGAGCAAACGTCTAAGAATGGGGGAGAAGGTAGGTACAATGCAATTTTAGAGTTCAAAGGGGAGAAAATAAAAAAATTGATGAGAAAGAAAAAAATGATAAAGAGAAAGAAAGAGAGAAAGAAAAAGAAATAAAGAAAAAAGGTATATGTATGAGGAAAAAAGAAAAGAAAAAATGTGAGTATGAGTTAAAATAAAATAAGCTCCCCGGTTCTCTAATGTGCATTAGGAATTTCAAGGCTTCAAGATTAAAAGATCCATACTCATTTTCCAACCATGTGCAATCCGATAACGAGGACTTCCTTTGTGCCTCGGGATCATTCTTTGCCATTCGCACATGTCCACCTATCTCAAGTGTGTGTATTTATCTCTCCCCCTCCTTGATTTAACATTATTTTCCAATGACCTTTTTGAAGAGTCTCGGTAAGACCATGAGAAGCTTGTCTTGTTTTGACAACATCTCATTTATAATATCTTGGTAGGACTAAACTTTCCCAAAAAGCTCCATATAAAGCCTACCACATATATATGTGTTATGAGAGGGGAAGGAGTAGAATAAATAGGCTTGAGAGACAAGATGAGATGAGAGATCATTAGCAAGATGCAAGGCGTTTTAAAATTTTGAACTTGGTTTAGCTCTTTTTCATCTCGTTCTTTATTTCAAAATTTCTAAGATCCATTTGAATACTTGTGGGATAAGCTTAACTAATAATCTACCCCCCGTAGGGATGAAGTCTAGTACATTATGGTACTTTCACGAACTAAACTTTTGAGAGAATTATGTTTTCTCGTGTATGATCAAGTGCAAGGTTTAAACAATGAAGGGCAACAATGATATCCATCAAGGTTTAAGCATGGGGGAGATGTTGACGGTGAAATTTCGTCAACCTAGCCATGAGTTTACCTTTGGTGTTGGCATAACTTTTGTATCTTATCCATTGGTACTAACCCCCTTGGTATAACAAGTTCGTTTGTGCATGTCGGTTTTGGAGTTTAATGTTTATGCAGGGTTTTAGCGTTGAAAGCGAGACTTCCGGGATAAGTTCATCAAGCACCTCATGACAAGACCTTGAAGCCCAAGAGAAGTCAAGCAATGAAATGAACACGACTCCAAGAAGCCCAAGGACCCAACCCGAGAAGATGGAAAACTCCGAGGACCGGACGAAGAAAAGTGTTGAATCTTGCGAGACAAGGAGCTTCGTCCAACTCGAGAGAAACCGACGACAAGGGACCACATGCGAAGGGGAAGGATCTAGAAGACTCGGGAACCAACGTCGGGCGAAGGAGGCAACGAACCGGGCCGAAATGGTCCCGTGCCGGTTGACCCGGGCCGGCCGGCCTAGCCTATTTCGAGGCCCGTCGGCCCCCCTTTGACCTAGATACCTCTCGGGTTATTTACGGCCCCCCCGACCGAGAGCCACACTTCAATCAATTTGTCATCCGCCGCCGAGGAGCAGGGAAGCTTGAGGGACACCATCTCGGAGATGAGGGTCGTGCTAGTTGTCTAGGATCTCCCTAGCCGATGTGAGAAACTTGCATGGAAGACCACGTCGGAGCTCCGGAGCAACGATCAAGATTGAGGTAGGATCCTGGTGGTGACCTTGTTCATGTAATCATTCATGGTGAAGTTTTCATAATGAATCCGGTTTCTAGCAATCAAGTGCCTTCTCGATGATTTTGTTTTCCCCTTCGTTTTGCTTCTTCCCCAATCTAGTCTATAGCTAGATTGCATAGGGTGCTCTTGTAGCCGCGGTGGCTAGAGATGCATACGGGACCGACCAAGTGATCTCAACTTGTTCTTATCGAACTCGCCCTAGACTACCCGCATGAATAGGAGTACGTTGTGACAGGACGGGGGCTCGAAAGGTGGGCGTTTTCGGAATCGGACCGGAGGCCACGGTTTAAATATGCTTTTAATGAGATTCGCTTTTCTATCTTCATCTATCTTGTTTGGAGCTACAACGTAAGTCTGATCTAGACTCTCTAGATCGGTTATCTCTTGCTTTCTCTTTCTACCTCTTTAGTAGATTAGATTAGATGTGTTTACTTTATGAGTTAGTAGATTAGATGCAATTTGGTTCTTCATTAGATAGCTTTCCTTGCTTTACTAGATTGAATGCTTGCATTGCACATTGTTCCACGGATTCGCTACCTTGGGTTCACCAATCGAGGGAAGAAGGGTCCCTTTACTACGACGGTGGATTTGTCCGCTTGCAAATCCATATGAACTTTGATATGATAATCTACCGTTAACAAAAGACAAGGTAGAGATCAAGTGCATGGGTTCTCGTTGGTGGAAAAACACCGATAGAACCATAATTTCATTTATTCTACTCTAACCTTAGGCACATTAAACAAGATAATGACAAAGCATAGATTTATTTTATGACAAGGGTAGCAAGATGTAAAGATGAATCTAGCACATAAATCTTTTTTTAGCAAAATAAAGAATGATAAAAAAAGTGATGCTAGAAACAAACAAAAAGACAACATGTTGAGCTAACAAGATTGGATCATGTGAAATTGTAACTCTAGCATGTTTAACTTTTCACTTATTAGGATGCCAAAGAAAAGGGAAATGACAATTTACCTCAAGGTGTTACCATTATTATGATGTTACTATGACATCTTGTGGTGGTCTCTCCCTTGAATGTATACAACTTGTGGAGTGACAGGTGCATGTGAGGAGGCATGGCTTAATCATCTTTAATGGAATTATCCTCCTTCCTTTATGCCTCCATTATCTAGGAATTCCTCCTCGAGTGAGTGCTTCGATTGTGGATCTTGTTTGCATCACTCTTTTTCTTCTTGGTTCATAGGGAATTCTTCTCTCTCACATGTCTTGCTCCATCTCTAGTGAGTTCATCTCAAACTCTCCCAAACTTGTCTCCGAGTTTATTCTGCAGGGGTTAGTCCAAAAAATATACCATTGTCTACACAAGAAATTCTAGTTCAATAACCAAACTAGACTCCGTGCCTAATCGGATTAAGGAAGGCTATTTACCTAAGCACCACTCATAATTTAAAAGCAAATGGAAGTTTGTGCGTACTTCCAAACCAACGCTTACTATGGTAGACAAAAGGTAACTCCGAAAGCATATAGAGATTTACTCAAACAGAGACAGTAGATCATGATGTTTTAACAGAGTGAGCATGATATAAAGGTATTGATAACCAAGCTAGCGCAAAGAACATGACAAGAGATGTTTCTATACATATGATTCAATGTTGCATAACGACTGGTTGGACATACCTTGTATTGTCATCCTTCGTTCTCTTTGCTTCAAACCTTGAATGGTTAGTGAAAAGAATACCCGAAGGAATATTTTTATAATTACACATCTATGCTCACTACGCAAGGGTATATGCAAGTCTTATAGAATTTCCCCCTAGTGTGCTTGTTTTTGGACAAAAAGCTCGTCCTTGGGAAACCTTCAAAATATGGTTCAAGATGGTGTAGTGGTTTCCCTTATATTGATAATCTCAAGATTTCAAGCCATTGGGACAACCACCCTTTCTAAATTTGTAGAGAAATGAAGCATAAGGGGGTTGGAGATCTTATTGTGGGGCAAGATTTGAGATGGCAAATTAATTCGGAGTTTTCTCGGATGAGCATGGACTAGGTGGAAAAGTTCCATTTGAGAAGTAGCTTTCATGCTCATTGATGTTCTCCGGGTAATGTGCTCCTTCTCGTCTTCCTTAGATCCTTCATATAATTTTAGGATCGTGAGGGGACGCAAGAAAAAGGGCACAAGAGGATTCATTGGGCTCAAGGATGAGGTTAAAGATGGGTTCGAAAAGTTATATAATCCGAACATTGAAAGTGAGAGACGAAATGACTTCTTGATGGCTTTGCTCTCTTCCTATGGCATGATTAGATATGCTATTCTTGAGGTTTCTCCAATGTCCTTGTGTAGCAAAAAGGATGCTTTCTAAGAGACTATCTCCTTAGGGAAATTGCACACTCAAAAGTCTCTTGTGAAGCACTACAAGAAACTATTTAATCTCGTGACGTAATCATTCTATCGCGGATTAAATAAAATTCGTCGCAAATCAACGCATCCGCGACGATTCATATTTTTGTGGTGGAATGAGTGTCATTGATTAATTCGTCGACATTCCTTAATAAACGTCACAGTCTGTGACGTATCTGGAACGTCACGGAGTAGCCCAAGACCCATGCAGCCCAACCCAAAGTCCAGTTTTAGTGACGAAAATAATCGTCACAGATTGCTGCTGACATGGATCATTACGTGGCTGCCAACATGGACAATGGCTGCTGATATGGATGCTGACCTGACTGCTGATGTGGCTGCCTACGTGGATGACACATGGCAGCCTGCATGGATGACACGTGGCAACCTGCATGGATGATGACATGTGGCAGCCTACATGGACGACGATGACGTGGCAGCCTACATGGACGATGATGACGTGGCAGCCTACATGGACAACAATGACGTGGCAGCCTACATGGACAATGATGACGTGGCAGCCTACGTTACCACAGCCCAGTTCAGATTACTATTCCAGCCCACATGGCCCATTTCAGAATTATAATTACAGCATAAAATTGGCAAAAAAGCCCATAACAACATCTTCATAATTTTGTACAATTTCTTCATAGTTTTGTACAGTTTTTGAATCAGAATTCGATGGCAATCAAATAAAAAAATCAATAATGTAACTTCATGTATCTGCCCAGGAAAATACATTGCAAGTATCAGCATCTATTGCAGCTAAAACCTTCATCTTGCAGCACTTTCAATATATTGAAGCACAGTTTCCTGCATCAATAACAAAGAAGCAATTTCTTTAGAAAAAGATAGATAGCTAGACAATTCAGACGAAAATAGATAGCATTCCGAAAATTCTAAAGTCAGGGCAGTTGTCATCTTTCATAAGTCAGAAGTAACAACAAATTCACTCATAGGCAAGTGCATAGTTATTATATATCTCTTCTAAATTATATAGGAAATCAATCAACAGGCAGTTACAAGAACATTCTATGGTTGTTAATCTAGTTATCCAAAACAAAAACTAAGCAAACTCATGGATCAGACTTCCAGATCACTAAGCAAATAAAGTACTTGAGTGACAAATTTCTGAGGTCGTTCAGATCCAACGAGACTTAGCTAACAAGAACAAAAGACTCAAGCAAACAAGGATTCCATATCTATTTGTTAAAAATACATGCAGCTATATTTCACATTAACAATAAAACATGCTTTAGAGTATTTAATCTCAGTGCACTACCACAGTTATGAGTTCACTAACAACTGGAAATTAGTTGTGTACCCTTAGGATCCATTTGAGCTTCTGAAAGGTCAATCGCTCCCTCCTGGTCTACACACAGATAAGGATAATTATGTCAGCATTCAATACTAGTTCATTGCTAAACAGCTTGAATGATGATACATCAAAAACGATTGAGCAACAAACAATGCAACAACGTAATTTCTAATTTTCTGAAACAATCCCTCAGTTTCTTTGGTCTGAGCTCTGTGAAATTTTATCTGTACTAGGACTAGGACTTGAGTGATATTTTGTGCCAGACTATGAGATATAAGCAATATTTGACCCAAAAATTAGCTATTTACAAGTACTGGGCTGATGCAAATGCTAGTGTTAGCAGGCAGTAGCATACAAAACAAGGACCTATACACAACAAAAATTGACAGATCACACAGCAATACATATCATCTAGACCTATGCAGACAGCTACATACAGAACAAGGACCTATTTATCTGTACATACAGAACAAAAATTGACAGATCACACAGCAATAGCTAAAGCAAGCAGCAAAGCCATCTCAAGGCAATTTAAAAGCATTAATAAATTACCATGCAAACGGAGACGACAGCACCACACCCAACCAATTAATCGATACCCGTACACTAACACTAACACACGTAGACGGAGCTGCTCGAATCAGCACCGTATAGGGTACACCATGCGAAGAGGCAAGCCTGAGATCAACCCCGGCTGCTGAGTGACCCCTACCTGATTCTATACACCAATTCACTCAACTAGACAATTCGGCGCGCGTTGCGCGCCCTAACGATATCATAATGAAGAAGTGTACTTAAATGACAATCAAGACATAATAAACGCGTCCACATAGCAAATATTATAGCACATCGGTTCTCCATGCTACCCTATACATCAAATTTTAGGTGTCTGACCAGCAATTGCAGTCATATGTGAACTCAAATAGACAAACAACTATGCAGTCTAACTGAGAAGGCAAAATATATCAGAAACTTGTGAACTCAAATAGAACGAAACCTTTTATATGAAATGGTGTCATCTTTTACGGAAAAAATGTGTCTGGCTTGAGACAAATGTGTAGCAATACATTGACGACTAAGCAGTATCAGCACATTAATCACACACAATCAATGATCTTTTTCTCACACAATTCAAGGATCTTCCATTTTTTGCTGATTAAGATAAGAGCACAAAGCAATTGCAAACACATGAAAAAGATCAGAGGATGATCGAACTTACCCCTAAATCCTTCTGGTAGAGCTGTAGAACCACGACGCTCGCTGCAGGCACATGAAAGAAAACAATATGTAGTTAGCTTATTTCCACACCGATGAAGGTCACAACATCTGGAAATGTAGAGACACGGGAAAATTAGAGGGACAAGCTCACCGTGAGAGGCTGCTGGCCAACCCACAGACAATTAAAAGAATCGTAATGCAGTGCTAGCCTTCTGAACTGTTTAGTAACTTTGACACATACAATTTACATTGTTATAAATAACCTATGGTCCTAAGGTACAGTATCAAATTATGAGCTCAATGACCTCTCTTTACTGACGTCAAACGCCTATCTTCAGTCTCAACAAAAAAGACACCCAAATCATTCAGCAAGTAGCTCTGTAACCTCAGATCCCAAACAAAAATTCTCGCAAATAATCGACATGAGCTTCGTCTAACAAGCCTTCGTAACTGTCAATGTGTGCATATCATCCAATAATTCAAATAAAATACACAGCTTTGTGCTTGTATAAAACCAATGGTTACACACTAGTTGGCTAATTTACAAATCTGAAGTTCAAAGCTTTCCAAGACAATTGCTGGCCATATGATTGCTTCAACTTCTATCTTTTAGCCCTGAACAAAATAGCAAGATAAAAGATTCATGACTCTGAAGGAGAAAGCTGCATCACAGGCAGCCACAACGTCATCCATCTATAATTTAATAAATCAAGACAAAATAGCAATCATTCAAAGGAATATATGGCAGGCATCTTCAGATTCGATGGAAAATGTACGTTCAATTGTCAATTGCTCACATGCAAAACTGTGAAAACATCAACTAGTAGAATTATTCTAAAACAACCTGAGAGCTGTTTCATTTGAATTTCAGCAAAAATTCGCTTTAGAGGACTACAGATTCAGAAGGTTAGTGTCAAGGAACTAAAATTCTCCAAAATGTGCACAGAACTTTCATTGGATAATAATCATGTCAAGTGTGCAAGAGTCACATGCTAGAACTCCATCTGTCAGGAATCTGCTGTAATTTTTGTACAAAAGCCACCATGATATCTCACGCCAATCCTAACCTACACCCATTAATACCATGGCTATTCTGAAGGCTGCCTCCAATACTCATTCATATTTCATAACAGATACATGATTTCATCTGGCCTGCCTAAAAATAAATTTCAGAAATCCTTTTAATTAGGGAAGATCGCCAAAAATAAACAAATCCTAGCATGTACAACCTCTAGTAAAAAGAGAAATCGAAGATTCAGTAGGACAAACATCTAGGTCCGTTAGGAGGGAGGAGAATCTTACACCCTCACTGCTGATTCCCTGTTGTTCTTGCTATCACGGTTGGGAAATCGAACGACAACAAGAGGGGATAAAGATGTAAGAAGGCAGCGTAGAGAGTACTGGATCCGTTGCCAGCAACAATCCAGCAATTGGGAGGAAGGAGAACTAACCGAGAGATTGGTTGGGGCTCGCCGGATCAATCGACAAGCGGAGAGGTGGCGGGTTGCAGTTCCCGTTGCCGTTGGCAGCGGCCGCGGCGGGGTCGAGCTTGCGCGGGACCGGGAGCGGTGCGGCGTCGCCAGTGGCCTCCCGCACCCAGTACCTGTACGACGATGCCTTCTCCTCCGGCGCCGTCGCCGCCGCAGCTGTGTCCTCCATATCTGCTCGTCCTCCTCTCCGCCCCCCGACACCGACGACGCACGGGCCCGGTGGCCGCCGCAGATCTCTCAGCGAGGGCGCGAGGGACTTGAGCTCGCGAGGAGGAGCCGAGGAGGACGAGAACTGGGTGGCAGATTGGTGGAAGAGGAGGGGAGAATAAAGTGGCAGTGGTGGTGGGCATGGAGGTGGGGGCGGCTAAATAGGGGAGGGGCGCGTCGCCATGGGAGCCGCAGCGGCCGAGGAGAAGGCGCACAGGGTGCGCGGGAGGAGCGCCATGGAGTCTTTGGGGGGGTTGCATCTGCTCCATGCGCGGTGGATCTAAGGAGGGAGAGGGAGAGGTGAGGTGGAGAGGGAGCGGGCGGCGGGAGGAGGCTGAGGGGAGGGGGAGGCAGCCGAATAGGGTTTGGGTATCCTTTTATACGAAGAAAAGAATTTTACCATCCGTTTGCGGATGAACGGCCTAAAATGATTGTCTTTATTTTGAGCTTAAACGGCCGTTACATTTCTCCCCCGTTTAATTTTTTCTTTTTCTTTTTTCATTTATTTGAAATAAGAAAATAATTACAATTTGAACTATGTGTACCTCCAATAGGATTGGAAAAATTTCACAAAAACCATAATTAGGCTTGTATGGTCCATTCTAGGCCACATTTAGGAGATTGACGAAAATTTCGGTTGACTTGTAGGAAAAACTCGAACTTCTACTAGTCACCTTGTTGTAAAATAATGATAATGATACTTAAATTTGTTCAAAACATTCTACAAATTGACATGAAACCATATTTTAAGCGTATAATGATCCTATAAAAAATTCATATGGTTTTGATAAAATGAGATTATAGATGTTCACAAATAGGAAACAAGACTCACATAGTTTCCTACAATTGAAAACAAACTTTGAGATTTGAACAACTAATAACGTGACCAAACTTGTATGCACCTCAATTTTTGACACCATCTCATGTTGACCATAACATTAGAGAATATTAAGTTATATTAGCAATTATTATGAAAACACATGTTTTTTATATTCTCTTTGTAGTTGGAAAAGTTATATTGTATGAAAAGCAACCAAGAAATAGTAATTAAGATACAAACAAATTGCACCGAGTAAAACATCTCGATTTTAGAAAAAATTAGGAAAAATAATCAACCAATTTGGAGTTCGTATGAGGAAGAAAAACAGTTTACAAGTTTTATCCGAAGATTAAAAACAGAAATTGCAATTGCTATAAACCGAGATGAACAAGTGTGTTTTCTCTTTTTAATCATTGACTAAAACTTGTAACTAGTTTTTCTCGCCTCATACTAACTCAAAATTCAATGATTCTTTTTTCTAAAATTTTCTAAAATCATTCCCTACCAAGATCTACAACTTTAACAAATGAAAAATGATTTGGACAGCAGTTTATTAGGAGTAATTCAAACTTACATCTCGAATTTACACTATCATAATTCAAATAATATCATAAAATGCTCTGATGGTTCTACGAATTGACGTGGTAACATAATCTGGGTCCATAAACTTGTGATCAAAATTTCAAATGATTTCGGTAACATCGGAGCCTACATTGTTTAGAAATGGATACATGTCTCACACGCTTTCATGAAACATTATTTGAACATTGAAGTGTTTCATACCTTTCGAAATTTTCAAATTCATATGCACTACAAACTTTGCCATAACCTTTTGTTTAGATTATTATTGCAAAACACGAAGTTACATTAGCAATGTTTGTTCAAAATGCATTTATTTATATTCTCTACATAAATGCATGAAAAGAAGCCATGTGAATAGGATTAAAGAAACAATAACCGACCTACAAAACAACACAACAAAATGAAAGAACGCGATTTTAAAAAAAATGGAAAAAAGAAACACCAAATTTTGAGTTCATATGAAAGAGAAAAACCAAATGCAACTTTTAATTCAGGATTAAAAAGAGAAAGATGAACCATTTTTTCTATAAAATGCAACTTTAACCAAGGAGTTTTTAAACTATATAAGACTAAACGTCCGCAAGCAAACATAGCTCCCACTTTTAGCGTAGTGGTAGCACACCTTCCTTCTATACCACGGTCCACCCCTTTCTTTTGGTTTTAGGTTTTATTCCTACTAATAAATCTATAAATAAACTAAAATGCTAACAAAGGACACAAAACGGTGAGTAGCTCGGTGGTAAAACATGCATATGTGAACCCGGAGGTGTTGGGTTCGAGTCTCATCGAGCCCCTTTTTTGGGCGGGATTAAATTATTAAAACCGAAAAATTCATTGAACAAATAGGCCACACACATAGAAATCACAAATTGGTTGGTAGCTCAATGGTAGGTGCTCTTGTTCTCTCCAAGGAGGTCACTGTTCGAATCTTGCCACCTGCTGACTTTTTTCCTTTTTTCAAATTTTTCCATGACTATTTATTATTATTTGATATTTTTAGATTTTTTTCATTTTCAAATTTTTCCATTCATAACATGACTAAATTTATTATTTGTTGACTTTTTAGATTTTTTAATTTATCATTTTTAGAATTTTTAATTTATCATTTTTCATTCCTAACATGACTATTTGTTATTTGTTGGCGCGACGAATCGCTAAAACGTCACGAGCATTATGGGCCTAATTGCGACGAATTTAACAAATCATCATAATGTTCTGGGCTTTAATATCCATTAGTGCACATCTATGACGAAAAACAGGAATACATCATAAAATTGCGACGAATTTAACAAATCGTCACAGTGTTTTGGGCTTCAATGAACATCCGTGACGAAAAAGAGGAATACGTCATAGAATCGCGACGAATTTAACAAATCGTCACGGTGTTCGGTCGCAATGCACACTCGTGATGTTTTCTCGAAAACGTCACGGAGAATGCGTCACGCATTAAATAGTTTCTTGTTGTGAATCTTGAAATTTCACGGTCTTCCAAAACTCATCATCTACAAGGGTTGAATTTCTTCTTCCCTTAAAGGTTTTCAAGACATTGATGGTTTGGGTTTGATAGCTAAGCCTTGGGATTGGAGTGATGGTGATATAGCTATCGAACTTCCCTTTTATGGCTAGAGGATGCTTTCTTTTCTTCCTTTGGGTGGTCATAAAGAATGCTAGTGTAAGGGTTCCACCCGTCGAGTTTGTCAAAGACAAACCTTGCCTTAGAAAAAGAAAGAAAAGCTCCTCTAGATACTACATGATGGTCATGCGCACAACATTCGTAGGATGGGGCCAAAGATTCACTACCCTTAGAGGATGATGATACAAAGATTCCTTACCCTATTAAAGATATGATCTTGGCTTCGTGGTGGACTATGGGGTAAAGGTCTATGCTAAAGGTAGAACATATGGTTTCCCAGGCTCTTTCTTGCTTCATCTCTTCGGTTTCGGACCATCAAAGATGAAGACTAGAGTTTTTGTCTCGTCACTCCTAAGAAGGATTGTTTCATGATCATTTCAACCAACCATAGGCGTAGCTCAAGGCTAGATGTAAGGATAAGACCTAAAGTTTCTAGTGGCTAGAGCTTCCGCTTTAGGGTGCGACTTAAGATAGATAAAAGTGGAACCAAGTGATCCCACAAAGATAGCAACAAGTGAGAATATAGGAAAAAGAGAAAATCTAAACTAAAAAAAGATAAGATAAGAGTATGGTACAAGATTAGTTATACTCAAGAGTTCTCTCTTAACCGTTTCTCCCCGCGGCCACTAGTACGATACTCAACATCAATGACCAAACGGTTTGGTCACGGTACATGCAAATTTGGTCACGGAAAACTTTTTTGTGACCAACTTATGACCAAATTGAATTGGTCACGAAGCTCCGTCACATTTGGTCTACCATGACCAATCGGTCATTTTGGTCATAGAAGTGGAACTTTTCCATGACCAACACGTTTTTCGTCATAGAAGTGTATTTCTTCTATGACCAAGCCAAATGGTCACGAAATTGGTCACGGAAGGGGATGCCACGTGGAACGACCCATGCCGGTTGCCGATGTGGCAAGGCGCGTGCCGACATGGATATGATGATGTGGCTCTTTGACACGGCGCCACGTGTCGTGCTCGCGGTTTGTCCATGTGTCGAGCTCTTAATGGTCCATGTGTTGCACTCGGTTTGTCCACGTGTCGCGCCGCGGTTTGTCCACGTTTTGACATGGCTCGATGCCACGCCGGCTATCTACATGGACGATGACGTCGCCGCCTACTTGTACAATGACGTGGCCGCCTACATAGACGATGACATGGCGCTTGATGTGGCAATGATGATGTCACCACCACATACACAATACATAGATGAGCCTAAATGGCCTATTATTTCACCGATTCACTTTTTTATTTGAGCTCATCCGGAAATAATAAAAATTCAAAATCGCCAAATTTAAACCCACTTATTTCAACAAATTACATAGCCCGGATCACATACATGCTCACAACAAGACAATAGAATATCCGATAAATCTCAAAAATTAGAGATTCGACATCTCACGTGACATTTAGAATCACATCACCATATAGTTGATTACATTATGCTTTCATCTTTAATCCACTAGACCTCTTCGTCAATAACCCGTAGTTAAGACATATAATAGAATGAGTTCACCATAGTTAAGAAGGATAATATCACCCGACATCCAAATTGCTCGAAATGAAATGAAATCATGATGCCCAACAAGTATCTTGCATGCTTTCGAATAAGAACCAACTCGGTAAAACCAAAAGCAAATTTTACGAGAAGAAACCAATAAAATGTGGCTAAAGTCTAAAGATTTTCACCTTCATTGCTCGAATATCCAAATCCTCGGATATGTGCCAAGCGAGTTTTTCTCGAAGACCGTAACACCCTAAAAATTCCATCACTAAATTAATTTAGCAACAAAAGGCTAGGTTTAAATTCCTTTAAGGACATAAATAAATTATTAAACAAATTGGCTTTTAAAATAATTAAACATCACTAAAATAATTTAGAAATAATAAGTGCTTGTGCATCATGATTCGAATGCATGGATTTTGTTTGATTGAAGTTTGAATGTTTGAAAAATGAATTTGAAAAGAAATTTAAAAGAAAAAGGAAAACCCTTTTCCCTCTCCCTCTCTCTCTCCCTTTCTTCTATTTTGGCCCGCAACCAACTCGGGCGGCGGCAGCCTTTTCTTTTCTCTTTTCCCCCGCGCACGCAACGGCCCAAGGTGGCCCAATCCGCCACCCCCGCCGGCCCAAAGACCGCCCCTTCTCCCTTTTCTTTTAGCTCCGGTCGGCCGACAGGGGGACCCGGCCGTCGGCCCGTCCCCAACCTCTAGCCGGGTCGCCCGCGCCGTTACCGCCGCCTCCCCGCGCCCCGCACCTTCAAACCGCGCATTTAAGCCGCAATGAAGCTCCTCCATCACTCCCCCCCTCTTCAATCGTCGCTTACCCCCCTTAACCCCCCCTCCCCCCTTAACTCCACATCAAGGCCATGGCCGTTAATGGCCATACCGCCGGGAACCGCCTCCCGCAGCTCCCCCCCGGGCCTATTTAAGCGCCCCGCAGCACCCCGCACCGCCCCCCCTTCGCTTCACACCAAGCTTACGCGCCTCCCGTGCCATAGCCGCTTGCGCCACCGCATTGAACCGCCGCCCGCCGCACCATTGCCGCCGCCCGTGCTCCTCCGCCGTCGGTGAAGCTCCCCGGACCTTCCCATTCGTTTCTCCTTTGCACGTGTGAGCTAACTCTTGCATCCAATCAAACCCGCAGCTCCCGTGCGCCCCAATCGAAGCTCGCCGTCGCGGCCCCGTGAAGACCGGCCGCCGGTGTTGAACTCCGCCGCCGCCGCCTTCTCCATCCTATTCTCGCCCACCGCAGCTCCTACCCACCGTAAGGACCCTATCCCCGCCCTCCTTTTCACTTGAGCCCGACCGTAGCGCACGCCGCCGCTCGCCGCCGCCGGCCGCTCCGCCCCCATGGACGCCGCGCCTCGGTTGCCGCCCGTTTCATCCGTGCAAGCACTCGGTTAAGTTCGCGATGATCTCGGCTTCGCGTAGGAGTTTTATTCGCACGATTTTGTGGTCGGGAGCATTGTTTTGGTCGTCGCCGGCGACCCGCCGCCGTGCGCGCGCGCGCGCCGCCGCCGCCGCGCGAGCGCCGCCCCTTCGGGCTCGCGTGCGAGCGTCGGCCGGCCGTCCGATCGGCCATCCACGGCCCCCGAGCCGTTGGACCCGCGGGTCAATCTCACGCGTAACGGTCGACCCCGGGTCCTTTTTGTTAAAGAGACCCCGGTTTCTTTTCTATCGCAAGCCGGTCCCTCCACCTTTAAAGATTCTTACGGATCGATCCCCGAATTTTATGTTTAAGCCCCCGACCTTAATAGAATTCCCGCACCCGAGGTCCGAACAGCCTTTTTATAGTTTAAACCTTCTGTTTTTAAGTCTATTTACGTTTTAACCCCTGTTATCTTGCTGTTAGGTCCCCGTATAGTTTAGTTTATCGCGAGTTTAGTCCCTAAAACTTGTTTTTAGCATAACTTCAACGTTATAGCTCCGTTTTTAGCGTTCTAGTAGTCCTTACGATCGTCTCGGCGAGCCCGTTGTTTTAGTAGCATGTTTTCAGTCTTTAGGATTGATTGGTGATCTGTTTTATTTATTGTATGCTTTATGTGTGCATCGTAGATATCGTGCTCGTTTCATCCGAGCCACCTCTCGGGGACGATCGGGAGCGATTGTTCGAAGAGGAGGAAGTTTTTACCGTAGTTGAGGAAGGCAAGTGGTCTTCTCCCCCGTGCATGTTCTCTTTTTATCCTATATAATTGCATTATAAATAATGTTTACTTTATGATATCATTGCATTAATTTGACGGGAAAACCTTTTTTAAGGACTTACCTAGATCTTTTACCCCGATCCTTGGCCTAGCCCCTTTTAAATAAAGTTTTGGGTAGAAAACGCTAGTTGCTTAACATGGGTTGGTTAATGGGTCTTTTATGGAAATGATACATGGCTTATAGTTAATGTTTTGGGTAATGCAAGAACACCTCGCTTTAATCGGAACAAGGAGAACCACCCAAGAAAACATGCGCAACCACGGTGTTACATGGCTCGACCTTAGCCGAATAATTAGGTGTGTGATCGTACTAGTGGCCCTTTTCCGAAAGGAGCGAGAGGGGGATCCGGGTTGCGGGGGTATAGCCCGGCCCTTTTGGGGTAGTAGCCTTCGCTAAGGTACCGACCACTAGGGAGGGTTATGGTCCGCCCCGATCCGTAACTATGTGGGTCGTTAGTCTTTTGCATGCCTTTGTAAAGGCTTCGTAGCGTCCCTATGCAATCACACCTCGAAAGTGTGGTATGGTGCTTGGCCGCATCGCATGGTTGGGTTTAAAGTTCTTCGGAGCTTTTACGCGAACCGTGGGTAATGTGTGCAAACCTGCGAGTGTAAAACTGATCGATCAGCCGTGCTCACGGTCATGAGCGGCTTGGACCCTCACATGATTAATAAACTTAAAGACGAGATAAATCGTAGTTGGTGAAGCTCGTTGAGCTTGGGCTGTTTTGGTATTTAAGTTTTTCTTAAGTGGGTTGGTACGAACTTACACTTAGTAACTAGGTGTTCTTTAATTAAAACTTGACCAACATTAAAATGCTAGACCGCTGCAAAACCTTAGCCTATCCTTGATAGCCTTGCATTTTCCCCCACTTGCTGAGCTCCAACCATAAGTGTGCTCAGCCTTGCTTATCGCCGTTCGGATGAAAACTTTGGAGGGGAGTTCTATGATGACTTCGATGAGCCGTGAGGGCTTGCGGACCCCCGGTCAAGTGCACCGTGGGAGCGGAAGACGAGGACTCGACGAGTAGTTATCATTTTCCGTTGTTAGAGACCTTCGAGTCTCCCGCATGAGTGTAATAAGAGGTTAAACTTTGAAATACGTTTGAATACTGTTTATGATATTTCACTCATTTTTGTCTATCATATGTGTGTGAACTGATCCTGGCGCACATATGAGATGCACTTGGTTCCTCTTCGGAAATCGGGTCCGACAGAGTGGTATCGGAGCAGGTTGATCGTAGGAACGCAGCCTTAGTTAGAAATGGACGAAATTTGAGGATTCATGTTCTAGATCATTCCGTCATCTTTCAAAACCACCTTATTTTCGCATAAAAATCTAATTTGTTCTTGTTCTTTTGTTGAAAATTTGCATCATTTTGATTTCCTCTATGCCGAGTTCACTTTCTCTTAACGGATGGCCGGGACTCGTTTGACTCGCCCGCAAGAGCACCGGTGGTCACCTTCCTTCGGGCGCGTTGGCTCCACGCTACCCGGTAGTCCCGGAGGAGGCACGACTGGAGGAGATGCAGCAGGGAGGTTGGAGACTATCCGGTTCGCATTCTACGGCGGAGGCGGTGGAGCGAGGATATCGGGCGGTGCGGCATCAAGAAAATGATGAAGAGGATCCGGAGGAAATAGTGTTTGAGGATGATGGGACGAGAGGAACATCCACGGCTATATGATGGAGTTTTTCCGGAGGTTAATGCCGATGGAGACATAATATTTCCACCGGAGGTAGAAGTCGTACCGGAACCGGATGTGGTAGGAGGAGAAGAGCTTGAACAAAATCTTGCAGGGGATGATCCGGATGACTCCGGGATGATTCAAGTAGCGATGAAGATAGTTCCGGCGAAGAAGATGATGAGAGTGAAGAAGAAGAAGAGGAGGTGGACATAGAAGGATTGGAGGATGACAACGATCTTTGTGGGAAATGGAGAAGACAACAATGATAATCGAATGAGGACAACAACAATAACAATGAAAATGGAGACCAAGCAAGGTGATGAGCATAGGTATCACGGGGGCCGAGTATCATGAACACACATACATCGGCCCGGACGCTCCGTTCTATGAGCTATTGGAGGAGTTGTTGCGGGAGATAGAGTATGCGGTGAGACCGTTGTACATCACCAAGCACTATGTAGAGCGGGGATGAGAGATTATTATACCACGAGAGGTCCATGTCAGGGTTGCCACGGCACAGGCAGGAAGATGGAGGACCCGTACCATTCACCCCGCCCGCACAAGACATTTTGCCTCGGAAGCGTACTCGCTATCAACGATGCCGCGAGAAGAGCACTATGGTCCATCGGCAACACGTTCCGCGATCGCTTAGAGGGCACGGACTTCCGATTCGTCCCCGGCGAGTTAGTGGTACGAAAACACCGTGGTACCTATGGGGGACTTCCGAGATAGCCGTGTTGATATACTTGCTAGAGTGACGGCAGCTCTTAACACGGACTTGGAGGGAGCGACGAGCGGAATTGGATAGGACACATCGGGAGCTACGGAATGCACGGGCGAGAATAGCTCGGTGGAGGCCCGGTGGCGGGGCGGCAGCCACCCGACGAAGCGAAGCATCTTGTCCTTCCCGTTCGCCTCCACGCAAAAGGCTTCGATACGGCACTCCGGCCAGCAACCACTAGTCTTCGGTGGAATAGGAACTAGGATATCCACCCTCCTTTTTGTTTTTCCGGTAGACGTTCTGCGAGGACGAACGATTGTAATAAGTTGTTGCTTGAACCATGTTTGATTTGGATCTTTGTTTGAGTGAGTTGTATTGTGGAGTGATGGCCACAAATGCAACAAGAAAAATCATGTTAAGTTAAGGGTTAGTTGGGGTTCAATTCCAAGTTGTCTTCTACCTTACTTATCAAACCAAATCAATCGTGCAAAATCTGTTCGCGCAGCTCCTTGACAGCACAGCAATGTTTTTATCATAACCCAAGCTAAAGAACTCCGATTGACCTAAATCCAGTTGGGTTGGTTCACAAATTTTGTGGATCAACCTCTGTCCAAAATTCAGCACCAAAGGATTAATATACAGCGAGTTATAAACAGAACAATGGGGCTAACAGAATCTGTAAAACCATGTTAACACAGCTGCGGTGTTCGAATTTTATCTCAAATTGTGGATCTCCAAATGGGATAAAACCTATGGGGTTAGTTTCATAAATGGGTTCTATACGGCCTGGCAAAGTTCATAATTTTTGAAGAAGGATACTATGGGATACAACTGATTTAACGGAATCAACCGAATCTGTCACATAAAAGAAAATCATGCGGATTCCTTAATTCAAACTTACTTCTTTGTACATCGGTGTGATATTCTTATCCGAAATATCTTTCTCTAACAATCGATGGTAAACACCGGGTCAAGAGGAGGACGGGACGTCCCACTAGTTGTTCGGGCACACATAGCCAACCAACAAAACCCGGTGCCACCTCCCCCGCTCAATCCCGCAATGGATCCCGCTACCCGGCAATTCTTCGCCGCCCCGGATGCCCGATTCGTAACCTCACCGCCGCGGTGCGGAACATACGAGCCCGGCAAAATCAGCCGCGAGGCACCACCCCCACCACCACCACCCGCTCCCGAGAGACAAGCATAAGGAGTTCATGAGCCACCACCCTCCCACCTACTCCCACTCAACCGATCCGCTAGATGCCGACGATTGGTTGAAAACTCGTTACCAAAAAGTTGGAGAGGGCTCGGTGTAATGACCGAGAAATGGTCCTTTATGCTTCGGGACGCCTTGAAGGGCGGCATCGGATTGGTGGGATGCCTACACGATCGCCCACCCCCGCGCCTAACACCATCACATGGCGGCGGTTCGAGAGATGCTTTTCGCGCTCACCACATCCCCGATGGGGTATTGAAGCTTAAGCGAGAGAGAGTTCCTTGCTGCGAAACGGGGCAATATGTCTGTAAACGAATACCTTGACAAGTTTACTCAGTTGTCTCGTTATGCTCCCGACGAGGTCAACACAGACCCAAAAAGGCAGGAACGCTTCCTTGATGGATTGATAGGACCACTGAATTATCAGCTCCAAAGCCATACCTTTCCAGATTTCGCCACTCTGTTAAACAAGGCAATCGGCCTAGAGAACAAACGCAGAGAGCTTGGGGAGCAGAAACGCAAGTTTCAATCCCAGGGTCAGTCCAGCAGCCATACTCGCCCACGCTTCAGCTACCAACAGAATACACCATTCCGCCCTGGAGGACATGGTGGAAAGCACCCACGAGAATATGCGAGTTCGCGTTCATTCCAAACGCCTCAACGGTTCAACCCGCAAACCCCTCGCACACCAAACTTCCAAACGAACCGCACAGCTCTTACCCCCGGTGCACCGCAAGAAACACCACTCCCGTGCGGCCCAATGTATGCTTCAAATGTGGCGAGTTGGGGCATTACGCTAATAACCGTCCTAAACGTGGAATGCGGACCCCCGGAGGAGTAATATTCGAAGGTTGGACGGTCATCAATTCCGGCCGCGCCCCCGGAAATGCGGGTACTCCGGCAACAAAGCGCGGCAAAATTATGTGCGTAGTAGGGTGCACAACATGACCGTGGAGCGAGCACAAGACGCTTCGGGGTTGTGCTTGGTACGTTCCCTATCGACTCCGTACCGCGACGCGTATTATTTGATTCAGGAGCTACGCATTCATTCATTACCGATCAGTTCGTAGCAAAGCATAATATGCCTGTGAGTCCAATGAAGAAACCGTTGCTTGTTAGTTCACCGGGCGGTGATATGAAAGCCAGTCATCTGTGCCCGCAAGTAAACCTTAAAATTATGGGGATAGACTTTCCATCCAATCTGGTAGTCCTAAAATCTTGGGGCATAGATGTAATCTTAGGGATGGATTGGTTAAGAAAGTATGATGGGGTTATCCAGTGCCGGGAGAAATCAGTTCACTTGACTAGTCCACAAGGGGACAGAATAGAATTTATCGCAACACCTTGTCACCTACCGGGAAGGAGTTAGTGAATTCAATGAAAGGAAAAATGCTTTGGAGGATATTAAGGTGGTGAATGAGTACCGGATGTATTTCCTCGATGACTGCCCGGTGTATGCCACCCGACCGAGACATTGAATTCGATATCGAACTCTTACCCGGTACCGCTCCTATATCCAAAAGACCGTATAGAATGGATGTCAAAGATTTGGCGAAATTAAAGAAACAAATAGAGGAATTGTTAAGTAAAGGGTTTATCCGTCCTAGTTCATCACCATGGGGAGCCCCCACAATCTTCGTAGATAAAAAGGATGGATCTAGGAGGATGTGTGTAGACTATCGATCTCTCAATGAGATCACTATCAAAAATAAATATCCTTTACCCCGGATCGAGGATCTGTTCGATCAAATGAGAGGAGCGAAAGTTTTCTCTAAGATAGATCTGCGATCTGGCTACCATCAGCTGAAGATCCGTATGGAGGATATTCCTAAAACAGCTTTCACATCAAGATATGGTCTATACGAGTTCACAGTGATGTCCTTTGGATTGACCAACGCTCCAAAGATACTTTATGTATCTGATGAACAAGGTTTTCATGGAATATCTTGATAGGTTTGTGGTAGTATTTATAGATGATATCCTAGTTTTCTCTCAGAATGAAGTGGAACATGAGGGACACTTGAGACTGGTATTGCAGAAACTTCGAGAGCATCAGTTATACGCCAAATTCAGCAAGTGTGATTTTTGGTTGAAGGAGGTCTCGTTTCTCGGGCACATTATCACTGACGGAGGAATTGCTGTAGACCCAAGTAAAGTTCAGGATGTCTTTGAATTGGAATCCACCAAGAAATTTACCGGAGATCGGGAGTTTCCTCGGTTTGGCGGTATTACCGACGGTTTATAGAGGGATTCTCGAGGATTGTAAAACCACTCACTTCTTTGTTGGAGAAAGGAAAGGAGTTTAAATGGGATGATAAGTGTCAAGCTAGCTTTGAAGAATTAAAGAAGAAATCGACCACCGCACCCAGATCGGTAATGCCCGATATACACAAAGGATTTGATGTGTATTGTGACGCGTCAAGGCAAGGACTAGGATGTGTTCGATGCGGAAGGAAAAGTGGTAGCATATGCTTCTAGGCAACTAAGGAAGCATGAACAAAACTACCCTACTCATGATCTAGAGTTAGCGGCTATAGTGCACGCACGAAGATTTGGAGACACTATATGATTGGAAACAAGTGTCGGATATTCGCGTACCACAAAAGCTTGAAGTACATCTTCACCCGGAGAGACCTCAATCTCGGGCGGCGTAGATGGTTAGAACCGATTAAGGACTACGATTTGGACATACGGTATCATCCAGAAAGGCCAATGTGGTGGCGGATGCCTTGAGCCGTAAGAGTCAAGCAAACATGTTAGTAGCCCGATTAATGCCCCGAGAACCGTGTTGGGAAATGGCACGACTCAATCTAGGGACAAGTCGCACCGAGCGAAAGTATGACCTTAGAAATGGAGTCAACTCTTGAACAAGAGATTAGAAAAGGGCAATTAGATGATGAAAAGATTAAGGGATACAAGAAGCCGATTGAACAAGGCAAGGTTCGTAATTCGCAGAGAGGATGAACAGGGAACCATTTGGTTTAAGAACAGGATCTGTGTACCGGAAATCAAACATCTTCGTGAGTCCATATTGAAAGAAGCGCACGATTCAGCCCTCTCTATACATCCAGGGAGTACCAAAATGTACCAAGATTTAAAGCGAAATATTGGTGGTACGGTATGAAGAAGGATGTTGCGGCCCATGTGGCACCGTGTGATCTATGGCAAAGAGTGAGAGCGAGCATCAAAGACCGGCGGGGGTTACTACAACCACCTGCAGTACACGAATGGAAGTGGGAAGAGATTGGTATGGATTTTATAGTGGGATTACCACGCACACGTGATGGATACGATTCGATATGGGTAATAGTGGACGATTAACCAAAGTTGCACATTTCATACCAAGAAAGACCACATATTCGGGAACAAAGTTAGCGAGAACTATACATATCAAAGATAGTCTCGTTTGCATGGGGTTCCAAAGAAGATAGTATCGACCGAGGCACTCGGTTCACGTCCCGATTCGCGCGAAATTACATGAGTCTATGGATACGAAGTTAAATTTCAGCTCAAGATATCATCCACGGACGGATGGTCGACCGAAAGGACGAATCAAATCATGGAAGATAAGTTAAGGGCATGTGCCTTGAAACATGGTGGAAGTTGGGATAAAAGCTTACCATACGCGAAATTCGCATACAACAATAGTTATCGAGTAGTCTCAAGATGGCACCGTTTGAAGCTCGTATGGAAGGAAATGCGAACGCCATTGTGCCTGGAACCGGACGGGGGAGAGTCAACTCTTTGGTCCGGAAATAATAAAGGAGGCGAAAGACAAGTGGAGATAATTCGAGAAAATCTCAAGATTGCTCAATCTAGACAAAAGAGTTATGCGGACCCTAAGAGAAGAGAAGTAATATTTGAAGTCGGGGATTATGCATATCTTAGAGTGTCACCTATCCGAGGTCTTCGAAGGTTCAATATCGGAGGAAGTTATCACCTCGCTTTATCGGACCTTTTCAAGTCTTGGAAAGACGTGGCGAAGTAGCTTATCGGTTGGAATTACCCGAACGCTTGGCGGTGTTCATGATGTGTTCCACGTGTCCCAATTGAAAAAGTGTACAAGTGAGGTCAGAGTAGAGCATTTCCCATTGGAGGAACTTGAGGTAAAGGATGATCTGACATACAAGGAACACCCAGTCAAGATCTTGGATACCTCCGAAAGGGCTACTCGCAGCAAGGTCATTAGGATGTGCAAGGTACAATGGAGTCACCATTCAGAGGATGAGGCTACTTGGGAAAGAGAGGACGAACTTAAGGAAGAATTCCCTCGACCGTTCTCTAATCTTCCCCGAATCTCGGGACGAGATTCTCTTTAAGGGGGTAAGATTTGTAACACCCTAAAAATTCCATCACTAAATTAATTTAGCAACAAAAGGCTAGGTTTAAATTCCTTTAAGGACATAAATAAATTATTAAACAAATTGGCTTTTAAAATAATTAAACATCACTAAAATAATTTAGAAATAATAAGTGCTTGTGCATCATGATTCGAATGCATGGATTTTGTTTGATTGAAGTTTGAATGTTTGAAAAATGAATTTGAAAAGAAATTTAAAAGAAAAAGGAAAACCCTTTTCCCTCTCCCTCTCTCTCTCCCTTTCTTCTATTTTGGCCCGCAACCAACTCGGGCGGCGGGCCTTTTCTTTTTCTTTTCCCCCGCGCACGCAACGGCCCAAGTTGGCCCAATCCGCCACCCCCGCCGGCCCAAAGACCGCCCCTTCTCCCTTTTCTTTTAGCTCCGCTCTCGACGGTGGGACCCCGCCGTCGTGCCCGTCCCCAACCTCTAGCCGGTCGCCCGCGCCCCCTCCCGTGCGCCGCCGGCCGCACCGGCCGCCTCCCCACTCCCCCGCACCTTCAAACCGCGCATTTAAGCCGCAATGAAGCTCCTCCATCACTCCCCCTCTTCAATCGTCGCTTACCCCCCTTAATCCCCCCTCCCCCCTTAACTCCACATCAAGGCCATGGCCGTTAATGGCCATACCGCCGGGAACCGCCTCCCGCAGCTCCCCGGCCTATTTAAGCGCCCCGCAGCACCCCCGCACCGCCCCCCCTTGGCTTCACACCAAGCTTACGCACCTCCCCGTGCCCTAGCCGCTTGCGCCACCGCATTGAACCGCCGGCCGCCGCACCATTGCCACCGCCCGTGCTCCTCCGCCGTCGGTGAAGCTCCCCGGACCTTCCCATTCGTTTCTCCTTTGCACGTGTGAGCTAACTCTTGCGTCCAATCGAACCCGCAGGCTCCCGTGCGCCCCAATCGAAGCTCGCCGTCGCCGCCCGTGAAGACCGGCCGCCGGTTTTGAACTCCGCCGCCGCCGCCTTCTCCATCCAATTCTCACCCACCGCAGCTCCTACCCACCGTAAGGACCCTATCCCCACCCTCCTTTTCACTTGAGCCCGACCGTAGCGCACGCCGCCGCTCGCCGGCCGCCGGCCGTCCGCCCCCATGGACGCCGCGCCTCGGTTGCCGCCCGTTTCGTCCGTGCAAGCACTCGGTTAAGTTCGCGATGATCTCGCCCTTCGCGTAGGAGTTTTATTCGCACGATTTCGTGGTCGGGAGCATTGTTTTGGTCGTCGCCGGCGACCCGCCGCCGTGCGCGCGCCGCGCGCCGCCGCCGCCCGCGAGCGCCGCCCCTTCGCTCGCGTGCGGCGTCGCCCGGCCGTCCGATCGGCCATCCACGGCCCCGAGCCGTTGGACCCGCGGGTCAATCTCACGCGTAACGGTCGACCCCGGGTCCTTTTTGTTAAAGAGACCCCGGTTTCTTTTCTATCGCAAGCCGGTCCCTCCACCTTTAAAGATTCTTACGGATCGGTCCCGAATTTTATGTTTAAGCCCCCGACCTTAATAGAATTCTGCACCCGAGGTCCCGAACAGCCTTTTTATAGTTTAAACCTTCTCGTTTTTAAGTCTATTTACGTTTTAACCCCCGTTTTCTTCTTTAGGTCCCCGTATAGTTTAGTTTATCGCAGTTTAGTCCCTAAAACTTGTTTTTAGCATAACTTCTCCGTTATAGCTCCGTTTTTAGCGTTCTAGTAGTCCTTACGATCGTCTCAGCGAGCCCGTCGTTTTAGTAGCATGACTTCAGTCTTTAGGATTGTTTGGTGATCTGTTTTATTTATTTTATTCTTTATGTGTGCATCGTAGATATCGTGCTGTTTCATCCGAGCCACCTCTCGGGGACGATCGGGAGCGCTTGTTCGAAGAGGAGGAAGTTTTTACCGTAGTTGAGGAAGGCAAGTGGTCTTCTCCCCCGCATGTTCTCTTTTTATCCTATATAATTACATTATAAATAATGTTTACTTTATGATATCATTGCATTAATTTGACGGGAAAACCTTTTTTAATGACTTACCTAGATCTTTTACCCTTATCCTTGGCCTAGCCCCTTTTAAATAAAGTTTTGGGTAGAAAACGCTAGTTGCTTAACATGGGTTGGTTAATGGGTCTTTTATGGAAATGATACATG
Organism: Cenchrus americanus; assembly: GCA_947561735.1. Lineage (NCBI taxonomy): Eukaryota > Viridiplantae > Streptophyta > Magnoliopsida > Poales > Poaceae > Cenchrus > Cenchrus americanus. Next base: position 123,250,536 of record OX387244.1, on the reverse strand, counting down.
GCTTATAGTTAATGTTTTGGGTAATGCAAGAACACCGCTTTAATCGGAACATGGAGAACCACCCAAGAAAACATGCGCAACCACGGTGTTACATGGCTCGACCTTAGCCGAATAATTAGGTGTGTGATCGTACTAGTGGCCCTTTTCCGAAAGGAGCGAGAGGGGGATCCGGGTTGCGGGGGTATAGCCCGGCCCTTTTGGGGTAGTAGCCTTTGCTAAGGTACCGACCACTAGGGAGGGTTATGGTCCGCCCGATCCGTAACTATGCGGGTCGTTAGTCTTTTGCATGCCTTTGTAAAGGCTTCGTAGCGTCCCCGTGCAATCACACTTCGGAAGTGTGGTATGGTGCTTGGCCGCATCGCATGGTTGGGTTTAAAGTTCTTCGGAGCTTTTACGCGAACTCGTGGGTAAAGTGTGCAAACCTCTCGCAGTGTAAAACTAATCGATCAGCCGTGCTCACGGTCATGAGCGGCTTGGACCCTCACATGATTAATAAACTTAAAGACGAGATAAATCGTGGTTGGTGAAGCTCGTTGAGCTTGGGCTGTTTTGGTATTTAAGTTTTTCTTAAGTGGGTTGGTACGAACTTACACTTAGTAACTAGGTGTTCTATATTTAAAACTTGATCAACATTAAAATGCTAACCGTTGCAAAACCTTAGCCTATCCTTGATAGCCTTGCATTTTCCCCCACTTGCTGAGCTCCAACCATAAGTGTGCTCAGCCTTGCTTATCGCCGTTCGCAGGAAAACATTGGAGGGGAGTTCTATGATGACTTCAATGAGCCGTGAGGCTTGCGGACCCCCCGATCAAGTGCGCCGTGGGAGCGGAAGACGAGGACACGACGAGTAGTTATCATTTTCCGTTGTTAGAGACCTTCGAGTCTCCCGTATGAGTGTAATAAGAGGTTAAACTTTGAAATACGTTTGAATACCGTTTATGATATTTCACTCATTTTTGTCTATCATATGTGTGTGAACCGATCCCGGCGCACATATGAGATGCACTTGGTTCCTCTTCGGAAATCGGGTCCGACAAAGACCGATGTTGACTCGAGTCCGAAAAGCAAGCGTAGTGATATCTTCAAGAAAATGAGTTAAATAGTGTAAACATTTCATAAAGACAAACGATTACCTATAAGCTAGCTTAAGCTCATGTATTAGTAGTTTAGTACATCCGTACATAGCATGCAACCACTCTTATTCTTATAGTTGCAACCATTTTCCAAATACTGGACACAAGAAAAGGAATAGGTACACAAACAAGATTATTTTTAAGCATTCTCGCTACCTACGTTCGTTCTAGAGCTTTGTATCTAGCATGAAAATGCGGTGCAACGCAACGAACATCGATCACCATTATGTCACCTTCATTCCTCTCGCAAGGAACTACTATTCTAGAAAATATTTATTTATTTAGCCGATAAATATGAATGCCTCAAAGGAAATGGTTTAATTATATTGATATAAAAGAAATTGGAAACACAAGGGTCCTAATCGACATGACAAGACTTGTTATAGACATAATTAACAAGTAAAACATGTAGGGAGGTAGTTGAAGGTGTACGGACCACTTCACCAGGCTTCCTTTTACTTATCCACTCCACATCAACATGACAAACATTTGATAAAGTATGAACACCAAGACCACGAACAAAACAAAAAAAACACATGAAATAGATCACCGGAGAAGTATAGGAAGTATACAACCAGGACAAGAAGAAAATACCGCCTAAAACTATGTTAATCGACAAAACATACGCACTTATCGGATCATAAGTTCATAACACTATTAACAATCTCATAAGTTGTATCCGAGCAGCAAGGTAGATATGGTTCTAAGGAATAGATATATAGACTCATATAGCATCCCATGCAATTTTTATTTATTCGGTCCTAACTCCTAAGCTAAATCAATTATTACGGTTGACGCCTTTCTCTTTTCCTTATAGTTTGGACTTTGGACACCAACATATTCTCCATCGTACACTTTTGGGCATCTATATGTTAGCAAAGATTTCAATGCAAGTTACTCAAAAAAATAGATTTCAATGCGAAAGCACTTCGATGTCAAACCTACTAATATTGTTTCACCGTGACAAATACAAAAAATACTTTATGTACATTGGTGACCGACAACGTATTTTTGGACATCTCTTCGATAACAAGTATAGTAAAACTTCGGCACATCTCGGAACAAATACGGTAAAGCATCATGAGTTCAAAGCAAAAAAATCAACGGACTATACAAATCCATTAGATTTATTGTTGTCACAAAATAGTGTGTAATCAAACGGTTGCGAAATGTAACAATAACATATATTCCGGTAAAATATTGGACGTACGGAAATGGGTGGTGAATGGGTGGATCGGAGGGGAAATCAAGGCCGGCCGGCCATCATTACTAGGGCTAGCACGCGAGCACGCATGGCGCGAGGGAGGGAGGGCGACGTACTCGGTTGCATCGGAGGGGAAATAGTAGAGGCGGGCGCGCGTCGGAGGGCGACGTACTCGGTTGCGTCACGGAGGATGGAGAGCTCGCGCGCCTTCTTGAAGGGGCCGCCCGGCGCTTGGAGAAGGTGACCGGCGGCCGGTGGTGTCCTCGATCCGGCGCATCTCTCGGCGGCCGCGCGCGCGCCCACATTCTTCTCGCCGCCACCGTCCGCCGCCGCCGCCGGCGGGATCCGCCGCGGCCACCACCGGTTGTCGCCGTCGGCCGCCGCCGCCGCCGCCGTGGCCACCATCATTGGGGTGGGTGTGGGGATGATGGATCTACCGCCGCGCCCGCCGTACGTGGGCGGGGTGTTGACGCGAAAAGTGCACTCGGCGCCAATCACACGGCAAGTCGGAAAGCCGGCTTCACACGCGCGAGAGAGCAAATGACGTGCCGGTCAATTTTTCCCGAAAATTAACAAAAGATAAAGCGATTAAATACCAAAACTTGGAACTTGCCGGTGGTACCGGACATTTCCATATTTACGGCTAAAACGCCAAGCGAGATGACATGTAGCTATGTAGAGCTATCTGTCAAAGAACCACAACCATCCGGACCATTACAGAGGAAAAAAGGAATACTGCCGAATGGATGACGTAAGCATGACAATGATCGGTCTTTGTATAAATAAAGATGCAAGCACAAAGTTATGACCGATCCCCATGAGGTTTATCATTAAATAAAATAAGGTAAAACACGGACATGATCATGTATTAAATAAGCATGCATAGATCCAAAGCACTAGTCTACCGCATGTCTAGGTACTTTAAAACCCGTCGGGTACGATGTCAAACAAATCTATCCACCGCATGATACGACTTGCATGAAAAACGTACCACTTTCCACAAATAGATCTATCCACCGCATGATACAATCTAAATATGGAAAGCCAAAAGCATACATCATTTAAAACATAAATAATGCACGTGATCTACTCGTGAAAACATAACCGAATACGGCTGAACAGCCGATCCAGGGTCCATGAAGAAGGAACAAACATTACCACGTGAATAAATCTATCAGACTGAATTGGAAATCTAATCCACCGGATGACTAGCTCCAAAGCAACCCAAAAACCCGTATCTACCGCATGATACCCGGTTCTTTCAAGATTTATACGAACGAAGCAAGATTGAACCCGCAACACGTAACAACCTAGATCGATTCGGTTTCGGCTATCGGAGAACATAAGATCCACGCGTCAAAACACGAAACCCGCTCGTACAAGGATCTTAAAAGAAATATAGCCGATCCAAACCCATCTAGATTGGGCAAGGGTGTGTTACATGAATTAAAACATAAAGCAAAACTCATGATAACACGGGATAACTTAATGAATCTATTGGATCTTGCCAAAATCCAATAGAGCCGATAACTAGCTTCGAGCCAGATCTTAGCCTACCGCATGGCTCATGATCTAACAAGAAACCCTCTTGAACCAAGCTTGAATCTACCGCATGACACGAAGCATGGTAACAAGACTACTTGCATCAGATCTAAATCCACCGCATGATACTAGACATGATACAAGGTTGCGGTACTCACGGAGGTCGACGGATCGACCGGCCCTCTCGAAGAACTCGACGACACGACAAGGACTCTAGGGTTTGGCGTAAGGCCGGTGTGTATTGAGGAATGATTGTGTTTGTTACATACATCCAGGGATCGTATTTATACCCCGCCGATTACAATTGCGAATGGATTCATTGCCTAACTAAACTCGATCGCTTTGTCCATCCATTCGTCTCTCCCCGATTTGAGCCACGTCACCGTCCAATCCCGCAAAATCGGCTCTACGTTCCTTTGCCGAACCGGAGCAAACACCGACCGCGGATCTCTTTGCCGAAAACTTCGGAAATATCCTTCCTTCCACCGGACGGACTCTTTTTCGAATCGGACCTACGAGTCATACTCCTTACCAAATTTTGGTGTTAACACATGCCCCTTCAATTGTGGGATAAAAGTAATTTTGTTCCACAATTGACTCCGACCACGAATCCTTGAGTCAAATCTCGTCAACACCTTGTTCTTCGCAATCCGCCGAATCTTCGTCCGCATCCAACCCTAGATCCCTTTGTTCCGAGCTCGAACCTCCAATGGCGCTCGGAACCAAGATGCTCGTGTAAATTCATCCCCCGCAAACCTTGTTCGGTATTAGGTTTTCAATTTTACCCGAGATTTTCCTTTTCCGCTCTCTTCCGGAACCTTCTCTCGCTCTTTTGATTCCTATCGAGGCCAATTCGCGAGCCTTATTTCCTTGGTCCCGTGGGGAATCCCGATCCTCGAGATTTTATTGCCGCCGAATCTCGCAGAATCCCCTTTAAGGCGGCTTTGTCTCCACCTCCTCGGTGGCAAGATGCATTCAAGAACGGCCTTTGCCCCCAATTGCGGTGGAAGACTTGGTATCGGAGGATTCTTGCGGATAAGAGTGGATTGACCAACCCGGATGCTCTCCGTATCGCTCAATGTCCGGAGTTATCCGTGGCCGAGACACCTAAGAATGAAGATCTTCTCGATAGCCGCATGCCACTTCGGTCAAATGGCGTCAACGCCTTCCTTTTTGGGCATGGCCCAATGTCTCCAACCTTGGCCGATGTATACATGATCACGCCGCCTTGACATCACCGGTCCGTCCGGCCACGGAACTTCAAAAATTCTTCACGCCGGACGGGGGGGTAAAGCCGGGGAATGGCTACAAGCATTATATCCGAAGCACATGAAAGATAATCCCCTTGGCGAAGTTGAATACGAGCCTTTCCGAACATGTGGCTATGCGATTTGTCTTCTGTGGCAAGGCCAACGAACCCACTTTGAATCATATCGCAATGGCGATTCATCTGGCTAGTGGCAATCGCCTCCCTCTGGGAAAATTCTTCTTGGGCAGTGTATATCATATGCTTCATCAGACTGTTACCCAAATGTACACCAGCCAGAGGATAACATGCGTCAATGGCCCTTGGTGGTTTGTTCAAATGTGGCTGCAGCTCCACATGCATCAGATTGTCGGCGTCGATTTGAACTCCAGGTTCTTCCCCTTGTCCAATCACCCCGAAGGAGAGCCTCAAACTACCAGAGGATGCCAAAACTACGGAGAAGCGGCTTCAACTGTTCTCATCCAGCAGGACATCGGCCCGGCTCTTCGAGTTGTTCTTCAAAGGCTTCTCCAATCCTCTTTGGCTTCCTTATCTAGGCAATGACACTTTGACCTTCCCCGTCGAATTTACCTTTGAGCCCGGCCATCAAGATAGGGGATTCTTGGAGATCTTTAATATCACAATCCGCCCATGCATACTACGGCCGAGTTCAATGGAGGGAGGCGAATGTCGGCACTTATGAATACTACCGGCCTAATGTAATGGACGGACAACTTGGATGCGGCCGGATGCCCCCAAGATTGTTTCGCACGAATTCCTCAAACCCAGGGAGGAAATCAAAGAACTGATGCAGGGCAGCAGAGTTTTCAACTATGTGTGCAGTCCCATGGTGTACACATGTCCTTTCGTGCCCACAACCATAGCTCACCCCACCTTCAACTCCTGGTGGCAAGAATTTCATGACCATATCTTCAGTGAGCCTGTTCATGTATTCTGTGCAGAGTTGGTACCTGACTTTCTGCCAACTTCAGAGGTAATACAATGAGCCCTTAGATCAGACCTTCCTCTCTATTCATGGTTCTGACCTTTATTTTCCTGTTCACGAACACGATTCGCCCCTCGAGCCGGGGCAATTGCTTACAATGTCGAAGGCCCAATTTCGAAGATCGGGGTTCAAATCCACAACCCCGCACCAACTAATGGCCGGGTATGCTACCGCGGACCCTAGCCTTTCTAGCCTTGCCGCGGACGGGAGGCAAGGTCCGCATCCGATTGCCCCTCCAAGTGCTAAAAGGAGAAGAACTGTCAAGAAAGTGCTTGTTGAGGTAAAACCCTTTACCTTCTTGATTCTTGGGTCACTCTGTTCTTGATGGATCATATCATTGTGCATTTTCGGACCGCAGTCCGGCGGCCTTCGAGCCGGTACCGGCCGATGCCCCATCCACTTGGTATGACCTTTACCTTTTTTTTAAAGGATGAGCACCGGCACTTACTCTTTCAATTGGACATTTGCGAAGAAGCCGTGGAAGAACAACTTGTAGATGTTCCGGTGGTTCAACAAGCGAGTCCATCCGGGGTTGAATTACCCATCCCGGTGGAGATCTCATCTTCATCACCTTCGTAGAAGCAATAAATTCTCCGGAGAGGAATCTCCCAACTCAACCGGAGCCAACAAGTTCTCCCAAGGTGCCATCGCCTATTGGTCAAGCGAGAGATAACCAACCCAACGAGAGGCGGCGATCCCGACTCCTCTCCGGCCCGAAACCCACGAGCCGCCGGTGGCCGCATCGGCACCTCCTAGCTCGGAAGTTTCGGCTCTTCTTGGAGCGTCTTCTTCACCCGTGATCGCCCCTGCTCAAGAAACCAGCCACGAGGTATCCACCTGCGCTTAATTTTGGTACCTCGATGTTTAGCATTCTTAACTTGGCGACGTCATTTCTCAGGATCAGGCTCTGTCATCATCAAGCCTACCATTAGGGAGCAATCCAGCTGCTGAAGTGATGGGAGGAGCATCCCAGCCGCTGCCAGATGAAGTGTTGCCCAAACTTAAAGAAATTGCAGCCTGGCTAGAAAAAGATGTTCAGGATCAGTTCAATGATCTTCATCATTTCGAAGAGATGTTTGAATCCATCTATGACTTGGAGCCCCTTTATGTACCCTTAAGGCGCGCTTGGAGGAGATTGCGCTCCCGTCCGGCCATTGAAAAGAGGAAAACCGATGCGAACATGCCATGAACGGGGCACAATCCCAAGCGAGAGAACCATAAAGATGCGGCGGCTAACCCGCAAGCTTCTTATGATCCGAAAGCCGCTAGGAAGGCTGCTCTAGAAGCCGAACCGAGAAGCTCGTCGGCGAAGATGGAGACCGACCAAAAGAAAATAGCCGAACTTCCCGGGTTGATAGCAAAGACCCAAGCGGAAGTAGAATCGGTGTCACCGAAATAGAGCAATGCGATGCGGAGCTCAACGACTTATCTCGGTGCCCAAAAGGATTGCCGGAGATCTTTGGACAATTCCCATTTGATAATATCCAATGTTCGTCGTGTACTTGCAAAACTCCTGAATGCCTGAATCCTCATTGATGTATAATTGAACTGGTCGCTCTCGTAATATCTCCTTGTGATTTGTTTCCTTTCTTTTGCGTACTTTGAGATGTAATCTGAACGACCCATTCGGCGGTGAAACGCTAACTCCCGAACGACACTTTGAATTCCTTTAGCCGAACCAATCGACCTGCGCGCGGTTCAGCTTAGAACTCCAAACGACCCGCCGGCGGGGCGGTCAAGGAAATCTTTCCACCTTCCGATTTTATTGGGATGTGCGCCACGATCCACGCCCACGACTCGAAGCCACGATTCATCTGCCCGCTGTGCCTATAAATGTTGCCATAGGTGCCCCTAGCTCTCCACCGGGCCTTCTAGCTCTCGAATCTTTGCCAATCTTTAGCCTTCTCGCAAACAAGTGCACATCCCAAACCACAATGGTGCGCCGCCTCAACCGCCGCCGTGCCTCCGACGAGGCCGAGGGGAGCGAGCGGCGCCAATGCGCGCGAGCGGTGACGATCGTCAACCTCTCCTCTCGTGATTCGTTTTTGATCTTCCTTTGCCTTGACGATCATCTCTACTTTTTCGAGGGCGATTCGGTGGAATCCGCCCCGTGGCGCCGGCCAATCGGCCCCTCCCCGGATGACTCCTCGGAGTCCGATGGCCACTCCCCCGTGCCGCACGGGGAAGCGAACGCCATCCGCTTCAAGGAGGAGCTAGAGGCGTCCCGTCGCGAGCTGGAGGACGTCTCCAAGAAAGCGGGCGTGGCCGAGTTAGAGTGGGAGGACCAGCGCAAACAGCTGCTGGAGGCCATCGACGGTATGGCCCTGAGATTGATTCTTGATCCAGCTCGGCTTTTGATGCTAATCCTCTCTGTTTGTCTTTTGTAGCCCGCGATGCTGAGCTCAACCAGCTAAAGGCGCTGGTAGAGCAATTGGCCGAGAAGGTGAATGCCCACGGCGACACGCCGGCGGAGCGCCTGGCCGCGGTGGAGTGCCACGTCGACGAGGTGGCCGTCCATGGCGTTCGCTTGGGCACCACCTTGGGCCCCGGCTGCGATGGCGACGCATACGGACGTCGACTATTCCACCGGCCGCGTGGCTTTCGGTCGGCGCGCCGGAGGGACATCGACGAGATCGAGCTCATCTGGAGCGCCTCGACGGCCACGGCGACGCGATTGCCGAAATTACCCATCCCCAATCCGTGTTGAATAGGCTCTTTGACTAGATTGTACTAGGGATGTGTAAATGTCGGCAATATATGAGGAACTTTTGAATTCGCACTTGTTCCACGATGACTCCCTTTTGCATTTTGCATCCGCAAATTTTCCTTTGAATGCATCCGGAACTATCTTTAGCCGAACGTGTGAGAACAACGCGCCCCTTGGCGTAAAATCCACGAGAGGATCCCAATTCGGCAATCCGTGAACACTTTGTTCAAGAGAAAACCCTTCGCACTTGGTGGAAAACCCCGCCGCTTGGTATTCCAACGGTGTGTACCGGCCAAATCATCACTCCCAATGCGTCTCCCCGGTCAATAAAATAGCCTGTGGGGTGCTCTGCAAATCCATTCACACACTCCTCCATCATTTCTCGTCTCCTCCCCTGCTGCTAGAGGAAAAACCCCAACGCCATGGACAAGGGTAAACAACCTCAGGGGAGCGGCTCATCAAGGAAGCGTACGATTCGGAAGTGAGTTCTTTCTTGATCTGCTCCTTGTTCTCCCGCTTGATCTTGCGCTTCATGTTTTCCTTTTGCCCTTTTCAGCCTTGATTTGCTTCCCGAAGAGGTCATCGGGACCGAAGATGTTCCTGAGTACATCTCCTCCGATTCCTCTCCCGAAGCAGAGGATGCCACGCCTGAGCAGAGGACCAACCATCAGCTGCGCCGCCGTGTCCGGCACCTGGAGCATGGCCTCAGGGATATGTCCGCCCGTTGCCGGCCGAGCGCGAGCGTCGCATGGCTCGGAAGCACTAGTAGGGGGTAAAGCTCCCGACTCTTTCATGCCCGCCCCCGGATTTCTTACCTCGACCTTGATTTCTCCCCTCCCCGGATGTCTCCGACAGTACGGCAACCCGAAGGCGGCCTCGGATAGCTTGGTAGAGGCCGCCAATCATGGCCATCCTCGTGCGTTCCAAGTTGCGGTCACGGTGGTCCCGGAACAACCGAAGAGGGGGCAGCAACCGAAGAAGTAAAGAAAAGATTGTATCATACTTTCGCTTCTTCCGCCATGCCTTCGCTTCCCACCTCCTTGGGGACTTGACCATCGGGGTAGTTAGGTATGATCCCGCAAGAAGCGATTGTAATGTAGTATTGAGCTAAGGGCAATGCATCTAGGCACTGGCCATTTTCTCTTGTTCATGGATTTTGTTCTAAAGGCGGCCTCATTCTCGAGCGCCGGCTATCTTTGTGCGTGTAATCATCGATCGATCTCAATGCTAGGATAATATTTCTTCAGATATCTCCCATTTATCGCAGCGGAAAATTCTTCTCCCAGCAAAGTCTTCAATATGTATGCATTACCAGGAACGCATCTGACCACGCGAAAAGGCCCCTCCCAGTTAGGGGACCATTTGCCGAATTCACTGTATTTAGTTCCAATCGGCAATAGCGCTTTCCAGACTAGATCACCTTCTGCGAATTGCTTTACCTTTACTTTTTTGTTATAATATTTGGCGACTCGCAGCTTGTTTTTCTCGATGTTCTCCAGGGCCCTGAGACGGATCATATGCAAGTCTTCTAACTCATCCATCATTAGGCCACTGTAATCCTTGGAGCTCAACTCGTTTTGCAGCACTACTCTCCTTGAATCTGATTGTATCTCCCAAGGCAGGATTGCGTGATGCCCGTAAACCAACTCGTAAGGAGAGGTCTTTGTAGCTCCGTGGGGGCCATTCGGTAAGCCCACGGCGCTTCACCGAGTACCGAATGCCATCTCCTTGGCTTCGATCGATCTTCTTACGTATCGGCTTGATCATGATCTTATTAGAAGCCTCTCGCTTGACCATTAGCCCGGGCATAATATGGAGAAGAATTAAACAATTTGATTCCCATGCTTTCGGCAAAATCTCTCGAATTCCAATGACACGAATTGTGCCCCCCGGTCGGTGGTAATCGTACGAGGGATCCCAAATTGATAGATGATGTGTTCCTTGACGAACTCGATCATGTTTTCTGACGTCACTTTCTTCAGTGGGATCGCCTCGACCCATTTGGTGAAGTAATCCGTAGCCAAAAGCACGAACTTATGCCCCTTGCTAGACGGCGGATTAATTTGGCCAATCAAGTCTATACCCCAGCCCCTGAATGGCCATGGCTTGATGATGGGATTCAATGCTGATGCAGGGACTCTTTGAATATTCCCGAACCTCCGGCGGTCTTGACATCCCTTGTAATACTCAATGCAATCCTCTAATATCGTCGGCCAAAAGCATCCGGCTTGTCTAATAACCCATTTCATCCGATAGGCCGATTGGTGCGCTCCACATATCCCATCATGCACCTCGCTCATCATGTTCTTGGCTTCTTCTGGACCCAGGCATCGTAGCAATACCCCATCTAATGATTTATAGAATAAATTATCATCCAGAAGAACGAACTTGATTGCCTTGTACCTGAGTTTCCTGGAGACTTTTCGGGATGGATCTTTCAAGTAATCAACGATTTCCTTCCTCCAATCATCTTCTGCAAGATCCTCCCTCAGTGCACACACTTCGCAGCGAACGCTTCTTGACCCTCCTTGTAACCGGAGGCGCTCCGAGCTAGCCTTTGTTTGCTTCTTCGTTATGCTCTCTAGGAATGTCTTGTAGGGTTACCGGTGGGAAGCTCTTCAAGATTTCCCCCGCACTCTTCGTAGTAACTCCTCGGCGCTTCGCTCCCGCACTCGTATTGGCCGTTCAATTGCTTGATTACTAGTTCGAATCTCCATAGACCTCAACCGATATGGCCCCGACTTCTCTCAAATATTGAAGCCCTCGAAGTAGTGCCTCGTACTCAGCTGGTTATTTGTGACAATGGGTTGTATAGGAATAGCGAATTCAAACATCTCACCTCCGGGCGAAATTAGCAGGATCCCTACTCCCCCACCTTTGCCACATGATGACCCGTCAAAAAATAAAGCCCAAGGGGTAATTTCAAGCAGATCAATCGAAGGGTCACGATGTTCAGTTATAAAATCGGCAATGACCTGACCTTTGATGGCTTTTGCCGATTCGAACTTCAACTCGAATTCTGATAAAGCTAAAATCCATTTGCCAATCCGACCATTCAAAATCGGCATAGATAACATATGTTTTATCACATCAAACTTCGAGTATACAGTGCATTCGGCATTCAACAAATAGTGCCGAAACTTTGTACACGAGTAGTATACGCAAAGACACTGTTTCTCTATAGCCGAATACCTGGTTTCAGGATCAAGTAGTTTTCGGCTAAGATAAGCTACTACCCGCTCCTTTCCTTCGAATTCTTGAATAAGGGCCGATCCAATAGTTTGGGTATCGGCCGCCACGTACAAATTGAAAGGCTTGTTTAGGCGGGAGGAACCAAAGGCCGGCGGCTCCTTCATGTACTGCTTGATCTCATCAAAAGCCTTTTGTTGTTCGTCGCCCCATGTGAATTTCTGATCTTTCTTTAGCTTCGAGCGGGAGAGAATGGCAGCACCTTCTCGTGATAAATTTGAGATGAATCTTCTCACGAAGTTGATCTTGCCGAGCGTTGATTGCAATTCCTTGAGGTTGGTTGGAGGAACGACTTCATCAATGGCTTTCATGCTCTTTTTGCCAACTTCGATTCCCCCTTCGTGGACCAAAAACCCCAAGAACTCTCCAGCTGATACCCCGAATGCACACTTGTTCGGATTCATCTTCAGACCATGCTTCCGGTGCATTCCAAGGTCTTCTTCACATCTTCCGGATGGGTGTCATGACTTAAGGACTTTTTCACCACGTCATCGATGTAGATTTCCACGGCTTTTGCCGATCAACTCGTGAAAAATGTAATTCATGGCCTGTTGATAGGTTGCACCGGCATTTATCAACCCAAATGTCATGACTATCCATTCGAATAGGCCTATATGTCCAGGACATCTAAAGGCCGTCTTCGATATGTCTTCTATTGCCATGAAGATCTGATTGTACCCCGCGTTGCCATCCATGAAGCTAATCACCTTGTGTCCAGCAGCGGCGTCAATTAACAAATCGGCAATAGGCATCGGGTATCCGTCCATGGGAGTAGCTCTGTTCAGGTCCCTGAAGTCTATGCAAACCCTCATTTTCCCATTCTTCTTATACACAGGGACGATGTTAGAAATCCACTCCGCATATACGCACGGCCGAACGAAGTTTGCGTCAAGTAACCTTTCGATTTCTTTCTTCACATCGGCCAATACTTCATCCTTGTAGATTTTCCGGGCGGTTGCTTATATGGTTTGAAACCGGGCTTGATTGGCAACCGGTGTTCGACGATGGACCGATCCAATCCAGGCATCTCCGAGTAATCCCGTGCGAAGCAATCTTTATATTCTCTGAGAAGCTCAATCAGGTTCCCCCTGAAATCTGGTTGCAAATTTGCACTGATGAACGTCGGCCTTGGCTTATCACCGCTTCCAATGTCAACTTCTTCCGGCTTATCGGCCGACATGAATCCTCGCCCTAATTTGCCATCGGTGCCATCCACGGGGTTCTCCATTAAAAATTACCGTAAGAGCCGACCGCTTGAATCGGGCCGTTGGTCACCGCCGACGGTTCAACAGGGACCTTCTCCCCGATCCTTCCCCGAGAAGCAATCGATGCCTTGGTACTCCCGAAGGGCCGGTTCCATATTGGCCACGCTCATGGAGTCATCCGCCCGGACGACCTCGATCTCATCATCCACCCACCGGATAAGCCGTTGATGCATAGTGGATGGGACGCGGCGGTTGGCGTGGATCCGGTCCCGCCCAAGCAAAGACGGGCCGTAGGCCCCCTTGCCTTAGATGACAAAGAAGGTGGTGAGCGGCGTCTTGGACCCGATCATCAAGTCCACGTGAGCGCATCCTTTGGTGTCCGAGGGGTTCCCGCGAAGTCGTTCGGGATGATGCTTGTAGGTGTCAGATCGCTCGGGCCCATGCCAAGCTTCCTGAAGGTGGTGTACGGCATCACGTTGACTGCCGCCCCGCCGTCGACGAACATCTTGGTCAATGGCTTGCCATTGACGTACCCCCTCAAGTACAGCGGCCTCATATGGCGATTCTTGGCCGGCTTGTCGAAGACGGCCTGCTTGGCAAGCACCAGTTGTGCCATCATCTCCTCGGGCTGCTCGTCATCAAAGGAAGCTTCCTCCTGCATAACCTGGTTAGCAGGAGCCATGAACTCGTTCGGCAGGAAGTATACCATGCAAGTAGGAGCCGAACGCTTCGATCCTTCTGGCTGGTCCTTGGGGCGCCACTTCTGCCTCGTCTGGATCCCGGCTTGTTTCATCTCGCGGTTCCTCAAGCGCTGGACCCGCCTCTTCTGGCTCCTGCGTAGACCGGGCGGGCACCACTGCCCCTTCTGCCAGACGTAGACGTCCTCGTCCTCTTCCTGATCAGCCCACTTGAGATCAGCTTGGCGCTTCCTGGGGGTGATCTATGACTTCAATTTTTTGACGCCGATCCCCATTCGGGTGAATCCTTCCAAGTCTTTCGTGGACGGATCGGCGATTGCGCTTTCTCGCCCTGTACTCAACATATCCGTCGGCCGCATTCGGGACGGTTCCTCAATGTGGGCGGCTTTAGGCCCTCATTCCCGGCGGTGCCGAAGAAGGCGCACCCCCCGGTGGGCGCGCTCCCTGCTCGCGCGTGTCTTGTTCTCGGTCCCTTCGCGCGCTTCCTCTTCGGCTCGCGTCGCTCCTCCTCGTGACGACGCTTCGGTAGCGCTCCTTCTCCATCCGGCGCCGCCATTTGTTGAGGAGAATGCGTGACGTCACCTTGGGTTTAGGCCCGACGATTCCCCAATCTCGATGTGGCTCTTGAGAACGCGGGGGCGTCGCCCGCACTTGCTCTAGGGTCACCCGGCGCTCCGGTCCACCGATCCACCTTGCTTGGACCCGGGTGAGGTCAGGACCTTGACCTTCCCCTTCTCTTCGGCTGTTATCGCATTGACAGAAAAGCCGAGCATGTTCTGAGGAAAGGGGTGGCCATCCAGCTTCATCTTGTTATCGAACTTGAGGTGTCCCTCCTGGATAGCCTTCTGGATCCTCATCCTGAAGACCCTGCAATCGTTGATGGAGTGCGAGTCCCTGTCATGGAAGCCGCAGTAACGCTTCGCTTTAACTCCATCAGGCCGAAGCATAGAATGCCCCTCAGGCAGCTTAATTCGGCCTTCTTTCACCAAGAGCTCGAACAACTTATCAGCCTTCGTGATGTCAAAGTCGTAAGTCCCTTTGGTCTGCCTGACCCAACGCTGATTCATTGTCAAGGGCTCTTTACCCCACATGATTTCCGCCGCATGCAGCCTACCTCCAATTCATCGTCGAATCCTCGAGCGGATCGGCTTTGTCCAGAACCGGTTGTAGATGTCGGCGACGTCGTGTCGCTTGCCAAACTTGGGGTCTTTCTTGAGGACATATGCTCGATTGCTCATCGGAGATAACTTTTGTGAAAGGCGGCCCGGGTTCTCAAACTCCATCCCAAATAGCTTCTCGCGCACGGCCGGTAACATCCCGGCGACGGCCATATCGGCCACCGATCGTCCGGCAAGTTCGGCGAGAAGCACATGCCTTTGACTTCCCCCGAATCTTCTAAGAAACTCCAACGGCGTTTCGCTGTGCCTTTGCTTTAGGGTGGCGAGATCAATCAACTTTTTCTCAGAACTGCCGCTGAAGTAGTGAGCGTGGAATTTACGCTCCAAGTCCTTCCATCTGGCCACTGATTCAGGCGGCAGGGATGAGAACCACTGAAAAGCTGGACCCGTCGAGAGGGCGGGGGAAGTAGCGAACCCCGAACGCCTCCTCGGCCGAGCATTCCCCAAGCCGCATGAGGTAACGGGCGATGTGCTCGACCGTGCTTGTCTCGTCTCCCCCGAGAGAACTTTGTGAATTCCGTCGGCGGCTTCACCCTCGGCGGCGGGAGCACGTTATAGTACCACTCGGGAACGGCGGCCTATAGGTGGGGCCCCGCATCATTGGCTTGAGGCCGAACTGATTCTGCATCAATTCGGCCATCTTGCGCGCTAGGGCGTCATCTTCTTGCGCGCTCGCCGGTTGGCGCGTACCCTGGGTGCGGGAAGGCGTCGAACGCCCCGTAATTTCCCACTTCATGATAACCACCGCCGTACAAATTCTTCTGGAGCCAGTTGGTCGACGGAGCTATTCTTCGACTGGGGTCAAGTGGGGCCCCGGGCCGAGCCGAACGCTAGGTCTCCGTACGTAGGCCGGTACGGATTCGGCCGCGTTGCACGGGCCGACCCGTGCTTTGCTCGTGGTGGCGGCGGGATTGGTTGACTTCTCCGAAGCTTGCAACGGGGGCCGAACCGGCCGCCCCCCGCGCCTGCGGAGGAGGTTGGAATGCTTGGCTTCCGGAGCTTTGAGGAGGAGGCCGCCGCAACCGGCTCCGTAGCGGCGGCGAGAGCTTGATTCACCCGGCTCCATGGTGCTCTTTCCGGCGGGCGCCTTCCCGAACGCTTGCCCCGCGCCCGGCCAAAGAGGGCCACCATCATCTACCTGGAGCGACCCGAGGAAAGCCTTATTGTGCTTGGTGAGCATGTCGTCTACCGACTCTTGGAACATCCGCGCGCATTCCTCCTTCTCTTGTTGGGTTGTGGCATCGCTCTCTCCCGGCGCGCACTCGGGGTGTCATTCTTTAGATACGGTACACCACTTCGATTCTTCTTAAACGACATGAGACACTTTTGCCGAAACCGGTTCACGGCGTCTAGGAGCCGCCGATGCTTGCTCGGGAGAAAGCTCTTCGATGTTGACATCCGGGAGGTCCGAGACTTCGGGCATCTTGAACCAATTCGGTCGTGGTCCCACCGGGCGTGCCAAAAAGTGTGTTGACGCGAAAGTGCGCTCGCCGCCAATCACACAGCAAGCGGAAAGCCGGCTTCACACGCGCGAGAGAGCAAATGACGTGCCGCTCAATTTTTCCCGAAAATTAACAAAAGATAAAGCGAGTTAAATACCAAAACTTGGAACTTGCCGGTGGTACCGCAGGTTCCATATTTACGGCTAAAAAGCCAAGCGAGATGACATGTAGCTATGTAGAGCTATCTCGTCAAAGAACCACAACCATCCGGACCATTACGGAGGAAGAAAGGAATACCGCCGAATGGATGACGTAAGCATGACAATGATCGGTCTTTGTATAAATAAAGATGCAAGCACAAAGTTATGACCGATCCCCATGAGGTTTATCATTAAATAAAATAAGGTAAAACACGGACATGATCATGTATTAAATAAGCATGCATAGATCCAAAGCACTAGTCTACCGCATGTCTAGGTACTTTAAAACCCGTCGGGTACGATAACAAACAAATCTATCCACCGCATGATACGACTTGCATGAAAAACGTACCACTTCCACAAATAGATCTATCCACCGCATGATACAATCTAAATATGGAAAGCTAAAAGCATACGTCATTTGAAACATAAATAATGCACGTGATCTACTCGTGAAAACATAACCGAATACGGCTGAACAGTACCGATCCAGGGTCCATGAAGAAGGAACAAACATTACCACGTGAATAAATCTATCGACTGAATTGGAAATCTAATCCACCGGATGACTAGCTCCAAAGCAACCCAAAAACCCGTATCTACCGCATGATACCCGGTTCTTTCAAGATTTATACGAACGAAGCAAGATTGAACCCGCAACACGTAACAACCTAGATCGATTCGGTTTCGGCTATCGGAGAACATAAGATCCACGCGTCAAAACACGAAACCCGCTCGTACAAGGATCTTAAAAAAAATATAGCCGATCCAAACCCATCTAGGTTGGGCAAGGGTGTGTTACATGAATTAAAACATAAAGCAAAACTCATGATAAGACGGGATAACTTAATGAATCTATTGGATCTTGCCAAAATCCAATAGAGCCGATAACTAGCTTCGAGCCGGATCTTAGCCTACCGCATGGCTCATGATCTAACAAGAAACCCTCTTGAACCAAGCTTGAATCTACCGCATGACACGAAGCATGGTAACAAGACTACTTGCATCGATCTAAATCCACCGCATGATACTAGACATGATACAAGGTTGCCGGTACTCACGGAGGTCGACGGATCGACCGGCCCTCTCGAAGAACTCGACGACACGACAAGGACTCTAGGGTTTGGCGTAAGGCCGGTGTGTATTGAGGAATGATTGTGTTTGTTACATACATCCGGGGATCGTATTTATACCCCGCCGATTACAATTGCGAATGGATTTATTGCCTAACTAAACTCGATCGCTTGTCCATCCATTCGTCTCTCCCGATTTGAGCCACGTCACCGTCCAATCCCGCAAAATCGGCTCTCTTGTTCCTTTGCCGAACCGGAGCAAATAGCCGACCGCGGATCTCTTTGCCGAAAACTTCGGAAATATCCTTCCTTCCACCGGACGGACTCTTTTTCGAATCGGACCTACGGGTCATACTCCTTACCAAATTTTGGTGTTAACACGGGGAACTCGCTCAATCGAGGGGAGGAGTGCGCGGCGGCGCGGCGGCATGATTGGGTTGGTTGTGGGGGGATTTCCTTTATTTCCGAGAAGAGGCCCCTCATGGCATGGCTCGCGGGGATGCGCGGCGAGGGGCGAGATGCGGATGAGATGTGAAGGGGCGAACGCGAGAGAGGAAAAGGAAACCGCGGCGAAGCAAGGAGAAGGAGAAAGAGAAGGAGGGAGCTTACGAGGATCGTCGGAGGTGGCCGAGATCGACGGCCACGGTGGATGGAGATTCCGAGGAAGCGGTGGAGTTGGGGAAGAGTGGTGGAGACCGGAGTTGGGGAAGAGCCCGAGTCAAGCGGGCGGTCGATGGGATGCCGCGGGCGGCTTCCCCCGTAGCGGTGTGGCCGGCGAGCGGGTGCGGGACGAGAGAAGGGGCTACGAGGGAGGAGACAAGGCCGGAAAGGAGGAGGCGGCGGTGGAGGCATGCGGGCGGGTGGGGAGCAATGGTTTGGAGGTAGGGTGTCGACGGTAAGGGTATTACATACCAAGGAAACACGATCGGAACCATCGGATCCATGATCGACGGCCGTAAAGAGTTGGGCTATTTGGGCCACATGGGCTTCTCTCGCTTATCTTTTTTTTTTCTTTTTTTCTTTTTGTTGCACAATTGTGAAATAACACAACAATAATTATGCATACAAATATATTTTTATATATATTAAATGATTTCAGATGAAAACATAATGAATACCAAAGTTGTAGAACTCATCAGGATGTATAAACTTTATTTTGATTATTTCTCCATCCAATTCTCGTTTGAACAATCCAAATTTTGAATTTCAAACAATGACAACTAGATGAAAGTTTTTCGAACACTAAATGATGTCAAATCAAAAGTGATGAACACCTATGATCTATTCTAGCCCATACATAGGAGATTGATGAAAAATTCAATTGACTTATATGGATAACTCAAACTTGTACTAGTCAACTTGTTATAAAATAATAATAATAACACATAAACATTCTCTAGAAATTCCAAAAATTGTACAAATATATTTTTTATATATAACGGTATGGATACAAGTTTTCATCTAGGAGTCTCAAGATTTTTCTAGTGGATTTGCTATTTTCTATCATTTAAATGAATTTCTACGTGTTTACCCAAAGTAATTCAAAATTGACCTATATGTGCATCTAATAAGTTTAAAAAATTCAAAAAAATTATATTTAGGCGCCTATGGTCCATTCTAGGCCACATCTAGGAGATTGACGAAAAATTCAATTGGCTTGTAGGAAATTTCAAACTTCTACTAGTCACCTTGTTATAAAATAAAGATAATAATAAATAAAACTTATCAAAAAGTTATGTAAATTGGCATAGGATCATTTTATCAATGTACAAGCTTAACAAAAAAGTTTCATAAGATTTTTTGAAAATTGGAGTATACATTGTTCATAAACTAGCTAGATCATCACATTGTTTCATACAACTCAACTTAAACTTCAAAGTTTGTACACACTCCAATACTTTCGACTCATGGGCACCTCAAATTTGGATGCAACCTTATGTTGACCATAACATTAGAGAATATTAAGTTATATTAGCAATTATTATGAAAAACATGTTTTTTATATTCTCTTTCTAGTTGGAAAAGATATGTTGTATGAAAAGCAATCACGAAATAGTAATTAAGATGCAAACAAATGTCACCGAGTAAAAGATCTCGATTTTAGAAAAAATTAGGAAAAAGAATCAACCGATTTGGAGTTCGTATGAGGGAGAAAGACTAGTTACAATTTTTAATCCGAGTAAAAAAGAGAAATCGGTCCTTCTTCATGAACACTTGACGAACCGGAATGAACTGATCGATTTTTCTTTTTTTCCTCGAATTAAAACTTGTAACTAGTCGTTCTCCCTCATACGAACTCGAAATGAGGTGATTCTTATCTAAAATCATGATTTATCAAGTTATGGTGTTGGATTCAATCATTTCTTCATGCAACAAAACATGAGCAATTCAAATTTTAAAATCCAAGTTTGACTCGGTCAAAACTCGGTCAAACGAAACACGAAATGAACTCGAATGAAAATCTTTTAAACGCAAAAGTTTCATAACTTGTCGAGACTAACAAACTTTGTGTAGGTCAAATTTCCATTTGAGGAAGTGGTGATATTATGTAGTTTAAATATAACAAGCCACTCACATAGTTTAAGGAACTATGTGAGTGACTTGTTATATTTGGACTACATAGCACTCAACTTTTTTGAAATGACTTGAGATTTTTTTGGTAGTCATTTGTAGCAAAAATACGGTCCTTCACAAGAACTTACATTTTTTGGACAATTATTTTAATTTTTATAATATTTTTCGTGTTGTGTGAGACAAAATATGGTGAATTATACATTGAAAACTCTATAATTATGCGGCGACCTCCACATGCATTTGTTTCCTAGGACACAAGGGACCTTGTGGCGAAGTTTGGCGCCATTCCCGATCTTTTCGAGGGTGGGCCTAGTTCAACACGAAATTACCGAGCGAAGTCGCGTGGAAATTCAATTAATCGAAAAAAGTACCAAATGAATTCCAAAAATCTCGAACTTGGTGGTTGCTTCACAAAAGGTATCTAGAGCATGACCAGCCGGCTCGGCTTTGCACGGTGGCGGCAAAATTTTTTTGTATTTAACAAAAATAATTATTTGGAAAAGTTGGCACGGGAGATTTTAGAAAAAATTAGGAAAAAGTATCGGCCTAAAATTGTCATGCTCACCATCCTTTCTTGCCCTAAACTTGCACGTACTAGTTTTGAAAATTGAATTTGTAAATCAAATTCAAAAAGAAGGAAAGAGTGGGAAAATCAAAATTGTAAATGAAATTTGAATTCAAATGTTTACAAAATAAAGAAAATAGAAAGGAAAGAAAAGAAGAAAAGGAAAAGAGAAAGAAGCCCATAACCCCCAGCCGGCCCGCCTCCACCGGCCCAGACTACCTTCTCCAGTTCTCCCGCTCGTGCACCGGCCCTAGGTGGCCGGTCGGGTGGGCCGAGCCGGCCGAGCGGCCGCGGGGGAGAAAGGCCGGCGGCGGAATAATTGAGCTGTGACCAATATGATTATTATTCGGCGACCATTTTTCCTATTCGTCATTATTCCTTAGTGGACTAGCGGCGTAACATCTCATCCGAGACCAAATTATGTAAATCCTCACCGAAGACTACACTTCTATGACCAATACATAAATGGTCACGGGGAAATGGTCATGGATGTGAGGTTTTCTACTAGTGAACGACGCGAGAAATGCTTGTTGGTATTTGTTAAGCCTACGAAATATTATGATGGATAATCCGCAAGCACACGAATACCGGTGAGCACTTCACCCGAGAATAGGGTTTTAAATATTTGAAGGACCGATACGGCGAACAAGAGAGGGGGGGGAGTGAATGGGAGCCGATAAAAATTCTTCTCAAAGGAGATGGAGACACCAACAAGATGAACGCGGCTTCCAACACACTTCTCCAACTCACTACCCAAGTTGGTAAAGCCCACGTAGCCACTTGAGTGCCACCGGACCTAGGAACCAACACAAAACCTTCCGACCCGAGAACGCGGCGGAACACCAAACCTCGAGTCTACGGACCCACACCGGTCG
Organism: Cenchrus americanus; assembly: GCA_947561735.1. Taxonomy (NCBI): domain Eukaryota; kingdom Viridiplantae; phylum Streptophyta; class Magnoliopsida; order Poales; family Poaceae; genus Cenchrus; species Cenchrus americanus. Next base: position 123,228,639 of record OX387244.1, on the reverse strand, counting down.
GACGGTGAGCACCACCGGTCGACCGGTCCCCTCGCCGGTGAACCGAGCAACTTTCACTAAGTGGCTCTACACCGGTCGGACCGGTGAGGCACACCGGTCGGGCCGATCACGGCTTGAAAGCCCCCAAGGCACCAAACGAGCCAACCGACCACCAACCCGACCCAAACACGAAACAACAGCACCACGGGACAGCGGCGAACACACCAAGATGTTCACCCGAGCAAAATCCCACCAAGGGTTGCACCGGACGAGACCGGTCAAGAGCACCTTCGGACCCCGGTGTAGCCCGGGCGGCTCGGGATGAACAACACCCGCGTGTCAACTCCCCCCAAAACCAAACCTCGATCTCCCGAATCGCTCCACGGACTTGAACAAGACTTTGAAGATATTAGAACACCTCATGAGGAGTCCATAGCCAAGTTTAATCCCACCAAAACTCGTCCAAAAAGGAGGAATCAAGGAAATCCCGCCAAGAGCACTTCCAACCCAAGAACTCAAGAAACCCCAAAATCGAGCACCTTTACTCACGGATTTGGGAGGGGAATCACGAGGCCAAAGAACCACGAAGAGTTCCCACAAATTTCCCCCATCAAATCCCCAAGAGAAAGGTCCCGAAAACACCCCAAAGAAATCACCAAGAGAGGGCTCCGAAAATCACCACTGAGAACAATCGGGGAAAACACATCCAAACCTTGAGGAACCACGCCGAATCATCTATACATGAAACAAAGGTTAATACAAGGTCTAGCAAGCCGCCCGATCATCCATCCCTCTCAACAAGATCTCTCCATGAAGCTCTCTTGCTAGTCCTATCGAAAACCTAAGGAAAATAGGAAGGAAAAAGGGAAAACAAATGAGCTAGGGTTCCAAGAGTTGGCTGCCATCCTCTCACCTCTTGGGTTATATGGAGGCAACCGAATGTCTAAAATGCCCTTTCCTAATAACTAGGGATACAAGCCCCTCAAGGGCGGATTTGGAAGTCTTCATGTCTTCACCATCGGACAGATGCCCGACGACCGCACCCTGCGTAGCCTCAACGCAAGCCATGCGATCCCGACGCGTGTCCTCCGGTTCTAAGTTTTCGACCTGCGTCGTCGCACACCGGTCGGACCGGTGCTCCCCACCGGTCAGACCGGTACCCACCGGTCAGACCGGTCAGACCCACCGGTCGGGCCGGTCTGCAGCGGCCTAGCTGCGGCCTCCGTCTTCGGTTCTCCGGTCTTGGCTTTGTGGATCAACCAAGGAACCCAGTGGTTTTCTGGTGAACCACCGGAAACCCCGCGAACTCGGTGTAGCCTCCGCCAATCTCCACTCATGACTCGGCTCCCACGTAGTCCCGGCTCGACCTTGGTTTTGAGGTTCAACCAAGAAACCGTCCATGACTTCATCTTGCTTGTTCATGCCACCATGCGGCCCGCACTTGACCCCCGCCGGCCACCGGGTCCCTCGAACGAAGCCTACTTGTCTTCTCCACACCCGGAGGCCTCACCGCGACGACCTTTCGCGCTTGTTCTTCACACGCACCAACACCGGTCAAGCCGCAACCTCGCACCCGCAATACTTAGCCAAGAATCAGTCCACACAACGTTGTCAATCACTCATCACACAAGGAAGCGACCATCCACCGGTCCTCGAACCACACATGGTTCTCAATCTCCCCCTTGATGAGTGCATTGACAACACCCACACGAAAGTAACAAGAGAGAAAAGAAAAAAGAAAAGAAACAAACAAAAAGAAACTCCAACAAGCGATCGAAAGCCAAACAAAGGCAAAGAGCAAGATCACTTGAAGAAGACAAGTCTCGGACCCCTTAGGCAAGGGCAACGGCTCGACACATCCGAGACACAGCAAAGCTCAAGCAAAGAGCGCAAACCACCAAAGCAAAGCTCGAACAACCACAAAGAGCTCCCCCTGCACACATGCAAGCTCCCCCTGAACCAATGCACCTCCCCGTGGACGAATGCATGCAAACCAGCTGAAAACAGGGCAGCTGCACGGCAACTTCGACTCACACCGGTGCTCCTCACCGGTCGGACCGTGTACAACGAGCCCGGACATGGCTCAAAACCACTCGAAAACCTTCTAAATGCGTCCAATGAGCCATTTCGAGGCTCAAACTTCTCCCCCTTGTTGGCAATGCATAAAATCAAGCCAAAAATGCAAAACTTTCAACCTAGAGCTTCTCAAATAGACAAAATTCAACAAAGAATGCTACACATGTCCAAATGAGCAAGTTAGATACTCTACGGCTTCGTATCGATCTCAACTACATGATCACCAAGTTTCACAACCATTGGACAAAGCTATGATGGATTTGGGCAATTTTGCGAAAAACTTGCCTCTCATGAGCAAAGTCTTAAACATGATCAAAGCATATCAAAATGGCAAAGCCACACAAACTTCATGCTAGGACAGCCATTCTAATCATAAGACCATCACAAACACCCACAAGCACCTCATGTCATGTCAAAGCCACCGAGCCATGTGCCTACTTCTATGTATGAGACTTCTCATTGGTAGGCATCATGCAACGGTTTAGCACCCAAAGTGAATTAAATTCAGCACATATGACATGGGAGCACATTTCCAAGCATTTTTCATTTCATTTTCAGATTGATAAATGGCACATGAAATGTCTTTGCGACAAAAAGGAACATATGCTCCCGCACAAGATAAATCAAGAGGGCTAAACATTCATGATGGCAAATGAGGCTTTGGCCCCATATGATCAATAAACTAGCTATCCAACCACAAATTAAGCATAACCAAGCCACTAAAACATGTCAAGATCATATAAAGGCATTTACACATGAGAGAGCCTACATGTGATATTTTCAAAAACATAGCTATCAACCATGGATTATTCATCAAGATCATCAAGAGCTAAGCCAAACTAACCATAGCATACCAAACAAGCTCACAAAGACATATATATCATTCCATGGTGAACAATGTATATGAGAGAAGCTTTTCCTAACCGATGCATATGATACAAAATGCATGCAATCTAAGATACAAGGATGCCTATACATCATGTTACATATGCCATGCCAAATGCAAGAAATGCACAAAGAAAAGCTACACATATGCTACAAAGGAAGCTCCCACACACCCAACTCAAGAAATCAAACACACACCAAATTCCCCCGCAAACGAGTGAAAGTTTCTTGATCTAGGGGTTTGGTGAAAATATCGGCTAGTTGGTCATGTGTGGGTACATGGATCAAAGCTATCTTTCCTTTCTCGACGTTGTCTCTCAGAAAATGATACCTCACTTCTATGTGCTTGGTTTTGGAATGGAGCACTGGGTTCTTTGCAACGCTTATGGCACAGGTGCTATCACATTGAAGTGGGACATGGGTATATTCCTCACCAAAGTCACTCATGGTGTATGTAATCCAAAGGAGGCGAGAGCAACAACTAGCGGCGGCAACATACTCGGCCTCGGTAGTGGATTGAGAAACACTCGGCCGTTTGCGGGAAGACCAAGACACCAAAGAAGAACCCAAAAAGCGGCAAGTCCCGGAAGTGGACTTCCTATCCAACCGACACCGGCAAAATGCGTACGAAAAACCATGAAGCGCCAAAGAAGAGGACGCGGAGTACCAAAGGCCGAAGTCGGGAGTGTGACGTAAGTACCGAAAATGCGCTTCACCGCTTGCCGATGCGAAGTCCTCGGAGACGCTTGAAAACGAGCGCACGGACACACCGAGAACCGTATGTCCGGCCTCGTCGCCGTCAAGTAGAGGAGTGACCCGATCATGATCCGGTACTCCTTCCGGTCCACGTGTTCACCTTCCTCGTCCGCATCAAGAGCTTTCGTCGTACTCATTAGCGTCGTCATATCCTTGGAGTCCTCCATCTTGAACTTTCGCACAATGTCCTTGGTGTACTTAGCCCGGTGCACAAATGTTCCTTCCTTTGATTGCTTGATTTGTAGCGAGGAAGAGCGCAACTCGCCCATCATGCTCATCTCAAATTCCCTGCTCATATCCTCTCGCAAACCTTGCAACAAGAGAGTTAGATGAGCCACCAAAGACAATATCATCCACGTACACCAAGACACAATCGGGATATCTCTCGCCCCGCCTCGGCAAAAACAAGGTCCGATCGACCTTTCCCATCTCAAAACCTCTCTCAAACAAGAACCCCCTCAACCTTCGCCATACCAAGCTCTAGGCGCCTCGCTTCAACCCATACGGCGCCTTCCTCAACTTGTACACCCGGTGGGGGTACTTCTCACTCTCAAACCCGGAGGTTGCCTCACATACACTTCTTCCTCCAACACACCATTCAGAAAAGCACTCTTCACATCCATTTGGTGCAACTTGAACCCTTTAGCCACGGAAAAGGCTAGAAGGATCCTAATCGCCTCCAAACGGGCTACGGGAGCAAAAGTCTCCTCGTAGTCGATCCCCTCCTTCTGACTGAACCCTTGAGCAACAAGCCTCGACTTGTTCCTCACAACCTCACCCTTCTCTCCCTCTTTGTTCTTCCACACCCACTTTGTACCAATCGGCTTACACCCTGGGGGAGGGTCAACCAACTCCCACACCCGATTCCTCTCAAAGTTCTCCAACTCCTCATGCATCGAATTAACCCAATTGTGGTCGGATAGTGTGTGTCCAATGTCTTTGGGCTCAAAAGTAGCAACAAACGCAGCATGAGTGAAATGGGAATTATTTCGAACCCTCGACCGTGTAGTGCGTTCATTCATGTCACCGATGATCCTCGAAGCTGGGTGATCCACTTGTACTTGCCGGGAGGTTCTCGCCTCGATGCTACCTCCCCCTCAACATCAGCTTCTCCTCGTTCTTGATTTGTCGTCGTAGGTGTAGTAGAGGGTCCATCCATCATCGTAGTCGAAGTAGTGGGTACATGTTCAGCCGGGGGCACCGCACCGCCATCTTCATCGTCTCCATGTTCATGCTCCTCCTCCTGAAAGATCTCCTCGCCAAGCTCATCATCACCTGCACACTCAAAGACAAGCTGACTACGTGGCTCTATCTCGTCGAAGGTTACCTCGCAAGTCTCCACGATTTGGTTAGTTTCAAGATTGAGCACACGATATGCTCTAGAGTGAGATGCATAACCAAAGAAAATACCATCGACAGACCTAGCCTCAAACTTATCCAACTTCCTGCCTTTCTTCGAAATGAAACACTTGCAACCAAAGACATGGAAGTGACTCACCTTGGGTGTGCGATCATGCATCAACTCATAGCATGTCTTCTTCTTGTGCACTCGAGGTAGATCTCGTTAGACACATAGCACGCGGTATTCACCGCCTCGGGCCAATACCTCCTCGGAGTCCTATGCTCATCAAGCATGGTCCGAGCCATCTCGCACAAGGTCCTATTCTTCCTTTCCACAACACCATTCGGGGGAGGCGTATACGGACTCGAAAAGCGGTGCTCAAGACCCAAGTCATGGCAAAAGGTTTCAAAATGAGAGTTTCGAATTCCGAGCCATTATCCTTGTGGATAGCTCGTATGGCATCTCCGTGCCTCTCGTTCCTCAACCTCAAGACTAGATCTCGAACAAAACCAAATGTCTCCCCCTTATCCTCGAGAAAGAACCGCCGGTGTTTTAGACCGGCAACCTACTACGAGGAGTACCCGAAGTAGATGAATGTGACTCGCCGAGATCGGTAACTCGAAGGAAGAGACACGTGGCACACAATTTAGATAGGTTCGGGCCGCGAGGTGCGTAATACCCTACGTCCCGTATGCTTTGTGTAGCTCGGATTGATAGGGCACGATTACCCGATGGTGCAATGGTGCGCCGTGAGTTGTATGAGAGGAGATTGGATGAAGGGATCGGTCCCTGCCTCACCTTATATAGTCGGGAGGCACGATTACAAGTCGGAGTAGGGAGAGAGTACTAGTCGAGTACGTCTAGGAGTCCTCTATACAGTGCGGAACATGTACAGCTTCCTAACCGAGTACTACTCCCGTGTAGTCCTTGTGCTCCACGCCTTCGGATGCCGTGTAGCGCAAGCCGGTAGTCCCGGGGGCCCACCGAGTAGTCGGTCCCGGTACCAAACGAGGTAGTGGGCCCGGGGAGGTCCATACGACAAGCCCCCGAGTACTTTGTATTCGAGAAGGATAGCTTCAAGTAGTCTTGACGGCCTTAACGAGTAGTCCTCAAGCGTCCCCGAGCGCTACAAGTCAAAAGTCCTCAAGAGTAGTCGAAGCATCCCGAGGCCGGAATGTACTCCGGTGATGTTTGAGCAATCTTGAAGTCTTCTCGAGTAGTCCCAAGCGTCCTTGAAATCTTCCTTCGAAGGTCTTCAAGAAATGCCAGTCTTGTCTTGAAGCCGGAGCCGTCACGGAGGTGCGATTTGCAGGACCGCACTCCACATGGAGTAGCCCCCGAGCCTCGAGCCGCGGGCTCTGGCTTAGGGTCCATCTGGAATCTTGGCAAGATAATCCCGAAAAATCCGGAGAGAAAAAACCGAAGGACACGTGGCACGGAGCCCCCGAGCCTTGAGTCGAGTACTTCCTCTCGAATTGAAGGGTCTTCTTGGAGAATGTGTCCTGAGATGCTCTTGAGACTAGCCGCTTCCCGTGGTAGTCGAGTAGAAGTAGCCGAGCCCCCGAGGTGAGGCGCGTCGACTAGTAGAATACGAAGAGGCACGCGCAGCCGCTGAGTCAGCCGCGCGTGGACTTATCCAGCCGCCCGTTGCGGAGGCGATTTGGCTTATAAATAAGAGCCAAAACCCTTAGGGTTTTCACCCATTCGAGCTGCAGCGATTCCACTTGAATCTTTGAAGTAGATCCACTCCAGCACCTGCTGCCACCGTAGTAGATCCGAGCGCATCGCCACCCGAAGCCTTTAGGGTAGCCCCCGAGCGGATGCGAGTGAAAACTCCTTGCACTTGGAGAATGAAGCCGTCGCCGTCGAAGACGTCCAAGGCCGTCGGGAAGAATAGGAGCCGTGCGAGAGGTCGCCGCGGCCGCCACCGATGCGTCGCCGCCCCTGTCTCCACCGCGCGCTGATCCAAGCCGCGAGTGAAAAAAAATCGAAGGTCAAGACGGAGGACTCGCGACCCCTGTTGAACGGCGGGTTCATCGGGGAGAAGGAAGTTGACATGTGGAGATCCGCCGCGGAGATCCTTATCCGATGGAGAAGGCCGAAGACGAGATCCCGATGTTCTCGCGCTTCGTGGAGCGCGGTCTTGCGCTCCCAGCCAGCGACTTCTTCAAGGGGCTGCTCGGGTACTACGGCATCGAGTACCTGAACCTGAACCCCAACGGCATCTTCCACACGTCGGTCTTCGTCCACTTCGCGAGGCCTTCCTCGGAATCAAGCCACACCGGGTGCTCTTCCGCAAGTTCTTCCGCGTCAAGCCGCGGCCCGGTGCCTCCAACCCCGCAGTAGTCGGAGGAGCCGGGATCCGGTGAGGGAAGACGCCGCGGATCGGTACACGGCGTACAAGCTCGTGGACTCCAACACGGACCGGAAGACAAGGTGGTTCTACATCACGAACCACCACCCCGGCTCCCGAGCCGAGCGAGACGGCGGCCCGGGCATCGTGAGTGGTGGAACACGAGCCCACCATGCAAGAGGGGATCCGGCTCCCCGAGCCGCTAGCACGCATTCGAGTTCTCGGAGAAGGCGGACCGAGGGCCGAACACGTGGCCTTCGGTTTCATGAAGCGCGGGATCCGGCCCGCCGATGGCGCGGGATACGGCCGGGCTTCAAGTACACCGGCGACGACGACTCGTCGCGGATGCGGGGCGAGTTGGACGACAACGACATCGTCGAACGGTTGTCGCGTATCTTCAAGGACATGCCGCCGTACACGGCGTGTCCGGCCGAGGAGTACTCCGCCGCGCGCCCGCCCAACGAGGTGAGTAGTCGTACCCCCTTCGTTGAGTAATGAGTACTCGTAGTGAAGTTGCCGACGCCTTGTGTCTTTGCGCGGGATGATGTGAAGCGGTTCGTCTCCGAGCCGCGGCCGCCACCGAGCGGGATCGAGATCCGGCGGAGGGGAAGGTGAAGGAGCACCGCGAAGTCGGTGAAGGCGGCGACACCGTCATCGTGGAGGATACCTCCGATGACGACGACGAAGACGAAGAGACTCTTCGGGACCGCTTCCAACCGCGGTCGAGGTTTAGCCGTCCGGGCTTGCCTCATGTACCACTTGTTCAAGACCCTCCGGCTAGCACCGGAGGCTAGCCTTGCCGCGCCGCCACGGAAGACGCGCAACCCCACCAAGAAGCGGGTGGCGAAGAAGATGAAGGTCTCGGAGACCACGCCTCCGGAGGTAAGTTATCTTGAGCGAGTAGTCGAGTACCCGCCTGTTCGAGTACATTGCCGACGAGTAGTCTTCCTTTGTGTGCAGGAGGTGCCGCCGGCGGAGCCCGTCGAAGAGGGCGACGAGGGCATGTGGGACACGGTGGGGGAACCGGCTGGAAGCCGAAGTCCGGCCCCCCACCGTCGAGGAACTCTCGGCGCAGTGGAGCGCCGGCCCCCTCGCTCCCGGCGAGAGAGCGAGAGGACCCGTGGCCGCCACCGTTGAAAAGGTGGTGACCTCTGGAGCGGAAGGTGGAGGTGCGCCGGCCGCCGCCGCCGTGGAGGAGGCAGTAGCCGAAGAGGCGGTAGTAGCCGAAGAGGCGGAGGAGGAGGCGCCCACCGAGGGTGGACTGGTTGATATCGCCAGCATCCTCGGTGCTCCGGCCGTGACCATCGTCCGGTCGAGCTTGTAAGTACCATGTCCTTACGAGTAGTACTAGCTGCAGTAGTCGATGATTGCCTGACGATCTTCGCGAACACTTACGCGGAAATTCACGGATCTAGGCCGGGATGGGGACGAGCCCTCATCGGCGGTGGCGGAGGAAACCGCGCCGCCCGTCGAGGAGGCCGCTCCCGAAGCCCAAGCCACGACCGAGCCCCCGGCCGCCGAAGCGCCGGCCGCCGCAGGCGGTCGTAGTCGAAGGTGAGTACCCTTCTTGAAGCCGTATGGCTCCGGGATGAGTAGTCGTAGGCACCGATGCGCGTGTCGTTTGTTGGCGAGCGCCGAAGGAGGTGACATCCTGCGGGGGTGCCCATGCGGAGTTGGACACCGCAGGCCCCGGAGGCCGCGGAAGGAGCCCCCGAGCCCGTGGGGGAAGTCGTCGAGAAGTCCACCGGGGGGGGGGGGGGCGGTCACCACGTCGCGGGGGTTGCCCCGGAGGTGGCCGTCCGCTCCCCCCGAGATCCAAGACGCGGAGCCCATCCGGTCGCGCCGATGACGGAGGCTACGTCGAGTAGCCGCGGCGGAATGAACTTCGGCCGACGATCTCATCGAGCCGGCGATGGTGGCCCGGCACACGGAGGCGATGCGGCGAGCCGAACGGTGGATGAAGGTACGTAGCCGTAGCCTCCTCGGTAGTCAATCCTTTGCCGTTGAGTACTCTTCTTGACTTGAGCTTGTCTTGCGCAGGACGTCGCGGAGCGATCCCGCGAGAAGTCGAACCTGCTGCAAGGTTACGGCGACACCGTGCTCCGAGCCGAGGCCCGGAGGAGCAGCTCGTAAAGTCGCGGAAGCACGCGGCGCCATGCGATCAAAACTCGACGCCGCCTTCGCCAAGTACCACAACGACGTGATGGAGTTGCGGGCGAAGGGCGACGAGTTGGTGCGGAAGAACAAAGGCCTCCGCAACAAGAGTAAAGGTATGTCCCTTGACTTGTCGGGTACTTGTTGGAAGTCGTCAAGCCTCGACCCGTTGTTGTGTTTCCATGTTGCGGAACTCGAAGGCCGGGTGGAGCAGTGAAGGCCTCGGAGGTCGGCATGAAGAACCTCTTCTACGGGAGCAAGAAGCCCGCCGGTACTTGAGCTCGACTACAAGGAGCTCGCCTTCGAGTGCGAGAAGCACATGGAGCCGCGGATTGCCTCGACAGAGATCTCGTCCAGCTGCTACAAATCTTTGCGAGAGTTGAATGAAGATTGCGAGGCGCTCGGGCCCACTGAAGGACCTTGAAGAGGCTGCTCTCCCGATCGCGAGGCTCCTGGTGCCGCACCCGGGCGGCCCCAAGATCGCTCCTCTGGCGGATCGTCTTCGTGAAGCACCAAGCCGGTTGGCCGCCTACGTCAAGTACATGGCCAAGTCGATCCCGAAGCAAGTCCTGGCCTTCATGAAGTCGTACTTCCCGAAGGCTCCAGTGGAGGTGGTCGCCGGCGGGGTAGCCGCCAACTGCTCGGATGAGCGATATGCGAGCTGGCCGGAGCGAGATGGCTCCCATCGCGGAGCGGGTAGCCGAAAAGGCGAACCTCCCGGTAGCCACCGCCACTATGCCACAACACCGAATTGCCATCACAAGATCTGACGCTAAAATTTTTCTTTATCGATGGATAATCTGACGCTAAATCCATGTTTAGCGATGTGCTGGATGACGCTAAAAGGTTCCAGATTTAGCGCCTCTCTGTCTGACGCTAAAACAAACTATAGCATCGTGTAGTCTGACGCTAAACATATATGGGCCCCTCTCGTCTCCCAGCACACGCCTATGCCTAAATATGACTTTTTAAATTTTTTTATATTATTAGATGCACATGTAGTTTAATTTTGAATTATTTTAAGAAACCACGCAAAAATTCCTTTAATTTTACATAAAATAGTAAATCAGCTCAAAAATATTTGAAACTTCTACCATACGAATAATATGTAGTATATTACATATAAAAAATATATTAGTGTATATAGGATAGTTTTTCTTGACTATATTAGTGTATAGAGGATAGTTTTTCTTGAGTATATTAGTGTATATAGGATTGTTTTTTTGAGATTGTGTATATAGGATAGTTATTCTTATATGTTACTTCGCAATAGAGCAATAAATGAAAAAGAAGAGTTGGAGCCGTTTTGAAAAACGTTTGGCAAAATGGCTTCACGAGGTGGATTGAGATGGTAAAAAGTCAAAATTACCCTTGCTTGCATTTCTCCCTTTTCTCCCCTCATATTTTTTTCTCTTCTCCCTTTTCTCCTCCACTTTTCTTTTTTCCTCCTCTCTTTTCCTCCCCTCCTTTCTTTTTTTCCTTTCCTCTTTTCCCTTTTCTCCTCCCCTTTTCCTTTTTTCCTCCTCTCCTCTTATCTGTTCACCGCAGTGCCCCCCACCTCCAACACCCCCTGTTCCTCCCTCCTCACATGGCGTCGCCGCCCCCTCCTCCCACGGCATCGTCGCCCCCTCCTCCCATGGCGGCGGCGGACAGCGGCGCCCGTCCTCCCCCCTCCCTCCCTCACCGACGCGGCCATCCTCCCTCCCCTCCCTCCCTCCCTCCCTCACCGCGCGACCTAACCCAAGATCCCACGGGTGGCCTCGAGGAGCGGCGCCGCCGCCCCCACGGGCGGCGCGGATGGCCTCAAGGGGCGGCGCGGCCGGCCCCCACGCGCGGCTCCACCGGCCCCCAAGGGCGGCGCGGCCGGCCCTCGAGGGGCGCGCGCGGCCGCCCCCAAGCGCGGCTCGGCCGGCCCCCAAGGGCGGCGCGGCCCGGCCTCGGGGCGGCGCGCGCCGGCCCCCCAGCGCGGCTCGACCGCCCCCAAGGGCGGCGCGGCCCCGGCCTCGGGCGGCGCGGCTGGCACCCAAGGTCGGCGCGGCTGGCCCCCACGGGTGGCGTGGTCGGCCCCCACGGGCGACAGGGATGTGTGTTACTCTTGCTTCAAGCAGTTGCAATCTATGATGTTGAGATACTATGATGTTTTTTCAATGCTTATGTTGGCAATGCACAGCTTCCTGTCTTGTTCTGTTAACATTGGCCAAAATTTTTCGTACTCAGTAACCATGTTATGCACACTAGACACTATATCTAATGGCTAAATAGATAACAAGTTAACTAGAAAATGTCCTAGCACAATCTGAATTGCAAATACTTCACCCTATGCAATCTTGCTTCGAATTAAGATGCAAGATAAAGGCCCTTTTCATGAGTGTAAACGTGTAATATGATGTGAGTTGCTAAAGTGGTGACATTTGTGTTTTTGGTTATTGATAATTAGACGCTCTAGCCACCGGACTAGGAGAACTATATCAACATTTGTGCTTGATCTTAGCACTATTCGGTTCTTTTTTATGTTCGAGATGCATCGAATTTAGAAACATTTACGTGAGCTCCGTTATTGGTTCGGTATGATACATGGTGTTATTAACCCTAAAAATAATCACTACTAATATTATGTTTAATTAATTAGGATTGCATGCTGGCCAAACCTTTTTTCTGCTTTTGTGCTATCAGTCTATCGCTAGAAGCTACAGTTGTCTTTCAAATGACTGTAACCAATAGAAGAAAATTTGGCTTATTTTAATATTCATTGGTGCTTTAGTAGAACCCAGGTGTGATATTCGGACATCACGATTCACGAGTGTCGTGCTTTGTTTATTTACGAACTCGTTTCTTTATGTCATATGATTATTTTCTTTAAAAAGATGCATGATCACCTCATGCTCTTGCCTTGGTGATGTAATTATAGGTACCCGACGGTCATGTTTGGGTGCAGGGAGATAATGTTTATGCTTCTAGAGATCCAGGCCGGATTCTTGTATAACTATGAGTGGTAGATGTCTGATGTCCGTACGTAGTCACTTATCATCTTTTGATATTATTAAGGACAAATTAAGGGGTTTGAATTGCACCAGTAACTGAAAACTTTAGACATGCATGATCAAAACTGCATGCTTGTCTTCAGTTACTATTTAATCATGCAGATTGGGTCGCATTCTTGGCATGTTTACTTCTTTTCTCTCGATTGAAACTTTGGCTGAGCTAATTACGCTTCAAAAGCTCTAGATCGATTTTCCCTACACAAGTTTCTCGCATGCCGTTTAACCGAAGGTGAATGTCACATATGTTGTTCTCAATTCACTTTTGTTTAGCTCGTTCATGATTCCTGCAGCATGTGTTTGGATATATTCTGGGCCAATCATTTGTATCTGTTCGTTTAGGTCGGATTGGTCGGATTGAATATTAGCCGGATTGAGTGACACGGGTGAATTCACTCAAATCGGCTCCGGAAGTAATCTGGGCCGGAATTTCATCCGACGGAAACGAACGAGGCCTCAAGGCATTTTGGAGCCGTGCCTTATAGTCTCATTACAGGGAAGATCTTTTGTCGGGTAAGCTCATTTATTATTTTGCATCCCCATTAATTTATTATGGTGGAACCTCTGAAGCCAATATTTTGCGTTATGGTGGAACCTCAAGATCTTGAACATGGTTATATTTTTCAGGAAGTGTTAGGCGGCTTGTGGTGCAAACCTAGTGGATGTGCCATTGTGTTGGCAAGCGATTGCTTTTGGTTTTTGAGTTCCTAGAAATGATTGTGTACACAATTCTTAGTATGTTAAACCCCAAATACTAGTATTGCCTGCTGGGATGTGCATTTGATGCAATCTTTTGCTACTTGACTTGCATTGTTGGATGATTCAAACAAGTGTGCATGGACAAGATTGTATGATATTTATTTATATGTATTGAGCTTCATGTGATGTATGTGTGTATCTTTATGTGATGGAGCATCAACTTGAATCTGTATGATATTTTCTAATTGTATTATTTTTTTCTGCATATTTTATAGTCCTATCAAACAATCTGACGCTATAAATTCTTGGACCATTAGATTGTCTGACGCTATATGAATGGTAACTGAGGATCTGACGCTGAAAACTAGCAACGGATGATCTAACGCTAAACATTTTCAGGACATCGGATCGCCCGACGCTATAAGTCGGTCCGACGCTAAAGAGTTTTAGCGTCGGGACTTACGACGTCGCTCGAAGTCCGACGCTATATGTTCTTAGGGTCGGACTATCCGACGCTATATGTGGCTTTCGGCGTCGGACCATCCAACGGTAATTGTGGTGTTGTGGCATAGTGTGCATAGGTAGCTAGTAGCCATAGTTGTACAAAAAACACTTGTAATGAATTATTCATGTATCAATGAAATGAAATTTTCCGGCAATGAGTACTCGTAACCGCGATCTCAGAGTGCGGAGCGCCCATCGTGGAGTAGGTGCGAGTAGTAGTACTCGGCTTTAGTAGTCCCGTCGTAGGGAGCAGAACAGTAAACAAGTTGATGAACAATCAAGCTTTATTACTGAAGAAGTACACCTGGGTGGCCAGGGCCGTAGTTACAAGTAGTCGCCGGACCGGAGGCCGCTTACGGCTAAGTGGCGCCGGGAGCGGGTAGCCGCTTGCGCAGGTGATCCGTAGGTAGCCGTGTAGGGCCGGATCGCGATCCGTAGGTAGCCGCGCGGGGCTGGATCTTGGAGTGTGGTCTCTTGGTAGACCGCTGCTAGAGTCCTTGACGCTCGTCGCAGCCCATGGTCCGTAGGTAGCCGCACGGGCTGGACCCTGGAGGAGAGTAGTCCGAGACCGGGAGCCGGGACCGGAGGGTCGCTTGCGGCGAGGGGTGTTGATGTAGTCGTGTAGACTTGAACCCCGGAGTAGTCGTGTGGACTAGGCGTAGAATCGACAGAGTTGGTCGACGTTCCACGAGTTGTTGACGTCTTCGCCTTCAAGTGTTTGGAGGCGGTAGGAGCCGGCCCGGTCACCTTAGCCACGGTGAAGGGGCCTTCCCGTGGGGAGCCGAGCTTGTGGAGTCCTTCCGTGTTCGGGATAAGGCGAAGGACAAGATCTCCAACGTTGAAGGAGCGTTCCTTGACGTTGCGATCATGATAGCGTCGGATACCTTCCGGGTACCTTGCCGATTGGACGAGGGCGGCGCGGCGAGCTTCTTCGAGGTCGTCGATGTCAACTCGTCTGTCGTCTTCCGAGACGCCTTCGTCGTAGTGCTCCACCGCCGGCAAGTTCCATATGACGTCGGCGGGGAGGATGGCTTCGCAGCCGTAGACCAGGGGAAGTAGGGGGATTGCCCCGTTGGCTTGGATGGTTGAGTCCGCGGCCCCCGCAGTGCGTTGGGTAGTTCCTTGATCCACTTGCCCCCTTTTGAGTTAGCGGCGTCGTGTAGCCGCTTCTTGAGGGCGTCGAGCACCATCCCATTGGCGCGCTCGACTTGTCCGTTGGCCCACGGATGGGCGACCGAGACGTATCCGACGTCGATCCCGCCGTTCTCGCAATATTCCCGGGCCGGTGGTTGTTGAAGTTGGACCCCGTGTCCGTGATGATGCGGTGGGGTAGCCCGTAGCGGTGTACGAGTTCATCCGGGAAGTCGAGTACTGCGTCGCCCTTGGGGCATGTGACCGGCTTGACCTCGATCCACTTGGTGAACTTGTCGATAGCCACCGGTACTCGTTGAATCCTCCCCGGTGCGGTTGGCGGTGGTCCAATCATGTCGAGCCCCCGGCGAGGCAAAGGGCCGGGTTGGCGGTATGGTGACTAGCTTGTAGGCCGGGACGTGCCGTCGCTTGGCGAAGAACCGGCATCCTTGGCACCTTCGACGAGGTCTTCGGCATCGCCCGGGGCCGTGGGGCCGGTCGAAAGCTCGTCGGAAAGCCTTGCTGACCAGCGTGCGTGAGGACGCGTGGTTGCCGCAGACGCCCTTGTGGATCTCCTCCAAGATGTCCTTGTCTTCTTCACGAGGGACGCACTTCATGAGTACTCCGGAAGATGCGCCCCGCTTGTAAAGCTTGTCTCCGACGAGGACGTAAGACTTGGCGCGGCGGACGAGTTGTTCGGCCGCGTTCTTGTCGGAGGGGACCTTCTGCTCGCTGAGGTAGTCGATGAAGGGTTGCCTCCGGTCTACGTCGATCATCATGACCTCCCCGCCCGACCGGTGGATGAGCCGGTACGGTGGTCGGTGGCGCCGGCTCCGGGATGGATGGCGCGTGAAGCTCATGGACGAAGACGCCCGCGGGTACTTGGGCGCGGGTGGATCCAAGCTTCGAGAGGACGTCCGCCGCAACGTTGTTGTCGCGGACAATGTGATGGAACTCGAGACCATAGAATTTGTTCTCAAGCTTGCGGACTTCTAGGCAGTAGGCGTCCATGTTCTCCTTGTTGCGATCCCGGGACTTGTTGACTTGGTTGATGACCACCTGCGGAGTCGCCGTAGACTAGTAGCCGCTTGATGCCCGGTGAAGCCGCGAGGCGGAGCCCGTGTAGGAGAGCTTCGTACTCGGCTTCATTGTTTGAGACCTTCCGGAAGATCCGCAGGACGTACTTGAGTTGTTCGCCCGTTGGAGAGATCGGGGAGTACCCCTACGCTTGCGCCCTCGAGGTTGAGTGAGCCATCAAAGTACATCACCCAATGCTCGGTCGCACGGTGGGAGTAGGTAGGCGGTTCTCCCGCCACTCGCCATGAAGTCGACTAGTGCTTGCGACTTGATGGCCGTGCGTGGCTTGAAGTCAATGGTGAGGGCGCCGAGCTCGACGGCGCACTTGGAGATTCTTCCGGTGGCGTCTTGGTTCCTCGGGATGTCGCCGAGCGGGTAGTCGGTGACGACGGAGACCGAGTACTCCCCGGAAGTAGTGTCGTAGCTTCCGCGAGGTGATGAGTAGAGCGTACGGGAGCTTCGCACGGGCCGGTAGCGAGCCTTGGACTCGATAGAACCTCGCCGACGAAGTAGACCGGGCGCCGGACCGGATAGGCGTGGCCGTCTTCCCCGCCGCTCGACAATGATGGCGATCGACCACGTGAGTAGTCGCGGCTAGGTAGAGCGATGAGGCGCTCGCCCTTGTGAGGAGCCGTGAGGATTGCCGGCTTTGACAGAAGTCCTTGAGCCGGGCAAGGGCTTGATTCGCCTCTCGGAGTCCACACGAACTTCTCGTGATGCTTGAGAAGTTTGAATAAGGGGAGACCCCGTTCTCCTTGCCTCGAGATGAATCGTTCAACGCCGCCATGCACCCCGTCGGCTTCGGACGTCCTTGATGCTCGTGGGAGCTTTCATGCCGGTGATGGCGGAGATCTTCTCGGGGGTTGGCTTCGATGCCGCGCCGGGCCGATGATGAAGCCGAGTAGTTTGCCCGAAGGGACGCCGAAGACGCACTTGTTCGGGTTGAGCTTCCGGCGGTACTCGCGTAGCGATGCGAAGGTCTCTTCAAGGTCGTCGATGAGGGTACCGGAGTCCCGGTTTTGACAACCACGTCATCCACGTAGGCCTCGACGTTCTTGTTGAGTTGCCGCTTGAAGCGTGCCCGGATGGCCCGTTGATAGGTAGCGCCGGCGTTCTTCAACCCGAATGACATGGTCGTGTAGCAAGACGCGCCAAACGGGGTGATGAACGCGGTCTTTTCCCCGGTCTTCCTCCTTGATTGCGATCCGGTGGTACCGGAGTAGCGCTCGAGGAAGCGAGAGCAGTCGCGGCCCCGCCGTGGAGTCGATGACTTGATCAATCCGCGGCAACCCGAAGGGGTCCTTGGGGGCGTGCTTGTTGAGGTCGGTGTAGTCGACGCACATCCTCCACTCGTTCGAGTTCTTCTTGCGGACGAGGACGGGGGTTGGCAAGCCACTCAGGATGGAAGACTTCTCGGATGAAGCCACCGCGAGTAGCTTGGCGAGCTCCTTCTTGATGGCGTCCCGTCTGTCGTCGGCGAAACGTCGGAGGTGTTGTCGCTTGGGGGTGGCCTTTGGATCGACGTTGAGGCAGTGCTCAATCGGCTCCCGGGCACTCCCGGCATATCCGTCGGCTTCCACGCGAAGATGTCGCGGTTAGCCCGGAGGAAGCTGATGAGCACGTCTTACTATTTGGGGTCGAGG
This sequence comes from Cenchrus americanus, assembly GCA_947561735.1. Taxonomy (NCBI): domain Eukaryota; kingdom Viridiplantae; phylum Streptophyta; class Magnoliopsida; order Poales; family Poaceae; genus Cenchrus; species Cenchrus americanus. Next base: position 123,211,002 of record OX387244.1, on the reverse strand, counting down.
CCGGCCCCGATGGTGGTGGTCTTGCCTGGGGTCGCTCTGTTCCAAGGTCGACCACCCCGACGAGTACCTCCTCGGTGGGCGAGGCTTGTTGGTGCCGTCGGACTTCTGCGGGATGTCGAGTTCGCTCGTGGCGAGCTTCTTCGACGCGGCGTAGACTTCCATCATTGCGTTGGGTACTTGGTTCGTGGAGGCGATCACCACGGCCTCTCGTATCGCGGTCGTGGGAGATCTTCAAGTCCCCTTGGAGGGAGAGTACGCCGGGCCGGACTTGGCATCTTGAGTACCAAGTAGGTGTAGTGGGGGACCGCCATGAACTTGGCGATGGCCGGTCCGCCGAGGATGGCGTGGTAAGAAGTCTCGAAATCCGCGACCTCGAACTTGATGTACTCGGTGCGGTAGTTATCCCGAGACGCCCCAAAGGTAGCGGCGGTACCACCGAGCCCGGTGGGATAGCCGCGTTGTCCGGGACGATGCCGTAGAAGGGCGTGTTGCTCTTGGTGAGCATGGGGGTGACGTCGAGGTTCATCTTCTTCAAGGTTTTGGGGAAGAGGACATTGAGCCGGCTTCCACCGTCGATGAGCACCTTGTTGAGCTTGGAACCCGCCACCGTTGGTTTCGGGACGAGGGGGAACCGTCTCGGTTCGGAGAAGTTGGTCCATTGGTCCGCGCGGGAGAAGGTGATGGGTACCTCCGACCACCTGAGAGGGGTCGGGACCGCTGGTTCAATGGACATCACTTCACGACGGGTAGCCTTCTGCTCCCGCCTGGCCGGGGCGGTCCGCCGAAGAGGACGTTGACGGTCTTCTCGGGTTCTTGGAAGTCGTTGTCGTCGCCGTCCTTCTTCTTGCCCTTTTGGTCGTGAGGGTGCGGTGGCTCCGGCGTATCCTTGAGTGCGTGCACCGAGCCGGTAGCACCGCTCGGTAGTGTGGTTGCCGTTTGGATGCCACGGGCACTTCTCCTTCAGCAGGTCCTTGAACCCGCCGAAATTCTTCTTCGAGTTCCCTTTCGGAGGGCGCTGGATAGCCGCGACGGTGTTGTCCGGCTTGCGCTTGCGGTTGGAACTTTGAGTAGTAGTAGTTGTTGTTGTTGTTGTTGCGGCCGCCTTGGTTTGCATTGCTGCCGCCGCCGCCACCCCCCGGTTCTACGCTTGGACTTGCCGCGGATGGCGTCGTACTTGGCGTTGGCCTTGTCCTCTTCATCCGCCCGGGATGTGATCATGTCCTTGAGGTGGGGAATGGACTCGGGGCGGCGACGACCGAAGTCCTCGAAGGTGCGGCGATGGTAGAGGCCGTCTGGAAGAGGTCGATGACCTCCTTGTCGGTGACGTCGACGACGGTAGCGCGCTTGTCGAAAAAGCGGCACATGTACTTGCGGAGGGTCTCGCCTTGTTCTCGCTTGATCATGGCAAGGTCCATGCGAGTACCCGAACGGCCCATGGCGCCCCGCGAAGTTTCTCGTGAACTTGCTCCTTCGGCTCGGTCCCACTTGTCGATCGAGTGCTTGTCCGGCGACTCGAGCCATGTGAGTGGAGCTTGGTCCGGACGAAGGGGAAGTAGAGGCATTTGGTGTCGCCGTTGCCGCCGGCGTTCTTGATGGAGAGGGCGTAGCATCGGAGCCACCGGATGGGATCTCGCTTCGCGTCGTACTTGGTGATCCCCAAAGGCTTGAACTTGTCGGGGAGGAGCGAGGTTACGAAGCCGGGGTGAGAAGGCGGGGAAGCCGTCGCCTTCGGCGCGGTGGTCGACTTCTTCCGCCGCGGCTCCTCGATCTTCGGCGAGCGTCGTACCCACCGTGGGAGGCACGGAGGCGTGGGCGGTCGCGTGGCCTTGGGCGCGCGCGGGCGCCGCCGCCTCCCGGCTCTTTCGTTGGCCCCGTGGTTGGAGGCGCCGCCGTCGGCCGCCGCCGCCGTCGGGGGTCGTTGCCGCCGCCTCGGCCGGAGCGCGGTGGGGAACGACTTCTCGGTTGCCTTGGTCTTGTCGTGAAGGTCCGCCGGCGTTGGAGCGGCGGCGGTTTGGATCGGCGGGAGGTCGGCTCGAGTACGGTTGGGGGCGGGGGTCAGCGCTGCGACTAGTGGCTTCATTGTCGCGGGGCTTGGCTGGGAGAGGTTGGCTGACTCTGTTGTCGACCCGCATGAAGTAGGCTTCTTCAGCGAGCTTGGCGATGACCTCTCCCGGCGCGTATGCCCCGAGCCCGACGTGCGATCGTTGTGATCGACATGAGGCATTGCTCGGGGGGTGGTGTGTACTGCTCTCGACCGCCCGAGAGCTTCCGCAAGGTTGCGGATGGGTAGGTTGTCTCCGAGCCGCCGGCGTCGTTCGGCGCGCTTCTGTTGCGTTCGCGTCTAGCGTCCCCGCTGGCGGCGGTCTCGTCCGCGAGTGCGTTGGCGGACGGCCTCGTCCGCGGAGATGTCCTCTCGGGTACCGTCTTCGGCCGTGCCCGAGGGTCCTGGAGTTTCGCCGGCAGCCATGAAGACTTGGCGATCGGGGGTACCCAAGCTGGGCTCAGAGGGTGCCACCTCGGTTGGTGTGTTTGAGTCAGCCTGGGCCAGTGGTGTTCCCTCCTGGAACGGTGGTGAGTCGATGTAGGCGACGTAGCGTGAGTCCTCCTTTGCCGTGGTCGGCGAGGCTTGCGGTCTGGCCAGTAGACGTATCTTCGGCCGGCGTCGATCTTATAACCGGCCCCGCGAGGTCGGCCCCGACAAGGGAAGCTTAGTGGAGTCATCTTCGGACTCGGGCTCCTCGGGGTCCGACCCGAAGTTGAACTCGTAGTCGGGTTCGAGTAGAACTCGGAGAGAGGGCTAGAGTCCGAGATGTGGTCGGGGACGGCGTCGGAGTCCGAGTTGTACTCGGTTACGGCCTCCTTGCCGGCCGGCGTGGTGTAGGAGCCCCCGTGCGGGCCCGGCTGAGGACGCGGGGGCCACGCGCGGAGCGCCGGCGTGGTGAAGGGGCCGCCCGCGATGGCCGAGCGGCCCCGCTCGCATGCGATGGCCCATGGCGACGTCGGGTTCGAGTTGGAGACGGACTCGAGCTCGAAGTCGGCGTGATGGTTGAAGAGCGAAATTTCGCCGAACTTGCGGCGAGTTCGCCCGTGACGACCTCGGGAAGCGTCACGAGGCTCGGTCCTCGGGTTGGGCCGCATGGTCGGGCGGCGGCCGAAAGGAGCCCGCGCCATCGGCGGTGCGCCGAAGACGAAGGTGTCGCCGCGGTTGAAGGCGACAGTTGGCTTGATGTGGACGGAAGCCGTCGAGTTCGCCATGTGATCTCGAGCGAGAGCCCCTACCTGGCGCGCCAGCTGTCGGTGTTTTAGACCGGCAACCTACTACGGGGAGTACCCGAAGTAGATGAATGTGACTCGCCGAGATCGGTAACTCGAAGGAAGAGACACGTGGCACACAATTTAGACAGGTTCGGGCCGCGAGGTGCGTAATACCCTACGTCTTGTATGCTGCGTAGCTCCGGATTGATAGGGCACGATTACCCGATGGTGCAATGGTGCACCGTGAGTTGTATGAGAGGAGATTGGATGAAGGGATCGGTCCCTGCCTCGCCTTATATAGTCCGGGAGGCAGGGTTACGAGCCGGAGTAGGGAGAGAGTACTAGTCGAGTACGTCTAGGAGTCCTCTCGTATAGTGCGGAACATGTACAACTTCCTAACCGAGTACTACTCCTATGTAGTCCTTGTGCTCCACGCCTTCGGATGCCGTGTAGCGCAAGCGGGGTAGTCCCAGGGGCCCACCGAGTAGTCGGTCCTGGTACCCACCGAGGTAGTGGGCCCAGGGAGGTCCATACGACAAGAACACCCACGCATACCGAGAATAGTCGTCCACCACAACAAGGACATACCACTTCCCACCCGCGATCGCACACGAGCCGGGCCAACAAGGTCCATATGGAGCGGCTCGCATGGACGCTTAGTCATCACATCGGTGAGAGGCGGGTGAGAAGAGGCCACCATCTTGGCATGCCTACACGTCGCACAAACCAACTCTTTCTCAAGCCTCAACCGTGGCAATCCTCGGACCGAATTGAGTTTACTCAAGCGAGACAAAAGGTCAAAGCTCAAGTGACCCAACTTACTATGCCACTTCCACAACTCACTCGAAGAACCAGCCAAGAAACAACGCTCCACACCCGAAGACTGAGAAAAATCGGCACGAAACACCCGACCCTCGGGAACGACCATACGGACAAGGTCCCCTCGAGAGTCCAAAATCCGAGAACCACCCGGCCGATACAACACCTCAAAGCCCTCATCCAACAACCGGGACACGAAAGCAAATTGTACCCTAGTGATTGAACAAGAGCAACACGCCTCGGAGCGATCTTGTCACTCACTTTGATCTCACCTTCGAAAGCACACGCCCACGCCCATTGTCCCCAAAGGTGATGTACCTCTTCGTCACCATCGGGACGAGACTTGAGAACCACCCCCCGTCTCCCGTCATATGCCTCGAGCAACCGGAGTCAATCAACCAAATGTTCTTCAAGTCTCCCACCTAAAATTCAAAAACGAGCACGCGAGCAAACAAACGACTCAAAGACCGGGGTTAGTACCAAAAGAGTAAAACCGGTGCCGAGCCATTTGCTCGAAAGTGGGGTTAGCACCAACCAAAGCATCTCTCCTACCAAAGCTACCTCCACGAACACCACCACGGTAACCACCCCGAGGGAACCACCCATCTCTCGCTCGGAGGAGGACCAAAACCACGAAAGAGAACCCGTGGAACGTCCCTCCTCTCCTTCTCAAAGCTACGACTCCTCCCATCCCCGTAGTGAACTCGAGGGGGAGAACGCCTAGCAACCCGACCACTCTCGCAAACTCTCCAGCCCCAACCACCGTAACCACGACCTCCAAAAACAACCCTCACACCTGTACGAGCACGAAACCCAAAACGCCGCCCGTCCGGAGCCCTCGCATCGGTCCGACCGGTGCCCCACACCGCCGATCTCCGGTGTGACACAGGACAAAGAAGCACCTCCAACAGCCTTCCGCTCTCCCCAAGCCCGAACTGTCCTCACATTCGCCTTGGCCCTGGGCATCTGCACACGAGGCTCAAGTACACCATCGGAAGGGTGGTACTTGTCCTTGTTAGCCCACTCCTTTGCCATTCTCTCCTCATGCTTCCTCTTGAAGCAAAACTCCTCCTTGTGGCCATCTCTCCCACAATAGCCACAATGGAACCTCACAAGCTTAGGCTTAGGCTTGGGATGTGGCTGCTCACTTGGTTTCTCTCCACTCAAATCCTCCACCGGTTTCCCCTCACAAGCCTTCTCACTTTCTTTCCCAAAGAACACTTTCCCCGAAGTGCTCACAAACATGATAGGCTTTTGTAGATCATTTGTGGGTGTAGGAAACACGGGTGGAACTGGGGTTGTGTCTAGTCGATGAGGTTTTTGGTGGCTCCGGGATATTCTCTCCACTTCCCTCACCAACCTTGTTTGCCCCAAGTCCCTCACCATCCTGCCTCTTAAATGCCTCAATCATCATCCTCAACTGAGGCTCATGACCAGACAACCAACCCATCAACTTCCTCAAGTCATCATTCTCATCCTGCAAACGATCAACATAATGCGCAAGTTCCAAATTTTTCAAGGCATGCATTTCACAGGTAGAGCATGATGTAGGCATGGGTTCCTTCAATTTAGCCTCAAGTGAACTAGTGTAAGCATGCATCTCATCAATCTTAGCATGCAAAACAGGCAAGAAGTGCAAGCACCTAGCAAAGCGGTATAGACTTAAGCTCGGCCACTTCAACCCTAAGCACATCTAGTTCCTCACACTTGGAGACATGCTTCTCCTTAAACAAAGCAAGATCGCAAGGAATATGGAGCAATCAAGCACAATCAACCTCATCCGAAACAACGGGGATAGCCTTAAGGGAATCAATCTCAAGCTTGCTATCAAGCACTTGTGTCTCTAGCTCAGCCACTCTAGTCCTAGCATCCTCGAGTGAAGCCCTAAGCTCTTTTCTCATTTTCTTGGCCTCTCTAAGCATGTCATCACGGTTATCAAGCAAAGAGCCAAGCCTCTCATTCTCCTGGCGCAAGAAGGGGAAGTTCATCACACACCTCGTCGTCGGACTCGCAGTCCGAGTCGCTCCGTGTGCTCTTCTTGCTTTGCCGGAGCTCGCGCCATGGTGCAAAAGCCGTCTCACGCGAAGCGGCTCAACCTCGCTCGGGTTCTTGGACGACTTCTTGTTCTTGCGATGGTCACCTTCGTCTTCACCGTTGCTCGAGCTCGAGGTGGAGTACGCGGAACCGGGAGACGACGTCGCTCGCTCCCACCATCGCTCGGGCCTTGCCTCGGCTCTCCTTCTTCCTCGATCGTCGCTCGTCCTTGTACTTGTTCTTGTGCTTGCTCTTGTGGTCGCGCCTAGAACGGTACATGCCGTCCATCCTCGGCTTGTGCTTGTAGCCGTCCTTGTTCTCGGCCTTCTCGGGGCGATCGGCGACGAAGTGTCCCGCTTGCCGCACCGGAAGCATGTTCTTGTGTTCCTCCTCATGTTCACGTGGTTCTCGTGCGGCCTCTCGAACCGCCTCGTCGGGAGCGCCGGCTCGTCCTCTCCAAGCTCGTGAACTCCTCATCCGGCATAGACATCAAAGAGGATAAAGAGAACATTCCGGTGGATGGGTTAGAGTTAGCCTTTCCTTTGGAACCACCAACGAGGGCGAGACTATGGGAGTCGGTCGGACCCTCGAGCTTGGCGCTCATGTCCCTATCCACCTCGGCCGACTTGAGCTTCGAGAACGACTCGTTCACCGTCGAGTGTCATACTTCTCCGACTCCACAATAGCCTCGAACTTTCCGCCCCAAATCGTACGATCCAAATACCGTAAGAGCTTGACCGCTCTATCATGATCATCGTATGGGAGCACGTCCACATTGGCCCTAATGTTGTTCACAACCACCGTGAATCTCCGAAACAAGGCATTGATGGACTCACCGGGAGATGAGTGAAGTTCTCGTACTCTCTCCGTAGGTCACATACATCCATGCTCGAACCCGGGCATTCCGAACATGAGCCTCCTTCAACACCGCCCAAATCCTACAAGCCAAGTGCTCGGTGTGCATCCGATCGAACTCGGCCGACACAAAGCACGAAACAAGTAGTCGACCGCCTTATTGTTGGCGTCGAATCCGTCCCTCGATCCCCGGAGCGAGGAAGTCCATCGAGCCGGGACATAGCCTCGTGTCCACCGTGACATCCCAAAGGATCCGACCCTTTCCGCGGAGAAAAGAACCCATCCGCTTGCTCCACATCCGGTAGTTCTTGCCATCGAAGTGTGGGGGACCCGAACCCCGTTCTCGGTACGCCATCCTTGGATCTTAGACCGGTTAGAGTCAACAAAGACCCGAACCGGCTCGATGCCACTTGAAGGACCGATACGGCGAAACGGAGAGAGGGGGGAGTGAATGGGAGCCGATAAAAATTCTTCTCGAAGGAGATGGAGACTCCAACAAGATGAACGCGGCTTCCAACACACGTCTCCGACTTACTACCCAAGTTGGCCAAGCCCACGTAGCCACCGGAGTGCCACTGGACCTAGGAACCAACACACAACCTTTCGACCCGAGAACGTAGCGGAACACCAAACCTCGAGTCTACGGACCCACACCTGGTCGGACCGGTAAGCACCACCGGTCAGACCGGTCCCTCGCCGGTGAAACTGAGCAACTTTCACTAAGTGGCTCTACACCGGTCGGACAAGTGAGACACACCGGTCGGACCGATCACGGCACCGAAAGCCCCCAAGGCACCAAACGTGCCAACCGACCACCAAACCGACCCAAACTCGAAACGACGGCACCACGGTACAACAACGAACACACTAAGACGTTCACCCGAGCAAAATCCCACCAAGGGTTGCACCGGTCGGGCCGGTCCAAGAGCACCTGGCCGGACCGGTGTAGCTCCGGCGACTCGGGATAAACAAAGACCCGCGGGTCAACTCCCCCCAAAACCAAACCTCGATCTCCCGAATCGCTCCACGGACTTGAACAAGACTTTGAGGATATTAGGAACACCTCCCGAGGAGTCCATAGCCAAGTTTAATCCCACCAAAACTCGTCCAAAAAGGAGGAATCAAGGAAATCCCGCCAAGAGCACTTCCAACCCAAGAACTTAAGAAACCCCAAAATTGAGCACCTTTACTCACGGATTTGGGAGGGGAATCACAGCCCAAAGATCCACGAAGGTTCCCACAAATTTCCCCCATCAAATCCCCAAGAGAAAGGTCCCGAAAACACCCCAAAGAAATCACCAAGAAAGGGCTCCGAAAATCACCACCAAGAACAACCGGGAAAACACATCCAAACCTTGAGGAACCACGCCGAATCATCTATACATGAAACAAAGGTTCATACAAGGTCTAGCAAGCCGCCCGATCATCCATCCCTCTCAACAAGATCTCTACATGAAGCTCTCTTGCTAGTCCTATGGAAAACCTAAGGAAAATAGGAAGGAAAAAGGGAAAACAAATAAGCTAGGGTTCCAAGAGTTGGCTGCCGTCATCTCACCTCTTGGGTTATATGGAGGCAACCAAATGTCTAAAATGCCCTTTCCTAATAACTAGGGATACAAGCCCCTCGAGGGCTGATTTGGAAGTCTTCATGTCTTCACCATCGGACGGATGCCCGGTGACCGCACCCTACGTAGCCTCGACGCAAGCCATGCGATCCCGACGCGTGTCCTCCGCTTCGAAGTCTCCGGACCGCGTCGTCGCACACCGGTCGGGCCGGGTGCTCCCCACCCGGTCGGACCGATACCCACCCTGGTCGGGACCGGTCGGACCCACGGTCGGACCGGTCGAGGCCGGCTCGCGCCGCGTTGCGGCCTCCGTCGTCGGTTCTCCGGTCTTGGCTTTGTGGATCAACCAAGGAACCCGGTGGTTTTGTGGTGAACCACGGAAACCCCGCGAACTTGGTGTAGCCTCCCGCCAATCTCCACTGATGACTCGACTCCCACATCATCCCGGCTCGACCTTGGTTTTGAGGTTCAACCAAGAAACCATCCACGACTTCGTCTTGTGGTTCTTGCCACCAAGTGGTCCGCACTTAACCCCGTTGGCCACCGTGTCCCTCTAACCAAGCCAATTTGTCTGCTCCCCACCTGAAGGCCTCACCGGCGACGACCTTTCGCGCTTGTTCTTGACCCGCACAAACATCGGTCAAGCCGCAACCTCGCACCTCGCAATACTTAGCCAAGAATCGGTCCACACAACGTTGTCAATCACTCATCACACAAGGAAGTGACCATCCACCGGACCTCGAACCACACATGGTCCTCAATATTGAATCCACGGGGAGAAAGGTAGAGAGAGTGGTCCGAGGTATATAACTAATCCCCGAAAAGCTATCAAGGAACTTGACGAAAGAAAGGTAGGGAAAACTTTAGGATAATCTAGTCCTTACTCGCATAAACTATGCATTAATGTTCTTATGGGTCGATTGCCCGAAGACACACTTAGGAAAGGGAGCCTCTCGACATTCTATAGGGGGGAGTCCTACGATTTCTATAGATGGGAGGTGGACCGCAAAGGACGACGGGAACAAGGTCACTTCCCGCTTCTACCACACGATCCGGAATATAAAAGGCATTCATAAGCTAGCTAGTCTAAGCACCACACTTACACTAAACATGCAACTTTAACTCAAGATCTACAGGAATTAAAGTACTCAAAAGAGTTATGAACCATAAGAACAAGAATAACAGTGTTGCTTACTTGAATATGAAGTTGATCCTTTCCATAAGGTTTCAAGATCGGGCTCCAATGGAGACTGATCCCAGAGGAAGAAGATGAATAGGAGACACCGACATGTTCGGGCCTTCCTTCTCCTCCACCTCTGTCGTGCTCTAATTCTCTCGAATGAGATTAGCTAGATCTAATTAGACCATGGCTCTAATCTCTCAACTTTATACAACTCTCCAACTCTAATTCTAATCTAGAGCTCTAATCTTAGATAGGCATTGGTGTTTGGAATGAATTGGATGCCTCGCCCCGGGATAGGGGGGTCGCTTATATAGTCTCGAGGGGGTACCGTGCACCGTAGGAACAAACCGACCTAAACAAGTGGTTTAGATTGATCCTAGGAGGCGGTGGAGGAAGCTCCCCGAGAAGATGGACCGATATCTTCGATTTTGAACCCCGAATATGGCGGATGATATATCCGTTTCGATCATCTCGATGAGGTCTTCGCAACGTTGCACTTTAATTCTTTATTTAATATACTTCTAGGTTACTCTTTTGTAAGAGTTGGATCGGAGTACGATTGGGACATGTCTTGGAGTTGTACGACTCGATAATTCTTGTTGTTTTCATGTTTAGTCCCCGCAAATCATAACTTCACCAAAACTCATGGAATTCATTAGTAGAAAGCCCCTAAGTCTATGTTGATATTCATTTTATTCCCTTTTCTTTATTCAATTTACAAGTAAAAGTATATGTTAATATGTGTCAATAGTGGGATTCCATTGGTGTACAATATAGGTGGGAGACGGATATCCGGAAGAGGCCCACGCTTTAGTGAAGCCGGGTGCGTTTCTAGTCGAAGATCACAAAACCTAACAACTCGCTTCTCCCACTACAATGCCTACACGTCTATTTTTTAAGTCATACGGATATCGAATCTTCCTTCGTGTTCTTATCCCGACCAAAGCACACTCATGTACCCACCAAATATTACGCATGCCTACCGAGGAAAAAGCCCGCATATTCCGCCCTATACTTGTGACAGGATTCCTCGGCGGTAGGCCTTCGTATTCTAAGCATCCCACATATTTTCATGGCTACCGTAATCCCGTGAGGGCATGCCGTGCCACGAGGTGTACACCGCCTTAGTATCGGTCATTGTTTGATAAATAGGTGTCTCCCCAAGGCCTTTGCTCATCACCTCTTCATCCTCCACGCATTGTGCTAGCGTACCCTCTATTTGGTTCGGCGCTTTGTGAAAAGAGGTGAGCTCTTAGCTTCCGCGTCATGTTTTTACGGATACAATCATTATTTCTTGTTAGTTCTTATCGTGTTTACGTTGTTGGTGCGTGTGTTGGATGATGGCTTCGATGCGACCGGGAGGAACCACCAACTCCCATGTTGTGCCACCTCCACGGCGGCCGGGATACATGGACCCATATGATCTATACGACATGGACGAAGTGGACGAGGAAGAAACGAGAGGAGATGAAGAAAGATGCTTTGGCTTGGTTGCGGGGAGCGGGGTTACACTCGTGTGTTTCGCCATGGTCGCCGTGTGTGCCCTTACCGCAATCTTGCTAACCGGTAGTGGGGTTTTCGTGACATCCTACAACATGCTTCTAGCATTGATCGATCGGGGTATACCATGAAGTTGAGGGGTAGGCTTCGAAACTCACCAAAAAGAACGAACAGGAACAACACATCCAAGCCTTGAGGAACCACACCGAATCTTCTATACATACCAAAGAGGTATGTACAAGGTCTAGCTTTCCGCCCGATCATCCTTCCCTCTCACAAGATCTCACCATGAAGCTCTCAAGCTAGTCCTATGGAAATCATAGAGAAAATAGGAAGAGAAAATACGAAAACCAAATGAGCTAGGGTTCGAAGAGATGGCTACCATCCTATCACCACTTGGGTTATATGGAGGCAACCGAAAGTCTAAAATACCCTTACTAGCTAACTATGGATACATGCCCCTCGAGGGTGAATTCGGAAATCTTTGTCATCGCTCCATCGGACGGATGCCCGGCCGACCGCAAACTTGCTTAGCCTCGACGCAAGCCTTGCGATCCCGACGTGTGTCCTCCACTTTGAAGTCTCCGGTCCGTGTCATCGCACACCGATTCGACCAGGTGCTCCTCATCGGTCGGACCGGCACCCACCGGTCGGGCGGTCGGACCAACTCCGGGCCGACCGATCCGGAGCTGCGCATCTCTCTCTTCGGTTCTTCGGTCTTGGCTTTGTGGATCAACAAAGGAACCCGGTGGTTTTCGGTGAACCACCGGAAACCCCGCCAACTCGGTGTAGCCTCCGCCAATCACCACTCATGACTCGGCTCCCACGTAGTCCCGGCTCGACCTTAGTTTTGAGGCTCAACCAAGAAACCGCCCATGACTTCATCTCGCCGTTCTTGCCACCATGCGGCTCGCACTTGACTCCACCGGCCACCGGGTCCCTCGAATTAAGCCTACTTGTCTTCTCCACATCCGGAGGCCTCACCGACAATGACCTTTCACGCTTGTTCTTCACCCGCACCAACACCGGTCAAGCCGCAACCCGCACCCGCAACACTTAGCCAAGAATTAGTCCACACAACATTGTCAATCACTCATCGCACCAGGAAGCAACCATCCATCGGCCCTTGAACCACACATGGTCCTCAATCTCGCCCTTGAGTGCATTAACAACACACACATATAGTAAACCAAGAGAAAAAGAAAAGAAAAAACAAATAAAAGAAACACCAACAAGCGATCGAAAGCCAAGAGAAGGCAAAAAGCAAGATCACTTGAAGAAGATATGTCTCGTACCCCATAGGCAAGGGCAATGGCTCGACACATCCGTGACAAAATTATGCTCAAGCAAAGAGCACAAACCACCAAACCAAAGTTTGAAAACCACAAAGAGCCCCCCCCGCACACCCCCGAACCAATGCAACTCCCCCTATACGAATGCATGCAAACCACCTCACAAACAGAAGCAATTTGCAACACTCGGCTACGGATCGGTCAAACCGACCAACACCACCGGTCAAACCGATGCCCAACATATGAACGAGTGCCGGGTCAAATGCACATTCAAATTGACACAGGGACTTGAAAGAGAGCACCGTATTCTCACGGATCTTCCTTCCGTGAGGAGGAGATGCAATTGTCAAAATGTTTTCTTTACCCCGTGTGGAAGAAGTCGATCAATGCCGCAATTACAACAAATCCACCGTTCCTTTCTCTCGCATTTACGGTAAATTCACCGCCCCTTCGCCACCCAAAACAACCTTTGTTGCTTTTCTATTGATTTCGGGGTAACAATAATAATTCATTATGACTGTTGGGGAACCTAACGGAAATTACGTTCTTGGAAATGTGAACAGATCGGACTAAATGGTCAGTACAATGTGGTGCATACTAACTGCCGCGCATTTTTCGGTAGATTTTGGCAACACATCATTAGTACAATGCTCAGAAGCATAGGGCACAATGTTCAGAATACATGATCGACACAATGTTCACAATACAACAGTGTCACTTGCAGAATACATGATCGAGACATCTAATTAGCCTTACCACCAAGCATCAATCCCGCCATTCCGGCGAAAAAACAAATAAAGCAAGCAGACATGCGCGAGTTTGACATTGTGCCTATAATTCCCAATTGACTTCAGCCCGGCGGTAACCTTCTTAATTTTTGGTTGCACTATTTTGAGCTCATTCCTAATATCTCTAAGCTCACAGTTAGCTTTTCCCAATTCCCCCTTGTACTTCTTTGCATCCTCTTCAACTTTCGCTTTCTTCTTCATGAGCTTTAGCATAATAGCATACGACCTTTCATCCCATTCCGGATCAATCTAGCGAAGTAATCACATTACTCTTTTTGTTCCCGAAAATTAAACGACCCATTAGCAATAGCCGTTGACCACAAGCACCACATAAGCAGTAGCCAACTAGCCATTACCTTTAAGCGACCAAGAAACCGGTGGCCGGGGTTGAGAAAGGTCCAAGCATACGTCACCACAGCTCTCAACCCGTGTTTGCACGTGTCTTCGGGATGCCAATGGCTACTATTGCGGGAAGATGTCTCGAGTAGTAACTACCAAGGGAAGAATTGGAGTACACGGATGCTTCAAAAAACTCATTGCAAATTGAAATCAATGCTTAGTTTTGCACTTTCTAAACTAAAGCCTATCAATCAACTTGTAACAAAAATCGTGCTTCAACCGAAATCCCCAATTCCAAATATCACTTCCCTCTCACGAAAGCGGAAAGTAGAGGCAAAAAAAGGTACCGACCTAACGTATCTCACTCTCCTCCCTTCGATGCGAGGATCCTCCATTCCCACCGTGGGTTGTAGATCCGCGCACCAAGGCCTCTATACTAGATATTTGCCACAACGACCCACAACAAAGATGCCGGCAAGCCCCTTGTAGGGTACGCGGTTGATATAGTCGTTGGCCGCGAGTTCGACCCCCGCTATTGACATAGTATCCTTTTAATTTTCCTATGTTTTTTATCGATCGTCTTGTGGGACCTTATTAATTTTTATGATGAGTTGGAACCATAGTGGAAACAAGCGGCTCACGATCGTTCCTCGGAAGGTCCTTCCAAAGAAACATCAATAGACCGGAACTTTGCCGTCCACCGAGAACCAAACATCATATTATGATCGGGTAGCAACAAGTTTTTCAACTCATGATCACAAAGTTCACAACACCAAGTAGCAACAAGTTACAACACCAAGTAGCAAACATCATCGGATTATCATCACAAAAAGTAGTAATAAGTTTCTTAACTCATGACCACAAAGTTCACAACACCAAGTAGCAAACATTATAGGATGATCATCATTACAATTTTCAAAATAATCATAACCACCCATTTGTAATCATAACAATAAGAACTCGATCATCAATTTACATTGTTGATTCTCCTTCCATAGCTCCATCCAGCAGTTGTCCCTTCACCTTCTGCAGCTCAGTGGCAGTAGCTTCTGAGGATCCTTCCCATTGTTGATCCCTTTTTCGCGTGGCTGACCTAAAGAAAACATAAGCACCAACAAGTTTCATAACACTATGTATTATGATCAAAAGGAACAACCAGTAAATAAACATCAACAAAGAACAAGTTTCATAATAATCAAGCACTACCTATTTTTATCTTTCTCGTGCAGTATCCATTGCTTCTCCTTCTCCATCTCGATAACACCCTATTGTATCGATTGCTTCTCCTTCTCAATCTCGATAACTAGTTGCTCAACTGATTGCTTATACACTTCCATCACATTGATGGCATGTTCCAGCTTTCCCTTCACGTTTTCCAGCTCCATGGTAGTTACTTTAAGCTTGATGTTAGCCTTTGTGCATTCTTACTTCCATGACCTTGCCTCCTCTTCGGTTTTTCCTTCCTATCCGGTACTAGGTCTTTCGACTCTTGGTCAAGAATTTCATCTATTTCTTTCAATAAGGCATTATCCAGGCGTAACATATGGGCACACAACTCCTTGTAGTTGTTGGTCTGTTGCAATTGTTCATGTAACAATTGGTCGGCCATCTCGTTGAATTTCTTCATCTCTTGCATAGTTGTAGCTAGAATTTTCTCGACACGCCTCCTTGTATCTTACAACCTCTTGCCGCACCATGAGTTCTCTCGCCTTCTTGTTGTTGCGGTCTCTCTTCACCTCCCCGCAACCCAACTTTAGTGGCTTCAAGCGACTCTACAAGCTAGTTAAATACAATAACTATGAATCCATCAAACGATGCAACCGAAAACTAACCGAATCTAACACCTATGAATAGTCTATAGCCTATCAACTTGTAACACCAAATGAAGTACAAATATGAGGGTACGATGAAATCCGATTCTAGTGTATATGCTCATCAATCTGTTTGATCCCCAAATCTAGAAATCCCTAGGACAATAGGGAAAATATAGTGGCTCAAACTAGAGAACCGATGTTATCATGCCGTTTCGGCTTCTTGTAGATGGAAGGTGGCGGCGGAACCATCTTCCCGTCGCCTCTAGGACCCGCCATTCCCCGCCAAGAGCCGTTGCGGATCCGTGCATAGCAAAAGTCGAGTCTTTGGGAAGGTAGTGAAGCCTTTCGTCCGCGAATTACCGATTTATATTACGATTCACCTTACACAACCATAAGGAAAGTGTTTCCTCGCTAAAATGATAGAACCAAGAAGTGGTGCGGTGGTAAGCAACGCAGCCTTGTTCCTATAGGTCTTTAGTTCGAACCCTTGCAATGGTAAGTTCTTTTTTGCAACATTTCGTGACCTAATGAAAATGCTTCCATGTGGGACCTCCATTTTATGATGACTTGGAACGACAATAAGAAATAAGCAGTTTCACGATCGTTACTCAGGAAGGTCCTTCCAACAAAACATCAACAGACCGGACCAGCAAAACATCAAAAAATTAGCTCAGAATGGTGAGAGTGCTCAAAGAAAATCAGCATGATAAGATGGCATCTCAAAGCAACTTATTGAAGGACCGATACGGCGAACTAGAGAGGGGGGGAGTGAATGGGAGCCGATAAAAATTATTCTCGAAGGAGATGGAGAATCCAACAAGATGAACGCGGCTTCCAACACACGTCTCCGACTTACTACCCAAGTTGGCCAAGCCCACGTAGCCACCGGAGTGCCACCGGTCCTAGGAACCAACACACAACCTTCCGACCCGAGAACGCAGCCGAACACCAAACCTCGAGTCCGCACACCCACACCGGTCCGACCGGTGAGCACCACCGGTCGACCGGTTCCGGCCGGTGAAACCGAGCAACTTTCACTAAGTGGCTCTACACCGGTCGACCGGTGAGACACACCGGTCCGACCGATCACGCCCCGAAAGCCCCCAAGGCACCAAACAGGCCAACCGGCCACAAACCGACCCAAACTCGAAACAAAGCAGCACCACAGACAACGAGAGAACACACCAAGACGTTCACCCGAGCAAAATCCCACCGAGGGTTGCACCGGTCGACCGGCCAAGAGCACCGCCGACCGGTGTAGCTCGGGCAGCTCGGGATGAACAGCACCCGCGGGTCAACTCCCCCAAATCCAAACCTCGATCTCCCGAATCGCTCCACGGACTTGAACAAGACTTTGGGGATATTAGGAACACCTCATGAGGAGTCCATAGCCAAGTTTAATCCCACCAAAACTCGTCCAAAAAGGAGAAATCAAGGAAATCCCGCCAAGAGCACTTCCAACCCAAGAACTCAAGAAACCCCAAAATCGAGCACCTTTACTCACGGATTTGGGAGGGGAATCACAGCCCGAAGAACCACGAAGGGTTCCCACAAATTCCCCCCATCAAATCCCCGAGAGAAAGGTCCCAAAAACAACCCAAAGAAATCACCAAGAGAGGACTCCGAAAATCACCACCAAGAACAACCGGGGAAAACACATCCAAACCTTGAGGAACCACGCCGAATCATCTATACATGAAACAAAGGTTCATACAAGGTCTAGCAAACCGCCCGATCATCCATCCCTCTCAACAATATCTCTCCATGAAGCTCTCTTGCTAGTCCTATGGAAAACCTAAGGAAAATAGGAAGAAAAAAAGGGAAAACAAATGAGCTAGGGTTCCAAGAGTTAGCTGTCATCCTCTCACCTTTTGGGTTATATGGAGGCAACCGAAAGTCTAAAATACCCTTCTCTAGCTACTAGGGATACAAGCCCCTCAAGGGCGGATTTGGAAGTCTTAATGTCTTCACCATCGGACGGATGCCCGGCGACCGCACCTCGCGTAGCCTCGACGCAAGCCATGTGATTCCGACGCATGTCCTCCGCTTTGAAGTCTCCGGACTGCGTCATCCCACACCGGTCAGACCGGTGCTCCACACCGGCCGACCGGCACCCACCCCACGCGGACCGGTCGACACACCGGTCGAGCCGGTCCGGCGCTACGTGCAGCTCCGTCTTCGGTTCCTTGGTCTTAGCTTTGTGGATCAACCAAGGAACCCGGTGGTTTCTCGGTGAACCACCGGAAACCCCGCGAACTCGGTGTAGCCTCCGCCAATCTCCACTCATGACTCGGCTCCCACGTAGTCCCGGCTCGACCTTGGTTTTGAGGCTCTACCAAGAAACCGTCCACGACTTCATCTTGCTCGTTCATGCCACCATGCGGCCCGCACTTGACCCCCGCCGGCCACCGGTCCCTCGAACGAAGCCTACTTGTCTTCTCCACACCCGGAGGCCTCACCGGTGACGAACTTTTGCTCTTGTTCTTCACCCGCACCAACACCCGCCAAGCCGCAACCTCGCACCTCGCAATACTTAGCCAAGAATCAGTCCACACAACGTTGTCAATCTCTCATGAAGGACCAATACGGCGAACCGGAGAGGGGGGGAGTGAATGGGAGCCGATAAAAATTCTTCTCGAAGGAGATCGAAACTCCAACAAGATGAACACGGCTTCCAACACACATCTCCGGCTCACTACCAAGGTTGGTCAAGCCCACGTAGCCACTAGAGTGCCACCGGACCTAGGAACCAACACACCACCTTCCGACTCGAGAAACGCAAAAAAAAACCAACCCTCGAGTCTACAGACCCACACCGGTCGGACCGGGAGCACCACCGGTCGACCGGTCCCCGCCGGTGAAACCGAGCAACTTCCACTAAGTGGCTCTACACCGGTCGGACCGGTGAGACACACCGATCGGACCGATGGCACCGAAAGCCCCCAAAGCACCAAACAGGCCAACCGACCACCGAACGGACCCAAACTCGAAACAAGCAGCAACACGGACAACAACGAACACACCAAGACGTTCACCCGAGCAAAATCCCACAAGGGCTCGCACCGGTCAGACCGGTCAAGAGCACCGGTCAGACCGTGTAGCCTGGGCAGCTCGGGATGAACAAGCACCCGCGGGTCAACTCCCCCAAATCCAAATCTCGATCTCCCGAATCACTCCACGGACTTGAACAAGACTTTGGGGATATCAGGAACACCTCATGAGGAGTCCATAGCCAAGTTTAATCCCACCAAATCTCGTCCAAAAAGGAGGAATCAAAGAAATCCCGCCAATAGCACTTCCAACCCAAGAACTCAAGAAACCCCCAAAATCGAGCACCTTTACTCACGGATTTGGAAGGGGAATCACGGCCCAAAGAACCACGAAGGGTTCCCACAAATTTCCCCCATCAAATCCCCAAGAGAAAGGTCCCGAAAACAACCCAAAGAAATCACCGAGAGAGGGCTCCGAAAATCACCCCCAAGAACAACCGGGAAAAACACATCCAAACCTTGAGGAACCACGCCGAATCATCTATACATGAAACAAAGTTTCGTACAAGGTCTAGCAAGCCGCCCGATCATCCATCCCTCTCCACAAGATCTCTCCGTGAAGCTCTCTTGCTAGTCCTAAAGAAAACCTAAGGAAAATAGGTGGAAAATAGGAAAACTAATGAGCTAGGGTTCCAAGAGTTGGCTACCATCCTCTCACCTCTTGGGCTATATGGAGGCAACCGAATGTCTAAAACGCCCTTCTCTACTAACTAGGGATACAAGCCCCTCAAGGGCGGATTTGGAATTCTTGATGTCTTCACCATCGGACGGATGCCCGGCGACCGCACCCTGCGTAGCCTCGACGCAAGCCATGCGATCCCGACGCGTGTCCTCTCGCTTCGAAGTATCCGGACCGCGTCGTCGCACACCGGTCGACCGGTGCTCCTCACCGGCCGGACCCGGGCGGACCCACCGGTCGACCGGTCCGCGCCGCCGCAGCCTCCGTCTTCGGTTCTTCTGTCTTGGCTTTGTGGATCAACCAAGGAACCCAGTGGTTTTCTCGGTGAACCACCGGAAACCCCGCGAACTCGGTGTAGCCTCCGCCAATCTCCACTTATGACTCGGCTCCCACGTAGTCCCGGCTCGACCTTGGTTTTGAGGCTCAACCAAGAAACCGTCCACGACTTCATCTTGCTCGTTCATGCCACCATGCGGCCCGCACTTGACCCCCGCCGGCCAACGGGTCCCTCAAACGAAGCCTACTTGTCTTCTCCACACCCGGAGGCCTCACCGGCGACGACCTTTCGCGCTTGTTCTTCACCCGCACCAACACCGGTCAAGCCGCTACCCGCACCCGCAATACTTAGCCAAGAATCGGTCCACACAACGTTGTGAATCACTCATCACACAAGGAAGCGACCATCCATCGGTCCTCGAACCACACATGGTCCTCAATCTCCCCCCTTGATGAGTGCATTGACAACACCCATATGAAAGTAACAAGAGAGAAAAGAAAAAGAAAGGAAACAATCAAAAAGAAACTCCAACAAGCGATCGAAAGCCAAACAAAGGCAAAGAGCAAGATCACTTGAAGAAGACAAGTCTCGCACCCCTTAGGCAAGGGCAACGGCTCGACACATCCGAGACAAAGCAAAGCTCAAGCAAAGAGCGCAAACCACCGAATCAAAGCTCGAACAACCACAAAGAGCTCCCCCCGCACACATGCAAGCTCCCCCCCGAACCAAAGCACCTCCCGCCGGACGAATGCATGCAAGACACCACTTGAAACAGGGCAGCTGCAACAAAACAGCCCTGACCGGTCAGACCGGTCAACACCACCGGTCGACCGGTGTGCAACATGTGAACAGAGCCGACTCACACCGGTCAAACCGGTGACCCCGACCGGTCGGACGGTGCACAACAGAGCCCGAAAATGGCTCAAAACCACCCGAAAACCTTCTAAACACGTCCGAAAGAAGCCATTTCAAGCTCAAACTTCTCCCCCTTGTTGGAAATGCATGAATCAAGCCAAAAATGCAAAACTTTCAACCTAGAGCTTCTCAAATAGACAAAATTCAACAAAGAATGCTGCACATGTTCAAATGAGCAAGTTAGATACTCTACAGACTTCGTATCGATCTCAACTACATGATCACCAAGTTTCACAACCATTGGACGAAGCTAAAAAGGATTTTGGCAATTTTGCGAAAAACTTGCCTCTCATGAGCAAAGTCCTAAACATGATCAAAGCATATCAAAATGGCAAAGCCACACAAACTTCATGCTAGGACAACCATTCTAACCATAAGACCATCACAAACACCCACAAGCACCTCATGTCATGTCAAAGCCACCGAGCCATGTGCCTACTTCTATGTATGAGACTTCTCATTGGTAGACATCATGCAACGGTTTAGAACCCAAAGCAAATTAAATTCAGCACAAATGACATGGGAGCATATTTTCCAAGCATTTTTCATTACATTTTCAGATTTGTAAATGGTACATGAAATGTCTTTGTGACAAAAAGGAACTTATGCCCCTCCACAAGATAGAACAAGAGGGCTAAACATTCATGATGGCAAATGAGCCTTTGGCCCCATATGATCAATAAACTAGCTATCCAATCCACAAATTATGCATAGCAAAGCCACAAAAACATGTCAAGAGCATGTAAAGGCATTTACACATGAGAGAGCATACATGTGACATTTTCAAAAGCATAGCTATCAACCATGGATTATTCATCAAGATCATCAAGAGCTAAGCCAAGATAACCATAGCATACCAAATAAGCTCACAAAGACATATATTTCATTCCATGGTGAACAATGTATATGAGAGAAGCTTTTCCTATCCAATGCATATGATACAAAATGCATGCAATCTAAGATACAAGGATGCCTATACATCATGTTACATATGCCATGCCAAATGCAAGAAATGCACAAAGGAAAGCTATACATATGGTACAAAGGAGCGCTCAAAACTCGCAACACCACCGGCTCCTCGAGGGGAGGCAAAAAGGGCTCGACACCACCGCAAAAGAGAGCTCCCACACACCCAACTCAAGAAATCAAACACACACCAAGCTCCCCCCGCAAACGAGTGAAAGTTGCTTGATCTAGGGGTTTGGTGAAAATATCGGCTAGTTGGTCATGTGTAGGTACATGGATCAAAGCTATCTTTCCTTTCTCGACGTTGTCTCTCGTAAAATGGTACCTCACTTCTATGTGCTTGGTTTTGGAATGGAGCACCGGGTTTTTGGCAACACTTATGGCACCGGTGCTATCACATTGAAGTGGGACATGGGTATACTCCTCACCAAAGTCACTCATGCCGTAGGTGATCCAAAGGAGCTGAGAGCAACAACTAGCAGCGGCAACATACTCGGCCTCGGTCGTGGATTGAGCAACACTCGACTGCTTGCGGGAAGACCAAGAGACCAAAGAGGAACCCAAAAACTGGCAAGTCCCAGAAGTGGACTTCCTATCCAACCGACACCCGGCAAAATCCGCGTCTGAAAAGCCATGAAGCGCCAAAGAAGAGGACGCGGAGTACCAAAGGCCGAAGTCGGGAGTGTGACGCAAGTACCTCGAAAATTCTCTTCACCGCTTGCCGATGCGAAGTCCTCGGAGACGCTTGAAAACGAGCGCACGGACACACCGAGAACCGTATGTCCGGCCTCGTCGGCTGTCAAGTAGAGGAGTGACCCGATCATGCCCCGTACTCCTTCGGTCCACATGTTCACCTTCCTCGTCCGCATCAAGAGCCGTCGTCGTACTCATCGGCGTCGTCATAGCCTTGGAGTCCTCCATCTTGAACTTTCGCACAATGTCCTTGGTGTACTTAGCCCGGTGCACAAATGTTCCCCTCTTTGATTGCTTGATTTGTAGCCCGAGGAAGAACTCCAACTTACCCATCATGCTCATCTCGAACTCCCTACTCATATCATCCGCAAACCTTGCAACAAGAGAGTTATACGAGCCACCAAAGACAATATCATCCACTTACACCTCGCACAATCGGGATATCTCTGCGCCCGCCTCCGCAAAAACAAGGTCCGATCGACCTTCCCCATCTCAAAACCTCTCTCAAACAAGAACCCCCTCAACCTCGCCATACCAAGCTTTAGGCGCTTGCTTCAACCCATACGGCCGCCTTCCTCAACTTGTACACCCGGTGGGGGTACTTCTCACTCTCAAACCCCGGAGGTCGCCTCACATACACTTCTTCCTCCAAAGACACCATTCGAGAAAAGCACTCTTCACGTCCATTTGGTGCAACTTGAACCCTTTAGCCACGGAAAAGGCTAGAAGGATCCTAATCGCCTCCAAACGGGCTACGGGAGCAAAGGTCTCCTCGTAGTCGATCCCCTCCTTCGATCGAACCCTTGAGCAACAAGTCTCGACTTGTTCCTCACAACCTCACCCTTCTCTCCCTCTTTGTTTTTCCACACCCACTTTGTACCAATCGGCTTACACCCCGGGGGAGGGTCAACCAACTCCCACACCCGATTCCTCTCAAAGTTCTCCAACTCCTCATGCATTGAGTTAACCCAATTGTGATCGATAGTGCGTGTCCAATGTCTTTGGGCTCAAAAGAAGCAACAAACGCAGCATGAGTGAAATGGGAATTGTTTCGAACCCTCGACCGTGTAGTGCGTTCATTCATGTCGCCGATGATCCTCGAAGCCGGGTGATCCACTTGAACTCGCCAGGGAGGTTCTCGCCTCGAAGCTACCTCCCCCTCAACATCGCCTTCTCCTCGTTCTTGATTTGTCGTCGTAGGTGTAGCGAGAGGGTCCATCCATCATCGTAGTCGAAGTAGTGGGTACATGTTCGAAGCGGGGGCACCACACCGCCATCTTCATCATCACCATGTTCATGCTCCTCCTCCCCGAAAGATCGCCTCGCCAAGCTCATCATCACCTGCACACTCAAAGACAAGCTGACTACATGGCTGTCTCGTTGAAGGTTACCTCGCAAGTCTCCACGATTTGGTTAGTTTCAAGATTGAGCACACGATATGCTCTAGAATGAGATGCATAACCAAAGAAAATACCATCGACAGACCTAGCCTCAAACTTATCCAACTTCCTGCCTTTCTTCAGAATGAAACACTTGCAACCAAAGACATGGAAGTGACTCACCTTGGGTGTGCGACCATGCATCAACTCATAGCATGTCTTCTTCTTGTGCACTCTGAGGTATATCCTGTTCGACACATAACATGCGGTATTCACCGCCTCACCCAATACCTCCTCGAGTCCTATGCTCATCAAGCATCGTCCGAGCCATCTCGCACAAGGTCCTCGTTCTTTCTTTCCACAACACCATTCCGAGGAGGCATATACGGACTCGAAAACCGGTGCTCAAGACCCAAGTCATGGCAAAAGGTTTCAAAACGAGAGTTTCTGGATTCCGAGCCATTATCACTGCGGATAGCTCGTATGGCATCTCCGTGCCTCTCGTTCCTCAACCTCAAGACTAGATCTCGAACAAAACCAAATGTCTCCCCCTTATCCTCAAGAAAGAACACCCACGCATAACGAGAATAGTCGTCCGGACAACAAGGACATACCACTTCCCACCCGCGGATCGCACACGAGCTGGGCCAACAAGGTCCATATGGAGCAGCTCGCATGGACGCTCAGTCATCACATCGGTGAGAGGTGGGTGAGAAGAGGCCACCATCTTGGCATGCCTACATGGAGCACAAACCAACTCTTTCTCAAGCCTCAACCGTGGCAATCCTCGGACCAAATTGAGTTTACTCAAGCTTGACAAAAGGTCAAAGCTCAAATGACCCAACTTCCTATGCCACTTCCACAACTCACTCAAAGAACCAGCCAAGAAACAGCGCTCCACACCCGAAGACTGAGAAAAATCAGCACGAAACACCTGACCCTCGGGAACGACCATACAAAAAAGATCCCCTCGATAGTCCACAATCCGAGAACCACCTGGCCGAAACAACACCTCAAAACCCTCATCCAACAACTGGGACACAGAAAGCAAATTGTACCCCAGCGATTGAACAAGAGCAACACGCCTCAGAGTGATCTTGTCACTCACTTTGATCTCACCTTCGACAAAGACACGCCCACGCCCATTCTCCCCAAAAGTGATGTACCTCCTTGTCACCACCGGACGAGACTTGAGAACCACCCCCCGTCTCCGCTCATATGCCTCGAGCAACCGGAGTCAATCAACCAAATGTTCTTCAAGTCTCCCACCTGAAATTCAAAAATAAGCACGTGAGCGAACAAACGACTCAAAGACCGGGGTTAGCACCAAAAGAGGAAAACCGAGTTGCCGAGCCATTTTCTCGAGAGTGGGGTTAGCACCAACCAAAGCATCTCTCCTACCAAAGCTACCTCCACGAACACCATCACGGTAACCACCCCCGAGGGAACCACCCTCTCTCCGCCCGGAGGAGGACCAAATCCACGCAAGAAAGCCCGTGGAATGTCCTTCCTCTCCAACTCAAAGCCACGACTCCTCCGATCCCCGTATTGAGCACGAGGAGGAGAACGCCTAGCAACCGACCACCCGCACCCTTTCCACCCCAACCACCGTAACCACGACCACCGTAACCAAACCTTGCACTTGTACGAGCTCGAAACCCAAACAACCGTCTCCGTCTGTGCCCGCACCGGTCCGACCGGTGCCCCACACCGGTCCGACCGGTGTGACTTGGGCAAGCAGCACACCACCGCAGCCTTCCGCTCTCCCCAAGCCCGAACCGTCCTCACACTCGTCTTGCCCCCGGGCATCGCATACGAGGCTCAAGTACACCATCGGAAGGGTGGTACTTGTCCTTGTTAGCCCACTCCTTCTCCATTCTCTCCTCACGCTTCCTCTTGAAGCAAAACTCCTCCTTATGGCCATCTCCCCCACAATAGCCACAATGGAACCTCACAAGGTTAGGCTTAGGCTTGGGATGTGGCTGCTCACTCGCCTTTCTCTCCACTCAATCCCTCCACCGGTTTCTCACCACTAGCCTTCTCACTCTTCTTCCCAAAGAACACTTTCCCCGAAGTGCTCACAAACTTGATAGGCTTTTGTAGGTCATTTGTAGGGGTAGGAAACACGGTGGAGCCGGGGTTGTGTCTAGTCGGTTCCTTAGATGGTTAGGTTTTGGAGGGAAATCATTTTTGTGGTGGGTTTTTGGTGGCTCCGGATATTCTTTCCACTTCCCTCACCAACCTTGTTTGCCCCAAGTCCCTCACCATCTTGCCTCTTAAAGGCCTCGATCATCACCTCAACCGAGGCTCATGACCGACAACCAACCCATCAACTTCCTCAAATCATCATTCTCATCCCGCAAACGATCAACATAATGTGCAAGCTCCAAATTTTTCAATGCATGCATTTCACGGTAGAGCAAGATGTAGGCATGGGTTCCTTCAATTTAGCCTTGAGCGAACTAGTGTAAGCATGCATCTCATCAATCTTAGCATGCAAAACGGGCAAGAAGTGCAAGCACCTAGCAAAGCAGGTCTAGACTTAAGCTCACCCACTTCAACCCTAAGCACATCTAGTTCCTCACACTTGGAGGCATGCTTCTCCTTAAACAAAGCAAGATCAGCAAGGAATATGGAGCAATCAAGACAATCATTCTCATCGAAACAACAGGGCTAGCCTTAAGGGAATCAATCTCAAGCTTGCTATCAAGCACCCGTGTCTCTAGCTCACCCACTCTAGTCCTAGCATCCTCGAGTGAAGCCCTAAGCTCTTTCCTCATTTTTCTTTGCCTCTCTAAGCATGTCATCATGGTTATCAAGCAAAGAGCCAATCCTCTCATTCTCCCGGCGCAAGAAGGGAAGTTCATCACGCACCTCGTCGTCGGACTCGCAGTCCGAGTCGCTCCGTGTGCTCTTCTTGCCGCCGGAGCTCGCCGCCACGGTGCGTGGGGCCATCTCTCGCGGCGCCCTCGGCCCGCTCGGGTTCTTGGACGACTTCTTGTTCTTGCGACAATCGCCCTCGTCTTCACCGCCGCTCGAGCTCGAGGTGGAGTACGCGGAACCGGAGTCGATGCCGCTCGCTCCAACCATCGCTCGGGCCTTGCCTCGGTCTCCTTCTTCCTCGATCGTCGCTCGTCCTTGTACTTGTTCTTGTGCTTGCTCTTGTGGTCACGCCTCGACCGGTACTTGCCATCGTTCCTTGGCTTGTTCTTGTAGCCGTCCTCGATCTCGGCCTTCTCCGGGCGGTGGCGACGAAGTGTCCCGACTTGCCGCACCGGAAGCAAGTCCTCGTGTTCCTCCTCATGTTCATGCGGTTCTTGTGCGGCTTCTCGAACCGCCTCGTCAACGGTGCCGCGCGCTCGTCCTCTCCAAGGTCATCAAACTCCTCATCCGGCATAGACATCAAAGAGGAAAAGGAGAACATCCCGGTGGATGGGTTAGAGTCGGCCTTTCCTTTGGAACCACCAACGAGGGCAAGACTATGGGAATCGGCCGGTCCCTCAAGCTTGGCAAGCCATGCCCCTATCCACCTCGGCCGACTTGAGCTTCGAGAACAGCTCGTTCACCGTCGCAGTGTCATACTTCTCCGACTCGACAATGGCCTCGAACTTTCCGCCCCATATCGTACGATCCAAAGAGTGTAAGAGCTTGACCGCTCTATCATGATCATCATACGGGAGCACATCCACATTGGCCCTCATGTTGTTCACAACCACCGTGAACCTCTGGAACAAGGCATCGATGGACTCACCGGGGAGATAAGTGAAGTTCTCGTACTCTCTCTCGGTAGGTCGCATACATCCGTGCCTGAACCTGGGCGTTCCCAACATGAGCCTCCTTCAACACCGCCCAAATCCTACAAGCCAAGTGCTCGGTGTGCACCCGATCGAACTCAGGCTGACACAAAGCACGAAACAAGTAGGCGACCGCCTTATTGTTGGCGTCGAATCTGTCCCTCGATCTTGGAGTGAGGAAGTCCATCGGCCGGACAAAGCCCGTGTCCATCGTGACATCCCAAAGGATCTGACCCTTTCCGCGGAGAAAAGCACCCATCCGCTTGCTCCACATCCGGTAGTTCTTGCCATCGAAGAGTGGAGGACCCGAACCCCGTTCCTGGTACGCCATCCTTGGATCTTAGACTGGTTA
The DNA here is from genome assembly GCA_947561735.1 of Cenchrus americanus. Lineage (NCBI taxonomy): Eukaryota > Viridiplantae > Streptophyta > Magnoliopsida > Poales > Poaceae > Cenchrus > Cenchrus americanus. Next base: position 123,183,453 of record OX387244.1, on the reverse strand, counting down.
GAGTCAATAAAGACCCGAACCGGCTCGATACCTCTTGAAGGACCAATACGGCGAACCGTAGAGGGGGGGGGGGGAGTGAATGGGAGCCGATAAAAATTCTTCTCGAAGGAGATCGAAACTCCAACAAGATGAACACGGCTTCCAACACACGTCTCCGACTCACTACCAAGGTTGGTCAAGCCCACGTAGCCACCGGAGTGCCACCGGACCTAGGAACCAACACACCACCTTCCGACTTGAGAAACGCGGCGAAAAAAAAACCAACCCTCGAGTCTACAGATCCACACCGGCCGACCGGTGAGCACCACCGGTCGACCGGTCCCCGCCGGTGAAACCGAGCAACTTCCACTAAGTGGCTCTACACCGGTCGACCGGTGAAACACACCGGTCGACCGATGGCGACCGAAAGCCCCCAAAGCACCAAACGACCAACCGACCACCGAACGGACCCAAACTCGAAACAAGCAAAGAACACAAGACAACAACGAACACATCAAGACGTTCACCCGAGCAAAATCCCACAAGGGCTCGCACCGGCCGACCGGCCAAGAGCACCGCCGATCGGTGTAGCTCGGGCGGCTCGGGATGAACAAGACCCGCGGGTCAACTCCCCCAAATCCAAATCTCGATCTCCCGAATCACTCCATGGACTTGAACAAGACTTTGGGGATATCGTGAACACCTCATGAGGAGTCCATAGCGAAGTTTAATCCCACCAAATCTCGTCCAAAAAGGAGGAATCAAGGAAATCTCGCCAAGATCACTTCCAACCCAAGAACTCAAGAAACCCCCAAAATCGAGCACCTTTACTCATGGATTTGGAAGGGGAATAACAGCCAAAGAACCACGAAGGGTTCCCACAAATTTCCCCCATCAAATCCCCAAGAGAAAGGTCCCTAAAACAACCCAAAGAAATCACCGAGAGAGGGCTCCGAAAATCACCACCAAGAACAACCGGAAAAACACATCCAAACCTTGAGGAACCACGCCGAATCATCTATACATGAAACAAAGGTTCGTACAAGGTCTAGCAAGCCGCCCGATCATCCATCCCTCTCAACTAGATCTCTCCGTGAAGCTCTCTTGCTAGTCCTAAAGAAAACCTAAGGAAAATAGGTGGAAAATAGGAAAACTAATGAGCTAGGGTTCCAAGAGTTGGCTGCCATCCTCTCACCTCTTGGGTTATATGGAGGCAACCGAATGTCTCAAACGCCCTTCTCTACTAACTAGGGATACAAGCCCCTCAAGGGCGGATTTGGAATTCTTGATGTCTTCACCATCGGACGGATGCCCGGCGACCGCACCTCGCGTAGCCTCGACGCAAGCCATGCGATCCCGACGCGTGTCCTCTCGCTTCGAAGTATCCGGACCGCGTCATCGCACACGGCCGACCGGTGCTCCTCACCGGCCGACCGGTCCCCACCGGCCGACCCGTCGGACCCACCCGTCGGACCGGTCCGCGCCGCCGCAGCCTCCGTCTTCGGTTCATCCGTCTTGGTCTTGTGGATCAACCAAGGAACCCGGTGGTTTTCTCGGTGAACCACCGGAAACTCCGCGAACTCGGTGTAGCCTCCGCCAATCTCCACTCATGACTCGGCTCCCACGTAGTCCTCGGCTCGACCTTGGTTTTGAGGCTCAACCAAGAAACCGTCCACGACTTCATCTTGCTGTTCATGCCACTATGCGGCCCGCACTTGACCCCCGCCGGCCACCGGTCCCTCGAACGAAGCCTACTTGTCTTCTCCACACCCGGAGGCCTCACCGCGACGACCTTTCGCGCTTGTTCTTCACCCGCATCAACACTAGTCAAGCCGCAACCCGCACCCGCAATACTTAGCCAAGAATCAGTCCACACAACATTGTCAATCACTCATCACACAAGGAAGCGACCATCCATCGGTCCTCGAACCACACATGGTCCTCAACTCATCACACAAGGAAGCGACCATCCACCGGTCCTCGAACCACAAATGGTCCTCACTTATCACCACAAAGTTTACACCACCAAGTAGCAAACATTATAACATGATGAGGTAGAAACATGTTTCTTAAGACACTAGTAGATCGACAATTCTCCCCGCATATAGATTCAAGGTAATATTATGTTCGGCTTCTTGTAGCTGTCCATTCACCTTCTGCAGCTCAGTTTCAAGCATCACTTAAATCGATAAATTCTGAGGGTCGTTCACGTGATATGAAGAAAACATCAGCAACAACTTTCATAACATGGCATGTCATGGTTATTCATCATTAAAAATTGTTCCAATAATCGTAACTATCTATTGTTCGATTCCATTTCCATGAACACTTGTCCAAGTTCTGTCTGTGTTGGCTTACCCTTCTTCCTCTTATGAAGCTCAGTGGTAGTATCTTCAAGCATCAATTTTTCAGTATCTCCACGCTTCATGTTAACCTTTCTGCGTTCTTTCCATGACCTTGCTTCCTCTTCAACTTTTGCTATCTTGTGTGTTAGCTTATTCGAACAACTTTAGTCCTACCATCCCATTCAGGATCAATCCAAACAAATGTCTGACATTTTTTGCCTTGAGGCTGCAGACACCAAATACATATATGTTCATAAAATAGTCCATTTTCAACACTAATATCAAGAGTACAAGTACTATAAGTCTATTGAAATTTAAACAAGCTATTGTTTACCTGACCATAGGTTCCATACCGGCGCCCAAGGGCGGTAAAGCTTTCCCTAACAAGGAGAGCATACCCATGCTAACACTTGTTATAAGGATCCACAACAATAAGATCAGCATCAGGGGGCTCCGATGTAACGAAATAAGTGGAGAGAGCCACCACTAGATGCTAGTAAAATACAAGAACCTATCAATTCATAAAATGGTGCAAATCGACAACTAATTGAATCTAACACGATTATCTATAGCCGATCAACTTCTAACACCAATTGCAATGCAAATAAGAGTGTATGATAAAATCTGAATCTATTGTATATGGTCATCAATCATCTAGATCCCCAAATCTAGAAATCTCCATCCCTAGGTCCATAGGGGAAAATATAGTGGCTCAAACTAGAGGACCTTGTCTTCTTGTTTCATGTACTCGTAGCCGGGAGATGGTGTATAAATTGCCCTCTCATCACCACTAGGATCCTCCATTCGTACCACGAGCCGTTGCAAATCCGTGCATAGCAAAAGTTGAGAGTCTTTGCAAACGCAATGAGGCGTTTGGCCTGCGAATTACTAATTTATATGAAAGATTCACTTGAGACAACCGTAAGGAAAGTGCTTCTTGTTAGCATAACACAATCAAGAAGTAGTGCGGTGGTAAGCGACACAACCTTGTTTCTTCGGGTCCCCGGTTCGAAACCATGCCATGGCAAATTATTTTTGCAACATTTCGTGACCCGGCCTCTAGTCCGGTAAAGATTCTTACATGTGGGACCCCGGAACTATTTATGATGACTTGGAACACTATTTTCGAAAAAATGCTTACATGTGGGACCCAACCGAATTTATGACGACTTGGAACACTCTATTTAAAAATAATGCTTACTTGTGGGACTAAAGTTGGTTTATGACGCCACTAACATGGTGAAAATGCTTAAATGTGGGACCCCGAAAAAATTTATGATGACTTGGAACACTCTATTTTCAAAAAAATGCTCACATGTGGGACCCAACTAAAATTTATGTGACTTGGAACACTCTATTTTTAAAATAATGCTTACATGTGGGACCGATGTTGGTTTATGACATTTTTGCGAGTTTATGGAGTCATAAAACAAGCATGGAACAGTGAATGCCCGCCTACGGTACCAACCGTATTGACAAAAGTTTTTTTTGTCGCTACATTTGCTCGAAGTGAAATATTATGACGAGATCAGCCAGAAACGTCATAAATCAAAGATGCTAAAATGCGGTTGTGTCACTAGTCAACGATTTTCTTGTAGTGTGTGTCATCTTGGCATCGTCATCCCCATGATCGGGATATGGGGTCTTCTCGCATGAAGTGCGATCTTTTGGTAGTGATTTTGTCCTTGGGGATGACCCATCGTAGCACCTTGGGGATGACCCATCGTAGCACCTTGGTCCTTGCCACTTTTGGTAGTGATTTTGTCTTGCACTTTTAACACAAACAAAGCTCCTCATTTGCTCCTTTGAACTCGTTGTGACTCTGTCCCTTTAGTCTATGTTTTCCTGCAAAAACACAACACTTCCAAATGCACATACAAAGTTGAACTTGTCACATCATTAGTGTGCATAGTGGTGGGTTAGTTCCATAATCAAGCTCAAACCAAAGTGTAACAAATATGTTTGGGGTACCAAAATTTACTGTCAACATCTCCCCCATGCTAAGATCTTGCTCGTCCTCGAGCAAGTTCCTTGCAAATGAACACTTATCCATGGAGTTGAAACTTGCTCGCTAAATCTTCCTTTACAAGTTAGTCAATCCTTTATCTTTCATATAATAAACATGAAAACGGTGATCATGATACATAAACATGGGCGTTTAGAAATTTACCAAATCGAGATATACCCCGCAACTCATACCTTTCACTAGAAGACCTCAACTCCAGCCATGCTTACTTCTTTACTTCCGACGGAGGTTTTCCACAAGTTTTCAAAAATAAAATTCCCGCAACAAGTATTAGACAGAGACCTTTCTCCAAGTCCTCACATGTAACTCATTTGAAGTGGCTATCCTAAACAATTCATAAACTCTTACCTTCCACAATTCTTTCATTTATTATTTAAGGAGGAGCAATATGTATGGCTGGTGAGGTCAACACAAATATTGTCAAGCTAGGAAATTCCTCTAATGGCCGTTAACCTTTCGAGCCAATGATCATGAGATAAAACATGATGTCGGGTGTCAAGGATAAGAAGATATAGAATGGTACATGTCCAAAGGCAAAAGAAAATAAGACTCCAAGGCACCGATGATGTCCTCGTCGTCGGATTGCACATGGTTGGAAAAATAGAAGATTCATCCTTAACAACATGGCACCCTTCCTTGCAGCTCACTTGATCTTTACTTGATCATTCCTTCCTTATATCTTTCTTATTTTTCACAAATTTTTCCTTTCCTTTTTTCTTCCTCTCTCTTTATTTTCTTCTTTTCTTTTCTTTTTCTTTTCCACACACACACACACACACACACACACACACCCACACACACCTTCTCCTTCTCTCTTTTTTGACATCTTTACCTCTTTTCTCAAGTTCTTTACTCGTCTCCTTTGCATACGCACAATCTGAATTTCAATTAAGAACCTTAAGTCCACTATGCCAAGACCTCCTTGATCTTTTGAACGGCACAAGATATCCGATTTAGCTAGGTGATATTTTTGTTTATCACTATTGACTTGCTAAAAAATCTGGGTCGGTACACATCAACTAACCCCGTGAGACAAGTGTTTAGCCTCCGATAGTTTGCATTTAAATCTTTCCTCGATAGCATGACAATCCACATTACGAGTTTTTTGCAGTGCATCGGATGCCTAGGTACCTAAAAGTGTATGATCCTAGTTCACAGCCAAACAATTAAGCTTATTCTTGCTCATAATGTTTAGCTTCTCTATATATAACAAAAGACTTCACTTTTATGATAGTTAATCTTCAAGCTTGACAATTGTTTAATAAGCAAAAGCTTTAAATTTTTAGGTTGCTCTAGATCATGATCTATAAAAATGGTTATGTCAACTCCATACTGCAAAATAGATAATCTTTCTTCAACTAAGTGAGGAATGACTCCTTTAATCTGGCCAACATCCTTAGCCCTCTTAAGCAAGATAGAGAGCATATTTGTCACAATGTTGAATATGATAGGTGACATGGGGTCACCTTGCCTAAGTCCCTTTTTTGTTTCGAACTAGTGCCCAATGGCATCATTAATTTTGATCCCCACACTACCTCACGAGAAAAAAATTTCAATCCACAAACACCATCGTGGGCAAAATCCCTTCATTCTAAGAGTCTGCTGTAAAAATGGTCATTTTACTTTATCATAGGCCTTCTCAAAATCAATTTTGATAATAACACCATTGAGTTTTCAGTGTGTAATTCATGGATAGTTTCATGCAGAATTACAACTCCATAATATTGCGACCGGTCTGGGCAGGAGCTTCGTCGAGTTGAACGTTTCGACTGCTGCACGATCTAGTGCTTTCGTGTGTTGACCAGCAACAATGACAACACATAGAGGTCGTGAACTCACACCTCTGTAGCTCTTTTTTTAAAAAAGATCAGAGATCAAAATTTACTATGCATCCATTATCATCGTGCGTGCAAGAGGGCAAGAAATTAGGATAAGAGGTGTGGTCGTGCACTCTAATCATCCATGTTTAATCTGAGTCTTCTCTAGCTTATTTTTTAAAGATCAGAGATCAAATTCAGGATGCATCAGTTATTATTGTGTGCAAGAGGGCAAGAAATTAAACACCGCTTTTCATTGTGAACTTTCATGATTATATGGCCCAGGTATAAAAACTAAAATGGTTCAAAATAATAATGTTGGATTATTTGGGACTGACTATTAATGTTAAATTTTGATCTTATCAGTTATCACTGCCGGTGTCGCGGTTCCTAAATGGACAAATATATACACGCACGGGTGTAGTAATGATGTTGAGACAGAACAAAAAAGAAAGAGAATATGTCAGCACCAGAATTAGTACATGCATCGGTCTAGTTTTACTACATCTTATACTGTTCTTTAATTATTGAACGAGACAATATTAGTGGAAGGCATTGTTCAAGAAAATAGATCAGAGTCGATTTCAACCCTCTACATCAACATGATGTACATATATGGTCAAGAGCTGCATTTCATACTAATTTAATCAGTACTATGGAATCGACCTTCTATCGCAACCCATTTTTTGCACCTGGTACTAAAAGGTGCATTATATTAGTACCACGTGGGAAGGTAGGACACACTCCGGACCAACTCCCTTGACCCCCTTAGTACCAGGTGGAGGCTAAGCCCTGTACTAAAAAGCAACAATTAGCACCGGCCGGGCACACCAACTCGATACTAAAAGGTTAGATACCCCGAGAACGTATCAGGTGCTCCCGCCTTCTCACATACTCCCTTGCTTCGATGATTCAAATCCATAAATAAAAATAAAGTGTATGAAAAAATCAACCAAACATGTGAATGGGTACAAGCTGCAATGAACTATGTTCATGCAAAGTTTCATATTCAACACAAAAATTGTGCTTGGAGAATAAAAAAGACAAATCCATATATGAATATATGCGGGTTTTGCGGATCATGATGAATAGTGCATCCGACTTGATAACATGCTGAATTTGTCTTTTTTATTTCTCTTCACATAAATTTTTGTTCAACTTGAAACTTTGTATGAACAAGAACTCATATTTTTCATTGTATTTTTTATGAACTGTTTTGTGAGTTATGAACCATGGGAGCAAGGGAATATGTGAGAGGGTGGGAGCACAAGATACATTCTCTAGATACCCTTTAGTACCAGGTCGAGAGAAGCCCGGTACTAGGGCACATTAGTACCAGGTGGTAGAAAACACCAATACTTGAAGTACCGATACGGCGAACCGCAGAGGGGGGGGGGGAGTGAATGGGAGCCGATAAAAATTCTTCTCGAAGGAGATGGAAACTCCTACAAGATGAACACGGCTTCCAACACACGTCTCCGACTCACTACCCAAGTTGGCCAAGCCCACGTAGCCACCGGAGTGCCACCGGACCTAGGAACCAACACACACACCCTTCCGACCGAGAGAACGCAGCGGAACACCAAACTTCGAGTCTTCGGACCCACACCGGTGAGACCGGTGAGCACCACCGGCTAGGACCGGTCCCCGCCGGTGAAACCGAGCAACTTTCACTACGTGGCTCTACACCGGCCGACCGGGGAGACACACCGGTCGTACCGATCGCAGCCTAAAAGCCCCCAATGTACCAAACAGCCAACCGACCACCAAGCTAACCCAAACTCGAAACAAGCAGAACACGGGACAACAACGAACACACCAAGACATTCACCCGAGCAAAAACCCACCAGGGCTCGCACCGGTCAGACCGGTCAAGAGCACCGGTCAGACCGGTGTAGCCTGGGCAGCTCGGGATGAACAACACCCACGGGTCAACTCCCCCAAATCCAAATCTTGATCTCCCGAATCGCTCCACGGACTTGAAAAAGACTTTGGGGATATTCGGAACACCTCATGAGGAGTCCATAGCCAAGTTTAATCCCACCAAAACTCGTACAAAAAGGAGGAATCAATGAAATCTCGCCAAGAGCACTTCCAACCCAAGAACTCAAGAAACCCCAAAATCGAGCACCTTTACTCACGGATTTGGGAGGGGAATCACAGCCCAAAGAACCACGAAAGGTTCCCACAAATTTCCCCCATCAAATCCCCAAGAGAAAGGTCCCGAAAACAACCCAAAGAAATCATCGAGAGAGGGCTCCGAAAATCACCACCAAGAACAACCAGGGAAAACACATCCAAACCTTGAGGAACCACGCCGAATCATCTATACATGAAACAAAGGTTCGTACAAGGTCTAGCAAGCCGCCCGATCATCCATCCCTCTCAACAAGATCTCTTCGTGAAGCTCGCTTGCTAGTCCTAAAGAAAACCTAAGGAAAATAGGTGGAAAATAGGAAAAACAAATGAGCTAGGGTTCCAAGAGTTGGCTGCCATCCTCTCACCTCTTGGGTTATATGGAGGCAACCGAATGTCTAAAATGCCCTTTCCTAATAACTAGGGATACAAGCCCCTCAAGGGCGGATTTGGAAGTCTTCATGTTTTCACCATCGGACGGATGCCCGGCGACCGCACCTCGCGTAGCCTCGACGCAAGCCATGCGATCCCGATGCGTGTCCTCCGCTTCGAAGATTCCGAACCGCGTCGTCGCACACCGGTCGACCGGTGCTCCTCACCGGTCGGACCGGCACCCACCCGGTCGGGACCGGTCTAGCGCCGCTACGGCCTCCGTCTTCGGTTCTTCGATCTTGGCTTTGTGGATCAACCAAGGAACCCGAGTGGTTTTCTGGTGAACCACTGGAAACCCTGCGAACTCGGTGTAGCCTCCGCTAATCTCCACTCATGACTCGGCTCACACGTAGTCCCGGCTCGACCTTGGTTTTGAGGCATAACCAAGAAACCGTCCATGACTTCATCTTGCCGTTCTTGCCACCATGCGGCCTGCACTTGACTCCGCTGGCCACCGGGTCCCTCAAACGAAGCCTACTAGTCTTCTCCAAACCTGGAGGCCTCACCGGCAACGACCTTTTGCACTTGTTCTTCACCCGTACCAACATGAGTCAAGCCGCAACCCGCACCCGCAATACTTAGCCAAGAATCGCTCCACACAACGTTGTCAATCACTCATCACACAAGGAAGCGACCATCCACCGTTCCTCGAACCACACATGGTCCTCAATCTCCCCCTTGATGAGTGCATTGACAACACCCACACGATAGTAACAAGAGAGAAAAAAAAAGAAAAGAACCGAACAAAAAGAAACTCCAACAAGCGATCAAAAGCCAAACAAAGGCAAAGAGCAAGATCACTTGAAGAAGACAAGTCTCGGACCCCTTAGGCAAGGGCAACGGCTCGACACATCCGAGACAAAGCAAAGCTCAAGCAAAGAGTGCAAACCACCGAAACAAAGCTCGAAAAACCACAAAGAGCTCCCCCCCCGCACACATGCAAGCTCCACCCGAACCAATGCACCTCCCCCCGGACAAATGCATGAAAACCAACAAAAAAAACAGGGCAGCAAGCAATTTCAGCTCACACCGGTCAAACCGGTCATCACCACGGCCGACCGGTGCCTAACATGTGTACAGACCAAGCACCCACACCGGTCGGACCGTGCTCACCACCGGTCGGACCGCTGAACAACAGAGCCCGTAAATGGCTCGAAACCACTCGAAAACCTTCTAAACACGTCCAAAGAAGCCATTTCAAGCTCAAACTTCTCCCCCTTGTTGGAAATGCATGAATCAAGCCAAAAATGCAAAACTTTCAACCTAGAGCTTCTCAAATAGACAAAATTCAACAAAGAATGCTGCACATGTTCAAATGAGCAAGTTAGATACTCTACAACTTCTTATCGACCTCAACTACATGATCACCAAGTTTCACAACCATTGGACGAAGCTAAGATGGATTTGGGCAATTTTGCGAAAAACTTGTCTCTCATGAGCAAAGTCCTAAACATGATCAAAGCATATCAAAAATGGCAAAGCCACACAAACTTCATGCTAGGACCGCCATTCTAATCATAAGACCATCATAAACACCCACAAGCACCTCATGTCATGTCAAAGCCACCGAGCCATGTGCCTACTTCTATGTATGAGACTTCTCATTGGTAGGCATCATGCAACGGTTTACACCCAAAGCAAATTAAATTTAGCACATATGACATGAGAGCAAATTTTCCAAGCATTTTTCATTTCATTTTCAGATTGATAAATGGTACATGAAATGTCTTTGCGTCAAAAAGGAACTTATGCTCCTCCACAAGATAAATCAAGAGGGCTAAACATTCATGATGGCAAATGAGCCTTTGGCCCCATATGATCAATAAACTAGCTATCCAACCACAAAGTGAGCATATCAAAGCCACTAAAACATGTTAAGATCACATAAAGGCGTTTACACATGAGAGCGCATACATGTGACATTTTTCAAAAACATATCCGTCAACCATGGATTATTCATCAAGATCATCAAGAGCTAAGCCAAACTAACCATAGCATACCAAACAAGCTCACAAAGACATATATCTCATTCCATGGTGAACAATGTATATGAGAGAAGCTTTTCCTAACCAATGCAAATGATACAAAACGCATGCAATCTAAGATACAAGGATGTCTATACATCATGTTACATATGCCATGCCAAATGCAAGAAATGCACAAAGGAAAGCTATACATATGCTACAAAGGAGCTCCCACCAAGTTCCCCCCGCAAACGAGTGAAAGTTGCTTGATCTAGGGGTTTGGTGAAAATATTAGCTAGTTGGTCATGTGTGGGTACATGGATCAAAACTATCTTTCCTTTCTCTATGTTGTCTCTCGAGAAAATGATACCTCACTTCTATGTGCTTGGTTTTAGAATGGAGCATTGGGTTCTTTGCAACCGTCGGTGCGGAATATGGTCCCGACACTAACCGGTAGATAGCGCCGAGGTCTATCCCTCAATGGTCGATGCTAAGTAACAAGTGACACAGAGGTTTTATCCCGGTTCCCGCCGAGGGGGCCGTACGTCCGACAGAGGCGTGCTCGGGGCACTATATTACTTAGCACCGGGGTGCTTGTAGTGGGGCAAATACAAGCAAGGCGGGAGAGGAAGTGTAGCTTCCAAGTCCCCGGAGGAGTGGTCGAAGATATTGTGGGAGAATGAGAATGAGTACGTGGTGTGTGAAGTGTTCTTGTGTCTCTCGTTCGTCCGTCTCTCCCCCGCGGCCGGGGTTCGCACCCCCTTTTATAGATCAAGGGGGTGGCGGGTTACATGCACGCCGCGCTACCTAGCTATGTGGAGAGGTGCGACGTGCTACGGTGTAGAGTGGGCGGTCGTCCGGCGATCCCCGCCGCGATCCGGTCATCATGGCTCGACTTGTACCCGAACAAAGGCGGTTCGAGGGTAGGAGAGCAACGGATGGTGGTGATGTCCTCTGGTAGGCTCGGGGGCGGTGCTGACGCAAGCTTGTACGGGGTACGGGGGCGGTGCGAACGGCGTTCCTTCCCAACGCGCCTCACGGGGCTGGAGTCGTTGCTACAGGGTCCGGCGTGCGCCTGCACGCGCGGGTACGGCGGCCACGCCGTTACGCTGGGCCGGGATGGCAATCCACCGGCCTAGTGCCTCCACCTAACCCCCGTAGGGTCACGGGAAAGTGAAATCGAGGGTGTGCCCGGCCCCCTTCGAGGGTCGGGCGCGTTAGCCGTACCGCGAGAGGCGCGCGGTGTCACGGACCGACACCGGCCGTACCGCACGGTCCCTCCCCACGGGGGTGGGGATGGGCTCCTCTCTCGGGGAGTTGGTGCGGCGGCACCGGGCGCGAGCCCCGGCGCATGATGGCGCCGCCCCCTTGTGTCGGGCGTTAAATGCCCGCGTACGGGGCCGGTGCACGCGTGAGGGGCACCCTCGAGCGTAGCGGACCCCGCCGAGGGCGGGGCGTACCCTCGAGCGAGGCGGAGCCCGCTCGAGGGAAGTGCGTACCCACGAGCGGGGCGCGTGTCCGCCCGAAGGGAGGCCGCCCCTCGAGCGGGCGCGATGCGTTCGAGGGGATCCTTCCGTGGGCCGCCTCGATGGGCCGTCGGAGTCCCCCGTTGACCGTGTCCCGCATGGTTAGGTGCCCGCATGGTTAGGCTTAACGTATTTGGGTTTCGTTGCGGGTTTTAAGTGAGGTTTTCCCCATTGTTTAAGGGGACCCCTAGGGCTGTCCCCCCGACGCAGCCCCCCGAGCATCCGTGGGTTTGCCATTGAGGCTCCCGCGGATGCCGGAACCTACCGATAGGACGTTCTTCCCTCCTTGTTTGCGAATGCTTTTCGTGGGGCCGCGTCGCCGGACCCGCGCGAGTCTAGCCCCGAAGCCCCGCAGAGTGTGGGTTCTCCCGCAGGGGGTTAACCGCGAGAATTTTGGTCGAGAGGCTTGGCACATATGCCAACCGGCATCGGCGGTATTTCGGCCGGCTTCGGGGGTGCACGCACCGCCGGCACCGTCTCCCGTGGGTGCAATTTCAAGGAGATGTAGCCGTGCGCCAAGCCCCCGAGCCTTGGCCCGTTCGAGGCGATCGGGTAGAGCTTGGCGACTTGTTTTTTAACGCGCCCTCGCCGTCCCTCCGCGGGACGGAGGGTGAGGTTTCCGCAACCCCCATCGAGCGGGTCGCGGATTGCGGATTCCTCGTCGAGCCGCCGGCGGGTGGTTCAAGTGGACGTCCAAGCCCCGTTCGATAAGGGTAGGCCGCGCGGTCCGGAGACACGTCCATGGAAGCACTTGCGTGGGTTTGCTAGGTGGGGCTCGGTCCCGTTCGATAGGGACCGAGGGCGCGGAAGCTCTCCCTCGGTGGGATCCCCCCCCCGCTAGCTACCCTCGCCGGCTCTTGAACACGACATGTGGGGCACCCCCGAGCCGACGGGCTCGAGGAACGGCTCGAACGCGCGTGCCCTCGTCGTCCCCTAACTCGCGATCCGTGGCGCCCGTTCGAACCCGTCGAGGGTCGGGCTCCGAACCTCCGATCGGAGGGGCCGTGCGGGGTGGTGCCCGGGCAGCCCCGTCTTTTCACGCTTGCGGCCATCGAGGGGTCTGGGCGAGCCAGCCCTCGAGGTGCTGGTTGGTAGCACAGCGTATGTGCCCTTCCTTGAAGAATCGATATTGTCTCGAGCCAGGGCTCGCGCCGCTCGAGGGTTTTACGTGGCATGGGTACCCGTGGTGCCTGCTCTACATCGAGCGAGTCCCGGCGACCTTCTCACGTCGGTGTCCCTTCAAGGGCGACATTGTTTTGAGCCGAGGGCTTGCTCCGCTCGAGGGTCTTACGTGGCATGGGTACCCGCGGTGCCTGCTCTACATCGAGCAGGTCCCGGGCGACCTTCTCACGTCGATATCCCATCGAGGGTTGCCCTGGTCTTGAGCCAGGAGTTCGCCCCGCTCGAGGGTTCTCCTTGCTTGGCAAGGGACCCAGTTATTTTAAATGCTTTGCGATCGTGGCCGCGGTTTTGCAGCGCAGGCGCGCCTTTTTAGGCGCTGTGGCCGCGCGCGCGCGCGTAGTGGGCGGCATGGCAGGCGGATGTGACCGCTTCGCCTCGGTCGCTGCGGGTCTTTGCCGTAATGATGGCCCGCCTGCAATGACGTGGCCGCTGCAGGTCGTGGTGGGGCCCGCTCGTCGACGCGAAGGAGAGATTCCCCGCGTTAATGCTAGCGGGGCGTCCGCCGGAGAGCTCGCCCCGTCGGCTTATAAATCTGAGGGGTGGAAGAGACGGCGGTTTTTTACCTTGATGCCTCGCCATTTTCAGTCCCCCGCCCCTTCGTCTTCGCCTAGCTCTTGCCACCGCGCGGTGTCGCCATTAGAGCCTTTCTTCCGTTCCTCGTTCTTCGTCCTCGCATTCCTTCGTCCTTCCTCATGGCGCCGCCTCGGCCCCCCTTAGGATCCCGGAGCCATATGCCCGGGAGAGGTCGACGGTGGACGCGGGCCGGCCCTTGGCGAGCCGGTCGCCGCCGCCACCGGCGGCCAACGAAGACGGACGTCCGGTGGAGTGGATCGTGCCGCCGGCCACGGACCGCGAGCCCAACCCGCCGGGAGGGCTACGTGGTGAGCTTCATCCGTTACCACGAGCGGGGCTTCACCGCGCCGGCGAGCACCTTCATGCGGGCGATGTGCCACCACTACGGAGTGGAGCTGCACAACTTCGCCCCCAACGCGATCTCGCAGGCGGCCACATTCGTGGGCGTCTGCGAAGGGTACCTGGGGATCCCGGTCAATTGGGGAGCTCGGGTACATCTTTTCCGCGCGAGCTCATCGGGCAGCCCACGACGGAGCCAAGGACCCGCCGCGCGATGCACGCCGGCGGGATGTCGCTTGCCCCGCGGGGGCAATTCAAGGACGTCTACATCCCCTGCACCATGACGACGAACAACGCCGGCTGGGAGCGGGGATGGTTCTACTTGTGTAACGCCGAGCCCGGCCTCCCCCCCCCCCCACCGGCCGGGTGTTCAAGGAGAGGCCTGACTCCTGGGGCTACGGGGTGTCCACGGCCCAGCATCAGAGTCGACAGGAGTCGGTCCTGGCTGCGCTGCAGCGACTAGCGGCGGACGGGCTGAACGCGATGGGCGTCCTCGCCTTCCTCCATCACCGGCGGATCGTGCCTTTGATGGAGAGGCCGCTCTGCATCTTCGAGATGACAGAGGCGGCCAACCCCGTCGACTCGGTGAGGTCGCGGATGCTCCCGACGCCCCTCGAGCGGCCGTACGCGCTCACCCGGCGCGGAGCGCCGTCGACACCCGGGTGCCGCCGCCCGCGGGTCCGACCCCGTGGGACCTCGAGATGCTCCCCCACCGGCCCATTGGTGAGTGCGGTTCTTGATTTCGTTTTAGTTCTTAGCGTTGCCTTTGCCTCCCGACGCGCTCTTGTTGCTTCCGTGTACGGCGGTGACTTTCACCATCGCCAAGTCCGTTCCGCCCACCCCCCGACTCCCGCTCGCGTGGCCGGGCGGCGCGGCGGGAGCGACGGGGAGCGGGCGGCGCGCAAGAGGGAGCACGCGAGGCGACGTCAAGCTCGCCGCGACCGGCGGGCCGCGGAGTACCGGCGGCGCGAGGAGCCGGGGGCTCTCCTCCCCGGGGACGAGAGGAGTTCTCGTCCTCGGAGGAGGACGAAGAGGAAGAGGCCGAGGGGGAGGGCCCCTCGGACGGTGGCACCGCGCCTCCCTCGCCGGAGCCGGCGCCGGCGGTGAAGGCGGTATCGCCCGGGGCGGGCGCAACGGCGCCCCGCCGCCGGCCATCGACATCAAGGGGGGCGCGCGCCGCGGGGGCGCCGGGCGCGCTCGTCGGGGGCGCGCACGGCGAGCGCGGCGGCGCGCGCATCGAGCGTGCTGCGCGCGGGGGAAGCGTGTTCACGCGCGCGGCGGCGTCGTCGGGAGGCGCGTCATCGGGGCGCGACCGCGCGCGCGGCGGGCGCGCCCTCGCTCGTGGCGGCGCCGTCGGGAGACGCGGCGGCGGGCGCGCCGGGCCGCGCCGGCCTCATCCGCCGAGGCTTCGAGGAAGAGGAAACGGGCCTTTTCCTCTTCAAGGTAAGGAGCCCGTCTTTTTTTCGTTTGGTTTGATTTGCCGATGATCGGGTGCCCTAACCTTCGTTCGTGCTCGTGCGGT
Organism: Cenchrus americanus; assembly: GCA_947561735.1. NCBI lineage: Eukaryota > Viridiplantae > Streptophyta > Magnoliopsida > Poales > Poaceae > Cenchrus > Cenchrus americanus. The sequence continues at coordinate 123,167,612 of OX387244.1, read as the reverse complement.
GGTGCCAACCGTGCCTCCTCTCGCACCCGCCAAGGTGCCGAGGACGGACGCGTCCATCCCCACCCGGCGGCGCTCGTCGAGGGCGCCGCGGCGGGGACAAGCACGGCGGCGGCGGGCGAGAGCTCGCGAGGGTGCGGCCGGGACCCCCGAGGTCTCGGCCACCGCGATCAGCCCGCCGCGGCGCGGGCGGCGGTCGCCGAGGAGCGGCCGGCCGCCGGCCGTCGCGGAGGTGCGAGCCGCGGTAGCGGCGGTGATGGAGGCGCGCCCGCGGGGGCGCGTCGTGGAGGAGGCGGAGCGGGAGCAACCCGCGGCGCCCGTGGCCGCGCAGGCGCGGCCGGAGGTGGTGGCCACGGTGCTACGACGGCGCCCGCGGCCACGGAGACGCGGTGGAGGTGCGGCGGAGGCGGCGCAAGCGGCCGCGCCCGCCGGCGATCCGCGGGCGAGGGTGGTGGAAGTCTCGGACGACTCTCCGCCTCCCCGGATGGAATCGGTGGGCCGGGGCCCTCGAACTCCCCCGAGCCCCAGAGGGGGGCCCTCGTGAGGCGGCACGAGGGTCACCCGGTGGTGGGGGGTCGAGGACACCCGCGCCGAGGCCTCGTCCTCCCACGCCGGCCGTCCCGCCCGTGGAGGAGGGGGGCCATCGATGATCCCCCGGCGTTTGCCGACGCCCGTGGGGGAGCAGGAGCTCGGGGCGAGCTCCGAGCCACGGCGCTACGCTCAACCGCGCGCCGACCGAGGCGCCGCAGTCCACGGCGGCCCCGCATGGCGCGTCTTTCAGGTAGGGTGTCGTCGCCTGCTTTCCTCTTCTTCTCGTCTTTGTGTCTTTGCTTTTGTGTCATAGTGCTTACGGATCTCGGTGTGTGGATGCCAGGAGCTCGAGCGCCGCGCCCATGACAAGTACGATGCGTTCGACCGGTGAACGCCGAGGTCCGCCGGCCCCGGGAGCGGTGCGGGCCGCTTTCGACGCGCTTGCCGACGCCCTTGGGACGCCGGACAGTTGGCTGGCGTACCGGGCCTTGGCCTGGCCTGACGAGCTCCCCGAGAGCTCGAGGCAGGACTCGGCACGTCGCTCGAGCCTCGAGCGGGTCCGCGCGGCCCTCATCGATCGTGATGAGGCGCTGTGGAATGCGCGCTCGGACTTGGAGAAGACGCGGACGCTGGCCGCCAACTGGGAGGCGGAGGTGGCCACCGCTCGCGCCGAAACCCGGGAGCTCCGCGCGTCGCTTGAGGGGGCGCGGCGCAACGGCCGCCGCCGAGGAGGGCGGGCGCGCGGCCGGGAGCAGACGCGGGCCAAGGAGGCCGACGACCCGAAGGCCGCCCTCGACGCTAAGGCCGCGGCCCTTGTCGTCGCCGAGGAGCGGCTCCCCGCATAAGAGCACCGCCCGCCAAGGGGCCGAGGAGCGGCTTCGGCGAGGGGCGGCCGCCCTCGTCGACGCCCGTGCGCCGGCCGGAGCAGGAGCGCGCCGCCCACGAGGTGACGCGAAGTCGGCCGGAGGAGCGGAACGCCGCGTTCTCCAAGGTCGAGGATGAGGCGCTCATGCTCGGCATCGCGCAACGCCAACCGGAGCCGGCCCTCCGCGAGCAAGGCGAAACCGTCCCCGCACCTCGAGCTATCGGTCGAGGTCGTGCGCCGGACTTCGAGGTGGAGAGGAAGCAAGTCGAAGGTGAGCCACTGTTTGACTCTTGCTCGTTGGTCTTTCGTTTGGGAACTCGCATTCCCTTTTTCTGATTTCTTTCTTGCCTTGGCGTTTCCAGGCTTGCGCACCGCTCTGGGGCATGCGGCTGAGCGGGCCGAGGCGCTGCAGGCTTCCTACAATTCCTCCGAACAGGAGTTGCGGGAGCTGCGCGACGCGGCCCTCGAGACCTGCCGCTCCGTCGAGGAGGGCGTGGCCCGTGCCGGCGGCTCCCCGGCCGCCCGTCCGCGTGCTCTTGGTGGCCATGTCACCGGGCGGATGCGCCGGGCGCTGCAGCTGGGCGTCCAGAAGGCCCTCGGAGTGGTGCGATCCCACTACGAGGTTAACTTCGAGGCGCTGGCGGAGGGGTACATCGTTCCCGAGGGCGTCGAGGACGAGGTGGCCACGGAGCGTGTGGATGCGCTCGCGCCGACGGCGCCGGGTTGCTCGCCGAGGCCTTCGAGGAGTTCCTCTTCCCGGACGCCGCTGATGCTGCTGCTCCTCCCGCCTGAAAGCAGTTGGGCGCTAGGCCCGTTTTTTGATGTGTATCAGTATCCTGGCCTCGTGGCCTTTGTAAATAAACAAGCTGTTTCATGAACATAAACATTTGCTGTAAATGAAGTTCTTTGTTTATCACGCTTTTTGTTTCTCCTTCTTCCTGAGTAGATTCTAGTTAGGGGAGTTCGATTTTCGCAGGGGGCCTGCTGGGTTGGAGGCGAGAGAGAAGGGCCATGTCCACGCGGCGTAGGCTATCTCTGGCTCGCGCGCTCCTTCCGCCGTGCCGCCTGCGCCCTTTCGAATCGTGGCTCGAGGTTGAAGTAGGAAACGGACTTAGCGCGTGTTGTTTTGTTTTTTTTGCGCGAAAAAAATGGGACCATTTTGGGGGGGGGGTGCCCCCGCGGTAGCCCCCGATGGTAACTAGGGTTTCGGGGGAAAGCCGAGTTATCCTTTTCATTAGACTTGAAGTATTTACATAGTCATTGCCAACCGGGGCGTTGGCGATGTGATTTTTACAACAAAGATATTTGGAAAATCCTAGCTAAGGGTAGAAGCGACGTAGCCGTTGGATGTTCCAAGCGTTGGTGAGCTCTTCACCGTCCTCGTTGGCCGGCTTGTATGTGCCGGTTTGAGTACTTTCACCACGACGTAGGGTCCTTCCCATGGGGGCGATAGCTTGTGGCGCCCTCGGTTATCTTGGCGCGGCCTTAGGACCGGATCCCCCTCGCTGAAATCCCGTCGACGTATTTTGCGTGCTTGGTAGCGTCTTAGGGACTGTTGATACCTCGCGGAGTGCATTAAGGCTACGAGGCGTGCCTCGTCCAGCTGGTCCAGCGAGTCCTCGCGGGCTCGCTGGTTAGCACCCTCGTCGTAGCCTCGAACCTTGGGCGACCCGTATTCTAAATCCGTGGGGAGGACGGCCTCCGCGCCGTGGACTAGAAAAAATGGGGTGAACCCGGTGGCTCTGCTTGGGGTGGTCCTTAGGCTCCACACGACCGCTGGTAGTTCTTGGAGCCATTTTCGCCCGCATTTGTTGACCCGGTCGAAAATTCCCGGGTTTTAGGCCTTGTAGGATCATGCCGTTGGCACGTTCCACTTGGCCGTTGGTCCGTGGGTGCGCCACGGTGCCCAATCCACACGGATGTGGAACTTGTCACGAGAACTCCAAGAACTTCCGCCCGTGAACCGGGACCCGTTGTCTCGTGATGATGGAGTTTGGCACTCCAAAGCGGTAGACGATATCGGTGAAGAATGTCACCGCTCGCTCGGCCCCTCCACCCACTTGGAGAACTTGTCGATCGCGACTAGCAAGTGGGTGAAGCCCCCGGCGCCTTCCGCGGGGGCCCGACGATGTCCCGGCCCCCACACGGCGAACGGCCATATAACGGGGGATGGTCCGTAGGGCGTGGGCGGGCAAGTTGGACTTGCGGGCGTAGAACCGGCACCCTTCGCGGTGCGTACGATTTTCCGGCGTCCGCGACCGCGGTAGGCCGCAAAAGCCTTGGCGGAACACGTTGCCGACGAGGGTGCGGGGGTGCGGCGTGGTGGCCACGGATCCCCGCATGGATGTCCCGTAGGAGCTCGCGCCCCTTGGGAATGGGCACACACCGCCGTAGGATGCGGGAGGCGGCGCGCTTGTGCGGCTCGCCGTCGACGAGGGCAAAGGATTTAGCCATCCTAGCGATGCGCCTAGCCGCGGCCCGGTCCGCGGGGAGCTCCCCTCGAGCGATCCAAGCGATGTATTTTTCCCGCCAATCCGCTTGGACAGGAACCGGCTCGATGTCCATCGCATCGGCTTCGTGAGAGCCGTACCCCTCGAGAAGGGAGAGCACGTACGCCTCGTTCGAGGGGTCCTCGTCCATGGGCTCTGCGCCCGCTGGGTTCGAGGGAGCCCCCGAGGGTTCGTTGTGGTTCGAGGGGTAGGGCTCGAAGACGACCGAGGGTTGAGCGATGTCGCGCGCGAAAACGTTCGGGGGAACGGTGATCCGCCCGACACGATCTTGGCGAGCTCGTCCGCCTCTTCGTTGTACCTTCGGGGCACATGGTTGAGCTCGATGCCGTAGAACTTGTCCTCGAGGGCCCGCACGGCCTTGCAGTAGGCCTCCATCTTGTCATCATGGCAGCTCGCGTTCTTCATGACTTGATCGATCACGAGCTGCGAGTCCCCTCGTATGTCGAGGCGCTTGACGCCCAATTCAATGGCGATTTTGAGGCCGCGAGAGGAGGGCCTCGTACTCGGCCATATTGTTGGACGTGGGGAAGTGGAGGCGTACTGCGTAGCGCATGTGCTCCCCGAGGGGTGACACGAAGAGCAGGCCCGCGCCCGCTCCCGTTTTCATCACTGAGCCTTCGAAGAACGCAGTCCGGCACTCGCCCGGATTTGTGGGGGTGGCGGTGCGTGTCCGTCCACTCGGCCGACGAAATCCGCCGAATTTGCGACTTGATAGCCTTGCGTGGGGTGTAGGCGAGCGTTTCGCCCATCGGCTCCACGGACCACTTGGCGATCCTTCCCGCGGCGTCGGGGTTGCGGGTGATTTCTCCTAGCGGAAAGGAAGAAACCACCGTGACGGGGGTGGGCCTCGAAGTAGTGGCGGAGCTTGCGCCGCGCAAGGACTACCGCGTATAGCAACTTCGGACTCGTGGGTAGCGCGTCTTCGTGTCCGAGAGGACCTCGCCGATGTAGTAGGCGGCCGCCGCACGGCAAGGCATGCCCCTCCTCCGTGCGCTCCACAACGATCACGGCGCTTACCACCCGGGTGATCGCGGCCACGTAGATCCGCAGGGGCTCGCCGTCCCGGGGCGGCGTGAGGATCGGGGCGTGTGTCGAGATGCCATTAGCTTGTCGAGCGCATCCCGGGCCTCGGTGGTCCGGGAGAAGCGCTCGTGCTTCTTGAGTAGGCGGTAGAGGGGCGAGGCCCTTCTCACCGAGCCGTGAAATGAAGCGACTCAAGGCGGCAAGGCACCCCAACATCTTCTCGCACCCCTTTAAGGTCCCGGATCGGACCCATTCGTTCGAGGGTCGCGACCTTTTCGGGGGTTGGCCTCGATTCCCCACCTGGGAGACAATGTACCCCGGAGCATGCCTCGCGGCACTCCAAAGACACATTTTTCGGGGTTTAACTTGACCCCATTGGCCCGTAGGCAGCTGAACGCGACGCCGAGGTCGCCAACCAGGTCGTCCGCCTTCCTAGTCTTCACGACGATGTCGTCCACGTATGCTTCGACCGTTCGTCCGATGTGATCCCCAAAAACGTGCTGCATGCAGCGCTGGTATGTTGCACCCGCGTTTCTGAGGCCAAACGGCATCGTGACGTAGCAGAACGTCCCGAACGGTGTGATGAATGAAGTCGCGAGCTGGTCGGACTCCTTCATTTTTATTTGGTGGTACCCGGAATAGGCATCAAGGAAACAGAGCAATTCGCACCCAGCCGTTGAGTCAACGATTTGATCTATGCGTGGCAGAGGAAAAGGGACTTTGGGACATGCTTTATTAAGACTAGTGTAGTCTACACACATCCGCCACTTCCCATTTTTCTTCTTTACAAGCACGGGATTAGCTAGCCACGTAGGGTGGAATACTTCCTTGATGAATCCGGCCTCGAGGAGCTTCCGCAGCTCCGCTCCGATCGCCCGTCGCCGCTCCTCGTCGAAGCGGCGCGGCCCGCCGCCGCACGGCGCGGGCGTTTGGCGGATGTCAAGGGAGTGCTCGGCGACTTCCCTCGGGATGTCCGGCATGTCCGAGGGGCTCCACGCGAAGATGTCGGTGTTGGCGCGGAGGAAGTCGACGAGCACCGCTTCGTATTTGGGGTCGAGGGTGGAGCCGACCCTCAACGCCTTGCCCTCGGGGGCTGAAGGGTCGAGGGGGACCCCTTTGGTCTGCTCCGCTGCCTCGAAGGTGCCGACGTGCTTGGCGGCGGAGTTGAGGTCCTCGTTGACCATCTTCTCCGCCGTGTTTACCAGCGCTTCATCCAGCGCCAGTGCCTCTGCATGTTCCACGCACTCGACGTCGCAGTCGAATGCGTGCTCGATGGACGACCCGACGGTGATGATGCCGTTTGGGCCGGGCATCTTCATCTTCAGGTAGGTGTAGTTGGGGACCGCCATGAATTTGGCATAACAAGGTCGCCCAAGGATGGCATGGTAGGCCCCTTTGAACCCCACCACCTCGAAGGTGAGGGTCTCCTTGCGGAAGTTCTTAGGGGTACCAAACCAGACCGGCGGTCGATCGCCCGAGGGGCCGAACACCGCTTGCCGGCGCGATGCCGTGGAACGGCTTCGTGCTGGGCCGCAGCTGGTCCAACCCGATCCCCATCAGGCGCAATGTATGTGCGAAGAGGATGTTGAGGCTACTGCCTCCGTCCATAAGGACTTTTGAGAACCGAGCGTTCCCAATGATGGGATCGACCACCGGCGGGTGCGGCCCGGGTTGGGGATGCGATTCGGGTGGTCTTCCCGGCTAAAGGTGATGACGTCCTCCGACCAATTGAGGAAGGCCGGAGGCGCCCTCTCCGCGGTGAGGACTTCGTGTCGCTCCTTCTTGCGCCGCCGGGTCGACATGTCACGGTTAGTGAGGCGCATGAGATAGCCATTCCCCGTGGCCCGAAAGTTCGGGTCCCCGAAGCGGATCTCGAACCCGGCGGGAGGGGGGTCCGAGCTACCCATGCGGTAGCGTGTAGCACGGTACTCGGTGCGGATCACCATGGAGGGAGTTGGCAAAATGACCTTAGGCGCTCGTTTGCCCCACGGTGGGCGCCAACTGTCGGTACGGAATATGGTCCCGACACTAACCGGTAGATAGCGTCGAGGTCTATCCCTCAATGGTCGATGCTAAGTAACAAGTGACACAGAGGTTTTATCCCGATTCCGCCGAGGGGGCCGTACGTCCCGACGAGAGGCGTGCTCGGGGCACTATATTACTTAGCACCGGGGGTGCTTGTAGTGGGGCAAATACAAGCAAGGCGGGAGAGGAAGTGTAGCTTCCAAGTCCCCGGAGGAGTGGTCGAAGATATTGTGGGAGAATGATAATGAGTACGTGGTGTGTGAAGTGTTCTTGTGTCTCTCGTTCGTCCGTCTCTCCCCCTCGCGGCTGGGGGTTCGCACCCCCTTTTATAGATCAAGGGGGCGGCGGGTTACATGCACGCCGCGCTACCTAGCTATGTGGAGAGGTGCGACGTGCTACGGTGTAGAGTGGGCGGCCGTCCGGCGATCCCCGCTGCGATCCGGTCATCATGGCCTGACTTGTACCCGAACAGTGGCGGTTCGAGGGTAGGAGAGCAACGGATGGTGGTGATGTCCTCTGGTAGGCTCGGGGGCGGTGCTGACGCAAGCTTGTACGGGGTACAGGGGCAGGCAGAACGGCGTTCCTTCCCAACGCGCCTCACGGGGCTGGAGTCGTTGCTACAGGGTCCGGCGTGCGCCTGCACGCGCGGGTACGGCGGCCACGCCGTTACAGTGGCCGGGATGGCAATCCACCGGCCTAGCGCCTCCACCTAACCCTGTAGGGTCACGGGAAAGTGAAATCGAGGGTGCGCCCGGCCCCCTTTCGAGGGTCGGGCACGTTAGCCGTACTGCAGTAGGCGCGCGGTGTCACGGGACTGACACCGGCCGTACCGCACAGTCCCTCCCCACAGTGGTGGGGATGGGCTCCTCCCTGGGGAGTTGGTGCGGCGGCACCGGGCGCGAGCCCCGGGCGCATGATGGCGCCGCCCCCTTGTGTCAGGGCGTTAAATGCCCGCGTACGGGGCCGGTGCACGCGTGAGGGGCACCCTCGAGCGTAGCGGACCCCGGCCGAGGGCGGGGCGTACCCTCGAGCGAGGCGGAGCCCGCTCGAGGGAAGTGCGTACCCACGAGCGGGGCGGTGTCCGCCCGAAGGGAGTGCTGCCCCTCGAGCGGGGCGCGATGCCGTTCGAGGGGATCCTTCCGTGGGCCGCCTCGATGGGCCGTCGGAGTCCCTGTGGACCGTGTCCTGCATGGTTAGGTGCCTGCATGGTTAGGCTTAACGTATTTGGGTTTCGTTGCGGGTTTTAAGTGAGGTTTTCCCCCATTGTTTAAGGGGACCCCTAGGGCTGTCCCCGACAGCAACACTTATGGCACCGGTGCTATCACATTGAAGTGGGACATGGGTATACTCCTCACCAAAGTCACTCATGGTGTAGGTGATCCAAAGGAGCCGAGAGCAACAACTAGCGGCGGCAACATACTTGGCCTCGGTAGTGGATTGAGCAACACTCGACCGTTTGCGGGAAGACCAAGACACCGAGAGAAGAACCCAAAAACTGGCAAGTCCCAGAAGTGGACTTCCTATCCAACCGACACCCGGCAAAATCCGCGTCTGAAAAACCATGAAGCGCCAAAGAAGAGGACGCGGAGTACCAAAGGCCGAAGTCGGGAGTGTGACGCAAGAACACGAAAATTCGCTTCACTACTTGCCGATGCGAAGTCCTCGAGAGACGCTTGAAAACGAGCGCACAGACACACCGAGAACTGTATGTCCGGCCTCGTCGCCGTCAAGTAGAGGAGTGACCCGATCATTCTTCGGTACTCCTTCTAGTCCACGTGTTCACCTTCCTCGTCCGCATCAAGAGCCGTAGTCGTACTCATCGGTGTCGTCATAACCTTGGAGTCCTCCATCTTGAACTTCGCACGTTGTCCTTGGTGTACTTAGCCTCGGTGCACAAATGTTCTTTCCTTTGATTGCTTGATTTGTAGCCCAAGGAAGAACTACAACTCACCCATCATGCTCATCTCAAATTCCCTGCTCATATCATCTCGCAAACCTTGCAACAAGAGAGTTAGACGAGCCACCAAAGACAATATCATCCACGTACACCGCACAATCGGGATATCTCCGCCCCGCCTCGGCAAAAACAAGGTCCGATCGACCATCCCCATCTCAAAACCTCTCTCAAACAAGAACACCCTCAACCTACCATACCAAGCTCTAGGTGCCCGCTTCAGCCCATACAACGCCTTACTCAACTTGTACACCCGTGGGGGTACTTCTCACTCTCAAACCCGGGAGGCTGCCTCACATACACTTCTTCCTCCAACACACTATTCGAAAAGCACTCTTCACATCCATTTGGTGCAACTTGAACCCTTTGGCCACGAGAAAAGGCTAGAAGGATCCTAATCGCCTCCAAACGGGCTACGGGAGCAAAGGTCTCGTAGTCGATCCCCTCCTTCGATCGAACCCTTGAGCAACAAGTCTCGACTTGTTCCTCACAACCTCACCCTTCTCTCCCTCTTTGTTTTTCCACACCCACTTGGTACCAATCGGCTTACACCCTGGGGGAGAGTCAACCAACTCCCAAACCTGATTCCTCTCAAAGTTCTCCAACTCCTCATGCATCGAATTAACCCAGTTGTGATCAGATAGTGCGTGTCCAATGTCCTTGGGCTCGAAAGAAGCAACAAAAGCAGCATGAGCGAAATGAGAGTTGTTCGAACCCTCGACCGTGTAGTGTGTTCATCCATGTCGCCGATGATCATCGAAGTTGGGTGATCCATCCGTACTCGCCGGGGAGGTTCTCGCCTTGATGCTACCTCCCCCTCAACATCGCCTTCTCCTCGTTCTTGATTTGTCGTCGTAGGTGTAGTAGAGGGTCCATCCATCATCGTAGTCGAAGTAGTGGGTACATGTTCGGCGGGGGCACCACACCGCCATCTTCATCATCACCATGTTCATGCTCCTCCTCTTGAAAGATCTCCTCGCCAAGCTCGGCATCACCGCACACTCAAAGACAAGCCGACTACGTGGCTCTGTCTCGTCGAAGGTTACCTTGCAAGTCTCCACGATTTGGTTAGTCTCAAGATTGAGAACACGATATGCTCTAGAATGAGATGCGTAACCAAAGAAAATGCCATCGACGTACCTAGCCTCAAACTTATCCAACTTCCTCGCCTTTCTTCGAATGAAACACTTGCAACCAAAGACATGGAAGTGACTCACCTTGGGTGTGCGACCATGCATCAACTCATAGCATGTTTTCTTCTTGTGCACTCGAGGTATATCCTCTTCGACACATAGCACGCGGTATTCACCGCCTCGGCCCAATACCTCCTCGGAGTCCTATGCTCATCAAGCATCGTCCGAGCCATCTCGCACAAGGTCCCGTTCTTCCTTTCCACAACACCATTCCGGGGAGGCGTATACGGACTCGAAATCCGGTGCTCAAGACCCAAGTCATGGCAAAAGGTTTCAAAACGAGAGTTCCCGAATTTCGAGCCATTATCACGGCGGATATCTCGTATGGCATCTCCGTGCCTCTCGTTTCTCAACCTCAAGACTAGATCTCGAACAAAACCAAACGTCTCCCCCTTATCCTCAAGAAAGAACACCCACGCATACCGAGAATAGTCGTCCACCACAACAAGGACATACCACTTCCCACCCGCGGATCGCACACAAGCCGGGCCAACAAGGTCCATATGGAGCGGCTCGCATGGACGCCCGATCATCACATCGGTGAGAGGCGGGTGAGAAGAGGCTACCATCTTGGCATGCCTACACGGCGCACAAACCAACTCTTTCTCAAGCCTCAACCGTGGCAATCCTCGGGCCAAATTGAGTTTACTCAAGCGAGACAAAAGGTCAAAGCTCAAGTGACCCAACTTCCTAAGCCATTTCCACAACTCACTCGAAGAACCAGGCCAAGAAACAACGCTCCACACCCGAACACCGAGAAAAATCAGCATGAAACACCCGACCCTCGGAACGACCATACGGACAAGGTCCCCTCGAGAGTCCACAATCCGAGAACCACCCGGCCGAAACAACACCTCAAAACCCTCATCCAACAAGCCGGGACACGAAAGCAAATTGTACCCCGGCGATTGAACAAGAGCAACACGCCTCGCAGTGATCTCGTCACTCACTTTGATCTCACCTTCCGAAAGCACACGCCCACGCCCATTATCCCCAAAGGTGATGTACCTCTTCGTCACCACCGGAACGAGACTTGAGAACCACCCCCTCGTCTCCCAATCATATGCCTCGAACAACCGAGTCAATCAACCAAATGTTCTTCAAGTCTCCCACCCCGAAATTCAAAAACGAGCACGTGAGCGAACAAACGACTCAACAACGGGGTTAGTACCAAAAGAGTAAAACCGGTGCCGAGCCATTTGCTCGAAAGTGGGGTTAGCACCAACCAAAGCATCTCTCCTAACAAAGCTACCTCCACGAACACCACCACAATAACCACCCCGAGGGAACCATCCCTCTCTCGCCCGGAGGAGGACCAAATCCACGCAAGAAAGCCCGTGGAACGTCCTTCCTCTCCAACTCAAAGCTACGACTCCTCCGATCCCCGTATTGAGCACGAGGAGAACGCCTAGCAACCGACCACCCGCACCCTTTCCAGCCCGGCCACACCACCGAACCACGACCACCGTAAACAACCCTCGCACCCGTACGAGCTCGAAACCTAAACGGTACCGTCCGTCCCCGCCGTGCACCGGTCGACAGGTGCTCCACACCGGTCCGACCGGTGTGACCTAGGTAGCAAGACCACCGGCCAGCCTTCCGCTCTCCCCAAGCCCAAACTCGTCCTCACACTCGCCTTAGCCCCGGGCATCCGCATACGAGGCTCAAGTACATCATCGGAGAGGTGATACTTGTCCTTGTTAGCCCGCTCCTCAAGTCATCATTCTCATCCCGCAAACGATCAACATAATGTGCAAGTTCCAAATTTTTCAAAGCATGCATTTCACGGGTAGAGCATGATGTAGGCATGGGTTCCTTCAATTTAGCCTCGAGCGAACTAGTGTAAGCATGCATCTCATCAATCTTAGCATGCAAAACGGGGCAAGAAGTGCAAGCACCTAGCAAAGCGAGGCCTAGACTTAAGCTCGGCCACTTCAACCCCGAGCACATCTAGTTCCTCACACTTGGAGGCATGGTTCTCCTTAAACAAAGCAAGATTAGGAAGGAATATGGAGCAATCGACACAATCAACCCCATTCGAAACAACGGGGCTAGCCTTAAGGGGATCAATCTCAAGCTTGCTATCAAGCACCCGTGTCTCTAGCTCGGCCACTCTAGTCCTAGCATCCTCGAGTGAAGCCCAAAGCTCTTTTCTCATTTTCTTGGCCTTTCTAAGCATGTCATCACGGTTATCAAGCAAAGAGCCAAGCCTCTCATTCTCCCGGCGCAAGAAGGGAAGTTCATCACGCACCTCGTCGTCGGACTCGGAGTTCGAGTCGCTCCGTGTGCTCTTCTTGCTGCCGGAGCTCAGCGCCATGGTGCAGAATCCGTCTCTCGCGAAGCAGCTCAGCCCGCTCGGTTCTTTGATGACTTCTTGTTCTTGCAAGGATCACCTTCGTCTTCACCGCTGCTCAAGCTCGAGGTGGAGTACGCGGAGCCGGAGTCGACGTCGCTCACTCCAACCCTCGCTCGGGCCTTGCCTCGGCTCTCCTTCTTCCTCGATCGTCGCTCGTCCTTGTACTTGTTCTTGTGCTTGCTCTTGTGTTCGTGCCTCGAACGGTACTTGCCGTCTATCCTCGGCTTGTGCTTGTAGCCGTCCATGTTCTCGGCCTTCTCCGGGCGATCGGCGACGAAGTGTCCCGGCTTGCCGCACCGAAAGCATGTCCTCGTGTTCCTCCTCATGTTCACGCGGTTCTCGTGCAGCCTCTCGAACCGCCTCGTAAGGAGCGCCAGCTCGTCCTCTCCAAGCTCGTCGAACTCCTCATCTGGCATAGACATCAAAGAGGAGAAAGAGAACATCCTGGTGGATGGGTTAGAGTTAGTCTTTCCTTTGGAACCACCAACGAGGCGAGACTATGGGAGTCGGTCGGACCCTCAAGCTTGGCGGTCATGCCCCTATCCACCTCGGCCGACTTGAGCTTCGAGAACGGCTCGTTCACCGTCGAGTGTCCTACTTCTCCGACTCCACAATGGCCTCGAACTTTCCGCCCCATATCGTACGATCCAAAGAGTGCAAGAGCTTGACGGCTCTATCATGATCATCGTACAGGAGCATGTCCACATTGGCCCTCATGTTGTTCACAACCACCGTGAACCTCCGAAACAATGCATCGATGGACTCACCGGGGAGATGAGTGAAGTTCTCGTACTCTCTCCGTAGGTCGCATACATCCGTGCCTCGAACCTCGGGCATTCCCAACATGAGCCTCCTTCAACACCGCCCAAATCCTACAAGCCAAGTGCTCGGTGTGCACCCGATCGAACTCGGTCGACACAAAGCACGAAACAAGTAGTCGACCGCCTTATTGTTGGCGTCGAATCCGTCCCTCGATCCTAGAGCGAGGAAGTCCATCGGCCGGCCATAGCCTCGTGTCCACGGTGACATCCCAAAGGATCCGACCCTTTCCGCGGAGAAAAGCACCCATCCGCTTACTCCACATCTGGTAGTTCTTGCCATCGAAGTGTGGAGGACCCGAACCTCGTTCCTGGTACGCCATCCTTGGATCTTAGACTGGTTAGAGTCAATAAAGACCCGAACCGGCTCTGATACCACTTGAAGGACCGATACGGCGAACCGAGAGGGGGGAGTGAATGGGAGCCGATAAAAATTCTTCTCGAAGGAGATGGAAACTCCTACAAGATGAACATGACTTCCAACACACGTCTCCGACTCGGTACCCAAGTTGGCCAAGCCCACGTAGCCACCGGAGTTCCACCGGACCTAGGAACCAACACACACACCCTTCCGACCCGAGAACGCAACGGAACACCAAACCTCGAGTCTTCGGACCCTCACCGGTCGGACCGGTGAGCACCACCGGCTCGGACCGGTCCCCTCGCCGGTGAAACCGAGCAACTTTCACTAAGTGGCTCTACACGGCCGGACCGGTGAGACACACCGGTCGGACCGATCACGGCTTGAAAGTCCCCAAGGCACCAAACAAGCAATAACACGGGACAACAACGAACACACCAAGACGTTCACCCGAGCAAAAACCCACCAGGGCTCGCACCGGTCAGACCGGTCAAGAGCACCGGTCCGGTGTAGCCTGGGCAGCTCGGGATGAACAGCACCCGCGGGTCAACTCCCCCAAATCCAAATCTTGATCTCCCGAATCGCTCCACGGACTTGAACAAGACTTTGGGGATATTAGGAACACCTCATGAGGAGTCCATAGCCAAGTTTAATCCCACCAAAAATCGTCGAAAAAGGAGGAATCAAGGAAATCCCGCCAAGAGCACTTCCAACCCAAGAACTCAAGAAACCCCAAAATCAAGCACCTTTACTCACCGATTTGGGAGAGGAATCACGGCCAAAGAACCACGAAGGGTTCCCACAAATTTCCCCCATCAAATCCCCAAGAGAAAGGTCCCAAAAACAACCCAAAGAAATCATCGAGAGAGGGCTCCGAAAATCACCACCAAGAACAACCGGGGAAAACACATCCAAACCTTGAGGAACCATGCCGAATCATCTATACATGAAACAAAGGTTCGTACAAGGTCTAGCAAGCCGCCCGATCATCCATCCCCTCTCAACAAGATCTCTCTCGTGAAGCTCTCTTGCTAGTCCTAAAGAAAACGTAAGGAAAATAGGTGGAAAATAGGAAAAACAAATGAGCTAGGGTTCCAAGAGTTGGCTGCCATCCTCTCACCTCTTGGGTTATATGGAGGCAACCGAATGTCTAAAATGCCCTTTTCTAATAACTAGGGATACAAGCCCCTAAAGGGCAGATTTGGAAGTCTTCATGTTTTCACCATCGGACGGATGCCCGCGACCGCACCTGCGTAGCCTCGACGCAAGCCATGCGATCCCGATGCGTGTCCTCCGCTTCGAAGATTCCGAACCGCGTTGTCGCACACCGGCCGACCGGTGCTCCTCACCGGGCCGACCGGTACCCACCGGTTGGACCGGTCGGACCCACCCGGTCGGACCGGTCCGCGCCGCTACGGCTCCGTCTTCGGTTCTTCGGTCTTGGCTTTGTGGATCAACCAAGGAACCCAGTGGTTTTCTGGTGAACCACCGGAAACCCCGCGAACTCGGTGTAGCCTCCGCCAATCTCCACTCATGACTCGGCTCCCACGTAGTCCCGGCTCGACCTTGGTTTTGTGGCTCAACCAAGAAACCGTCCACGACTTCATCTTGCCGTTCATGCCACCATGCGGCCCGCACTTGACCCCGCCGGCCACCGGGTCCCTCGGACGAAGCCTACTTGTCTTTCCACACCGGGAGGCCTCACCGCAACGACCTTTCGCGCTTGTTCTTCACCCGCACCAACACGAGTCAAGCCGCAACCCGCACCCTGCAATACTTAGCCAAGAATCGGTCCACACAACGTTGTCAATCACTCATCACACAAGGAAGCGACCATCCACCGGTCCTCGAACCACACATGGTCCTCAATACTAATGCCCTCTTCCGTCCCCTATCGCGTGCCCCCTCCCTTCACTATCCCCTCCCTTAACTCTCGCGACGAGGCACACCACACTTATGCCATCTTTTTGGCACCCTTCCATCTTCATCTCCCTCTTCTCCCACCCCTCATCTTATCCTCGCCCCCTCCGAATCCGCACCCTCCGGGGGCGGTCGGCCGCAGGCCGGGGGTGGTCGGTGGGAGGCCGGGCCACCGCGACCCCCGGTAGCGGGGGTGGCCTCACGAGGGCAGCACACACGGGGTAGGTGGTCTCCCGACCGGCGCACGAGTCATGGGGTCAAGACCGTTGCGTGGTGCCTCGGGCCGGGCCGGCGTCTTAGCGCTTGGCGGCCTCCCGCACGTGGTGCACGAGGCCGGGCGACATCTCGACGACGGCACGGGCATGGCGGGCTATCTTTGGTTCCTCTTCTTCCCCATTTCCTAACTTCTCTTGCACTTGTTTCTTGATGTATATTCTTGTGGTTCTTGATGTAAGATTTGTGATTGTCACTATATGGTTGTAGATCCGTATGAATGTGTGATTGTGAATAGATAATTGGGAATATGTATGAATATGTGACCGAGCTATGGAAAAAAGAAAAAGATAAAGAGAAAAACGGACGGATGGGAACGAGAAGACAGGTGTGCCGTGTGTCAAAAAAACTCGGTATTAAAGGGCCCTTTAGTACCGAGTAAGCTACCTAGTACCGAAAGCTACCCCTTTAGTAGCGACATATATTGAATGAGACAATATTTCAAGCTATACATCAACATGATATGTGTGTGTGTGTGTGTTTTCGTGGTGATTCATGGCAACATGATCAATGGGACAAACCATTGTGATTGAGCATTGTTGACGGATAAAAGACGTATCCACCTATGATCCTCAAGCGTACGGACCTACACCTTTTTCACCACGGGATTCCCAAGGTTCTTGTCAATTCGCGGAGCAAGGGGATTACAAGCGTTTGATCTACCTCTACTCACTAATTACTCAAACCCTAACTATGATTAGACTAGAAACGACTACGCTACACTAGAGAGAACGATTAAGCTAATAAGATAAAAGACACTCGCCCATGGGTCTACGATAATTGAACATGCAACCGCTTTAGACATGAAAACCGATCTAATCTATCGCGGGTTGTGACCATGGTTTCGCCCTTTCCCTCGAAGGATTAGATGGCGACTAGAGAGGGGGGGAGTGAATAGGAGCCGGTAAAAATTCTTCCCAAAGAACCCGGCCTATACCCTAGTCAAATCCCTGTCACACACGAGTGATGGATTGAATCACACACCAATCGCCAAGACAACGAGGTTATGGATCAACCTCTAGCCTTAGGAACGATTCTTTGAAGCACACGCGGAAGCACGAGAAAGAAAGGGAGGAATCGAAACAAGAAGCACGGCTCACGGCCACGGCGATCGTCCGGCCGGGCGGTGCGGACCGTCCGCGATGGGCCGCGCGGACCGTCCGGCTGCTACCGCGGACCGTCCGCGCCAACACCGCGGAGCGTCCGGCCTACTCCGTGGACCGTCCGTTAAATAACACGGAACCAACGGGGACGCACCCGAGCCACGGACCGTCCGCGGGGGAGCACGCGGACCGTCCGCCAAGCACCCGCGGGCCGTCCGCCCTCTCGCCGCGGACCGTCCAAAACTCCGCCCAACCAAAACTCAAAAACACGACGAATCGAAACGAAAGGCGAGCAAGAACACGAAGAACTCCCGACGAAAAGGACCCATGCGGACCGTCCGCCGACCCCGGGCGGACCGTCCGCCCCTTGCGAACCGAACAGAAAAAGCCCGACCTCGAAGGTCAACTCCCCCAAATCATCATCGGATTTCCCAAACGGTTGAAGCCGTAGAGACAAGGGTTTGGGGACTTGAAAAGCGTGACACATGGATGCTATAGCCCAAAACTCTTGCCTCCTAACTCCCTAAATCACCGGGAATCACGAATCCTTTGAGCACCACCGAAAGCTAGAGCACCGAACGAAAACTCACGAATCGAAGTGGTTTCCGGCGTTTGAGGGCACAAGATCAATCACAAAGATGCACGAGACATCTATCCATGTTTCCCTCAAAGAAATCCGGGGAGAAACCCACTCAAATCCGCGGAATCGCACCGAGAACAAAGGCACGAAAACAAGCACAAAAAGACCACGAAAAACACAACTCCGAATCTTCTATACAAACCAGGAAAGATTCACAAGGTCTAGCATGCCGCCCTAGCATCCATCCCTCTCAACAAATCTCTCATGAAGCTCTCATGCTAGCCTAGAGAAAATGGAAGGAAAATAGCTACGAAAATGAGAAAGAGGAGGGAGGAAATGAAACCCTAAGTCACCGAGAGAGAGAGCCATCCACACACACTCATGGCTTATATATCGAGTCCCGCCGCAGTGGTAAATGACTCGACTACCCCTAACTTAACTACGGCGATACAACTCACGTAGGGGCATTTAGGTAATGTTTGTGGGTCTTGCCATCGGACGGCCACGCCTTTGCCGCACCCCGCGTCCTCCCGACGCAAGCCATGCGATCCCGCCGCGTGTCCTCGCCCCTCGAAGCTTCCCGCACGCCCGATCCCGTCTCCGTCGTGTTGGGCCCTCGGACTTGGTTTTGAGGCCCAAACCAAGAAACCGTCCGCCGATGGTTTTGTGGGCAAACCACCAAACCCCTCGTGCCCGGTCCGGCCTCCCGCCAAACCACTTGACTCGACCGCCACCGTGCACCGGCTCGCTTGTCCATGACTTCGTCTTGCTCGTGTCACCACCATGTGGCCCGCACCCGGTCCCACCGTCCACCGGGTCCCTCGAACCAAGCCTACTTGTCTCTCCATCTCCCGGAGGCCCCTCAAGTCCGAAGACCTTTCGCGCCCGTTCTTCACCCCGCAACAACACGAACTAGGCCGCGAGCCTACACCCGCACTAAGCCAAGAGTCGGTCCAACACCCGTTGTCAATCACTCATCACCGAGCGGCGGTCATCCATCGACCACCGGGACGCTCCCGGTCCTCAATCTCCCCCTTGATGAGTACATTGACAACACACAACTCGAAATGAAATTCGAGAGAAAAAGAGAAAGGAAGAAGAAAGAAAAACAAAGAAGCTCAACTCGTGACCAAAACCAAAGAAAGGCAAAGAAAGGTCACAAGCCAAGCAAAGCACAAACTCCACATTGAAACCAAGAAGAAAGCTCCCCCCGAACAAATGCAAGCTCCCAAATTTTAGCTCACCTCTTCTGAATTTTCATTAAGCTCACCTCTTCTCCCCCTTGTTGACAATGTATGAATCAAGGTGAAAATGCGTAAATGCAAAACAAAGCATATAAACATCTACATGAGCTTCTCAAATAGGCCAAATCTAGTGTCAAAGGCTAAAAATGAGACAAAGATCACACATATGAATCAAAACGAGTCAAAGCATTGCCACAAGTAATATATGAAAATACATGCATGTGACACAACAAAATTTTCAGATTTAAGCGAGCTTTACCAAAAGAAGGCTCCCTTCACATGTAAAAGCCTATCCATGTCACACTTGAGCCACAAACATGCATACCATTCAAAGATCATACGAGCATAGAAAATTCTCAAGCAAAAGATCATGGCAAACACCCATAAAGCAAAGCATGTCATGTCAAAGCTCATGAGCCATGTGTCCACTTCGGGAGACTTCTCCACTCGGTGAACATCATGCAACATGTTTTGTGCCCATATGTGAAAGATAAGACATTTTAAGCATAGACATGATGGATGGAGTATTTTTCAAGCATTATACACTTCTTTTCAAGACTAAATCATTTCATGGTACATGAAGTGCCTTTGCGGCAAAAAGAAGCTTATGCTCCCCCATGAATGCAACATAGGCTAAACATTCACAATGATATTCGGCCTTTGGTTCAAATGCAAGAACAAGACATCCAAGCACAATCTAAGCATGAAAAGCACATTTAGACCAAACTGTGACATGGATACACAACTACACACGAGTGGAGCATATTTCATCAAACATTAGTCAAGATTAGCATTTATTTTGAAAAAGGGCTATCTCACCACACATATATCTCAAATATTCCAAGAGCATAGCCTCACATCACCATTTCTCCACACATATGACCAATATCTCACAAATAGCCAAAAAAACTCAAATATGGCATATAAAAAAAGCTCATCATCCTAAAATGCAATATGATACAAATGCAACATGATATATGACAAGATGGCTATCCTACCATGGTTTATACATCAAGCAAAGCATGTATATACATCAAAGTAAACATGGTATGATACATATGATACAAAAAGGAAATTCCCCAAGAATCAACTAGAAAGGGCAACAAACCCCAAGTTCCCCCCGCAAGCGCACAAAGGTAGCTTGGTCGAGAGGCTTTGTGAAAATGTCCGCAAGCCGATCTTGGGTAGGGACATGGCTCAAGACAATGGTTCCCGTTTCCACATTGTCCCTCAAGAAATGATACCTCACTTCTATATGTTTGGTTCCGGAGTGAAGCACTCGGGTTTTTGGCTACGCTTATGGCACCGGTGCTATCACAAAGAAGTGGGATCCCGGGTGCACTCCTCACCAAAGTCTCTCAAAGTGTATGAAATCCACAACAGTGGGGAACGAAGAACTCGCGGCAAGAACATACTCCGCCTCGGTGGTAGACCGAGCTACACTAGATCGCTTGCGGGAAGACCATGAGACCAACGAAGACCCAAGAAACGGCAAGTACCGTAAGTAGACTTCCTCTCGACTCAACAACCAGCAAAATCCGCATCGGAAAAACCATTAAGAGAAAGAGTCGAGGAGGAAGAATACCAAAGGCCAAGACCGGGGGCGGATCGTAGATACCCGAAAATCCTCTTGACGGCCGTCGATGTGATGTCCTCGGCGAAGCCTCGAAAACGAGCGCACGGACACACGCCGAACTGTATGTCTGGCCTCGTCGCCGTCAAGTAGAGGAGGGAGCCGATCATGCTCCCGTACTCCCGCCGGTCCACCGGTTCTCCATCCTCGTCCGCATCCAAAGTGGACGTACTCCCCATGGGAGTCGACATCGGCTTCACATCTTGCATCCGGAACTTCCTCGCATGTCTTTCGTGTACTTGGTCCGGTGCACAAATGTACCGTCCTTCACTTGCTTGATCCGCAACCCGAGAAAGTACCGCAACTCGCCCATCATGCTCATCCCGAACTCCCCGCTCATCTCATCCGCAAACTTGGCAACAATGTTATGTGACGAGCCACCAAAGACAATATCATCCACGTATATCCGAACAATCAACAAGTCATTTCCATGCTTGAGGAGAAACAAGGTCCTATCCACGGTACCCATCACAAACCCTCTGCTCAACAGAAAACCTCTCAATCTCCCATACCAAGCACGGGCGCCCGTTTCAACCCATACGAGCCCTTTTCAACCCGTATACCTTGTGTGGGTACAACTCGCTCTCAAACCCGTGTGGTCGCTTCACATACACCTCCTCCTCTATGACCCCATTCGAAAAGCACTCTTCACGTCCATCCGAAACAACTTGAACCCTTTAGCCACGGCAAAGGCTAGAAGGATTCGAATTGCCTCAAGACGGGCCACAGGAGCAAATGTCTCCTCATAGTTGATCCCCTCCTTCGACTAAAGCCCCGAGCAACAAGTCCGGACTTGTTCCTCACAACCATCCCATTCTCACCCTCTTTGTTCTTCCAAACCCACTTGGCTCCTATGGGATGGCAATTCGGAGGTGGTTCAACAAACTCCCACACTCGGTTCATCTCAAAGTTTTCCAACTCCTCATGCATAGAATTGACCCAGTTTGCATCGGATAAGGCATGTCCAATGTCCTTGGGCTCAAAAGTGGCAACAAAAGCAAGATGAGCAAAATGAGAGGAATTCCCGGACCTTGACCGTGTAGTGCGTTCATCGATGTTCCCAATGATCTTCGACAGGGGATGCACTTCCCGAATCTGCCGGGGAGCCTCATGCCTCGAGACTTCCTCCCCCTCAACTTCAGCCTTTTCTCGCTTGGTCCTCTTGTTGCACCGTCGTTGTCCATGAAGTAGACGGTCCACCCTCCGTAGTGGTCGTAGGGGAAGTAGTGGGTACACACTCAGCTTCAGGCGCATGGTTCTCTCTATCATCATCTCCAGCTTCATCCTTCTCCTCTTCAAAGAGGTCCTCAGCCATCTCTTCATCACCTGCACATTCAAAGCCAAGAGAGGTACATGGCATTGTCTCGTCGAAGGTTACCTCGCAAGTCTCCATGATTTTGTTAGTCTCAAGGTTAAGCACCCTATAGGCTCTAGAGTGGTTAGCATATCCAAAGAAAATACCATCACTAGACCTAGTCTCAAACTTATCGATTTTTCCCTTCTTAAGAATAAAGCACTTGCAGCCAAAGTCTCGAAATGACTCACCTTGGGTGCCCGACCATGCATAAGCTCATAACAGGTCTTCTTCTTGAAAGCTCGCAATAAAATCCTCGTTGGAAACATGACAAGCCGTATTGACCGCCTCGGCCCAATACCTCCTAGGAGTCCCGTGCTCATCGAGCATCGTCCTAGCCATCTCACAAAGAGTCCGATTTTTCCTTTCCATGACTCCATTTTGAGGGGGCACATAAGGGGTCGAATACCGATGTTCAAGACCTAGATCACGACAAAAGGCATCAAAACGAGAGTTCTTGAACTCGAGCCATTATCACCGCATGGCTCGAATAGCATTCCCATGCCTCCCGTTTTTCAACCTCACGATCACATCTCGAACAAAGCCAAATGTCTCACTCTTGTCTTCCAAGAAAAACACCCAAGCATAGCGAGAGTAATCGTCCACCACAACAAGGACATACCACTTCCCACCCACCGAGAGAACTTGAGCTGGCCCAACAAGATCCATGTGCAACGGCTACGCTTCGGACGCTCGGTCATGACATCGATCGTGGGTGGATGGGGAGTGGCTACCATCTTGCCATGCCTACACGGAGCACAAACCAAGTCCTTCTCAAGCTTCAACCTCGGCAATCCTCGGACAAGGTCAAGACCACTCAAGCGGGAAACCAAATCAAAGCTCAAGTGTCCCAACCGCCTATGCCACTTCCACAAATCGAAGAAGGACCGGCCATCAAACAAACGAGCAGGACCCAAAGAACGAGAGAAATCAGCCCTGAAAATCTGACCCTCGGGGATGATCATATAGACAAGATCACCTCAAGAATCAAGCAAACGAGACTCGCCAGACTTGAAACGCACCTCAAAACCCTCATCAAGCAACCGAGAAAACGAAAGCAAATTGAAACCCAAAGACTTCGAAGAGCCACTCTCTTCAACATTACCTTGTCACTCACATGCACAACACCCTTCGAAAGCACCCTTCCTCGTCCATTGTCTCCAAATGTGATGTACAACTTTTCCTTCACCGGGGTGAGGGCCGGAGAACCACTTCTTATCTCCGGTCATGTGCCGAAAACATCCGGAGTCGATCAACCAAATGTACTCCAAGCCTCCCCGCCCGTAGTCGAAACAAGAACGAGAGTGAGCTAACGACTCGACACTCGGGGTTAGCACAAAGAAAGTTGAACCGTGTCGAGCCATCTCGCTCAAAAGAGGGGTTAGCAAACATCATTCCCTTGCCACCAAACTTCCCATGTCCTATGGGAGGAGTACGAGCACCACGAGGGGGAAAACGTGGTCCGTAGTTCCTCCGGGAACCCAAAGCCGCGATCATCTCCCCTAAACCCGTATTGAGGACGAGTAGGGGGACGTCCAAAGAAAACCACCATGAGCCCGACCAAACCTCTCACCAAAGACGCACACCGTCATCTCTCCCCGACAAACCTCTCACCACCACCTCTCTGTGGGAACCTACCACCCTGAGCTCCAACTCCACCAACACTCCTCACACTTCCCACACCCCGTGGGAGTGGCACTCTAGGCTCAGGAATACCATGAGACTGGCGATACCTGTCCTGGTTTGCTTGCTCCCTAGCAAGCCTCTCATCCCTCTTCCTCTTGTAGCAAAACTCTGCAAGATGCCTCTCCTTGCCACAATACTCACACCTGAAGGGGATGGGTTTTGGTTTTGGCTCGGGCTTCTCTCTAGGCTTCTCACCCTTTTCACCCACAAACTTCACCGGTTTCTGGAAGTCATTTGTCTTAGGTGGGAATTTGGGTGGATCTTGGGTTGTGTCAAGCTTGTTGCAAAGGTGGTTGGGCTTTGGTGTGAAAGAGTTCTTGGGTGCTTTTGGAAGTGGGACTTGGATCTCTCCGATCACCTCAAACTCGGGGTTAGACTCAACACACTTCTCATACACACTCTCCCCACTGTTCTCTCCCACTTTCTCACCCAACTTCTCAAAACCCAAACCACGACCATCAGCTCTCTTGAACTCCTCAATCGTGATTTTCAATTGAGGTTCCCGCCCGTACAACCAACCCAACACCCTCCTCAAATAGTCATTCTCCTCATAGATGACATCCAAACGGGAAGTAAGTTCAAGATTGTGCAAAGTAACTTCATCACAAACTAGAACATGCATTTGCAACAGGAGATTTTAAAGATGCTTCCAAAGAACTAATGGTAGAACGAGCATCAACAAGCTTAGCATGCATAGTAGGGCATGATTTAGAAGCACCAAGCAAAGTGGGTCTAGCCTTAAGCTCATCATACTCAGTTCTAAGAGCATCTAGTTTAGCCAAAGTGGAAGCATTCTTCTCATTAAGCAGCTTGATCTCATTCAACCATGCATCACATTCAAGACACTCAACATCATCAGAAGTAGTAGGAGCAAGTTTCAAAGAGTCATTCTAAAGTTTCAATTCAAGCAATTTCGACTCTAGCTCTCCTACTTCCTCACTAGCATTCTCAAGTTGAGCCCTAAGATCTTTCCTCATCTTTTTTGCATCTCTTAGCACACTATCACGATTGTCAATCAAGCCATTCAACCTAGCGATCTCAGCAAGCAAAGAGTCGGGGTCACGATTTACCTCATCCTCCGAGTCGGAGTCGCCGTCTTCCTTCTCGCTCTTCTTGCCGCTTGAGCTATGGGCCATGCCACAAAAGCCCTCAAGCGCCACACGGCTCAACCCGCCGAGGTTCCGCTTGCACTCCTCTTGCCCTTGCGCCTCCCGGCCTTCATCTTCGCCGCTTGAGCTTGATCGCTCGTCGCTTGAGCTTGAGTCGACGTCGCTCGCACCGGCCACCATCGCTCTTGCCTTGTTCTTCTTGTAGTCGCTCTTGCTCGATCGCCGCTTGTCCTTGTCCTTGCTCTTGGACTTGTTGAAGTGCTTGCCCTTGGAGGAGTACTTGTCTTCACGCCTCGGGTGCGCCTTGTACTCGTTGACCTTGTACTTGTTCTCCTCCGCTTCCGGCACTCGGCGATGAAGTGGCCTCGCTTGCCACACTTGTAGCACGTCCCTGAGCTCCGCCTTGCATTCCTCCGACTCTCGTGTAGTCGATCAAACCTTCTTGAGAGCAAGGCCAGCTCCTCCTCGCCTAGCACATCAAACTCCTCATCTGGAATGGACATAAGAGAAGACAAGGAAAACTGTCGACAGGAAGGGTTAGATTTGCCCTTTGATCCGCCCACAAGAGCAAGACTATGGTCAGTCGAGCCCTCATGCTTGGATTGCAACTTCCTCGTCAACCTCGGCCGACTTGAGCTTAGAAAAGAGGTCATCCAACTCAATAGTCAAATACCGCCTAGACTCCTTGATGGCCTCAACCTTAGCACCCCAAACATTTGGGTCCAAGACATGCAAGAGCTTCAAAGCCTGATCATGCTCGGTGTAAGGAAAATCCTCAACATTAGCCTTCATGTTGTTCACGATGGCGGTGAACCTCTGAAACATCGCATCGATGTCCTCACCGGGAAGTGGAGTGAAATTCTCATATTGCATCCGGTAAGAGACAAAGAGGCGAGCCTTCACATGGTTATCACCACCGTGAGCAACCAACAACTTTTCCCAAATTTGCCAAGCAAGATTCAAATGGTGAACACGCTAAAACTCGGGATCACACAAGCTTCGGACCAAGTGATCAACGGCTTTAGCATTAGCCTCATACTTGGCCTTAGCACCGGCATCGGTCACCATAAGAGTATGGATGTTGACCGGAATAGCATAGGTCTTGTCAAGCACAATGAAATCCAACGCCTTCCCACGAAGACGGATCATCATACGAGCCGCCCACTTGTGGTAACCCTTGCCATCGAAGTGCGGTGGACCGCCCCTCTCAACGTACTCCATCTTAGGATTCGAGACTTGTCAAAGTCGCAAAGAATCCGACACCAAGCTCGATACCAATTGAAGGATCGATGGCGACTAGAGAGGGGGGAGTGAATAGGAGCCGGAAAAATTCTTCCCAAAGAACCCGGCCTATACCCTAGTCAAATTCCGGTCACACACGAGCGATGGATCGAATCACACACCAATCGCCAAGACAACAAGGTTATGGATCAACCTCTAGCCTTAGGAACGATTCCTTGAAGCACACGAGGAAGCACGAGAAAAGAAATGGAGGAATCGAAACAAGAAGCACAGCTCACAACTTCGGCGGGATCGTCCGGCCGGGCGGTGCGGACCGTCCGCGATGGGCCGCGCGGACCGTCCGGCTCGCTACCGCGGACCGACCGCGCCAACACCGCGGACCGTCCGGCCCTACTCCGCGGACCGTCCGTTAAATCACACGTAACCAACGGGGACGCACCCGAGCCACGGACCATCCACGGGGAGCACGCGGACTGTCCGCCAGGCACTCGCGGACCGTCCGCCCTCTGCTGCGGACCGTCCGAAACTCCGCCCAACCAAAACTCAAAAACGCGACAGATCAAAACGAAAGGCGAGCAAGAACACGAAGAACTCCCGACGAACAGGACCCACGCGGACCGTCTGCCGACCCCAGGCGGACCGTCCGCCCCTTGCGAACAGAACAGGAAAAAGCCCGACCTCGAAGGTCAACTCCCCCAAATCATCATCGGATTTCCCAAACGGTTGAAGCTGTAGAGACAAGGGTTTGGGGACTTGAAAAGCGTCACACAAGGATGCTATAGCCCAAAAATCTTGCCTCCTAACTCCCTAAATCACCGGGAATCGCGAATCCTTTGAGCACCACCGAAAGCTTGAGCACCGAACGAAAACTCACGAATCGAAGTGGTTTCCCGGCGTTTGAGGGCACAAGATCAATCACAAAAATGCACGAGACATCTATCCATGTTTCCCTCAAAGAAATCC
This sequence comes from Cenchrus americanus, assembly GCA_947561735.1. NCBI lineage: Eukaryota > Viridiplantae > Streptophyta > Magnoliopsida > Poales > Poaceae > Cenchrus > Cenchrus americanus. Next base: position 123,140,872 of record OX387244.1, on the reverse strand, counting down.
GGGGAGAAACCCACTCAAATCTGCGAAATCACACCGAGAACAAAGGCACGAAAACAAGCACAAAAAGACCACGAAAAACACAACTCCGAATCTTCTATACAAACCAGGAAAGATTCACAAGGTCTAGCATGCCGCCCTAGCATCCATCCCTCTCAACAAATCTCTCATGAAGCTCTCATGCTAGCCTAGAGAAATGGAAGGAAAATAGCTACGAAAATGAGAAAGAGGAGGGGGGGAATGAAACCCTAAGTCACCGAGAGAGAGAGCCATCCACACACACTCATGGCTTATATGTCGGTCCCGCCGGAGTGGTAAATGACTCGACTACCCCTAACTTAACTACTGGCGATACAACCCACGTAGGGGCATTTAGGTAATGTTTTTGGGTCTTGCCATCGGACGGCCACGCCTTTGCCGCACCCCGCGTCCTCCCGACGCAAGCCATGCGATCCCGCCGCGTGTCCTCCGCCTCGAAGCTTCCCGACACGCTCGGATCCCGTCTCCGTCGTGTTGGGCCCTCGGACTTGGTTTTGAGGCCGAAACCAAGAAACCGTCCGCCGATGGTTTTGTGGGCAAACCACCAAACCCCACGTGCCCGGTCCGGCCTCCCGCCAAACCACTTGACTCGACCGCCACCGTGCACCGCTCGCTTGTCCATGACTTCGTCTTGCTTGTGTCACCACCATGTGGCCCGCACCCGGCCCCGCCGTCCACCGGGTCCCTCCAACCGAGCCTACTTGTCTCTCCATCTCCCGAGGCCCCTCAAGGCCGAAGACCTTCCGCGCCCGTTCTTCACCTGCAACAACACGAACTAGGCCGCAGCCCCTACACCTCGCGCACTAAGCCAAGAGTCGGTCCAACACCCGTTGTCAATCACTCATCACCGAGGAGCGGTCATCCATCGACCACCGGGACGCTCTCGGTCCTCACCCTCCCCCCATACCGTCACGCGGAGGTATTCGTGAGTAGACCTATGATGGACACGTCGTATTGAATGGATCCAAGGGAGCATTGGAGCTCTACTTCCCTTTACGACATGGTAGCTAACCTTAAGCATTAAAGCATATTCAACACATGATGATAGATAGATGTTCAAAGAAGGTAGCTAATACATCTCAAGATTGATTACAACCCATGGACAAATGAGAAGATTACCCCATCAAGGTGCCAGACATAGCACCGTTGATCATGGTGACGCTTCCGACGGTGTCTTCCTTATTCTCCACTTGCGGGTGCTTCCTTCGAGATGGGCGATCCTCCTCCAGAGATCTCCCTCCTCTCTCTCTATCTTGTGGATGGCCTCCCGGTGCGAATGTCTCTTTCCCCCGTGAATGGCGGTGCCTCCGGACTTTAGGGTTGAAGATCCTTCGGGTCTAAGGAAAGGGGGGCCGAACCGACCCCCCGGAGTGGGCCAGCCGGGCCGGCTTGGGCCGACCCGCCCAAGCCCATCCCGGCCGGTTCGATCGCCCCCTTCGCTACCGTGGGTCCTCGGTGATTATGCACTTTGCCCCTTCCATTTGCATGATTTTGACGATGTCATCCTCGCGTCCAAGATGGAGGTTCTACGTGCATGAAGTTTGGTCTTTTACGCTTCAATCCCCGGGGGTGTTCCTTAGTAGCACTTCGGTCCTTGCCACCATTGGAAGTGATTTCATCAAGCTCATGAACACGAACAAGACTCCATAAATGCTCTGTTTGAACTTGTTGTGAATCCGTCCTTTATGTCCATGTTTTCCCGCATAAACACAACATTTCCAAATGCATGCACATAGATGAACTTGTTATATGATTAGTGTGCCTAGTGGCGGGTTAGTTCCATAATCAAATCCAAACCAAAGTGTAATGAACATTTTTGGTGTACCAAAATACACCGTCAACATCTCTCCCACGCTTAGCTCTTGCTCGTCCTCGAGCAAGTACTCGTAAAAGAACTTTGTCCAAGGCGTTGTAATCATGTTCCGCTAAATTCTTCTTCACAAGTTAGTCAATCTTTTATCTTCAATACATAAACATAAAGTAATGGTCATCATACATAAACATGGGCGTTTAGAATCTTTACCACGTCAAGATTTACCCCACGACTCAAACTCTTCAGTTGAAGTCTTCAATTTTAGCCATGCTTACGTCTTTGCTTCCATTGGAGGGTTTTTATGATTTTCAAAAATAAATTCCTGCAACAAGTGTTAGACAAAAACTTTCTCCAAGCTCTCTCATGGCACTCATAAAAAGTGGTTATCCTAAACAAGTTTTGTAAAACTCTCACCTCCCATAAATCTCTCATGTAACATGTAAAGTGGAGCTATAGATATGGCTAGCACAATCAACACGAGTATTGTCAAGCTAAGAACTTCCTCTATTGGTTGTTTACCTTTCAAAGCCAATTATCATGAGAATTAATCCATATGTGGGAATATCAAGGATGAGAAGATATAGAATGGTAGACATGAGCAAGGGCAAAAGAAAATGTGACTACGAGGCACGGATGACTTCCTCATTGTCGGATTGCACATGGTTAGAAAAAGAGTGAAAGTTTCGTCTCTTAACAACGTGACATCCTTCCTTGCACTTTATTTTTGTCAATCACTCTTTTTCACTCTCATACACATATATTTTTTCTTTACTTTTTATTTTTCTTTTTTTCTTTTCCATACACATATTTTTCTCTTTACTTTTCCCTCTCTTAACATCTTTATCTCTCTTCTCAAAGCTCTCAACTCCTCTCTTTCTTGCATAAGCACAATCTGAAATTTTAAATAAAACCATTCTAGAGATGAGACGAAACTTTGAGAGTAGGTTGTGTTCAAGGAATGTGATGTACAAAAGAGATGTATAGGGCCGGGTATGGAATTCGGCGATGTATGGGACTTCCAATGTGAAAGTCAAGTTACCGAATGCATGACGAGGCTAGCAACAAAAGATAAGCAAAAGGACATGATCATTGCTCGAAATTAAAACTCCTAGGAGAGAAGTATCGTAACCCAACTCATCGTGCTAATCACACTTATGGTGGAGCAAAAAATAAGTTTGGATTTGTATAGGATTTTTTTCTTACTATCAACTTGGAAAAAAGAGGATTTGCTAACCTTTATTACAAGAGTTTTTAGCTAATTTTCATAATTGAATTCCTCCAACTTTTAGCATTGAACATAGCACAACTAAAATAAAAAGCACAAGATCAAAGTACGAAATGGGTACTTTTAGTAGTAGCAACTCCACTAAGCACCACGATAAACGTTTTTCAAACCACATACTTATGTTCATATATCAAAAACTAAAGATGAACGAACGAGTGAATCAAGATAAGCATCACACAAGACACAAAATTTAAAGGACTCTTTTTATTTGATTTTCTTTGACGCAAACACTAAATTAAGACACTTCAAACTTGCACAAATTTAAAAGCACACTCAAAAACTAAAGACTTTTAAACTCTAAAACTCTCTCGAAAACTAAACCGAACCAATCTAAACTTGAAGCTAAAGGCTAGCTAGCTAGCTCTCCCCCACGCTAAAATCATACGACGTCCTCGTCGTATCTTACAAAAATCCTAAGGGGGGAAACTAAACCTAGTGATACTTCTCGCAACTATTGCACCACTTGCCCTTCATGTTCCCAACCATGCCAAAAAGTTTCCGCACGTTGCGATTTAGGAACTTTTAGTCGTCTTCGACCACGCGCTCCAAATCCTCCATGCGCCGCCTCATCGCCTCCATGGCTTCGAAACATTCGTCGACCGATGCGTAGAGCTCCGAGATGGAGTGACGGCAAGTCGCACAACACATCGGATGCATCCCGAAAGGGTCGTCATTGCCGGGGTCTCCGCCGTCGTCGCCATCATCATCGTCGTCGTCGTCGTTGATACCGCCGTTGGGACCTTCGGGAGTCTTCTCCTTGTGCACCTCTTCCCAATAGTACAAGTCATTGTCTTTTCTTCCGTCGGCCGCCCACGAGCTCGGGCTACAATCATCGGAATAGTCGCTCCTCCCATAGTCCTTAGGCTCGGGTGACACCTCCTTGTAATCCCTCCGCTTCATGCCTCGGATGCACGCCGACCTTAGAACGGGAGTAGGGACCTTATCCTTCTTGACGGGGTTGCGAGATGTGATAGCTCCGGTTGGGACACACCCCGCGCAATGGATGCGGGCGGTCCTCTTGATCTCCACGGGTAGCTTGAGCTCTCATCCCTTCGCCTCCTCCATCGATGGCTCCTCGGTGCCTTGCTTCAACTCTACGCTCTTCGGGGACACCATGGTCGCCGCGTGGGTGCAAAAGAATGCTAGATGGGATGGATTCCCGAGCTCCAATTCGGTCAAATAAATAGTCCGAAAAGGAATACTCTAGAAACCGCATTTTCCTTATTCAAACTTCCCTTACAATTTTTCCGACCAAAGAAGGAAGTCGAAAAGGACCATTCCGAGGAAAACCGGGGCGAAACGCCGCCCGGCCCCCCCTTGGGCCGGTCGGCCCACCCCGTTCGGGGGGTCGGTTCGGTCCCGTTTCCCGTGTACCGCCCTTTTCCGCATTTGTAGCCCATGAGAAAAAGTTGGTTCGGTAAATCTTCGCGAGAAATTCCAAAAAAAAATAAAAGAAAACTTATTTACGTAAATTCACACCTTGTTTTACGTCCTAGGCCGGACGTTCGGGCTCTTCTTCCATGGTGAAAACATCAATATGGTGAAGGGGCACAACGTCGGGTTCGTAGTTGTGACGTCCCGGGTTTTTAATTAACGTCATTAGTTCTAATGACCGGATCGAAGCGAGTCAAACTTGCCGACCCCGGTCAAACCTAGGTCAACTCCGGGTCATCACCTCGAAAACCTTACCGACAAATCCTATTAGACCCCTTGACCAAGTCTACACACACCCGTGGTCAACCCTTGGTCAAAGACACGGTCAAACCTTGCTTAACCATTGATGTCGGCGAATGTCATCCGGAACTTTTCTTCGTGTTCTCCAAATTTCACCTAAACACTTCAACTTCTACCAAAATAAAAGTTGTCCGAGTTTTTCGAGGAACACAACTTTCATGTTGGATGGCATTTCAAATTTTGAGCGGAAAAGGGTGAAAAACTTTGTCAATCGCATTTCGCGACTTTGCTTCGCGTTCTCGATCAAACCGTCGAGAAAAACACTATACGACCTCCGTAAAAATTGTAGAGGGGAGTGAGATCTACAACTCTCCTATTCACCACTTTGTGCACTTCTATTCAACTTTTTGGAGAAAAACGCAGTCAAAGACGCGTTGACCGGCCGAAAACTCGCTTGACCGCGCTCCAAAGCGCCGCCGCGCGCCGGGCACCCCCCCGCCGCCGTGGTCCGCGCCGCGCGCCGTGCTCCGGCGGTCACGTCCGTCTCGGCGTGCGTGAGGCTTGTCCCCACCGCCTCGACGTCGGGGCCGTGGTCCCCTTCGCGTCTACCGTCCTTGGAACACGAGCCGTATTTGCCGCACCGTACCACCGTCGCGCTCGACCCGGCGGTCCGTCGCCGTCCTCCCCGCCGGGCGCACCCGCCAAGGTCCACGCACGCACTCCGAGGCGCCCGGCCCGCACCGCGGCACTCCCCGAAGCCATCTCCCGCCGTCGCGCCCGCCTTTAAAGGCCGCGGGACGACGCCCGCTCGCGCACGCCGCCGCACACGCGGTGCACCGCCCGTACGTCCCGCGCCCGTTCCCGAGCACCACCCCCCCTCCTCTAGCGCTTTTGGCCGCGGTCCGGTGCCTCCTAGCCGTCCTCCACGGCCTCCCCAACCTCCCCCGAAGCACCACCGCGCCCGCCTCCCCAAGCCGAGCCCCGCCCCGGGACCGAGCCGCACCGCGGCCGGGCCCCCGGGCGCCACCGCCGGCCGCCCACCGGCGATTTCTCCGCCCATCCGCGGCCACAAACCGGTCTATGGTGAGCCCCTCAACCTTCTCCACCCATCCCCCGGCCGAATCCCCCACCGGAGTGGCTCAATTCCGGCGTGTCGCGCCGGCCGCCCACCCCCGGGGACCACATGAAGGACCGATACGGCGAACCGAGAGAGGGGGACCGAATGGGAGCCGATAAAAATTCTTCTAGATGAACAAGATGAACAAGGCTTCCAACACACGTCTCCGACTCACTACCCAAGTTGGCCAAGCCCACGTAGCCACCGGAGTGCCACCGGACCTAGGAACCAACACACAACCTTCCGACCCGAGAACGCGCGCGGAACACCAAACCTCGAGTCTACAGACCCACACCGGTCGACCGGTGAGCACCACCGGCCGGACCGGTCCCTACCGGTGAAACGGAGCAACTTTCACTAAGTGTCTCTACACCGGTCGGACCGGTGAGACACACCGGTCGGACGATCACGACCCGAAAGCCCCCAAGGCACAAAACAGCCAACCGACCACCAACCGACCCAAATTCGAAACAAGAAGCACCACGGGACAACAAAGAACACACCAAGATGTTCACTCGAGCAAAATCCCACCAAGGGTTGCACCGGTCGGACCGGTCAAGAGCACCGGTCGACCGGTGTAGCTCCGGGCGACTCGGGATGAACAAGACCCGCGGTCAACTCCCCCAAATCCAAACCTTGATCTCCCGAATCGCTCCACGGACTTGAACAAGACTTTGGGGATATTAGGTACACCTCATGAGGAGTCCATAGCCAAGTTTAATCCCACCGAAACTCGTCCAAAAAGGAGGAATCAAGGAAATCCCGCCAAGAGCACTTCCAACCCAAGAACTCAAGAAACCCCAAAATCGAGCACCTTTACTCACGGATTTGGGAGGGGAATCACAGCCAAAGAACCACGAAGGGTTCCCACATATTTCCCCCATCAAATCTCCAAGAGAAAGGTCCCGAAAACAACCCAAAGAAATCACCAAGAGAGGGCTCCGAAAATCACCACCAAGAACAACTGGGAAAACACATCCAAACCTTGAGGAACCACGCCGAATCATCTATACATGAAACAAAGGTTCATACAAGGTCTAGCAAGCCGCCCGATCATCCATCCCTCTCAACAAGATCTCTCGATGAAGCTCTCTTGCTAGTCCTATGGAAAACCTAAGGAAAATAGGAAGGAATGTGAGAAAACAAATGAGCTAGGGTTCCAAGAGTTGGCTGCCATCCTCTCACCTCTTGGGTTATATGGAGGCAACCGAATGTCTAAAATGCCCTTTCGTAATAACTAGGGATACAAGCCCCTCAAGGGCGGATTTGGAAGTCTTCATGTCTTCACCATCCGACGGATGCCCGGCGACCGCACCCTGCGTAGTCTCGACGCAAGCCATGCGATCCCGACGCGTGTCCTCCGCTTCGAAGTCTCCAGACTGCGTCGTCGCACACCGGTCAGACCGATGCTCCTCACCGCCGGACCGGTACCCACCGGTCGGACCCACCGGTCAGACCGGTCTAGCACCGCCGCAAAGACCGTCTTCGGTTCTTCGGTCTTGGCTTTGTGGATCAACCAAGGAACCCGGTGGTTTTCTCGCCGAACCACAGAAACCCCGCGAACTCGGTGTAGCCTCCGTCAATCTCCACTCATGACTCGGCTCCCACGTAGTCCCGGCTCGACCTTGGTTTTGAGGCTCAACCAAGAAACCGTCCATGACTTCATCTTGCTGTTCATGCCACCATGCGGCCCGCACTTGACCCCGCTGGCCACCGGGAGGCCTCACCGGCGACGACCTTTCGCGCTTGTTCTTCACCCGCACCAACACCCGTCAAGCCGCAACCCGCACCTGCAATACTTAGCCAAGAATCGGTCCACACAACGTTGTCAATCACTCATCACACAAGGAAGCGACCATCCACCGGTCCTCGAACCACACATGGTCCTCAATCTCCCCCTTGATGAGTGCATTGACAACACCCACACGAAAGTAACAAGAGAGAAAAGAAAAAGAAAAGAAACGAACAAAAAGAAACTCCAACAAGCGATCGAAAGCCAAACAAAGGCAAAGAGCAAGATCACTTGAAGAAGACAAGTCTCGGACCCCTTAGGCAAGGGCAACGGCTCGACACATCCGAGACAAAACAAAGCTCAAGCAAAGAGCACAAACCACCGAATCAAAGCTCGAAAAAACACAAAGAGCTCCCCCCGCACACATGCAAGCTCACCCCACACCCGTCGGACCGGTCATCACCACCGGTCGACCGGTGCCTAACATGTGCACAGGACCGAGCCTCACACGGTCGGACCGGTGCTCACCACCGGTCGGACCGCAGAACAACAGAGCCCGTAAATGGCTCGAAACCACTCGAAAACCATCTAAATGCGTCCAAGAAGTCATTTCAAGCTCATACTTCTCCCCCTTGTTGACAATGCATGAATCAAGCCAAAAATGCAAAAAATTCAACCTAGAGCTTCTCAAATAGACAAAATTCAACATAGGATGCTACACATGTCCAAATGAGCAAGTTAGATACATGATCACCAATTTTCACAACCATTGGACGAAGCTAAGATGGATTTGGGCAATTTTGTGAAAAATTTGCCTCTCATGAGCAAAGTTCTAAACATGATCAAAACCTATCAAATTTGCAAAGCCACACAAACTTCATGCTAGGACAACCATTCTAATCATAAGACCATCACAAACACCCACAAGCACCTCATGTCATGTCAAAGCCACCGAGCCATGCGCCTACTTTTATGTATGAGACTTCTCATTGGTAGGCATCATGCAACGGTCTAGCACCAAAAGCCAATTAAATTCAGCAAATATGACATGGGAGCATATTTTCCAAGCATTTTTCATTTCATTTTCAGATTCATAATTGGTACATGAAATGTCTTTGCGACAAAAAGGAACTTATGCCCCTCCACAAGATAAAGCAAGAGGGCTAAACATTCATGATGGCAAATGAGCCTTTGGCCCCATATGATCAATAAACTAGCTATCCAATCACAAATTAAGCACAACCAAGCCACTAAAACATGTCAAGATCATATAAAGGCATTTACACATGAGAGAGCATACATGTGACATTTACAAAAACATAGCTATCAACCATGGATTATTCATCAAGATCATCAAGAGCTAAGCCAAACTAACCATAGCATACCAAACAAGCTCACAAAGACATATATCTCATTCCATGGTGAACAATGTATATGAGAGAAGCTTTTCCTAACCAATGCATATGATACAAAATGCATGCAATCTAAGATACAAGGAAGCCTATACATCATGTTACATATGCCATGCCAAATGCAAGAAATGCACAAAGGAAAGCTATACATATGCTACAAAGGAGCTCCCACACACCCAACTCAAAAAATCAAACACACACCAAGTTCCCCCCGCAAACGAGTGAAAGTTGCTTGATCTAGGGGTTTGGTGAAAATATCGGCTAGTTGGTCATGTGTGTGTACATGGATCAAAGCTATCTTTCCTTTCTCTACATTGTCTCTCGTAAAATGATACCTCACTTCTATGTGCCTGGTTTTGGAATGGAGCACCGGGTTCTTTGCAACGCTTATGGCACCGGTGCTATCACATTGAAGTGGGACATGGGTATACTCCTCACCAAAGTCACTCATGGTGCATGAAATCCAAAGGAGCCGAGAGCAATAGCTAGCGCGGCAACATACTCGGCCTCGGTAGTGGATTGAGAAACACTCGATTGTTTGCGGGAAGACCAAGACACCAAAGAAGAACCCAAAAACGGCAAGTCCCGAAGTGGACTTCCTATCCAACCGACACCCGGTAAAATCCGCGTCCGAAAAACCATGAAGCGCCAAAGAAGAGGACGCGAAGTACCACAAGCCGAAGTCGGGAGTGTGACCCAAGTACCCGAAAATTCGCTTCACCGCTTGCCGATGCAAAGTCCTCGGAGACGCTTGAAAACAAGCGCACGGACACACCGAGAACTCGTATGTCCGGCCTTGTCGCCGTCAAGTAGAGGAGTGACCCGATCATGCTCCGGTACTCCTTCTGGTCCACGTGTTCACCTTTCTCGTCCGCATCAAGAGCTGTAGTCGTACTCATCGGCGTCGTCATAGCCTTGGAGTCCCCCATCTTGAACTTCCGCACAATGTCCTTGGTGTACTTTGCCCGGTGCACAAAAGTTCCTTCCTTTGATTGTTTGATTTGTAGCCCGAGGAAGAACTGCAACTCGCCCATCATGCTCATCTCAAATTCCCTGCTCATATCATCTGCAAACCTTGCAAGAAGAGAGTTAGACGAGCCACCAAAGACAATATCATCCACGTATACCCCGCACAATCGGGATATCTCCGCCCTCGCCTCGGCAAAAACAAGGTCCGATCGACCACCCCATCTCAAAACCTCTCTCAAACAAGAACCCCCTCAACCTACCATACCAAGCTCTAGGCGCCCGCTTCAACCCATACGGCGCCTTCCTCAATCGGTACACCCGGTGGGGGTACTTCTCACTCTCAAACCCCGAGGCTGCCTCACATACACTTCTTCCTCCAACACACCATTAAGGAAAGCACTCTTCACATCCATTTGGTGCAACTTGAACCCTTTAGCCACAGAAAAGGCTAGAAGGATCCTATTCGCCTCCAAACGGGCTACGGGAGCAAAGGTCTCCTCGTAGTCGATCCCCTCCTTCTGACTGAACCCTTGAGCAACAAGCCTAGACTTGTTCCTCACAACCTCACCTTTCTCTCCCTCTTTGTTCTTCCACACCCACTTTGTACCAATCGACTTACACCCGAGGGGAGGGTCAACCAACTCCCAAACCTGATTCTTCTCAAAGTTCTCCAACTCCTCATGCATCGAATTAACCCAATTGTGATCAGATAGTGCGTGTCCAATGTCTTTGGGCTCAAAAGTAGCAACAAATGCAGCATGAGTGAAATGAGAGTGGTTCCGAACCCTCGACCGTGTAGTGCGTTCATTCATGTCGCTGATGATCCTCGAAGCTAGGTGATCCACTTGTACTCGCCGGGGAGGTTCTCGCCTCGATGCTACCTCCCCTTCAACATCAGCTTCTCCTCGTTCTTGATTTGTCGTCGTAGGTGCGGTAGAGGGGCCGTCCATCACCGTAGTCGAAGTAGTGGGTACGTGTTCAGCCGGGGGCACCACACCGCCATCTTCATCCTCTCCATGTTCATGCTCCTCCTCCTCCTAAAAGATCTCCTCGCCAAGCTCATCATCACCGCACACTCAAAGACAAGCCGACTACGTGGCTCGTCTCGTCGAAGGTTACCTCTCAAGTCTCCACGAGTTTGGTTAGTTTCAAGATTGAGCACATGATATGCTCTAGAGTGAGATGCATAACCAAAGAAAATACCATCGACAGACCTAGCCTCAAACTTATCCAACTTCCTCGCCTTTCATCGAATGAAACACTTGCAACCAAAGACATGGAAGTGACTCACCTTGGGTGTGCGACCATGCATCAACTCATAGCATGTCTTCTTCTTGTGCACTCGAGGTAGATCTCGTTTAACACATAGCAAGCGGTATTCACCGCCTCGCCCCAATACCTCCTCGGAGTCCTATGCTCATCAAGCATCGTCCGAGCCATCCGCACAAGGTCCTATTCTTCCTTTCCACAACACCATTCTCGGGGAGACGTATACGTACTCGAAAACCGGTGCTCAAGACCCAAGTCATGGCAAAAGGTTTCAAAACGAGAGTTTCGAATTCCGAGCCATTATAACCGCGGATAGCTCGTATGGCATCTCCGTGCATCTCGCTCCTCAACCTCAATACTAGATCTCGAACAAAACCAAACGTCTCCCCCTTATCCTCGAGAAAGAACACCCACGCATACCGAGAATAGTCGTCCACCACAACAAGGACATGCCACTTCCCACCCGCAGATCGCACACGAGCTGGGCCAACAAGGTCCATATGGAGCAGCTCGCATGGACGCTCAGTCATCACATCGGTGAGAGGCGGGTGAGAAGAGGCTACCATTTTGGCATGCCTACACGGCGCACAAACCAACTCTTTCTCAAGCCTCAACCGTGGCAATCCTCGGACCAAATTGAGTTTACTCAAGCGAGACAAAAGGTCAAAGCTCAAGTGACCCAACTTCCTATGCCACCTCCACAACTCACTCGAAGAACCAGCCAAGAAACAACACTCCACACCCGAAGACTGAGAAAAATCAGCACGAAACACCTGACCCTCGGGAACGACCATACATACAAGGTCCCCTTGAGAGTCCAAAATCCGAGAACCACCTGGCCGAAACAACACCTCAAAGCCCTCATCCAATAACTGGGACACGAAAGCAGATCGTACCCCGGCCGATTGAACAAGAGCAACACACCTCGCAGTGATCTTGTCACTCACCTTAATCTCACCTTCGAAAGCACACGCCCACGCCCATTGTCCCCAAAGGTGATATACCTCTTTGTCACCACCGAACGAGACTTGAGAACCACCCCCTGTCTCCGGTCATATGCCTCGAGCAACCGAGTCAATCAACCAAATGTTCTTCAAGTCTCCAACCTGAAATTAAAAAACGAGCACGTGAGCGAATAAACAACTCAGCACTGGGGTTAGTACCAAAAGAGTAAAACCAGTGCCGAGCCATTTGCTCGAAAGTGGGGTTAGCACCAACCAAAGCATCTGTCCTACCAAAGCTACCTCCACGAACACCACCACGGTAACCACCCTGAAGGAACCACCCTCTCTCGCCCGGAGGAGGACCAAAACCATGAAAGAGAACCCGTGGACCGTCCCTCCTCTCCTTCTCAAAGCTACGACTCCTCCCATCCCCGTAGTGAACTCGAGGGGGAGAACGCCTAGCAACCTGACCACCTGCAAACTCTCCAGCCCAACCACCAGAACCACGACCTCCAGAAACAACCCTCGCACCTGTACGAGCACGAAACCCAAAATACTTCTCCGTCCGAGCCCGCACCCGGTCCGACCGGTGCTCCACACCGGTCTGACCGGTGTGACCTGGACAGCAGCACCTCCAATAGCCTTCCGCTCTCCCCAAGCCCAAACTGTCCTCACATTCACCTTGGCCCTGGGCATCTGCACACGAGGCTCAAGTACACCATCGGAAGGGTGGTACTTGTCTTTGTTTGCCCACTCCTTTGCCATTCTCTCCTCACGCTTCCTCCGGAAGCAAAACTCCTCCTTATGGCTATCTCTCCCACAATAGCCACAATGGAACCTCACAAGCTTAGGCTTAGGCTTGGGATGTGGTCGCTCACTAGGTTTCTCTTCACTCAACTCCTCCACCGGTTTCCCCTCACTAGCCTTCTCACTTTATTTCCCAAAGAACACTTTTCCCGAAGTGCTCACAAACTTGATAGGCTTTTGAAGATCATTTGTGGGTGTAGGAAACACGGGTGGAGCCGGGGTTGTGTCTAGTCGGTTCCTAAGATGGTTAGGTTTTGGGGGGAAATCATTTTTGTGCTTCGGGTTTTTGGTGGCTCGGGATATTCTCTCCACTTCCCTCACCAACCTTGTTTGCCCCAAGTCCCTCACCATCCTCGCCTCTTAAATGCCTCGATCATCATCCTCAATTGAGGCTCATGACTAGACAACCAACCCATCAACTTTCTCAAGTCATCATTCTCATCCCGCAAACAATCAACATAATGTGCAAGTTCCAAATTTTCCAAAGCATGCATTTCACGGGTAGAACAAGATGTAGGAATGGGTTCCTCCAATTTAGCCTCAAGAGAACTAGTGTAAGCATGCATCTCATCAATCTTAGCATGCAAAACAGGGCAATAAGTGCAAGCACCTAGCAAAGGAAGTCTAGACTTAAGCTCAGCCACTTCAACCCTAAGCACATCTAGTTCCTCACACTTGGAGGCATACTTCTCCTTAAACAAAGCAAGATCAGCAAGAAAGATGGAGCAATCAACACAATCAACCTCATCCGAAACAACAGGGCTAGCCTTAAGGGAATCAATCTCAAGCTTGCTATCAAGCACCTGTGTCTCTAGCTCAGCCACTCTAGTCCTAGCATCCTCGAGTGAAGCCCTAAGCTCTTTTCTCATTTTCTTGGCCTCTCTAAGCATGTCATCACAGTTATCAAGCAAAGAGCCAAGCCTCTCATTCTCCTGGCGCAAGAAGGGAAGTTCATCACGCACCTCGTCGTCGGAATCAGAGTCCGAGTCGCTCTGTGTGCTCTTCTTGCTGCCGGAGCTCAGCGCCATGGTGCAGAAGCCATCTCTCGCGAAGCAGCTCAGCCCGCTCAGGTTCTTGGACGACTTCTTGTTCTTGCGATGATCACCTTCGTCTTCACTGCTGCTCGAGCTCGAGGTGGAGTACGCGAACTGGAGTCGACGTCGCTCGCTCCCACCATCGCTCGGGCCTTGCCTCGGCTCTCCTTCTTCCTCGATCGTCGCTCATCCTTGTACTTGTTCTTGTGCTTGCTCTTGTGGTCGCGCCTCGAACGGTGCTTGTCGTCCATCCTCGGCTTGTGCTTGTAGCCATCCATGTTCTCGGCCTTCTCCGGGCGGTCGGCCGCGACGAAGTGTCCCGGCTTGCCGCACTGGAAGCATGTCCTCGTGTTCCTCCTTATGTTCACGCGGTTCTCGTGCAGCCTCTCGAACCGCCTCGTCAGGAGCGCCAGCTCGTCCTCTCCAAGCTCGTCGAACTCCTCATCTGGCATAGACATCAAAGAGGAGAAAGAGAACATCCTGGTGGATGGGTTAAAGTTAGCCTTTCCTTTGGAACCACCAACAAGGGCGAGACTATGGGAGTCAGTCGGACCCTCAAGCTTGGCAGTCATGCCCCTATCCACCTCAGCCGACTTGAGCTTCGAGAACAGCTCGTTCACCGTCAGAGTGTCATACTTCTCCGACTCCACAATGGCCTCGAACTTTCCGCCCCAAATCGTACGATCCAAAGAGTGCAAGAGCTTGACAGCTCTATCATGATCATCGTACGGGAGCATGTCCACATTGGCCCTCATGTTGTTCACAACCACCGTGAACCTCTCGAAACAAGGCATCGATGGACTCACCGGGGAGATGAGTGAAGTCTCCGTGCTCGAACACCGGGCATTCCCAACATGAGCCTCCTTCAACACCGCCCAAATCCTACAAGCCAAGTGCTCGGTGTGCACCCGATCGAACTCAGGCTGACACAAAGCACGAAATAAGTAGTCGACCGCCTTATTGTTGCCGTCGAATCTGTCCCTCGATCCTGGAGCGAGGAAGTCCATCGACTAGACATAGCCTGTGTCCACCGTGACATCCCAAAGGATCTGACCCTTTCCGCGGAGAAACGCACCCATCCGCTTGCTCCACATCTGGTAGTTCTTGCCATCGAAGTGTGGAGGACCCGAACCCCATTCTCCGGTACGCCATCCTTGGATCTTAGACCGGTTAGAGTCAATAAAGACACGAACCGGCTTTGATACCACTTGAAGGACCGATACGGCGAACTAGAGAGGGGGGGGGAGTGAATGGGAGCCAATAAAAATTCTTCTCGAAGGAGATAGAAACTCAAACAAGATGACCAAGGCTTCCAACACACGTCTCCGACTCACTACCCAAGTTGGCCAAGCCCACGTAGCCACTGGAGTGCCACTGGACCTAGGAACCAACACACAACCTTCCGACCCGAGAACGCGGCGGAACAGCAAACCTCGAGTCTACAGACCCACACCGGTCAGACCGGTGAGCACCACCGGTCAGACCGGTCCCTGCTAGTGAAACTGAGCAACTTTCACTAAGTGGCTCTACACCGGTCGACCGGTGAGACACACCGGTCGGACCGATCACGGCTCGAAAGCCCCCAAGGCACTAAACAGGCCAACCGACCACCAAACCGACCCAAATTCGAAACGAGCGGCACCACAGGACAACGGCGAACACAACAAGATGTTCACCCGAGAAAAGTCCCATCGAGGGTTGTACCGGTCGGACCGGTCAAGAGCACCGGTCAGACCGGTGTAGCCTGGGCAACTCGGGATGAACAGCACCCGCGGGTCAACTCCCCCCAAAACCAAACCTCGATCTCCCGAATCGCTCCACGGACTTGAACAAGACTTTGGGATATTAGGAACAAGTCCATAGCCAAGTTTAATCCCACCAAAACTCGTCCAAAAAGGAGGAATCAAGGAAATCTCGCCAAGAGCACTTCCAACCCAAGAACTCAAGAAACCCCAAAATGGAGCACCTTTACTCACGGATTTGGGAGGGGAATCACAGCCCAAAGAACCACGAAGGGTTCCCACATATTTCCCCCATCAAATCCCGAAGAGAAAGGTCCCGATAACAAGCCAAAGAAATCACCAAGAGAGGGCTCCGAAAATCACCACCAAGAACAACCGGGAAAACACATCCAAACCTTGAGGTACCACGTCGAATCATCTATACATGAAACAAAGGTTCATACAAGGTCTAGCAAGCCGCCCGATCATCCATCCCCGGCAACAAGATCTCTCTATGAAGCTCTCAAGCTAGTCATATGGAAAACCTAAGGAAAATAGGAAGGAAAATGAGAAAACAAATGAGCTATGGTTCCAAGAGTTGGCTGCCATCCTCTCACCTCTTGGGTTATATGGAGGCAACCGAATGTCTAAAATGCCCTTTCCTAATAACCAGGGGATGCAAGCCCCTCGAGGGCGGATTTGGAAGTCTTCATGTCTTCACCATCGGACGGATGCCGGTGACCGCACCCTACGTAGCCTCGACGCAAGCCATGCGATCTCGACGCGTGTCCTCCGCTTCGAAGTCTCGGACCGCGTTGTCGCACACCGGTCGGACCGGTGCTCTTCACCGGTCGGGATCGGTACCCACCGGTCGACCGGTCCGGCACGCTTGCGGCACGACCGTCTTCGGTTCTTCGGTCTTGGCTTTGTGGATCATCCAAGGAACCCGGTGGTTTTCGGTGAACCACCGGAAACCCCGCGAACTCGGTGTAGCCTCCGCCAATCTCCACTCATGACTCGGCCTTGGTTTTGAGGCTCAACCAAGAAACCGTCCACGACTTCATCTTGCTGTTCATGCCACCATGCGGCCCGCACTTGACCCCGCCGGCCACCGGGTCCCTCGAACGAAGCCTACTTGTCTTCTCCACACCCTCGGAGGCCTCACCGGCGACGACCTTTCGCGCTTGTTCTTCACCCGCACTAACACCGGTCAAGCCGCAACCTCGCACCCGCAATACTTAGCCAAGAATCGAGTCCACACAATGTTGTCAATCACTCATCACACAAGGAAGCGACCATCCACCGTTCCTCGAACCACACATGGTCCTCACCACATTGCAAAACGAAGTTCTTTTCGAGGGCCTCCCCGCAATTGGTAACTCAAGTAGTAAAAGTTCTTTGGCTGTTTCTTGTAAATTGTGTAGCAAATTGTAGAAAAATCAGAAAAATGCAAGACCAATTTTGTTGGATTCGTTGTGAATTATCCTACAACTTTTGTTATTCTTTCCTGAGCTGTTTCGTAACAGTTTTGGCATGAAAAATAGAAATGTGAAAAATCTGGATCTGCCATAACTCAAAATCTAGAAATCCTCTGTGTCCAATTTTTGGATATGCTGTGTGTTACGTTATGCCTAGCTTCTGTACCGAAAATTGCACAAAGTTATGTTGTGAATCGTTTTATAAAAATTGTTTTCCTTTTCTGCAGAATCTGTCCAAAAGATTTTTGTAGCTAAAAATAATAAAGTTTTTGTGCCCAACTTCTGCATTCTATCTTTTTATGACAAAATGCACCTCTGGTGAATTAATCCCAATTTTATAATTATCCGAAATATTTATTCTTGAAATATGCTTGATTTTCTTTGTAATTGCATAAGTCAAGTTTCATAATAGTTCTAGGTGTATATGTTGCATTCCTAGCTTAGGTTTGGGCCATATATCATGTGTGAGAATGTTGGAATCATTGTGATGTTTATTTATTTTGAATTCATTTCTCACGTTTGGGTGACTATCTTTTGTTATTTTCGGCATAATTAAATTCATAGCTTTTCTAAGAGTGCATGTGTGTGCAGTGTCTTGTGTAGGTTTAGAAATGCTTCATCACGCATCCCACTGAATTTTATTAAATTATTTTATGAATAAAAGCTATGGAAGCCTATTAAAGCTTAATCTTAAATTAAATGAGAAAAACCTCAACTACACATATGAAGACCCTATGTGTGTGATGTAAATCATTTTAAAATGATCAATATCAACCCCTTGCTGTTGTGAAAGATAAATTATTTTATTCACATAAAATATGTACACAACCATTATAAAAATTAATTAATTAATTAATAAAGCACCGTGAGAAATTATTTAATAGAAATGTCATGCCAAGGTGTGTTTGTTAAGGTGAATATGGCCAGCCATACTTTTCATGGTTGTCATGTGTTGTCGTCAATTAAATCTTGCATTTGCATCCTCATGTAGATATCTCGAACGGTAGGCCGTATGCGTGTGCGGAAGGAGGAGACGCGAGAGCCGACAAAGACGTGCACCACGTCGTTGTAGAGCAAGACCTGGACCCAAGTCCAGAAGGGCCCAAGGCCAACCTTGCCGGCGAAGGCAAGGCCCGGATCATTAACCCTGTTTCTAAAATTTATGCAATTATCGTTGCTATGATTATGCATTTACATTTCAAGATTGATTTGAAACCCTAGATGCATGATCCCTAAGTACCTATGTCCGTTTACTAGTATGCTAGGTCGATAGCTGCTATGCTATAGGACCCGGTAGAAGTCGAGTGATGTTCGTCACTCGCGAGAATAGGTTCTTATGTTGGAATCATAAGATTTTTATAAATGGATTGCTCATGTGGTAAGAGCATGGGATTTGGGCTCCGGTCCAGTGGCTTTCGTGGGCTAAGCTTTTGAACGTACTAAACACTTGCCGGGAATGGGACCGGTAAGCCTAGTACCCGATTGACGCGGTAAGGGAACCTTTCCCTACTAAACCTGGGGCACATGTGTCCCCCTGCTTGCAACAGTGTGGTACCTGCGTGAGTCTGGACGTTCGTGTGGGAGCGATCCAGTAAGCCTTGTACCAAGGAATGTAGGTTCCGCTCCCGAGCTGAAGATCGACGGGAACCGCCTGGTCGGTGTATACCCCGTTTCATTTTTGTCGGACCTTCTTGGGGTATGCATTCTTCCGTGTGTTTGGGTCCACCTTGCATGGTTCAAATAAATCGATTGTCGGCTTCTCACCGTTATCCGAGATCGCTTAATCAATCGGCCATGATATCCCATAATGATGGAACTCGAGAAATATCGTTGTATGAATTAATTGTTTGTACAATTATTGATTGAATTAGTTGGCACACTTAGAAATATTAATCAACTAGAATTTGTACTAAAATATTGAAAGTAAGGATATACTCTTCATTGCTTTTCAGCTAAATCACACTACCAGCCAAAAGCCTCTCATGTCTAGAGTTTGGTGATGTAGTTATCACACGACGGTTAAGTCTTGCTGAGTATTAGTATACTCAGTCTTGCTTTAAAACTGTTGTTGCAGGTGTTGCTTGACCGGGTAGATGATGACCGGTGATGACATCATAGATGGCCTCCTGTGATGTTTACCGTTGCGCTAGTTTAATTTATTTCCGCTGTTTTCAAACTGCGAACCTTTACTCCATGTCATGAACAATGGTTCGTAATGAATTTGTTTAAACTCGAGTTGTACTGCGGACTCGCCTTCACGTGATTTTTAATGCATATGTCAATCCTCTGTTTGATTTCCAAGTGATTTACCGGGCGTTAACCCGACAACTAACGACGGGACGATACTTATCGCTTAGTGGACAAAGTGGATCGGTCTTAGGCGATAGTACGGTATTTTCTGGGCGGGTTGTCACGGTAGTAAACCTTAAGCCCTTGACCATTCACCATGAATTGATCACCTTTCACATCCATAATGGTTACCGCTCCGTTGGAGAGCACCGAATGAACAACATAAGGTCCATCCCACTTGCTTTGCAATTTCCCCTTTCGAAGGTTTTAAACCTCGAATTGTAGAGGAGGACCTTATCTCCTTTAAACTCTTTCGTCTTCAACCTTTTGTCATACCACCTTTTAATTTTTCTCCTTGTATATGATTTCATTTTCATATGCTTTCAACCTCATCTCCTCTAGCTCGCTTATTCGAATTCTTCGCTTTACCATCGCCGTATCGAGATCAAGTTTCATCTCTTTGATCGCCCAATAGGCTTTTTGTTCCAACTCAACCGGAAGGTAGCAAGCCTTTCCATAGACGAATTGATAAGGGGTCATACCTATCGGTATCTTGAACGCCGTTCGATACGCCCACAAAGCTCCGTCTAATTTCATTGACCAAGCTTTGCCTCTCTTCTCTATGGTTTTGTTGAGTATGCTTTTTAATTTCCTATTCGATGTTTCCGCTTGTCCGTTGGTTTGTGGGTGATAGGCCGTAGAGACCCTATGTTCAATTCCCAACTTGGACAAGCACTTTTTGAAATTCTTCCGGTGAAGTGAGTTCCTCCATCGCTTATCAAGATTCTCGGTGTACCGAAACGTGGGAAAATCATGCTCTTGATCATGGCAATGGACACCTCTGTGGAAGCTTTACGACATGGCATAGCCTCTACCCACTTGGATACATAATCAACCATGACTAGGATATACTCAAATCCATGTGAGTTTTTGAAAGACCCCATGAAGTCTATTCCCCACACATCGAACAAATCGATTTGTAGATTATATCTCAAGGGCATAGAATTTCTTTTAGAGATGTTTATGGTTCTTTGGCATTCGGGGCATGATGCAACATATCTTTTAGTATCTTCATGCATCTCCGGCCAATAGAATTCGCTAGACCACACTTTTGCTTGGGTCCTAAAATGGCTATAGTGTCCACCATACTCCGTCGACTGGCAGTTTCTCAAAATTTCTAGCCTCTCTTCTCTTGGCACACATCTTCTCATGACTCCATCATTGCCAAGTTTGAAGAGGTAAGGTGCATCCCAAAAGTATTTTCGACTTTTAGAGATTATCCTCCTTTGAGAGTTTCTATCTAGATGGTCAAGAGGCATCTTCTGAATCGCTCGAATGATATCAATCATCCAAGTGTCTTTATCGAGCACTCGATAGAGGTGGTCATCTCTCATCTTGTCTTCTATGGGCTCTTTATCATCTTGTCCACGATTCATCCTAGACAAATGATCGGCCACAACATTCTCCACCCCCTTCTTATCACGAATTTCAACATTAAACTCTTGGAGAAGAAGGATCCAACGGATCAAATGTGGTTTAGTATCCTTCTTAGACAAGAGATACTTGATGGACGCGTGATCGGTGTAAACAATGACCTTCGAATTCACGATGTAAGATCTGAATTTTTCAATGGTGAATACCACCACTAGCAACTCTTTATCCGTAGTGGCAAAATTTAATTGTGCTTCATTAAGAGTTTAATAGCGTAGTAAACGGCGTGAACTCGGCCTTCCTTTCTTTGACCCAAAACCGCTCTTACGGCGTAGTCACTTGCATCACACATGATCTTGAAAGGTTGGCTCCAATCCGGAGGTTGAATAATGGGAGCACTCACCAACGCACTTTTCAAGGTCCGGAATGCCACTAGGCACTTCCCATCGAAGTCAAAAGCCACATCCTTTTGAAGGAGATGCGTTAAAGGCTTCGTGATCTTTGAGAAGTCCTTAATAAATCTTCTATAAAATCCGGCATGACCTAGAAAGATCCTCAAGGACTTAACATCCGTCGGAGGTGGGAGTTGCTCAACCATCTCTACCTTAGCCATGTCCACTTCAATGCCTCTCTCGGATATAACATGTCCGAGCACTATGCCTTGCTTAACCATGAAGTGGCACTTTTCCCAATTTAACACCAAGTCTACCTCCGCACACCTCATGAGGACCTTATTCAAATTTGCCAAGCAATCCATGAATGTCTTTCTATAAACGGAAAAGTCATCCATGAACACCTCGACAATTTCTTTGATGAATTCCGAGAATACAGCCATCATGCAACGTTGAAAAGAGGTCGGAGTGTTGCATAGACCGAAGGGCATCCTTCTATATGCAAACGTTCCATAAGGGAATGTAAATGTTGTTTTGTGTTGATCATCCGGGTGAATGGGAATTTTCATGAATCCCGAGTACCCATCAAGAAAGCAAAAATAAGTGTGCTTTGCTAATCTCTCGAGCATCTCGTCGATGAATGGTAGGCGGAAGTGATCTTTCTTCGTTGCTTTGTTTAGCTTTCGATAATCGATACACATACTGCCACCCGGTCATGGTTCTTTGCGGTATCAACTCATTCTTCTCATTCTTCACCATAGTTAAACCTCCTTTCTTCGGTACACAATGTACCAGGCTCACCCATTCACTATGCGAAACCGGGTAGATGATTCCGACATCAAATAACTTGATTACCTCTTTCTTTACTACCACCCGCATGGCATGAGTTAGCCTCCTTTGGTGGTCCACTACGGGTTTACATTGGTCTTCCATAGGTATACGATGAGTGCAAAAGGTTGGGCTAAGAACTTTAAGATCATTGATTGAATATCCAATCACCTTTCTATGCTTTTTTAATAAAATCAGCAGCTTCTCATTTTCTTCGGGACTCAACTCGTCACTCACGATGACTAGATAAGTCTTGTCCGGGCCCAAAAATTCATACTTTAATCCCTTGGGCAAAGGTTTATGGTCTACCTCGAGCACTTTTGGCTCCTCGGGTTTAATTTCTCCTAAGTCCTCAAATTTTTCTTCTTTCACGCTTCCATCTTGTGGTTCTAATCCTTTTGTTGCTTCATCTAGTTCTTCATCTTGTTGATCATTCACTTGATTCTCCATCACCCTTTGCGGCGGGTCTCTAAGGGTTTCAATAAAACAAAGACTATCTACCTCCTCTACTTCGTCTTCGGGAGGAAAAGGTGAAAGGTGTTTAGAAACGCGAAGAAAATTATATGTGTACTTCTTTCCATTAAGGTTCATTGTTACTTTGCCTTTTCTTGCATCCAACACGGCATCAACCAACTTAAGAAAGGGCCTACCAAAGATTATGTGATCATGATTAGTACGGTAAGCATCAATAACAAAGAAATCGGTTGGTATACATTTTCCGAGAGATGTTTTGTCGGTGCGGAATATGGTCCCGACACTAACCGGTAGATAGCGCCGAGGTCTATCCCTCAATGGTCGATGCTAAGTAACAAATGACACGGGGTTTTTATCCCGGTTCCGCCGAGGGGGCCGTACATCCCGACGGTGGCGTGCTCGATGCACTATATTACTTAGCACCGGGGGTGCCCGTAGTGGGGGCGGCTACAAGCAAGGCGGGAGAGGAAGCAAGGCTTCCAAGTCCCCGGCGAAGATGTTGTGGGAGAATTGGGGAGTGAGTACGTGGTGCGTGTGAAAGGCTCCTGTTGTCTGCTTGTCTCGTCCCCCCCCCCCCCCCCCCCGCGCCGCCGGGGGTTCGCTCCCCCTTTTATAGATCAAGGGGGAGGCGGTTTACATGTGTGCCGCGCTACCTAGCTACGTGGGGAAGTGCGACGTGCTATGTCGTAGAGTGGGCGGCCGTCGGGCGATCCTTGCGGCGATCCGGTCATCATGGCACGACTTGTACCCGAACGGTGGCGGTTCGAGGGTAGGAGAGTAGCGGATGGCGGTGATGTCCTCTCGATAGGCTCGAGAGAGGTGTCGACGAAGGCACATGCGGAGTACGGGAGTTGGCGAACGGCGTTCCTTCCCCGACGCGCTTCACGGGCACCGGAGTTCTTGCTATAGCGTCGGGCGTGCTCCCCGCACGCGCGGGTACGGCGGCCACGCCGTTACGATGGCGGGGATGGCGGTCCACCGGCCTAGCGCCTCCACCTAACCCTGTAGGGTCACAAGAAAGTGAATCGAGGGTGCGCCGGCCCCCTTTCGAGGGCTCGGCGCGTTAGCCGCATCTTGGAGCGTGCGCACGGTGTCACGGGACTGACACCGGCCGCGCTGCACAGTCCCCTCCCACAGTGGCGGGGATGGGCTCCTCCCTGGGGAGTTGGTGCGGCGGCACCGGGCGTGAGCCCCGGGCGCATGATGGCGCCGTCCCCCCTGTGTCAGGGCGTTAAATGCCCAGGTACGGGGGCCAGCGCACGCGCGAGGAGCGCCCTCGAGCGTGGCGGACCCCGGCCGAGGGCGGGGCGTACCCTCGAGCGAGGCAAAACCCGCTCGAGGGGGAGTGAGCCCTCGAGCGGGGCGGAGCCCGCTCGAGGGAAGTGTTACCCCTCGGACGGGCGGAGCCCGCCCGAAAGGAGCACGCATCCTCGAACGAGGCGGAGCCTCGTTCGAGGGGATCTCTAAGTGGGCCGCCTCGATGGGCGGCTCGGAGTCCCCTGCGGCGTGGGCTGCTTCCCCGCATGGTTAGACGATTTGTGTTTTGGCCTTTTTGTGGGTTCTAAGTGAGGATTCCCCCATTGTTTAAGGGGACCCCTAGGGGCTGTCCCCGACGATAGCCCCCGAGCATCTGTGGGTTTGCCATTGAGGCTCCCGCGGATGCCGGAACCGCGCGATAGGACGTTCTTCCCTCCTTGTTCTCCGCGAACGCTTTACGTGGGGCCGCGTCGGCGGGCACCCGCGTGTCGGTGCGGAATATGGTCCCGACACTAACCGGTAGATAACGCCTAGGTCTATCCCTCGATGGTCGATGCTAAGCAACAAATGACACAAGGATTTATCCCGGTTCCGGCCGAGGGGGCCGTACGTCCCGGCGGTGGTGTGCTCGTGGCACTATATTGCTCGGCACGGGGTGCTTGTAGTGGGGCAAATACAAGCAAGGCGGGAGAGGAAGCGTGGCTCCCAAGTCCCACGGTGAGTAGGCGAAGATATTGTGGGAGAATAAGAGAGTGAGTGCACAGTGCGCTGTGTTCTTCCGGGTTCGTCCGAACTCGTCCTCCTCTGCCCCCCCCCCCCCCCCCCCCCGGGGGGGCTCGCCTCCCCTTTTTATAGGCCAAGGGGGCGGCGAGTTACATGCACGCCGCGCTGCCTAGCTACGTGAGGGAGCACGTCGCGCTATGGTGTAGAGTGGGCGGCCGTCCGGTCGATCTTCGCTGCGATCCGGCCATGATGGCCTACCTTGTACCCGAACAGTGGCGGTTCGAGGGTAGGAGGCGGCGGATGGCGATGGCGTTCTCTGGTAGGCTTCGAGGGAGGTGCGATGATGTCGGTACGGGGGTACGGGAGCGGGCGAACGGCGTTCCTTTCCAATGAGCTGCGGTGGCGGAGTGGTTGCTTTGCGGTGCTCGGGCGTGCGCTGCGGGAGTCGGGCGTGCGCCGCATGCGTGGGTACGGCGGCGCGCGCGTTACGGTGGCCGGGATGGCCGCCCACCGGCCTAGCGCCCTTCACCTAACCTGCGGGGTCACGGGAAAGTGGGATCGAGGGTGCGCCGGCCCCCTTTCGAGGGTCGGGCGCGTTAGTCGTACGGTGGCGTGCGCGCGGTGTTATGGGGCCGACACCGGCCGTGCGCACGGTCCACCCCACGGTGGCGGGGATGGGCTCCTCCCTGGGGGAGTTGGTGCGGCGGCACGGGGCGTGAGCCGGGCGCATGATGGCGCCGTCCCGCGGCGTCGGGCGTTAAATGCCCAAGTACGGGGCCGGCGCACGCGTGCGGGGCGCCGTGAGCGTGGCGGGCCCCGGCCGAGGGTGGAGCGAACCCTCGGCGGGCGAGGCTCCGCTCGAGGGGGAGCGGGCCCTCGGCGGGGCGGGACCGCTCGAGGAAGGGTCGCCCCTCGAACGGGGCGGAACACGTTCGAGGAGGGGGTTGCCCCTCGGCGGGGGGCGGAGCCGTTCGAGGAGGAGCGTACCCTCGGGCGAGGCGGGGGCTGCTCGAGGGGGTCTCGCGGTCGGGCTATCTTGGCGGGGCCTCCGAAGTCTGCTTTGCGTGGGCCACGTCTGCATGGTTAGTCCCCTGCATGGTTAGGCCCGAGTTCATTTGATGCGGGAATTAAAGTGAGGGTTCCCCCATCGTTTGAGGGGACCCCTAGGGCGGTCCCCGACGGTAGCCCCCGAGCATGCGGGGTTTGCCATTGAGGCTCCCGCGGATGCGGAACCTGCGATAGGACGTTCTTCCCTCCTTGTTTGCGAACGCTTTCCGTGGGGCCGCGCTAGCGGCCCGCGGGTCCCCCGAAGCCTGCGGGGGTGTGGGCTCTCTGCCGGGGGTTAGCCGCGAGCAATTCGGTCGAGAAAGGCGTGGCACATATGCCAACCGGCATCGGCGGTATTTCAGCCGGCATCGGGGGTGCACGCTCCCCCGTCCTTTGTCTCGGGCGGGTGCAATTCCAAGGAGGTGTGGCCGTGCGTCAAGCCCCCCGAGCCTTGGCACATGTTCGAGGCGATCGGGTCGAGCACGACGACTTGTTTTTTATCACGCCCTCGCCGTCCCTCCGCGGGTCGGGAGGTGAGGTTTCCACGACTCCCATCGAGCGGGTCGCGAATCGCGGATTCCTCTTCGAGCTGCTAGCGGGTGGTTCAAGTGGACGTCCATGCCCCGTTCGATAAGGGTAGGGCTGCGCGGTCGGAGACACGTCCATGGAAGCGCTTGCGTGGGTTTGCTAGGTGGGGCTCGGTCCGGGTCGCTAGGGACCGAGGGCGCGGAAGCTCTCCCTCGGTGGGATCCCCGGCTAGGCGCCCTCGGCGGCTCTCGAACACGACATGTGGGGCACCCTCGAGCCGACGGGCTCGAGGAACGGCTCGAATGCGCGTGCCCTCGTCGTCCCTAACTGCGCGGTGCGGGGCGCTGTTCGGGCCGTCGAGGGTCGGGCTTCGAACCTCGATCGGTAAGGCCGTGCGGGGCCGTGCCTAGGCCGGCCCGGTCTTTTCGCGTTTGCGGCCGTCGAGGGGTGCGGGCGTGCCGACCCTCGAGGTGTTGGTTGGTGGCATGGCGCGGTATGAGTGCTTTCGGTGTCGCTCTATTTCAAGCGTGACTTTGGGCGATCCTCTTATGCGCGTGCCTTCTTTAGGGGTCGACATCGTCTCGAGTTGGGGGTCATGCCGCTCGAGGGTCCTACGTGGCATGGGTGCCGCGGCTGCACTTGCTCTGCACCGAGCGGGTCCCGGCGACCTTCTCACGGCGATATCCCACCGAGGGTCGCCTTGTTTCGAGTTGGGGGTCATGCCGCTCGAGGGTCCTACGTGGCATGGGTGCCGCGGTGGCTGCTCTACATCGAGCGAGGTCCGGGCGACCTTCTCACGGCGATATCCCATCGAGGGTCACCCTGTCTCGAGCGAGGATTCGCCTCGCTCGAGGGCTCTCCTTGCTTGGCAAGGGGCCGGGCATTTAATTGCCTTGCGGGCGTGGGCTGCGGGTTTTGCGGCGGCCGCGCGCTTTTTTTAGGCGGCGCGGCTCGCGCGCGCGCGTAGTGGGCGGCGGCTGCCGGCGGATGTGACGGTTTCACCTCGGTTGCTTTGCCGGTCTCGCCGTAATGATGACCCGCTGCGGTGTTAGAGGCTGCTTTGCGGTCGTGGTGGGGCCCGCTTGCCGACGCGACGGAAAGATTCTGCGGTTAAATGCGGCGGGGGCGTCCGCTCGGAGAACTCGCCGGGTGCCTATCAAAGCGCGGGGGAAGGAGTAGGCGGCGGTTTTTTACCTTGGCTCCTCACCGTTTTAGTCCTCCGCCTCTTCGCCTTCGTCTCACCCTTGCCGTCGCGCGGGCTCGCTTGCTTAGATCTTTCTCCTCGTTTCCTCGTCCTCCACCTTCGTACTCGTTCGTCCTCCCTCATGGCGCCGCCTCAGCCTCCGATCGGGGGTCCTCGGAGCCGTACGCACAGGGAGAAGTCGGCCGTGACCGGCTCGCCACAGGCGGCGAGTCGCCGCCGGCCGGCTCTCGGCCAACGAAGAAGGGCGCCGGCGGAGTGGATCGTGCCGCCGGCGTCGCACCACGAGCCCAATCCGCGGGAGGGGTTACGTGGTGAGCTTTCTCCGCTACCACGAGCGCGGCTTCAACGCGCGCGGCGAGCACGTTCATGCGGGCGTTGTGCTACCACTACGGGGTGGAGCGCACAACTTCGCCCCCAACGCTATCTCGCGGGCGGCCACATTCGTGGGCGTACGCGAAGGGTACGCAGGGATCCCGGTCAATTGGGAGCTGCGGGTACACCTCTTCCGCGGGGAGGGGCGATCACGCGGCCCACGTCGGAGCCGAGGACCCGCCGCGCGGTGCGCGCCGGCGGGATGTCGCTTGCCTGCGAGGGCGGCTCAAGAACTTCTACATCCCCTGCACCATGACGACGAACAACGCCGGGCCGGGAGCGGGGATGGTTTTATCTGCGCAACGCCGAGCCGGCCTCCCTCCCTACACGGGCGGGTGTTCAAGGAGAGGCCGGACCGGCGGGGCTACGGGTTGCCTACGGCCAACCACCGGGCGCGCCGGGGAGTCCGTCCTCGCCGCCTGCCGGCGGCGGCGAGGGGAAGGGCTCAACGCGATGGGCGTCCTCGCCTTCCTTCATCACTTGGCGAATCGTGCGGTTGATGGAGAGGCCGCTACTGCATCTTCGAGATGACGGAGGTGGCCAACCCCGTCGACACAGGCGAGGTCGCGGATGCTCCCGACGCCGGCCCAGGGGCGGCCGTGCGCGCTCACCGGGCGCGGAGCGCCGTCGACACCGGACGCGGCGCACCGCGGGTCGGACCCCGGTGGGATATCGAGATGCTTCCCACCGGCCGTTGGTGAGTGTGGTTTTCTACTACTGTTTTGGTCCTCGTTCTCGTTTATGTTTCTTGACGCGCCATTGTCACTCTTGCGCGCGATTGGTGCGATTCGGTATCGCCAAGTCCGTTCCACCCACCCCCGACTCCCGTGCGCTCGGCGGGCGGCGCGGCGGGGCGAGCGAGGAGCGGGCGGCGCGCGGGGGAGCACGCAAGGCGGCGCCGGGCGCGTCGCGGCCCACGGTCCGCCGAGTACCGGCGGCGGGAGGAGGGCGGGGCTCTCCTCCCCGGAGCATCGAGGAGCCCTCGTCCTCGGATCGGGACGAAGAGGAAGAGTACGAGGGGGAGGGCCCCTCGGACGGTGGCGACCCGCGCCCCCGTCGCCGGATCTCGCGCGGCGTCGGGGGGCGGCTTCGTACGGGGCGGGCGCGTCGGCGTCCGCCGCCGGGGCGGTCGTCGTCGGGGGCGGCACGCGCCGGCGGTGGCGTCCGCGCGCGCCGCGGGCGCGCGCGCGCGGCGCGTGCTGCGCGCGCGTCGAGCGTGCCCGCACGCGCGGCGGGAGTGCGTCGCACGAGCGGCGTCGTCGTCGAGGGGCGCGTCGGGAGGGCGTGCCGCGCGCGCGGGGACAAGCGTGCCCCCGCGCCGTGTGGCGCGCGTCGGGGGGTGCGGCGTCGGGGTGCGCCCGCGCACGGGGGCGGGCGTGCCCGCGCGTGCGGCGCGCGCCATCGGGGAGGCGGTTGCGTCGGGCGCGGCCGCTACGCCGGCCCCCGTCCCGGGGCCTCGAGGAAAAGGAAGCGGGCCTTTTCCTCCGCGAGGTACGTAGCCTTGCCTTCCTCCGGTGTGGCTTTGGTGTGCTTTGGTGGTTAGATGTTCTAACTCTCCGTTCGTGATTGCGCGGGGCGGTGCGGCCGTTCCTCCTCTTGCACGGCCAAGGTCTTCGGGGACGGACGCGGCGATCCCCACCGGCGGCGCTCGTCGAGGGGGGTCGCGCCGAGGGGACGAACGCGGCGGCGGGCACGAGCTCGCAAGGCCGGCCGAGGGCCTCGGGGGCCGGCCGGCGGATCAGCCGCCGCGGCGCAGCCGGGGAGGTTCTTCGGGGGCGGCCGGCGCGGTCGCCACGGAGGCGCGGGCCGCGGCGGTGGCTACGGTGGAGGTGCCGCCGCGGTGGCGGCCACTACGGAGGAGGCGGAGCGGGCGCGACCTGCGGGAGCGCCGCGGATGTGGCGGCGCGGACGGTGGTGGCGGCCACGGCGCCACGACGGGCGCCGTGGTCGCGGAGGCGCGAGGTGGAGGCGCCGGCGGGGCGGCGCGAGGTGGCTCCGCCGCCGGCGGTCCCCGGGCGGAGGTGGTGGAGCTCTCGGATGACTCCCCGCCGCACCGGGTGGAGCCGATGGGCCCGGCGGCCCGCGAACTCCCCCGAGCCCCGGGGAGGGGCCCTCGTGAGCGGCACGAGGGTCGCATGGCCGGCGGGGGGCCGAGGGCACGATGCGAGGCCTCGTCCTCCGCGCCGGCCGCCCCGCCCGGAGGGGGGGGGGCCGTGGAGGGATCCCGGCGTTTGCGCGCTCGGGGGAGCGGGAAGCTGCGGGGCGAGCTCTGGGCCATGGCGCCACGCTCAGCGCGCGTTGAACGAGCGGCGCGGGTCCACGGCGGCCGGCACGGGCCGTCTTCCGGGTGAGCCACGGTTGCTCGTTTCCCTTCCTTTTTTCGTTTTCGCGTCTTTGCACTCAAACTTTGGCGCTTACGGGATTCGATGTGTGTTATGCCGGGAGCTCGAGCGCCGCGCTCGCGAAAAGTATAGCGCATTCGACCGGGGTGAACGCCGGGGCCCGCCGGCTCCGGGAGCGATGCGGCGCTTACGACGCGCTTGCGGATGCCCTCGGGACGCCGGACGGTGGGCGGGGCGGTGTGCGGGCGATGGCGTGGTGCGACGTGCTTCACGAGAGTTCGGGGCGGGGGACGCGGCGCGTGACCGAGCCTCGGGCGGATCCGCGCGGCCCTCGTCGATCGTGACGAGGCGCGCGGAGGCGCGCGCGAGGACACGGACAAGACGCGAACGGCGGCCGCCACAGGAGGGCGGAGGTGGCCACCGCTCGCGCGCGGGGCCGGGGAGCTCCGCACGTCGCTCGAGGGGCCCGGGCGCGGCGGCGTCGGGGGCGAGGAGCGGGCGCGCGCGGGGGGGGCGGCGCGCCGAGGAGGCGGATGACACCGAAGGCCGCCCTCGACGTCAAGGTTGCGGCTCTCGTCGCCGGCCGAAGGGCGGCTCCGGCGGGGAGCGCATCGCCGCCGAGGGGGCGAGGGCGGCTTCGGCGAGGAGCGAGGCTGCCGCGGGTGACGCCGGACGGCGGCGGAGCGGGGAACGCGTCGCGCGCGAGGGCGGCGGAGAGGTCGGCCCGGAGGAGCGGAACGCCGCATTCTCGAGGTTGAGGATGAGGCGGCGGCTCTCGGCATCGGCAATGCCGCCCAAGAGATGGCCCTCGTCGAGCAAGGCGAGACCGTCCGGCATCTCGGCGGCGCTCGAGTCCGCGCGCGCGCGACCTCGATGCGGAGAAGAGGCAAGTCGAGGGGTAAGTTCTTGTCGACCTGCTTGTTGGTTTTTGCTTTTAGAGGGTTCGTTTCCCCCTTTCGATTTCTTGTCGTCTTGTCGCTTCCGGAGCTGCGCACGGCTTTGGGGCACGGCTGTTGGGCGGGCGGCGAGGGCCTGCGAGCCTCCTACAACTCCTACGAGCGAGGGAGGCTGCCGGGGGGCGCGGGACGCGGCCCTCGAGACTGTCACGTCGTCGAGAAGGCGATGTCCGGGCCGGCGGCTCGGCGGCCGGCCCTCTGCGCGCGCTCGGTGGCCACGTCACGGAGCGGGTGCGCCGGGCGTTGCACACAGGCGTGCGAGAGGCCCTCGGAGTGGTGCGATCCCACTACGAGGTCAACCTCGAGGCGGTGGCGGAAGGCTACATCGTGCCCGTGGGCGTCGAGGACGAGGTGGCCATGGAGCGCGCGGACGCGCTTGTTCTTGCGCGCCGGCCGAACGCTCGCCGAGGCCTTCGAGGAATTCCTCTTCCCGGACGCCGCGCCGCCGCCGCTCCCTCTGCACGAAAGCATGCGGGCGCTAGGCCCGTTTTTTTGTTTGTGTGTATCGGAACTGCGGCCTCGTGGCCTCTTGTAAATAAACAAGTAGTTTCGTGAACATGGTCGGTTTGTAAATGAAATCGCTTGCTTATTGCGCTTTTTGCTTCTTCTTCTTCACGAGTAGATTCTAGTTAGGGAAGTCCGCCTTTCGCGAGGGCCGGCCCGGGTTGGAGGCGAGAGAGACGGGCCGTAGCCACACGGCGTGGGGCGTCTGCGGCTCGCGCGCTCCTTCCCGCGTGCCGCCTACGCCTGTTCAAATCGTGGCTCGTGGTTGAAGTAGGAAACAAACTTAGCGCGTGTTATTACGTTTTTTGCACGAAAAAATGGGACCATTTGGGGGGGGGGGTGCCCCCCGCGGTAACCGAGGGTAACTTGGGTTTTCGGGGGAAAGCCGAGTTGCCCTTTTATTGGATTCGGAGTATTTACATAGGTGACGCCAGGCGGGGCGTTGGCCGTGCGTTTTTACAACGGAAAATACTTGGAAATCCTAGCTAAGGGTAGAAGCGACGTAGGCATTGTTGGATGTTCCAAGCGTTGGTGAGTTCTTCGCCGTCCTCGTTGGCAAGCTTGTACGTGCCGGTTTGAGCACCTTCACCACGACGTGGGGTCCCTCCCATGGGGGCGATAGCTTGTGGCGCCCTCGGTTGTCTTGGCGTAGCCTTAGGACCAAATCCCCCTCGGCGAAATCCTGCGACGTATCTTGCGCGCTTGGTAGCGTCGTAGGGACCTGATACCTTGCGGAGTGCATCAACGCCACGAGGCGTGCTTCGTCTGGGCGATCCGGTGAGTCCTCGCGGGCTCGGCCCGGTTAGCGTCCCTCGTTGTAGCCCCGAACTTTGGGTGAGCCGTATTCCGGATCCGTGGGGAGGATGGCCTCCGCGCCATGGACTAGGAAAAACGGGGTGAACCGGTGGCTCTAGCGGGGTAGTCCTTAGGCTCCACACATCGCTTTGGTAGTTCTTGGATCCATTTCCGGGCGATTTGTTGAGGCTGGTCGAAAATTCTGGTTTGAGGCCTTGTAGGATCATGCCGTTGGCACGTTCTACTTGGCCGTTGGTCGTGGGTGTGCGCGGCTGCCCAATCCACGCGGATGTGGAACTTGTCGCAGAACTCCAAGAATTTCCGGCCCGTGAAGCGGGACCCGTTGTCCGTGATGATGGAGTTTGGCACTCCAAAGCGGTAGACGATGTCGTGAAGAATGTGACCTTTTACTCGGCCCTCAAATTCGTAATGGGGCGCACCTCCACCCACTTGGAGAACTTGTCAATTGCAACCGGCGGGTGGGTGAAGCCCCGGGCGCCTTCCGCGGGGGCCGACGATGTCCAACCCCCACACGGCGAACGGCCATGTTACGGGGATTGTACGCGAGTGTGAGGGGGCAAGTTGGTCTTGCGGGCGTAGAGCGGCACCCTTCGCAAGTGCGCACGATTTCGTTGGCGTCCGCGACCGCGGTGGGCCAATAGAAGCCTTGGCGGAACGCGTTGCCGACGAGGGTGCGCGGCGCGGCGTGGTGGCCACGGATCCCCGCGTGGATGTCCCGTAGGAGCTCGCGCCCCTCGGGAATGGGTATGCATCGGCCCGGAGGATGCCGACGCGGCGCGCTTGTACGGCTCACCGTCGACCGGGGTGAACGACTTGGCCATCCCGGCGATGCGCCCGGCGCCGGCCCGGTCCGCGGGGAGCTCCCCCTCGATCAATCCGGGCGATGTACTTCTCCCGCCGGTCCGCACGGGCGGGGCCGGCTCGATGTTCATCGCGACGGCCTCGTGGGAGCCGTACCCCTCGAGAAGGGAGAGCACGTACGCCTCGTTCGAGGGGTCCTCCTCCATGGGTTCCGCACCCGGCCCCGGATTCGAGGGAGCCCCCGAGGGTCCGGCGTCGCTCGAGGGGTAAGGCTCGAAGGTTGCCGAGGGGCGCGCGGCGTCGCGCGCGAAAACGTTCGGGGGAACGGTGATCCGCCGGACGCTATCTTTGCCGGCTCGTCTCGCTTCTTCGTTGTACCGGCGGGGTACATGATTAAGCTCGATGCGGGAAAATTTGTCCTCGAGGGCCCGCACGGCTTTACAGTAGGCCTCCATCTTGTCGTCGTGGCAGCTCGCGTTCTTCATGACTTGGTCGATCACGAGGCTGCGAATCCCCTCGCACGTCGAGGCGCTTGATGCCCAACTCGATGGCGATCTTGAGGCCGCGAGAGGAGGGCCTCGTATTCCGCCATATTGTTGGATGCGGGGAAATGGAGACGCACCGCGTAGCGCATGTGCTCCCCGAGGGGTGACACGAAGAGCGGGCCCGCGCCCGCTCTGTCTTCATCACCGAGCCGTCGAAGAACGAGAGTCCGGCACTGCGCTTGGATGCGAGGGGGCGGCGGTGCGTGTCCGTCCACTCCGCGACGAAATCGGCAAGGATTTGTGATTTGATGGCCTTTCGCGGGGGCGTAGGCGAGCGTTTCGCCCATCAACTCCACGGACCACTTGGCAATACGCGCTGCCGCGTCGGGGTTGCGAATGATCTCTCCTAACGGGAAGGAAGAGACCACGCCAGCGGGTGGGCCTCGAAGTAGTGGCGGAGCTTGCGCCGCGCGGGGACTACTCGCATACATCGGCACGGACACCGGGGGTAGCGCGTCTTCGTGTCCGACGGGACCTCGGCCCCGATATAGTAGACCGGCCTCTGCACGGGCAAGGCATGCCCTTCTTCCGTGCGCTCCACGACGATCACGGCGCTGACCACCGGGTGGTCGCGGCCACGTAGAGTTGGAGGGGTTCGCCGTCTCGCGGCGGCGTAAGGGATTGGGGCGTGCGTCAGCGATGCCTTCAGCTTGTCGAGCGCTTCCTGGGCCTCGGCGGTCCAAGAGAAGCGCTCGTGCTTCTTGAGCGGCGGTAGAGGGCGAGGGCCCTTCTCACCGAGCCTCGAGACGAAGCGGCTCAAGGCGGCGAGGCACCCCAACACTTTCGCACTCCTTTGAGGTCCCGGGTGGACCCATTCGCTCGAGGGCCGCGACCTTTTCGGGGTTGGCCTCGATCCCCCGTCGGGAGACGATGTATCCTAGGAGCATGCCCCCCGGCACTCCAAAGACACATTTTTCGGGGTTGAGCTTGACCCCGTTGGCCGCGAGCGGTGAATGCGATGCCAAGATTGCGACCGGGTCGTCGCCTTCCTGGTTTTGACGACGATGTCGTCTACGTAAGCCTCGACCGTCGCCCGATATGGTCCCCAAAAACGTGCTTTGCATGCGGCGCCCGATATGTTGCGCCCGCGTTTACGAGGCCAAAAGGCATCGTGACGTAACGAACGTCCCGAACGGTGTGATGAACGAAGTCGCGAGCTGGTCGGACTCCTTCATTTTTATTTGATGATATCCCGAATAGGCATCAAGGAAACGAGTAGTTCACACCGGCGGTGGAATCAATGATCGATCTATGCGCGGCAAAGGAAAAGGAACTTTTGGACATGCTTTATTGAGGCCGGTGTAGTCAATACACATCCTCCACTTCCCATTTTTCTTTTTTACAAGCACGGGATTAGCTAACCATGTCGGGTGGAACACTTCCTTGATGAATCCGGCCTCGAGGAGCTTCCGCGGCTCCACTCCCGATCGCCGTCGCCGTTCCTCGTCGAAGCGGCGTGGCCGCCTGGCGAACGACGCGAGCATTAGGCGGGATATCAAGGGAGTGCTCGGCGACCTCCCTCGGGACGCCCGGCATGTCCGAGGGGCTCCACGCGAAAACGTCGGCGTTGGCGCGGAGGAAGTCGACGAGCACTTGCTTCCTATTTAGGATCGAGGGTCGTGCGACCCTCCATGCTTTGCCCTCGGGGGCCGATGGGTCGAGAGGGACCCCTTTGGTTTGCTCGGCGGCCTCGAACGTGCCGACGTGCTTGGTGGCGGAGGCGAGGTCGTCGTTGACCATCTTCTCCCGGCGCGTTTACCGGCGCTTCATCCGGCGCTAGCGCCTCTGCATGTTCCACGCACTCGACATCGCGGTCGAATGCATGCTCGATCGATGACCCGACGGTGATGACGCCGTTTGGACCCGGCATCTTCATCTTCAGGTACGTGTAGTTGGGGACCGCCATGAACTTGGCATAGCATGGTCGCCCAAGGATGGCATGGTAGGCCCCTTTGAATCCCACCACCTCGAAGGTGAGGGTTTCCTTGCGGAAATTCTTGGGGGTCCCGAACCAGACGGGCGGATCGATGCGCCCAAGGGGTTGAACACCTTTCGGGGCGCGATGCGGGTGAAACGGCTTCGTCTTTGGGCCGCGGCTGGTCCCGGCCCAATCCCCATCGGGCGCAATGTGTGCGCGAAGAGGATATTGAGGCTACGCACTCCGTCCATAAGGACCTTCGAAAACCGGGCGTTCCCAATGATGGGATCGACCACCGGGGAAATCTTGCGGCCGGGTTCGGGATGCGGTTTGGGTGATCATCCCGGCTAAAGGTGATGGCATCCTTCGACCGGTTGAGAAAGGCCGGAGGTGCCCTCTGCGGCGAGGACTTCGTGCCGCTCCTTCTTCGCTGCCGGGTTGACATGTCGACGGTGGGTCCCCCAAAAATGAGGAACACATTTTCGACGGCGGGGAAGCCACTGCGTCGCCGTCGCCCCCATCCTTCTTGGCCTCGGCCTCCTTCGCGGCGGCACGGCCATAGAACTTCTTGAGCATGTCGCCTTTGCTCAAGAGTGTGATTCACGGGGGTCTTGTGGTAGGGGCATGGCTTCTTCATCATGTCGTCGAACACCCCCGGGCCTCGAGGAGCCGGTCGAGGGCCCCGCCGGCCGGGTCAACGGCGAGGGCCTCGGCGTTGCCGCCGTTGCGCCCTGCTCGCGCGCCTCGCGGCGCGGCTTCTTCCCCCTTCTTGCCCCGCTTGTCGTTGCGGCGCGGCTCCTTGGACCCGCTGCCCTCCGCGGGCGTGTCCTCGGAGCGCTTGCCCTTCTTGCCATCGAAAATTGCCCCCACGGCCTCCTCTCCCCGGAGGCGAAGCTGGTGGCAATGTCGAACAGCTCGTTCGAGTCCGTGGGCGGGCTGCGTCCCAGCTCGCGCACAAGGTCCCGGCACGTGGTGCCCTCGAGGAACGCGTGCACGATCTCGGATTGTGCCACGGCGGGAGCTACGTGCGGCGCTTGGAGAAGCGCCGTATGAAGTCCCGCGGCGGTCGCCCGGCTTCTCGCGTGCGGGAGGAGCGCGCGATCCCCGAGGAGTTCCGGGGCGCACGTATGTGCCCTGGAAGTTGCCCACAAAGGTGTGGACCGGATCGTCCCGGTTGTGGATGCGGGGGCGGGCAAGTGCTCGAGCCATGTCGGGCGCGTCGCCCGGATGCGGGGGCAAGTTGCGGATGATTACTTCGTCGTTGGTGGCCCCGCCCGGGGCGGCGAGCCGGGCGGTAATCGTTGAGCCAAACACGAGGGTCCGTCTCCCGTTGTATTTGATGATCGTCGAGGGCTGATGGAAGCGGCGGGGGAACGGCGCCGTGCGGATCTCCCGGGCCGAACACGCGGGTGCCGGGGGGCTCCGGCGTTGGGGAGCGATCCTCACCGGCTGTCGTAGCGTCCACCCCTTCGAGGGGGTGGTAGCCCACGGCCGCTCGCGCGTCCGCCTTGCTGGTGCGCCCGGCGTTGATGACGTTGCGGGCGTCACCATCCGGCGCCTGCGTGTGTCGAGGAGGCGTTCCTTGGCGGCGTGCGTCCCTGGTCGGCGGGTCGACCCGCATGCACCGAGGGTTCGCCCCACGGTGCCGGATCATCACCCCGCGCGTCCCCCGCCTGTTGGCGGATGCGTGAGGCCGAGCTTTCGGCTTGGCTGGACGGCCGCTTGCTCAAGGAGGGTCCGCACCTCGCGGTGCATGTCTCGAGCCTCGGGGGTCGAGGGTGCGGCATGGCGCGCGGCGGTGTTGCGGCGGCGATGAGCTTTTGGCTCGCCCGCGGCGGGTATCCGCGTTGTCGACGTTGGGGACGGGGTTGAGGCGGTCTCGGACTGTCGGCCCGGCTCCCGCGCGCGTTCGCCGCGCGCGGGGGCCTCTCCTGCCATCGAGGCGCGGAGCGGCCGCCACGGTCCGTACTCCTGCGCGGCTTGGCCTCGAGCTCGCGAGCTTGGGCAGCGCGCATCGACGTCGGCCCCGGCGGGGCGCTTGGCCCCGCGGCCGGGCGCGTGGTGATCCGGGGGCGGCGTGACCTCCCCATCTCCGGCGCCCGCCGCACGGCGGCGTTGGCCGGGTCGTTGGTGATGACGGCGCGGCATTCCCGCGTGGGGTCGTAGCTCCCGGTCGTGGAGTCGTCGGAGCGGCCGAACCGCAGTGGTCCGTGGCGTCGAGGAAGCGCCCCGAACGCGGCCCGGGTCCGGCACACCGAGAGAAGTCCCACTCCGCGTACCCATGGCGGTGGCGGGTGGCATCGTGTCGACGGAGCCCGGGGACGACTCGTCCCCGGCCTGGCGAAGTGCGGGATCCCCGGCGACGAAGATGTGCCGACCGGGCGGAACCTGCGCATTGTAGTGTTGACGTTGGCGTTGTAGGCCGTAGTGGCGCCACGCAACCCGATGGGGACGCGTGGTCGGAGACCGCACGCGGTCCCGGCCCCGGGGCGGTGGCGGTCGTCGTGGCGGTGGACGCTCCGCGTTGGGCGGCGGTGCGCTCGGCCGCCGCCGCTCGGACCGTGCTGTCGCGGGCGCGGCCCGGAGCGACGACGACGTCGCGGTGTCGGCGGTCCCGCGGCATCCGTGCTGCGGAGTGCCGCGCGCGGTGTCGTGCGTGCGGCGGTGACCGGGCGGACCCGGCCTCCCGGCTAGCGCGCGTAGCTCCTCACGGTTGGTGAGGCGCATGAGATAGCCATTCCCCGTGGCACGGAAGTTCAAGTCCCCGAAAGCGGATCTCGAACCCGGCGGAAGGGGGTCCGAGCTACCCATGTTGTAGCGGGTGCTACGGTACTCGGTGCGAATCACCATGGAGGGAGTTAGCGAAATGACCTTAGGCGCTCGTTTGCCCCACGGTGGGCGCCAAGCGCTCGGTGCGGAATATGGTCCCGACACTAACCGGTAGATAACGCCTAGGTCTATCCCTCGATGGTCGATGCTAAGCAACAAATGACACAAGGATTTATCCTCGGTTCGGCCGAGGGGGCCGTACGTCCGGCGGTGGTGTGCTCGTGGCACTATATTGCTCGGCACGGGGTGCTTGTAGTGGGGCAAATACAAGCAAGGCGGGGAGAGGAAGCGTGGCTCCCAAGTCCACCGGTGAGTAGGCGAAGATATTGTGGGAGAATAAGAGAGTGAGTGCACGGTGCGCCGTGTTCTTCGGGTTCGTCGAACTCGTCCTCCTCTGCCCCCCCCCCCCCCGCCCGGGCGGGGGCTCGCCTCCCCCTTTTATAGGCCAAGGGGCGGCGGCGAGTTACATGCACGCCGCGGCCGCCTAGCTACGTGAGGGAGCACGTCGCGCTATGGTGTAGAGTGGGCGGCCGTCCGGTCGATCTTCGCTGCGATCCGGCCATGATGGCCTACCTTGTACCCGAACAGTGGCGGTTCGAGGGTAGGAGGCGGCAGATGGCGATGGCGTTCTCTGGTAGGCTTCGAGGGAGGTGCTGATGATGTCCGGTACGGGGTACAGGAGCGGGCAGAACGGCGTTCCTTCCCAATGAGCTGCGGTGGCGGAGTGGTTGCTGCGGTGCTCGGGCGTGCGCTGCGGAGTCGGGGCGTGCGCCCGCATGCGTGGGTACGGCGGCGCGCGCGCGTTGCGGTGGCCGGGATGGCCGCCCACCGGCCTAGCGCCCTTCACCTAACCTGCGGGGGTCACGGGGAAAGTGGGATCGAGGGTGCGCCGGCCCCCTTTCGAGGGGTCGGGCGCGTTAGTCGTACGGTGGCGTGCGCGCGGTGTTATGGGACCGACACGGCCGTACCGCACGGTCCACCCCACGGTGGCGGGGATGGGCTCCTCCCTGGGGAGTTGGTGCGGCGGCACGCGGGCGTGAGCCCCGGCGCATGATGGCGCCGTCCCGCGGCGTCGGGGCGTTCAATGCCCAAGTACGGGGCCGGCGCACGCGTGCGGGGCGCCGGTGAGCGTGGCGGGCCCCGGCCGAGGGTGGAGCGAACCCTCGAGCGAGGCGAGGCTCGCTCGAGGGGGAGCGGGCCCTCGAGCGGGGCGGGGCCGCTCGAGGGAAGGGTCGCCCCTCGAACGGGGGCGGAACCTGTTCGAGGAGGGGGTTGCCCCTCGAGCGGGGCGGAGCCCGTTCGAGGAGGAGGAGCGTACCCTCGGGCGGGGCGGGGGGCTGCTCGAGGGGTCTCGCGGTCGGGCTATCTTGGCGGGGCCTCCGAAGTCTGCTTTGCGTGGGCCACGTCTGCATGGTTAGTCCCCATGCATGGTTAGGCCCGGTTCATTTGATGCGGGAATTAAAGTGAGGGTTCCCCCATCGTTTGAGGGGACCCCTAGGGCGGTCCCCGACACCGCGGGTCTAGCCCCGGCCTGCGGGAGTGTGGGTGCTCTGCCCCCGGGGGTTAACCGCGAGAATTTTGGTCGAGGGCGTGGCACATATTCCAACCGGCATCGGCGGTGTTTCAGGCGGGGCGGCTTCGGGGGTGCACGCGGCTCGCGCCGTCTCTCCCGGCGGGTGCAATTTCAAGGAGGTGTAGCCGTGCGTCAAGCCCCCGAGCCTTGGCCCGTTCGAGGCGATCGGGTAGAGCTTGGCGACTTGTTTTTTAACGCGCCCTCGCCGTCCCTCCGCGGGACGGAGGGTGAGGTTTCTGCAACTCCCATCGAGCGGGTCGCGAATTGCGGATTCCTCTTCGAGCTGGTAGCGGGTGGTTCAAGTGGACGCCGATGCCCCGTTCGATAAGGGTAGGGCTGCGCGGTCCGGAGACACGTCCATGGAAGTGCTTGCGTGGGTTTGCTAGGTGGGGCTCGGTCCCGTTCGCTAGGGGACCGAGGGGCGCGGAAGCTCTCCCTCGGTGGGATCCCCCGGCTAGGCGCCCTCGCCGGCTCTCGAACACGACATGTGAGGCACCCTCGAGCCGACGGGCTCGAGGAACGGCTCGAATGCGTGTGCCTTCGTCGTCCCTAACTCCGCGATGCGAGGCGCTCGTTCGAACCCGTCGAGGGTCGGGCTTCGGACCTCGATCGGTAGGGCCGTGCGGGGTGGCGCTCGTGCGGCCCCGTCTTTTCGCGTCTCGCGGCCGTCGAGGGGTCGGGCGAGCCGGCCCTCGAGGCGGCCGGTTGGCGGCACGGCCGTATGTGCCCTTTCTTGGAGAATTGATATTGTCTCGAGCCAGGGGCTCGTGCCGCTCGAGGGTTTTGCGTGGCATGGGTACTCGTGGTGTCCGCTCTACATCGAGCGAGGACCGGGTGGCCTTCTCACGCCGATGTCCCTTCGAGGGCTGACATCGTCCTGAGCCATAGGCTCGTGCCGCTCGAGGGTTTTACGTGGCATGGGTACCCGTGGTGTCCGCTCTACATCGAGCGGGACCGGGTGGCCTTCTCACGCCGATGTCCCTTCGAGGGGGCCGACATCGTACGGAGCCAAGGCTCGCGCCGCTCGAGGGTTTTACGTGGCATGGGTACCGTGGTGTCCGCTCTACATCGAGCGAGACCCGGGTGGCCTTCTCACGCCGATGTCCCTTCGAGGGCTGACATCGTCTGGAGCCAAGGTTCGCGCCGCTCGAGGGTTTTACGTGGCATGGGTACCCGTGGTGCCTGCTTTACATCAAGCAGGTCCCGGGCGGCCTTCTCACGTCGATATCCCATCGAGGGCTGTTTTTGTTTTGAGCGGGGGCTCGCGCCGCTCGAGGGTTTTACGTGGCATGGGCACCCGCGGTGCCCGCTACATCAAGCGGAGGTCCCGGGCGGCCTTCTCACGTCGATATCCCATCGAGGGTTGCCCTTGTCTCGAGCCAGGGGTTCGCCCCGCTCGAGGGTTCTCCTTGCTTGGCAAGGGACCCGGTCATTAAATGCCTCGCAGTCGAGGCCGCGGTTTTTGCAGCGCGGGCGCGTCTTTTTAGGCTGCGGCCGCGCGCACGCGCGTAGTGGGCGGCGTGGCAGGCGGACGTGACGGCTTCGCCTCGGTCGATATGCACACGCCAGCGTCATCGACTACATTGCCGACCTCTACACCAACACCTACGGGACCAATCACACGTAGCCGAGCTAAAAAGATACAACAAGAGGTGCACGCGCTACTTTGTGAACTTAAACTCAATTCTAATGATAACTTTATGCTACCTAAGTCTTGTATGTTGATACTTCTCGGTACGTTGAAGAGAATCATCAAGACGAAGGTCACGAAGCTAGAATCGGCAAAGTTCTCGTCACTCGGCAAGGCCATTCGGCAATTTCCCGCTATTCGGCAATCCATTCGGCAGTTTTCTGAAGCATAAGTTCGGGCATTAAACTGTACCAATCTACGAAGTTTCCCATAGCATGCTATACACCGTTTGAAAGATAATCGAGTTAGCTTTCCAACGCATCTAGTCCCACATCATTTGAAGATTCCTAGAAGAAGTTATGATCAAAACATTGAAGACTGCTCAGCAGTCAAACAGTCACGCGGAAACAACTCGAAGGTCATCTCGGGAGATCCTTTCACATTGGCGACGTATTCGGTTTGTTTTCGTGTTTCCACCTACCTAAGAGGGTTGTTCTTAGTATAAATACCCCCCATATGTAAGCTAAAAACAACTTTTGATGAATTGAGATAATCCAAGTGATTTCGCAGCCGAGCTGCCTGAGTGCCTTACTCACACCCTTGTTCTTCCTTGTTCTACTTGGACTTGTGAAGAGATCTCTCCGAGGTCCACTAGTTCGTGCTTTGTGAGTTCCAGTACGGCTGCCTCACCTTGTGTGGATTAGCTCCGGTTGTGGTTCTGCGGTCGTTTGGAGATCGAGTCGAAGTCCTCGTGGTTTCGGTGTCTCTCTCCCCGTCGTTTGGGTCGCATCCAACCTTGGCTAGGTATAAAGCTAGTTACCCGCTGATCTTCAGCAAGTTATCTTCTAATTCCAGTAAGTTATCATCCTCTTTCCGCTACCCCCATCGTCGTTCTTCAAGTTCAAAGACCTACCGCCGTGAAGATCGGGCCATCCTCGTTCTAACGCCGGGTTAGAACCTATCATCCGGTATCGAGCTTTCGTTGCCACGGTAGGTCTTATAATCGTCATATATTTATCCCTTTGATCATTTATCACATATATTTTGTTTTATCCTACAGTCCAGAGCCATAAAAATTACCTATAACCCTTTGGCGGTACTTGTTTTCCTTGTGTTTGTATTCATCTAGTTGCTAGTCAGCATCATTTATATATATATTGTGTTGTTCATTTGTTTTTGCATCCCTGTTAGTATAAAAAAAAGAGAG
This sequence comes from Cenchrus americanus, assembly GCA_947561735.1. NCBI lineage: Eukaryota > Viridiplantae > Streptophyta > Magnoliopsida > Poales > Poaceae > Cenchrus > Cenchrus americanus. The sequence continues at coordinate 123,097,915 of OX387244.1, read as the reverse complement.
TTCTGAAAAAAAAAGGAAGAGAAAGTAAGAGTCAAAAAAAAAGAGAAAGAAGAAGAAGAGAGTTTGAAGGGGAATCGTGTTGCTGTGTGTTGCTCAAATTTTCAGATTGCATATTTTTAGTGGTGTTCTTGATAGCAGCAATTCATATATTTTGAGCACATTATTTCACTTGGTTGACAGTACCGTAAGCCCTCCTTGTTAGCCACCTATAGCTCCACCTTAAAACCTGAACCGGGACTTCCGATTCGTAATCCTTACGACCTCTCTACCACCTCGGTTGAGGCTGCCACATCAGCACCATCACAGTCCTTGAGATCAATTAAGAACTTGGGTAAGTAAGTGGTGAGTTTGAGTGTTTCCACAAAGACTTCATATTCCACATATTTCTTTCTCGTCCCTAACATGGCAGGGTCAGATTCTAGTGTTCATGGTGAGCGCCATGAAGAGGATGAACGCCCAGTTTCTCGGGCTGAGATGCGTCGCATGGCGGACTCACTTATGGAGGCAATGGGAAGGATGTTCGATGCCCGCCTTCCAGCAGCAGGGGGACGTGGACCACGTCGTGATCAAGAAGACCATCATCGGGAGGAGTCCGGAGATGAGAATTCTGGTTTCGGCCATGGATTTGACCGGTTTGGTGATGGCCGAGGAGGACATGGTGGTGGTCGTCGTGCTGATTTCGATAATCAGCGTGGTGGTCACCGTGCTGACTTCCATAATCAGCGTGGCGGACGTCGTGCACACGAACGTCATGTGAGATTTGAAGACGAAGAGTTCGAAGATCATGAGGAAGGGTCTAATGATGAAAATCCCTTTGGTCGTGGTGGGAGATTTGACCGGCGTCATCATCATCGACGTGCTGATTTTGAAGATAGGGGATTTCACCGCGGTCGCCGTCAATATGACGACCCCGATAATATTGCTCGTGTCAAGTTGAATATCCCTAAATTCACTGGAAAGGAGAATGCGGATGAGTTCCTTGAATGGGCTGAACAATGCGACCAGATTTTTAGGGTGCATAATTTCTACGATCGGCGCCGTGTTGATTTAGCCTCGGTTGAGTTCTCCGGATATGCTCGACTTGGTGGAATCAAGTGCAAGAGAATCAGCTTGAGTTGGGTCTTGGATACATCAATACTTGGGAAAGAATGAAGCAAGTAATGAGAAGGAGGTTTGTACCATCTAGCCATCGGCGTGATCTTCGAAACCGATTGCGGATGTTGAAGCAAGGAAAGAGGACTGTTGATGAATATTTCAAGGAGATAGAGTTGCTTGTTGATACGGACTGGAATCGAGAGAAGATGCGAGAGTCCAAGATGGCAAGATTTTTGGGAGGTCTTAATGAAGATATTGCTGGTTTTGTTGAGATGTTTCCGTATCGTACTTTGCAAGATCTAGTTGATCAAGCCATGCGTACGGAGAAGAAAATTCAGCAAGAGTCTCGGGGAAAATCTTATGGCAGTCAATCTATCGCTGCCCCATGGCGCAAGCAGCAGTCCGGCACTTCTTATGGCGGACACCGATCCCAAGGGACTTCAGCTAAACCTTCTACATCTCATGGTGCATCAAAGATGGCTGTTTCTAGCGCATCTTCACCTGCAAATCAGCAGCGACCTGTTGCCAGTTCAGCAGCCCCAACTCATGCTTCAGCCGCTACATCATCTACCCGAAGCAGGGAAATTGTATGCCATAAGTGCCACGGGCGTGGCCATATTGCTGCTCAATGTCCTAGTAGGAGGACAATGTTGCTGAATGATAAAGGAGAATGGGAATCTGAAAGTGATCCGGAAGATGAGGGTCCAAAATTTGATGAAGAAATTGAAGAAGAGGAGAATGAAATTCAGCCCGACGAAGGGGAACATAATTGTTTTATTTCTCTTCGTGTGCTTAGTGTCACTGCTGAGAAGGAAAATAATGGACAACGACACAATCTATTCCACACCAGAGGCATGATCAAGGATAAGCTCGCCGCATCATTGTTGATAATGGAAGTTGCAATAATATTGATAGCCAAGAATTGGTGGACAGATTGGGGCTGAAATCAAGGCGTCATCCCGGTCCATATAAGATGCAATGGCCGAATGATTGTGGTGCGCTCGCGTGTCGCTCATGTGGTGAATGTTCCTTTCTCTCGTTGGAAAGTATACGGATCATGTGGAGTGTGACGTGGTACCTATGCAAGCGTGCCAATTGCTGCTAGGAAGACCATGGTTATATGATCGAGATGTTCGGATTTTTGGAAGAACCAACAAGCTGTCTTTTGTGTACAAAGGAGAGCGAATTTCTTTGCTTCCTTTGACCCCGAAGAAATATTGAAGGATGATCTCAAGAAGAAACAGCGAGAGAGTGAAAATCACCTTAGAGTGACCCACAAAAATGGTGAGGAAGAGTGTCCAAAGCCAAAGAAAAACCCACAGCCACAAATAACCCAAAAGCCGGGAAAAGAGGGTTTAGTAATGATGGCTAGGAAGGGGGACTTAAAAGAATTGAGTGAACCTAATGCTATGTTCTTTGTACTCATGTAGAAGGACACCCTTTTTTCTACTAACACCTTACCTTCTACTTTGCCAAGTGTTGTTCTTGATGTGTTACAGGGCTTTGAGGATGTTTTTCCAGATGAGGTGCCACCAGGTTTGCCACCCAAGAGAGGGATCGAGCATCAAATTGACTTGGTTCCTGGTGCTTCACTCCCAAACCGAGCAGCCTACCGCACCAATCCTGAGGAGACAAAAGAAATTCAGAGGCAAGTGGAAGAATTGATTAAGAAAGGGTACGTACAGGAAAGTCTTTCACCTTGTGCTGTCCCTGTTTTATTAGTTCCTAAAAAGGATGGATCTTGGAGAATGTGTGTGGATTGCCGTGCTATTAATAACATTACAGTAAGGTATAGGCATCCAATTCCAAGATTAGATGACATGCTCGATGAGCTTAGTGGTGCTATCATTTTTACTAAGATTGATTTAAGAAGTGGATATCATCAAATTCGCATAAAAGATGGAGATGAATGGAAAACTGCATTTAAAACAAAATTTGGTTTATATGAATGGTTAGTGATGCCCTTTGGTTTAACCAATGCACCAAGTACATTTATGAGATTGATGAATCATGTGCTTAGAGCTTTCATCGGCAAATTTGTTGTGGTCTATTTTGATGATATCTTGATTTACAAAGAAGTCTCTTGAAGAACATGTTGAACATATTCGGTGTGTGCTTGCTGTCCTACGTGAGCAAAAATTATACGCTAACCTTGAGAAGTGCACCTTTTGCACCGACAAGGTAGTCTTTCTTTGTTTTGTTGTTTCGAGGTCAAGGAGTGGAGGTGGATGAAGAAAAGGTCAAGGCTGTACGAGACCGGACGCCTCCACGAACGTGAGCCAAGTACGAAGTTTCCTTGGACTCGCTGGTTTCTACCGGCGGTTTGTGAAGGATTTCAGCACTATCGCTGCCCCCATCAATGAGTTGACCAAGAAGGAAGTACCATTCAAGTGGGGAGATATTCAACGAAGGCCTTTGAAGAATTAAAGATGAAGCTTACAACAGCCCCTGTCCTTGCACTCCCGCATTTAGGCAAAACATTTGAAATAGAATGTGACGCAAGTGGAGTTGGGATTGGAGGTGTGCTGATGCAAGAACGAAGGCCAATTGCATACTTCAGTGAAAAGCTAAGTGGTCCAACTCTTAATTATTCAGTTTATGACAAAGAATTATATGCCCTTGTTAGGAGTTTGGAGACTTGGCAAAGACTATCTTTTTCCTAAAGAGTTTGTGATACATTCGGACCTTGAATCTTTGAAACATCTTAAAGGACAATTAAAACTGAATAGGAGACATGCTAAATGGTGTGAATTTATTGAGTCATTCCCTTATGTTGTTAAATACAAGAAAGGAAAAGAAAATGTCGTAGCCGATGCCTTGTCACGACGCCATGTTTTGTTAAATCAACTTGATGCTAAAATTCTTGGATTAGAAAGCATAAAAGAATTATACACAACTGATCCAAGTTTTGCCGAGCCATATTCCAAGTGTCATGATGGCAAAGGATGGGAAAAATATCATGTACAAGATGGATTTTTATTTCGAGCTAACAAGCCGTGCATTCCGCATTGCTCGTTCGTATTTTGCTTGTACAGAAGCACATTCAGGGAGGACTCATGGGTCATTTTGGAGCCAAGAAGACGGAGCAAGTGCTTGCCGACCATTTCTTTTGGCCAAAGATGAGAAGAGATGTGGAGAGGCATGTCCTTCGCTGCGAATCATGCCACAAAGCTAAGTCCCGTCTGAACCCTCACGGTTTATATACTCCTCTTCCTATTCCTAGTGCACCATGGGAGGATATTTCTATGGATTTTGTTCTTGGTTTACCTCGAACCAAAAAGGGAAGGGATTCAATTTTTGTTGTGGTTGATCGATTTAGCGAAATGGCACATTTTATTCCTTGCCACAAAAGTGATGATGCTTCGCATATTGCTGAATTATTTTTCAGAGAAGTTGTGCGATTACATGGGGTGCCACGAACTATCGTTTCTGATCGTGACACAAAATTTTTGAGTTACTTTTGGAAAACTTTATGGGGAAAACTTGGAACACGCTTGTTATTTTCCACTACATGTCACCCACAAACAGATGGACAAACTGAAGTTGTAAATCGAACTTTGTCCATGTTGCTGAGAGCTGTTCTCAAAAAGAATTTGAAACTTTGGGAAGAAAGTTTGCCGCATGTTGAGTTTGCCTACAATAGAGCCGTTCACTCAACCACTAAATTTTGTCCATTTGAAATTGTGTATGGTTACAAACCCACCTTGCTCCCATAGATCTTCTCCTCGCCTTTGCTCGTGCGGGAGCGAGTGAACTTTGATGCAAGCAAGCGAGCTGAGTTTGTGAAGAATCTCCATGATAGAGCTCGCACAAACATTGAGAAGATGACCAAACGATCGAGAAGCAAGCCAACAAAGGAAGACGGAAGATGATCTTTGAAGAAGGTGACCTTGTTTGGGTGCATCTACGCAAAGACAGATTTCCCGAGCAACGCAAGAGCAAGCCGCAGCCCCGGCCGATGGTCCTTTCGTAGTGCTTCGCAAGATCAACGACAACGCCTATGAGATCGATCTCAAAGTACTTATGGAGTGAGTACCAGTTTCAATGTGTCCGATCTCTCTCCATTCTTTGGATTGGAAGAGTCGAGGACGACTCTTTTTGAAGGGGGGGAGGATGATATGCACACGCCAGCGTCATCGACTACATTGCCGACCTCTACACCAACACCTACAGGACCAATCACACGTAGCCGAGCTAAAAAGATACAACAAGAGGTGCACGCGCTACTTTGTGAACTTAAACTCAATTCTAATGATAACTTTATGCTACCTAAGTCTTGTATGTTGATACTTCTCAGGTACGTTGAAGAGAATCATCAAGACGAAGGTCACGAAGCTAGAATCGGCAAAGTTCTCGTCACTCAGCAAGGCCATTCGGCAATCGACAGTCCATTCGGCAATTTCCCGCTATTCGGCAATCCATTCGGCAGTTTTCTGAAGCATAAGTTCGGGCATTAAACTGTACCAATCTACGAAGTTTCCCATAGCATGCTATACACCGTTTGAAAGATAATCGAGTTAGCTTTCCAACGCATCTAGTCCCACATCATTTGAAGATTCCTAGAAGAAGTTATGATCAAAACATTGAAGACTGCTCAGCAGTCAAACAATCACGCGGAAACAACTCGAAGGTCATCTCGGGAGATCCTTTCACATTGGCGACGTATTCGGTTTGTTTTCGTGTTTCCACCTACCTAAGAGGGTTGTTCTTAGTATAAATACCCCCCATATGTAAGCTAAAAACAATTTTTGATGAATTGAGATAATCCAAGTGATTTCGCAGCCGAGCTGCCTGAGTGCCTTACTCACACCCTTGTTCTTCCTTGTTCTACTTGGACTTGTGAAGAGATCTCTCTGAGGTCCACTAGTTCGTGCTTTGTGAGTTCCGGTACGGCTGCCTCACCTTGTGTGGATTAGCTCCGGTTGTGGTTCTCGCGGTCGTTTGGAGATCGAGTCGAAGTCCTCGTGGTTTCGGTGTCTCTCTCCCCGTCGTTTGGGTCGCATCCAACCTTGGCTAGGTATAAAGCTAGTTACCCGCGATCTTGAGCAAGTTCTCATCTAATTCCGTAAGTTATCATCCTCTTTCCGCTACCCCCATCGTCGTTCTTCAAGTTCAAAGACCTATCGCCGTGAAGATCGGGCCATCCTCGTTCTAACGCCGGGTTAGAACCTATCACGGTCCCCCGCGGGTCTTCGCCGTGATGATGGCCCGCCCGTAGTGACGTGGCCGCCGCAAGCCGTGGTGGGGCCCGTCCGTCGACGTGAAGGGAAGATTCCCCGCAGCTTAATGCGAGCGGGGCATCCGCTCCGAGAGCTCGCCCGTCGTCTTATAAATGCCGAGGGGAGTGGGGAGACGGCGGTTTTTTACCTTAACGCCTCACCATTTTTAGTCCCCCGCCCCTTCGTCTTCATCTCGCCCTTGCCACCGTGCGGTGTTGCCGTTAGAGCTTTTCTTCCGTTCCTTGTCCTCCGCTCCCGGCTTTTCTTTGCCTTCTTCATGGCACCACCTCAGCCTCCCCTCACGATCTTGGAGTCGTACGCTTGGGAGAGGTCGTCAGTGACCCAGCCCGGCCCTTGGCGAGCGGTCGCCGCCGGCCGGCCGGCGGCCGATGAAGACGGACGTCCGGCGGAGTGGATCGTGCCGCCGGCCGCGAATCGCGCGCCCAACCCACCGGGAGGGCTACGTGGTGAGCTTCATCCGCTACCACGAGCGGGGCTTCAACGCGCCGGCGAGGACCTTCATGCGGGCGATGTGCCACCACTACGGAGTGGAGCCGCACAACTTCGCCCCCCAACGTGATTTCGCGGCGGCCACATTCGTGGGCGTCTGTGAAGGGTACCCGGGGATCCCGCTCAACGGGAGCTCGGGTTCACCTTTTCCGCGCGGAGCTCTACACGCAGCCCACGACGGAGCCGAGGGACCCGCGCGCGCGGTGCGCGCCGGCGGGATGTCGCTTGCCCTGCGGGGGCAATTCAAGGACGTCTACATCCCCTGCACCATGACGACGAACAACGCCGGCTGGGAGCGGGGATGGTTCTACTTGCGCAACGCCGAGCCCGGCCTCCCCCCCTACACCGGTCGGGTGTTCAAGGAGAGGCCTGACTCCTGGGGCTACGGGGTGTCCACGGTCCAGCATCGGAGGCGGCAGGAGTCGGTCCTGGCCGCCCTGCAGCGCCTGGCGGCGATGGGGCTGAACGCGATGGGCGTCCTCGCCTTCCTTCATCACAGGCGGGTCGTGCCCTTGATGGAGAGGCCGCTCTGCATCTTCGAGATGACAGAGGCGGCCAACCCCGTCGATCTGGCGAGGTCGCGGATGCTCCCGACGCCCCTCGAGCGGGCGTACGCGCTCACCCGGGCGCGGAGCGCCGTCGACACCCGGGTGCCGACGCCTGCGGGTCGGACCCCATGGGACCTCGAGATGCTCCCCACCGGCCCGCTGGTGAGTTTGGTTCTTAATTTTGTTTTGGTTCTTGGTCTTGCTTCTGTCTCCTGACGCGCCATTGTTGCTCCTGTGTGCAGCTGGTGAACTTCACCATCGCCAAGTCCGTTCCGCCCACCCCCGACTCCCGCGCGCTTGGCCGGGCGGCGCAGCAGCAAGCCAGCGGGAGCGGGCGGCGCGCGAGGAGGGAGTGCGCGAGGGCGACATCAAGCGCGCGCGCGCGACCGGCGGGCCGCGGAGTACCGGCGGCGTGAAGAATCGGGGCTCTCCTCCCCGGGACCGAAGAGTACTCGTCCTCGGAGGGAGGACGAAGAGGAAGAGGGGGTCGAGGGGGAGGGCCCCTCTCGACGGTGGCGGCTGCGCCCCGCTCGCCGGAGCCGGCGCCGACGGAGAGGGCGGCATCGCCCGGGGGCGGGCGCAACGGCGCCCGCCGCCGGCCATCGACATCGGGGGCGCGCGCGCGCGCGCGAGGTGCCGGCGCGCGCGCCACGGAGGCGCGCGCGGCGGGCGCGCCCGTGCGTGCATCGAGCGTGCTGCGCGCGCGGCGGCGTTGTCGGGCGGCGCTACGGCAAGTGTGCCCGCACGCGGGCGAGCGTGCCCGCGCGCGTGGCGGCGCCTTCGGAGGCGCGGCGTCGGGCGCGACCGCGGCGGGGGCGGGGCGCCCCGCGCGCGGCGGCGGCCATCGGGGAGGCGCGCCGGCCGGCGCGCCACCGCACCGGCCTCATCCGCTGAGGCCTCGAGGAAAAGGAAACGGGCCTTTTCTTCTTCGAGGTGAGGAGATCGTCTTTTTGCTTGGTTGGATTTGTCGATGGTCAGGCGTCCTAACCTTCCATTCGTGCCTGCGCAGGGTGGTGCCAACCGTGCCTCCTCTCGCACCAGCCAAGGTGCTGAGGACGGACACATCCATTCCCACCCGGCGGCGCTCGTCGAGGCCGTCACGGGCGGGGGGCGAGCACGGCGGCGGCGGGCGAGAGCCCGCAGGGTCCGGCGGAGGCCTCGAGGCTTCGGCCGGCGGATCAGCCCGCCACGCCGGAGCCGGCGGTCGCTAAGGAGCGGCCGGCGCCCGGCCGTCGTGGGGACGAAGGCCGCGGCGGAGGCAAGGAGGAGCGCGGCCCGCGCAGGCCGCGTCGTGGAGGAGGCGGAGCGGGCGCAACCCCGCGGCGGCGCCCGTGGATGCGGCGGCACGGCCCGGAGGTGCCGGCCGCGGTGCCGCGCCCGGTGCGCCGCGGCCGCGGAGGCGCAAGTGGAGGTGCCGGTGGCGGCGGCACAAGCGGCGGCGCCCGCCGGCGATCCGCAGCGGAGGTGGTGGAGGTCTCGGATGATTCCTCGCCGCCCGGGTGGGATCGGTGGGCCGGGCCCGGCCCACGAATCCCCCGAGCCCCGGGGAGGGGGGCCCTCGTGAGGCGGCACGAGGGTCACATGGTGGTGGGGGGTCGAGGACACGCGCGCCGAGGCCTCGTCCTCCCACGCCGGCCCCCCGCCCGGTGGAGGGGGCCATCGATGATCCCCCCGCATTTGCCGACGCCCGGGGAGCAGGGAGCTCGGGGCGAGCTCCGACGCCACGGCGCCACGCTCGACCGCGCTCGAACGAGGCGCCGCAGTCCATGGCGGCCCCGCATGGCGCGTCTTCCGGGTAGGGTGTCGTCGCTCGTTTCCCTCTTCTTCTTCTCATCTTCGTGTGTCGCTTTCGTGCCGTAGTGCTTACGGATTTTGGTGTGCGGATGCCGGAGGTCGAGCGCCGCGCCCACGACAAGTACGATGCGTTCGACCGGTGAACGCCGAGGTCCACCGGCCCTCCCCCGAGCGGTGCGGCGCTTTCGACGCGCTTTTCGACGCTCTCGTGGTCCCCCCGGACAGTCGGGCCGGCGTACGGGCCCCGGCTCGGCCCCGACGAGCTCCCCGAGAGCTCGAGGCAGGACACCGGCGCGCCGCTCGAGCCTCGAGCGGGTGCGCGCGCCCCTCATCGACCGTGATGAGGCGCCGTGGCACGCGCGCTCGGACTTGGAGAAGACGAGGACGCCGGCCGCCAACCGGGAGGCGGAGGTGGCTACCGTCCGCGCCGATACCCGGGAGCTTCGCTCGTCGCTTGAGGGGGCGCAGCGCAACAGCACCAAGGCCGAGGAGCCGGGCGCGCGGGGCCGGGAGCGCCGCGTCAAGGAGGCCGACGACCTCGAAGGCCGCCCTCAACGCCAAGGCCGCGGCCCCCGTCACCGCCGAGGAGCGGCTCCCCGCAAGAGAGCACCGCCCCGCCAAGGGGCCGAGGAACGGCTCCCGGCGAGGAGCGAGGCCGCCCTCGCCGACGCCCGTGCGGCCGCCGGAGCGAGGAGCGCGCCGCCCACGAGGTGTCGCAGAAGACCTTGGCGGCTCGGGACGCCAAGCTCTCCGAGGGCGAGGGCGAGGTGATTATGCTCGCATCACCAACGCCAATCGGGGAGATGTCCCTCCCGGGAGCAAGGTGAGACCGTCGAGCGCCTCGAGCCGACCGGTCGAGGCCGCGCGCCGGACTTCGAGATGGAGAGGAAGCAAGTCGAAGGTGAGCCACCGTTTGACTCTTGCTTTGTTGGTTTTTCGTTTGGGAACACGCATTCCCTTTTTCTTCGATTTCTTTCTTGCCTTGGCGTTTCCGGTGCTTGCGCACCGCCCCGGGGCACGCGGCCGAGCGGGGCGAGGCGCTACAGGGCTTCCTACAACTCCTCCGAGCAGAGCCGCGGGAGCTGCGCGATGCGGCCCTCGAGACTCGTCGCGCCGTCGAGGAGGGCGAGGCCCGGCCGGCGGCCTCCCCTCGCCAGCCGTCCGCGTGCCCTTGGTGGCCATGTCACCGAGCGGATGCGCCGGGCACCGCAGCTCGGGCGTCCGAAGGCCCTCGGAGTGGTGCGGTCCCACTACGAGGTTAACTTCGAGGTGCCGGGCCGAAGGCTATGTCGTTCCCGAGGGCGTCGAGGACGAGGTGGCAATGGAGCGTGTGAATGCGCTCGCCGCCGACGCCGCCGGTCGCTCGCCGAGGCCTTCGAGGAGTTCCTCTTCCCCGACGTCGCCGATGCCGCCGCTCCTCCCGCCCGAAACATCCGGGCGCCGGGGCCCGCTTTTTGTGTATCAATATTCTGGCCTCGTGGCCTTTGTAAATAAATACATTATCTTCATCGTAAACATTTGACGATATGAAGTCTTTTGTTTATTGCGCTTTTTTGTTTCTCCTTCTTCGTGAGTAGATTCTAGTTAGGGGAGTTCGATTTTCGCAGGGGGCCTGCTGGGTTGGAGGCGAGAGAGAAGGGCCGTATCCACGCGGCGTAGGCTATCTCTGGCTCGCACGCTCCTTTCGCCGTGCCGCCTGCGCCCTGTTCGAATCGTGGCTCGAGGTTGAAGTAGGAAACAAACTTAGCGTGCGTTGTTTCGTTTTTGCGCGAAAAAATGGGACCATTTTGGGGGGGGGTGCCCCCCCGCAGTAGCCCCCGAGGGTAACTTGGGTTTCAGGGGAAAGCCGAGTTGCCCTTTTTATTAAGCTTAAAGCTTTTACATAGTTGCAACCAACTGGGGCGTTGGCCGTGCGGTTTTTACAACAAAAATACTTGGAAATCCTAGCTAAGGGTAGAAGCGACGTAGCTGTTGGATGTTCCAAGCGTTGGTGAGCTCTTCACCGTTCTCGTTGGCCGCCTTGTACGTGCCCGGCTTGAGTACCTTCACCACGACGTAGGGTCCCTCCCATGGGGGCGATAGCTTGTGGCGCCCTCGGTTATCTTGGCGCGGCCTTAGGACCGCATCCCCCTCGCCCGAAATCCCGTCGACGTATCTTGCGTGCTTGGTAGCGTCTTAGGGACTGTTGATACCTCGCGGAATGCATTAAGGCTACGAGGCGTGCCTCGTCCAGCTGGTCCAGCGAGTCCTCGCGGGCTCGCTGGTTAGCATCCTCGTTGTAGCCTCGAACCTTTGGCGACCCGTATTCTAAGTCCGTGGGGAGGACGGCCTCCGCGCCGTGGACTAGGAAAAACGGGGTGTACCCGGTGGCTCTGCTTGGGGTAGTCCTTAGGCTCCATACGACTGCTGGTAGTTCTTGGAGCCATTTTCGCCCAGATTTGTTGAGCTGATCGAAAATTCTGGGCTTAAGGCCCTGTAGGATCATGCCGTTGGCACGCTCCACTTGGCCGTTGGTCTGTGGGTGTGCCACGGCCGCCCAATCCACACGGATGTGGAACTTGTCACAGAACTCCAAGAACTTCCGGCCCGTGAACTGGGACCCATTGTCTGTGATGATGGAGTTTGGCACTCCAAAGCGGTAGACGATGTCGGTGAAGAATGTTACCGCCTGCTCGGCCCTTAGGTTCGTGATGGGGCGCACCTCCACCCACTTGGTGAACTTGTCGATCGCGACTAGCAAGTGGGTGAAGCCCCCCGGCGCCTTGCGCGGCCCGACGATGTCCGGCCCCCATACGGCGAATGGCCATTTCACGGGGATGGTTTGTAGGGCATGGGCGGGCGATTGGACTTGCGGGCGTAGAACCGGCACCCTTCGCAGTGCGCACGATCTCGCCGGCGTCCGAGACCGCGATAGGCCGCAAAAGCCCGGCGGAACGCGTTGCCGACGAGGGTGCGGGGTGCGGCGTGGTGGCCACAGATCCCCGCATGGATGTCCCGTAGGAGCTCGCGCCCCTCGGGAATGGGTACGCACCGCTGTAGGATGCCGGGAGGCGCGCGCTTATACAGCTCGCCGTCGACGAGGGTGAACGATTTGGCCATCCTGGCAATGCGCCTGGCCGCGGCCCGGTCCGCGGGGAGTTCCCCTCGAGCGATCCAGGCAATGTATTTTTCACGCCAGTCCTCCTGGACAGGAGCTGGTTCGATGTCCATCGCGTCGGCCTCGTGGGAGCCGTACCCCTCGAGGAGGGAGAGCACGTACGCCTCGTTCGAGGGGTCCTCGTCCATGGGTTCCGCACCCGCTGGGATCGAGGGAGCCCCCGAGGGTCCGTCATGGCTCGAGGGGTAGGGCTCGAAGACGACCGAGGGTTGCGCGATGTCGCGCGCGAAAACGTTCGGGGGAACGGTGATCCGCCCGGACGCGATCTTTGCCAGTTCGTCTGCTTCCTCATTGTACCGGCGGGGTACATGGTTGAGCTCAATGCCGTAGAACTTGTCTTCGAGGGCCCGCACGGCCTTGCGCAAGCCTCCATCTTGTCGTCGTGGCAGCTCGCGTTCTTCATGACCTGATCGATCACGAGTTGCGAGTCCCCTCGCACGTCGAGGCGCTTGACGCCCAACTCTATGGCGATCTTGAGGCCGCAGAGAAGGGCCTCGTATTCAGCCATATTGTTGGACGCGGGGAAGTGGAGGCGCACTGCGTAGCGCATGTGCTCCCCGAGGGGTGACACGAAGAGCAGGCCCGCGCCTGCTCCCGTTTTCATTACTGAGCCGTCGAAGAACGCAGTCCAAGACTCGCCCGGATTTGTGGGGGTGGCCGCCCGCGTGTCCGTCCACTCAGCAACGAAATCCGCCAGGATTTGCGATTTGATGGCCTTGCGCGGGGCGTAGGCGAGCGTTTCGCCCATCAGCTCCACGCCGACCACTTGGCGCTCCTTCCCGCGGCGTCGGGGGTTGCGGATGATCTCTCCTAGCGGAAAGGAAGAAACCACCGTGACGGGGTGGGCCTCGAAGTAGTGGCGGAGCTTGCGCCGCGCAAGGACTACCGCGTACAGCAACTTCTGGACCTGGGGGTAGCGCGTCTTCGTGTCTGATAGGACCTCGCTGATGTAGTAGACCGGCCGCTGTACAGGCAAGGCGTGCCCTTCCTCCATGCGCTCCACGACGATCACGGCGCTGACCACCTGGGTGGTTGCGGCTACGTAGAGCTGCAGGGGTTCGCCGTCTTGCGGCGGCGTGAGGATCGGGGCGTGCGTCAGGGACGCCTTCAATTTGTCGAGCGCATCCTGGGCCTCGGTGGTCCAGGAGAAGCGCTCGTGCTTCTTGAGGAGGCGATAGAGGGGCGGTGCCCTTCTCACCGAGCAAGCGAGATGAAGCGGCTCAAAGCGGCGAGGCACCCCAAAGCACCTTCGCACCCCTTTGAGGTCCCGGATCGGACCCATCCGTTCGAGGGCCGCAACCTTTTCGAGGTTGGCCTCGATTCCCCGTTGGGAGACGATGTACCCTAGGAGCATGCCTCGCGGCACTCCAAAGACACATTTTTCGTGGTTTAACTTGACCCCATTGGCCCGTAGGCGGCCGAACGCGACGGCGAGGTCGCCAACCAGGTCGTCCGCCTTCCCGGTCTTCACGACGATGTCGTCCACGTACGCTTCGACCGTTCGCCCGATGTGATCCCCAAAAACGTGCCGCATGCGCGCCGGTATGTTGCACCCGCGTTTCGAGGCCAAATGGCATCGTGACGTAGCGAACGTCCCGAACGGTGATGAACGAAGTCGCGAGCTGGTCGGACTCCTTCATTTTTATTTGGTGGTACCCGGAGTAAGCATCGAGGAAGCAAAGCAATTCGCACCCAGGCCTTTGAATCGACGATTTGATCAATGCGTGGCAAAGGAAAAGGAACTTTAGGACATGCTTTATTAAGACTAGTGTAGTCTACACACATCCGCCACTTCCCATTCTTTTTCTTTACAAGCACGGGATTAGCTAGCCATGTAGGGTGGAACACTTCCTTGATGAATCCGGCCTCGAGAAGCTTCCGCGGCTCCGCCTCCGATTGCCCGTCGCCGCTCCTCGTCGAAGCGGCGCGCCCGCCGCCGCACGGCGCGGGCATTTGGCAGGATGTCAAGGGAGTGCTCGGCGACTTCCCTCGGGATGCCTGGCATATCCGAGGGGCTCCACGCGAAGATGTCGGCGTTGGCGCGGAGGAAGTCGATGAGCACCTCTTCCTATTTGGGGTCGAGGGTGGAGCCGACCCTCAACGCCTTGCTCCTCGGGGCCGACGGGGTCGAGGGGGACCCCTTGGTCTACTCCGCCGCATCCAAGGTGCCGCGTGCTTGCCGGCGGGGTCGAGGTCTTCGTTGACCATCTTCTCCGCCGTGTTCACCGCTCGCTTCGTCCGGCGCCGGTGCCTCGCGTGCTCCACGCACTCGACGTCGCGCGTCGAACGCGTGCTCGATGGATGACCCGACGGTGATGACGCCGTTTAGTCCCGGCATCTTCATCTTCGGTGTAAGTATAATTGGGGACCGCCATGAATTTGGCGTAACAAGGTCGCCCAAGTATTGCGTGCTAGGCCCCCTTGAACCCCACCACTTCGAAGGTGAGGGTCTCCTTGCGGAAGTTCTTTGGGGTGCCAAACCAGACCGGGGTCGATGCGCTCGAGGGGCCGGACCTCGCTTGCCCGCGCGATGCCATGGAACGGCTTCGTGGCCGGGCCGCAACTGGTCCAACCCGATCCCCATCAGGCGCAATGTATGCGCGAAGAGGATGTTGAGGCTACTGCCTCCGTCCATGAGGACCTTCGAGAACCGGCATTCCCGATGATGGGGTCAACCACCGGCGGCATGCGGCCGGGATAGGGATGCGGTTCGGGTGGTCCTCCCGGCCGAAGGTGATGGCGTCCTCCGACCAATTGAGGAAGGACGGAGGTGCCCTCTCCGCGGCTAGGACCTCGTGCCGCTCCTTCTTGCGCCGCCGGTCGACATGTCGACGGTTGGCCCCCCAAAGATGAGGAACACATTCTCAACGGCGGGGGAAGCCGCCGGCATCGCCATCACCTCCGTCTTTCTTGGCCTCTCCGCCTCCTTCGCGGTGGCACGGCCATAGAACTTCTTGAGCATATCGCACTGCTCAAGGGTGTGGTGCACTGGGGTCTTGTGGTAGGGACATGGCTTCTTCAGCATGTCGTCGAACACTCCCGGCCTCGAGGGGCCGGTCGAGGGCCCCGTCGAGCCGGGTCAAAGCGAGGGCCTCGGCGTTGCCGCCGTCGCGCCCCCGCTCGCGCGCCTCGCGGCGCGGCTTCTTCCCCTACTTGCCCCGCTTCTCGTTGCGGTGCGGCTCCTTGGACTTGCTGCCCTCCGCGGGCGCGTCCTCGGAGCGCTTGCCCTTCTTGCCGTCGAAGATCGCCCCCACGGCCACCTCTCCGAAGCGGGCCGGTGGCGATGTCGAACAGCCTCGTTGGAGTCCGCGGGCGGCCGCGTCCCCCAACTCGCGTACAAGGTCCCCGCACGTGGTGCCCTCGAGGAAGGCATGCACGATCTCGGACTGCGCCACGCTGGGGAGCTCGGTGCAGCGCTTGGAAAAGCGCCGTATGAAGTCCCGCAGCGACTCGCCGGGCTTCTGCGTGCAGGAGCGCAGGTCCCAGGAATTCCCAGGGCGCACGTACGTGCCCTGGAAGTTGCCCACGAATGTGTGGACCAGGTCGTCCCGGTTATGGATGCCGGCTAGCGGGCAAGTGCTCGAGCCATGTCCGGCCGCGTCGCCCGGATGCAGGGGCAAGTTGCGGATGATAACCTCGTCACTGGTGGCCCCGCCCAGCTGACAAGCTAAGCGGTAGTTGTTGAGCCAGACACAGGGGTCCGTCTCCCCATTGTACTTGACGATGGTCGAGGGCTGGCGGAAGCGTTGGGGGAACGCTGCCGCGCGGATCTCCCGGCTGAACACGCGGGTGCCTGGGGGTTCCGGTGTTGGGGAGCGGTCCTCGCCGCTGTCGTAGCGTCCACCCCGTCGAGGTTGGTAGCCCCTTGCTGCACGTACGTCAGCCTTGCTGGTGCGCCTGGCGTTGATGACGTTTCGGGCGTCACCGTCCAGCGCCCTGCGTGCGTCAAGGAGCCGCTCCTTGGCCGGCGTGCGTCCTTGGTCGGCGGGTCGTCCTGCCGGTCCCCCCGCGTGCACCGAGGGTTCTCCTTCCGGCGCGGCTTCGTCGCCCCGCGCATCCCCCCCCGCCGGCGGATGCGTGAGGCCGAGCTCTTGGCCTCGCCGGACGGCCGCCCGCTCGATGAGAGTTTGCACCTCGCGGTGCGGTCTCGAGCCTCGGGGGTCGAGGGTGCGGCATGGCTCGCGGCGGCGTTGCGGCGGCGATGAGCTTTTGGCTCGCTCGCGGCGGTGCGTCCACGTTGTCGACGTTGGGGACGGTGTTGATGCGGTCGCGAACCCGTCGGCCCGGCCCTCCCGTGCGCGTTCGCCGCGCGCGGAGGCCTCCCCCCGCCATTGAGGCGCGGAGCGCCGCACCGTTCGGTACTCTTCCGCCGGCCCGGCTTCGAGCTCGCGGGCTTGGGCCGGCCGTGCGTCGGCGTCGGCCCCGGCCGAGCGCTTGGTCCCGAGGCCGTACGCGCGGCGATCCCCGGGTCGGGGGTGACTTCCCCGTCTCCGGCGCCCGCCGCACCGGCCGGCATTGGCCGAGTCGTTGGTGATGACGGCGTAGCACTCCCGCGCGGGGTCGTAGCTCCCGGTGCCGGAGTCGTCGGAGTAGCCGAACCGCAGTCCGGAGCGTCTAGGGAAACGCCGGAACACAACCGGGTCGGTACGCCGGAGAAGTCCCACTCCGCGTACCCGTGGCGGTTGGCGGGTGGTAACGTGTCGACGAGCCCGGGGACGATTCGTCTCCGCCGAGGCGCCGGGACCCCCGGCGACGAAGACGTGGCGGCCGGTGGAACCCCGCGCATCGTGGTGTTGACGTTGGCGTTGTAGGCCGACGTAGCACCACGCGCCCCGATGGGGATGCGCGGTCCGAGACCGCGCGCGGTCCCGCCGGGAGCGGTGGCGGTTGTCGTGACGGTGGGCGCGCCATTTTGAGTGGCGGCGCGCTCGGCCCGCCGCCGCTCGGACCGCGCCCGGCGCGAGCGCCGTCCCGAGCGACGACGGCGTCGTGGCGTCGATGGACCCGCGGCATCCGTGCTTGCGGGCGCTCGCGCCGGAGTCGTGCGTGCGGCGGGGGCACGGGCGGACCCGGCCCGGCGCCGCGCGCGGAGTTCCTCACGGTTGGTGAGGCGCATGAGATAGCCGTTCCCCGTGGCCCGAAAGTTCGTGTCCCCGAAGCGGATTTCGAACCCGGGCCGGGGAGGGGGTCCGAGCTACCCATGCGATAGCGTGTACCACGGTACTCGGTGCGGATCACCATGGAGGGAGTTGGCGAAATGACCTTAGGCGCTCGCTCCGCCCCACGGTGGGCGCCAACGTCGGTGCGGAATATGGTCCCGACACTAAACAAGAGATAGCGCCGAGGTCTATCCCTCAATGGTCGATGATAAGTAACAAATGACACAGGGTTTTTATCCCGGTTCCCGCCGAGGGGGCCGTACGTCCGACGGTGGCGTGCACGAGGCACTATATTACTTAGCACCGGGGGTGCTCGTAGTGGGGTGGCTACAAGCAAGGCGGGAGAGGAAGCAAGGCTTCCAAGTCCCCGGCGAAGATGTTGTGGGAGAATTGGGGAGTGAGTACGTGGTGCGTGTGAAAGGCTCCCCGTTGTCTGTCGTCTCGTCCCCCCCGCGGCCGGGGGTTCTCTCCCCCTTTTATAGATCAAGGGGGAGGCGGTTTACATGCGCGCCGCGCTACCTAGCTACGTGGGGAAGTGCGACGTGCTATTTCGTAGAGTGGGCGGCCGTCCCGGCGATCCTTGCGGCGATCCGGTCATCATGGCTCGACTTGTACCCGAACGGTGGCGGTTCGAGGGTAGGAGAGCAAGTGGATGGCGGTGATGTCCTGCGATAGGCTCGAGAGTGGTGTCGACGCAGGCCCGTACGGAGTACAGGAGTTGGCAGAACGGCGTTCCTTCCCCGACACGCTTTACGGGCCGGAGTTGTTGCTACAGCGTCAGGCGTGCTCCTGCACGCGCGGGTACGGCGGCCACGCCATTACGATGGCAGGGATGGCAGTCCACCGGCCTAGCGCCTCCACCTAACCCTGTAGGGTCACAAGAAAGTGAATCGAGGGTGCGCCGGCCCCCTTTCGAGGGCTCGGCGCGTTAGCCGTACTGGAGCGTGCGCACGGTGTCACGGGACTGACACCGGCCGCGCTGCACAGTCCCTTCCCCACGGTGGCGGGGATGGGCTCCTCCCCGGGGAGTTGGTGCGGCGGCACCGGGCGTGAGCCCCCGGCGCATGATGGCGCCGTCCCCCCCGTGTCGGGCGTTAAATGCCCGGTGCACGGGGGCCGGCGCACGCGCGAGGAGCGCCCTCGAGCGTGGCGGACACCGGCCGAGGGCGGGGCGTACCCTCGAGCAAGGCGAAACCCGCTCGAGGGGGAGTGAGCCCTCGAGCGGGGCGGAGCCCGCTCGAGGGAAGTGTTACCCCTCGGACGGGGCGGAGCCCGCCCGAAAGGAGCACGCATCCTCGAACGAGGCGGAGCCCGGTCGAGGGGATCTCTAAGTGGGCCGCCTCGATGGGCCGTCGGAGTCCCGGCGGCGTGGGCCGTTCCCCGCATGGTTAGACGATTTGTGTTTTGGCCTTTTTGTGGGTTCTAAGTGAGGATTCCCCCATTGTTTAAGGGGACCCCTAGGGCTGTCCCCGACATGTTTACATTCATGTTGCAAGCAATACCTAGAGGTTTAATAGTTCTACCATCTCCCATGATTAATTTCTTTGATGTTGGGGCTAAGTCTAGGTTGTGGTCTTGAACTTTATCGTAAATTTTAGAAGATAGGACACTTACCTCGGGCTCCGATGTCGCACAAAGCTTTGCATTGAACTCCATTGATCTCGCAACTCAAGTGTGGTTTCGTCTTCTCTTCTTCTTCATATCCTATCGTGTAAACTTCGGCGAGGCGAGCATATGGCGATGCTTCGGGCTTGATCCCCATGATTCTTTTCACCTTGGCAATGTGTTCCGGATCCACTTCATCATCTCCAAAGAGCTTTTGAAATATCTCACCGTGGTTTCAAGGTCGTATAAGTCTCAGCGGCTTTCTTCTCCGTGGGAATTTGTTGACGGATAAAACTCGTATCCACCTACGATCCGCAAGCGTACGGACCTACACCTTTTTCACCACGGGATTCCCAAGGTTCTTGTCAATCCGCGGAGCAAGGGGATTACTAGCGCTTAACCAAGTACTAATCTAGTTGAATGACAAACCTTTGAAAGAGAGTATTAATCTAAAAGTAAAGACAATCTAACCTAAGCTAATCTAAGTTAAGTTGATCAAACAAATCTAGGGTTAAACTAGACGGTAAAGGGGTGAACACAAGAGAGTGATTAAGAAAGATAAGCGTTCCCTCCCTAGGATCTAGGATAACATGGTATGCATCTACTACACGAGAGAGTTATTAAGAAAGATAAGTGTTCCTCATGGGCTTTTCGGATCCGACCACCCGATAGGGACTTACAATGTCCACAACTCAAGAAGGTAACATCCAGAGAAGCTAGGGTTATAAGGTTATACACGCTATTAAATGCAATGTTTAACATTGAAGCACCACCACCTTGAAAGTAGTGTTGATCCACCTTTGCTGGAAAGGCGGGTTTATGAAGGACCGATAGGGCGAACCGCAGAGAGGGGGGGGAGTGAATGGGAGCCGATAAAAATTCTTCTCGATGGAGATGAGAACTCCAACAAGACGAACGCGGCTTCCAACACACGTCTCCGACTCACTACCCAAGTTGGCCAAGCCCACGTAGCCACCGGAGTGCCACCGGACCTAGGAACCAACACACACACCCTTCCGAGCTCGAGAACGCAGCGGAACAACAAACCCCGAGTCTACGGACCCACACCGGTCGACCGGTGAGCACCACCGGTCAGACCGGTCCCTGCTGGTGAACCTGAGCAACTTCCACTAAGTGGCTCTACACCGGTCCGACCGGTGAGACGCACCGGTCAGACCGATGGCAGCCAGAAAGCCCCCAAGGCACCAAACAGGCCAACCGACCACCAAACGAACCCAAACTCGAAACAGCAGCACCACGGGACAACAAAGAACACACCAAGACGCTCACCCGAGCGAAAACCCACAAGGGCTTGCACCGGTCAGACCGGTCAAGAGCACCGGTCGACCGGTGTAACTCGGGCGACTCGGGATGAACAGCACCCGCGGGTCAACTCCCCCAAATCCAAATCTCGATCTCCCGAATCGCTTCACGGACTTGAACAAGACTTTGGGGATATCGGGGAGCACCTCATGAGGAGTCCATAGCCAAGTTTAATCCCACCAAATCTCGTCCAAAAAGGAGGAATCGAAGAAATCCCGCCGGAAGCACTTCCAACCCAAGAACTCAAGAAACCCCAAAATCGTGCACTTTTACTCACAGATTTGGGAGGGGAATCACAGCCCAAAGAACCACGAAGGGTTCCCACAAATTTCCCCCATCAAATCCCCAAGAGAAAAGTCCGAAAACAACCCAAAGAAATCACCGAGAGAGGACTCCGAAAATCACCACCAAGAACAACCGGGGAAAACACATCCAAACCTTGAGGAACCACGCCGAATCATCTATACATGAAACAAAGGTTCATACACGGTCTAGCAAGCCGCCCGATCATCCATCCCTCTCTACAAGATCTCTCCGTGAAGCTCTCTTGCTAGTCCTAGAGAAAACCTAAGGAAAATAGGTGGAAAATAGGAAAACTAATGAGCTAGGGTTCCAAGAGTTGGCTGCCATCCTCTCACCTCTTGGGTTATATGGAGGCAACCGAATGTCTGAAATGCCCTTCTCTACTAACTAGGGATACAAGCCCCTCAAGGGCGGATTTGGAATTCTTGATGTCTTCACCATCGGACGGATGCCCGGCGACCGCACCCTGTGTAGCCTCGACGCAAGCCATGCGATCCCGACGCGTGTCCTCCGCTTCGAAGATTCCGGACTGCGTCGTCGCACACCCCGGCCGACCGGTGCTCCTCACCGGTCAGACTGGTCAGACCGGTCAGACCCACCGGTCAGACCGGTCTAGTGCTGCTGCACCTCCGTCTTCGGTTCTCCGGTCTTGGCTTTGTGGATCAACCAAGGAACCCAGTGGTTTTCTGGTGAACCACCGGAAACCCCGCGAACTCGGTGTAGCCTCCGCCAATCTCCACTCATGACTTGGCTCCCACGTAGTCCCGGCTCGACCTTGGTTTTGAGGCTCAACCAAGAAACCGTCCATGACTTCATCTTGCTGTTCATGCCACCATGCGGCCCGCACTTGACCCCCGCCGGCCACCGGGTCCCTCGAACGAAGCCTACTTGTCTTCTCCACACCCGGAGGCCTCACCGCGACGACCTTTCACGCTTGTTCTTCACCCGCACCAACACGAGTCAAGACGCAACCCGCACCTGCAATACTTAGCCAAGAATCAGTCCGCACAACGTTGTCAATCACTCATCACACAAGGAAGCGACCATCCACCGGTCCTCGAACCACACATGGTCCTCAATCTCCCCCTTGATGAGTGCATTGACAACACCCACACGAAAGTAACAAGAGAGAAAAGAAAAAGAAAAGAAACGAACAAAAAGAAACTCCAACAAGCGATCGAAAGCCAAACAAAGGCAAAGAGCAAGATCACTTGAAAAAGACAAGTCTCGGACCCCTTAGGCAAGGGCAACGGCTCGACACATCCGAGACAAAGCAAAGCTCAAGCAAAGAGCACAAACCACCGAAACAAAGCTCGAAAACTCACAAAGAGCTCCCCCTGCACACATGCAAGCTCCCCCCTGAACCAATGCAACTCCCCCTGGACGAATGCATGCAAGAAACCACATGAAACAGGACAGCTGCAGCACTTTCAGCTCACACCGGTCAGACCGGTCATCACCACCGGTCAGACCGGTGCCTAACATATGTACAGGACCAGCACTCACACCGGTCAGACCGGTGCTCATCACCGGTCAGACCGGTGTACAACAGAGCCCAGAAATGGCTCGAAACCACCTGAAAACCTTCTAAATGCATCCACTAAGCCATTTCAAGCTCAAACTTCTCCCCCTTGTTGACAATGCATGAATCAAGCCAAAAATGCAAAAAATGCAACCTAGAGCTTCTCAAATAGACAAAATTCAACAAAGAAAGCTACACATGTCCAAATGAGCAAGTTAGATACTCTACGGCTTCGTATCGATCTCAACTACATGATCACCAAGTTTCACAACCATTGGACGAAGCTAAGATGGATTTTGGCAATTTTGCGAAAAACTTGCCTCTCATGAGCAAAGTCCTAAACATGATCAAAGCATATCAAAATGGCAAAGCCACACAAACTTCATGCTAGGACAGCTATTCTAACCATAAGACCATCACAAACACCCACAAGCACCTCATGTCATGTCAAAGCCACCGAGCCATGTGCCTACTTCTATGTATGAGACTTCTCATTGGTAGGCATCATGCAACGGTTTAGCACCCAAAGTGAATTAAATTCAGAACATATGACATGGGAACATATTTTCCAAGTATTTTTCATTTCATTTTCAGATTTGTAAATGGTACATGAAATGTCTTTGCGACAAAAAGGAACTTATGCTCCTTCACAAGATAAATCAAGAGGGCTAAACATTCATGATGGCAAATGAGCCTTTGGCCCCATATGATCAATAAACTAGCTATCCAACCACAAATTAAGCATAGCATGGCCACAAAAACATTTCAAGAGCATGTAAAGGCATTTACACATGAGAGAGCATACATGAGACATTTTTCAACAGCATAGCTATCAACCATGGATTATTCATCAAGATCATCAAGAGCTAAGCCAAACTAACCTTAGCGTATCAAACAAGCTCACAAAGACATATATCTCATTCCATGGTGAACAATGTATATGAGAGAAGCTTTCCTAACCAATGCATATGATACAAAATGCATGCAATCTAAGATACAAGGATGCCTATACATCATGTTACATATGCCATGCCAAAATGCAAGAAATGCACAAAAGAAAGATATACATAAGCTACAAAACGGCTCCTCGAGGGGAGGTACAACGGGCTCGACACCACCGGCAAAAGAAAGCTCCCACACACCCAACTCAGGAAATCAAACACACACCAAGTTCCCCCCGCAGACGAGTGAAAGTTGCTTGATCTAGGGGTTTGGTGAAAATATCGGCTAGTTGGTGATGTGTGGGTACATGGATCAAGGCTATCTTCCCTTTCTCTACGTTGTCTCTCAGAAAGTGATACCTCACTTCTATGTGTTTGGTTTTGGAATGGAGCACTGGGTTCTTTGCAACGCTTATGGCACTGGTGCTATCACATTGAAGTGGGACATGGGTATACTCCTCACCAAAGTCACTCATGGTGTAGGTGATCCAAAGGAGCTGAGAGCAACAACTAGCAGCGGCAACATACTCGGCTTCGGTCGTGGATTGAGCAACACTCGACTGCTTGCGGGAAGACCAAGACACCAAAGAAGAACCCAAAAACTGGCAAGTCCCAGAAGTGGACTTCCTATCCAACCGACACCCGGCAAAATCCGCGTCTGAAAAGCCATGAAGCGCCAAAGAAGAGGACGCGGAGTACCAAAGGCCGAAGTCGGGAGTGTGACGCAAGTACCTGAAAATTCGCTTCACTGCTTGCCGATGCGAAGTCCTCGGAGACGCTTGAAAACGAGCGCACAGACACACCGAGAACTGTATGTCCGGCCTCGTCGCCGTCAAGTAGAGGAGTGACCCGATCATGCTCCGGTACTCCTTCTGGTCCACGTGTTCACCTTCCTCGTCCGCATCAAGAGCTGTAGTCGTACTCATCGGCATCGTCATAGCCTTGGAGTCCTCCATCTTGAACTTCCTCACAATGTCCTTGGTGTACTTAGCCTGGTGCACAAAAGTTCCTTCCTTTGATTGCTTGATTTGTAGCCCGAGGAAGAACTGCAACTCACCCATCATACTCATCTCAAACTCCCTGCTCATATCATCTGCAAACCTCGCAACAAGAGAGTTAGACGAGCCACCAAAGACAATATCATCCACGTACACCTGCACAATCAGGATATCTCTCCCCGCCTCGGCAAAAAACAAGGTCCGATCGACCTTCCCCATCTCAAAACCTCTCGCAAACAAGAACCCCCTCAACCTTGCCATACCAAGCTCTAGGCGCCTGCTTCAACCCATACGGCGCCTTCCTCAACTTGTACACCCCGTGGGGGTACTTCTCACTCTCAAACCCCGGAGGTCGTCTCACAAACACTTCTTCCTCGAGCACACCATTCAGAAAAGCACTCTTCACATCCATTTGGTGCAACTTGAACCCTTTAGCCACAGAAAAGGCTAGAAGGATCCTAATCGCCTCCAAACGGGCTACGGGAGCAAAGGTCTCCTCGTAGTCGATCCCCTCCTTCTGACTGAACCCCTGAGCAACAAGTCTCGACTTGTTCCTCACAACCTCACCCTTCTCTCCCTCTTTGTTTTTCCACACCCACTTTGTACCAATCGGCTTACACCCTAGGGGAGGGTCAACCAACTCCCACACCTGATTCCTCTCAAAGTTCTCCAACTCCTCATGCATCGAGTTAACCCAATTATGATCAGATAGTGCGTGTCCAATGTCTTTGGGCTCGAAAGAAGCAACAAATGCAGCATGAGCAAAATGGGAATTGTTTCGAACCCTCGACCGTGTAGTGCGTTCATTCATGTCGCCGATGATCCTTGAAGCTGGGTGATCCACTTGAACTC
This sequence comes from Cenchrus americanus, assembly GCA_947561735.1. Classification (NCBI taxonomy): domain Eukaryota; kingdom Viridiplantae; phylum Streptophyta; class Magnoliopsida; order Poales; family Poaceae; genus Cenchrus; species Cenchrus americanus. Next base: position 123,072,889 of record OX387244.1, on the reverse strand, counting down.
GCCGGGGAGGTTCTCGCCTCGAAGCTACCTCCCCCTCAACATCAGCTTCTCCTCGTTCTTGATTTGTCGTCGTAGGTGTAGCAGAGGGTCCATCCATCATCGTAGTCGAAGTAGTGGGTACATGTTCAGCCGGGGCACCGCACCACCATCTTCATCATCACCATGTTCATGCTCCTCCTCCTGAAAGATCTCCTCGCCAAGCTCATCATCACCTGCACACTCAAAGACAAGCTGACTACGTGGCTCTGTCTCGTCGAAGGTTACCTCGCAAGTCTCCACGATTTGGTTAGTTTCAAGATTGAGCACACGATATGCTCTAGAATGAGATGCATAACCAAAGAAAATGCCATCGACAGACCTAGCCTCAAACTTATCCAACTTCCTGCCTTTCTTCAGAATGAAACACTTGCAACCAAAGACATGGAAGTGACTCACCTTGGGTGTGCGGCCATGCATCAACTCATAGCATGTCTTCTTCTTGTGCACTCTGAGGTATATCCTGTTCGACACATAGCATGCAGTATTCACCGCCTCAGCCCAATACCTCCTCGGAGTCCTATGCTCATCAAGCATCGTCCGAGCCATCTCGCACAAGGTCCTATTCTTTCTTTCCACAACACCATTCTGGGGAGGCGTATACGGACTCGAAAACTGGTGCTCAAGACCCAAGTCATGACAAAAGGTTTCAAAACGAGAGTTCCTGAATTCCGAGCCATTATCACTGCGGATAGCTCGTATGGCATCTCCGTGCCTCTCGTTCCTCAACCTCAAGACTAGATCTCGAACAAAACCAAACGTCTCCCCCTTATCCTCGAGAAAGAACACCCACGCATACCGAGAATAGTCGTCCACCACAACAAGGACATACCACTTCCCACCCGCGAGATCGCACACGAGCCGGGCCAACAAGGTCCATATGGAGCAGCTCGCATGGACGCTCAGTCATCACATCGGTGAGAGGCGGGTGAGAAGAGGCCACCATCTTGGCATGCCTACACGGAGCACAAACCAACTCTTTCTCAAGCTTCAACCGTGGCAATCCTCGGACCAAATTGAGTTTACTCAAGCGAGACAAAAGGTCAAAGCTCAAGTGACCCAACTTCCTATGCCACTTCCACAACTCACTCGAAGAACCAGCCAAGAAACAACGCTCAACACCCGAAGACTGAGAAAAATCAGCACGAAACACCTGACCCTCGGGAACGACCATACAAACAAGGTCCCCTCGAGAGTCCACAATCCGAGAACCACCAGGCCGAAACAACACCTCAAAACCCTCATCCAACAACTGAGACACAGAAAGCAAATTGTACCCCAGCGATTGAACAAGAGCAACACGCCTCAGAGTGATCTTGTCACTCACTTTTATCTCACCTTCTGAAAGCACACGCCCACGCCCATTGTCCCCAAAAGTGATGTACCTCTTCGTCACCACCGGACGAGACTTGAGAACCACCCCCTGTCTCCGGTCATATGCCTCGAACAACCGGAGTCAATCAACCAAATGTTCTTCAAGTCTCCCACCTGAAAATCAAAAATAGGCACGTGAGCGAACAAACGACTCAAAGATCCGGGTTAGTACCAAAGGAGGAAAACCGGTGCCGAGCCATTTGCTCGAAAGTGGGGTTAGCACCAACCAAAGTATCTCTCCTACCAAAGCTACCTCCACGAACACCACCACGGTAACCACCCCGAGGGAACCACCCCTCTCTCGCCCGGAGGAGGACCAAAACCACGCAAGAAAGCCCGTGGAACGTCCTTCCTCTCCAACTCAACGCCACGACTCCTCCAATCACCGTATTGAGCACGAAGAGGAGAACGCCTAGCAAACCGACCACCCGGCACTCTTTCCAGCCCCCAACCACCCGAACCACGACCACCGAAACAACCCTCGCACCCGTACGAGCTCGAAACCCAAACATCTGTCTGTCCAGGCCTGCACCGGTCTGACCGGTGCCCCACACCGGTCTGACCGGTGTGACCTGGACAACAACACCACCTGCCGGCCTTCTTCTCTCCCCAAGCCCGAACTGTCCTCACAATCGCCTTGCCCCTGGGCATCTGCATACGAGGCTCAAGTACACCATCGGAAGGGTGGTACTTGTCCTTGTTAGCCCACTCCTTCCTCATTCTCTCCTCTCGCTTCCTCTTGAAGCAAAACTCCTCCTTATGGCCATCTCTCCCACAATAGCCACAATGGAACCTCACAAGCTTAGGCTTTGGCTTGGGATGTGGCCGCTCACTTGGTTTCTCTCCACTCAAACCCTCCACCGGTTTCTCACCACTAGCCTTCTCACTCTCCTTCCCAAAGAACACTTTCCCCGAAGTGCTCACAAACTTGATAGGCTTTTGTAGGTCATTTGTGGGTGTAGGAAACACGGGTGGAGCTGGGGTTGTGTCTAGTCGGTTCCTTAGATGGTTAGGTTTTGGTGGGAAATCATTCTTGTGGTGGGTTTTTGGTGGCTCCGGGATATTCTCTCCACTTCCCTCACCAACCTTGTTTGCCCCAAGCCCCTCACCATCTTGCCTCTTAAAGGCCTCGATCATCATCCTCAACTGAGGCTCGTGACCGGACAACCAACCCATCAACTTCCTCAAATCATCATTCTCATCCTGCAAACGGTCAACATAATGTGCAAGCTCCAAATTTTTCAATGCATGCATTTCACAGGTAGAGCAAGATGTAGGCATGGGTTCCTTCAATTTAGCCTCGAGCGAACTAGTGTAAGCATGCATCTCATCAATCTTAGCATGCAAAACAGGGCAAGAAGTGCAAGCACCTAGCAAAGCAGGTCTAGACTTAAGCTCAGCCACCTCAACCCTAAGCACATCTAGTTCCTCACACTTGGAGGCATGCTTCTCCTTAAACAGAGCAAGATCAGCAAGGAATATGGAGCAATCAGCGCAATCATTCTCATCAGAAACAACAGGGCTAGCCTTAAGCGAATCAATCTCAAGCTTGCTATCAAGCACCTGTGTCTCTAGCTCAGCCACTCTAGTCCTAGCATCCTCGAGTGAAGCCCTAAGCTCTTTCCTCATTTTCTTGGCCTCTCTAAGCATGTCATCACGGTTATCAAGCAAAGAGCCAAGCCTCTCATTCTCCCCGGCGCAAGAAGGGAAGTTCATCACGCACCTCGTCGTCGGACTCAGAGTCCGAGTCGCTCTGTGTGCTCTTCTTGCTGCCGGAACTCAGCGCCATGGTGCAAGAGCCATCTCTCGCGAAGCGGCTCCCGCCCGCTCGGGTTCCCCGGACGACTTCTTGTTCTTGCGGCGATCTCCCTCGTCTTCGGCTCTCGCTCGAGCTCGAGGTAGAGTACGCGGAACCGGAGTCGACGTCGCTCGCTCCAACCATCGCCCCGGCCTTGCCTCGGCCCTCCTTCTTCCTCGATCGTCGCTCGTCCTTGTACTTGTTCTTGTGCTTGCTCTTGTGATCACGCCTCGAACGGTACACCTCGCCATTGTTCATCCTCGGCTTGTGCTTGTAGGCGTCCTTGTTCTCGACCTTCTCCGGCGGTCGGCGATGAAGTGTCCCGGCTTGCCGCACTTTGGAAGCAAGTCCTCGTGTTCCTCCTCATGTTCACGCGGTTCTCGTGCGGCCTCTCGAACCGCCTCGTCAACGGCGCCGACTCGTCCTCTCCAAGGTCATCAAACTCCTCATCCGGCATAGACATCAAAGAGGAAAACGAGAACATCCCGGTGGATGGGTTAGAGTTAGTCTTTCCTTTTGAACCACCAACGAGGGCAAGACTATGGGAATCGGTCGGTCCCTCGAGCTTGGCGATCATGCCCCTATCCACCTCAGCCGACTTGAGCTTTGAGAACAGCTCGTTCACCGTCAGAGTATCATACCGCTCCGACTCGACTATGGCCTCGAACTTTCCGCCCCATATCGTACGATCCAAAGAGTGTAAGAGCTTGACCGCTCTATCATGATCATCGTACGGGAGCACGTCCACATTGGCCCTCATGTTGTTCACCACCACCGTGAACCTCTGAAACAAGGCATCGATGGACTCACCGGGGAGATGAGTGAAGTTCTCGTACTCTCTCCGGTAGGTCGCATACAACCGTGCCTGAACCTGGGCGTTCCCAACATGAGCCTCCTTCAACACCGCCCAAATCCTACAAGCCAAGTGCTCGGTGTGCACCCGATCGAACTCAGGCTGACACAAAGCACGAAACAAGTAGTCGACCGCCTTATTGTTGGCGTCGAATCTGTCCCTCGACCCTGGAGCAAGGAAATCCATCGGCCGGACATAGCCTTGTGTCCACCGTGACATCCCAAAGCAGGCCGACCCTTTCCGCGGAGGAACGCACCCATCCGCTTGCTCCACATCCGGTACTTCTTGCCATCGAAGTGTGGAGGACCCGAACCCCGTTCCTGGTACGCCATCCTTGGATCTTAGACTGGTTAGAGTCAACAAAGACCCGAACCGGCTCTGATACCACTTGAAGGACCGATACGGCGAACCAGAGAGGGGGGGGGGAGTGAATGGGAGCCGATAAAAATTCTTCTCGATGGAGATGAGAACTCCAACAAGACGAACGCGGCTTCCAACACACGTCTCCGACTCACTACCCAAGTTGGCCAAGCCCACGTAGCCACTGGAGTGCCACCGGACCTAGGAACCAACACACACGGCCTTCCGACTCGAGAACGCAGCGGAACAACAAACCCCGAGTCTACAGAGACCCACACCGGTCGGACCGGTGAGCACCACCGGTCGGACCGGTCCCCGCCGGTGAACCCGAGCAACTTCCACTAAGTGGCTCTACACCGGTCGCGACCGGTGAGACGCACCCGGTCGGACCGATGGCAGCCGAAAGCCCCCGAGGCACCAAACAGGCCAACCGACCACCAAACGAACCCAAACTCGAAACAAGCAGCACCACGGGACAACAAAGAACACACCAAGACGCTCACCCGAGCGAAAACCCACAAGGGCTCGCACCGGTCGGACCGGTCAAGAGCACCGGTCGGACCGGTGTAACACCGGCGACTCGGGATGAACAACGACCCGCGGGTCAACTCCCCCAAATCCAAATCTCGATCTCCCGAATCGCTTCACGGACTTGAACAAGACTTTGGGGATATCAGGAGCACCTCATGAGGAGTCCATAGCCAAGTTTAATCCCACCAAATCTCGTCCAAAAAGGAGGAATCGAAGAAATCCCGCCGGAAGCACTTCCAACCCAAGAACTCAAGAAACCCCAAAATCGAGCACTTTTACTCACGGATTTGGGAGGGGAATCACAGCCCAAAGAACCACGAAGGGTTCCCACAAATTTCCCCCATCAAATCCCCAAGAGAAAAGTCCGAAAACAACCCAAAGAAATCACCGAGAGAGGACTCCGAAAATCACCACCAAGAACAACCGGGGAAAACACATCCAAACCTTGAGGAACCACGCCGAATCATCTATACATGAAATAAAGGTTCGTACAAGGTCTAGCAAGCCGCCCGATCATCCATCCCTCTCTACAAGATCTCTCCGTGAAGCTCTCTTGCTAGTCCTAGAGAAAACCTAAGGAAAATAGGTGAAAAATAGGAAAACTAATGAGCTAGGGTTCCAAGAGTTGGCTGCCATCCTCTCACCTCTTGGGTTATATGGAGGCAACCGAATGTCCGAAATGCCCTTCTCTACTAACTAGGGATACAAGCCCATCAAGGGCGGATTTGGAATTCTTGATGTCTTCACCATCGGACGGATGCCCGCGACCGCACCTCGCGTAGCCTCGACGCAAGCCATGCGATCCCGACGCGTGTCCTCCGCTTCGAAGATTCCGGACCGCGTCGTCGCACACCGGTCGACCGGTGCTCCTCACCGGTCGGACCGGTCCCGACCGGTCGGACCGGTCGACCCACCGGTCGGACCGGTCCGGTGCTGCCGCACCTCCGTCTTCGGTTCTCCGGTCTTGGCTTTGTGGATCAACCAAGGAACCCGGTGGTTTTCCGGTGAACCACCGAAACCCCCGCGAACTCGGTGTAGCCTCCGCCAATGTCCACTCATGACTTGGCTCCCACGTAGTCCCGGCTCGACCTTGGTTTTGAGGCTCAACCAAGAAACCGTCCACGACTTCATCTTGCTTGTTCATGCCACCATGCGGCCCGCACTTGACCCCGCTGGCCACCGGGTCCCTCGAACGAAGCCTACTTGTCTTCTCCACACCTAGAGGCCTCACCGGCGACGACCTTTCACGCTTGTTCCTCACCCGCACCAACACGAGTCAAGACGCAACCCGCACCCGCAATACTTAGCCAAGAATCGAGTCCACACAACGTTGTCAATCACTCATCACACAAGGAAGCGACCATCCACCGGTCCTCGAACCACACATGGTCCTCGCCTTTATCCTTACCGTATTCCATGACGTAAGCATATAACTTGGCACAATTTGGTCCAGGCAGCCTCTAAGTCCGCTTGTGACAACATAGGTGCACCACGTTTTATTTTGGTTTCGTTATGTCCCAATAATATAGTTAAGAATCTCATCTTTAGATTAGAGGTTTCCTTGCCTGGTTCCCCTTACGTAGTTGAAACGACCCGGATTTCCGCGAATGGAATTCCGAATCTTAGCACCTCGGTGGTAGTCCCAGGAGGGCTACCACGTGCAATCCCTGTCTCAGCGATTCCAAAAATCCATACAGAAAGATAAAAACAATAAAGTAGAGTACAACATTTATTTTATTACATTAATCAGAGTACATCTCTTCGGCACATGCCGGGTACAAGTCCATCAGGACTGAATCAAACATAAATAAAACGTCTAGCAGCGGCTCCATGAAAGCGCGGGAAACTCCATATCCGCAGGCAGCTCAAGTGTAGGAAGAGCTCTAGTCCACCCAACCGTCGTTGTCGAAGTCGTAGTCCGGCTCTGCGTCAGAGTCACCAGGGTCTACCCGATAAGCGGGTAGGTCATGTCAGCTTCCCAACAAAGAGGCAAAAGCGGTGTATATTCTACTATGCATGAGATATCCCTAGTCTGGCTGTAGAAAGCTTAAGCAAAGCAGCAGTGCAACGTACAAGGTAAGCAGAATATAGCGAGGAGGTCCACACCTCGGGGAAGCTTCCGCTTCCGAGGTCCACACCTCAGGGGTCCACACCCCGCTCAAGGAATACCACACCAAATCACCGGATCTCAACCACGATCCAGAACCCAACTCTCATCTGCGATGTGGGGCCCACCGGCTCCTATCCCCACATCTCAACGGCCGAAGCCGGGCTCACACACTCGGGGGAGAGAAGAAGCACATGAGAAGTGTAGCTAGTCAGGTGAGAGATCGAAGGACTGTCCATAACCAGTGGACATGGACTATAGCTATAGGTTTAACACTCTGCAGAGGTTGTACAACTGTACCCGCCCGAATAGGTCCGGAACCGGCCGTCACCGGTGTCCGACCCTACCATACGGCTGAAGCTCAAGTAAGTGGATAGTACCCTTCTGCATCTCCGAGCCCGGCCCGGCCTCCGCGCGCGAGCTCATACTACCCGCGAGAGGTCCCTCGAAGCTGTGGAACCCTTCCCCGGCCTCGCCAGGGCAAAGTCTACTAAGGAGGGAAAGACCACTCCCGACACGATCACACCGATCCTCCAACAGGAGGGGTGCTATCCACTACAAGTCTCACCCCGCACCCCCGCCCAATACAAGGCGGGCGGTCTGTACGTAAATAGTCATTCGAAACAAGGTCAACTGACGATCGGTCCTTAAGGGGCCGAGAGCGAGCACTCAACATCTCCATCCCACACGACACGACCCTCGGGTAAGAGGCCAGATCGCATCTTCCCTCGGCAGCCGTTCTCAAGTAACCAAGCGGCTCGCTCCCGCCAAAACACACGCAAGGAGATACACACCCAGAACGCACGCTAGAAACACACCGAGATTCCCACATCTCAGTCCAAACCCAGAGCACCATCCATAATCAAGCAACAAAAGTATGGATAGTTGAGGTAAGGGACTAGCTAGGGGTCTGTAGCTAGTCCCGCAGGTAGTAGAACAAGGAACAGGATATGTCAAAACATCAAGGCATGGCTATTAAACGGGTTATGCAATTCAACAGATCAATGCATTAAAGTAAAGCACTAGCGACTAAATATCAACATGGGATCTATATGGTTGGGAGTGACATGACACCTTCGTTGCCGTTGAAGCGCCGCTGTCCCGGAGCGGTGTACTCGGGGTCCTCCACGTCCTCCCGGTCGAAGCTCGGGTCCGCGGCACGAGATTCGACGCGAAATAAGATAACGGTGCACATCTAAGCAATAACTCCAGATAAGAATCAATTTAGAAGATCCAAATGAACCCAAACTACCTACAATCAGCAAGGTTTCGCAAATACGGATTTATAGAAATTAGTTTTGTATTTTTCTGAGCTTCCTAGAATTTATTATGAATTTTTAAAGGTTAAAAACATTTTCTGGAATTTTTAAACAGAAGAGAAAAGGAATTTTCAGAAAATGAGCTGCTGACGTCAGCATGACGTCAGCGCCACACTGACGGTGAACGAAGAGGGCCTTAAGCGCTGCTGGGCCGTGGGCGGCCCAGCGGTCTCGCTTCGGCCCGCGGGTTGGTTTCGGCCCCATCGGCCTCGCGCATCACGACCCACTAGAGGAGGCACGGGAAGTCCGGTACACCCCCTCCCCCGACTCTTATCCCACTGCGGGGCGGCGGCACGCTAACGAATCGGCGGGCTTATAGCCCAAAGCCGGCCGGCGGCCCGTTTCTCCCTTTAAACCGGCGCAGCTCACCCTCTCGCCCCGCACGTGTTCGACGCATGTCTGGCGGCGCCGCGGCCGCGCGGTGCGCCGCCGGGGCTTTGCTCCGCCGCCACTCGCCCCGGTTCATCGCCCACCGGCCGAAACACACGGCTCGGCTCGGCACCGGGGTGTGCCGGCCGTTCGGGCGCTCGCACCCGTGCTCCCGCGTGCGGCGGGCGGCGCGTCGTTCGGTGGCCGGACACGATGCCGCCGCCGCCGGCTCGTCACGGCGCGACGGCCCCCGAGTCCCTCACCTACACAAAGCCACGGGTCGATGCCCGAACACACACACGTCTGCGCGTCCGGCCCCATTCGCCGGCGCGGCCGCCGGCGGTAACCGGTGCGCGCCGCGCCGCGACACGGCGACGCCCACGTTCCTGCACAAGAAGTCCGGCGCGAAGGCCAGCAGACTCACGGGGTCCTCGTGTGGCGCCGGCGGGCCCGGGGGCATGAGAGGCCCGAGAGCACCGCACGCGCGCAACACGGCAGTTCTGCGGCACGATGGCCGACACCCAGGCATGGCGGCTTGACGGCGCTCCCCAACGCCGTCGGCGCAAAACAGAGGGAAGACTCAAGGAGGAGGGAAGAAGGCAAGGTGGCTGCGGTGTTGCTCACTTCGGGGCGGCGGTGGAGTCGTGGCCGGCTCGGTGGAGAGGTGTGCGTCGACGAAGTGGTGGTTCACGCCGGTGGTCGCCGCCTCGTCCCCTCGCTCGGTCCCCGGGCGGGTGCGCGTCCTCGGCTCCGGCGCGGCACGGCGTCCCCCGGCGGTGAAGGTGTCCTTGTTCCCGGTCCGGTCTTCGGCTCCTCCCTCGCCGGCGCAACGCGGCGGCCACGGCCGCCCTGCTCCTTCCCCCAACGGCGCGGCGCGGCGGTGGCGCGCCCGCCCTCTCCCTTGGTGCTCTCGGCCTTACGGTGGGAAGAAGAAACCCCAAGTGGGGCGGTTGGCTTTGCCTCCCGACACCGGCTCTCTCTCTCCTTTTGAAATGGCATCGAGGCGGCTCGAGGGGGAAAGTCCCTAAGTGCCCTTGGCACCGCCGCCGAGCGGGGCGGGTGGCGCGCCGAGGCCACGGCCGGAGCGCCTTGGATGCCCACGGGTGGGGCAAATCCGCCCTTCCCCTTTTCTCCTCGGGCGCACCCGGTTGCGTGGGCGTGTACCGGCCCCTCGGCATGCGTGCCGGTCGGGGGTCCGACCGCACCCCCGTCCCGCGCCCGGCATGGCCGGACCGGCGGCGCGCCCGGGGGGGGGGGGGGGGCGGCTCGGTTGACCGGCGCAAGGGGTCAAGCAGAGAAGGGAAGAAAGGGATAAGAGATGGGGGGAACGGTGACTGCCAGGCGGGACCCACACGTCGGTGACAGAGAGAGAAAGAGAGAGCGGTGGCGCGGGCTAGTGGGCCGTGAAGGCGGTTTGGGTTGGGCCGCAGCGGAGCAAGGTAGGGAAGGTTACGGCCCAGCACAAGCTTGATATTTTACCAAATAAGGAATTGAGCTTTGGACTAAGGTTTGAAATAGAATTCGAATTTGTTTCCCAAACAAATTCAAACTTCACTCAATTGAACTCCAAATAAACCAAAGAAGAACCAACTCACATAATTTACCATATTTTTAACATATGTTTTATAAATAGGATAAATTAGTGGAGAATTTAGTGAGAGGCTAGCAATTTTGGCTCAAAAATTGATAGCACCCAAATGCAAGCAAAAAGTTTTAAATTTTCGCAAAATTTACACACCTAAATTCCTGGGTTGTTACATTCTCCCCCACCACCGAGAATCTCGTCCTCGAGATTTAGTCCTCGACCTCCTCCGTGAACAAGTGTGGGTACTCTTTCCTGAGATCAGCTTCCTTCTCCCAAGTTGCCTCTCGCTCTGTATGGTTGCTCCACAACACTCTACAGAAAGGAATGGTAGTTCTCCTCGTTTCCTTGACAGCTCTGTCCAAGATTTTCTCAGGATATTCTGTATACTCAAGGTTGTCTTGCAAGTCGAGCAACTCCATGGGCACTTGCTTTGCCTCCACTGCCTTCTCGCTCTTCTTCAGCTGTGACACGTGAAACACTGGGTGAACTCCTGCCATTGTCTCGGGTAGTGCAAGCTGGTAGGCCAAACTTCCAATCCTACGGGTGATAGGGTACGGTCCCACGTACCTCGGTGCAAGCTTTCCCTTCACCAAGAACCTCTTAGTTCCTCGGAGCGGTGAGACTTTCAAGTACACTCGTCCCCAACTCGCAAAGGTCAACTCTATCCTTCTCTTGTCGGCATAGCTCTTCGACGACTTTGAGCGATTTTCGAGTTCTCACGAACTTTCTCAACTTTCTCCTCTCGCTTCCTCAATGATTGCTGGCCCAAACGAGCTCGCTCTCCAACCTCTGACCAAGCTAGCGGGGTCCTGCACTTTCGACCGTAAAGTGCCTCAAAGGGTGCCATCCGGAGACTTGCTTGAAAGCTGTTGTTGTACGAGAACTCTGCAAACGGCAAACTGCTCTCCCAATCAGTACCATAGGTGAGTGCACAAGCTCGTAGCATGTCCTCCAGGACCTGGTTAACCCTCTCTGTCTGACCATCTGTCTGTGGGTGAAAAGCTGTGCTGTAGCTGAGTGTGGTGCCCATAAGCTTGTGGAAGCTCTGCCAAAACTTGGAGACAAACTGTGGCCCTCGATCAGATACAATACTTCGGGTGCCCCGTGCGGCCCCGAGTATATGTTCTACGAACGCCTGCCAACTTCTCGGTTGCATACCGGGTCTTCACCGGCACAAAGTGAGCCGGTTTGGTCGGTCGATCCACAATGACCCATACCGAGTCGTTTCCTTTTGGCGTTCTAGGAAGTCCCACCACAAAGTCCATGGAAATGTCCTCCCACTTCCACACTGGGATATCCAACGGCTTCAACAAACCAGCGGGTTTCTGATGTTCAATCTTTACTCTGCTACAGGTGTCGCAACAGGCCACGTAGTGTGCTATGTCCTTCTTCATGTCCTTCCACCAGTACCTGATCTTCAGATCTCTGTACATCTTGGTACTGCCCGGGTGAATCGAGTACCTCGAGTCGTGAGCTTCTCTCATGATCTGCTCCCGGAGTGCTCTGTCTTGTGGTACACAGATTCGTTCTTTCAACCACACGGTGCCCTGTTCATCTACCCGGTAGTCCTCTGCTTTGCCCTGCTTCATAAGTTCTCGCAAAGCTTTGATTTCTGCACACTCCTTCTGGGCTGTACGGATTCGTTCCTCCAGGTCATAGGTCACTTGCATCACGTTGACTTGGCCTTGATCCACAATTACGATTCTCAGCTTCTCTAGCTCTTCATGCAGGGCAGGTTGCTCTTCCTTTACCATGAGGTTGTTGCAATATGTTTTCCGGCTCAGCGCATCAGCCACGACGTTAGCTTTGCCTGGGTGGTAGTTGATCTCGACGTCGTAGTCCTTGATCAGCTCTAACCACCGCCTCTGCCTCATGTTCGGCTCGGTCCGTGTAAAGAAGTACTTCGAGGCTCTTGTGGTCGGAAAACAGTTCACACTTGTTCCCTATCAGGTAGTGTCTCCAGATCTTGAGCGCATGCACAACAGCTGCCAGCTCCAAATCGTGTGTCGGGTAGTTTTCCTCGTGTTTCTTCGTGCCTAGAAGCATAAGCCACAACTTTCCCCTTCCTCGCATCAAGCCACACAACCAAGTCCTTGCTTTGAAGCGTCACAGTAGACCACAAAGTCTTTCTTGATATCTGGCAAGGTAAGCACTGGAGCTGTGGTGAGTCTCTTCTTCGGTTCCCGGAAGCTCTTCTCACACGCTTCTGACCACTCGAACTTCGTGTTGTTCTTGAGCAACTCGGTCATTGGCTTTGCAATCTTGGAAAAGTTCTCAATGAACCTCCGGTAGTATCACCGCCAACCCAAGGAAGCTTCTGACATCTGTCACGTTTAGCGGCTGCTCCCACTTGGTCACTGACTCAACCTTGGACGGATCCACGGCTATCCCCTCTGCTGACAACACGTGCCCTAAGAACGCGACTTTCTCCATCCAGAACTCGCACTTGCTGAACTTAGCGTACAGTTTCTGCTGCCTCAGCCTCTCTAGCACGACTCTCAGGTGCTCCTCGTGCTCCTCAGTGGTCTCAGAGTAGATCAAGATATCATCGATAAACACCACTACAAACCTGTCCAACTCTTCCATGAAAACCTTGTTCATCAAGTTCATGAAGTAAGCTGGGGCGTTGGTCAGCCCGAAAGAAACCACCACGAACTCGTACAAGCCGTAACGTGTGGTGAAGGCTGTCTTGGGTATATCCTGCTCTCGGATCTTCATCTGGTGGTAGCCTGACCTCAAGTCGATCTTGGAGAAGAACCTTGCCTTTTTGAGCCTATCCAGCAGATCCTCGATTCTGGGTAGTGGGTACTTGTTCTTGATTGTCATCGAGTTGAGCGTGCGGTAGTCAATGCACATTCTCTTGGTGCCGTCTTTCTTCTCCACGAAGAGCACTGGTGAACCCCACGGTGAGGCACTCGGCCGAACAAACCCTTGCTCGAGCAACTTCTTGAGCTGTTTCTTCAACTCGTCCAGCTCGTCGGACGACATCCTGTACGGACTCTTTGCAACGGGCCCCGCCCCTGGCATCAGTTCAATCACGAACTCCACGTCCCGTCCTCGGGGGTAACTCCGTAAGCTCCTCTGGGAACACGTCCGGAAACTCACGGACCACTGGGATCTCTTCAATCTCTTTCCCACTCATGTTGCACATCATCGTAGCAACCTTCGGACTCTGTGGCTCGATCCGCACTGTAGTTCCGCTGGGGTGTTCTAGCTGTATCACTCTGGGGTTGCAAGAGACTATCCCGTTGTGCTTTGCCAACCAATCCATCCCTAGGATCACGTCTATCCCGGTAGACTCCAAAACTGTCAAGTCTGCCGTGAACTGTAGCCCCTCAAACACCATCCTCACTCCCCTGCACTCTAACGTACTCCTCTTCTCTCCTAGCGGAGAGCTAGTCAAGATAGGCCTTGGTCGAGGCTTAGTTGGTAAAGACCTTTCTTTAGCAAACTTGGTAGAAATATACGAAAACTAAGCTCCAGTATCGAACAAAACAGTTGCCAAAACTGAGTCAACAAGAAACTCACCAAGTGTGACGTCGGGTGCGGCTGCTGCATCCTCGGCGGTGAGGTGGTTCAGACGGCCTCGAGTAGCTGGCGGCTGAGCAGTCCTCTGCTGTGTACGGGGTGGCTGTCCTCCCCGGTGGCCGGTGGCTTGGCTGGGGTCTGGAACTGAGAGCTGCGGCTCTGACTCCCTGGTGGTGCCTGCTGGGGACACTCAAACGACTTGTGCCCAATCTGACGGCAGTTGAAGCAAGTCACCTTGGATCTGTCTGCTGTCTGCGGTGGTGGCCTCGGTTTCCAGCTGTTCTGACCTCCACTCCCGCCTGGGTTGGCTCTGCTCTGCGGCTGAGACTGAGAGACGTGGTGCCTCTGCTGTGACTGGTGGCCCTGAGTGTAACCTGTCCTCTGCCTCTGAGGTGGTCCTGAGCGTCCTGCCTGGTCTGTGCGCTTGGACTTGCCTCCACGAACCTCCATGTACTCAAGCCTTGACCTCTCCACGATCAGTGCCTTATCGATAATGGAGCGAAGTGTCGGGCGGTCGTGCGCGGACAAGTGGTGTGCCATCCCCTTGTGCGCCCCTTTCGAACCGGAGACCTTCTTTTTTCTCTCGTGTCGGTGTCTTCGGCACGTACCTCATCGGCTCCCCGGTAGCGGTTGGCGTACTCACACGCGACATGTTTCCCATCTTGAGGTGCCTGAACTCGTCAGCTTTCCTGTCCATCACTGCATCTGGTATGTGGTGACTCCTGAAGGCCTCCACGAACTCGTCCCACCCGATGTGCAACGGGTCTCGGTGCGAGTCACAGTAGCTGTCCCACCACGCACTGGCTGTGCCAACCAGCTGGTGCGCGGCCACGGTCACACACTCCTCCTCTGTAAGCTCAGTCAGCTCCAGCTTCTTCTCAATCTCGCGTAGCCAGTTGTCTGCGTCCATCGGGTCAGCTGAGTGGTCGAAGGTAGGCGGTCGCAGCTTGTTGAAGTTCTCAACCTTCTTCTGAAAACCCTCTGGAGCGTTGCGGTTCTGAGCCCTGTGGTTGTTGTTGTTGTTCTGGGCTAGCATCTGGGTGATCGTCGCATCGGCTCGAGTCCGCACCTTGCCATCACGTCGGCCAAGTTCGGGGGAGGTGGCGGTGGTGGCACCTCGTGACCCCGAGCTCCGGCCTTGCTCCTCCCTCGGCCGGGGTACTGCTCGTGCTCGAGCTCTCGCTCCCGAGCTCCCTCGTCGTCGCGCGCGGCTCCTCGACCGCCAACTCGGCCTCCTCGGCCTCCGCGGCCCGCCAGGCCCCCGCGAAGCCCGCCTCGTGGCGCGTGACCTCCACGGCGTCCACGGCCTCTCGCTCCCGCTGGGTTAGGGGCATCCTCCCCTCCGTCGTCCCCAGCGACCTCCTCGAAACGGGCCAGGAGTCGCCCGGACCTCCTTGCTCCCGACATCTGTTCCAGTTGCAAGAGTTAGTAGTGGTAGGGAGAATGTATCTATTAAGGTTATTAACTATAAAGGAGTAATCCTGCTAACAATCACAGAATTTCAGACAGACATAAAGAAGCATGAAATCCGAAAGAAACCATGAAGATCCATGTCACTCAATCAATGCCACCATACAAAAGGGGTGCACCTCGAGGTTTACTCCAACGACCTTCGAGGGTGCACGGCAACACATCACGCTAACGCATGGTACAACATGGGGTAGCTGCTAAGGTCATGACAACATGAGCGACAGCATCACATCTATCTTATTACAACGACTCGAGAATCTACGGCGAAGACTCTACTCCCGTCACGGGGTACACCGAGGTGCCTCGGGGGTCGGCGTCGGTGGGACCGAGTAGAACGGCGGTGAGTGTGCCCCCGGGTATCCCGGCACCACGATCGCCGGTCCTCCGTAGTAGTCACGGTATCCTTAAGAGCATGGTCCATCTCTGCGGTGTCCTGCGAACCACTCGGGTACGGCCGCACTCGTGGTAGGAGTGTCGGGGGAAAGGTCGAAAGTCTCTCGTCCTCGGTCGGGGCCTCTTCTTGGGTGGTAGGCGTGCGGAGAGCGCCTCCGGCTCCGTCGGCCTCCGCTAGTCGGGAACGCTCCCGAGTCGCGCGGATCTCGGCCGCTCGGTCTCTCTCCTCGTAGACCAGTCCACCCAGGTAGCACAAGTGGTGGTAGTTGTGTCGACTCGCCTCCTGAAGATCCCACACCTTGACTTGATAGTCGGTGCTGCAGCTCCCACCGACTCCAACTGGTCCCTCGCCTCTGCCAGCCTCACTCTGTCCTCTCGCGCGGCCTCCACCGAAGCCCGGTGTGACTCCCGCTCTGCCCTCAGCCGTGCCTCCAGAGTAGCGATCCTCCGGGCATCCCTCTCAGTGCTGGCTGCGGCCGCTGCCAGTCCAAGCTGCACTAGCTCTCCGTTCCTCACGTGCGACGCCTCCAACTCGTCAAGTATATCCTCTCTCTCCACCTCCAGGTCCCGAACCTGCCGCAGGGCAGCGTCACACCTCCACCGAAGGTACGCGACCTCACCGTCTGCCCAGTACAGCGCCTGGTCCTGAGCCAGGATGCACCGTCTGGCTGCGAGCATCACCTGGTCCTCCTCCACTGAAGTCACCTCCAGGTACCGTGCCCGGTCGCTCGAGTCCCAGCGACCCGGGTCGTAGATCTCTGTCGGAAGCACGCTGAACGGAGTGTCCTTCAGCTTCTCCCTCGAGCCGGACACAAACCTTCTTGAGAGCCTGCGTGCGCCAGTCTGGTGTGCCTCCGTGACCGAACTCTCGAAACAGTGCACCTCAACCTCCTCGAACTCTGGCACCCGTGGGTCCGCCGGTACTGTGACGGCCAGGTAAGTGGGGGTCTGCTCCAAGTGCTCCATGGCCCTCCCCTTGTAGCTGACTCCCCGTCGGTCTCCCTCCCGGCCGCCTTCGCGGGCACTCTCTCGACAAGCGGCGAAGCCTCCGTAGCTCTTGCCGTCCGACTCCAAAGGAACCCACGTAGTCTCCGCCATCTGCACAACGTTGTTAGAGCGTAGTTAGTAAGGTAGTTAGTGAAAGTTAATCAAGGTAATGCTTATATATAAGTATAGTTATATACATACGGAAGCCAAGGAGTTTATATAAAGTTTCAAGGTTCAGAAACGGCTTCCTATGCTATCGACCATTCCTGGGGCTCGTCCTACAGTCAAGCATGGCTCTGGTACCAACTGAAACGACCCGGATTTCCGCGAACGGAATCCCGAATCTTAGCACCTCAGTGGTAGTCCCAGGAGGGCTACCACGTGCAATCCATGTCTCAGCGATTCCAAAAATCCATACAGAAAGATAAAAACAGTAAAGTAGAGTACAACATTTATTTTATTACATTGATCAGAGTACATCTCTTCGGCACACGTCGGGTACAAGTCCATCGGGACTGAATCAAACATAAATAAAACGTCTAGCGAGCGGATCCACGAAAGCGCGGGAAACTCCATATCCGCGAGCGGCTCAAGTGTAGGAAGAGCTCTAGTCCACCCAACCGTCGTTGTCGAAGTCGTAGTCCGGCTCTCGCGTCGAGTCACCGGGGTCTACCCGATAAGCGGGTAGGTCACGTCGGCTTCCCAACAAAGAGGCAAAAGCGGTGTATATTCTACTATGCATGAGATACCCCTAGTCCGGCTATAGAAAGCTCAAGCAAAGCAAACATTGCAACGTACAAGGTAGCGAGAATATAGCGAGGAGGTCCACACCTCGGGGAAGCTTCCGCTTCCGAGGGTCCACACCTCGGGGGTCCACACCCCCGCTCAAGGAATACCACACCAAATCACCGGATCTCAACCACGATCCGAACCCAACTCTCATCCGCGATGTGGGGCCCACCGGCTCCTATCCCCACATCTCAACGGCCGGCCGGCTCACACACTCGGGGGAGAGAAGAAGCACAAGAGAAGTGTAGCTAGTCGGGTGAGAGATCGAAAGACTATCCATAACTAGTGGACACTGACTATAGCTATAGGTTTAACACTCTGCAGGGTTGTACAATCGTACCCACCCGTATAGGTCCGGAACCGGCCGTCACCGGTGTCCGACCCTACCATACGGCTAAAGCTCAAGTAAGTGGATAGTACCCCTGGCATCTCCGAGCTCGGCCCGACCCCTCCGCGGCGCAGCTCATACTACCCGCGAGAGGTCCCTCGAAGCCGTGTGGAACCCTTCCCCGGCCTCGCCGGGCAAAGTCTACTAAGGAGGGAAAGACCACTCCCGACACGATCACCCCGATCCTCCAACGGAGGGGTGCTATCCACTACAAGTCTCACCCCGCACCCCCGCCCAATACAAGGCGGGCGGTCCGTACGTAAATAGTCATTCGAAACAAGGTCAGCCGACGATCGGTCCTTAAGGGGCGAGAGCGAGCACTCAACCTCTCCATCCCACACGACACGACCCTCGGTAAGAGGCCGATCGCATCTTCCCTCGGCGGCCGTTCTCAAGTAACCAAGCGGCTCGCTCCCGCCAAAACACAGCAAGGAGATACACACCCGTAACGCACGCTAGAAACACACCGAGATTCCCACATCTCGGTCCAAACCCGAGCACCATCCATAATCAAGCAACAAAAGTATGGATAGTTGAGGTAAGGGACTAGCTAGGGGTGCGTAGCTAGTCCCACGGTAGTAGAACAAGGAACGGGATATGTCAAAACATCAAGGCATGGCTATTAAACGGGTTATGCAATTCAACGAGATCAATGCATTAAAGTAAAGCACTAGCGGCCTAAATATCAACATGGGATCTATATGGTTGGGAGTGACATGACACCTTCGTTGCCGTTGAAGCGATCGGCTGTCCCGGCATGTACTCGGGGGTCCTCCACGTCCTCCTGGTCGAAGCTCGGGTACGCGGCATGAGATTCGATGCGAAATAAGATAACGGTGCACATCTAAGCAATAACTCCGGATAAGAATCAATTTAGAAGATCCAAATGAACCCAAACTACCTACAATCGAGCAAGGTTTCGCAAATACGGATTTATAGAAATTAGTTTTGTATTTTTCCGAGCTTCCTAGAATTTATTATGAATTTTTAAAGGTTAAAAACATTTTACGGAATTTTTTAAACGAAGAGAAAAGGAATTTTCAGAAAATGAGCTGCTGACGTCAGCATGACGTCAGCGCCACGCGGTTGACGAGTCAAGAGGGCCTTAAGCGCCGCCGGGCCGTGGGCGGCCCGCCGGTCTCGCTCGCCCGCGGGTTGGTTTCGGCCCAATCGGCACCGCGCCATCACGGCCCCACCAGAGGAGGCACCGGAAGTCCGATACACCCCCTCCGACTCTTATCCGACTGCGGGCGGCGGCTCGCTAACGATCGCCGGGCTTAGGGCCCAAAGGCCGGCCGGCGGCCCGTTTCTCCCTTTAAACCGGCGCGGCTCACCCTCTCGCCCCGCACGTGTTCGACGCATGTCTCGGCGGCGCGCGGCCGCGCGGTGCGCCGCCGGCGCTTTGCTCCGCCGCCACTCGCCCCCGGTTCATCGCCCACCGGCCGAAACACACGGCTCGGCTCGGCATCGGGGTGTGCGCCGTGCGGCGCTCGCACCGTGCTCCGCGCGCGGCGGGCGGCGCGTCGTTCGGTAGCCGGACACGATGCCGCCGCCGCCCGGCCACGGCGCGCGGCCCCGAGTCCCCTCACCTACACAAAGCCACGGGTCGATGCCGGGAACACACACACGTCTCGCGCGTCCCGGCCCCGTTCGCCGGCGCGCCGCTCGGGTAACCGGTGCGCGTCGCGCGCGACACGGCGACGCCCCCGTTCTCCCGCACAAGAAGTCCGGCGCGAAGGCCGGCGGACTCACGGGGTCCTCGTGTGGCGCCGGCGGCGCCGGGGCATGAGAGGCCCGAGAGCACCGCACGCGCGCAACACGACAGTTCTGCGGCACGATGGCCGACACCGAGCAAGGCGGCTCGACGGCGCTCCCCAACGCCGTCGGCGCAAAACAGAGGGAAGACTCAAGGAGGAGGGAAGAAGGCAAGGTGGCTGCGGTGTTGCTCACTTCGGGGCGGCGGTGGGTCGTGGCGGCTCGGTGGAGAGGTGTGCGTCGACGAAGTGGTGGTTCACGCCGGTGGTCGCCGCCTCGTCCCTCCTTTGGTCCCGGCTGGTGCGCGTCCTCAGCTCCTGGCGCGGCACGGCGTCCCTTGGCGGTGAAGGTGTCCTTGTTCCCGGCCCGATCTTCGGCTCCTCCCTCGCCGGCGCAACGCGGCCGGCACGGCCGCTGCTCCTTCCCCCAACGGCGCGGCGCGGCGGTGGCGCGCCCGCCCTCTCCCTTGGTGCTCTCGGCCTTACGGTGGAAGAAGAGAACCCCAAGTGGGGCGGTTGGCTTTGCCTCCCCGCCCCGGCTCTCTCTCTCCTTTTGAAATGGCGTCGCGGCGGCTCGGAGGGGGAAAGTCCCTAAGTGCCCTTGGCACCACCGCCGGCCCCGGGCGGGGTGGCGCGCCAAGGCCCACGGCCCCCGAGCGCCTTGGATGCCCCGCGGGGCGGGGCAAATCCGCCCTTCCCCTTTTCTCCTCGGGCGCACCCGAGTTGCGTGGGCGTGTACCGGCCCTCGGCGTGCGTGCCGGTCGGGGTCCGACCGCACCCGTCCCGCACCCTGGGCCCGGGCCCGGGCCGGCGGCGCGCCGGGGGGGGGGGGGGGGGGGCGGTTCGGCGGCGCAGGGGTCCCGCGAGGGAAGGGAAAAGGGATAAGAGATGGGGGAACGGTGAGCGCGAGGGCGGACCCACACGTCGGTGACGAGAGAGAAGAGAGAGAGCGGTGGCGCGGGCTAGTGGGCCGTGAAGGCGGTTTGGGTTGGGCCGCGGCGGAGCAAGGTAGGGAAGGTTACGGCCCGACACACAAGCTTGACAATTTACCAAATAAGGAATTGAGCTTTGGACTAAGGTTTGAAATAGAATTCGAATTTGTTTCCCAAACAAATTCAAACTTCACTCAATTGAACTCCAAATAAACCAAAGAAGAACCAACTCACATAGTTTACCATATTTTTAACATATGTTTTATAAATAGGGTAAATTAGTGGAGAATTTAGTGAGAGGCTAGCAATTTTGGCTCAAAAATTGATAGCACCCAAATGCAAGCAAAAAGTTTTAAATTTTCGCAAAATTTACACACCTAAATTCCTGGGTTGTTACAAGAACGCTTCACCATTGTTCTCTTCGAACGGCGGCAAGCAAGCCGAGAATACTTATGGTTGGTACTCAACAAGTGGGGGAATATGCAAGGCTATCAAGGATAGGCTATGGTTTTGCGAGCGGTTAGCATTTTAATGTTGGTCAAACTTTTATTTAAAGAACGCCTAGTTACTAGATGTAAGTATATACCAACCCACTTAAGACACTTTTAAGCAAAACAACCCAAAGCTCATCGAGCTTCACCAAACCACGATTTATTCTCGTCTTCAAGTTCATTAATCATGTGAGGGTCCAAGCCGCTCATGACTGTGAGCACGGCTGATTGATCAGTTTTACACTCTGCAGAGGTTTGCACACTTTACCCACAGCTCGCGTAAAAGTTCCGAAGAACTTTGAACCCAACCATGCGATGCTGATCAGGCATCATACCACACTTCCGAGGTGATTGCATAGGGACGCTACGAAGCCTTTACAAAGGTATACAAAATACTAACGACCCGCATAGTTACAGATCAGGGCGGACCATAACCCTCCCTAGTGGTCGGCACCTTAGCAAAGGCTGCTACCCCAAAAGGACAGGCTATACCCACCGCAACCCGATCCCCCTCCCTTGCTCCTTTCGGAAAGAGGGCCATTAGATCAATCGCACACCTAATTAATTGGCTAAGGTCGAGGCCATGTAACACTCGTGGTTGCGCATGTTTTCTTGGGTGGTTCTCCATGTTCCGGTTAAGTCATATGATCTTGTATTACCAAAAGCATCATCAACATTAAACATATAAGCCTTTGTCTCGGAATACCACTTTTATCCAACCCAAGTTGAGCAACTAGCATATTCTACCCAAAAACATTTATTAAACAAGGGGTTGATCCAAGGATTGTGGATAAAAGTCTAGGTAAGTTCTTAAAAAGGTGTTCCCATCAATTTAATGCAATAACATAATAAATATAAACTTAGTTGTCATGCAATTACATAGGATAAAATAGAATCATGCGAGGGAAGACCACTTGCCTTCCTTGCTTAAACACTAAGGTTCTTCTTCTTCAAACACTTGCTCTTGATCTACTTCAACGGGCCGCTCGCTTGAAACTGACACGATGTCTACGAGCACACAAGAATACATTCAATAAACAAAACAATACACCAAGCATGAAAAGCTTAAAGGGAAAACAGGGTTTGGGTCTAGGAAAGCGAACACAAGGAACACTCGGAACTAGCCGGAGATGATCACAAACAAGAGCTAGCTATGCGTTTGGTATCTTTTAATTAAGTAAAATCATGTGTATAGGTTATTTCAGAGAAATACCCTATTTATAATTAAGCAAGTTATATTTGTGTTTAAAATACGATGTAGGCTTAGTCGATTTTACTTATAAATATTCAAGTATGATTTATGCAAATTAAACATTTAATTTTAAAAGAAGCACTGTAAAAGCATCTAGGCGTTTGTCTTTATATTTCGAGTTATTCTAATCAAATTATAATTTAAAAACACATTTATATTCTTTTTAATCAAATTAACATTTAATTAAGAAAACTCGGGATATAGCCTATGTTATATTTTAGTAGAAAACAAATTGCATAATCATTAATCAAATTAGGTTTGATGGTACGGCAAGGAGTATACATCTAATTAACTTTTAATTAAAAGAAATGTTCATTTAATATTAATCATATTAACTTTCTTATGAAAACACGTGTTGAACTCTACTTAGATTTTAATTAGAAAAGCATGTGTAATAGGATTTAATCATATTTCATATTTAAATAAAATAAAATATAAAGCAAAGAACATGTACAACATTGGTCCTATCACGTAGTTTTAGTTGATATGAGCCTAACGCAACTTGAAACGGTGGAATCGGAGCCTACAACGCAAAAGATATGGAGAAAACAAGATTACAAAAGGCCGAAAGCGGAGCTCGAAAAGACGGTCGCATGGACACCAAGAACGCTTAAAACGGAGATAGGACGGAAAAGATATGGCTAAAACAAGATTCGGAGACTAATTTGTGAGATATGCTGGAAGTTTATGGAGTTTTGCAAGATGTCCGGGGGGGGACCTAGACATAATTATATGTGGCCCAGGAGGTCTTTGGTGCAAATGATTGGCTTTGGACCGCGGGTGAAGGAATATTTTGAAAGGTCGAGGGCTTGATTATAAAAACCCGAGGGCTAAGCGCGAGGGTTTTATATGGTGGAAGGGCTATGTTTGAAATTTCCCGAGAAATGGGGGGCTTATTTGCAAACTTGCCGGGGCGGCCCGGCGGGTGAGGCACCGCGGTGGCGCCATGTGGCGAGCTGCGATTGGCGGGCGGCGCGATGCTTGACGCCATCGGCGACGCAAGCTCGTGGGCCCGTGCGGTGGGTATGCCCCCTCTTCTGATCCCTGGGCAGCACGGGGTCGGAGATCGAGCCGAAGGCTGGCGCGGCTTTGGGGAGCGGGCGGCGGCGGTCGGCGGAGGCGGCCGGCGCGGCGGCGCCGGCCGGCGCGCGGCGGAGCGCTCGCGGAGGAAGCCGAGGGCCGGCCTCCCGGCCACCGGTTCGCATGGCAAAGAAAACACCGGAAGAAAGAGGGAGGGGAAGGGGAACTTACACTAGGAGTTTGGAAGGGAGGGAGAGGCACGGCGAAGGAGATCGGCGGCGAGGGGGCGGCGGTGGTGGCGGTGCTTTCCGCCGGCGGCCGCTGGTGTGAGAGGGAGGAGAGGAAAGGAGGGGCGCGGGGTTGAGAGGAGACGGTGCTCATCCTTTATAGAGCGGAGGGGAAAGGGAGGAGCGCGCAAGGCAGCAATGCATGGTTGGAGAGGGGCGGTAGGCAAAGCGGCGAGGTGCAAGGGCCTTTAATGGCCATGGCGGTTTCAAAGCATTCAAGACGGGGAACGGATTGATTGAGGAGTAACGGACGGAATTAAAGGCAGAGAATTGAATGGAGGGTTTTACTGCGCCTTGATGGGGAGGAAGAAGGGAGGAGGCGCGGGAGGCGCGGGAGGAGAGGCGGCGCCGGGGACGGGCGGCGCGGCCAGGGAGAAGGGGCTGGAGGTTGAGGACGGGGCCGACGGCGGCCCCGCTGCCGGGAGAGAAGGAGAGAGGGAGCGCCGGTGGGCCGGTGCGGCTTCGTGGGCCGTAAGCGGAGTCGCCGCGCGGCCGGAAAGAAAGGGAGGGAGAGAGAGGGTTTGGAGAGAGTTTTTTTCTTTTTCAAATCCATTTCAAACCAATTTCAAACCCTTTCAAATTCAAATCTTTTACATGTTTTCAAATTCAAATTTTAACACAAATTTTCCCAACTATTTTAAAGGCTTTTCGCAAACCATTTTTTTACAACTTTTTAAAACATATTTTAAATTAAATCTTTAAACAAGTTTTCACAAACTTTTTCACAAATATTTTTAAGGACTTTTTCACAAATATTTTAAGACTTTTAAAACCACATCACAACCAAAACTCATGCATTCAAATCATGATGCACAAGCACTATCGCTTCTAAATTATTAAATGATATTAAAATATTTTAAAGGCCAAATTTATTTGATAATTTAATTGGTCCTTAGAAAATAAAAATCTAAAACACCTTGTTGCTTACATTAATTTGGTGATGGAATTTTAGGGTGTTACAGCTGCGGTCGAGGTTTAGCCGCCCGGGCTTGCCTCATGTTCCGCTGGTACAAGACCCCCGCCAGCTCCGGAGGCTAGCCTGCCGCGCCGCCACCTGGCCGCGCAACCCCGCCAGGAAGCGGGTGACGAAGAAGCTGAAGGTCTCGGAGACCACGCCTCAGGAGGTAAGTTGTCTTGAGCAGAGTAGTCGAGTACTCGTTGTTCGAGTACGTTTGCTGACGAGTAGTCTTCCTTGTATGCAGGAGGTGCCGCCGCAGAGCCCGTCGAAGAGGGCGACGAGGGCGTGTGGGATACGGTGGGAACTGTCAGAAGTCGTAGTCCAGCCCCCACTGTTGAAGAACTCCTGGCGCAACTAGAGCGCCAGCCCCCTGCTCCAGAAGAGAGCACAGGACCCGTGGCCGCCGCCGTTGGAGAGGTGGTGGCCTCGAAGCGCGGAGACGTCTCGGCGCCGCCGCCGCCGTGGGAGGAGGCAAGAGCCCAGGGGCGGAGGAGGAGGCGCCCGCCGAGGGTGGACTGGTTGATATTGCCAGCATCCTCGGTGCTCCGGCCGTGACCATTGTCCGGTCGAACTTGTAAGTACCATATGTGCGGGCGCCCTCGAGCGAGGGCGGACCCCGTTCAAGGCCGGAGCGGACCCTCGAGCGAGGCAGAGCCCGCTCGAGGGGGGGAGCGCGGCACTCGGCGGCGAGGGCGGAGCAGCTCGGGGAAGCGCACCCCCTCGAACGGGACGAGAGTCCCCCCGAGGGAGGCGCGCATCCTCGAGCGAGGCGAAGCTTGCTCGAGGGGATCTTCGAGTGGGCCGCGTCTGCATGGTTAGGAGAGGCGTGTTCGGTGTTTGGCTTAGTTGCGGGTTTTAAGTTGGGATTCCCCGATTGTTAAAGGGGACCCCTAGGGCGGGTCCCCGAAAGGTGCCGATGCGAGAGGTTGACACTAGAGGTCCCGGGGGCTGCGAAGGAGCCCCCGAGCCCATGGAGGAGGTCGTCGAGAAGACCGCCGGGGGAGAGGCGGTCACCACGTCGCCGAGATTGCTGGAGGTGGCTATCCACTCCCCCCGAGATCCGGGACGCGAGCCCATTCGCTGCGCACCGATGACGGAGGCCACCATGAGTAGTCGCGGCGGGATAGGGGCGCTCGCGGACGATCTCATCGAGCCGGCGACGGTGGCCAAGCATCTGGAGGCGATCCGTCAAGCCGAGCAGTGGATGAAGGTAAGTAGCCGTAGCCTTTGAGTAGCCAATCCTTTGTCGTTGAGTACTCTTTGTGACTTGAGTTGTCTTGTGCAGGACGTTGCGGAGCGGTCCCGCGACAAGTCAAACTTCGTTTGCGGGGCTATGGCGACACGGTGCTCCGCGCCGGGCGCTAGAAGAGCAACTTGTGAAGTCGCGGAAGCACGCGGCTGCCATGCAGTCAAAGCTCGACGCCGCCTTTGCCAAGTACCACAACGACGTCTCGAAGTTACGGGCGAAGGGCGATGACATGGTGCGGAAGAATAAGGGCCTCCGCAACAAGAACAAAGGTATACCTCTAAACTTGTCGGGTACTTGTTGGAGGTCGAGAAGTCTCGACCGCTTGTTGCGTTCTTTGTATTGCGAGCTTGAGGGCCGGTGGAGCGACTGAAGGCCTCGGAGACGAGCATGAAGAACCTCTTCTACCGGGAGCAAGAAGCCCGCCGGTACTCGAGCTCGACTACAAAGAACTCGCCTTCGAGTGCGAGAAGCATATGGAGCTTCGGATTGCTTCGACGGAGATCTCGTCAGCGCTACAAATCTTTGCGAAGTTGAACGAAGAGCTTGCGAGGCATTGCGAGCCTAGTTGAAGGAGTTGGAAGAAGCCGCCGCTGGCGATCGCGAGACTCCACGGTGCCGCACCGGGCGGCCCCAAGATTCTCCTACGGTGGATCGCCTCAAGGAAGCGCGCGAACCGGGCTGGCCGCCTATGTGAAGCACATGGCCGGGTCGATCCCAAGACAAGTCTTGGCCTTCATGAAGTTGTACTTCCCGAAGGCCCCGGTGGAGGTAGTCGTCGGCGGGGTAGCGCGCTTGCTCGATGAGCGGTATGCGAAGGCTCTTGGCAGGCGAGATGGCTCCCCATCGCGGAGCGAGGTAGGCCGAGAAGGTCTGAACCTCCCGATAGCCTGTAATAGGTAGCTAGTAGCCATGGTTGTACGGGAAAAACAATTGTAATGAATTGTTCAAGTATCAATGAAAGAAAATTTTCCCGCAATGAGTACTCGTAGTCGCGATCTCGGAGTGCGGACCGCCCATCGTGGCGTGGATGCGAGTAGTAGTACTCGACTTTAGTATTCCCGTTGTAGGGAGTAGGCGAAAGAAGTTGATGAACGATCAATCTTTATTGCGAAGAAGTACACATGGATGGCGGGGCCGTAGTTACGAGTAGTCGCTTGGACCGGAAGGCCGCTTATAGCCGACTAGCGCCGGAGCGGGGTAGGCGCTTCGGCGGTAGATCCGTAGGTAGCCGTGTAGGCACGGATAGTAGATCCGTAAGTAGCCGTGCGGTGGATCTTGGAGTGTGGTCTCTTAGTAGACCGCTGCTAGAGTCCTTGACGCTCGTGGCCGCCCGGGGGTCGGTGAGTAGCCGCACGGGCTGGATCCTGGAAGGGGGAAGTCCGGAGACTAGAGCCAGGACCCGGGGGGTCGCTTACGGCCGGGGGTGTGTTGATGTAGTCGTGTAGACTTGAACCCCAGAGTACTCGTGTAGACTAGGCGTAGAATCGACAGAGCTGGTCGACGTTCCACGAGTTGTTGATGTCTTCGCCTTCAAGTGTTTGGAGGCGATAGGAGCCCGACTCGGTCACCTTTGCCACGGTGAAGGGACCTTCCCGGGGGGTGAGCTTGTGAATTCCTTCCTTGTTCTGGATGCGGCGGAGGACGAGATCTCCAACGTTGAAGGAGCGTTCCTTGACGTTGCGATCATGGTAGCGTCGGATACCCTCCGGGTACCTGGCGATTGGACGAGTGCGGCGCGGCGAGCTTCTTCGAGGCGGTCGATGTCAACTCGTCTGCGTCTTCGAGACGCCTTCGTCGTAGTGCTCCACCGCCTGGCGAGTTCCATATGACGTCGGCGGGGAGGATGGCTTCGGAGGGCGCGGAGACCGGGAAGTAGGGGGGATTGCCCCCGTTGGCTTGGATGGTTGAGTCCGTAGCCCCCGAGTGCGTTGGGTAGTTCACCGATCCACTTGCCCCCTTTGGAGTTAGCGGCGTCGTGTAGCCGCTTCTTGAGAGCGTCGAGCACCATCCCATTGGCGCGCTCGACTTGTCCGTTGGCCCGTGGATGGGCAGGCGAGACGTATCGAGACGTCAATCCCCTTGTTCTCGCGGTACTCCCGGAGGCGGTGGTTGTTGAAAGTGGAGCCCGGTGTCCGTGATGATGCGGTGGGGTAGCCGTAGCGGTGTACGAGTTCATCCGGGAAGTCGAGTACTCCGTCGGCCTTGGGGCATGTGACCGGCTTGACCTCGATCCACTTGGTGAACTTGTCGATAGCCACCAGTACCCTGTTGAAGCCTCCTGGCGCAGTTGGCAATGGCCCAATCATGTCGAGCCCCCAGCAAGCAAAGGGCCAGGTTGGCGGTATGGTGACTAGCTTGTAGGTGGGGACGATGTTCTGCTTGGCGAAATGCGGCATCCTTGGCACTTTCGATGAGTTCTTCGGCGTCGCCCGGGGGCGGTGGCCCAATAGAAGGCTCGCCGGAAGGCTTTGGCGACCGGCGTGCGTGAGGACGCGTGGTTGCCGCGAACGCCCTTGTGGATCTCCTCCAAGATGTCCTTGCCTTCTTCACGAGGGACGCACTTCATGAGTACTCCGGAAGATACGCCCGCTTGTAAAGCTTGTCTCCGACGAGGACCTAGGTCTTGGCGTGGCGGACGAGTTGCTCGGCCGCGTTCTTTTCGGAGGGGACCTTCGCTCGGCCGAGGTAGTCGATGAAGGGTTGCCTCCGGTCCGCGTCGATCATCATGACCTCCTGCCCCGAGGGGAGGGATGGGGGCTGGGGCAGGTGGTCGGTGGCGCCGACTCCGGGATGGATGGCGCGTGAAGCTCGTGGACGAAAACACCCGCGCGCAGGCGCGGGTGGATCCAAGCTTCGAGAGGACGTCCGTCGCAACGTAGTTGTCGCGGACGATGTGATGGAACTCGAGACCATAGAACTTGTTCTCGAGCTTGCGACTTCTAGGCGATGGCGTCCATGTTCTTCTTGTTGTGGTCCCGGGACTTGTTGACTTGGTTGATGACCCTTTGCGGAGTCGCCGTAGACTAGTAGCCACTTGATGCCCGGTGAAGCGCGAGGCGAAGCCGGTGTAGGAGGGCTTCGTACTCGGCTTCGTTGTTTGAGACCTTCCGGAAGATCTGCGGGACGTACTTGAGTTGTTCGCCGTTGGAGAGATCGGGGAGTACCCCCACTGCGCCCTCGAGGTTGAGTGAGGCTGTCGAAGTACATCACCCGGTGCTCCGGTCGCACGGTGGGAGTAGGTAGGCGCGGTTCTCCCGCCACTCTGCCATGAAGTCGACTAGTGCTGCGACTTGATCGGCGTGCGTGGCTTGAAGTCGATAGTGAGGGCGCCGAGCTCGACGCCCCACTTGGAGATTCTTCCGGTAGCATCTTGGTTCCACGGGATGTCGCCAAGCGGGTAGTCGGTGACGATGGAGGCCGAGTGCTGCCGGAAGTAGTGTCGTAGCTTCCGCGAGGTGATGAGTACTTGCGTACGGTAGTTTCGCACGGGCGATAGCGGGCCTTAGACTGCGATAGGACATCAACGATGAAGTAGGCGGGGCGGCCGGACCGGATAGGCGTGGCCATCTTCCCGCCGCTCGACAACGATGGCGATGCGGCCACGTGAGTAGTCGCGGCTAGGTAGAGCGATGGCTAATCGCCCTTGTGAGGAGCCGTGAGGATCGGTGGCTTCGATAAGAAGTCCTTGAGCCGAGCAAGGGCTTGATCCGCCTCTCGGAGTCCAAACGAACTTCTCTTGATGCTTGAGTAGTTTGAAAAAGGGGAGGCCCCGTTCTCCTAGCCTCGAGATGAATGCGGTCGGCGCCGCCATGCACCTGTCGGCTTATGGACGTCTTTGATGCTCGTGGGAGCTTTCATGTTGGTGATGGCGGAGATCTTCTCGGGGGTTGGCTTCGATGCCTCGGCCGGGCGATGATGAAGCCGAGTAGTTTGCCCGAAGGGACGCCGAAGACGCACTTGTTCGGGTTGAGCTTCCAGCGGTACTCGCGTAGTGATGCGAAGGTCTCTTCAAGGTCGTTGATGAGGGTGCTCTTCGGAGTACTGGTTTTGACAAGCTGCGTCATCCATGTAGGCCTCGACGTTCTTGTTGAGTTGCCGCTTGAAGCGAGCTGGATGGCCGTTGGTAGGTAGCGCGGCGTTCTTCAACCCGAATGACATGGTCGTGTAGCGATGACGCGCCAAACGGGGGTGATGAACGTGGTCTTCTCTGGTCTTCCTCCTTGATTGCGATGCGGTGGTACCGGAATAGCGATCGAGGAAGCGGAGCGAGTCGCGGCCCGCCGTGGAGTCGATGACTTGATCAATCCGCGGCAACCCGAAGGGGTCCTTGGGCGAGTGCTTGTTGAGGTCGGTGTAGTCGACGCACATCCTCCACTCGTTCAAGTTCTTCTTGCGGACGAGGACGGGGTTGGCGAGCCACTCGGGATGGAAAACTTCTCGATGAAGCCGGTGCCGAGTAGCTTGGCGAGTTCCTTCTTGATGGCGTCCCGCTGTCGTCGGCAAAGCGTCGAGGTGTTGTCGCTTGGGGGTGGCCTTAGGATCGACGTTGAGGCGGTGCTCAATCGGCTCTCCGGGCACTCCCGGCATGTCCGTGGCTTCCACGCGAAGATGTCGCGGTTAGCTCGAAGAAAGGCGATGAGCGCGTCTTCCTATTTGGGCTCGAGGCCGGCCCCAATGGTGGTGGTCTTGCTTTGGGGTCGCACGTTCCGAGGTCGACCGGTCTTGACGAGTACCTCCTCGGGTGGGCGAGGCTTGTTGGTGTGTCGGACTTCTGCGGGATGTCGAGTTCACTTGTAGCAAGCTTCTTCGACGCGGTGTAGACCTCCATCATCGCGTTGGGTACTTGATTTGTGGAGGCGATCTCCACGGCTTCGTGTCGCGGTCGTGGGAGATCTTGAGGTCCCCTTGGAGGGAGAGTACACCGACCGGACTTGGCATTTTGAGTACCAAGTAGGTGTAGTGGGGCACCGCCATGAACTTGGCGATGGCCGGCCGCCGAGGATGGCGTGGTAAGAGGTCTCGAAGTCCGCGACCTCGAACTTGATGTACTCGGTACGGTAGTTGTCCCGAGACGCTCCGAAGGTAGCGGCGGGGACCACCGAGCCCGGTGGAATAGCGGCGTTGCCGGGGACGATGCCGTAGAAGGGCGTGCTGCTCTTGGTGAGCATGGGGGTGATGTCGAGCTTCATTTTCTTCAAGGTCTTGGTGAAGAGGACGTTGAGCCCACTTCCACCGTCGATGAGCACCTTGTTGAGCTTGGAGCCCGCCACCGTTGGCTTCAGGACGAGGGGGAACCGTCCTGGTTCGGAGAAGCTGGTCCATTGATCCGCGTGGGAGAAGGTGATGGGTACCTTCGACCACCCGAGAGGGTCGGGACCGGCGGCTCAATGGACATTACTTCACGACGGGTAGCCTTCGCTCCCCGCCTGTTGGAGGCGATCCGCCGAAGAGGACGTTGACGGTCTTCTCGGGTTCTTGGAAGTCGTTGTTGTCGCCGTCCTTCTTCTTGCCCTTTTGGTCGTGAGGGTGCGGTGGCTCCGGCGTATCCTTAAGTGCATGCTCGAGTTGGTAGCCTTTGCTCGGTAGTGTGGTTGCCGTTTGGATGCCACGGGCACTTCTCCTTCGAGCGGGTCTTTGAAACCGCCGGAGTTCTTCTTCGAGTTCCCTTTCGCAAGGCGTTGGATAGCCGTGACGGTGTTGGGCGGGCTTGCGCTTGCGGTTGGGACCCGAGTAGTTGCTTTGTTGTTGTTGTTGTTGCGGCCGCCTTGGTTTGCATTGCTTGCCCATTTTTGCCGCCGCCGTGGTTCTCGCTTGGACTTGCCGCGGATGGCGTCGTACTTGGCGTTGGCCTTGTCCTCTTCATCCGCCCAGGACGTGATCATGTCCTTGAGGTGGGGGATGGACTGGGACGGCGTCGACCGAAGTCTTCGAAGGTGCGGCGGTGGTAGAGGCCGTCTTGGAAGAGGTCGATGACCTCCTTGTCAGTGACGTCGACGACGGTAGCGCGCTTGTCGAAAAAGCGGCGCATGTACTTGCGGAGGGTCTCGCCACGTTCTCGCTGATCATGGCCGGGTCCATGCGAGTACCCGATCGGCCCATGGCACCCGCAAAGTTACTTGTGAAGCTGCTCCTTCGGTGGTCCCACTTGTCGATCGAGTGCTTGTCCGGCGACTCGAGCCATGTGAGTGGTGCTTGGTCCAAGCGAAGGGGAAGTAGAGGCGCTTGGTGTCGCTGTTGCCGCCAGCGTTCTCGATGGAGAGGGCGTAGCATCGGAGCCTTTGGATGGGGATCTGCTTCGCGTCGTACTTGGTGATCCCCAAAGGCTTGAACTTGTCGGGGAGGAGCAAGTTGCGAAGTCGAGGCGAGAAGGCGGGGAAGCCGTCGCCTTCGAGCTGCGGTGGTCGACTTCTTCCGCCGCGGTTCTTCAATCTTACGGCGAGCGTCGTACCCGCCGTGTGAGGCACGGAGGCGTGGCGGTTCGCGTGGCCTCGGCCGCCGCGGCTGCCGCCGGCGCCGGCTCTCTGTTGGCTCCATGGTTGGAGCTTCCGCCGCCCGGCCCCGCCGCCGCCGTCGGGGTCGTTGCCGCCGCCACCGGCCCGAGCACGGTGGGGAACAACTTCTCGGTTGTCGTGGTCTTGCCGTGAAGGTCCGCCGGCATTGGAGCGACGACGGTTGGGCTTGGGCGGGGAGGTCAGCTCGAGTGCGGTTGGGGCCGTTGTTGGCGCCGCGACTAGTAGCTTCGTTGTCGCGGGGTTTAGGCCGGAGGAGGGTGGTTGACTCTGTTGTGGACTGCATGAAATAGGCTTCTTCGGCGAGCTTGGCGATGACCTCTCCGGCACGTATGCCCCGAGCTTGGCGTGCGATCGCTGTGATCGACATGAGGCACTGCTCGGGGGTAGTGTGTACCCTGCTCTCGACTGCCTCGAGAGCTTCCGCAAGGTTGCAGATGGGGAAGTTGTCGCGGAGGCGTCGACGACGTTCGTTGCGCTTCCGGTTACGCTCACGTCGAGTGTCTCTGTCCGCCGGAGTCTCGTTCGGTGGAGCGTCAGTAGAGAGCTCGTCGGAGGAGATGTCCTCCAGGTACTTGTCCTGAGCTGTGCACGAAGGCCCGGGGTGTCGCCGGCGGCCTTGAAGACTTGGCGATCGGGGGTGCCAAGGCCGGACTCGAAGGGTGCCACCTCGGTTGGTGTTCTTGAGTCGGCTGGGCTAGCGGTGTTCCCTCCCGGAACGGTAGCGAGTCGATGTAGGCGACGTAGCGTGAGTCTCCCTTCACCGAGGTCGGCGAGGCTTGCGGTCCGGCGCAGACGTATCTCCCGGTCGGCGTGGATGATATAACCGGCCCGAGGGCGGCCCGATAGGGGAAGCTCGGTGGAGTTGTCCTCGGACTCGGGCTCCTCGGGGGTCCGACCCGAAGTCGAACTCGTAGTCGGGTTCGAGTAGAACTCGGGGGAGAGGGCCGGGAGTCCGGAGCGCGATCGGAGGTGGCGTCGGAGTCCGAGCCGTACTCGGGTGCGGGCTCCTTGCCGGCCCGGCGCGAAGTGGGAGCCCCGTGCGGGCCGGGGCCGAGGATGCGGGGGCCACGCGCGGAGCTCTCGCGGAGTGAGGGGATCGCTGCGATGGGCGAGCAGCCATCTCGCATGCGATGGCCCATGGCGACGTCGAGTTCGTGTCGGGGAGCGGACTCGAAGTCGGCCGTGGTGGTCGAAGAGTGAAATTTCGCCGAACTTGCCGGCGAGTTCACCCGTGACAACTTCGGGAAGCGTCACGAAGCTTTGTCTTCGGGTTGGGGCTGCATGGTCGGGGCGGCGGAAGGAGCCCGCGCCATCGGCGGTGCGGACCCGGGCGCCGAACACGAAGGTGTCGCCGCGGTTGAAGGTGACGGTTTGCTTGAAGCGAGACGGAAGCCGTTGAGTTCGCCATGTGATCTCGGGCGAGAGCCCCTACACCGGCACGCCGGTGTCGGTGTTTTAGACCGGCAACCTACTACGGGGAGTACCCGAAGTAGATGAATATGACTCGCCGAGATCGGTAACTCGAAGGAAGAGACACGTGGCACACAATTTAGACGAGGTTCGGGCCGCGAGGTGCGTAATACCCTACGTCTGTATGCTTGTGTAGCTGCGGATTGATAGGGCACGATTACAAGATGGTGCAATAGTGCGCCGTGGGTTGTATGAGAGGAGATTGGATGAGGTGATCCTAGAGATCGGTCCACTGGCTCGCCTTATATAGTCGGGAGGCGGGGTTACAAGTCGGAGTAGGGAGAGAGTACTAGTCGAGTACGTCTAGGAGTCCTCTATACGGTGCGGAACATGTACGGCTCCCTAACCGAGTACTACTCCCGTGTAGTCCTTCTGCTCCACGCCTTCGGGTGCGGTGTAGCGCAAGCCGGTAGTCCCGGGGGCCCACCTAGTAGTCGGTCCTGGTACCCACCGAGGTAGTGGGCCCGGGGGAGGTCCATACGACACATGTTGCCACCGCCGCTAGGGGGAGATTGCACCGGGCTCCTCCTCTTGCTGCAGCGAGAGGCTGCCGTTTCGTCTGTTGCTTATCCTCGTGTTGCAAGCTGCTGCTAGGCATTGTTTGCCTCGGCTCCTCTAGTTGTTGTCGACACTCCTATTGCATAGTTTGCCGATCTGCTTCGTCGTTGTTTCTACTTTGTTGAGCCTTCTCTTGCGACACCGAGTTGCGGTACCTCCATCCGATGTTGTATCCTTTGCTACTGTTGCGGCTTCGGGGGTTGGGATGTCTCGTCATGCGTGGTATGAGGATCTTATCCTTTGGCCATTCTTTGAATGAGAGCCTCGGCTAGGGTTGTTATGTCACCCCATCAATTGGTACGGGCGAGGGTAGTGACCCACATTGGCCAACACATAAGTAGGTTGCACCACAACATACCCATCTGTGCCGATACCGCATGGCAAGCCTTTTGAAATGGAAATACTTTCGCTAGTGCGAGCTCCAAATTAATCTCGGTGCCATCCAAAAGGCCGCACGAGGTTGGCTCTGTCGACTTATCTATTGTGTCCAACATAGGTGCTCGACTACCCTTTGTGCACTTGATTCGCTTTGTCCTCGTTGACATTCCAATGGTCTTGCTCTCTACCATGCGCATCTTCCTCGCTATCATGCGCATGTTCTTCCTTGCTGCAATGGACATGTTCTTCCTCGCTACCATGCACGTCTTCTTCCTCGGCCGCTACGACGGGCGCTAGTAATTGGGAAGGAAGAAGTACATTTTTCGATATTTTGATGTACGATAGTCTTAGAGTTTGGACAATTGTTTTAAATGTTATGTTCATCGTATCATCGGATCTCTTGTTCCTCCTCTCTTTCCTGTACATTCCAGCAAACTCTTCACCAAACCCTTTACCCCGACCAAGTGAACTAGAAACGCCTCGAGACCCGACCTTGATGCTGCGGAGTCTCAAGTGTTGCGGTGAGGATATCATTCTCCCTAACCCTAGAGAAAGAACCATCGCTACCCCGAGTTTAAGTGTTTTCACCCTATCTCTGCTACCCCGACAATCGAAGGGTTACTAAATGTTATGTTTCCGCTTCCTTCACTAGTATTCTTCCTCTTCTTCCCTAAACTTTCCTGCAGGCAAGCTCTCGAACGTCCGGAAATTGGTCCCAAGGGTTTTGTTTTCCTTACGCATGTAGCTTTGCATCCTCCTCCTCCCACTCTTTCCTTTTACCACGATAACCCTTTATGCCCGTCTTGTGTGGCTTATTATGCAATGCTCTCTTTTGTTTCATCTCCTGGCTCAATTGTTGTAAATAATTTTTATGTTCGTTCCATTGGCATAACCAATGACAAGCTTGTTGATTTGAAGACAAAAATTTTTTGTGATGATCGTTGTCATATGTATTTTTGTAATGAGATGAATAAAAATGTTTAGTGCTTTAAATTCAGAACCTTCAATGTCTTTCCCATGTTCATCTAATCCACGGAAAGAAAACACTCATGGGCAAAGAGTGCAATCTCTACACTCGACAAGTATTTATCCACGTCCATGAGCATTGCAACTGAAGGGTACACATCTAAATTTGTCCATAAATTGAGCATCAACAACTTTGGGATTATTACGAATGTTTCAACAACATATTTTGAATAGTTAAATTTTAGAATGTTAAAATTGGAGATGTTAAATCCATTGTGTTGTTTACATGAAATTTTCATTCTTCCATCATATAAATTATTTGTAGTTACACAAAAGTCAATCATGATTTTTCATCGTGGTAAGATGAAAGTTGTTAATACAATGTTTCAAGATAACAATTTTTGTGGTATAAACAAAAGTCGAGGTCGACTTTTTCCAAAGAAAGGGAGAGTGATGCGAACATCATGATGATTGTGACATATGGACCAACTCCACGCAGCTTTTCCTTTCTTTGGAATGGTGTTTTCCAAAACAAAGATAATGACAAACTAGATGACATTTTCATATACCATGCATATACTTTTGCCCCTTTGTGCAAGCTGTATTTCGGTTATGAAAATCTTGGAGTAGATTCTCCTCAAAAGGAGGAGAAAGATCATCATTACATATGGACATTAGAATCCATCATTGTCAAACAACTATCCAAGGTGAAAGCTAAATTAAAATTTCATCCTTATTATTTCCCTATGGCAAAGCTACTACTTGGATTGTATGATTACAGATCAAAACACCTTGGAATACTGGAGGAATTAAATGTTATGACACCAACAAATTTTCTTCTGAATCATTTCAACCATGAAAGGGTTGTCAAATGTCCCGATAATACGGATATGTGAATGAAGTATGATGCAACTGCAATCCTCAAATGTGGCGACCCATCTACATTCTATGGATTAGAAGAGTCAAGGATGACTTTTCAAGAGGAGGAGGAGGAGGATGTGCACATGCCAATTGTCGGTTACACAATAGAGTCGAGGATGACTCATCTTCAAGAGGGAGAGGATGATGAGGACATCCCGGTCATACATAACCAAGATGCCTTGGTTACACCACATGCATCGTCGATTACACCAAGTCCACCTCCGGTTAAACATCAAGAATCAAGTGCACAACTTGTTACGCAAGAACAATCATTGCAAATGCAAGTACAAGTGAACAAATGGCTAGTTACACACAAGCGTGTCAAGAAACTCCAACAAGAGGTGCATGCTTACCTCTCGAGTTACGTTGTAATATTGATGAGTCATATACGACCTAAGTCTTGTACTATTCTCATACTTAGGGTTAAATAGGAAACTTCCCTACTTGGGGTACATGAAGGACACAAAAGGTTACGTAGACGACACCAAGGCTGATGTCCAAGGCCGAAGCGGGTTACGCGGACAACACTTGCGGGTTACGTAACGAGAAGCCTCTACTTCTTGTCCATGTCTATACCATCTCGGGCAGAAATGAGTGACAAATGATACATCACTCGAAGCGTCTTGAAGTCAAGATTCCAACCCAATAAACGGCGCATCATTTCGACTTCCAAGCTAGGAGTAATGACCATTTTACCGACGGCAACGCGAGCCGAGAAGACGCGCGTGAACCAAGAGGACCGCATGAATGCTTCAACCCGGTTGCCTTCCACCTCCCAATGTGACGTCTTCGGTTCATACTCATCCCACACTCATTTAGGAGAGTTGTTCCTAGTATAAATACCCCCTATGTACTAGTGAAAACTCGGTTTTTGATAATCATGATTTGATAGCCTCATATGGTTTGTCGCAACTGATGCTTGCTAAGTGCCTTGCACACCCCTTGTTCTTTCTTGTTCTTCGAGGACTTGTGAAGAGATCTCTATGAGGTCCCCTACTTCGTGCTCAACGACTTCCGTTTGGCCGTGCCATAAAGTGTGGATTAGTTTCGGCTTGTGGTTCTCCGGTCGTTCGGAGATCGAGTCGATGTCTTCGTGGTGTCGGTGGCTTTCGAGGACCGGAGCATCGGAGGACCGGTGGATGGTCGCTCTTGGCCGTGATGAGTGATTGACAACATGGTGTGGAGTGACTCTTGGCCGAGTACTTGCAGTGCGGAGTTACGGCTTGATTTGCGTTGGTGTAGGTGAAGAGTGGGTGCGAAAGGTCTATGCCTTACGGGGCCTCCGAGGAGTGGAGAGACAAGTAGGCCTGACTCGAGGGACCCGGTGGCTAGTGGGGTCAAGTGCGGACCGCATGGTGGCAAGAAAAGCAAGACGAAGTCGTCGATCGGAGCCGGTGAAGGGTAGCGGCTCACAACCGAAGTCTGCACACGGGGTTTGCGGCAGTTCACCAGAAAACCGCCGGGTTACTTGGTTGAGCCGAGAAAACAAGACCGGAGGCTCGGCGGGCGGAGACGGGATCCGACGCACCGAGAAGCTTCAATGCCGGTGGACGCGTGGCGGGATCGCGGGGCTTGCGTCGGAGGACGCGGTATGTGGCAACGGCATCGCCGTGTGATGAAGAGTAGTGCTACATGACCTATTTGCTCTCGAGTGGTTGTATCACAACTTAAGTTCTAGGGGTAGTGTGGTCTTTTGCCCGGCCCGGAAGGAACTCATATATATTAGCTCTAAGGTTTCTAGGGAAACTATTCATCCGGACCGCATCTCATTTCCTTGCTCTCTAGGGTTAGATTTTTCTCTATTTGTAAAGAATCGACTTCGAGTGAATGGAAGCTTTCATGGTTGTGTCGATTCTGGTTTGTAGCTCGTTGGATTTTCGTGTCTTTTTCGAGCTATTTTCGTCGGTTTTTGTGCGCGGCTTGTTCCTTCGATTCGAGGTTTTGGGGCTCGAATTTGTTGGTGGGAATCATGGATAGTTGCTTCATGCATCTTTGTTCTCGATCTTGATCCCCCAAACTCGAGTTCGGCCTCCGATTGAAGGATTTCGGTTGGAACCAAGGTTTTTGGTTGAGTTCGGTGGTGATTCGATTCCCGACGATTTAGTTCGTTTGAGGAACCAAGTTTTGCGGCATAGTATCCCCTAGGGACACTTCACATCTTCCCCAAATCTTTCTTCAAGAGCTCAAGCCGTTTGGGAGATCCATGGTGGGATAGGTGAGGTTGACCTCTCGGTTTTCTCCTCGGGCCGTTTTGTTCGAGGGCTGGCCGACCGTCCGCCCATAGCCGCGGGACCGTCCGCGAGGTGCGGGTTCTTCGCGTGTTCGTCCGGTTCTTGTGAGCTCGCGTGTAGATCTTTTGAGGTGTCAACGTTTTGCTGCAAGAAGTTTGTCGGATCGTCCGCATAGGGCCACTAGACCGTACGCGTGCGGGACGGAGCGTCCGCCGGGGGATCGTGGAGCGTCCGCGCGGCACCGGTTGCTCGCGGACCGTCCGAGGACCGGTACGGACCGTCCGCGTTTCGGTGTGCTTGTTTGGTCGTTCAGTTGTGATTAACGGACCGTCCGCCGTGGGTAGCGGACCGTCCCCCCGTTGTCCGCGGACCGTCCGCAAGGGCATTCGCGGAGACAGCTAAGTCCTTTGCTTCTTGAGTCGTGCTTCGTTTTGGGATCGTTTGGGGTTTGTTCCTACGGTTGGTAGGTCCCGGTTTGACTACGTGACCTTGGCAAACTCGTGTGGGAATCCTTGGTTGTGAAATTAGGGCATAGGCCGGGTTCTCTCTTTGGAGAAGAATTTTTATCGGGTCCCATTCACTCCCCCCTCTCCGGTCGCCTAATCGGTCCTTCAATTGGTATCGGAGCTGGTTACGGATCTTCGTGATTCTAACCGGTCTAAGATTCGAAGATGGCGTACCGGGAGCGGGGTTCGGTTCCTCAACCCTTTGATGGTAAGAACTACCACATGTGGCAAAGGCGGATGGCCACTTTCCTCCGCAGCAAGGGTCGGATCCCGTGGGATGTCACGGTGGACGAGCTTATGTTCATCCGGTGAACTTCCTCGCTCCAGGATCGAGGGACATGTTCGACGCCAACAACAAGGCGGTCGACTACCTGTATTGTTCTCCGTGTGAATCCGAATTCAAATAGGTTCGGACGAGAGGATTTGGCGTGCGAGGATTTGGGAGCAAGCCGAAGAATGCCCATGCCGGGAATGCTCGGGTTCGGGCTCGTCTCTTTGCGACCTATTAGAGAGAGTACGAGAACTTCACTCATCTCCCGGTGAGTCCATAGATGCCATGTTTCATTGTTTCACGGTGATCGTGAACAACATGAGGGCTAATGTGGTCGTGCTCCCATATGATGACCATGACGGGGGCCGTCCAAGCTTTTGCATTTTCCGGATCGTACCATGTGAAGTGGGAAGGTCGAAGACATCCTAGAGTCGGAAAAGTATGAGACCCTCACGGTGGACGAGCTGTTTTCCAAACCCAAGTTGTCCGAGGTGGACGGTGGTGTGCGTGCAAAGATCGAGAACCCGGCCGATCCCCATAGTCGGCTCTCGTGTCCGGTTAAAGGATTAATGCTAACATGTGTTCGAGACAATTTTATTTGTCTTGCCTTGTGTCCATGTCGGATGAGGAGTTCAACATGCCGGGCGAGGAGGATCTCACGTTGTTGAGCGGGTGGTTCGAGCGCATGTACACGAGCGGAAGAACGCTCGGAGGAGCTCGGGCATGTGCTACTAGTGCGGGAAGCACGGGCACTTCATCGTTGAGTGCCCGAAGCAATGGAGGTCAAGCCCGAGCACAAGCACCGTTCGAGGACCGACCACAAGCACCGCTCGAGGGACGACTACAAGGGCAAGAACAAGCTCGAGCGGAGGCCAAGGAAGAGTGGTGATCACAAGAAGAAGGAGCGAGTGATGGTGGCCGGTGCAAGCGACATCGACTCAAGCTCCCGCTAGTCTTCATCGAGCTCAAGTGACGAAGAAGAGAACCGACACAAGGGCAAGCGGTCGAGCAAGAACATCAACGGCCTATGCTTCGCCGCCCGGGCTTTTGCGGCATGGCACATAGCTCCACAAGCAAGAAGAGGAACAATGATGACTCGGGCTCCGACTCCGAGGAAGACGTATGTTGACGGTTAATAGTTGTATCAAAGTTCGTTTGTGACTTGCAAGCGGACAAGTCTCCCGTCGTAGTCAAGGGACCCTTCTTCCCTCGAGTGGTGAACCCAAGGTATCGAATCCGTGGAACAATGTGCAACGCAAGGATTCAATCTAGTAAAGCAAGGTAAAGCTATCTATTGAAGAATCAAATTGCATCTAATCTAAGATATCATAAAGAAAACGAATCTAATCTAATCTACTAAAGAGGTAACAAGAGAAAGCAAGAGATAACCAATCTAGAGAATCTAGATCATGCTTATGTTGTAGCTCCAAACAAGATAGATGAAGATAGAAAAGCGAATCTCATTAAAAGCATCTTTAAATCGTGGCCTTCCATCCGACTCCGAAAACGCCCGCCTTTCGGAACCCCCGTTCTGTCACAACGTATCCCTATTCATGCGGGTAGTCTAGGGCGAGTTCGATAGAACAAGTTGAAATCACTTGGCCGGTCCGGCATGCACCTCTAGCCACCGCGGCTATAAAAGCACCCTATGTAATATAGCCGCAAACTAGATCGTAAAAGAAGCAAAACCAAGAAGAAAACAAAATCATCGAGAAGGCACGAATCGCTAGAAATCGGATTCACTTACAAAATTCACCATGAATGATTACATGAACAAGATCACCACCGGGGCCCTCCCTCGATCTTGATCCTCGCTCCGGAGCTCCGACGTGGTCTTCCATGCAAGGTTCCCACGTCGGCTAGGGAAACCCTAGACAACTAGCACGACCCTCACCTCCGAGATGGTGTCCCTCAAGCTTCTTTGCTCCTCGGCGGCGGATTACGACTTCGGTTCTCCGTGGCTCTCGGTCAGGGGGCTATTTATAGCCTAAGAAGCAATTAGGTCAAAGGGGAGGCCGATTGGGCCCCGAAAAGGGCTGGGCCGGCCGGCCCTGGGCCGGCCGGCTGGGGCCCACCTCGGCCCATCCCGCGGCTCGCTTCGCCGGTGTTGCTTCCCACGTCTTCTAGATGTTCTCCCCTTTTGCATGTGGGCCCTTGACATCGGTTTCTCTCCGAATTGGACTCAATTCCTTGTCTTGCAAGATTCGAAGCACTTTTCGGTTCGGTCCTCGGAGTTTATCATCTTCTCGGGCTTGGTCCTTGGGCTCTTGGAGTCATGTTCACTTCATTGCTTGACTTGTATCGGGCTTCAAGGTCTTGTCATGAGGTGCTTAATGAACTTATCCCGGAAGTCTTGCTTTCAACATTAAAAACCTGCGTAAACACTTAACTCCAAAACCGACATGCACAAGTGAACTTGTTATACCACGGGGGTTAGTACCAATGAATAAGATACAAAAGTCATGCCAACACCAAAGGTAAACTCATGGCTAGGTTGACGGATTTTCACCGTCAACATCTCCCCCATGCTTAAACCTTGCTCGTCCTCGAGTAAGCCTTCGATTGATATCATCGTTGCCCTTCATTGTTTAAACCTTGCACTTGATCATACATGAAAAAAAAAATAATGCTCTCAAAAGTTTAATTCGTTAAAGTTCCATAATGTACTAGCCTTCACCTTTACGGAGGGTAGATTCTTATTAAGCTTATCCCACAAGTATTAACATGCTCACAAAGTTTAAATATATCTCGAATTTTTGAAATAAAGAACGAGATAAAGAAAAGAGCTAAACCAAATTCACAAATTTAAATCACCTTGCATATTGCTCATGAACTCTCATCTCGCTTGTCTCTCAAGCCTATATATTCTACTCCTTTCCCTCTCATAACATATATGTGTGGTAGGCTTTATATGGAGCTTTGGGAAAGTTTAGTCCTAACAAGATTTTATAAATGAGGTGTTGTCAAAACAAGACAAGCTTCTCATGGTCTTACCGAGACTCGTCAAAAAGGTCATTGGAAAAAATGTTAAGTCAAGGAGGGGAAAGAGAAAAATACACACACTTTTAGATGAGTGGACATGTGCAAATGGCAAAGAGTGATCCCGAGGCACAAAGGAAATCCTCGTTATCGGATTGCACATGGTTGGAAAATGAGAATGGATCTTTTAAACTTGAAGCCTTGATTGCACTCTTAGAGAACCGGGGAGTTCACTTTACGCATACTCATATTTTTTTCTCTTTCTCATATTTCTCATTCTTTTGTTTCTTTCTTTCTTTCTTTCTTTCTTTCTTTCTTTCATTCATTTTTTTCTGTCATATATTCGGTACGTGACCTTCACAACGGAGTTTTGATTTTTTTTATTGCTCGCTCCTCTTTTGAACTTCTCTTCTTTTTTTTTTTAAATTGCTCTCCTTTGAACTCTAAAATTGCATCATACCTACCTCCTCCCCATGCTTAGACGTTGCTCGTCCTCGAGCAAAGAGGTGGTAAACAAGGTAGGTCCGGAAATATTTTTCCTTTGAGAGATACTTGAATTCTTCAATGTCGACACCGTCTTGCGATCTTCCATGAATTGATGATCCATTCTCAACGATAGGTTGTGGTCAAGGAGGTAATCACAACAGATGATATTTGGTTCTAAGGGTGGATATCCGGCGAGGTTTGTGGGATCTCCGATGAGGGGATACACAATGCACGGATAAAAGGCTAGCAATAAGATAGATACGCAAAAACGGAATGACTAGCTTCTTAGTCTCGGGCCAGAGAAATCATGGCCTGCAATAACTCACTCAAAAATAAATCTTGTACACTAAGGTTTATGCACTCAAATATATATAAGGCTCTAGATAGGTTGAGCAACACACAAGTGATATTTGTGACAAGGTTAGCAATATTTTTTAGCATAAAAGACATCTTTAATCTATTCATAACTTGAGAGCACATAAAACACTATGGTTCTTTATTTTAATCATAACCTCCACTGAAGATTAAGATAGCATTTAGATAATTTCAGATTTGTATTTTTAAGAGAGCACTAGTTCAAACATGCATAAATCAATTACAAAGATAAACAAAGCGGCAATTATAATCATATATCATCATGGCACAAACTTTGTAACTTTACTAATGGTAAAAACTTGGTGGTGACACTATTCATGATGAAAATAAAAACTAAGACACACTAAAAATTAAACTAAAAACTGAAAATTAAAGCAAAACTGAAAATACTACGCATACATAGGTGCAAACAAGCTGAAAATTAAAGAAAAGGGGGTAAAGGAAAGATAGCTAAAGCTCCTCCTCTCTCTAATCTTCCGCCGGTGGTTGATATTGAAAGTCTTGATTGTTGTACCCTTACTCATAATGCACCCCACCTCATATGAATTGTCGACGATTGCTAGGTGAAGGTGTCCAAGCACATAAGCGACGTTTGCATTTCCTTCACCCATTTTGTTTGCATTGGTTTGGATGGCTGCAATAATTTACACGTTTCTTGCAGCGTATCCTCCAATGGTGGCCACATTTTGTTGTGGTTGAGGAAGGTGTGCATATGGCTCCGCAAAGGCTACGTTGG
Organism: Cenchrus americanus; assembly: GCA_947561735.1. Lineage (NCBI taxonomy): Eukaryota > Viridiplantae > Streptophyta > Magnoliopsida > Poales > Poaceae > Cenchrus > Cenchrus americanus. The sequence continues at coordinate 123,028,670 of OX387244.1, read as the reverse complement.
GCACCGCAAAAATGGTGGGGGTATGGCTGCACCACTCCCCCATGCTTGCATTGGTACACCACCGTAGTAACTCGGCGGCGCCGGGGTTCCTCCCAATGGTGGGACATAATTTTGTTGTGCACCTCCTTCTTGGGTCGTGGAAAAACCTTCTCCTAATCCTTCTCTTTTATTTTTTTCTCTTTGCCAAGACAAGAAGTCCTTCCTCTAACCAATCTTCTTCCCCTCAAGAAAAAGTTTTAATCTTCAATCCGGAAGGGCAAATTCACCTAGGCCACTTTGAAGCCTCCTCTCTCATCTTCACTTATATATTTTCCTTTCTTCATATATTCCTAGGGAAGTCCCGGGTAGGAGATGATTCGGATTCCTTGTAATACTCGGTTTTAAAGAGATAGTCAACATGGAGATGCAACGCCACGAACCAATGTCTCCCGAACTCAATGTTGCTAACAACACCACCGGTTGATCATAGGTGAGTGGGGTCTATTAGCCACTTGGCAATCAAAGCCGAGTAAAGCCAATTCAACTCTGTGTTGGTTATCTTCGCCTCTCTCGTTCTCCCAAAAATCCACCGACACACTTAGATGATGGGGTTCCGGATAGTATTTCTTCGTTGGTGGTCTCCTCCCGTGATCATACTCCAAAAACCTTCCCATGTGCCTTCATGCACATCCACTTGTTCCGGAGCTCCCTTTTGAAAATAGGAGACACTCGCCCATGGGTCTATGATACTAGAACATGCAATCGTTTTGAACATGAAAACCAATCTAATCTATCGGGGATTGTGTTGAATGGATCCAAGGAATCATTGAGACCTTACTCCCTTTACGGCATGGTCGCTAGCCTTAAGCATTAAAGTATTTCCAACACAAGATGATAGATAGATAATCCAACAAAATGTGATTACATCTCAAGATCGATTGCAACCCATGGATGAAAGGAGATTACCCCATCAAGGTGCTAGAAATAGCATCATTGATCAAGGATACCCTTCCGACGGTGTCTTCCTTCTTCTCCTCTTGTGGGCTCCCTCCAACAGAATGAGAGACTCAGCACTCCTTCATCAAGGGTATGCGCCATGGTCATGAAAATTTCCTAGGCGAATTCCTTGTGGGTGTTTGCCGACACTCCGCTAGAGAATTGCACCGGTGTCCCGTGTGAAACCCAATATGTAGAGAGCTTGTTCGTCGATATCGACGTTCGCTACAAGCCTCTACCCAAGGAGAGCGAGCTTCTTCTCCTCCTCCTCCGTCGTGATGATAAACCCATTGGAATGCCACGGAGCGCATGGAGGTGGAGCGGATGATCGTGTCAAGTGGTGAGGTTGGACAGGCGGCTCCTCCATATGTTATTGAAGTTTGGTAAACCTAATAAACGAGTTTCGTGTGGCCCTCATGCCACCAAGGAGAAGAGTGTGGTTCCTCCTCGGCGGTGCCGTGTCCTCCTCCATACTCCAAGGAAACTCGGAAACCGAGTGCCTCCTCGAAGAGGTTGTCGATGATGGCTTAGACGATGATGATCCCTTCTTCTTCAGTGAAAAGACTTGTAGTTTTCTTCCTTGATTGCAGCACTCTCCCTCACAAATATATATCCGGGGTTTTCACCCGGTAACAAGGTACACAAATATTATTTTGGAGTCTGGACTTTGAGTGGATTAAGGATGTGATTTGTTGCACGAAACAAACGCGGTGGATGGCTAAGTCTAGGGTGATTCCGGCCTACAAACTAGAGCACACGAACAAAGAGTTGGATGAAAGACTTACCTCTCTCCTCCTCTTGGCTCGGTTCTTCTCTAGTGCATGTTGCTTCGTGATCGCGTACACCTTCCAAACGTTCCCGTCCACTCCTTTGCTTGCATTATTGCTCCTTCGTCCTTCCACTTGATGTTTTCGCTTGATTCACTTCCATACTCCATTGCCTCACATGCATCCATGATATTCCTACAAAACAAGGCCTTGGCTGCCCCCCATGCTTGTACTTTGCATGTGGTTTAAATATGTTGGAGGGGCATCCCGTGATGTATCATGGTGCATGCATGGTTAGGTTAACTAGATTGCCTCCTTTTAAGTGTGTTTAAGGCTAAGCACTCCTCTAATTTCGAAATTTAAAAATATTTTTCAGAGCCATGCAAGAGCTCAAGCATAAATTTAGAGAAGTTTTTAAACCATTAAAAACAAATGTAAGTCGAAAATATTTTTCGACTACGTCGATTTCGGTCTCACTGGTATAGTTTGCCTTCATTAGTTGAGAGCAAGCTTTTCCCGGCTTGATCATGGGGGCATAGATTTAGGTCCTAATTTGGATTAGATGAGAGAGATTTTGAATGAAATAAAATTAAGTGAGGCTTAGAAAAATTCTAATCTTAGAGAAACCAAGGATATGGATTTTTAAACCAACCAAAAATCAAGTTTCTAGGTTCACGCGAGTCCTACCACATGCTGAAATTTAAATAACATCTAGATACAAGTCGTGGCTCTACTCGTGTGTTTTTAGCATGAAAAACAAGTCAACCACAAAATCTTAAAGACGATGAAAGGTTGAGTTTGGTTCTGAAATTTTTTTGGTTTTGGTTGTGGTTTCTCGAAAAGAAGCAAACAAACACATAGGATGGTTCATGTAAAGGGTTTATTATCAAACAAAATATTCAACCAAGGATTATGTCTCTAATATTGTTCAACCATTCTAAGTCTAATGTTTTGCGTAGTAAAATTCGAAACTGAATTATATTTAAAAAGACTTGAAAAACCTGGAATCGGGTTGTCCTCCCGTAGCTTATTCTTGACTTGACGAAACGGGTTGCCTCCCGCCTAGCGCTTCGTTTATAGTCCATGGCTAGACTTCTTCACTTGATTACTTCGGATCAACGCTCTTTGCGAGCGTTGCAATCTTGGGTACCCACTTTGGCTTAGTCAATTTTTTTTGGTCTTCACGAGTGGTTTTGTCCTTTGGTCTTGACGGATGCAGCAACTTCCTTGTGGCTCGGCATCTCGAACTCCGGTCTTCGGTTGTGATCTTCATGGTCTCTAGTGTGATCCTCCATCTCTCCCGAATGAGTTTGAGTAGACTTTCGCCGTCTTGGGACCTTGGAGTTGTCTCGGATATTCTTCTTTGTTACCCATCGGGCGCCGGCAAGTTGTCCCACTTGCGTCTAGCATCTTCATCACGATGAACACTTCACATGTGGATCTTGCCTTGGCAGCCTTTAGGTGTTGAGCTTCTTTCTCCATCTCCATCTTCTCCATCCTCCTCTTGATTTGAACGGCCTTCCGGCGTCTTGACTTGGAGGTGGTGATTCCCTTGGAGATTTTGATGGTCCTTCGACTTTGGATCTAGGGTTTCCAACCCTTTAGCTTGTGTTGCACGTCACCTTTGCCTGTAAAGTTTTCCTGGATCATCCACAAAAAAGTTTTGGGTTTCTTAGAGAGGTAGTCAACCTTCTCCGGTTAGGGTTAGCAAAAACAATAATCTAAAAAAAAGAAAAATTAGGGTTAATCAAAACTAGATTAGATTGACTCTTTTTTCTTTTTGGGAATGATCAAACATAAGAGATGCAAAAGAAAATCAAAAGAAAAACTGAAAGATAAGCAATACTAGATTGGATCTTGATTGCTTGTTGCCCGGCAACGGCGCCAGAAAAAGGGGCTTGTTGACGGTTAATAGTTGTATCAAAGTTCGTTTATGACTTGCAAGCGGACAAGTCTCCCGTCGTAGTCAAGGGACCCTTCTTCACTCGAGTGGTGAACCCAAGGTATCGAATCCGTGGAACAATGTGCAACGCAAGGATTCAATCTAGTAAAGCAAGGTAAAGCTATGTATTGAAGAATCAAATTGCATCTAATCTAAGATATCATAAAGAAAACGAATCTAATCTAATCTACTAAAGAGGTAGTAAGAGAAAGCAAGAGATAACCAATCTAGAGAATCTAGATCATGCTTATGTTGTAGCTCCAAACAAGATAGATGAAGATAGAAAAGCGAATCTCATTAAAAGCATCTTTAAATCGTGGCCTTCCATCCGACTCCGAAAACGCCCGCCTTTCGGAACCCCCGTTCTGTCACAACGTATCCCTATTCATGCGGGTAGTCTACGGCGAGTTCGATAGAACAAGTTGAAATCACTTGGCCGGTCCGGCATGCACCTCTAGCCACCGCGGCTACAAGAGAACCCTATGTAATATAGCTGCAAACTAGATCGTAGAAGAAGCAAAACCAAGAAGAAAACAAAATCATCGAGAAGGCACCGAATCGCTAGAAATCGGATTCACTTACAAAATTCACCATGAATGATTCCATGAACAAGATCACCACCGGGGCCCTCCCTCGATCTTGATCCTCGCTCCGGAGCTCCGACGTGGTCTTCCATGCAAGGTTCCCACGTCGGCTAGGGAAACCCTAGACAACTAGCACGACCCTCATCTCCGAGATGGTGTTCCTCAAGCTTCTCTCGCTCCTCGGCGGCGGATTACGACTTCGGTTCTCCGTGGCTCTCGGTCAGGGGGCTATTTATAGCCTGAGAAGCAATTAGGTCAAAGGGGAGGCCGATTGGGCCCCGAAAAGGGTTGGGCCGGCCGGCTCGGGCCGGCCGGCACGGGCCCACTCGGCCCATCCCGCGGCCTCGCTTCGCCCGTGTTGCTTCCCACGTCTTCTAGATGTTCTCCCCTTTTGCATGTGGGCCCTTGACATCGGTTTCTCTCCGAATTGGACTCAATTCCTTGTCTTGCAAGATTCGAGCACTTTTCCGGTTCGGTCCTCGGAGTTTATCATCTTCTAGGGCTTGGTCCTTGGGCTCTTGGAGTCATGTTCACTTCATTGCTTGACTTGTAATGGGCTTCAAGGTCTTGTCATGAGGTGCTTAATGAACTTATCCCGGAAGTCTTGCTTTCAACGTTAAAACCCCGCGTAAACACTTAACTCCAAAACCGACATGCACAAGTGAACTTGTTATACCACGGGGGTTAGTACCAACGAATAAGATACAAAAGTCATGCCAACACCAAAGGTAAACTCATGGCTAGGTTGACGGATTTTCGCCGTCAACAACGTACACAATGAACCTTCCTTCTTGATAGCAGAGAATGCTAGGTTGAATGACTTGCTTGACAACCGTGATGATGTGCTTAGAAAGACCAACAAGGAGAAGAGGGAGTATAGTTCTTTGCTTGGGGAGGCTAAGGAGAAGGTGGTTGAGCTAGAGTCTTTGCTTGTTGATGCTAGGGCTCAAATAGATTCCCTTAAGTCTACTCCCGTTGTGACCAATGAACACCGAATGCACCGATTTGTTCCACTTTTCTTGGCGAATTGACCGTGCTTAAGGAGAAGTATGCCTCCAAGATCAAGGAACTAGATGTGCTTAGGGTTGAGCTAGATGAGATGAAATCTAGGCCCTCCTTGCTTGGTGCTTGCACTTCTTGTCCCGTTTTGCATGAGAAACTAGATGCTTCGCTTGTGTATGCTAGATCTCTAGAGGCCCACCGAAAGCTCCTATTCCTAAAATTTGCTCCACTTGGGAAATAAATGCTTTGTGAAGAATATGGAGCTTGCACAATATGTTGATCGTTTGCGGGATGAGAATGATGAGTTGAGAAAGTTGATGGGTTGGTTGTCTGGTCATGAGCCTCAGTTGAGGATAATGATCAAGACATACAAGCGCCAGAATGGGGAAGCGCTTGGGGCAAAGAAAGTGGGTGAGGGAAGTGGTGAGAATGAGGGGAAGATCGGAGATATTCCGCAGCCACCAAAAACCCACCACAAAAATGCCTTTGTTCCTAAACCGAACCATCTTAGGAACCGACTAGACACAACCCCAGCTCCACCCGTGTTTCCTCCACAAACCGACAACTTCCAGAAACCCGTAAAGTTCAAGAGTGTCTTGGGGAATGAGTTCTTTGGGAAGAAGGGAGAGAAACCTAGTGAGGAGAAGCGAGCCCAAAGAGAACCCAAAACTGAAACCCTTCCATTGTGAGCATTGTGGGAGGGTTGGGCACCTTGCTGAGTTTTGCTTCGGGAGGAAGCTTGAGGATAGGTTGGCTAGAGAGTTGGCCAAGGATAGGTATCACCCTTCTCGTGGTGTGCACGAGCCTATGTTGGTGCCGAGAGGCAAGGGTATGGTGCATACCATTTATCCTCAAGAGAGGCGTGAGCTTGTGCCTCGAGGTGAGCCACCACATAGAGAAGGTGGTAGGCGTGTTGGGTTTGCACGTGGTGAGTTTGATGGACGTTCCTTTGCTCGTCTCCAATATGAGTATGGGGGGAACGATCGCAGCTTTAGGTCCCAAAGGAGCTACGGGCCACGGTCTCCCCTTCATGGTACGCGTAGTCCTCCAAGGGGACGTGTGGGTGTTCCACCTAGGAGAGATAGGATGGATTTTGCTAACCCCACGTTTGAGCAAATGGTGAGGCACTTTGGTTTGATTTGTTTTGTACTAACCCCGGTGCTAAGTCCTTTGCTCACTCTCGCTCTCGTTTTTAACATTGTAGGTGGGAGACATGGAGGGCTTTTGGTTGATCGACTCCGGTTGCTCTCGACACATGACTGGAATTCGACTGTGGTTCTCCAACCTCACCCCAGTGATGACCAAAGAGTACATCACTTTTGGGAATAATGGGAAAGGTAGAGTGCTTTTAATGGGCACGGTGAAGGTGAGTGAGTCTATGACTCTTAGGCGTGTTTCTCTTGTCAAGTCTTTGGGGTACAATCTTCTCTCTATCTCCCAACTTCTTGATGAGGGTTTTGAAGTCCGTTTCAAAACGGGTTGTTCTCGTGTTTTGGATTCTTGAGGCGATCTTATGTGTACCATCGTTCCCGGGGGTCAAATTTTCAAAGCCGGTTTTTCTCGGTGTGTTGGCTCTTCTCGTTGTTTGGTTGCTTGGTGTTTCGATGGAGCTTTGGAAATGGCATAGGAGACTAGGTCACTTGAGTTTTGACTTGTTGTCATGCTTGAGTGGGCTAGGTTTAGTCCGAGGATTACCAAAGTTGAAATACCAAAAGGATTTGGTATGTGCTCCGTGTGGGCATGGCAAGATGGTTGCCGCCTCTCATCCTCCTCTCGACATCCGTTATGACAGAGAGGCCATGCGAGCTGTTCCATATGGACTTGGTTGGTCTAGGCGGTGTGTGCTAAGCGGATGGGAAATGGTATGTCCTTGTGATCATGGATAACTATTCTCGCTATGCTTGGGTCTTCTTTTTGGCCGACAAGGGGGGGACGTTTGGTTTTGTGAGGGGTCTAATCTTGAGGTTGAAGAATGAGAGACATGGAGATGCTCTTCGAGCTATTCGTAGCGACAATGGCGGTGAATTTAAAAACTCTCGTTTTCGAAACCTTTTGGCATTATTTAGGTCTCGAACATTAGTGTTCTTCTCCCTATGTGGCTTGTTAGAATGGTGTGGATGAGAGGAAAAATTATTCCCTTTGTGAGATGGCTTGGACGATGCTTGATGAGCATATGACTCCGAGGAGATATTGGGGCGAGGCGGTGAATACCGCTTGCCATGTTGGGAACCGGATTTTTCTGAGGGCCTTCTTGAACAAGACGTGCTATGAGCTTATGCACGGTCGAGCACCTAGAGTGAGTCATTTTAGGGCTTTTGGTTGTCGGTGCTTCATTCTCAAGAAGTGTAGGCTAGATAAGTTTGAGTCGAGGTCTTCCGATGGGATTTGTTGGGTTATGCTAGTCACTCTAGAGCATTTCGTGTGCTCAACCTTGATACTAATCTAGTCATGGAGACTTGCGAGGTGACCTTCGACGAGACACAACCATGAAATTTGTCTGTCTTTGAGTGTGCAGGTGATGATGAAGTTGTCAAGGAGATCTTTGAGGATGAGGAGGATGATGCTGGAGAGGATGATGGTGATGATGGTGAAGCTCTAGCCATGCATGTACCCTCTACTTCCACTATGACGACTACGGTGCGGGATGGTCCCTCCCCTACACCGACTACGATCCAGCAAGGTTAAGTGGAAGTTGTTGCCGAGGGGGAGGTTGTCTCCGGAGAGAAGCACCGAGGCACGTTCAAGTTGATCATCCACCCTTAAGAATCATCGGCGACATCAATGAGCGTACGACACGGTCGAGGTCCGTAAATGCTTCTCACTTTGCTCATTCAACTTTTGTTGCTACCTTTGAGCTAAAAGACATTGGACACGCTCTATCCGATCCTAATTGGGTGAATGCCATGCATGAGGAGTTGGAGAATTCCGAGAGAAACCAGGTGTGGGAGTTAGTGGAGCCACCACCAAATTGCAAGCCTATTGGGACAAAATGGGTGTGGAAAAACAAAGAGGGAGAAAATGGTGAGGTGGTGAGGAACAAGTCGAGGTTGGTTGCTCGGGGCTATAGTCAAAAGGAGGGGATAGATTATGAGGATACATCTGCTCCTGTAGCCCGTTTGGAGGCAATTAGGATCCTTCTAACTTTTTCTCGTGGCTAAAGGGTTCAAATTGTACCAAATGGATGTGCGAGTGCCTTCTTGAATGGGTTTTTAGAAGAGGAAGTTTTTGTGAAGCAACCACCGGGCTTTGAGAGTGCTAAGTTTCCCCACAAGGTGTATAGGTTGGAAATGCGTTGTGTGGGCTGATACAAGCTCCCCGTGCTTGGTATGGCCGTTTGAGGGGGTTCTTGTTCAGCAAAGGGTTTGAGATGGGCAAGGTAGATAACACTCTTTTTCTCCTCGAGCGGGGTGATGATATCCTAATTGTTCGGGTATACGTGGATGATATTGTCTTTGGTGGCTCGTCTCGCTCTTTGGTTGTGAGGTTTGTAGAGGATATGAGCAAAGAATTCGAGATGTCTATGATGGGAGAATTGCAGTTCTTTCTCAGGCTTCAGATCAAGCGGGCGAAGGAGGGAACCTTTGTACATCAAGCCAAGTACACAAAGGACATCCTCAAGAAGTTCAAGATGGATGTCTCGAAGCCCCCGTCGACACCGATGAGTAAGACTACGGCGCTCGACGCGGACGAGGAAGGAGAGCCCGTGGACCGGAAGGAGTACGGAGCATGATAGGCTCCCTCTTGTACTTGACGGCGACGTGGCCGGACATCCCGTTTTACGTGTGCCCGTGCACTCATTTTCGAGCATCACTAAGGACTTCACATCGAGCAGGCCGTCAAGCGGATCTTCGGATATCTTCGATACACTCCCGAGCTTGGTCTTTGGTACTCGGCATCCTCTTCCCTTTCGCTTCCTGGTTTTTCAAATGCCGACTTTGCGGGGTGTCGAGTCGATAGGAAGTTGACTTCGGGGACTTGTCGGTTTTGGGTTCCTCGCTTGTTTCTTGGTCTTCTCGCAAGCGCTTTAGTGTAGCTCGGTCTACCATAGAAGCTGAATATGTAGTTGCCGCTAGTTGATGCTCCCGACTGATTTGGATCACATACACGCCGAGTGATTTTGGTGAGGAGTGTTCCCTTGTACCTCTCATGTGTGATAGCACGAGTGCCATTAGTGTTGCCAAAAACCCCGTGCTTCACTCCAGAACCAAACACATAGAAGTTAGGTACCACTTTCTGAGAGATAATGTTAAGAAGGGAAACATAGACCTCATCCATGTACCAACAAATATCCTAACCAAGCCTTTGGACCAAGCTACATTTGCTCGTTTGCTAGGAGAGCTTGGAGTCGTTTTTCCTTTTTGAGCTTTGGTTGGGAGGGTTGATGTACATATGCATGTTGCATTTTCATTTATGTATCATATCATGTTTGCATCTTTGTATCATAGATCGCATCAGTAACATATGTCATAGAGATGTGCTTCTCTCATATGCTTTGCTCACCATGATATGCTAGAGATGTGGTTATGACTTTGCTTGTGATGTTCATGAGATGTATAGCTATGTTGTTGGTACCTTTGGGATATATATGCTTGTGGATGCCTTCTTTTTGTAAAAAATGCTATATGATCCTCTCTTGTGGGTAGAATGCCTTTCATGTTAATTTTAGGTGCTTATGGCTATATCTTGCTTAATTTGTGCTTGGAACCATGTTCTTTTCGTTTGGGATCAAAGATTCATTTATCATCATGAATGTTTAGCCTATATTCTACCTTGTGGAGAAGCCTAAGCTTCTTTTTGCCGCAAAGGCACTTCATGTACCATGTTTAATTTGTAAATCATGAAAATGGTATGTGAGATGCCTATGCTTGAAAAATTGAAGGACCGATACGGCGAACCGGAGAGGGGGGGGGAGTGAATGGGAGCCGATAAAAATTCTTCTCGAAGGAGATGAAAACTCCAACAAGACGAACGCGGCTTCCAACACACGTCTCCGACTCACTACCAAGGTTGGTCAAGCCCACGTAGCCACCGGAGTGCCACCGGACCTAGGAACCAACACGCAACCCTCCGACCCGAGAAACGCAGCGGAAAAACCAAATCTCGAGTCTACAGACCCACACCGGTCAGACCGGTGAGCACCACCGGTCGGACCGGTCCCCGGCAGTGAAACCGAGCAACTTCCACTAAGTGGCTCTACACCGGTCAGACCGGTGAGACACACCGGTCGACCGATGGCAGCCCGAAAGCCCCCAAGATACCAAACAGGCCAACCGACCACCAAACGGACCCAAACTCGAAACAACAAGAACACAGACAACAAGGAACACACCAAGACGTTCACCCGAGCAAAAACCCACAAGGGCTCGCACCGCCGACCGGTCAAGAGCACCGGTCGACCGGTGTAGCTCCGGGCGGCTCGGGATGAACAAAGACCCGCGGGTCAACTCCCCCAAATCCAAATCTCGATCTCCCGAATCGCTCCACGGACTTGAACAAGACTTTGGGGATATCATGAACACCTCATGAGGAGTTCATAGCCAAGTTTAATCCCACCAAAACTCGTCCAAAAAGGAGGAATCGAAGAAATCCCGCCGAAAGCACTTCCAACCCAAGAACTCAAGAAACCCCGAAATCGAGCACTTTTCCTCACGGATTTGGGAGGGGAATCACAGCCCAAAGAACCACGAAGGGTTCCCACAAATTTTCCCCATCAAATCCTTAAGAGAAAAGCCCTGAAAACACCCCAAAGAAATCACGAAGAGAGGGCTCCGAAAATCACCACCAAGAACAACCGGGGAAAACACATCCAAACCTTGAGGAACCACGCCGAATCATCTATACATGAAACAAAGGTTCGTACAAGGTCTAGCAAGCCGCCCGATCATCCATCCCTCTCTACAAGATCTCTCCGTGAAGCTCTCTTGCTAGTCCTAAGGAAAACCTAGAGAAAATAGGTGGAAAAATAGGAAAACTAATGAGCTAGGGTTCCAAGAGTTAGCTGCCATCCTCTCACCTCTTGGGTTATATGGAGGCAACCGAATGTCTAAAACTCCCTTCTCTACTAACTAGGGATACAAGCCCCTCAAGGGCGGATTTGGAATTCTTGATGTCTTCACCATCGGACGGATACCCGGCGACCGCACCCCGCGTAGCCTCGACGCAAGCCATGCGATCCCAACGCGTGTCCTCCGCTTCGAAGATTCCGGACCGCGTCGTCGCACACCGGGCCGACCGGTGCTCCTCACCGGCCGACCGGTCCCCACCGGTCGACCGGTCGACCCACCGGTCGGACCGGTCCGGTGCCGCCGCACCTCCGTCTTCGGTTCTCCGGTCTTGGTTTTGTGGATCAACCAAGGAACCCGGTGGTTTTCCGGTGAACCACCGGAAACCCCGCGAACTCGGTGTAGCCTCCGCTAATCTCCACTCATGACTTGGCTCCCACGTAGTTCCGGCTCGACCTCGGGTTTTGAGGCTCAACCAAGAAACCGTCCACGACTTCATCTTGCTCGTTCATGCCACCATGTGGCCCGCACTTGACCCCCGCCGGCCACCGGTCCCTCGAACGAAGCCTACTTGTCTTCTCCACACCCGGAGGCCTCACCGGCGAGGATCTTTCGCGCTTGTTCTTCACCCGCACCAACACCGGTCAAGCCGCAACCCGCACCTTTAATACTTAGCCAAGAATCAGTCCACACAACATTGTCAATCACTCATCACACAAGGAAGTGACCATCCACCGGTCCTCGAACCACACATGGTCCTCAATCTCCCCCTTGATGAGTGCATTGACAACACCCACACGAAAGTAACAAGAGAGAAAAGAAAAAGAAAAGAAACGAACAAAAAGAAACTCCAACAAGCGATCGAAAGCCAAACAAAGGCAACGAGCAAGATCACTTGAAGGAAAACAAGTCTCGGACCCCTTCGGCAAGGGCAACGGCTCGACGCATCCGAGACAAAGCAAAGCTCAAGCAAAGAGCGCAAACCACCAAAACAAAGCTCGAACACCACAAAAAGCTCCCCCCGCACACATGCAAGCTCCCCCCGGACCAATGCACCTCCCCCCCGGACGAATGCATGCAAGACACCACTTGAAAACGGGACAGGCTGCCGCAAAGACTTTCGGCTTACACCGGTCGGACCGGTCATCACCACCGGTCGGACCGGTGCCTAACATGTGTACAGGACCAAGCACTCACACCGGTCGGACCGGTGCTCTTCACCGGTCGACCGGTGTACAACAGAGCCCGTAAATGGCTCGAAACCACTCGAAAACCTTCTAAATGCGTCCAACAAGCCATTTCAAGCTCAAACTTCTCCCCCTTGTTGGCAATGCATGAATCAAGCCAAAAATGCAAAACTTTCAACCTAGAGCTTCTCAAATAGACAAAATTCAACAAAGAATGCTACACATGTCCAAATGAGCAAGTTAGATACTCTACAGCTTTGTATCGATCTCAACTACATGATCACCAAGTTTCACAACCATTGGACGAAGCTAAGATGGATTTTGGCAATTTTGCGAAAAACTTGCCTCTCATGAGCAAAGTCCTAAACATGATCAAAGCATATCAAAATGGCAAAGCCACACAAACTTCATGCTAGGATAGCCATTCTAATCATAAGACCATCACAAACACCCAAAGCACCTCATGTCATGTCAAAGCCACCGAGCCATGTGCCTACTTCCATTTATGAGACTTCTCATTGGTAGGCATCATGCAACGGTTTAGCACCCAAAGCAAATTAAATTCAGCACATATGACATGGGAGCACATTTCCAAGCATTTTTCACTTCATTTTCAGATTTGTAAATGGTACATGAAATGTCTTTGCGACAAAAAGGAACTTATGCTCCTCCACAAGATAAGTCAAGAGGGCTAAACATTCATGATGGCAAATGAGCTTTTGGCCCCATATGATCAATAAACTAGCTATCCAACCACAAATCAAGCATAGCAAGGCCACACAAACATGTCAAGAGCATGTAAAGGCATTTACACATGAGAGAGCATACATGTGACATTTTTCAAAAGCATAGCTATCAACCATGGATTATTCATCAAGATCATCAAGAGCTAAGCCAAACTAACCGTAGCATACCAAACAAGCTCACAAAGACATATATCTCATTCCATGGTGAACAATGTATATGAGAGAAGCTTTTCCTAACCAATGCATATGATACAAAATGCATGCAATCTAAGATACAAGGATGCCTATACAACATGCTACATATGCCATGCGAAATGCAAGAAATGCACAAAGGAAAGCTATACATATGCTACAAAGGAGCTCCCACACACAAAGCTCACAAACCACCGGCTCCTCGAGGGGAGGCAAAAAGGGCTTGACACCACCGGCAAAAGAGCAAAGGAGCACAAAACTCACAAGCTCCCCCTAAACTCATGCATTAAGGCCAAAGAGCATACAAAGCTCACCTTACACACATGAGATAAGGCAAAGAGCAAAAGAAACCAAGTGGCTTGACCAAGGCCACACACTCGAAGGTCACAAAAACACTTACCTTTAACATTTCTTCACAATTCACTCATCCTTGTCCACCATCCCCGAAAGTGATGCACCTACATGTCACCACCGGGATATAAAGCCGAAGAACCACCCCCCGATATCAACCAAATGTTCTCCGGGCCGTCCACCTGCAACTCAAAACCAAGAGCGAGGGCGAGCAAACGACTCAACACTGGGGTTAGTTCCAAACGTGTGAAACCGCGTGCCTAGCCATTTGCTCGAAAGTGGGGTTAGCACAAACCAAACCATCTTTCCTACCAAAGCTACCTCCACGAACACCACTACGGTAACCATCATGAGGGAACCAACCCTCTCTGCCTGGAGGAGGACCAAAACCACGAAAGAAAGCCCGTGGACCATCCCTCCTCTCCTTCTCAAAGCCATGACTCCTCCCATCCCCGTAGTGAGCTCGAGGGGGAGAACGCCTAGCAAACTGACCTCCAGCAAACTTTCCAGACCAACCACCAAAACCACGACCTCCAGAAACAACCCTCGCACCTGTACGAGCACGAAACCCAAACTGCTGCCTGTCCGGGCTCGCACCGGTCCGACCGTGCTCCACACCGGTCTAACCGGTGTAGCCTCGGGCAAGCAGCACCTCCAACGACCTTCCGCTCTCCCCAAGCCCGAACCGACCTCACACTCGCCTTGGCCCCGGGCAACCGCACACGTGGCTCAAGTACACCATCGGAAGGGTGGTACTTGTCCTTGATAGCCCACTCCTTCGCCATTCCCTCCTCACGCTTCCTCTTGAAGCAAAATGCTCTCTTGTGACCATCCTTTCCACAAAACTCACAATGGAAACAGATCGATCCGGGCTTAGGCTTGGGATGAGGCTCTTCACAAGGCTTCTCACTTGGTTTCTCACTAGGCGTTTCACTTGCCTTCTCACTCGGTTTTTCTTTTGGTTGGTTTTGCTTGGATGCAAACTTGTATTTGGGTGTGGGTTGTGGTGGAACTGAAACATTCCCAAATTTCCTTTCTCTCTCACCACTGCCCTCACCAACCTTATCCAATCCCAAAGCCCAACCGTCAAAGCGTTTACAGCTAGCAATCATCATACCAAGCCGAGATTCTTGACTCGACAACCAACTCAGTGCTTCACGCAACTTATCATTCTCATCTTGCAAGCGACCAACACATTTTGCAAGATCCAAATTCTTCATAGCATGCAACTCACATGTAGAGCAAGAAGTAGGAATAGGCACTTTCAAATCAGCCTCAAGCGAAACAATGCGAGAACGGAGCTCAAGAATTTTCTCATGCAAACTAGGGCAAGAAGTGCAAGCACCAAGCAAAGTGGGTCTAGATTGTAGATCAGCCAACTCAACCCTAAGCACATCTAGTTCCTCACACTTGGAGGCATACTTCTCCCTAAGATCACCAAGTCATCCAGAAAACAGAGCAATCAACGCACAATCGTTCTCATCCGAAACAACGGGGCTAGCCTTAAGGGAATCAATCTCAAGCTTGCTATCAAGCACCTCGTGTCTCTAGCTTAGCCACTCTAGTCCTAATATCCTCGAGTGAAGATCTAAGCTCCTTCCTAAGCTTCTTAGCCTCTCTAAGCATGTGATCGTGATTATCAAGCAAGTCAACCAACTCCTCATTCTCCTTGCGCAAAGAGGAGAGCTCATCACATACCTCATCCTCGGAATCCAAGTCCGAGGCGTCCTTCTCGGCTTCTCTTGTCGCTCGAACCGCGAGCCATGGCGCGAAGTAGTCCTTGAGGCTTAGGCCCGTCACACAAAGGCCGTTGAGATACTTGCCGATGTTCTTCTTCTTCTTCCTCTTCTTGTCATCCTCTTCGTCTTCATCACTCGAGCTTGAAGACGTGTCCTCGGAATCGGACTCAATGTCGCTCGATCTCTTCATCTTCTCTCCGGACCGAGCCTTCTTCCCATGTTCATGATCCTTCTTATTGGACTTCTTCCTCTTGTCCATGAACTTGTGCTTGTCGTGTTGTGCACCTTCGGACACTCGGCGAAATAGTGTCCGGCCTTGCCGCACTTGAAGCATGTCCTCGTGTTCCTCCTCGTGTTCACCGGTTCTCGTGCGGCCTCTCGAACCGCCTCGTCGGAGCTCCGGCTCGTCCTCTCCAAGCACGTCGAACTCCTCATCTAGCATAGACATCAAAGAGGACAAGGAGAACATCCTGGTGGATGGGTTAGTGTTAGCCTTTCCATTTGAACCACCGATGAGGGCGAGACTATGAGAGTCAGTCGGGCCCTCGATCTTGGTTGTCATGCCCCTATCCACCTCAGCCGACTTGAGCTTCGAGAACGACTCGTTCAACGTAAGAGTGTCATACTTCTCTCGACTCCACAATGGCCTCGAACTTTCCGCCCCAAATCGTACGATCCAAAGAGTGTAAGAGCTTGACCGCTCTATCATCATCATCGTACGGGAGCACGTCCACATTGGCCCTCATGTTGTTCACAACCACCGTGAACCACCGAAACAAGGCATCGATGGACTCACCGGGAAGATGAGTGAAGTTCTCGTACTCTCTCTCGGTAGGTCGCATACATCCGTGCTCGAACTCGGGCATTCCCAACATGAGCCTCCTTCAAGACCGACCAAATTCTACAAGCCAAGTGCTCGGTGTGCACCCGATCGAACTCGGCCGACACGAGCACGAAACAAGTAGTCGACCGCCTTATTGTTGGCGTCGAATCCGTCCCCTCGATCCTGGAGCGAGGAAGTCCATCGGCCGGACATAGCCCGTGTCCACCGTGACATCCCAAAGGATCTTACCCTTTCCGCGAGGAACGCACCCATCCGCTTACTCCACATCGGGTAGTTCTTGCCATCGAAGTCCGGAGGACCCAAACCCCGTTCCCCGGTACGCCATCCCCGGATCTTAGACCGGATAGAGTCAACAAAGACACGAACCGGGTCCGATACCACTTGAAGGACCGATTCGGCGACCGAGAGGGGGGGGGGGAGTGAATGGGAGCCGATAAAAATTCTTCTCGAGGGAGATTGAAACTCGACAAGACGAACTAGCTCGGTCGTACCCCCGAATTCACACGCTCCGCACTTCTACCTTCCGTTTGCCAAAACCACGTAGCCACCGGAGTGCTACCGGTCCTAGGAACAAACTCTACCAAAGAACCACAACACACACGCACCAACGACAGCGAAACAACTCGAAATCCGGCAACCGTAAGGGGGCGGTTAGACCGGTATAGGGGGCGGTTAGACCGCCTCCACTTGGTAACCAAGAAATCCTCCGAAACGCCTCTTCGAGCACCAAAACTCACCACGGTTTCACCAACAAAGATCTCTCGGTCAAGGTCATGCTAGCTACCGGAAAATCTTGGCGAAAACCAAAACTCCACCCGGGGCCTAGGGGCGGTTAGACCGGTTACAAGGGCGGTCTAACCTCCCGTACCCAAAGCAACGAACACCAACCAAAAACACCTAGTAAACAGCACAAGAACAACCCCAAATTTCACCCGTACACTTCTCCGATCAAGGCGAACAAACTCACGAGAGGAAAATCCGGCGTAACGAAACTTCGAACCGGAAACACCCGTGGCCGTTAGACCGCCCCTTCCCGTAAAACGAACCCGCGGGTCAAACCTCAACTTCCTCACGCCCGATCTCCCGAATCACTCCACGGATTGTAGAAAAACTTCGGGAATAGCCGGGTTACCTCCCGGGCAACCTATACCTCAAAGGAATCAACCCGAAGCGCTCACAATCAAGAGGAATCGAAGAAATCGCCTCTCTAGGTCAAGAACTCGCCCAACTCGAGAAACCACCAAATCGAGTCCGATTCAAAGGAGATTTGGGGGCAAAGTCGCGACCAAAGAGGCACAAGAACCTCATATGTGACACCCACCAAAAACCCCAAGAAATCGTCCTCAAAACACCGCCAACAAAGAGCTCCGAAAATCACCACAAAAGAGACGGAAAACCACCATGATGAACAACGCCGAACCATCTATACATACCATGAAAGGTTCGTACAAGGTCTAGCTTGCCACCTAAACATCCATCCCTCTCTCTAGATCTCACATGAAGCTCTCAAGCTAGTCCTCTAAAATCCTAAGGAAAATGGAGAACGAAAATGGAAAAACAAATGAGCTAGGGTTCCAAGAGTGGGCTGCCATCCACCCATTCAATGAGTATATATGGAGGCACCCAAAAGACTAAACTACCCTTCACTAATAACTCGGGATACATGCCCCTCGAGGGCGGATTTGGATGTCTTCATGTCTTCACCATCGGACGGATGCCCGGTGACCGCAACCTCGCTTAGCCTCGACGCAAGCCTTGCGATCCCGACGTGTGTCCTCCGCTTCGAAGCATCTCGGCGCCGGCGGCCGGGCGGTCGACCGTCCCCCCCCCCCCCCCCCTAGGCGGTTAGGACCGGCCCAGGAGATCCGACCGGCTCCGGGCGGTCCGACCGCCCCTCCCGGGCGGTTGAACCGGCCCGGGTGATCGCACCCCCTTGTCGAGTCTTCGGCCTCGGTTTTGTGGCTCGGTCGAGTAACCCGGTGGTTTTCCGATGAACCACCGCAAACCCCGCCAACTCGGTGTAGCCTCCGCCAATCTCCACTCATGACTCGGCTCCCACGTAGTCCCGGCTCGACCTTGGTTTTGAGGCTCTACCAAGAAACTGTCCACGACTTCATCTTGCTGTTCATGCCACCATGCAGCCCGCACTTGACCCCACTGGCCACCGGGTCCCTCGAACGAAGCCTACTTGTCTTCTCCACACCTGGAGGCCTCACCGGCAACGACCTTTCGCGCTTGTTCTTCACCTGCACCAACACGAGTCAAGCCGCAACCTGCACCTGCAATACTTAGCCAAGAATCCCACACAACGCCGTCAATCACTCATCACACAAGGAAGCGACCATCCACCGGTCCTCGAACCACACATGGTCCTCATCGAACCGTCTCGCGTAGGGATACCGGGACCGTCCGCGTGCGGGACGCGATCGTCCGCCTAGGGATCGCGGACTGTCCGCGCGGCACCAGTTGCTCACGGACCGTCCGAGGACCAGGTACAGACCATCCGCGTTTCAGTGTGCTTGTTTGGTCGTTCTGTTGTGATTAACGGACCGTCCGCCCGTGGGTTGCAGACCGTCCACCCGGTGTCTGCGGACCGTCCGCCAGGGCTTTCGCAGGACAGCTAAGTCCTTTGCTTCTTCGGTCCGTGCATCGCCTTTGGGATCGTTTGGGGTTTGTCCCTATGGTTGGTAGGTCCGGTGTGACTACGTGACCTTGGCAAACTCGTGTGGGAATCCTTGGTAGTAAAATTAGGGCATTGGCGGGGTTCTCTCTTTGGAGAAGAGTTTTTATCGGCTCTCATTCCCTCCCCCACTCTCCGGTTGCCTAATCGGTGCTTCACTCTCTCTCCCCGTCGTTTGGTCGTAACCAACCTTGGTCAAGTATAAAGCATTTACCCGCCGCTAGCAGGAAGTTATCTTGTTGAAAAACCTACCGTCGTGAAGATCGGGCCATCCCCGGGACCTTTCTTGTAATGGTCCTACCGGTGGATGGTGGTGAAAAATTACGACTCCATCATATTTGGGTGGTGCGCACTTGAGCCTCGCCGATTCAAGCGGAGTATGGGGACGCCATCCGGAGGAGCGGCGGTGGCGCGGCGCCGTCCGGTGGGAGCAGAATTGCTAGCGTTGGTGGGGAATAGAAAGGGCAAAATGTCATTTTATGGCCTCCTTAATTCCGACGAACCGGTCGGGAACGACAAGTATTTGCTAACGGAGGGATTACATCATTGATCGAGTGCGGCTTCCCACGATTAAAATCGAAAAAACCTACATATGGATTCATATGTTCTTACAAAACCAAAGTTGTTGGAATGATTGTTTGCTACGACATCATTGTGTGCAAATACATATATACTCACTTTTGTACTTCTAGTTGCCGGACAATGGATATCACTAACTCGTTTAGTTCGTCAAAATTTTAGCAACCACTACGGGAAAACCCGGGTTTGTCGTGTGTTTCGGACGCACGGCAAAGGTCACAAAATGCACGGCAAAGCCTTAGCCGTGCGTTTTTCGCGAAACACACGGCAAAGGCCGCACGACGATTTTTTGCACAAAGAAAGGACCTTTGTTGTGTGCTTTTTGTCGCACACACGACAAAGGCCCTTTACCGAGCATCAAAGACGAGCGCATGACAAAATAAAGGTACCGACGGCGAGATGGCGAAATGGCGTGGGCATGCCTTTGTCGTGCGCCTCGAAATGAAACGAATGGCAAAGATTGGGGTCTTTGTCGTGTGTCGTATGGACCTCCCCGGGCTCACTACCTCGGTGGGTACCGGGACCGACTAGTCGGTGGGCCCCCGGGACTACACGGCTTGCGCTACACGGCATTTGATGGCGTGAAGCACAAGGACTACGGAGGAGAAGTACTCGATTAGAAGGCCGTACATGTCCTACACCGTATGGAAGACTCCTAGACGTACTCGACTAGCACTCTCTCCCTACTCCGACTTGTAACCCTTCCTCCCGACTATATAAGGCGGGACAGGACCTTTCTCTAGCATCTCATCCAATCCACGCGTGCACTATTACACCATCTTGTAATCGTGCCCAATCAATCCGTAGCTACGCAACATACAGACGTAGGGTATTACGCACCTCGCGGCCCGAACCTCGTCTAAATTGTGTGCCACGTGTCTCTTCCTTCGAGTTACCGATCTCGGCGAGGCCACATTCATCTACTTCGGGTACTCCCCTTAGTAGGTTGTCGGTCTAAAACACCGACACCGGCGCGCGCCGGTTAGGGGCTCTCGCCCGAGATCACATGGCGAACTCGACGGCTCCCGTCTACTTCAAGCCAACCGTCGCCTTCAACCGCGGCGACACCTTCGTGTTCGGTGATCGCGTCCGCACCGCATACGGCACGAGCTCTTTCCGGCGCCGCCTCACCATGCCGCCCAACCCGAAGACCGGCTTCGTGACACTTCCTGAAGTTGTCACAGGCGAACTCGCCGGCAAGTTCGGCGAAATTTCGCTCTTCAACCATCACGCCGACTTCGAGCTCGAGTCCGCTTCCAACTCGAACTCGACGTCCCCATGGGCTATCGCATGTGATCCGCCGCTCACCCATCGCATGCGGTCCCACCACTCCGCGAGCGCTCCACGCGTGGCCCCCCGCATCCTTAGCCGGGCCCGCACGGAGGCTCCCTCTTCGCGCCGGGCCGGCAAGGAGCCCGTACCCGAGTTCAACTAGGACTCCGACACCGCCCCCGGCCACGCTTCGGACTCCAACCCTCTCTCCGAGTTCTACTCGAACCCCCGCATATGAGTTCGACTTCGGGTCGGACCCTGAGGATCCCGAGTCCGAGGACAACTCCACTGAGCATCCCTTGTCAGGGCCGGCCTCTGGGCTGGTTATAACATCCACACCGGCCGGGAGATTCATCTACGGCCGCACCGCAAACCCGCGACCTCGATAAGTGGAGACTCACGCTACGTCGCTTACATCGACTCACTACCGTTCCGGAGGGAACACCACTTGCCCGAGCTGACTCGAACACCCCAACCGAGGTGGCGGTTTCTGAGTCCAGCCTCGGCACCCCTGATCGCCAAGTCTTCATGGCTACGGGCGACACCCCGTGACCTTCGGGGACGGCCCAAGACAAGTACCTTGAAGACATCTCCTCTAACGAGCTCTCTGCTGATGCTCCAGCAAATGAGACCCCCGCAGACAGAGACGCTCGACGTGAGCGTAACCGAAGCGCGGCAACAACATCGCCGTCGCCTCCGCGACAATTTCCCCGTTCGCAACCTTGCGGAAGCTCTCGAGGCGGTCGAGAGCAGAGTACACACTACCCCTGAGCAATGCCTCATGTCGATCATAGCGATCGCACGCCGGGCTCAGGGCATACGCGTTGGAGAGGTCATCGCCAAGCTCGCTGAAGACGCCTACTTCATGCAGGTCGACAACAAGGTCAACCAACCTCCTCCCGCTAGGCACCGCGACAACGAAGCCACAAGTCACAACGCCAACAACGGTCCCAACCGTACTCGAGCTGAGCTCCCTGCTCAGCCCAACCGCACTAGCTCCAACGCCGGTGGACCCCCACAGGGTGGCAACAGCCACCGCGAAGTCGTCCCTCACCCTCTCCCGGCCGGCGGGGGGCGGCCATGACCCTGACGGCGGTGGCAGCGACGGCGGAAGCTCCAACCATGGAGCCAACAGGAGGGCTGGTGGCGGCGGCGGCCGCGGCGGCCGAGGCCACGCGAACGCCCACGCCTCCGGCGCCCTCACGGGGCGGCTACGACGCCCACCGAAGATTGAGGAGTCGCGACGGAAGAAGTCGACCACCGCACGCGACGGCGACGGCCGCCCCGCCTTCCCACCCCGACTTCGCAACTTGCTCCTCCCCGACAAGTTCAAGCCTTTGGGGATCACCAAATACGACGCGAGCGGACCCCATCCGAAGGGCTCGGGTGCTACGCCCTCTCCATCGAGAACGCTGGCGGCAACAACGACACCAAGTGCCTCTACTTCCCCTTCTGCCTGGACCAGGCTCCACTCACATGGCTCGAGTCGCTGGATAAGCACTCGATCGACAAGTGGGACCAGCTGAAGGAGCAGTTCACCAGCAACTTCGCGGGCGCCATGGGCCGATCGGGTACTCGCATGGACCTGGCCATGGTCAAGCAGGAACAAGGCGAGACCCTCCGCAAGTACATGCGCCGCTTCTTCGACAAGCGCGCTACCGTGGTCGACGTCACCGACAAGGAGGTCATCGACCTCTTCCAAGACGGCCTCTACCACCGCCGCACCTTCGAAGACTTCGGTCGTCGCCGCCCCAAGTCCATCCCCCACCTCAAGGACATGATCACGTCCTGGGCGGATGAAGAAGACAAGGATAACGCCAAGTACGACGCCATCCGTGGCAAGACCAAGCAGAACGCGGGCGGCGGCAGCGGCAACAACGCGAACCAAAGCGGTCGCAACAACAACAACTACTACTACTCGGGTCCCAACCGCAAGCGCAAGCCGTACAACACCGTCACGGCTATCCGGCCCGCCCGCGAAGGAGAACTCGAAGACGAACTCCGGCAGCTTCAAAGACTTGCCGAAGGAGAAGTGCCCGTGGCATCCAAACCGCAACCACACAACCGAACGGTGCTACCAACTCGGGCATGCACTCAAGGATACGCCGAGCCACCTGCACCCTCACGACAAAAAGGGCAAGAAGAAGGACGGCGACAACAACGACTTCCAGGAGCTCGACAAGACCGTCAACGTCCTCTTCGGCGGACTGCCCAGCAGGCGGGAGCAGAAGGCTATCCGTCGAGAAGTCATGAGCATTGAACCAGCGGTCCTGACCCCCTCTCAGGTGGTCAGAGGTACCCATCACCTTCTCCCGCGCGGATCAATGGACCAGCTTCTCCGAACCAGGACGGTTCCCCCTCGTCCTGAAGCCAGTGGTCGCGGGCTCCAAGCTCAACAAGGTCCTCATCGACGGTGGAAGCGGGTGTTAACACCAAAATTTGGTAAGGAGTCCGACCCGTGGGTCCGGTTCGAAAAAGAGTCCGTCCGGTGGAAGGAAGGATATTTCCGCAGATTTTCGGCAAAGAGATGCGGTCGGCTATCCGCTCCGGTTCGGCAAAGGAACAAGAGAGCCGATTTTGCGGGATTGGACGGTGACGTGGCTCAAATCGGGGGACGAATGGATGGACAGAGCGATCGAGTTTAGTTAGGCAATGAATCCATTCGCAGCTGTAATCGGCAGGGGTATAAATACGATCCCCGGATGTATGTAACAGACACGATCATTCTTCAATACACACCGGCCTTACGCCAAACCCTAGAGTCCTTGTCGTGTCGTCGAGTTCTTCGAGAGGGCCAATCGATCCGTCGACCTCCGTGAGTACCGGCAACCTTGTATCATGTCTAGTATCATGCGGTGGATTTAGATCTGATGCAAGTAGTCTTGTTACCATGCTTCGTGTCATGCGGTAGATTCAAGCTTGGTTCAAGAGGGTTTCTTGTTAGATCATGAGTCATGCGGTAGGCTAAGATCTGGCTTGAAGCTAGTTATCGGCTCTATTGGATTTTGGCAAGATCCAATAGATTCATTAAGTTATCCCGTGTTATCATGAGTTTTACTTTATGTTTTAATTCATGTAACACATCCTTGCCCAATTTAGATGGGTTTGGATCGGCTATATCTCTTTTAAGATCCTTGTGCGAGCAGGTTTCGTGTTTTGACGCGTGGATCTTATGCTCTCCGATAGCCGAAACCGAATTGATCTAGGTTGTTACGTGTTGCGGGTTCAAGCTTGCTATGTTTGTATAAATCTTGAAAGAACCGAGTATCATGCGGTAGATGCAGGTTTTTGGGTTGCTTTGGAGCTAGTCATCCGGTGGATTAGATTCCCAGACAGTCTGATAGATTTATTAACGCGGTAATGTTTGTTCCTTCTTCATGGACCCTGGATCGGCTGTTCAGCCGTATTCGGTTATGTTTTCACGAGTAGATCACGTGCATTATTTATGTTTTAAATGATGTATGCTTTTAGCTTTCCATATTTAGATTGTATCATGCGGTGGATAGATCTATTTGTGGAGAGTGGTACGTTTTTCATGCAAGTCGTATCATGCGGTGGATAGATTTGTTTGACATCGTGCCCGACGGATTTTAAAGTAACTAGACATGCGGTAGACTAGTGCTTTGAATCTATGCATGCTTATTTAATACATGTTTATGTCCGTGCTTTACTTCATTTATTCTAATTTTAATCTCCATGGGGATCGGTCATAATTTTGCACGTACATCTTTGCTTGTATGAAGACCGGTTGTTGTCATGCTTACGTCATCCATTCGGCAATGTTCTTTTTCCCTTTGCGGTTACCCGAATGGTCGTGGTTCTTTGACAGATAGCTTTACATAGCTATGTGTCATCTTGCTTGGCTTTTTAGCCGTAAATATGGAACTGTCTGGTACCACCCGGCAAGTTCCAAGCTTTGGTATTTAACTGCTTTATCTTTTGTTAATTTTCAGGAAAAATTGACTGGCACGTCATTTGCTCTCTGCGCGTGCGAAGCTAGCTTTGTTCGGCTTGCTGTGTGATTGGCGTTGAGTGCACTTTTTGCGCCAACACACTTTTTGGCACGCCTGGTGGGACCACAGCCGAATTGAGTTAAGATGCCTGAGATTGCAGACCTTATGGATGTCAACTTGGAAGATCTTTCTCCGGAGCAGCGGCAGCAGCTTCAAGACGCCGTAGATCAGTTTCGGCGAAGTGCTCGCTCGTCGTTTAAGAAGAACAGGAGCGGCGTCCCATATCTGAAGAATGAGATGCCTAGAGTGCTGCTACCGGGGGAAGTCGATGCTACGTCTCAGCAGGAAAAGGAGGAATGCGCGCGGGTGTTCCAGGAGTCAGCTGATTATATGCTCACCAAGCACAACAAGGCCTTCCTCGGGTCGCTCCAGCAGATGATGGTGGCCTTCTTTGGCCCGGGCATGGAGCAAGCGTTCGGGAAGGCGCCCTTCCGAAGAGCACCATAGAGCTGGGTGAGTCAAGCTCTCAGCCGCCGCTACGGAGCCGGCCCGCGGCAACCTCCTACTCGGAGCGCCGGAAGCCAAGCGTTCCAACCCCCTCCACGGGCGCCGGGGGCGGCCGGTTCACCCCCGTTGCAAGCTTCGGAAGTCAACCAATCCCGCCGCCACCACGGAGCGACACGGGTCGGCCCGTGCAACAACCGAATCGGTACCGGCCCTACGTACGGAGACCTAGCGTTCGGCTCATCTGGGGCCCCACTTGACCCCGGTCGAAGAATTGCTCCGTCGACCAACTGGCTCCAGAAGAATTTGTACGGCGGTGGTTATCATGAAGTGGGAAATTACGGAGCGTTCGACGCCTTCCCGCACCCAGGGTACGCGCCAGCTGCAGGCGCTCGGGGAAGATGACGCCCTAGCGCGCAAGATGGCCGAATTGATGCGAGAATCGGTTCGGCCTCAAGCCAAAGATGCGAGGGCCCCGCTTATAGGCCCCCGTTCCCGCAGTGGTACTATAACGTGCTCTTGCCGCCAAGGGTGAAGCCGCCGACGGAATTCACAAAGTTCTCGGGGCGAGGATGAAACAAGCACGGTCGAGCACATCGCCCGTTACCTCATGCAGCTTGGGGAATGCTCGGCCGAGGAAACATTCAGGGTTCGCTACTTCCCCGCCTCACTGACGGGTCCGGCTTTTCAGTGGTTCTCGTCCCTGCCTCCTGAATCAGTGGCCAGATGGAAGGATTTGGAGCGTAAATTCCACGCTCATTATTTCAGCGGCAGCTCTGAAAAGAAGCTGATTGATCTCGCCACCCTGAAGCAAAGGCACAGCGAAACACCGCTGGAATTTCTTAGAAGATTCAGGGAAGTCAAAGGCATGTGCTTCTCGCTGAACTTGCCAGACGATCGGTCGCTGATATGGCCGTCGCCGAATGTTGCCGGCCGTGCGCGAGAAGCTATTTGGGATGGAGTTTGAAAACACCGGGCCGACTGTCGCAAAAGTTATCTCTCGATGAGCAATCGGCATATGGCCTCAAGAAGGACCCAAAATTTGGCAAGCGACACGACGTCGCCGACATCTACAACCAATTCTTGGACAAGGCTGATTTGTTCGAGGATTCGATGACGAATTGGAGGTAGCCGCAGCGAGAGATCATGTGGGGTAAAGAGCCCTTGACAATGAATCGGCGTTGGGTCAAACGGGACCAAAGGGACTTACGACTTCGACATCACAAAGGCCGATAAGTTGTTTGAGCTCTTGGTAAAGGAAGACCGAATCAAGCCGCCCGAGGGGCATTCTATGCTTCGGCTCGATGGAGTCAAAGCGAAACGTTACTGTGGCTTCCATGACGGGGATTCACACTCCATCAACGATTGCGGGGTCTTCGGGATGAGGATCCGTAAGGCTATCCAGGAGGGACACCTCAAGTTCGATAACAAGATGAAGCTGGATGGCCACCCCTTTCCTCAGAGCATGCTCGGCTTTTCTGTCAACGCGATAACAGCCGAGGAAAAGGGAAAGGTCAAGGTCCTGACCTCAGCCAGGTCCAAGCAAGGTGGAGCAGTGGACCCAGAGCGCCAGGTGACCCTAGAGCAAGTACAGGGCGATGCCCCCCGCGTTCTCAAGAGCCACATCGAGATTGGGGAATCATCCAGGCCTAAACCCAAGGTGACGTCACGCATTCTCCTCAACAAATGGCAGCGCCAGATGGAGAAAGAGCGCTACCAGAAGCGCCGTCACGAGGAAGAGCAGCGCAGAGCTGAAGAGGAAGCGCGCAGAAGGGACCAAGAACAGCACGTGCGCGAGCAGGAGCGCGCCCACTGGGGATGCGCCTTCTTCAGGCACTGCTGGAATGAGGGCCTAAAGCTGCCCACATTGAAGAACTGTCCTGAATGCAGCGACAGATATGTTGAGTACAGGCAGGAAACTGCCAATCGCCGATCCGTCCACGAAAGACTTGGAAGGATCCACCCGAATGGGGATCGGCGTCAAAAATTTGAGGTCATCGATCATCCCAGGAAGCGCCAAGCTGATCTCGGAGTGGGCCGATCGGGAAGAGGACGAGGATGTCCACGTACGGCGAAGGGGCGGTGGTGCCCGCCCGGTCTACGCAGGAGCCAGAAGAGGCGGGTCCAGCGCTTGAGGAACCGCGAAATGAAGCAAGCCGGGATCCGGACGAGGCGGCGTGGCGCCCCAAAGACCGACGGAAGGATCGAAGCGTTCGGCTCCTACATGCATGGTATACTTCTGCCGCCGAACGAGTTCATGGCCCCCGCTAACCAGGTTATGCAGAAGGAAGCTTCCTTTGATGACGAGCAGCCCGAGGGGATGATGGCACAACTGGTGCTGGCCAAGCAGGCCATCTTCGACAAGCCGGCCAAGAATCGCCATATGAGGCCGCTGTACTTGAGGGGGTACGTCAATGGCAAGCCATTGACCAAGATGTTCGTCGACGGTGGAGCGGCAGTCAACGTGATGCCGTACACCACCTTCAGGAAGCTTGGCATGGGCCCGAGCGATTTGACACCTACAAGCATCATCCTGAATGACTTCGCCGGGAACCCCTCAGACACCAAAGGATGCGCTCACGTGGACTTGATGATCGGGTCCAAGACGCTGCTCACCACCTTCTTTGTCATCGAAGGCAAGGGAGCCTACGGCCGCCGCTTGTGCAGGATCGGATTCACGCCAATCGCTGCGTCCCATCCACCATGCATCAACGGCTTATCCGGTGGGTGGATGATGAGATCGAGGTCGTCCAGGCGGATGACTCCGTGAGCGTGGCCAACATGGAACCAGCCTTCTGGGAGTACCAAGGCATCGATTGCTTCTCAGGGAAGGACTGGGGAGAAGGTCCTGTTGAACTTGTCAGCAGTGACCAACAGCCGATTCAAGCGATCGGCTCTTACGAAGAATTTTTAATGGAGAACCCCGTGGATGGCACTGATGGCAAATTAGGGCGAGGATTCATGTCGGCCGACAAACTGGAAGAAGTTGACATTGGAAGCGGTGATAAGCCAAGGCCGACGTTCATCGGTGCGTGCATTTGCGACCAGACTTCAGGGGGAACTTAATTGAGCTTCTCAAAGAATATAAAGATTGCTTCGCCTGGGATTACTCGGAGATGCCTGGATTGGATCGTTCCATCGTCGAGCACCGGTTGCCAATCAAGCCTGGTTTCAAACCATATAAGCAACCGCCCCGGAAAATCTACAAGGATGAAGTATTGGCCGATGTGAAGAAGGAAATCGAAAGATTACTTGATGCAAACTTCGTTCGGCCGTGCAGATATGCGGAGTGGATTTCTAACATCGTCCCTGTGTATAAGAAGAATGGAAAAATGAGAGTTTGCATAGACTTCAGGGACCTAAACCAGGCCCTGTGTACCCCCATGGATGGGTACCCGATGCCTATTGCCGATTTGTTGATTGACACCGCTGCTGGACACAAGGTGATTAGTTTCATGGATGGCAACGCGGGATACAATCAGATTTTCATGGCAATAGAAGACATATCGAAGACAGCCTTTAGATGTCCTGGTCATATAGGCCTATTTGAATGGATAGTCATGACATTTGGGTTGAAAATGCCGGTGCAACCTATCAACGGGCCATGAATTACATTTTTCATGAATTGATCGGCAAAACTGTGGAAATCTACATCGATGACGTGGTGATCAAGTCCTTAAGTCATGACACCCATCTAGAAGATGTGAAGAAGACCTTGGAATGCACCCGGAAGCATGGTCTAAAGATGAATCCAAACAAGTGTGCATTTGGGGTATCAGCTGGAGAGTTCTTGGGGTTTTTGGTCCACGAAGGGGGAATCGAGGTTGGCAAGAAGAGCATGAAAGCCATTGATGAAGTCGTTCCTCCAACCAACCTCAAGGAATTGCAATCACTGCTCGGCAAGATCGGCTTCGTGAGAAGATTCATATCAAATTTATCACGAAGGTGTTGCCATTCTCTCCATTGCTGAAGCTAAAGAAAGATCGAAAATTCACATGGGGCGACGAACAACGAAGGCTTTTGATGAGATCAAGCAATACATGAAGGAGCCGCCGGTGCTTTGGTTCCTCCTCACCGAACAAGCCTTTCAAGTTGTACGTGGCGGCCGATACCCAAACTATTGGATCGGCCCTCATCCAAGAAAATCGGAAGGTGGAAAGGTTTCCTTGACCGCCCGCCGGGCGGGTCGTTTGGAGTTCTAGGCCGAACCGCATGCGGATCGATTGGTTCGGCTAAAAGAAATCAAAGTGTCGTTCGGGAGTTGGCGTTTCACTACCGAATGGGTCGTTCGCATTACATCTCAAAGTACGCAAAAGAAAGGAAACAAATCACAGAAGGTATCACGGGAACGACCAATTCAATTATACATCAATGAGGATATTCGGCATTCGGAGTTTTGCAAGTACACGACGAACATTGGATATTATCAAATGGGAATTGTCCAAGATCTCCCCGGCAAGTCCTTTTGAGCACCGACAAGTCGGTGAGTTCCGCATCGCATTGCTCTATTTTGGTGATAGCCGATTTTACTTCCGCTTGGGTCTTTGCTATTAATCCAGGGAGTTCGGCTATTTTCTCTTTGTCAATCTCCATCTCCGCCGACGGGCTTCTCGCTTCGGCTTCTAGAGCAGACCTTCCTAGCAGCTTTCGCATCATAAGAAGCTTGCAGGTTAGCCAATGCATCTTTCTGGTTCTCTGCTTGGGATCGTGCCCCGTTCATGGCATGTTCGGCATCGGTTTTCCTCTTTTCAATGGTCGGACGGGAGCGCAATTTCCTCCAAGCGCGCCTTAAGGGTACATAAAGGGGCTCCAAGTCATAGACGGATGATAGAGAAGCTCTGATGTCTTCAGGGAGTTTTTGACTAATGGATTCAAACATCTCTTCGAAGTGATGGAGATCATTGAACTGATCCTGAGCATCTTTTTCTAGCCAGGCAGCAATTTCTTTGAGCTTGGACAACACTTCATCTGGCAGCGGCTGGGATACTCCTTCCATCACCTCGGCAGCTGGATTGCTCTCTGATGGCAGGCTTGGTGATGATGGAACCTGATCCTGATGAACAACATTGCCGAATTAGGGATGCTAAACATCGAGGTACCAAAATTAAGTGCGGATGGTTACCTCGTGGCTGGTTTCTTGAGTAGGGGCAATCACAGGTGAAGAAGACGCTCCAAGCAGAGCCGAAACTTCCGAGCTAGGAGGTGCCGATGCGGCCACTGGCAGCTCGTGGGTTTCTGGCTGGAGAGGAGTCGGGTCTGCCGCCTCTGTTGGGTTGGTTATCTCTGCTTGACCAATAGGCGATGGCACCCTGGGAGAACTTATTGGCTCCGAGCTGAGTTGGGAGATTCATCTCCGGAGAATTTATTGCTTCGCGGAAGGTGATGAAGATGAGATCTCCACCGGGATGGGTAATTCAACCCCGGATGGACTCGCTTGTTGAACCACCGGAACATCTACAAGCTGTTCTTCCACGGCTTCTTCGCAAATGTCCAATTGAAAGAGTAAGTGCCGTGCTCATCCTTGAGAAAGAACAAGAAAGGTCATACCAAAGGATGGGGCATCGGCGAGTACCGGTTCCCAAGGCCGCCGGGCTCGGTCCGAAAATGCACAATGATATGATCCATCGAGAACAGAGTGACCTGGTAATCAAGAAGGTAAAGGGTTTTACCTCAACAAGCACCTTCTTGACAGTTCTTCTCCTTTTAGCACTTGGAGGGGCAATCAGATGCAGACCTTGCCTCCTGTCTGCGGCAAGGCTAGAAAGGCTAGGATCTGTGGTAGCATACCTGGCCATTAGTTGGTGCAGGGTTGTGGATTTGAACCCCAGTGCTGAAATTGGGCCTTCAGCATTGTAAGCAATTGCCCTGGCTCGAGGGGCAGGCACTGTGTTCTGTGAACAGGAAGATAAAGGTCAGAACCATGAATAAAGAGGAAGGTCTGATCTAAGGACTCATTGTATTACCTCTGAAGTTGGCAGAAAGTCAGGTACCAACTCTGCACAGAATACATGAACAGGCTCACTGAAGATATGGTCGTGAAATTCTTGCCACCAGGAGTTGAAGGTGGGGTGAGCTATGGTTGTGGGCACAAAAGGACATGTGTAGACCGTGGGACTGCACACATAGTTGAAAACTCGCCGCCCCCGCATCGCTTCTTTGATTTCCTCCCCGGGTTTGAGGAATTCATGCAAGAACAATCTTGGGGGCATCCGGCCGCATCCAAGTTGTCCGGCCATTACATTAGGCCGATAGTATTCATAAGTATCGACATTCAGCCCTCCCTCCATTGAACTCGGCCGGTAGTATGCATGGGCGGATTATGATATTAAAGATCTCCAAGAATTCCCTATCTTGATGGCCGGGTTCAAAGGAGAATTCAACAGGGAAGGTCAAGGTGTCGTTGCCTAGATAAGGAAGCCAAAGAGGATCGAGGAAACCTTTGAAGAACAACTCGAAGAGCTGGCTGATGTCTTGCTGGATGGAAACAGTTGAAGCCGCTTCTCCGTAGTTTTGGCATCCTCTGGTAGCTTGAGGCTCTCCTTCGGGGTGATTGGACAAAGGGAAGAACCTAGAGTTCAAATCGATGCCGACGATCTGATGCATGTGGAGCTGCAGCCACATTTGAACAAACCACCAAGGGCCATTGATGCATGTTATCCTCTGGCTGGTGTACATTTGGGTAACAGTTTGATGAAGCATATGATACACGCTGCCCAAGAAGAATTTTCCCAGAGGAAGGCGATTGCCACTAGCCAGATGAATCGCCATCGCGATATGGTTCAAAGTGGGCTCGTTGGCTTTCCCACGTAAAACAAATCCGCACGGCCCACATATTCGTAAAGGCTCGTATTCAATTTCACCCGTGGAATTGTCCTTCATGTGTTTCAAGATGTATTGCTTGTATCCGTTCCCTCGGCTTCACCCCTGTCTGCCGTGAGGAGTTTTTGAAATTTCAAGGCTGAACAGATCCTGTAATGTCAAGGCCGGTGATCATATATACATCGGCCAAGGTGGGAGACATTGGGCCATGCCCAAAAAGGAAGGCGTTGACTCCATTTGACCAGAAGTGGCATGCGGCTATCAGAAGGTCTTCATTCTTGGGGTCTCAGCCACGGATAACTCCAAGGATTGAGCGATGCGGAGAGCATCCAGGTTGGTCAATCCACTTTTATCTGCAAGGATCCTCCGGTACCAAGTCTTCCAGCCTGCAATTGGAGGTAAAGGCCAGTTCTTGAACGCATCTTGCCACTGAGGAGGTGGAGACAAAGCTGCTTTGAAGGGGATTCTCTGAGATTCAGCAGCAATAAGATCTCGAGGGTCAGGATTCCCCACAGGACCAAGGTAATAAGACTGCGAATTGGCCTCGATAGGAATCAAAAGAGCAGTAGAAGGTTCCTGGAAAAAGGCGGAAAAGGAAAATCTCAGGTAAAATTGAAAACCTAATGCCGAACAAGGTTTGCGGGGGATGAATTTACCTGAGCAGCTTGGTTCTGAGTTGCCATTGGAGGTTCGAGCTCGGAACGAAGGGGATCTAGGGTTGGATCTGAACGAAGATTCCGGCAGTTGTGAAGAGCAAAAGTGTTGACATTTAACTCAAGGATTCGTGGCTGGAGTCAATTGTGGAACAAAATTACTTTTATCCCACAATTGAGGGGGCATGTGTTAACACCAAAATTTGGTAAGGAGTCTGACCTGTGGGTCCGGTTCGAAAAAGAGTCCGTCTGGTGGAAGGAAGGATATTTCCGCGAGATTTTCGGCAAAGAGATCTCGCGGTCGGCTATCTGCTCCGGTTCGGCAAAGAAACGAGAGAGCTGATTTTGCGGGATTGGACGGTGACGTGGCTCAAATCGGGGGACGAATGGATGGACAGCGATCGAGTTTAGTTAGGCAATGAATCCATTCGCAGTTGTAATTGGCGGGGTATAAATACGATCCCTGGATGTATGTAACGGACACGATCATTCTTCAATACACACCGGCCTTACACCAAACCCTACGAGTCCTTGTCGTGTCGTCGAGTTCTTCGAGAGGGCCAATCGATCCGTCGACCTCCGTGAGTACCGGCAACCTTGTATCATGTCTAGTATCATGCGGTGGATTTAGATCCGATGCAAGTAGTCTTGTTACCATGCTTCGTGTCATGCGGTAGATTCAAGCTTGGTTCAAGAGGGTTTCTTGTTAGATCATGAGTCATGCGGTAGGCTAAGATCTGGCTTGAAGCTAGTTATCGGCTCTATTGGATTTTGGCAAGATCCAATAGATTCATTAAGTTATCCCGTGTTATCATGAGTTTTACTTTATGTTTTAATTCATGTAACACATCGTTGCCCAATCTAGATGGGTTTGGATCGGCTATATCTCTTTTAAGATCCTTGTGCGAGCAGGTTTCGTGTTTTGACGTGTGGATCTTATGCTCTCCGATAGCCGAAACCGAATTGATCTAGGTTGTTACGTGTTGCGGGTTCAAGCTTGCTATGTTTGTATAAATCTTGAAAGAACCGAGTATCATGCGGTAGATGCAGGTTTTTGGGTTGCTTTGGAGCTAGTCATCCGGTGGATTAGATTCCCAGACAGTCTGATAGATTTATTAACGCGGTAATGTTTGTTCCTTCTTCATGGACCCTGGATCGGTACATTCGGCCCCGTATTCGGTTATGTTTTCACGAGTAGATCACGTGCATTATTTATGTTTTAAATGATGTATGCTTTTAGCTTTCCATATTTAGATTGTATCATGCGGTGGATAGATCTATTTGTGGAGAGTGGTACGTTTTTCATGCAAGTCGTATCATGCGGTGGATAGATTTGTTTGACATCATGCCCGACGGATTTTAAAGTAACTAGACACGCGGTAGACTAGTGCTTTGGATCTATGCATGCTTATTTAATACATGTTTATGTCCGTGCTTTACTTCATTTATTTTAATTTTAATCTCCATGGGGATCGGTCATAATTTTGCACGTACATCTTTGCTTGTATGAAGACCGGTTATTGTCATGCTTACGTCATCCATTCGGCCGTATTTTTTTTCCCTTTGCGGTTACCCGAATGGTCGTGGTTCTTTGACAGATAGCTTTACATAGCTGTGTGTCATCTCGCTTGGCTTTTTAGCCGTAAATATGGAACTGTCCGGTACCACCCGGCAAGTTCCAAGCTTTGGTATTTAACCGCTTTATCTTTTGTTAATTTTCGGGAAAAATTGACCGGCACGTCATTTGCTCTCCCGCGCGTGCGAAGCTAGCTTTGTTCGGCTTCTTTGTGTGATTGGCGTTGAGTGCACTTTTTGCGCCAACAACGGGCTCAACGTCCTTTTCACCAAGACCTTGAAGAAGATGGAGCTCGACATCACCCACATGCTCACCAAGAGCAACATGCCCTTCTACGGCATCGTCCCCGGCAACGCGGCTATCCCACTAGGCTCGGTGGTCCCCGCCGCTACCTTCGGGGAATCTCGGGACAACTACCGTACCGAGTACATTAAGTTCGAGGTCGCGGACTTCAAGACTTCCTACCACGCCATCCTCGGCGGACCGGCCATCGCCAAGTTCATGGCGGTGCCCCTCTACACCTACTTGGTACTCAAGATGCCAAGCCCATCGGGTGTACTCTCTCTCCAAGGGGACTTTAAGATCTCCCACGACCGCGACACGAAGCCGTGGAGATCGCTTCTACGAATCAAGTACCCAACACTATGATGCGGGTCTACGCTACGTCGAAGAAGCTTGCTACAAGTGAACTCGACATCCCGAGATGTCCGACGGCCGCCAACAAGCCTCGCCCACTTGAGGAGGTTCTTGTCAAGACGATCGACCTCGAAACAAAGCGACCCCAAGACAAGACCACCACCATCGGGGGCTGGCCTCGACCCCAAATAGGAAGACGCGCTCATCGCCTTCCTTCGGGCTAACCGCGACATCTTCGCGTGGAAGCCGACGGACATGCCGGGAGTGCCCGTGGGGAGCCGATTGAGCACCGCCTCAACGTCGATCCTAAGGCCACCCCCAAGCGACAACACCTCCGACGTTTTGCCGACGTCGGACGGGACGCCATCAAGAAGGAACTCACCAAACTACTCGCGGCCGGCTTCATCGGAGAAGTCTTCCATCTCGAGTGGCTCGCCAACCCCGTCCTCGTCCGCAAGAACTCGAACGAGTGGAGGATGTGCGTCGACTACACCGACCTCAACAAGCACCGCCCCCAAGGACCCCTTCGGGTTGCCACGGATTGATCAAGTCATCGACTCCACGGCGGGCGACGGCTGCTCGCTTCCTCGATCGCTACTCCGGGTACCACCGGATCGCGATCAAGGAAGAAGAGCAGGAGAAGACATTGTTCATCACTTCGTTTGGCGCATACCGCTACACGACCATGTCCTTCGGGTTGAAGAACGCCGTGCCACCTACCAACGAGCTATCCGGGGCACGCTTCAAGAGGCAACTTAACAAGAACGTCGAAGCCTACGTGGATGACGTGGTCGTCAAGACCCGAGACTCCGCACCCTCATCGACGACCTTGAAGAGACTTTCGCATCTCTACGCGAGTACCGCTGGAAGCTCAACCCGAACAAGTGCGTCTTCGGCGTACCTTCGGGCAAACTACTCGGCTTCATCATCGGCCGGACGGCATCGAAGGCAACCCCGAGAAGATCTCCGCCATCACCAGCATGAAAGCTCCCACGAGCATCAAAGACGCCCAGAAGCTGACCGGGTGCATGGCGGCACCGAACAAATTTATCTCGAAGCTTGGAGAACGGGGGCTCCCCTTCTTCAAATAATCAAGCACCAAGAGAAGTTCGTGTGGACTCCGAGAGGCGGATCAAGCCCTTGCCCGGCTCAAGGACTTCCTATCGAAGCCGCCGGTCCTCACGGCTCCCCGCAAGGGCGAGCGGCCTCTTGCTCTACCTCGCCGCGACTACTCATGTGGTCGATCATCGTCATCGTCGCCGAGCGGCGGGGAGGACGGCCACACCTACCCGGTCCGGCGCCCCGTCTACTTCGTCGGCGAGGTCCTATCGAGTCCAAGGCACATTATCGGCCTGTGCGAAGCTCCCGTACGCGTAC
This sequence comes from Cenchrus americanus, assembly GCA_947561735.1. Classification (NCBI taxonomy): domain Eukaryota; kingdom Viridiplantae; phylum Streptophyta; class Magnoliopsida; order Poales; family Poaceae; genus Cenchrus; species Cenchrus americanus. The sequence goes on along the minus strand of OX387244.1, from coordinate 122,992,290 downwards.
TCATCACCTCACGGAAGCTACGACACTACTTCCGGGGAGTACTCGATCTCCGTCGTCACCGACTACCTGCTCGGCGACATCTCGCGGAACCAAGATGTACCGGAAGAATCTCCAAGTGGGCAATCGAGCTCGGCGCCCTCACCATCGACTTCAAGCCACGCTCAACCATCAAGTCGCGGCGCTAGTCGACTTCATGGCGGAGTGGCGGGAGAACCGCCTACCTACTCCAACCGTGCGACCGAGCATTGGGTGATGTACTTCGACGGCTCACTCAACCTTGAGGGCATAGGTGCGGGGGTACTCCCGATCTCTCCAACGGGCGAACAACTCAAGTACATCCCGCGGATCTTCCGGAAGGTCTCAAACAACGAAGCCGAGTACGAAGCTCTCCTACACGGGCTCCGCCTCGCGGCTTCACCGAGCATCAAGCGGCTACTAGTCTACGGCGACTCCGCGGTGGTCATCAACCAAGTCAACAAGTCCTAGGACCGCAACAAGGAGAACATTGACGCCTTCGCCTAGAAGTTCGCAAGCTCGAGAACAAGTTCTATAGTCTCGAGTTCCACCACATCGTCCGCGACAACAACGTTGCAGCGGACGTCCTCTCGAAGCTTGGATCTACCCGCGCTCAAGTACCAGCGGGTGTCTTCGTCCACGAGCTTCACGCGCCATCCATCCCGGAGCCGGCGCCACCGACCACTGTCCCAGCGCACCCACCAGCTGGACAGGAGGTCATGATGATCGACGTGGACTGGAGGCAACCCTTCATCGACTACCTCAGCGAGCAGAAGGTTCCCTCGGACAAGAACTCGGCCGAGCAGCTCATCCGCCGCGCCAAGTCCTACGTCCTCGTCGGAGACAAGCTTTACAAGCGGGGCGCATCTTCTGGAGTACTCATGAAGTGCGTCCCTCGGCAAGAAGGCAAGGACATCTTGGAGGAGATCCACAAGGGCTTTGCGGCAACCACGCGCCCTCCCGCACGCTGGTCAGCAAGGCCTTCCGACGAGCTTTCTGCGGCCCACCGCCCGGGCAACGCCGAAGAACTCGTCGAAGGTGCCAATGAAGCCGCACTTCGCCAAGCGAAGAACACGTCCCGGCCTACAAGCTAGTCACCATACCGCCAACCCCGGCCCTTTGCCTGCCGGGGGGCTAGACATGATTGGGCCACCGCCAACTACACCGGGTGGTTTCAACGGAGTATTGGCGGCCATCGACAAGTTCACCAAGTGGATCAAGGTCAAGCCGGTCACATGCCCCAAGGTCGACGAGTACTCGACTTCCCGGACGAACTCGTGCATCACTACGGACTACCCCACCGCATCATCACGGATCCGGGCCGCAACTTCAACAACCACCGGTTCCGGGAGTACCGCGAGAACAGCGGGATCGACGTCCGATACGTCTCGCTTGCCCATCCTCGGGCCAACGGACAAGTCGAGCGCGCCAATGGGATGGTGCTCGACGCTCTCAAGAAGCGGCCACACGATGTCGCTAACTCCAAAGGAGGCAAGTGGATCAAGGAACTACCCAACACACTCGGGGGCTATGAACTCGGCCCTCCAAGCCAACGGGGCAATCCCCTTACTTCCTGGTCTACGGCTCCGAAGCAATCCTCCCTACCGACATCATATGGAACTCGCCAGCAGTGGAGCACTACGACGAAGGCGTCTCAGAAGACGAGAGACGAGTTGACATCGACGACCTCGAAGAAGCTCGGCCGCGCCGCCCTCGTCCAATCGGCAAGGTACCCGGAGGGTATCCGACGCTACCACGATCGCAACGTCAAGGAACGCTCCTTCAACGTTGGTGATCATGTCCTCCGTCGTATCCAGAACACGGAAGGACTACACAAGCTCGGCCTCCCCCCGGGAAGGTCCCTTCACCGTGGCAAAGGTGACCGAGCGGGATCCTACCGCCTCTAGACACTTGAAGGCGAAGACATCAACAACTCATGGAACATCGACCAGCTCTGTCGATTCTACGCCTAGTCTACACGACTACTCCGGGGTTCAAGTCTACACGACCGTCGGGGACACCCGGGGGTCCCCTTTAACAACGGGGAAATCCCCGCTTAAAACCCGCAACAAAGCCAAAGCCAAACACGCCTCGCCTAACCATGTAGGACACGACCCACGCCGCGGAGGCCCTAACGGCCCACCAAGGCGGCCCACTAGAAGATCCCCTCGAGCGTGCTCCGCCTCGCTCGAGGATGCGTGCCCCCCCCTCGGGCGGGCTCCGTCCCGATCGAGGGGGTACGCCTACCTCGAGCGGCTCCGCCCTCGCTCGAGGGTCCGCTCCGCTCTCGAACGGGGTCCGCCCTCGCTCGAGGGCGCTCTCCGCATGCGCACGCCTGCTCCCGTACACGGGCATTTAATGCCACGACAACGGCGGGGCGGTGCCATCATGCGCTTGGGGCACGCGCCCGTGCCGCCGCACCAACTCCCCGGGAGGGAGCCCATCCCCGCCACCGTGGGAGGAACCGTGTGGCGTGACCGGTGCCGGTCCCGTGACGCCTCGCCGCCCGCTCCCGGTACGGCCAACGCGCCGAGCCCTCGAAGGGGTGAAGGACCGATACGGCGAACCAGAGGGGGGGGAGTGAATGGGAGCCGATAAAAATTCTTCTCGAAGGAGATGGAAACTCCAACAAGATGAACACGGCTTCCAACACACGTCTCCGACTCACTACCAAGGTTGGTCAAGCCCACGTAGCCACTGGAGTGCCACTGGACCTAGGAACCAACACACCACCTTCCGACCCGAGAAACGCAGCGGAAAAACCAAACCTCGAGTCTACAGACCCACACCGGTCAGACCGGTGAGCACCACCGGTCAGACCGGTCCCTGCTGGTGAAACTGAGCAACTTCCACTAAGTGGCTCTACACCGGTCGACCGGTGAGACGCACCGGTCAGACCGATGGCAGCCAGAAAGCCCCCAAGGCACCAAACAGCCAACCGACCACCAAACGGACCCAAACTCGAAACGAGAAGCAACAGGGGACAACAACGAACTCACCAAGACGTTCACCCGAGCAAAAACCCACAAGGGCTCGCACCGGTCGGACCGGTCAAGAGCACCCTGGTCGACCGGTGTAGCTCAGGCGGCTCGGGATGAACAAGACCCGCGGGTCAACTCCCCCAAAACCAAATCTCGATCTCCCGAATCGCTCCACGAACTTGAACAAGACTTTGGGGATATCGGAACACCTCATGAGGAGTCCATAGCCAAGTTTAATCCCACCAAATCTCGTCCAAAAAGGAGGAATCGAAGAAATCCCGCCGAAAGCACTTCCAACCCAAGAACTCAAGAAACCCCGAAATCGAGCACCTATTCACACGGATTTGGGAGGGGAATCACAGCCCAAAGAACCACGAAGGGTTCCCACAAATTTCCTCCATCAAATCCCCAAGAGAAAAGTCCCGAAAACAACCCAAAGAAATCACCAAGAGAGGGCTCCGAAAATCACCACCAAGAACAACCTAGGGAAAACACATCCAAACCTTGAGGAACCACGCCGAATCATCTATACATGAAACAAAGGTTCGTACAAGGTCTAGCAAGCCGCCCGATCATCCATCCCTCTCTACAAGATCTCTCCGTGAAGCTCTCTTGCTAGTCCTAGAGAAAACCTAAGGAAAATAGGTGGAAAATAGGAAAACTAATGAGCTAGGGTTCCAAGAGTTGGCTGCCATCCTCTCACCTCTTGGGTTATATGGAGGCAACCGAATGTCTAAAATGCCCTTCTCTACTAACTAGGGATACAAGCCCCTCAAGGGCGGATTTGGAATTCTTGATGTCTTCACCATCGGACGGATGCCCGCGACCGCACCCCGCGTAGCCTCGACGCAAGCCATGTGATCCCGACGCGTGTCCTCCGCTTCGAAGATTCCGACCGCATCGTCGCACACCGGCCGACCGGTGCTCCTCACCGGTCGACCGGTCGGACCCACCGGTCGGGGCCGGTCCGTGCCGCTCGCACCTCCGTCTTCGGTTCTCCGGTCTTGGCTTTGTGGATCAACCAAGGAACCCGGTGGTTTTCTCGGTGAACCACCGGAAACCCCGCGAACTCGGTGTAGCCTCCGCCAATCTCCACTCATGACTTGGCTCCCACGTAGTCTCCGGCTCGACCTTGGTTTTGAGGCTCAACCAAGAAACCGTCCACGACTTCATCTTGCCGTTCATGCCACCATGCGGCCCGCACTTGACCCCCGCCGGCCACCGGGTCCCTCGAACGAAGCCTACTTGTCTTCTCCACACCCGGAGGCCTCACCGGCGACGACCTTTCGCGCTTGTTCTTCACCCGCACCAACACGAGTCAAGCCGCGCCCGCACCCGCAATACTTAGCCAAGAATCGCTCCCCACAACGTTGTCAATCACTCATCACACAAGGAAGCAACCATCCACCGGTCCTCGAACCACACATGGTCCTCAAGGGGGCCGCCGCACCCTCGACTTGCTTTCTTGTGATCTTGCGGGGTTAGGTGGAGGCGCTAGGCCGGTGGAACGCCATCCCCGCCACTGTTAACGGCATGGCCGCCGCCTCCGCGCGTACGGGCGCACGCCGGCGCCGTGGCAACAACGCCCGCCGCCGTGGAGCGTGCGGGGACGGGATGCCACCTTACCTGCCACTGTGCCTTGTACGGACCGACGTCAGCAGCTCCCTCGAGCCCGTCAAAAGACATCCACGGTGTCCGCCGCCCTTCTACCCTCGAAGCCGCCACCGGTCGGGTACAAGACACGCCATGATGGCCGGATCGCCGCAAGGATCGTCCGGCGGCCGCCCTGCTCTACAAGCATAGCACATCACGCTCCCTCGCGTAGCTAAATAGCGCGGCACGCATGTGATTCTCTCTCTCCTTGGTCTATAAAAGGAGGATGAACCCCCCTGCCGTAGGGGACACGACGGACGGACAAGGGAACACACAACACAACACGAGACAGGCCGCGCCACGCACTTGCTCTCCAATCCTCCCACAACATCTCCACCACTACAACAGGGACTTGGAAGCCACGCTTCCTCTCCCGCCTTGCTTGTAGCAGCCCTACTACGAGCACCCCGGTGCCGAGCAATATAGTGCCTTGAGCACACCCCCGAGGACGTACGGCCCCTCGGCCGGAACCAGGATAAATTCGTGTCTCTTATTGCTTAGCATCGACCATTGAGGGATAGACCTTGGTGCTTATTACCGCTTAGTGTCGGGACCACATTCCGCACCGAGCGCTTGGCGCCCACCGTGGGGCAATCGAGCGCCTAAGGTCAATCCACCGTCAACTCCCTCCATGGTGATCCGCACTGAGTACCGCGGTACGCGTTCCGCATGGGCGGCTCGGACCCCCTCCCCGCCGGGTTCGAAATCCGGTTCGGGGGCCTGAACTTTCAGGCCACGGGGAACGGCTACCTGATGCACCTCACCAACCGTGAGGAGCTCCGTGCGCGGCGCCAGGCCGGGTCCGCTCCGGTCCTCGCCGCGCGCACCACCACGCGCGCGGACGCCCGCCGGCGCGCGGACGCCGCCCGCCGTCGACGCCGCGACGCCGTCGCCGCTCCGGCCGGCGTTCGCGCCGGGCACGGTCCGAGTGACGGCAGCCGAGCGCACCGCCTCTCAACCCTCGGCGCTCGTCACCACGGCAACCGCCACCCCGGCGGGACGGCGCACGGTCTCCCGGACCGCGCTTTCCCATCGGTGCGCGTGGTGCCGTGGCGGCCCACAACGTCAATGTCAACACCACGATGCGCCGGTTCCCCCCCCCGGTCGTTACGTCTTCGTCGCCGGGGACCCCGGCGCCTCCGCGGGCGACGAGTCGTCACTAGGCTCCCTCGACGCGTTGCCACCCGCCAACCTCCATGGGTACGCGGAGTGGGACTTCTCCGGCGTGCCGGACCCGGTCATGTTCAGGGGCTTCCTTGACGCTACGGACTACTGGTTCGGGCGCTTCGACGACTCCGGCATCGGGAGTTACGACCCCGTGCGGGAGTCCCGCGTCGTCATCGCCAACGACCCCGCCAACGCCACCGCGCGGTAGGCGCCAACGACGGGGAGGTCACGCCCGCCCCGGGGATCGCTCCACGCCCGGCCGCGGGGCCAAGCACCCCCGCCGGGCCGACGTCGACGTACGCGCCTAGCCCAAGCTCGCGAGCTCGAGGCCAAGCCGGCCGAGGAATATCGAACGGTGCGGCCGCTTCGTGCCTCGATGGCGGGGGAAGCCTCCGCGCACGGCGAACGCGCGCGGGAGCTGGGCAAACAAGCCCGCGACCGCATCAACGCCGACTTCAACGTTGACAACCCGGACGCGCCTCCGCGAGTAAGTCGAAGCTCATTGCCGCCGCGAAGCCGCCGCCGGGCTATGCCGGCGCCCTCGACCCCCGAGGCGCGGAACCCGCAACGCGAGGGTGCGGACCCTCATCGAGCAAGCGGCCGTCCGGCGGCCGAGCTCACGTATCCGCCAACAGGGGGATGCGCGAGGAGGCGAGGCTGCACAAGGGGGTGAACCCTCGATCCACGCGAGGTGAAGCCGCGGGGAGTCCCGCCAACTTCGGGACGTGCGCCGCCAAGGAGCGGCTCCTTGACACGCGCGGACGCTGGACGGTGACGCCCGCAACATCATCAACGCCCGGCGCACGAGCAAGGCGGATGCGCGAGCGGCGGTAGGCTACCACCCTCGGCGGGGTGGACGCTACGACGGCCGATGAAGATCGTTCCCCGACGCCGGAACCCCCCGGGACCCGTGTGTTCGGCCGGGAGATCCGCGCGCGGCGGCCTTTTCCAACGCTTCCGCCAACCCTCGACCATCATCAAGTACAACGGGGAAACGGATCCCCGCGTGTGTCTCAACGACTACCGCCCGGCGTGCCGCCGGGCGGGGCCACCGGCGATGAGGTCATCATCCGCAACTTGCCCCTAGACCTCGGTGATTCGGCTCGGACGTGACTCGAGCACCCGCCCGCCGGCCCAAATCCACAAGTGGGATGATCTCGGTTCGCACATTCGTGGGTAACTTCCGGGGCGCGTACGTGCGCCTCGGAAATTCCCCGGGACCTACGCTCCCCGCACCCGTAGCCCGGCGAGTCGCCGCGGGACTTCATACGCGCGCTTCTCCAAGCGCCGTACGCAGCTCCCCAACGTGGCGCAATCCGAGATTGTGCACGCCTTCCTCGAGGGCACCACGTGCCGGACCTCGTGCGAGAGCTAGGACGCAGCCCGCCCACGGACTCCAACGAGCTGTTCGACATCGCCACCAGCTTCGCCTCAGGAGAGGAGGCCGTGGGGGCGATCTTTGATGGCAAGAAGGGCAAGCGCTCCGACGATGCGCCCGCGGAAGGCAGCATGTCCGGGGAGCCCCACTCGGAAGGACAAGAGGGGCAAGAAAGGAAAGAATCCGCGCCGCGAGGCGCGCGAGCGAGGGGCGCGACGGCGATGATGCCGAGGCTCTTGCTGTTGACCCGGCTCGACGGGGCCCTCGACCGGCCCCTCGAGGTCCGGGGTGTTTGATGACATGCTGAAGAAGCCATGTCCTTACCACAAGACCCCAGTAAACCATACCCTTGAGCAATGCGACATGCTCAAGAAGTTCTATGGCCGCGCCGCCGCGAAGGAAGCGGAGGCCAAGAAAGACGGAGGAGATGGCGACGCCGGCGGCTTCCCCGCCGTGGAGAACGTGTTCCTCATCTTCGGGGGACCCACCGTCGACATGTCGACCCGCCAGCGCAAGCGGGAGCGGCACGAGGTCCTCGCCGCGGAGAAGGCGCCTCCCTCCTTCCCCGGACCGGTCGGAGGACGCCATCACCTTCAGCCGGAAGACCATCCGAACCGCATCCCCAACCCGGCCAATACCCGCCGGTGGTCGACCCAATCATTGGGAACGAGCGGTTCTCAAAAGTCTTGATGGACGGGGCGCAGCCCTCAACATCCTCTACGCGCATACCGCCGCGCTTGCTGGGGATCGGGTTGGACCAGCTGCAACCCAGCACGACACCGTTCCATGGCGTCGCGCCCTGCAAGCGGGTCCAGCCCCTCGGGCAGATTGACCTGCCGGTTTGGTTCGGCACCGCGAAGAATTTCCGTAAGGAAACACTTACCTTCGAAGTGGTGGGGTTCAAGGGCGCCTATCACACCATACTTGGGCGGCCCCTCGCTACGCCAAGTTCATGGCGGTCCCCAACTACACCTACTTGAAGATGAAGATGTCGGGACCAAACGGTATCATCACCGTGGGCTCGTCCATCGAGCACGCATTCGACTCGCGACTTCGAGTGCGTAGAACACGCGGAAGCACTAGCGCTGGATGAAGCGCTGGTGACCACCTTGGAGAAGATGGTCAATGAGGACCTCGACTCCACCGCCAAGCACACCGGCACTTTCGAATCCGCGGAGCGGCACCAAGGAGGTGCCCCTCGACCCCCGCGGTCCCCGAGGGCAAAGCGTTGAGGGTCGGCTCCACCCTCGATCCCAAATAGGAAGTGGTGCTCGTCGACTTCCTCCGCGCCAACGCCGACATCTTCGTGTGGGAGCCCCTCGGATATGCCGGCATCCCGAGGGAGGTCGCCGAGCACTCCCTTGACATCCTGCCTCATGCCCGCGCCGTGCAACAACGGCTCCGCCACTTCGACGAGGAACGGCGATGGGCTATCAGAGCGGAGCTGCGGAAGCTTCTCGAGGCCGGGTTCATCAAGGAGGTGTTCCACCCAACGTGGCTAGCAAACCCTGTACTTGTAAAGAAAAAGAACGGGAAGTGGCGGATGTGTATAGACTACACTAGTCTTAATAAAGCATGTCCTAAAGTTCCTTTTCCTTTGCCACGTATTGATCAAATTTTTGACTCAACGGCCGGGTGTGAGTCGCTCTGCTTCCTTGATGCCTACTCCGGTATTATCAAATAAAGATGAAGGAGTCCGACCAGCTCGCGACTTCGTTCATCACGCCATTCGAGATGTTCTGTTATGTCACGATGCCGTTCGGCCTCCGAAATGCGGCGCAACTTATCGGCCGTTGCATGCAACACGTTTTCGGAGATCACATCGGACGGACGGTCGAGGCGTACGTGGACGACATCGTCATGAAAACCAGGAAGGCAGACGGCCTGGTTGGCGACCTTAGCATTGCGTTCGGCTGCCTACGGGCCAATGGGGTCAAATTAAACCCCGAAAAGTGTGTCTTTGGGGTGCCGCGAGGCATGCTCCTGGGATACATCATCTCCCAACGGGGGATCGAGGCCAACCCCGAGAAGGTTGCGGCCCTCGAGCGAATGGGCCCAATCCGGACCTCAAGGGGGTGCAAAAGGTGCTGCTGTGCCTTGCCGCCTTGAGCCGCTTCATCTCGCGGCTCGGCGAGAAGGGCATGCCCCTCTATCGCCTACTCAAGAAACACGAGCGCTTCTCCTGGAGCGCCGAAGCCCAGGACGCGCTCGACAAGTTGAAGGCATCCTTGACCCACGCCCCGATCCTCAAGCCACCGCAGGACGGCGAACCCCTGCAGCTCTACGTGGCCGCAACCACTCAGGTGGTCAGCGCCGTCATCGTGGTGGAGCGCACGGAGGAAGGGCACGCCCCCGCCGGTCCGGCGGCCGGTCTACTACATCGGTGAGGTCTTGTTCGACACCAAGACGCGCTACCCTCGCGTCCAAAAGCTGCCGTATGCGGTGGTCCTCGCGCGGCGCAAGCTCCGCCACTACTTCGAGGCCCACCCCATCACGGTGGTCTCCTCCTTCCCGCTAGGGGAGATCATCCGCAATCTCGAAGTGGCGGGCGGGGATCGCCAAGTGGTCCGTGGAACTGATGGGCGAGACGCTCGCCTATGCCCTGTGCAAGGCCATCAAGTCCCGCATCCCCGGCGGATTTCGTCGGCGAATGGACGCGATAGGCGACCGCCACCACCACGGATCCAAGCGCAGTGTTAGACTCTATATTTCGACGGCTCGGTGATGAAAACGTGGGGGGCGCGGGCCTCGCTCTTCGTGTCGCCCCTCGGGGAGCACATGCGGTACACGGTACGCCTCCACTTCCCCGCGTCGAACAACATGGCCGAGTACGAGGCCCTCCTTTGCGGCCTCAAGATCGCCATTGAGTTAGGCGTCAAGCGCCTTGACGTGCGGGGGGATTCGCAACTCGTGATCGACCAAGTCATGAAGAATGCGAGCTGCCATGACGATAAGATGGAGGCCTACCGCAAGGTCGTGCGAGCCCTCGAAGACAAATTTTACGGCATCGAGCACAATCACGTGCCCCGCAGCACAACGAGGAATCGGACGAGCCGGCCAAGATCGCGTCCGGGCGGATCACCGTCCCCCCGAACGTTTTTGCCCGCGATATCGCTCAGCCCTCGGTCGTCCTCGAGCCTCACCCCTCAAGCCACGCGAGAACCCTCGGGGCTCCCTTGGGTCCGGCGGGTGTGGAACCCATGGACGAGGACCCCTCAAACGAGGCGTACGTGCTCTCCCTCCTCGAGGGGTATGGCTCCTACGGGGCCGACGTGATGGATATCGAGCCAACCCCTGTCAGGGCTGACTGGCGCGACAAGTATATCGCCTGGATGGCCCGAGGGGAGCTCCCCTCGGACCGGCCACGGCCAGGCGCATCGCCAGGATGGCCAAGTCCTTTGCTCTCGTCGATGGCGAGCTGTACAAGCGCGCCGCCTCCGGCATCTTGCAGCGGTGCGTGCCCATCCCCGAGGGGCGCGAGCTCTGCGGGACATCCACGCTGGGATCTGTGGCCATCACGCGGCGCCTCGTACCCTCGTTGGCAATGCTTTCCGCCAAGGCTTTTACTGGCCTACCGCGGTCGCGGACGCCAGCGAGATCATACGCACCTGCGAAGGGTGCCAGTTCTACGCCCGCAAGTCCAACCTTCCCGCTCACGTCCCGCACCATACCCATAACATGGCCGTTCGCCGTGTGCGGGCGGGACATCGTCGGGCCCCTTGCGGAAGGTGCCCGGGGGCTTCACCCACTTGTTGGTTGCGATCGACAAGTTCTCCAAGTGGGTGGAGGTGCGCCCCATTACGAATCTCAGGGCAGAGCAAGCGGTGACATTCTTCACCGACATCATCCATCGCTTTGGAGTGCCAAACTCTATCATCACCGACAATGGGTCCCAGTTCACGGGTAGGAAATTCTTGGAGTTCTGCGACAAGTTCCACATCCGTGTGGATTGGGCAGCTGTGGCACACCCGCAGACTAACGGCCAAGTAGAACGTGCCAACGGCATGATCCTACAAGGCCTTAAGCCTAGAATTTTTGACCGACTAAACAAATACGGTCGGAAATGGCTCCAAGAGTTATCGGCGGTCGTGTGGAGCCTAAGGACCACCCCTAGCGAGCCACCGGGTTCACCCCGTTTTTCCTAGTCCATGGCGCGGAGGCCGTCCTCCCCGCGGACTTAGAATACGGGTTGCCCGGGGTTTGAGGCTACGATGAGGGTACCAACTAGCGAGCCCGCGAGGACTCACTTGACCGGCTAGACGAAGCACGCCTCGTGTCCTTGATGCACTCCGCAAGGTACCCGGCGAGTCCCTCGGGCGCTATCAAGCACGCAAGATACGCCAACGGGACTTCGCCTAAGGGGATTTGGTCCTAAGGCTACGCCAAGACAACCGAGGATGCCACAAGCTATCGCATCCATGGGAGGGACCCTACGTCGTGGTAAAGGTACTCAAGTCCCGCACGTACAAGCCGGCCAACGAGGACGGTGAAGAGCTCACCAACGCTTGGAACATCCAACGGCTACGTCGCTTCTACCCCTAGCTAGGATTGCCAAGTATTTTGTTGTCAAAATCACATGACCAATGCCCCGCTTGGTGACAACTATGTAAACGTCATAAGTCTAATGAAAAGGGCAACTCGGCTTTCCCCCGAAACCCAAGTTACCCTCGGGGGCTACTACGGGTGGCATCCCCCCCAAAATGGTCCCATTTTCGCGCAAAAACGAAACAACTCACGCGCGCTAAGTTTGTGTTCTACTTCGGCCTCGAGCAAAGATTCGAACGGGCGCGGGTAGCCTAGCGGAAGGAGCGCGCGAGCCGAGAGATAGCCAACGCCTCCGCGAGGATACGTCCCTTCTCTCTCCTCCAACCCGACGGGCCACCCGCGAAAATCGAACTCCCCTAACTAGAATCTACTCGGAAGAAGGAGAAACAAAAAAGCGTAATAAACGAAAGACTTCACTTTACATTGGCAAATGTTTATGGAAAAAGTAATTTGTTTATTTACAAGGGCCGCACCGCCGCATACGATACATTAACAAAAACGGGCCTAGCGCCCGGCGTCCTCGGGCGGGGAGGAGCGGCGGCGTCGGCGCGTCCGCGAAGGGGAACTCCTCGAAAGCTTCGGCAAGTGTCCCGCGGCGTTGGCGGTGAGCGCGTCCACCCGCTCCATTGCCACCTCGTCCTCAACGCCCTCGGGGACGACGTAGCCCTCCGCCGGCGCCTCGAAGTTAACCTCGTAGTGGGACCGCACCACCCCGAGGGCCTTCGCACGCCAAGATGTAGCGCCCCGGCGCATGCGCTCGGTGACGTGGCCGCTAAGGGCGCGCGGGGAGGCTGGCCGGTGAGCTACCGCCCGTGCCTCGCCCTCCTCTACGTCCCGGCGGGTCTCGAGGGCGCATTGCGCAACTCCCGCATCTCTGCTCGGAGGAGTTGTAGGAGGCTTGCGCGCCTCGGCCCGCTCGCTCGCATGCCCCGGCGCGGTGCGCAAGCCTCGAAGTTGTCCGCGAAGAAGAAGTCGAAAAAGGGTGCGAACCCTCTAACAGAAAACCAGCGAAACAGGAGTCGAACAGCGACTTACCTTCAACCTGCTTCCTCTCCACCTCGAGGGCGCGGCGCCCGGCCTCGACCGCCTGCTCAAGGCCCTTGATGGTCTCGCCTTGCTCCCGGAGGGCCAGCTCCTGGCTCGCGCTGTTGATACTGAGCACCATCAACTCGCCCTCGAGCTTGGAGAACTCGGTGTTCTGGTCCTCCAGCGACTTCTGCGCCGCCTCGCGAGCGACGCGCTCCCGCTCCGCGCCGACCGGCGTCGGGAGAGGGCGGCCTGCTCTCGCCGGAGCCGCCCCTCGGCCCCTTGGCGGGCGGTGCGCTCCCACGTGGCGGGTCCTCGAGAGACGGCGAGCGCCGCGACCTTGGCGTCGAGGGCGGCCTTCAAGTCGTCGGCCTCCTTGGCCCTTTGCTCGAGCGCGCGCGCTGCTCTTCGGCCGGCGGCGCCGCGCCCGCGCCCCCTCGAGCGACAAGCGGAGCCCCCGTTCTCGTTGCGGACGCCGGCCACCTCCGCCTCCCGCTTGGCCGCCGGCGTACGCATCTTCTCCGGATCCGAGCGCGCGTGCCGCGGCGCCTCATCCCGGTCGGCGAGGGCCCGTGCGGACCCGCTCGAGGCTAGAGGGATGCGTCGGGTCTGCCTTGCACTCTCATGGAGTTGATCGCGTAGGGCCATGGCCCGATGCCACGACAACCGCCTTGTCCGGGGTCCCGAGGGCGTCGGCGAGCACGTCGAAGGCGCCGCATCGGTCCCGGAGGCCGGTGGAGCTCGGCGTTCACTCCGGTCGAAGGCGCCATACTTGTCGCGGGCACGGCGCTCGAGCTCCCGTCACCCACAAGTCAAAACCCCGTAAGCATCATGATACAAAGACGCGGCGCGCGAAGCGAGAAAAAGAGGAAAACGAACGCGATGCCCCACACCGGAAGACGCGCCACGTGGGGCCGCCGTGGACCCTCGGCGCCTCGTTCAACGCACGATCGAGCGTGGCGCGCGTGGCCGCGGAGCTCTCCCCACAGCTCCTCCGCTCCCCACGGGCTTCGGCGAACGCGGGCGGGTCGCCGCCGATCCCCCTCTACGGGGCGGAGTGGCCGGCGCAGGAAGACGAGGCCCCGCGCCATGCTCTCGCCCCCTACCACCATGTGGCCGTCGCGTCGCCTCACGAGGGCCCCCTCACTCGGGACTCGGGGAGAGCGTAGGGAAGCTCACCCACCGATCCCACCCGGGCGGCGGGGAGTCGTCGTCGGGATATCCACCACCGCCGCCGGGAGCGCCGGCGGCGCCGGCCCTCGCGTCGCTTCCGCCGCGCCTCCACTTGCGCCTCCGTAGTCGCGGGCACACGACACGGCACCGCGGCCACCGCTTTCGGTCGCGCCTCCTCAACCACGGCGCCCAACCGCCCTCCTCGCCCACCGCCGCCCGCTCGCCTCCCGCCGCGCCCGCGCCCCCGGATCGCGCCTCGGTCGCGGCGCCCACCGCGGCCGCATCTCCACCACGCCCGCCGCCGCGGCCGTGTCTCCGCCACGACCGGCGCCCGTCGCTCCTCGACGACCACCTGGTTGCGCGCGCGGCAAGCTAATCCGTCGGCCGAGGCCTCGAGGCCTCGGCCGCGCCTTGCGGGCTCTCGCCCGCCGCCGCCACGGTGCTCGCCTCCGCCCGCGCGCGCCCTCGACGAGCGCCGCCGGGTGGGAACGGACGCGTCCGCCCTCAACACTTTGGCCGGTGCGAGGGGAGGCACGGTTGGCACCACCCCGCACAAGTACGAAAAGAAATCGAATGCTCGGTCGCCAAAAAACCAAACCCCGCGGAAGAGCAAGCCCCTTACCTCGAAGAGGAGAAGGCGCGCTTCCTCTTCCTTGAGGCCTCGGCGAATGAGGGCCGGCGCGGCCGACGCGCCCGTCGCCGCGCCTCCCGACGTCTCCGCCGCACGCGCGCGGCCCCGCCCGCGCGCGCGGGCGCGTTTGCCACTCGCGCCCCCGCGCGCGCGCGGCGCACCTCCGCGGCCCGCACCGCTCCCCGTCGTTAACGCCCCGGCGGCGGGCGCCCGCCGCGCCGCCCCACGCGATGCCGCCCTTGCCGCCGGAACCGGCTCCGGCGGCGGGGGTGCGGGCTCCCACCTATCGAGGGGCCCCCGCCCCCGCCTTCTTCCTCCTCGTCCCCCTCCGAGGACGAATACTCCTCGGTCCCCCGGAGAGGGAGAGCCCCTCGCCGCTCGCGCGGCCGGACTCCTCGCTCCGCCACTCGCGGCGCTCGTGGTGCCGCCTTGCGCGCTCCTTCTTGCGCTCCCCCCGCTCCCGCTCCCCGCTCGCCGCACCGCCCGACCGACCGCGCGGGAGTCAGGAGTGGGCGGGACGGACTTCGCGTCACTCAGGCTCACCAGCTGCAGGCGAGAACGTCAAAAGCACGTCAGGAGCCAGAGGCAACATCAAGATCGAAAACAGGGCCAAGGATCATACTCACCAGCGGGCCGGTGGGGAGCATCTCGAGGTCCCACGGGGACCGGTCCTGGCGCAGCATCCGGGTGTCGACGGTGCTCCGCGCCCGTGTGAGCGCATACCCCCGCTCGAGGGGGTTGGGAGCATCCGCGACCTCGCCAGCACGACGGGGTCCGCCTCCTCCGTCATCTCGAAGATGCAGAGCGGCCTCTCCATCAGAGGCACGATCCGCCGGTGGTGGAGGAAGGCGAGGACGCCCGCCGCGGTCGCCCGCGCGTCGCCAGGTTCTTCAGGGCGGCCAGGGGAGCGAATCCGCCCGCCTCCGATGCCGGGCCGTGGACACCCCGTAGCCCCGGGAGTTGGGCTTCTCCCCGGAGCACCGGACCGCTGAGAGGGGGAGGGCCGGGCTCGGTGTTGCGAAGGTAGAACTACCCCTCTGCTCCCGGCCGCGTTGTTGGTCGTCATGGTACAAGGTGTTGACGCAAAATGTACACTTCAACGCCAATCACACAGCAAGCGAAGAAGCTAGCTTCGCACGCGCGAGAGAGCAAATGACGTGCCGCTCAATTTTTCCCGAAAATTAACAAAAGATAAAGCAATTAGATACCAAAGCTTGGAACGTGTCGGGTAGCACCGGACAGCTTCCATATTTATGGCCAAGAAGCCAAGCAAGAATGACATGTAGCTATGTAGAGCTACCCGTCGTAGAATCACAACCATCCGGACCATTATAAAGGGAAAAAAGAATACCGCCGAATGGATGACGTAAGCATGACGAAGATCGGTCTTTACATAGATAAAGATGCAAGCATGAAGTTATGACCGATCCCCGTGAGGTTTGTCATTAAATAAAATGAGGTAAAGCACGGACATGATCATGTATTAAATGAGCACGCATAGATCAAAGCACTAGTCTACCGCATGTCTAGGTACTTTAAGATCCGTCGGGTACGATCACAAACAAATCTATCCACCGCATGATACAACTTGCATGAAAAACGTACCACTTCCCGCAAATAGATCTATCCACCGCATGATACAATCTAAAAACGGAAAGCTAAAAGCATACATCACTTAAGGCACGAACGAGGCACGCGATCTACTCGTGAAGATATAACCGAATACGGCTGAACAGCCGATCCAGGGTCCATGAAGAAGGAACAAACATTACCACGTGAATAAATCTATCGATCGAATTGGAAATCTAGTCCACCGGATGACTAGCTCTAAAGCAACCCAAAAACTCGCATCTACCGCATGATGCCCGGTTCTTTCAAGATTTATACGCACAAAGCAAGCTTGAACCCGCAACACGTAACAACCTAGATCGATTCGGTTTCGGCTATCGGAGAGCACAAGATCCACGCGTCAAAACACGAAACCTGCTCATGCACGGATCTTAAAAGGAAAAAAAGCCGATCCAAACCCATCTAGATTGGGCAAGAGTGTGTTGCATGAATTAAAACATAAAGTAAAACTCATGATAACACGGGGTAACTTAATGAATCTATCGGATCTTGCCAAAACCCAATAGAGCCGATAACTAGCTTCGAGCTAGATCTTAGCCTACCGCATGGCTCATGATCTAACAAGAAACCCTCTTGAACCAAGCTTGAATCTACCGCATGATACGAAGCATGGTAACAAGACTACTTGCATCGATCTAAATCCACCGCATGATACTAGACATGATACAAGGTTGCCGGTACTCACGGAGGTCGACGGATCGATTGGTCCTCTCGAAGAACTCGACGACACGACAAGGACTCTAGGGTTTGGCGTAAGGCCGGTGTGTATTGAGGAATGAACGTGTCTGTTACATACATCCAGGGATCGTATTTATACCCTGCTAATTACAACTGCGAATGGATTCATTGCCTAACTAAACTCGATCGCTTATCCATCCATTCGCTTCCTCTGATCGAGCCACGTCACCGTCCAATCCCGCAAAATCGCTCTCTTGTTCCTTTGCCGAACCGGAGCGGATAGCCGACCGCGGATCCTTCCGCCGAAAATCTCCGAAAATATCTTTCCCTTCCACCGGACGGACTCTTTTTCCAAATCGGACCCACATGTCATACTCCTTACCAAATTTTGGTGTTAACACATGCCCCTTCAATTGTGGGATAAAAGTAATTTTGTTCCACAATTGACTCTAGCCACGAATCCTTGAGCCAAACTCCGTCAACACTTTGTTCTTCGCAATCCGCCGGATTCTTCGTTCAGATCCAACCCTAGATCCCCTTCGTTCCGAGCTCGAATCTCCAATGGCAACTCAGAACCAAGCTGCTCAGGTAAATTCACCCCTCCAAACCTTTGTTCGGCATTAGGTTTTCAATTTTACCTGAGATTTTCTTCTTCCGCTCTCTTCCAGGAACCTTCTACTGCTCTTCTGATTCCTATTGAGGCCAATTCGCAGTCTTATTATCTTGGTCCCGAAGGGAATCCTGACCCCCGAGATTTTATTGCCGCTGAATCTCAGAGAATCCCTTTCAAGGTAGCTTTATCTCCACCTCCCCAGTGGCAAGATGCGTTCAAGAACTGGCCTTTGCCCCCAATTGCGAGTTTGGAAGACTTGGTATCGGAGGATTCTTGCGGATAAGAGTGGGTTGACCAATCCGGATGCTCTCCGCATTGCTCAATGTCCGGAGTTATCCGTAGCCGAAACACCCAAGAATGAAGATCTTCGATAGCCGCATGCCACTTACGGTCAAATGGCGTCAACGCCTTCCTTTTTGGGCATGGCCCAATGTCTCCAACCTTGGCCGATGTGTACATGATCACGGCCCTTGACATCACCGGGTCCGTCCACCTTGGAACTTCAAGAATTCCTCACGCCAAACGGGGGTAAAGCCGGGGAATGGCTACAAGAATTATATTTTGAAGCACATGAGAGATAATCCCCTTGGCGAAGTGGAATACGAGCCTTTTTGAACATGTGGTTATGCGGATTTGTCTTCCGTGGCAAGGCCAACGAACCCACTTTGAATCATATCGCGATGGCGATCCATCCGGCTAGTGGCAATCGCCTTCCTCTCGGGAAAATTCTTCTTGGGCGGTGTATACCATATGCTTCATCGGACCGTTACCCAAATGTACACCGGTCGAGGATAACATGCGTCAATGGTCCTTGGTGGTTTGTTCAAATTTGGCCGCAACGGCTTCACATGCATCGAGATTGTAGGCGTCGACTTGAGCTCCGGGTTCTTTCCCTGGTCCAATCCTCCCGAAGGAGAGCTTCAAGTTACCGAGAGGATGCCAAAACTACGGAGAAGCGACTTCAATCGTTATCGTTCGGCGGGACATCGTCCAGCTCTTCGAGTTGTTCTTCGAGGCTTCTCCAATCCTCTTTGGCTCCCTTATCTAGGCTATGACACTTCGACCTTCCCCTGTCGAATTTTCCTTTGAGCCGGCCATCAAGATAGGGGATTCTTGGAAATCTTTAACATCATAATCCGCCCATGCATATTACGGCCGAGTTCAATGGAGGGAGGCGGGAATACCGGTACTTATGAGTACTACCGGCCTAATGTAATGGCCGGGCAACTTGGATGTGGCCGGATGCCCCCAAGATTGTTTCGCATGAATTCCTCAAGCCCGGGGAGGAAATCAAAGAGCGATGCGATGCGGCAGAAGTTTTCAACTATGTGTGCGGTCCCACCGTCTACACATGTCCTTTTGTGCCTCGCAACCATAGCTCACCCCACCTTCAACTCATGGTGGCAAGAATTCCATGACCACATCTTGGTGAACCCGTTCATGTGTTCTGTGCAGAATTGGTGCCTGATTTCCTGCCGACCTCAGAGGTAACACAATGAGCCCTTGGATCAAACACTTCTTCTCCATTCATGATTTTGACCCTCATCTTTTGCCCACAGAACACAGTACCTGCCCCTCGAGCCAGGGTAATCACTTATAATACCGAAGGCCCGATTTCAGCACTGGGGTTTAAATCCACAACCCTACATCAATTGATGGCCAGGTATGCTACTACGGATCCCGGCCTTTCTAGCCTCGGCTCGAGACAGGAGGCAAGGTCCGCACCCGATTGCCCCTCCAAGTGCCAAAAGGAGAAGAAGCTGTCAAAAAGGTGCTTGTTGAGGTAAAACCCTTTACCTTCTTGATTACCAAGTCACTCTGTTCTTGATGGATCATATCCATTGTGCATTTTCGAGACCGAGCCCAACATTCTTCGAACCGGCACACACCAATGCTTCACCCGCCGGTATGACTTTTCTTTGTTCTTTCTTAAAGATGAGCAACGGCACTTATCCCTTCAATTGGACTTTTGCGAGAAGAAGGTGTGGGAGAACCGCTTGTAGATGTCCCGGTGGTTCAACAAGCGAGCCCTTCCAGGGTTGAATTGCCCATCCCGCAGAGATCTCATCTTCATCACCTTCTGCGAAGCGATACATTCTCCGCAGATGAATCTCCCAACTCAACCGGGGCCGCCAAATTCCCCCCGGGATGCCATCGCCTATCGGTCAAGCGGCAATGACCAACCCAACCGAGGAAGATCCAATTCTTCACCGGCCCGAAACTCACGAGTCATCGATGGCTGCATCGGCATCTCCCCGACTTGGAAGTTTTGGCTCTACTCGGACGCCTCTTCCGTCTGCGATTGCCCCCGCTCAAGAAACCACTCATGAGGTGCCCAATTCCGCTCTTAATTTCGATACCTTGATGCTAGCATTCTCACCTCGGCAATGTTGTTTCCGGGGTCACGCCCCCGTCATCTTCAAGCTTGCCATCGAGGGGCCCATCAACCGCCGAGGTGATGAGAGAAATAAACCGCCCGGCCTGCCCGGATGAAGTGTTGCCCAAACTCAAAGAAATTGCGGCTGGCTAGAAAAAGATGTTCGGGATCGGCTCAATGATCTTCGCCATTTTGAAGAGATGTTTGAACCCATCGGTCGAAAACTTCCCGATGACATCGAGCTTTCCTATCGTCCGTCTATGACTTAGAGCCCTTTTATGTTCCCTTGAGGCGCACTTGGAGGAAATTGCGCTCCCGTTCGGCCATTGAAAAGGAGAAAACTGATGCTGAACATGCCATGAACGGGGTACAATCCCAAGCAGAAAGCCATAAAGATGCCTTGGCTGACCTGCAAGCTTCTTACGATTTGAAAGTCGCCGTAAAGGCCGCTCTAGAGGCGTAATTGAGAAGCATGTCGGCGGAGATGGAGATTGACCCGAAGAAAATAGCCGATCTTCCCGGATTGATAGCAAAGACCCAAGCGGAGGTAGAATCGAGTCGTCACCGCGAGTAAAGCAATGCGATGCGAGCTCAACGACTTAGATGGTGCCCAAAAGGACTACCAGGAGATCTTGGATAATTCCCACTTGATAGTATCCAATGTTCGTCACGCACTCGCAAAACTCCTTAATGCTTGAATGTCCTTATTGATGTATACCGGGATCGGTCGTTCTTGTAATATTTCCTCTGTGATTTGTTTCCTTTCCTTTGCGTACTTTGAGATGTAGTGCTGAACGACCCATTCGGTAGTGAAACGCTAACTCCTGAACGACACCTTGAGTTCCCTTAGCCGAACCAATCAACCCGCGCACGGTCCAGCTTGGAACTCCAAACGACCCGCAGGCGGGCTGGTCAAGGAAATCTTTCCACCTTCCGATTTTATTGGGACGCGCGCCACGATCCACAGCCACGACTCGAAGCCACGATTTACCCCCTCGCCAGGCCTATAAATGTTGCCATAGGTACCCCTAGCTTTCCACCAGGCCTTCTAGCTCTCGAATCTTTGCCAATCTCTCGGTCTCCTTGCAAACAAGGCACATCCCCAAACCGCAATGGTGCGCCGCCCTCAACCGCCGCCGTGCCTCCGACGAGGCCGAGGGGGAGCAGCGCTAACGCGCGCGGCGGTGATGACCGTCAACTTCTCTTCTTCGATCCTTCTCTTGATCTTCTTTTGCCCCGACAATCACCCCCCCTTTTGCAGGTTGATTCAGTGGAATCCGCCCCGCGCGCCGACCAATCAACCCCTCCCAGATGACTCTTCGGAGTCCGACGGCCACTCCCCGGTACCGTACGGGGGAAGCGTACGCCATCCGCTACAAGGAGGAGTTGGAGGCATCCCGTCGCGAACTGGAGGATGTCTCCAAGAAAGCGGGCGTGGCCGAGTTAGAATGGGAGGACCAGCGCAAACAACTGCTGGAGGCCATTGACGGTATGGCCCTGAGATTGATTCTTGGTCCGGCTCAGCCTTTGATGCTAATCCCTTCGCTTGTCTTTTGCGGCCCGCGACGGCCGAGCTCGACCGGCTAAAAACGTTGGTAGAGCAATTGGCCGAGAAGGTGAATGCCCACGGCGACACGCCGGCGGAGCGCCTGGCCGCGGTGGAGCGTCGCGTCGACGAGGTGGCCGTTCATGGCGTTCGCCTGGGCACCACCTTGGGCCTGGCTGCGATGGCGACGCATACGGACGTCGACTACTCCACCAGGCCGCGTGGCTTCCAGGGCGGCGCGCCGGAGGATATCGACGAGATCGAGCTCATCCTGGAGCGCCTCGACGGCCACGGCGACGCCATTGCCGAAATTACCCATCCCCAGTCTGTGTTGAACAGACTCTTTGACTAGATTGTACTAGGGATGTGTAAATGTCGGCAATATATGATGAACTTTTGAATTCTCGCATTTGTTCCGTGATATCTCCCTTCGCATTTGCATCCGTGAATTTTGTCTTCTTTGAAGGCATCCGGGAACTTGTCTTTAGCCGAACGCTCGCAAACAACGCCCCTTGGTGCAAGATCCACAACGGATCCCACTTCGGCAATCCGTAAACACCTTGTTCAAAGAAAACCCTTCGTACTTGGTGGAAACCCCTGCCGCTTGGTATTCCAACGGTGTGTACCGGCCGCATCATCACTCCCAATGCGCCTCCTTGGTCAATAAAATAGCCCGTGGGGTGCTCGCAAATCCATTCGCACACTCCTCCATCGCTTCTCGTCTCTTCCTTTGTCGCCGAAGAAAAAACCCCAATGCCATGGACAAGGGTAAACAACCTCAGGGGAGCGGCTCATCAAGGAAGCGTACGATTCGGAAGTGAGTTCTTTCTTGATCTGCTCCTCGTTCTCCTGCTTGATCTTACGCTTCATGTCTTCTTCTCGTCTTTTCAGCCTTGATTTGCTTCCTCGAAGAGATCATTGGGACCGAAGATGTCCCCGAGTACATCTCCTCCGATTCCTCCCCTGAAGCAGAGGATGCCACGCCTGAGCAAAGGGTCATTCATCAGCTGCGCCGCCGTGCCCGTCACCTGGAGCGCGGCCTCAGGGACATGTCCGTCCGTTGCCAAGCCGAGCGCGAGCGTCGCATGGCGCTGGAAGCACTAGTAGGGGGTAAACGTTTCTGACCCCTTCATGTTTGCATCTGGATTTCTTGCCCCTAACCTTGATTCTTTTGCTCCAGATGTCTCTGACAGGTACAGCAACCTGAAGGCGGCCTGGGATAGCTTGGTAGAGGCCGCCAATCATGGTCATCCTCGTGCGTTCCAAGTCGCCGTCACGGTGGTCCTGGAACAACTGAAGAGGGAGCAGCAGCCGAAGAAGCAAAGAAAAGATTGAATCATACTTTCGCTTCTTTCTCCACGCCTTCTGCTTCCCTCCCTTTGGGGAACCTGACCATCGTGGTCGCTAGATGTAATCTTGTAAGAACAAGCTTGTAATGTAGTATTGAGCTAAGGGCAATGCATCAGGCACTGGCCATTTTCTTTTGTTCATGGATTTTTGTTCTAAAGGCGGCCTCATCCTTGGGCGCCGGCTGTTTCTGTGTCAGATGTGTATAATCATCGATCGATCTCAATGCTAGGATAATACTTCTTCAGATATCTTCCATTTATTGCGGCGGAAAACTCCTCTCCTAGCAAAGTTTTCAATATGTATGCATTACCAGGAACGCATCTGACCACACGAAAAGGCCCCTCCCAGTTAGGGGACCATTTGCCGAATTCACTGTATTTAGTTCCAATCGGCAATAGCGCTTTCCACACCAGGTCGCCTTCTGCAAATTGCCTTACTTTTACTTTCTTGTTATAATATTTAGCGACCCGCAGCTTGTTCTTCTCGATGTTCTCCAGGGCCCTGAGACGGATCATATGCAAATCTTCTAACTCATCCATCATTAGGCCACTGTAATCCTTGGAGCTCAAATCATTTTGCAGCACTATTCTCCTTGATTCGATTGCATTTCCCGGGGCGGGATCGCGTGATGCCCGTAAACCAACTCGTAAGGAGAAGTCTTTGTAGCTCCATGGGGGGCCATTCGGTAAGCCCACAATGCTTCACCGAGTACCGAATGCCACCTCCTTGGCTTCGGTCGATCTTCTTCTCGTATAAGCTTGATCATGATCTTGTTAGAAGCCTCTGCCCGACCATTAGCTTGGGCATAGTATGGAGAAGAATTAAACAACTTGATCCCCATGCTTTCGGCAAAATCTCCGAACTCCAATGACACGAATTGTGCCCCCTGGTCGGTGGTAATCGTCTGAGGGATCCCAAATCGATAAATGATGTGTTCCTTGACGAACTCGACCATGTTTTCTGACGTCACTTTCTTCAGTGGGACCGCCTCGACCCATTTGGTGAAGTAGTCTGTGGCCAAAAGCACGAACTTATGCCCCTTGCTAGACGGTGGGTTAATTTGGCCAATCAAGTCTATACCCCAACCCCTGAATGGCCATGGCTTGATGATGGGGTTCAATGCCGATGCAGGGACTCTTTGAATATTCCCGAACTTCTGGCAATCTTGACACCCCCTGTAATACTCAAAGCAGTCCTCCAACATCGTCGGCCAAAAGCATCCAGCTTGTCTGATAACCCATTTCATCCGATAGGCCGATTGGTGCGCTCCACATATCCCATCATGCACGTCGCTCATCATGTTCTTGGCTTCTTCCGGGACCCGGCATCGTAGCAATACTCCATCTAATGATTTATAGAATAAATTGTTATCCGGAAGAACGAACTTGATTGCCTTATACCCGAGCTTCCTAGAGACTTTTCGGGATGGATCTCTCAAATAATCGACGATCTCTTTCCTCCAATCATCTTCTCGTAAGATCCGTCCCTAGTGCGCTCACCTCTGCAAAGAAATGCTTCTTGACTCTCTTTATAACCGCAGGCGCTCCGGGCCGACCGTTTGCTTCCTCGTTATGCTCTCTAGGAATGTGCCGTAGGGTGAGGACCATGTGTGGTTCGAGGACCGGTGGATGGTCGCTTCCTTGTGTGATGAGTGATTGACAACGTTGTGTGGACCGATTCTTGGCTAAGTATTGCGGGTGCGGGTTGCGGCTTGACTCGTGTTGGTGCGAGGTGAAGAACAAGCGCGAAAGGTCGTTGCCGGTGAGGCCTCCGGTGTGGAGAAGACAAGTAGGCTTCGTTCGAGGGACCCGGTGGCCAGCGGGGTCAAGTGCGGGCCGCATGGTGGCATGAACAGCAAGATGAAGTCGTGGACGGTTTCTTGGTAGAGCCTCAAAACCAAGGTCGAGCCGGGACTACGTGGGAGCCGAGTCATGAGTGGAGATTGGCGGAGGCTACACCGAGTTCGCGGGGTTTGCGGTGGTTCACCGAAAACCACCGGGTTACTCGGTTGAGCCACAAAACCGAGGCCGAAGACTCGACGAGGAGGTGCGGCCACCCGGGCCGGTTCAACCGCCCGGAGGGGCGGTCGACCGCCCGGGGCCGGTCGAATCCACCGGGCCGGTCTAACCGCCCGGGGGGGCGGTCCCGACCGCCCGGCCGCCGGCGCCGAGAAGCTTCGAAGCGGAGGACACGCGTCGGGATCGCAAGGCGTGCGTCGAGGCTACGCGGGGTGCGGTCGCCGGGCATCCGTCCGATGGTGAAGACATCAAGAATTCCAAATCCGCCCTTGAGGGGCATGTATCCCTAGTTAGTAGAGAGGGGCATTTTAGACATTCGGTTGCCGCCTATATAACCCAAGAGGTGAGAGGTTGGCAGCCAACTCTTGGAACCCTAGCTCATTTCGTTTTTCCATTTTCGTTCTCTATTTTCCCTAGGTTTTTTAGAAGGCTAGTTTGAGAGCTTCATGTGATATCTAGAGAGAGGGATGGATGTTTGGGTGGCAAACTAGACCTTGTACGAACCATTCATGGCATGTATAGAAGGTTCGGCGTGGTTCTTGATGGTGGTTTTCCCGTCTCTTTGATGTTGATTTTCGGAGCTCTTTTTGGCGGTGTTTTGAGAACGATTTCTCGGGGTTTTTGGTGGGTGTCACGTATGAGGTTCTTGTGCCTCTTTGGCTGGTGACTTTGCCCCCAAATCCCCTTTGAATCGGACTCGATTTGGTGGTTTTTCGAGTTGGGCGAGTTCTTGACCTAGAGAAGCGATTTCTTCGATTCCTCTTGATTGTGAGCGTTTCGGGTCGATTCCTTTGAGGTAGAGGTTGCCCGGGAGGTAACCCGGCTATCCCCAATGTTTGGCTGCAATCCGTGGAGTGATTCGGGAGATTGAGCGCAAGGAAGTTGAGGTTTGACCCGCGGGTTCCTGTTCTCCGGAAGGGGCGGTCTAACCGCCTGCGGGGGCGGTCTAACCGCCGGGGTGTTTCCGGGTCAAAGTTTTGTTTCGCCGGATTTTCCTCCGTGAGTTCGTCCGCCTTGATCGGAGGAGTGTCCGGGTGAAATTTGGAGCCGTTCTCGCGCGCTTGCTAGGTGTTCTTGGTTGGAGTTCTTTCTTGGGTACGGGAGGTTAGACCGCCCCGGTAGCCGGTCTAACCGCCCCTAGGCCCTTGGGTGAAGGTTTGGTTTTCGCCAAGATTTTCTCGGTAGCTAGCATGGCCTTGACCGGAGATCTCTCGTTGGTGAAACCGTGGTGTGTTTTGGTGCTTGGAAGAGGTGTTTCGGAGGATTTCTTGGTTGCCGTGTGGAGGCGGTCTAACCGCCCCCTATACCGGTCTAACCGCCCCCCTACGGTTAGCCGGCCTTCGAGTTGTTTCCGCCTGTCGGTCTTGCGTGTGTGTTGTGGTTGCTTGGTAGAGTTTGTTCCTAGGACCGTAGCACTCCGGTGGCTACGTGGTTTTGGCAAACGGGAGGTAGAAGTGCGGAGCGTGTGATTTCGGGGGTTCGACCGAGCTAGTTCGTCTTGTCGGAGTTTCAATCTCCCTCGAGAAGAATTTTTATCGGCTCCCATTCACTCCCCCCCCTCTCGGTCGCCTTATCGGTCCTTCAAGTGGTATCGAGCCGGTTCGGGTCTTTGTTGACTCTAACCGCCCTAAGATCCAAGGATGGCGTACCAGGAACGGGGTTCGGGTCCTCCACACTTCGATGGAAAGAACTACCAGATGTGGAGCAAGCGGATGGGTGCGTTCCTCCGCGGAAAGGGTCAGACTCTGTGGGATGTCACGGTGGACACAGGATATGTCCAACCGATGGATTTCCTTGCTCCAGGGTCGAGGGACAGATTCGACGCCAACAATAAGGCGGTCGACTACTTGTTTCGTGCTTTGTGTCAGCCTGAGTTCGATCGGGTGCACACCGAGCACTTGGCTTGTAGGATTTGGACGGTGTTGAAGGAGGCTCATGTTGGGAACGCCCAAGTTCGAGCACGGTTGTATGCGACCTACCGGAGAGAGTACGAGAACTTCACTCATCTCCCCCGGTGAGTCCATCGATGCCTTGTTCCGCAGGTTCACGGTGGTTGTGAACAACATGAGGGCCAATGTGGACGTGCTCCCGTACGATGATCATGATAGAGCGGTTAAGCTCTTACACTCTTTGGATCGTACGATATGGGGCGGAAAGTTCGAGGCCATAGTCGAGTCGGAGAGGTACGATACTCTGACGGTGAACGAGCTGTTCTCGAAGCTCAAGTCGGCTGAGGTGGATAGGGGCATGATCGCCAAGCTCGAGGGACCGACCGACTCCCATAGTCTTGCCCTCGTTGGTGGTTCCAAAGGAAAGACTAACTCTAACCCATCCACCGGGATGTTCTCGTTTTCCTCTTTGATGTCTATGCCGGATGAGGAGTTTGATGACCTTGGAGAGGACGAGCTGGCGCGTTGACGAGGCGGTTCGAGAGGCCGCACGAGAACCGCGTGAACATGAGGAGGAACACGAGGACTTGCTTCCAGTGCGGCAAGCCGGGACACTTCGTCGCCGACTGCCCGGAGAAGGCCGAGAGCAAGGACAGCTACAAGCACAAGCCGAGGAAGAACGACGACAAGTACCGTTCGAGGCGCGATCACAAGAGCAAGCACAAGAACAAGTACAAGGACGAGCGACGATCGAGGAAGAAAGAGGGCCGAGGCAAGGCCCGAGCGATGGTTGGAGCGAGCGACGTCGACTCCAGTTCCGCGTACTCCACCTCGAGCTCGAGCGGCGGCCGACGACGAGGGAGATCGTCACAAGAACAAGAGGTCGTCCAAGAACCCGAGCGGGCCGAGGGCCGCTCGCGAGAGACGGCTTCGTACCATGGCGGCCGAGCTCCGGCGGCAAGAAGAGCACACGGAGCGACTCGGACTGCGAGTCCGACGACGAGGTGCGTGATGAACTTCCCTTCTTGCGCCGGGAGAATGAGAGGCTTGGCTCTTTGCTTGATAACCGTGATGACATGCTTAGAGAGGCCAAGAAAATGAGGAAAGAGCTTAGGGCTTCACTCGAGGATGCTAGGACTAGAGTGGCCGAGCTAGAGACACGGGTGCTTGATAGCAAGCTTGAGATTGATTCGCTTAAGGCTAGCCCCGTTGTTGCCGATGAAAATGATTGTGTTGATTGCTCCATATTCCTTGCCGATCTTGCTTTGTTTAAGGAGAAGCATGCCTCCAAGTGTGAGGAACTAGATGTGCTTAGGGTTGAAGTGGCCGAGCTTAAGTCTAGACTGCTTTGCTAGGTGCTTGCACTTCTTGCCTCGTTTTGCATGCTAAGATTGATGAGTTGCATGCTTACACTAGTTCGCTCGAGGCTAAATTGAAGGAACCCATGCCTACATCCTCGCTCTACTTGTGAAATGCATGCATTGAAAAATTTGGAGCTTGCACATTATGTTGATCGTTTGCAGGATGAGAATGATGATTTGAGGAAGTTGATGGGTTGGTTGTCCGGTCACGAGCCTTAGTTGAGGATGATGATCGAGGCCTTTAAGAGGCAAGATGGTGAGGGGCTTGGAGCAAACAAGGTTGGTGAGGGAAGTGGAGAGAATATCCCAGAGCCACCAAAAACCCACCACAAGAATGAGTTCCCTCCAAAACCCAACCATCTTAGGAACCGACTAGACACAACCCCGGCTCCACCTATATTTCCTACACCCACAAATGATCTCCAAAAGCCCATCAAGTTTGTGAGCACTTCGGGGGAAAGTGTTCTTTGGGAAAGTGAGAGAGAAGGCAAGTGAGGAGAAATCGGTGGAGGAGTTGAGTGGAGAGAAACCAAGCGAGCGGCCCCAATCCAAGCCAAAACCTAAGCTTGTGAGGTTCCGTTGTGGCCATTGTGGGAAGGAGGGTCACAAGGATGAGTTTTGCTTCAAGAGGAAGCGAGAAGAGAGGATGGCAAAGGAGTGGGCGAACAAGGATAGGTACAACCCTTCCTATGGTGTACCTAAGCCTCGTATGCCACCGCCCGGGGGTAAGGCCGTGGTAAGAAGTGTTCCGGCATGGGGAGATGCGAGTTCCCGCGGCCGAGGAGGCGTTCGGGAGGGGCGGTCGACCGGCCCGGCTAGGCGGTCGGGGCCGGCCCAACCCGAGAGGGGGGCGGTTAGACCGGCCTGGCTAGGCGGTTTAACCGGCCCCCCCCCCCGCGGGCGGAGTGGTTTTCGAGGTGGTGAGTCGAGAGGTCTCGGGTCCGGAGGTGGAGCTACCGGTGGTTGGTCCGGAAAGACGGCGGGTGGTCGGTTTGCTAGGCATTCTCCCCCTCGAGGTCACTACGGGGATGGGAGGAGTCGTAGCTTTGAGAAGGAGAGGAGGGATGCTCCACGGGTTGTCTTCCGTGGTTTTGGTCCTCCTCCGAGCGATGGAGGGGTGGTTTCCTCGGAGTGGTTACCGAGGTGGTGTTCGTGGAGGTAGCTTTGGTAGGAGAGATGCTTTGGTTGGTGCTAACCCCACTTTTGAGCAAATGGCTCGGCACCGGTTTTCCTCCTTTGGTACTAACCCCGGTCTTTGAGTCGTTTGTTCGCTCACGTGCTTGTTTTTGAATTTCGGGTGGGAGACTTGAAGAACATTTGGTTGATTGACTCCGGTTGTTCGAGGCATATGACCGGGAGACGGGGGGTGGTTCTCAAGTCTCGTCCCGTGGTGACGAAGAGGTAAATCACTTTTGGGGACAATGGGCGTGGGCGTGTGCTTTCGAAGGTGAGATAAAAGCGAGTGACAAGATCACTGCGAGGCGTGTTGCTCTTGTTCAATCGCCGGGGTACAATTTGCTTTCGTGTCTCGGTTGTTGGATGAGGGTTTTGAGGTGTTGTTTCGGCCTGGTGGTTCTCGGATTGTAGACTCTCGAGGGGACCTTGTTTGTATGGTCGTTCCCGAGGGTCGGGTGTTTCGTGCTGATTTTTCTCGGTCTTCGGGTGTTGAGCGTTGTTTCTTGGCCGGTTCTTCGAGTGAGTTGTGGAA
This sequence comes from Cenchrus americanus, assembly GCA_947561735.1. Classification (NCBI taxonomy): domain Eukaryota; kingdom Viridiplantae; phylum Streptophyta; class Magnoliopsida; order Poales; family Poaceae; genus Cenchrus; species Cenchrus americanus. Next base: position 122,962,552 of record OX387244.1, on the reverse strand, counting down.
GTGGCATAGGAAGTTGGGTCACTTGAGCTTTGACCTTCTCGTCTCGCTTGAGTAAACTCAATTTGGTCCGAGGATTGCCACGTTTGAGGCTTGAGAAAGAGTTGGTTTGTGCTCCGTGTAGGCATGCCAAGATGGTGGCTTCTTCTCACCCGCCTCTCACCGATGTGATGACTGAGCGTCCATGCGAGCTGCTCCATATGGACCTTGTTGGCCCAGCTCGTGTGCGATCTGCGGGTGGGAAGTGGTATGTCCTTGTTGTGGTGGACGACTTTTCTCGGTATGCGTGGGTGTTCTTTCTCGAGGAGAAGGGGGAGACGTTTGGTTTTGTTCGAGATCTAGTCTTGAGGTTGAGGAACGAGAGACACGGAGATGCCATACGAGCTATCCGCAAGTGATAATGGCTCGGAATTCGGGAACTCTCGTTTTGAAACCTTTTGTCATGACTTAGGTCTTGAGCACCCGCTTTTCGAGTCCGTATACGCCTCCCCGGAATGGTGTTGTGGAAAGGAAGAACGGGACCTTGTGCGAGATGGCTCGGACGATGCTTGATGAGCATAGGACTCCGAGGAGGTATTGGGGCGAGGCGGTGAATACCGCGTGCTATGTTTCGAACAGAATATACCTCGAGTGCACAAGAAGAAGACATGCTATGAGTTGATGCATGGTCGCACACCCAAAGTGAGTCACTTCCATGTCTTTGGTTGCAAGTGTTTTATTCGAAGAAGGGCGGGAAGTTGGATAAGTTTGAGGCTAGGTCCGTCGATGGCATTTTCTTTGGTTATGCATCTCATTCTAGAGCATATCGTGTGCTCAATCTTGAAACTAACCAAATCGTGGAGACTTGCGAGGTAACCTTCGACGAGACAGAGCCACGTAGTCAGCTTGTCTTTGAGTGTGCAGGTGATGATGAGCTTGGCGAGGAGATTTTTCAGGAGGAGGAGCATGAACATGGTGATGATGAAGATGGCGGTGCGGTGCCCCCGGCTGGACATGTACCCACTACTTCGACTACGATGATGGATGGACCCTCTGCTACACCTACGACGACAAATCAAGAACGAGGAGAAGCTGATGTTGAGGGGGAGGTAGCTTCGAGGCGAGAACCTCCCCGACGAGTTCAAGTGGATCACCCAGCTTCGAGGATCATCGGCGACATGAATGAACGCACTACACGGTCGAGGGTTCGAAACAATTCCCATTTTGCTCATGCTGCGTTTGTTGCTTCTTTTGAGCCCAAAGACATTGGACACGCACTATCCGATCACAATTGGGTTAACTCGATGCATGAGGAGTTGGAGAACTTTGAGAGGAATCGGTGTGGGAGTTGGTTGACCCTCCCCCGTGGGTGTAAGCCGATTGGTACAAAGTGGGTGTGGAAAAACAAAGAGGGAGAGAAGGGTGAGGTTGTGAGGAACAAGTCGAGACTTGTTGCTCAAGGGTTCGGTCGAAGGAGGGGATCGACTACGAGGAGACCTTTGCTCCCGTAGCCCGTTTGGAGGCGATTAGGATCCTTCTAGCCTTTTCCGTGGCTAAAGGGTTCAAGTTGCACCAAATGGATGTGAAGAGTGCTTTTCGAATGGAGTGTTGGAGGAAGAAGTGTATGTGAGACGACCTCCGGGGTTTGAGAGTGAGAAGTACCCCCACCGGGTGTACAAGTTGAGGAAGGCGCTGTATGGGTTGAAGCGGCGCCTAGAGCTTGGTATGGCGAGGTTGAGGGGGTTCTTGTTTGAGAGAGGTTTTGAGATGGGGAAGGTCGATCAGACCTTGTTTTTGCAGAGGCGGGGGCGAGAGATATTCCGATTGTGCGGGTGTACGTGGATGATATTGTCTTTGGTGGCTCGTCTAACTCTCTTGTTGCGAGGTTTGCGGATGATATGAGCAGGGAGTTCGAGATGAGCATGATGGGTGAGTTGCGGTTCTTCCTTGGGCTACAAATCAAGCAATCAAAGGAAGGAACATTTGTGCACCGAGGCTAAGTACACCAAGGACATTGTGAGGAAATTCAAGATGGAGGACTCCAAGGCTATGACGACGCCGATGAGTACGACTACGGCTCTTGATGCGGACGAGGAAGGTGAACACGTGGACCGGAAGGAGTACCGGAGCATGATCGGGTCACTCCTCTACTTGACGGCGACGAGGCCGGACATACGGTTCTCGGTGTGTCCGTGCGCTCGTTTTCAAGCGTCTCCGAGGACTTCGCATCGGCAAGCGGTGAAGCGAATTTTCGGGTACTTGCGTCACACTCCCGACTTCGGCCTTTGGTACTCCGCGTCCTCTTCTTTGGCGCTTCATGGCTTTTCAGACGCGGATTTTGCCGGGTGTCGGTTGGATAGGAAGTCTACTTCGGGACTTGCCGAGCTTTTTGGGTTCTTCGTTGGTGTCTTGGTCTTCTCGTAAGCAGTCGAGTGTTGCTCAATCCACGACCGAAGCCGAGTATGTTGCCGCTGCTAGTTGTTGCTCTCAGCTCCTTTGGATCACCTACACCATGAGTGATTTTGGTGAGGAGTATACCCATGTCCCACTTCAATGTGATAGCACCAGTGCCATAAGCGTTGCAAAGAACCCAGTGCTCCATTCCAAAACCAAACACATAGAAGTGAGGTATCATTTCCTGAGAGACAACGTAGAGAAAGGGAAGATAGCTTTGATCCATGTACCCACACATGACCAACTAGCCGATATTTTCACCAAACCCCTAGATCAAGCCACTTTCACTCGTTTGCGGGGGGAACTTGGTGTGTGTTTAATCTCTTGAGTTGGGTGTGTGGGGGGCCTTCTTTTGCCGGTGGTGTCGAGCCCGTTTTGCCTCCCCTCGAGGAGCCGGTTTGTAGCATTTGTATAGCTTTCCTTTGTGCATTTCTTGCATTTGGCATGGCATATGTAACATGATGTATAGGCATCCTTGTATCTTAGATTGCATGCATTTTGTATCATATGCATTGGATAGGAAAAGCTTCTCCTATATACATTGTTTACCATGGGTTGCTATATATGTTCTTGTGAGCTTGTTTGATATGCTATGGTTAGTTTGGCTTAGCTCTTGATGATCTTGTTGAATGATTCATGGTTGATGGCTAATTTTTGAAAAATGTCATATACATGCTCTCTCATGCGTAAATGCCTATATATGATTTTGACATGTTTTAGTGGCTTTGCTATGCTTACTTTGTGGTTGGATAGCTAGTTTATTGATCATATGGAGCCAAAGGCTCGCTTGCCATAATGAATGTTTAGCCCTCTTGCTTAATCTTGTGGAGGGGCATAAGTTCCTTTTTGTCGCAAAGACATTTCATGTACCATTTACAAATCTGAAAATGAAATGGAAAATGCTTGGAAAATATGTTCCCATGTCATATGTGCTGAAATTAATTTGCTTTGGGTGCTAAACCGTTGCATGATGCCTACCAATGAGAAGTCTCATACATAGAAGTAGGCACATGGCTCGGTGGCTTTGACATGACATGAGGTGCTTTTGGGTGTTTATGATGGTCTTGTGATTAGAATGGCTGTCCTAGCATGAAGTTTGAGTGGCTTTGCCATTTTGATATGTTTTGCTCATGTTTAGGTATTTGCTTGTGAGGGAGTAACTTTTCGCAAAATTACTAAAATCCTTTTTAGCCTTGTCCAATGGTTGTGAAACTTGGTGATCACGTAGTTAAGGTCATTACGAACCTGTCGAGTATCTAACTTGCTCATTTGGACTTGTGTAGCTCCTTGTGATGAATTTTGTATATTTGAGAAGCTATATGTTGAAAGTTTTCGCATTTTGCCTTGATTCATGCATTGTCAACAAGGGGGAGAAGTTTGTGCATGTTTTGGGCACCTGGGAGTGTTTGGAAGGTGTTCCAATTGTTTCGGGCAATTTTTGAGCAGTGTGGTGCAGGGCCGGTTTCTTTGGGCGGTCTAACCGCCCCCCAGGCGGTCAAGTCAGGCAGAGGCGGTCTAACCGCCCTGGGCAGGCGGTCTAACCGCCCTGGGCAGTGTGAGCAGGTTTTTGCTCTTTGTTGCATTCCCGAGTTGCATTGATGCATGTGTTCGGGGGGGAGTGTGCTCGTGGCTCGGGGGGAGCTTGCATTTGTGCGGGGGAGCTCTTTGTGGTGTTCGAGTTTTGCTTTGGTGGTTTGTGCTCTTTGTTTGAGCTGTGTTTTGTCTCGGATGTGTCGAGCCGTTGCCCTTGCCTAAGGGGTCCGAGACTTGTCTTCTTCAAGTGATCTTGCTCTTTGCCTTTCTTTGGCTTTCGATCGCTTGTTGGGGTTTCCTTTTATTTTGTTTCTTTTCTTTTCCTTTTCTCTTATGTTACTTCATGTGAGTGTGTTGTCAATGCACTCATCAAGGGGGAGATTGAGGACCATGTGTGGTTCGAGGACCGGTGGATGGTCGCTTCCTTGTGTGATGAGTGATTGACAACGTTGTGTGGACTGATTCTTGGCTAAGTATTGCGGGTGCGAGGTTGCGGCTTGACTCGTGTTGGTGCAGGTGAAGAACAAGCGCGAAAGGTCGTTGCCGGTGAGGCCTCCAGGTGTGGAGAAGACAAGTAGGCTTCGTTCGAGGGACCCGGTGGCCAGCGGGGGTCAAGTGCGGGCCGCATGGTGGCATGAACAGCAAGATGAAGTCGTGGACGGTTTCTTGGTAGAGCCTCAAAACCAAGGTCGAGCCGGGACTACGTGGGAGCCGAGTCATGAGTGGAGATTGGCGGAGGCTACACCGAGTTCGCGGGGTTTGCGGTGGTTCACCGTAAAACCACCGGGTTACTCGGTTGAGCCACAAAACCGAGGCCGAAGACTCGACGAGGAGGTGCGGCCACCCGGGCCGGTTCAACCGCCCGGAGGGGCGGTCGGACCGCCCGGGGCCGGTCGGATCCACCGGGCCGGTCTAACCGCCCGGGGGGCGGTCTGACCGCCCTGGCCGCCGGCGCCGAGAAGCTTCGAAGCGGAGGACACGCGTCGGGATCGCAAGGCGTGCGTCGAGGCTACGCAGGGTGCGGTCGCCGGGCATCCGTCCGATGGTGAAGACATCAAGAATTCCAAATCCGCCCTTGAGGGGCATGTATCCCTAGTTAGTAGAGAGGGGCATTTTAGACATTCGGTTGCCGCCTATATAACCCAAGAGGTGAGAGGTTGGCGACCAACTCTTGGAACCCTAGCTCATTTCGTTTTTCCATTTTCGTTCTCTATTTTCCCTAGGTTTTTTAGAAGGCTAGTTTGAGAGCTTCATGTGAGATCTAGAGAGAGGGATGGATGTTTGGGTGGCAAACTAGACCTTGTACGAACCATTCATGGCATGTATAGAAGGTTCGGCGTGGTTCTTGATGGTGGTTTTCCCGTCTCTTTGATGTTGATTTTCGGAGCTCTTTTTGGCGGTGTTTTGAGAACGATTTCTCGGGGTTTTTGGTGGGTGTCACGTATGAGGTTCTTGTGCCTCTTTGGCTGGTGACTTTGCCCCCAAATCCACTTTGAATCGGACTCGATTTGGTGGTTTTTCGAGTTGGGCGAGTTCTTGACCTAGAGAAGCGATTTCTTCGATTCCTCTTGATTGTGAGCGTTTCGGGTCGATTCCTTTGAGGTAGAGGTTGCCCAGGAGGTAACCCGACTATCCCCGATGTTTGGCTGCAATCCGTGGAGTGATTCGGGAGATTGAGCGCAAGGAAGTTGAGGTTTGACCCGCGGGTTCCTGTTCTGGAAGGGGCGGTCTAACCGCCTGCAGGGGGCGGTCTAACCGCCGGGGTGTTTCCGGGTCAAAGTTTTGTTTCGCCGGATTTTCCTCCGTGAGTTCGTCCGCCTTGATCGGAGGAGTGTCCGGGTGAAATTTGGAGCCGTTCTCGCGCGGCTTGCTAGGTGTTCTTGGTTGGAGTTCTTTGCTGGGTACGGAGGTTAGACCGCCCCCAGGTAGCCGATCTAACCGCCCCTAGGCCCTTGGGTGAAGGTTTGGTTTTCGCCAAGATTTTCCGGTAGCTAGCATGGCCTTGACCGGAGATCTCTGTTGGTGAAACCGTGGTGTGTTTTGGTGCTTGGAAGAGGTGTTTCGGAGGATTTCTTGGTTGCCAGGTGGAGGCGGTCTAACCGCCCCCTATACCCGGTCTAACCGCCCCTCTCGTTAGCCGGCCTTCAAGTTGTTTCCGCCGTCGGTCTTTGCGTGTGTGTTGTGGTTGCCTTGGTAGAGTTTGTTCCTAGGACCGGTAGCACTCCGAAGGGGTACGTGGTTTTGGCAAACGGGAGGTAGAAGTGCGGAGCGTGTGATTTCGGGGGGTTCGACCGAGCTAGTTCGTCTTGTCGGAGTTTCAATCTCCCTCGAGAAGAATTTTTATCGGCTCCCATTCACTCCCCCCCTCTCCCGGTCGCCTTATCGGTCCTTCATAGGGTTACTAGTGGAAAGCCCTTCAAGATTTCTCTCGCATTCCTCGTAGTAACTCCTCGGCGCCTCGCTCCCGCACTCGTACTGGCCGTTCAATTCCTTGATGACCAACTCGAATCTCCATAAATTTCAACCGAAACGGCCCCGGCTTCTCTCAAATATTGAAGCCCTCGAAGCGAAGCCTCGTACTCGGCTGGTTATTTGTGACAATGGGTTGTATAGGAATGGCAAATTCAAACATCTCACCTCTCGGGAGAAATTAGTAAGATCCCTACTCCCCCACCTTTGCCACATGATGACCCATCAAAAAATAAAGCCCAAGGGGTAATTTCAAGCGGGGTCAACCGAAGGGTCACGATGCTCGGTAATGAAATCGGCAATGACCCGACCTTTGATGGCTTTTGCCGATTCGAACTTCAACTCGAATTCGATAAGGCTAAAATCCATTTGCCAATCCGTCCATTCAAAATTGGCATAGATAACATATGTTTTATCACATCAAACTTCGAGTATACAGTGCATTCGGCATTCAACAAGTAGTGCCGAAACTTTGTACATGAGTAGTATACGCAAAGACACAGTTTTTCCATAGCCGAATACCTGGTTTCAGGATCAAGTAATTTTCGGCTAAGGTAAGCTACTACCCGCTCCTTTCCTTCGAAATCTTGAATAAGGGCCGATCCAATGGTTTGGGTATCGGCCGCCACGTACAACTTGAAAGGCTTGTTTAGCTGAGGAGGAACCAAGCACCGGCGGCTCCTTCATGTCTTGCTTGATCTCGTCAAAAGCCTTTTGTTGTTCGTCGCCCCATGTGAATTTCCGATCCTTCTTCGGCTTCCAAAGCAACGGGAGAGAACGGCAACACCTTCTCGTGATAAATTTGAGATGAATCTTCTCACGAAGTTGATCTTGCCGAGCAGTGATTGCAACTCCTTGAGGTTGGTTGGAGGAACGACTTCATCAATGGCTTTCATGCTCTTTTTGCCAACTTCGATTCCCCCTTCGTGGACCAAAAACCCCAAAAACTCTCCACCGACACCCCGAATGCACACTTGTTTGGATTCATCTTTAGGCCATGCTTCCGGTGCATTCCAAGGTCTTCTTCACATCTTCCAGATGGGTGTCATGACTTAAGGACTTGATCACTACGTCGTCAATGTAGATTTCCACGGTCTTGCCGATCAACTCGTGAAAAATGTAATTCATGGCCCGCTGATAGGTTGCACCGGCATTTTTCAACCCAAACGTCATGACTATCCATTCAAATAGGCCTATATGACCAGGACACCTGAAGGCCGTCTTTGATATGTCTTCTATTGCCATGAAGATCTGATTGTATCCCGCGTTGCCATCCATGAAGCTAATCACCTTGTGCCCGGCGGCGGCGTCAATCAATAAATCGGCAATAGGCATCGGGTATCCGTCCATGGGAGTAGCTCTGTTTAGGTCCCTGAAGTCTATGCAAACTCTCATTTTTCCATTTTTCTTATACACAGGGACGATGTTAGAAATCCACTCCACATATCCGCAGTGGCCGAACGAAGTTTGCGTCAAGTAATCTTTCGATTTCCTTCTTCACATCGGCCAATACCTCATCCTTGTAGATTTTCCGGGGCGGTTGCTTGTATGGTTTGAAACCAGGCTTGATTGGCAACCGGTGCTCGACGATGGAACGATCCAATCCAGGCATCTCCGAGTAATCCCAGGCGAAGCAATCTTTATATTCTTTGAGAAGCTCAATTAAGTTCCCCCTGAAGTCTGGTTGCAAATTTGCACTGATGAACGTCGGCCTTGATTTATCACCGTTCCCAATGTCAACTTCTTCCAGCTTATCGGCCGACATAAATCCTCGTCCTAACTTGCCATCAGTGCCATCCACGGGGTTCTCCATTAAAAATTACTATAAGAGCCGACTGCTTGAATCGGCTGTTGGTCACTGCTGACAGGTTCAACAGGACCTTCTCCCCGCTCCCTTCCCCGAGAAGCAATCGATGCCTTGGTACTCCCAGAAGGCTGGTTCCATGTTAGCCACGCTTACGGAGTCATCCGCCTGGACGACCTCGATTTCATCGTCCACCCACTGGATCGGTGTTGATGCATAGTGGATGGGACGCGGCGATTGGCGTGGATCCGGTCCCGCCCAAGCGAGCGAGGGCGTAGGCTCCCTTTCCTTCGATGACGAAGAAGGTGGTGAGCAGCGTCTTGGACCCGATCATCAAGTCCACGTGAGCGCATCCTTTGGTGTCTGAGGGGTTCCCGGCGAAGTCGTTCAGGATGATGCTTGTTGGTGTCAGATCGCTCGGGGTCATGCCCAGCTTCCTGAAGGTGGTGTACGGCATTACGTTGACCGCTGCGCCACCGTCGACGAACATCTTGGTCAATGGCTTGCCATTGACGTACCCCCTCAAGTACAGCGGCCTCATATGGCGATTCTTGGCCGGCTTGTCGAAGATGGCCTGCTTGGCAAGCACCGGTACCGCGCCATCATCTCCTCGGGCCGCTCGTCGTCAAAGGAAGCTTCCTCCCGCATCACCCCGGTTAGCGGGAGCCATGAACTCGTTTGGCAGGAAGTATACCATGCATGCAGGGGCCGAACGCTTCGATCCTTCTGGCTGGTCCTTGGGGCGCCACTTCTGCCTCGTCTGGATCCCGGCTTGCTTCATCTCGCGGTTCCTCAAGCGCTGGACCCGCCTCTTCTGGCTCCTGCGTAGGCCGGGCGGGCACCACTGCCCCTTCTGCCAGACGTGGACATCCTCGTCCTCTTCCTGATCAGCCCACCTGAGATCGGCTTGGCGCTTCCTGGGATGATCAATGATTTCAATTTTTTGCCGCCGATCCCCATTCGGGTGGATCCTTCCAAGTCTTTCATGGACGGATCGGCGATTGCGCTTTCCTCCCTCGTACTCAACATATCTGTCGCTGCATTCAGGACAGTTCCTTAATGTGGGTAGCTTTAGGCCCTCATTCCAGCAGTGCCTGAAGAAGGCGCACCCCCAGTGGGCGCGCTCCTGCTCGCGCGTGTGCTGTTCTTGATTCCATCTGCGCACCTCTTCTTCAGCCCTGCGCTGCTCCTCCTCGTGACGACGCTTTTGGTAGCGCTCCTTTTCCATCTGGCGCTGCCATTTGTTGAGGAGAATGCGTGACGTCACCTTGGGTTTAGGCCTGGACGATTCCCCAATCTCGACGTGGCTCTTGAGAACGCGGGGGCGTCGCCCGCACTTGTTCTAGGGTCACCCGGCGCTCCGGTCAACCGATCCATCTTGCTTGGACCTCGGGCCGAGGTCGGGACCTTGACTTTCCCCCTTTTCTTCGGCCGTTATCGCATTGATAGAAAAGCCGAGCATGTTCGAGGGGAAGGGGTGGCCATCCGGCTTCATCTTGTTATCGAACTTGAGGTGCCCCTCCCGGATAGCCTTCGGATCCTCATCCCGAAGACCCCGCAATCGTTGATGGAGTGCGAGTCCCTTTGTCATGGAAGCCGCAAGAACGTTTCGCTTTGACCCCATCGACCGCCGAAGCATAGAGTGCCCTTCGAGCCGCTTGATTCGGCCTTCCTTTACCAATAGCTCAAACAACTTATCGGCCTTTGTGATGTCGAAGTCGTAGGTTCCTTTGGTCCGCCCGACCCACCGCCGATTCATTGTCAAGGGCTCTTTACCCCACAAGATCTCTCGTCTGCCTATCTCCAATTCGTCGTCGAATCTTCGCACAAATCGGCCTTGTCCAAGAATTGGTTGTAGATGTCGGCGATGTCATGCCGCTTGCCAAACTTGGGGTCCTTCTTGAGGCCATATGCACGATTGCTCATCAAGGACAACTTCTGCGATAGCTAGCCCAAGTTTTCAAACTCCATCCCAAATAGCTTCTCGCGCACGGCCGGCAACATCCCGCGACGGCCATATCGCCGGTCGATCGTCCGGCAAGTTCAATGAGAAGCACATGCCCTTGACTTCCCCGAATCTTCTAAGAAACTCCGGCGGTGTTTCACCGTGCCTTTGCTTCAGGGTGGCGAGATCAATCAACTTCTTCTCAGAACTCGCCGCCGAAGTAATGAGCGTGGAATTTACGCTCCAAATCCTTCCACCCGGCCACCGATTCGGGCGGCAAGGACGAGAACCACCGAAAAGCCGGACCCGTCGGCCGAGGCGGGGAAGTAGCGAACCCGAACGTCTCTTCGGCCGAACATTCCCCAAGCCGCATGAGGTAACGAGCGATATGCTCGACCGTGCTTGTCTCGTCCCGCCCGAGAGAACTTTGTGAATTCCGTCGGCGGCTTCACCCTTGGTGGCGGGGAGCACGTTATAGTACCACTCCCGGGGAACGGTGGCACGTAGGTGGGGCCCTGCATCCTTGGCTTGAGGCCGAACTGATTCTGCATCAATTCGGCCATCTTGCGTGCTAGGGCATCTTCCTCCCGAGCGCCCCTTGGCCGGCGCGTACCACCGGGTGCGGGAAGGCATCGAACGCTCCGTAATTTCCCACTTCATGATAACCACCGCCGTACAAATTCCTCTGGAGCCAGTTGGTCGACGGAGCTATTCTTCGACTGGGGTCGAGTGGGGCCCCAGATGAGCCGAACGCTAGGTCTCCGTACGTAGGCCGGTACGGATCGGGCCGTTGCACGGGGCGACCCGTGCTTTGCTCGTGGTGGCGGCGGGGATTGGTTGACTTCCCCGAAGCTTGCGGCGGAGGCTGAACTGGCTGCCCCCCGGCGCCCTGCGGAGGAGGTTGGAATGTCTCGCTCCCGGAGCTTTGAGGGGGAGGCCGCCGCACTCCGGCTCCGTAGCGGCGGCCGAGAGCTCGATTCACCCGGCTCCACGGTGCTTTTCCCCGCGTACACCTTTCCGAACGCCCGCCTCGCGCCGGGCCAAAGAGGGCCACCATCATCCGCCGGAGCGACCCGAGGAAAGCTTGGTTGTGCTTGGTGAGCATGTCGTCTACCGACTCTCCGGAAGATCCGCGCGCATTCCTCTTTTTCTTGTTGGGTTGTGGCGTCGGTCTCTCCCGGCAACAGCACTCTGGGCAGGCCACTCTTCAGATATAGTACACCACTTCGATTCTTCTTAAACGACATGAGACACTTTTGCTGAAATTGATTCACGGCGTCTAGGAGCTGCTGATGCTGCTCTGGAGAAAGCTCTTCGATGTTGACATCCAGGAGGTCTGAGACTTCAGGCATCTTGAACCAATTCGGTACGTATTGTCCCCTCGGGCGTGCCAAAATTTTTCCCGAAAATTAACAAAAGATAAGCAATAAGATACCAAAGCTTGGAACGTGTCGGGTAGCACCGCTGCTTCCAACGGTTCCATATTTATGGCCAAGAAGCCAAGCAAGAATGACATGTAGCTATGTAGAGCTACCGTCGGAGAATCACAACCATCCGGACCATTATAAAGGGAAAAAGAATACTGCCGAATGGATGACGTAAGCATGACGATGATCGGTCTTTACATAGATAAAGATGCAAGCATGAAGTTATGACCGATCCCCGTGAGGTTTGTCATTAAATAAAATGAGGTAAAGCACGGACATGATCATGTATTAAATGAGCACGCATAGATCAAAGCACTAGTCTACCGCATGTCTAGGTACTTTAAGATCCGTCGGGTACGATCACAAACAAATCTATCCACCGCATGATACAACTTGCATGAAAAACGTACCACTTCCCGCAAATAGATCTATCCACCGCATGATACAATCTAAAAACGGAAAGCTAAAAGCATACATCACTTAAGGCACGAACGAGGCACGCGATCTACTCGTGAAGATATAACCGAATACGGTCGAACAGTAGATCCAGGGTCCATGAAGAAGGAACAAACATTACCACGTGAATAAATCTATCGGATGAATTGGAAATCTAATCCACCGGATGACTAGCTCCAAAGCAACCCAAAAACCTGCATCTACCGCATGATACCCGGTTCTTTCAAGATTTATACGCACAAAGCAAGCTTGAACCCGCAGCACGTAACAACCTAGATCGATTCGGTTTCGGCTATCGGAGAGCACAAGATCCACGCGTCAAAACACGAAACCTGCTCATGCACGGATCTTAAAAGGAAAAAAGCCGATCCAAACCCATCTAGATTGGGCAAGAGTGTGTTGCATGAATTAAAACATAAAGTAAAACTCATGATAACACGGGGTAACTTAATGAATCTATCGGATCTTGCCAAAACCCAATAGAGCCGATAACTAGCTTCGAGCTAGATCTTAGCCTACCGCATGGCTCATGATCTAACAAGAAACCCTCTTGAACCAAGCTTGAATCTACCGCATGATACGAAGCATGGTAACAAGACTACTTGCATCAGATCTAAATCCACCGCATGATACTAGACATGATACAAGGTTGCCGGTACTCACGGAGGTCGACGGATCGATTGGTCCTCTCGAAGAACTCGACGACACGACAAGGACTCTAGGGTTTGGCGTAAGGCCGGTGTGTATTGAGGAATGAACGTGTCCGTTACATACATCCAGGGATCGTATTTATACCCGCTAATTACAACTCGCGAATGGATTCATTGCCTAACTAAACTCGATCGCTTATCCATCCATTCGCTTCCTCTCGATCGAGCCACGTCACCGTCCAATCCCGCAAAATCAGCTCTCTTGTTCCTTTGCCGAACCGGGAGCAAGGATAGCCGACCGCGGATCCTTCGCCGAAAATCTCTCGAAAATATCTTTCCTTCCACCGGACGGACTCTTTTTCCAAATCGGACCCACATGTCATACTCCTTACCAAATTTTGGTGTTAACACAAGGGATGTAGTCGTCCTTGTCTCGCGTCCGCGAGGGCGAGCGACATGCCGCCGGCGCGCACCGCGCGGCGGGTCCTCTCGCTCCGTCGTCGGGCCGCGTGAACGGCTCCGCGCGGAAGAGGTGTACCCGCAGCTCCCAATTGACCGGGATCCCTAGATACCCCTCACGGACGCTCGCGAGATCGCGTTTGGCGCGAAGTTGTGTAACTCCACGCCGCGGCGGTGGCGGAGCGCCCGCATGAAGCGGGCCGCCGCGCGGCGAAACCACGCTCATGGAAGCGAATGAAGCTCACCACGTAGCCTTTCGGCGGGTTGGGCGCGTGGTCCCCGCCCCGGCGGCACGATCCACTCCGCCGGCCGGCCCTCCTCGTTCGCCGCCAACTGGCCGGCGGAAACCAATTCGCCGAGGGCCAGCCGGGTCACCGCCGACCGCTCCCAGGCGTACAGGTCGAGGATCGTGAGGGGCGGAGGCGGCGCCATGAGAAAGGGCAAGGGACCCGAGAGCGGAGGACAAGAAGAAGAGCCCTAATGGCGAAGGGGCGCGGTGGCAAAAGCAAAACGAAGGCGAGAGCGCGAGGGGGCAAGAATGGCGAACGCTAAGGTAAAAAACCGCCGTTTTCCCTCCCCCTCGGATTTATAAGCCGTGGGCGTGCTCTCCCGGCGGACGCCCGCGCGCGTTAACCGCAGGGGAATCTTTTTTCTCGCCGACGGGCGGGCCCCACCACGACCGCGGCGGCCACGCCACCACGAACAAGCCATCATCACGGCGAAGAATAGCGAGGGCCGTGGAAGGAGGTCACGTCCGCCCGCCCACGCCGCCCACCGCGCGAGCGGCCGCGGCGCCTAAAAAGGCGCGCTCGCGACACGAAACCGTAGCCTCGAATGTGGAGCATTAAAAGGCCCGGTTCCTTACAAAGTAAGGAGAACCCTCAAGCGGCATGAGCTCCCGGCTCGGGAAAATTTCAACCCTCGAAAGGGTACGGGCGTGAGAAGGTCGCCTCGGGGCCCGTTTGAAACAAAGCGGGCACCGCAAGCACCCATGCCACGCCGTATTACGATCGGCGCCTCGGGGCCGGCTCGCCCGGGCCCCTCGATGGTCGCGGATGCCGGCCGGGAGCGCCGAGCCGCCGCCCCGCACCATCTTTACGGATCAACACCTCGGGGGCCGGCTCGCCCGGACCCCCTCGATGGTCGCGAGATGCAAAGACGGGGCCGCTCGGGCGCCACCCCGCACGGCCCTGCGATCGGGGGTTCGAAGCCCGACCCTCGACGGGTTCGAACGGTGCCCCGCATCACCGCAGTCGGGGACGACGAGGGCACGCACATTCGAGCCGTTCCTCGAGCTCGCCGGCTCGAGGGTGCCCCACATGTCGTGTTCGAGAGCTAGCGAGGGCGGCTAGCCGGGGATCCCACCGAGGGAGAGCTTCCGCGCCCCTCGGTCCCTAGCGAATGGGACCGAGCCACACCTAGCAAACCCACGCAAGCGCTTCAATGGACGTGTCTCCGGACCACGCGGCCTACCCTTATCGAACGGGGCATGGGCGTCCACTCGAACCACCCACTAACAACTCGATGAGGAATCCGCAATCCGCGACCCGACCGATGGGGGTTGTGGAAACCTCACCCTCCGTCCCTCGGAGGGGATGGCGAGGGCACGATAAAAAACAAGTCGTAAAGCTCTACCCGATCACCTTAAACGGGCCCGGGCTCGGGGGCTTGACGCACGGCTACACCTCCTGTCTTGCACCCACCGGGGATAGTGCCAGCAGCGCGTGCGTCACCGAAGCCGGCTGAGACATTGCCGACGCCGGTTGAAACATGTACCACGCCCTCTGTCCAAGTCTCGCGGTCAACCCCTACAGGAGCGCCTATGCTCCTGCAGGGCTTCGGGGGCTAGACCCGCGGGTCCGCTGACGCGGCCCCACGGAAAGCGTTCGCAAGACCAGGAGGGAAGAATGTCCTATCGGTAGGCTCCAGCATCTGCGGGAGCCTCAATGGCAAACCCACGGATGCTCGGGGGCAACCGTCGGTGTTGACGGTGAATTTCCGTCAACCTAGAGTACTTGTTATACATTGGTTTCGATTATGATTTGCAACTAACCCGCCACTAGGCATACTAATGATATAACAAGTTCACACTTGCATGTCGATTTTGGAGTTTGTTGTTTACGCAGGAAATTAACGTTAAAGAGGAGACTTTCGGGATAAGTTCATCACGCACTTCAAGAGAAGATCATGAAGCCCGTCACAAGTCAAGACACGAAGTGAATAAGACTCCAAACAACCCACGGACCGAAGCATCAACACGCAAAACTCCGGGGATTTGGATGTTTACCAACGAGATCAACTCGGCCCGAGAGATATTCTCGTGACTCAGGACAGCATGATCTTTCGGTACAGATTCGGAGACTTAAACGGTCTTTAATGGCAAAAGTTTGACTACCAAAGTTGTGGGCCTCGACGATACCTTCGATTTGGACATGTGGAAGGCCCAATTTGGATAAGGGAGCTAGGAGATATGGCCCCCGAAATCCCTGCTGCGCAGTCAGTCCGAAATCAGAACAGATTATCTTCCAAGGCCGATTTGGAGATCTTATCTTCGTTTTTAAGGAAAGAAATGAATACCAAAGTTGAAGATAATTTCATGGCACACAACCTGGACACCGAATTTGCATTATTTGGAGAACGAACGTGGGAGATATGGCGTTGACAAGGAAGGACTGCGAATTAGGAAAATCTGGCTGATTTTATGGAAACCATGTTTGCTTCTCTCCCAAGGAGGATTTCGTGCAAGGCAAGGTGGAGCACGCCCAAAGGCACCTCAAGGATATAAATACAACCCCCTAGGCACCCCAATATGGTTACCCATCGAACAAATCATCCTACCGACGCCAATCACCAGAAAACCGCCGCCGCAAGATGAGGGAGAGAGTTAGATGAGCTCGTCGCAAGGATCAACGCCGGCGGAGAGAAGGAAGCAAGAGGAGGACTCCAAGCCGTTGGCTTAGGGGTGTTCCCAAGCTCCATCACTGCCATCTTCATCGACGACGTTCTCCGGAATCTCCATCACCCCTATGTGCTTCAATCCGTGTAAGATGATGGGGTAATGTCTCCGTTCATCCCTAGGATTAGATGGATACACGCTATGTGATCGCTACTCGATTTGTGGTTTCAATCTATTGTTTTCATGTTGATGATGCTTTGATGAGTAAGGTTAGCTACCGTGTTTTTCGGGCGTATGATATCCGCTACTCCCATAGATTCCATCAACATACCGTGTCCATCATAGGTCTAGTCACGAATACCTTCGCGTAGTGACGATACGAGAGGAGGGAAAGGGCGAAACCATGGTCACAACCCCCGGTAGATTGGTTTACCGCTTTCGTGTAGTCGATGCATACCATGTTATCCTAGATCCTATGGAGGGAACGCTTATCTTTCTTAATCACTCTCTTGTGTTCACCCCTTTATCATCTAGTTTAAACCTAGATTTGTTTGATCAACTTAACTTAGGTTAGATTGTCTTTACTTTTAGATTAATACTCTTTCAAAGGTTTTCCATTCAACTAGATTAGTACTTGGTTAAGCGCTAGTAATCCCGTTGCTCCGCGGATTGACAAGAACCTTGGGAATCCCGTGGTGAAAAAGGTGTAGGTTCGTACGCTTGCGGATCGTAGGTGGATACGAGTTTTATCCGTCAACAAGCCCCTTTTTCTGGCGCCGTTGCCGGGGAGCAAGCCAGTTTGCTACGTTTAATCTAGTATTAATTTTGTTGATTACTAACACCTAACCCTTATTTTTTTAAAAAAAGAAAAAAATCTTTTTTGTTTTTCTTTCTACTTTTCTTGTGCCTAGATGGATTTGTTCACCTCACCATTGGAAGACGAAGAGATGTCGCTAAGGGAGCTAGCAATGCCGTCAATGGAAGACATTGAGATGCAAAAATCAGATTTGACATTTGCTACAACCCACTATGAAGTGAAGCCTGGAATCATCAAGTTAGTGGCGACAAAACCATTTAGAGGATTGGAGGATGACAACCCATATAGACACATTAAGGAATTCACGATGTTATGCAACACGGTGCAACAAAAAGAAGTTCCGGCCGCTTGGTTCAAGTGGAATCTTTTTCCATTCTCTCTCGAAGATGAAGCGCGAAGATGGTACACACTTGCGTCCGTTGAAGCAAAAGGAAATTGGGATGAGCTAGTGAAGAAGTTTCTTTTGAAGTTCTTTCCCATAAGCAAGGTCCAAGACTTAAGGAGGCAAGTGCTCACTTTCAAGCAAGGAGAGGATGAAGGAATTGATGAAGCACGGGACCGTTTTAATGAACTACTTGAGTGAGGCCCGAACTTGGGATTTTCCGGTGACTTAATGTTGCATACCTTTTATTTTTCACTAACCCCTAACTCGTCTCGTTTTGTAAGCATGTGTGCAGGCGGTGATATATTGGATAAAACAATTAGTGAAGCCGCACAAATCTTACAAAGGATAAGCAATGGACAAAGAACAATACGAGATTGTCAAAGATGTTGTCGAGAGGAGCAAAATGACAAAAGCAAGCCCAAGGTGCTTGCTGAAATTTCTGAAAAAGATGAACCGGAGGTCAAGGAAGATGAACCGACCATTCAAGAAATTGAAGATCCACTTCCTAAGGTAAGAGAAGTCATTTCGGATGTTAAAAATGTTGAAACTAACATGAATGTAGGCCGAAGTATGTGGAATGCTAGACCATTGGCGGAGTTCAAGCAATCCGTTGGGTTCAAGTTGATTTCGCCCCACTAATCAACTACCGAAGGAAGGAGGAACGCCGACACGTTTCCAAACTAATTGAAGATATATTTGATCAAGAGATGAGTGGAGAGTCGATCCAAAAGATGTTTGAAGAAGAAAGAGAAGAAGGAGATGAAGGATGGATCGGCCGGTTTGACAACTCAAAGATTTATGATGAAGGAAGAGAAGAGTACAACCGTGATGAGCCTAGTGACTCAAAGGATAAATGGGAGGAGATAGGACTCAAGCTAGATGATAGCTTGTGTGCTATTGAAGCCTACACACTAGCAGATCAAGACATGAAAGTACTCAAGGATGAAGGAAAGAGTGAATCAACAATGAGCGATCTTGACGACATGTGGTACATGGAAGATAAAGAAAGCAACATACAAGTCTT
The DNA here is from genome assembly GCA_947561735.1 of Cenchrus americanus. NCBI lineage: Eukaryota > Viridiplantae > Streptophyta > Magnoliopsida > Poales > Poaceae > Cenchrus > Cenchrus americanus. The sequence continues at coordinate 122,944,257 of OX387244.1, read as the reverse complement.
TGAAGATGAAGATATAGTTGATAAAGAAGACTTCAAAGAAGAGATGAATGCATACATACTTGAAAGATTACATGTTCCACATGATGAGTTGAAGAAATTGCAAGATGGTGATGAAGAGGCAACTACACTTGTTGAGATCGATTCGCCTTCAACACCGCTTGATGAACCAAATATCGCTCTTGTTGAAAAATCTCTAAGGCCAAGGTACGTGCTGAAATCTCAAGATATTATTGGTATTGATGTTGATAAATTCAAATACTCATGCTCAACCAATAGTATGAATGATAGTTTAATGTCTATGCCTTGTTCCAATAGTGATCATGTTGATAGGCTAGATTTTCTTGAGAATGAAAAAGAGGAAACATTTATTTTTGATCCAATTAATGTCACACCTAAACAACCTTTTCCTAATGATGAGCTAAGTGCTATGCATGAAACATATGCTTATTTTATTTACACCTTGACTTGTTGCTACAATTCACATGTGGTGTTAATTATGGATGCGTATGTTTACAATAAGTTTTGTAAATCTCGATCATGCTTTGCACTTGGTCAAGCTAATGACCTTAAAGAATCATATGTCGGGAAAGGCCCGATTTTCACTAACCATGTAGACAAGGCTTGAATAATGAAAAAAAAAGAAGTCATGCCTGAAAGAGTTGCAAGATAAATCATCAACCTCTCCGAATCCCGCGATGGATGCTGCTGTCTTCATCAATTTGAGAGCTTGTTCAGAGGTGTACAAATGAAGAAAATGAGATATTCAGAAGCTCCATCAAATTACCATTCCAACGCATCAAGAACCAACAAATTTGAAGACCCGTGCAAGGAGTTATGGAGGAAACATTGAGCGTTGCGCGTTCTGAAATTTCAGGACAGATTTCATCGCCGAAGTAAAACGGACGTAACTCTCTTGTCCGGAGTCCGATTTGGGCAAATGAAGACTCGTTGGAAAGGAAATTTTGTGCACTGTGCAATGGAGTAGAGCTTGAGTATACTATCTGTTCTGGACATTAAAAAAATTCATAGAGTGAAGGCAGCACCGAAGGATGATAAAGAAGTAGATAATGATGAAACAAAAGGATGCTTTGGGCAAGTCTTCTATAAGTGATCAAGCACAACATGGGAAGTAAATTAAAGCTGCATTGGTACCTTTTCTTCTTGCATGAAGGGCCATGGCTATGCAACGAAAAGAAGGCATGTGAGAAAGTCGAGCTCTATGACTTTAAATGAAGCGCTTTTCGGGAGGCAACCCGTTTCTTTATATTTTTACTACTTTCTTAGAGAAAATAAAGAATGGCACTATCTTATGATGATCAACTTGTGGTTATTAATCTAAGTTCAGTTTTCCTTTTTAGAACCACCATCATGTTCATGATCATATTTATTTATTTGCATGCATTGCATTTTGTTGTCCTCGTGATGTTTCTTTGTGTATACATGTTTTGCACATAGTTGGCTTGGTTGTTTTATATACTTAATGATGTATGCTTCATTTTCCATGTTAATACTTCATAAGGCATTATGAGTATTTTCCTTTTGTGATCTTGTGTAAACGTGGTGTTTAAACATGATTGCGGACCATCATCGTTAAGCTCGATAAACCTTGCTAGCTTTTCATATGTTTTCATGTTGCATTGGTTAGTTTATAAGCTTTGCAATGCGCTTAATTTTTCTTGTGCTATAAGAGTTATTGATTTAGGGATAGACATGGTGTTTTAACCCTAGATATATAAACCTTTATGGCTATGGAGAAATTCAGCAACCTAGTTGTAAACATGGTGTTTAGAACTAGGTGAAAACATTGTCTTGTTTATATGCTTTCCTATCATGTGCATACACACCTTGCACCACGTACACTCATTAGGTTTTTATTCCTCATTAAACTAATTATGCCACAAGTTAAGAATCTTAGGAGACATTGTTGGATTGTTGGCAATTCTATCTACTCCCAACCGTCACCTTGGGGGTAGAATGTGCGTTTAAAACGTCTTACAGGCAAGATAAAGACTCTCACTACAAGGAAATTAAAGGATGGCTAAGAAGTGCTTTGTCTTCTTCTTCCATGACTAGCAAAATGCTAAGCATGAGGGAGACCCTGAATCTTCAACACGGAAGTGCAACATGACGTTCTAGAAGATAGAATGATAAAGATCGTTAACATCTCCGGATCAATGCGCGAGAAGCTATCGATCTCATCAAAATTCTGCATGGTCTCGAAGGGAAAACACTGGATATTTTTGGATGTTTAGAAGCCCCATGAAGTTACGATTCCAACAAATCAAGAATCAAGACAATCGAAGGTTCCTACAAGCGGTTATGCCCGAATCACCGAGTGCAACACGTCCTGAAATCAGTTTTGGACAGCACGCAGCGCTGAAGTAAAACGGACATAGCCCCCTTGTTTGAACTCCGTTTTTGATGAATGACCACACGTTGGAAAGGTAATTTCATAAACTTTTCAATAGAGCTATATTTCGATATATGTTCTGTTCTGGACAGAGGGGGAAATCCAAGAAAAAGAGACAGCAAGGAGATGATGAGAACAAGAAAGAGTAGATGGTGATGACAACATTGAAGAGAAGGGTGACCAATGACTCCATTAAGCATACAAGATCAAATTCAGAAGTTTAGGAGCATTAATAAATCAAGACAAAAGCAAAAGCCACATCGATACATGGAGATGTCGGAAGAAGGCAACGAAGAATTACAAAGGATGGTAACATCTCCATGGACCTTCTCTTTCCCAAACACAAATGCTTGTAAGTATGCTTTCAACCTCAACAAGGTGCAACCTTTTGTTTTTCTCTTCAAACAATAACATGGCTACTAGGAGGACAACCTAGGTTTCTTTTTACTTTCAATAGATAAGCATGACCATGTGTTCACCTCGATGTTTTATATTGCCTATGCTTACGGAAAGATGATGAAAGTTGCCGCTTTGTTTTACCTACATGAAGTTATACATGTCTTGGCTAATTGCTCTCTATAATATGATCCGAAATTAATTTAAATATCGGCTCTTTTATTTGTGGAGGTGAAATGACTATGCTCTAGACCCACATACATATCTTTGCTCTTTGATTTAAGATTATGGATAGCCGGATAACTTGTTTTTATGAAAACTTAACTTTTATGGTATCTACATATTTGTGATGCTCTTGCAAAGTTCTACCTACCAAAGCCATATACATATATGTTTTATGATAACAAAACCCGTAGATTGCAAACATATGTTTTGATGAGTTGGATTAGGATTGATTTCTATGGTTCGAGACTAAGAAGCTGGTCATTCCTTTGTGTAACTTTTTCATGCTAGCCTTTTTGTTCATGCATTGTGGGTTTTCACATCGAAAATTTCACAAACTTCGCCGGGCATCCACCCTAAACCAAAAACATCTTTTTGTGATCACCTCCTTGTCCACAACCCAATTTGAGTATGGAGTAAAATTCTCGATGGAGATTCAAATATTCCGCAATATTATGGAATTTATACTTACTTTAGCGGTCATTTCCCCTCTCTTTTATGCTCGAGGACGAGCATCGTTCAAGCATGGGGGAGGAGTCATTCTCTGACACAAATGCTATGTAAGTATTATGTTGCAAAAAGTTTTGAGGAGCAAAAGAAAAAAAGAATAAAAATGAAAAATGAAAAAAAAATATGATAAGAAGAAAAGAAAAGTAAGAAAAATAGGAAAAATAAAGAAAAAAGGGAGAAAGAAAGAGAGAAAAATGAGAAGGAAATAGAATAAAGAAAAAAAATAAAGATGCTCCTCGGTTCTTTTTGCTTCATAAGTTCTCAAGTGCCTTAATGACAAATCCATACTCAAATCTTCCAACCATGTGCAATCCGATAACGAGGACTTCACTCGTGCCTCGGGATCATCCATTTGCCACTTGCACATGTCCACTTATCTAAATGTGTGTGTTTCATCCCTCTCTCTTTCCAACATTTATTTTCCATGGCCTTTTTGACGAGTCTCGGTAATTCCAATAGATCTCTCTCTTAATTTGACAATATTTCGAATGTATGTTTTGCTAGGATTGTTTTTAACCTTCCAAGCTCCACATAAGCCTTCCACTATCACATATTAGTAGAGTAGGTTGAAAATAATCTAGTATAGGCTTGAGTGACTTGATGAGATGAGTGTTCCATGAGCTCTTGCAAGAGATTTTCACTTATGTTGGATATGCATCTTTTTGAAAATCTCATATGTGACAAGGTAATGGTTTGAAGTTCACTTAATTTTGAGAGCATCGTGTTAAATGTGGCTTGTTCTTTATTGTTAGTCTATCTTACATAATGAAAAAAGAAGCCGGTCACAACTTGAACTTTAAAAATAAATTCTTAAGAGAGAGTCATTTGCCTCGTCATGAATGACTAAGTGCGGGGGACAACATTGGAAGGCAACATTGATTTCCCTTTTAAGCAAGGATTACTTACTCGAGGACGAGCAAGGTTTAAGCATGGGGGAGATGTTGACGGTGAATTTTCGTCAACCTAGAGTACTTGTTATACATTGGTTTCGATTATGATTGGCAACTAACCCGCCACTAGGCATACTAATGATATAACAAGTTCACACTTGCATGTCGATTTTGTAGTTTGTTGTTTACGCAGGAAATTAACGTTAAAGAGGAGACTTTCGGGATAAGTTCATCACGCACTTCAAGAGAAGATCATGAAGCCCGTCACAAGTCAAGACACGAAGTGAATAAGACTCCAAACAACCCAAGGACCGAAGCATCAACACGCAAAACTCCGGGGATTTGGATGTTTACCAACGAGATCAACTCGGCCCGAGAGATATTCTCGCAGCTCGGGACAGCATGATCTTTCGGTACAGATTCGGAGACTTAAACGGTCTTTAATGGTAAAATTTTGACTACCAAAGTTGTGGTCCTTGACGATACCTTCGATTTCGACATGTGGAAGGCCAAATTCGGATAAGGTAGCTAGGAGATATGGCCCCCAAAATCCCTGCTGCGCAGTCAGTCCGAAATCAGAACAGATTATCATCCAAGGCCGATTTGGAGATCTTTTCTTAGTTTTTAAGGAAAGAAATGAATACCAAAGTTGAAGATAATTTCATGGCACACAACCTGGACACCGAATTTGCATTATTTGGAGTCCGAACGTGGGAGATATGGCGTTGACAAGGAAGGACTGCAGAATCAGGAAAATCTGGCTGATTTTATGGAAACCATGTTTGCTTCTCTCCCAAGGAGGATTTCGTGCAAGGCAAGGTGGAGCACGCCCAAAGGCACCTCAAGGACATAAATACAACCCCCTAGGCACCCCAATATGGTTACCCATCGAACAAATCATCCTACCGACGCCTATCACCGAAAAACCGCCGCCGCAAGATGAGGGAGAGAGTTAGATGAGCTCGTCGCAAGGATCAACGCCGGCGGAGAGAAGGAAGCAAGAGGAGGACTCCAAGCCGTTGGCTTAGGGGTGTTCCCAAGCTCCATCGCTGCCATCTTCATCGACGACGTTCTCCGGAGTCTCCATCACCCCTATGTGCTTCAATCCGTGTAAGATGATGGGGTAATGTCTCCGTTCATCCCTAGGATTAGATGGATACATGCTATGTGATCGCTACTCGATTTGTGGTTTCAATCTATTGTTTTCATGTTGATGATGCTTTGATGATTAAGCTTAGCTACCGTGTTTTTCGGGCGTATGATATCCGCTACTCCCATAGATTCCATCAACATACCGTGTCCATCATAGGTCTAGTCACGAATACCTTCGCGTAGTGACGATACGAGAGGAGGGAAAGGGCGAAACCGTGGTCACAACCCCCGGTAGATTGGTTTACCGCTTTCGTGTAGTAGATGCATACCATGTTATCCTAGATCCTAGGGAGGAAACGCTTATCTTTCTTAATCACTCTCTTGTGTTTACCCTTTACCATCTAGTTTAACCCTAGATTTGTTTGATCAAATTAAGGTTAGATTGTCTTTACTTTTAGATTAATACTCTCTTTCAAAGGTTTTCCATTCAACTAGATTAGTACTTGGTTAAGCGCTAGTAATCCCCTTGCTCCGCGGATTGACAAGAACCTTGGGAATCCCGTGGTGAAAAAGGTGTAGGTCCGTACGCTTGCGGATCGTAGGTGGATACGAGTTTTATCCGTCAACGGTCGGGGACGACCATAGGGGTCCCCTTTAACAACTGGGAAATCCCCGCTTAAAACCCGCAACAAAGCCAAAGCCAAACACGCCTCGCCTAACCATGCAGGACACGGCCCACGCCGCGGAGGCCCCAACGGCCCACCAAGGCGGCCCACTCGAAGATCCCCTCGAGCAGGCTCCGCCTCGCTCGAGGATGCGCGCCCCCCTCGGGCGGGATCCGTCCCGATCGAGGGGGTACGCCTACCTCGAGCGAGCTCCGCCTCGCTCGAGGGTCCGCTCCGCCCTCGGACGGGGTCCGCCCTCGCTCGAGGGCGCTCCGCATGCGCACACCTCGCTCCCGTACACGGGCATTTAATGCCCCGACAACGGCGGGACGGCGCCATCATGCGCCCGGGGCACGCGCCCCGTGCCGCCGCACCAACTCCCCGGAGGGAGCCCATCCCCGCCACCGTGGGAGGAACGTGCGGCGTGGCCGGTGCCGGTCCCGTGTCGCCTCGCCGCTCGCTCCCAGTACGGCCAACGCGCCGAGCACTCGAAGGGGGGCCGGCCGCACCCTCGACTTGCTTTCTTGTGATCTTGCGGGGTTAGGTGGAGGCACTAGGCCGGTGGAATGCCATCCCCGCCACCGTTAACGGCATGGCGGCCGCCCCGCGCGTACGGGCGCACGCCGGCGCCGTGGCAACAAGGCCGGCGCCGTGGAGCGTGCGGGGATGGGATGCCACCTTACACCGCCACCGTGCCTCGTACGGACCGACGTCGCCAGCCTCCCTCGAGCCCGTCAAAAGACATCACGCCCGTCCGCCGCCCTTCTACCCTCGAAGCCGCCACCGTTCGGGTACAAGACACGCCATGATGGCCGGATCGCCGCAAGGATCGTCCGGCGGCCGCCTACTCTACTGCATAGCACATCACGCTCCCTCGCGTAGCTAGATAGCACGGCATGCATGTGATTCGCTCTCTCCTTGGTCTATAAAAGGAGGACGAACCCCCCCCGCCGCAGGGGATGGACGGACGGACGGACAAGGGAACACACGACACAACACAACACGAGACAGCCGTGCCACGCACTTGCTCTCCAATTCTCCCACAACATCTTCAACCACTACACCGGGGACTTGGAAGCCACACTTCCTCTCCTCGCCTTGCTTGTAGTAGCCCCACTATAGGCACCCCGTCTGCCGAGCAATATAGTGCCTTGAGCACACCCCCGTCGGGACGTACGGCCCCTCGGCCGGGAACCGGGATAAACTCGTGTCTCTTATTGCTTAGCATCGACAATTGAGGGATAGACCTTGGTGCTTATTACCGGTTAGTGTCGGGACCACATTCCGCACCGACAACGACTACATCAACACCCCCTCCGCCGTAAGCGGCCTCCGGTCCCGGCTCCCGGTCCTTTGGACTACTCTTCTCCAAGATCCGGCCCGCGCGGCTACCTACGGATCCCGGGCTGCAATGAGAGATAAAGGACTCTAGGAGCGGTCTACTAAGAGACCATGTACTACAAGATCCGGCCTACACGGCTACCTACGGATCTACTGCTGTAAGCGGCTACCCGCCCTAGCACTACTTAGCTGTAAGCGGCCTCCGGGTCCAGGCGACTACTCTGTAACTACAGCCCTGGCCATCCAGGTGTACTTCTTCAGTAATAAAGTTTGATCGTTCATCAACTTCTTTACTGCCTACTTCCCTCAACGGGACTACTGCCGAGTACGACTACTCGCATCCACTCCACGATGGGGCTCCGCACTCTGAGATCGCGACTAAGAGTACTCATTGCTGGAATTTTCCTTTCATTAATACTTAAGCAATTCCATTACAATTGTTTTTGTACAACTTTGGCTACGAGCTAACTATTACAGGGCTACTGGAGATTGAGCTTATCGGCTACTTGCTCCGCAATGGGCGCCATCTGCTCCAGCAGCTCCGCGTACTGCTCATCGGTACAGTTGGCGGCTACCCCGCCAGCGACTACCTCCACGGGCGCCTTCGGGAAGTAGGACTTCATGAAGGCCAAGACTTGCTTCGGATCGACCTCGCCATATGCTTCACATAAGCCGCCGGCCGCCGGGGGCTTCCCCGAGGCGATCCACGAGCGGAGCGATCTTGGGGCCGCCCGTGTGAGGCACTAAGAGCCTTGCGATCGGCGGCCGCGGCTTCTTCAAGATCCTTCGACCGGGCCCGCCGCGCCTCGCAATCTTCATTCAACTTCCGCAACGATTTGTATCGGTTGACGAGATCGCGGTCGAAGCAATCCGAAGCTCCATGTGCTTCTCGCACTCGAAGGCAAGTTCTTTATAGTCGAGCTCGAGTACCGGCGGGCCTCCCCGTTCCCGTAGAAGAGGTTCTTCATACTTGTCTCCGAGGACATCAACCGCTCCACCCGGCCCAAGCTCGCAATACAACAAAGCGCAGCGGGTCGGACTACCTTTCGACCTCCAACAATTACCCAACAAGTCAAGCGGTGTACCTTTGTTCTTGTTGCGTAGTGTCTTGTTCTTCCGCACCAAGTCATCGCCCTTTGCCCGCAACTCTTGGATGTCATTATGATACTTGGCAAAAGCGGCGTCGAGCTTGGATCGCATGGCGCCGCGTGTTCTGCGGGGCATGTTGACGCACTAATGCGGGGCATGTTGACGCACTAATCACCGTACATACGGATAAAAAAGAACAAACCATTACAACACATATCACATAAGCTCGATGTATCCAAAGTGGACCAAATATAAAAGAAAACGCATTGTGTTCAACAAAATTGAAGAATCAAATTAAAAGTTAAAACTACCGAGGTAGTTCATGTAAGTTTTCAATGGTGATATAGCCTCGCAAGAAGCACACATAGAATCTCTCGAAATATTCAACATACCGAAATGTAATGGTGCACATAGACCCTCGTGCCAACGACAACATAGTTAAGCATCCAAATCAATGTAATGGTGCACACAAAGAGTGAAGAGATGACGACCGTTTTGATTTCGTTAAGATGAAATGCAATGAACCGAACAAGCATAAAGTAACTCGGTTAGTATCGGATCTACAAGGCTATACCTGTTGTGCTCTAAAACACTATGTATAATCGGATCATCACTTGTATTAAGCATGAGTAAGCATAATAGCTTTTTTTGTAGGGTTTTGTCTACATACCGATTACCGAGACACAAGAATCGCAATTGATAGGTCTACATGTCAATGAAAGCCTCGTTGTAATCCATTAACCATTTATTTTCTAATCCCCACAAGCCTCAAAGCAAGCTTACCTTCACTAAGTAAAACACTAGTCTACCATTGATATTACGAACAATGAGAAAGGAATCTTATAGAAGCCTCGCCGCAAGGTGGACTCAAAGAATTTTTCCTCGGCTTCAAGGTCGAGAGATAGTTGCCTTCATCGCTTCCACTCGAGCTTGCAACTCCACCCCCTCCCCGTGCAAAATATCGCCCGTCCGCCTAGCGCATCTCTATGCATAATACACCTCTCGCTAGAAGCACCGAAGACATAAAGCAAATCATTAGTGTTGGGGGTGTCCGAAAAATCGTATGGAATCCCCGAACACAAGAGTTAAAGACAAGTGTACGAAAGTCACGACCAGGAGACAAGGAATCCCCCGAAAGCTTGTACTCGCCTCAAAAGTTGTGAACCCCTTTACACGTGCCCTCGCGCCCCCTTTTATGGGGAGACGAAGGGACTTTTACATTCCGATAATACCCCCGAATCCAAGGAATATTCCTAGTGTGAACAGGTACATGGATGTCTTTTACATCCCGTGATTTGCGGGACTAATTTCATATATTCACAAGCCTTCCACTAGTTCACACGACAAACCCGGACTTTTGAGACAATGTCTTGGACTTGGCTTGTTGCCGGTCTTCGAATCTCTTTTCATGAAGTTCTTCAAACGTCATGACCTCCGAATTTGAATTCCACTAGATTCCCGAATTTCGCAGTTCACGATTCTAGTTCTTCGTAGGTTCGTGATTCCGCATCTTCGTAAATTCTCGATTCCGGATCTTCATAGGTTCATGATTCCATATCTTCGTAGGTTCATGATTCCGCAGTTTCGCAGTTTCAATCATCCCGAAATAGTCGGCAGCTTTCACGCGAAGAAGCCGATTCACTCGTTATTTTCGCACATTACTTGAAAACTTATCGCATAAATTTCGGCAAATCCAACGTTTTGAGGGTGTAAGGTTTTCTCCGAATTCCCCAACAATGAGCATATATAGGCCGATAGGACCATGCGAGACCGGAAAAGAAATTGTTTCGCAGTGGAAACCATACCATGAGTTTATTTGTGTGGATTAAACGCCCGGAAAAATGCAAGACAACCGAAGGGAACTCGCAACGCATAGTATTTTTTTTAAAAACTTGTTGTAAAATATATAAAGCGAGGATGAGGCACCACTAAGAGCCTTTTAATTCCCAATATTGCAATCTTGTGTTCAACTATTCATTATCATCCATCATACATATACGGTGATTGAAAAAATAAGTTCAATTCAACTTGTTGTATAGCCAATTAGCCATAGTTTGGACAATGCTACGGAATGTAGTAATGGGCGATTAAGGGGATAAGTTAATAGGGGTGCCGCTTCTAGCTTCTTTACTTTCAAGACTCATCTCATCAAAAAAAAGAAATCGAACCTACAAAAAGGATAATGAAATACCATGATTTCGTGTGAGAGTTCAACAAGGAGCCCGTTGATGAGGGAGACGAGGGCGGTAGTCCCCAGGCCCGCGCCGCCGCTGGATCCCGCGCCTGCGCCGCCGCCGGATCCCACGCCCACGTCGGATTCAGCGCCCGCACCGCTGCCGGATTTGCATCTGCGGCGGAAGGAGGGTGGGAGCTCCGGCAAGCGTGCCGACCACCAGCACGCCGCGGCTCCATGGCCACTGCTGACGAGCTCGAGGGATGGAGGGAGTCGGTGTGGAGAGGACGGAGGGGCGTTGAATCTGCATCGGGGGGGGAGGGGAGGACTGCGCCGGGCGGCTAGAGGTGGCAGAGGAGGTGAGTGCGGGGCGAGGGGAGGAGAGGTAGGGGAGGGCCAGAGGGGGGCGGCACACCGTGGAGGCCACCTTGCCGCCGTCGGAGGAGCAGGCTGCGTGCGAGGTGCGAGCTGGAGGAGGGGGAGCGGCGAGGTGGGGGCAAAGGAGGAGGCTGGGCCGGGAGGCTGCGAGAAGGGATGGATAGGTTAGGGTTGAGGAGGGGCTGACTTTTATATAAATCATCATCCGATTTTCGGTCGTTGGATCCCAAGATCAACGGTTTACAACGACCGAAGAGAGATGGCCGGCGAGGGCTTTTTTGGGCCACACAAATGGCCGCACAAATTTGCCGTGCGTGATGGACTTTAGCCCACGGCAAAGGCCTTTTTTATTTATCTCTATTTCATCCTTATAACTAGAGTTAATTTACTAAAATTATCAAATGGATCCAAAAAATACCATAAATTAGGATGAGATAACATAAGTTGCATATTGCCTACATAAAAAACTTTGAATTCAAATTCAAATTTGAAATTTACTATGGCTACAACCTAATCAAGTGGCTCTCAACACATTGAAATTTCTAGTGAGATACTTCGGTTTCTAAACACCATCCATGACGACTTGCTCAAAACACTTTATATGATTTATCACAAGATTCACACGGGATATAATGAGCTCTTGCCGAACGAATCTCATGATTTTCAAACTTTGTTTGCATTTTTTAGAATTTTTAAATCATTTGGACACGTGATCATGGTCGTGTTTCCTAGTCAAGATGTTCAAAATTTCTTTTCATTTCATGGAAGAGGTCTTAAATTGGGGTAAATAATGTTAATATTATTTTTATATTCATTTTATTCTATTATTTGAATCACTTGTAGTTCAAATTTGGCCTCTTTGAAAAAATTGCTTGAAATGCAATTAATTAGTTAAATATAGAAAATTAATACAAAAATCATACAAATTTTACCATGAAGTATCACATGTAGAAGAATTTGTTTGAGGAGCTATTGAATTTGGGGCTAAGTATGACATATAAATGGGAAAAATACTTCGCCATGCGCCATGCCAAAAACCGCATGTTAAAAGCACTTCACCTCCACTTGCTTACTAACATCCGGTAACGGCCGGTGGGAGAAAAATGTCCGGCCGCCAAGAAATAAAACGCACGGCAAACAAGATCTTTGCCGTGCATTTTTGGATGGCGCACGGCAAAGAATTTGCTTGCCGTGCATTTTTTCTTTGTCATGCACCCTATAAAAAACGCACGGCAAAGATCTTGTTTGCCGTGTGCCCGAAATAAAACGCACGGCAAAGAATTTGACGCACAAAGAAGTGTAGGTTTTCCCGTAGTGAACTACCCGTCTTATCAATCTTCGATACTAATTAGGAGTATTAAATGTAGATTCTTGATAAAATTTATTCCATAACTCCTACCTTAACTTTCAAGACGAATCTAACAAGCCTAATTATGTCATGATTAGACAACAACATGCTACAGTAACCAATCTCTAATGACGGACTAATTAGACTTAATGGTTTCGTCTCGCAATTTCTGGTCCATTCGTGTAACTATTTTTGTAACTAATCTACGTCCGAAAAAATGACTCAAAATTTTCACCTCACGAAGTAAACGGGAACTCAATCTATTTAATTTGAGTGCTAATGTTTGGAAGATTGGTAATAAATCTTGTGCAATGTGAGAACTGTACCTTTATTTGTAACACATGGTCAATAAGTCCTGGAGGGAACATGCTGTCTGTTGCTCACGTCCTAGCCTCTTTTTTATTCGTTGTAGTATGTACTGTATATATAATAGGTGCCTTTTACAAATGCCACTATTATCTCAGATAAATCAAAGATGCATTTGATCGATTTCTTGATGGAAGTATATTGGGGAAATCAAACATGGTACATATGCATGAAATGTGAACAGCCGAAATGATCAACAGAAAATTAAAGCCACACATTATTGGCTGACTACATGCTATTAATGGCGACCTCGAGCTTTAGGCCAACACACTCTGGCCTAGAACTTGAAGGAGGGCACGAACCACGCAGTGGTCTCCCATGCCCCGCCTTTAGGGTTAGGGACCTGCTTCACGATGGTGTCGACACCCTCCAGCATGTCCACCTTGCACACGCAGAACACCTCATCAGTCCTGCCGCTGCCGCCTGCCACCTCTCCTAGCTGCCTCCAGTCGAAGTAGTACACTGCGTTCTTGCTAAGCCCGACGCCATCGCTCGCCGGGATCACGTAGCAGGCGCCGTCCACGCCACTGCGAAAGATTGCCTTGTCCTGCAGCTCTAGCGCGTCGGCCCAGTCCACGATCTCCATGCCGGTGTCGCCGACCATGCCTTTCAGCGCGAAGGTCACACGTGGTGCTGCCGGCATTGCGAGGAGGAAGCGCACCTTGCCCTCATTCTCGACCAGGTACACTGCCATGCATCCTGGGAGGAGCGTAGTGCCGCCGCCGTTGCTGAGCCCCTTCTCGCCAACGTCGTCGTCGGCGGCGGCGGCTAGCTCGCTTTCGAGAACCTGGGGCCCGTGGGTGACAAGCCGATTCCAATGCAGCGGCAACAACGCCCAAAACCTCTCGATATCGGCGTCATGTGTCGTGGCCCAGCCGTCCTCGCTGCCGCGGCGCCAGAGCGCCACTATGGGCCCCGGGTGGATCGCCCAGGCCCAGACAACGACGATGACCTCCACTTCGCCGTTGATCTTCTGAACAGTGGCAAAGCCGCCGGAGGTGACGCTGCCATGGAAGCAATCGGGCAGGCGCGGTAGCGCGGTGCTCTTCCCAGTCAGCGGGTTCACTAGCACGCCCGAGAGGTCGTCGCCCTGGTCGATGCCGATGAGTAGGCCGGCGCCGGAGCCGACTACCCTCTTGCCCTGCAGCGCCGCCAGTTGGATCAGATGGGATTTGTCGGAGCTCACCGAGTGGAACAGAACTCTGCCGGAGTACTCCTCGTCGGTAGGGCCTTCACTGAGCATGATCAACGGCTGGAAGAGCCCGTGGGTAGTGGGACAGATGGCATCACGCCACTTCGGGCACACAGAGCGCATGTGGACAAAATCCTTAGGGTCCCTGACGGCGCCGGCGACGCGCTCGAGGATGTGCCACGGGAGGCTAGCCCAGTCGTTGGATCCCTCCATGAGAGCTCGATGACTATCTATGCAGGGAGATATCAGAGACGAACTTGTAGAGAGGATGGATATGAGGCTAGGAAAAGCTATGTCAATGGATTTCTTGAGGGCTTTGCACTCTGTAAAATCAGGCTCCGTGATGTATTTTATATAGTGGTTCTGCACGGCGCACAATTCAGGAAAGAAAAGGAATGCTACGGTTACGCAGTTGTGTTCACAGTTTGGTTCCTTGGGTTTGTCTAGCGTTGGCCAACTCCAAAATGGAATGCTTTAAAAAATCTCTTATTTTAAGCTTTGCCTTTTTTTATGAAACGACGGCGCTCATTAATTTACCGGTTTTGCATCATCTTGCAATTTGACCCCAATGCAAGCCGTGCACCACAAGTTTGTGTTTCCACTGTTTGGTTTGGCGGCCAGATTTTGGGTAACGTTCCGAGGCCCTTTAAATTCATCTATCTTATATACTACAAAGATCAAATTGGGTCCAACATACTCCCTCCGTCCCGTAAAGAAGCAATCCCCGCAATCCGAAAAAAAAATCTCACAAAGAGTGCAATCCTAGAAAATAGATCTAATTACTTAATTATAATCTGCATGTCAAAACTTACTACATGTGGCTAAAAAATAGGGGCATTAGAGTCTTTTCGCGCCACCACTAATCTGTCTTAGAAAAACTAAAATTGCACTTTTTATGCGACCGAGGGAGTGCCCCTCACGCCGGACCCACTTGTCAATTAATTAGGAGTGCGGATAAGGTGGTAGACTCATAAAATCTTATTTTGGATAGCATTATTTCTACCAAAAATGTAATGTTTTTGTTTCTAAGTGGGAAACTTCCACTAGTACAGAAGTTCATCACATCCATGACAAAACACATTCATCACGGAACAATCCAAATTCGTCATTGAAACCCTTCTATGACGAATTTATGACGATTCTGAGATCGTCGTAGAACGAGTGTCACATTTGACGCACCGTGACGAATCAGGCAATTTCGTCACAAAACTCCTCATTTTCTGTGACGAACACGTTTTTCGTCTTGTAACGCTCGTCTTCTATGACTAAAGAAAATCGTCATTGATTTCGTCATGAAAGTGACCACCGTGTGGCGCCGTGCGTGCGGCAGCGACGTGACTCGGTGCCACGGCGGGCCGGTGACGTGGCTCGGTGCCACATTTGCTTGTCTATGTGGATGATGACGTGGCTCGGTTCCACGCCGGACGCCGACGTCGCACGCCGCCACACTTGCCGCCTACGTGGATGATGACGTGGCCGCCTACATAGACGATGATGTACCGATTGATGTGGCAATGATGACGTCACCACCACATTCGGAATTCATAGATGAGCCTAAATTGGGTCATTTATTTCACCGATTCAATTTTTTTATTCCAGCTCATCCAAAGCATTACTAAATATTCAGCCCATCAAAATTTTCCAAATATAAACCCACTAATACAAAACAAGTTACAACCCGTGGTATACATAATTTCAGCAAATTACGAGCCCGGATCACATACATGCTCACAATAGTACAGTTCAATATCTCATAAATCTCAAAAAATAGAGATTCGACGTCTCATGTTACATTTAAAATCACATCACCATATAGTTGATTGTTTCCTAATGACATTGTCTTGATCCTGGAAGCAAAAACAATATACAAATGGATTACATATTGCATTGACCATCTCCAAAGACATGAAAATATTTCACCAAATAGTTGTGATGCTAGAAAGCTCCTGCGCACAGCAAGTTACTATTGAACAAATGTTACTGCCAAACACTGCACATAAGCATAATATGTGTGACAAAAAGACAACAATTATTACTATTTACAGCAGCAAAGGAAGCTGTCACTTCATAGGCAAAGCATTTAACTTTCCGAAGCAATGACTACTCCACTATTCACAGACAATGAGCAAGCTGATGGAATTTAGCACAACTGCGCAGCGTCTCATGTTTCCACTCACTTTGGTAGGGAGAGGGGCTTTAGTCCCGGTTGGTAAGGGGTATATGTCTTTGAAGTCTAACCGGGACTAATGTTCAGAGACAAAAGACCCCCCTTTAGTCCCGGTGGTATTACGAACCGAGACTAAAGGGGGGGCACGCCAGCACCTGCGCCCACCCCCTTTAGTCTCGGTTGGTAATACCAACCAAGACTAAAGGGTCTCGTTTCTCTTTTTTTTTGTTTTTGATTTGAGCGTATATTCTAATTGTTGCCTAACCCGTATATGCACGTATACGTTTTCGAACATGTATATAGGTATATACCTGTCTATATATATATATATATATATATATATATATATATATATATATATATATATATATATATATATATACATAGTTAGATTAGACTTATATATAAATTAAACCCTATATATCTACATATATAAACTTATAAATGAATATACACATAATATTTTATACACGAGAAAATAAATAGTATTTTCTTAAACTAGTATATATACATCAAAACCCCATATAGTATATATACATCAAAATATCATTCGAGTTCAAATTTCTAGTGTCATTTAGCTTTCCTCGAGGTGAGTCGGTCAATTGGATGGTTGTCATAATGATGTTTTCCTTGTGGATTAACCACCTCTTCCATGAGGAATCCCACGAGAGCTTCTTCAATTGCCAAGAGACGATCCTTCTCAATGAGTGCGTCCCTTTTTATAATCCTCTACAATTTGCAAATAGGTTGATATAATACGGCAAGTGATTAAATTTACAAAAAAGGATAAAAATGACGTATTATTAATAGGTTTATTTTACTTACACTATCATCACCCACGTTGCCACCGTGATGGTGTATGTACTCACAAATGTAGTACCCGCATAAATTATTTTCTTGTTCTTGTCTCAAACACTAAATTGGAGAGGAGAACAGAATATGAAATTCTAGTGTTATAAATTTTAAATATTCCCAATCTGAAGTTGTTTGTATACGTACCGGAAAATCATATACCCATCTAATTTTGGGTTGAAATGTTCCGTGGTGCTTTGCAATGAACATGGTCAAAGCTCTGAGGCAAAATAATAAAAGATAAAATATGTTAGTATAAAAGCTAAAAATATATATTGCATTAAAGAAAATGTCATAGATAGAATTATTACTCGTGGAATACATCTTCAAGGTCTTGGTATTCTAAGGGATCTTTTCTCAATGAATCATACACATTGATGTTGCTATTGTCGATACTATTATGAGTAGAACCCGATGGAATCGTATGCATCCTCATGGAGATTAGAATTGACTAAATAAAATTGGCAATGATAATTAGATGACAATCGTACTTACTTGAAGTTGTAAGGCGGTAGTATAAGGTTCTTGTAATGAAACTCATCTAAGTGCCTAAAAATGGCCTCGATTGTTGTTTTTCGTTGGTGTTTAATCTCATCCGTGTTAACTTTTGATGGGTCCATTAAAGCAATTCTTCAATAACCCTTCCTTCCCATCTCGCAAGTTGCGAGCTACACAAGAACAAAGTCAAATGTTAATTAGTAGATCGACAAATGTAATAAAGTTATTTATAAACATATGAAAACATGTCACTTATAGACACCAAACCATCATAAGATTGGTATTCACGGTGTCCGGATGGTAAATTTCATAGATATCGGTGAATCGGAGCCGACCACCTTCTCGTTTTGAAGGGCGAATCTCCGTGTTTCACGAGCATACCAAACATCTCCGTGTCCTCGCTGACTTCTTCAAGTACCGGTCATGAAATCGCGCATCTTAGTTGGGAGCTTGTTGACCAATTCCGGCTTCACTAGAGGTTTTCCTAGCTCAAAGCTCCATCTAAATTCTTGATTTTTACCCACCGGTAGGTCTTCATAGATGATAAGACCACCAACGGCGGCTTTGTTTTTTCATAAAAGGTAATGAGCCGAGCCATTTGGTCTTCGGACATGATGTTAACGACTTTTTGCACGTCCGGACCGATGCCCGCAAACAAGTTAGTCTGATGGGTCGTGGATGTAGGTATTTGCTCGATGTTTCTGGCGGTCCCCGACGTCGACGCAGGAATCTCCTTGTTCTTGTCTGGGGTGGCGGTCCCCGACGTCGACGCATGAATCTCCTTGTTCTTATCCGTGGTGGCGGTCCCCGACGTTGACGCAGTATTTGCTCGATGTAATTATTCGGCGACCCTCGTTGTCTCTTCTTAGCGGAAGACTTGTCCACCGAACGCTCATAGTCCGTTTTCAACTAAGGTTTCCTTCCGTTTTTGTTTCCTTCTCAACTATGAAAGTCTTGGGTCTCTCCTTACGACCTTCATTTCTTTGCCTCTAGCTCTTCCCGTTTTCTTTTTTCTTTCGGTATTTCAAAGAAGTCCTTGACTTCTTTCCGTACGATCCCTTCGTTTCTTCATCCGTCCTTGCCTAGGGCTTTTTCTTTCTTTGGTCGTTTTCGTTTTTTCTTTGGTGGTTGCACCCACCGAAAGATTGCGCTCGAGGGCTTGTGGTGAATGGTTGCCGAGGTGAATTGGGATTGATGTCATCATCGTGATTGCCGGAGCTTTGTTCACCCGAATTGTCGTATGGTTGTTGCGGAGAAGGTGAGCGAGCAGTAGTGACGCCGGCGGCCCCGGAGACGATTGTAGAGGCTTGCGAGCAGTGCGATGATGGTTGCCCCGGGCTCCGGGTGGTCTCTCGGAGATCCATCATTCTCGGGGATTACGGTCTCTCGAGATCCATCATTCTCGGGGATTATGACGATGTAATGTTTTGGCCATAATATTATACCGTGTAGCGCATCCTTAAGTGTCTTTTCCCCTCACCTCCCGGGATATCTACCTCTAGCTCCTCAAAATCAGGTTGACATATTTTCTCTATGCTAACCGAGGTGTAGCCGGGTGGAATCGGCATGTCGTGGCTCGTCCGTCCAGAAATTGTGCAAAAGCACTTCCGTCCACCACTTGAGAAAAAATAATTAATTATTTATTATTGGCATTGTGAATGTCCGTCCACAAAAATCAAAGTAATATATATGATCAATTATTGAGGTAATAAAAGCATGAATTAGACATACCTTCATTTTGATGATGTCGAATGGCTTGTGAAGCTCACATCTTGTGCGCCGACGATGTCATCCATAGGGTACCGTTGGTCGTCCACTTGAACTCCTTCTATTGCCCTTTGTTCTTTGGGAACCGCCGCGGAAGCACAACTGCTTTTGTGAGTAGAAGGAACTTGTGCTAGAGGCAGTCCTCCAGATGGGGCCATCTCATTTACAGCGGCGACCACTCACTGTTCAATATTTTCTATCACCTTTTCTTCGTGTTCTTTAAGTCTTTTCTCTAACTCTTGCCGCTGTTCCTCCTCTTCGCGCTCTCTTCTTCTTCTGCGGCTTCGATAGGTGGCAATGTCTCCCCTGAAGGCAAATTTCCATGGTACCACCCCGAAGCCCCCGCATCGTCATTGGTGTTCGGATTCTTGAGTGCCATAGTGAGCTCATCGATCTCTCTCGTCAACCTTCACCGTGCCCACTCGGACATCTTCAATTGTTTTTAGTATTTCAAGTGCAATCTCTCGTAACGAGGGTGGTTAATCAAGGGTACCATCTTCGAAGTTAATTGTTCCTCCATGAGCATAATACCAATTCTTCACTCGCTCGGGCCAATCAACGACCGCCGATATGGTACCTTGTGCGAGAAGGTCTTCTTCCATCTTCCGCCACTTGGGAATTGCAAATGCATAACAACCTCGACCAAGATGATGGCCCCTTCTTACCACGACTTTGCTTCCCTCGTGCACTCGCCTTGGCGAAATTTTCACTTTTTTTGTATTCCACAAAGGACGTCAAGTGTTCTTTTAACTTGGGATATTCAATCCAATTTGGAGTTGAATTCTTCTTGATATAATCTTTATCGTGTTGTTGTTTGAACTTCCGAAATTGTGTTGTCATCCTCTCGTCACACCCCGAAATTTCCAAATTTCGGGATGTGAATAGAAAGAATAATTAAACAATGATTTTCTCATAATTTTAAAATTTTTCTCAACCTTTAGTTTATTTACGGGAAATCTAGTATAGTAAAAAGTCATTGTTTGATTTTCTAAATAAATTAAATAGTTGTGAGTGTTACATTCATGCCGATGCATCTTAGCGTTTGTTGGGTGTAAAAGGTTTTAAAAATACGTTTAGGTGCTTGTCCAAATCCTCCCGAGAATTTTGTGGCTTTTTCCGGAATTTATTCTCACTTTTCTCGAGCTATTTCTATTTATTAGAAGGCTCCGAATTCCTTTTCCATGAGCTCCAAATATTTTATTTGGATTCATCATGTCTCAAATTGTCTTGGAGCCGTCAACGACGTCGTACGCCACCGAACTATTTTTCTCACCATGTTCTTGATCTTCTCGTAAGCCCGCCATTGAAGTATCAAACACTATCATGCTCGTAAATCACTCCGATCCGAGCCTATCCTATTTTATCTATGATGTCTTCCATAATTCCTACGGCATGGTCATGCATTACTTTATTATTAATTAAACTAATTTCTTACTCCTTGATGCAAACCGTGGGTTGCTCGGAAACGACGAGCCCCCGTAGCCGCCGGCCAAGGCAAACCCAAGCGCCATATCCTTCCTTATAGACACGGGCACTACATATCCTAATCGGTTTTTCTTTAGCGGAATAGCCATTTTCGTCCCGTAACTTTCACCGCGAGCTCAACTTCGTCCCCGAACTTTCAAAACGGTCACTTTCGTCCCCGAACTTTTCGAATTGGCTCAATTTCGCCCTTCGCCCGACGTGGTGTTCCACGCAGCATTCCACGCAGCGCCCGCCGCCTAGGGTTCGCATTTTTGTTGAACCGACCCTTTTGCCCTTTGTCTAGTCGGATAGGGGAGGGACAGGACGGTCCCATGGCATTGCGGCTATCGTTCTCCACCGGCCGCCGGCCATGGCGCCCGGCCGCCTAGCAGGCCGCGGCCTCGCCGCCTAGCACCTCGGCACGTCACGGTCCCTAGCAGCCCGCCGCGTCGCGGACGGCGCATCGTGCTCGTCTTCCTCTCGCAAACCCGCCGACCGCCGCCATCCTCAAGCCCTAGGGGCTAGGGCTAGGTGCTCCCGCCCGCGCAAGCATCGCGCCGCTCGTCGCTCGGTTCGTCGTTCTCGTCGATCCCCGGATGAAAACGGCCGCATCGGGAGCTTCGTAAGGCCAAGCCGCACCCATCCCATCGCGAGTTAAACACCGCAGTCCCGCCGTTACTTGGAGCCGAGCCGGCCGTGCCATGCCGACCGTAGCGGGCCATCTTCAAGTTGTCGCGTCGGGATACCGCCGGGACAAGCCGCCACCGGCCACGGTGCCCGTGATGGCCGAGCGCCCGAGTCCTAACGTTCTTTTCCGGCTCGCGTGCGCCGCACCTCCGGCCTTGTCCGTTGTGATGCCATGGTCATCGGATAGAGCAGCCGTGATCCTTGTCGAGTTCGATTCCGCCGTCGTGGTGTGAGCATGCCACTATACTCTATCTCTTGTTCCTAGTTCAGCCTTGTACCTGTTTTGTTGCTCATCTACGCCGTCGTGCATGCTTTGCGGTGCATCCGTACCGTGCATCGACATCGTCCATGATGTGTGCTTTGCAAGATACGTACATGCCGGGCGTTCGTGTGTGCATGTCGTGTGTAGATCGGCCGGCGGAAGCAAGCACCAAGAGCTCTTTACTATGGTGAGCTGTGCTAGTTGTGGCCGGACTTCCAAAAATAAACCACCGGTGCCCCGAAGTCAAGCAAGATGACCGCATCTAAGAGAGACACGTTCTTGTACAGAAGCAAAAGCCATGCATTGCTCATACTTGCTCTTGTCAGTGATGACATCATGGTGACATCATGCTTATGTGGTAATTTGGACTTCTCCTTTAACAAAATATAATCAACATTCTCCTACACTTCTTTTCGGTAATGTCTTCATTGATCATCATTAGGCCTTGAAAATCTTTGATCTATAGAATAATAATTTATTTACCTATAAATTCCTTGCTCACCGTCATCCAATCTATCACTCATTTAATTTCTTTTCTTGATTATTTCTCATGGAGACATCATCTTTATGTCATGTTCAATCAGTTATCTTTTTCTTGTTATTAAAATTCATACCTTATTCCATTGAATTCCGTTCTCGGAATTCTTTCACTAACATGTTCCTCCTAACGCATAGATTAATTTTGTACTCGTTATAGTACGTTTGTGCCGTTCTCATTCGTTTCACCTTAACCTTGTGCGTTAGCATGTGTATCACTTGTTACTTGTTTTAATATTAAAGTTGCATGTTAATCATGACTAATTTTTATTTAATTGGTTTGCCAAATAAAAGTGATTAGACTATACCCCGGATTTCATGAGTTAAGATTCAATTGGTTAATTATTATCTATAACTAACTTTTGTTACATAAAAGATGCTTAGTGTTAAACATTGGTTTCCATGATAAAGTTAACCTACTTAATGATATTATAAATGCCTTTTCAATGTCAATATGTTTAGTTGAACACGCAATATAAAGTTATTCGATTAGATTCTTTCACATTCTTTGTCCTTTTAATGTTAACTCGTTAATCCGATATAACTTGTACTTAAATATCTACCGATAAAATATGATTAGGTTTATTGTATTTCCTATAATTAAATATAATTTTGTTTAAATTCTAACATAGAGTATTTCTCTGAAATATTCTTCCCACATGATTTTCGTATTAAAATAAATCCAACACCTAGTCTCTTGTTTGTTAGTGATCTCACATAAGTGTTGTCTTTTCGACCTTAGTTTCGTTTTCGCCGTTCTTTTGTCGTTGCATAACCATAGAATCGAGCCTACCCTTTAGTGCGCTCTTTTTAAGCTTTCTTTTGATTGGTGTATTGTTCTTAGGTATACTTGTTGCTTTTTATGTTGTGCCGGATGATTGCTTCGAGTAGAAGAAGGATCGTTGTTCGTTGCTTTGAAGATGAAGAGTTTCAAGAAAACGAGAGTGGAAGAAAGAGCAAGAAGAGTAGTTTTTCGTTGGAGAAAGGCAAGTGTCCCTAACCACCTTCTATCTATGCTTTAAATAAGAATATTGTGTCTTAATTGGAACATGTAGAACCACCCAGAAAACAAGGCAACCACAAGACATATGGCTTTGTCTTGGCCAATTAATTAGAAACCTTAGTGTTTGGTATGCTTTACCTCGAAAGGGGTTACGGGGGTGCCGGTAGTTGGTGTATAGCCCGGCCCCCAAACCGATCTCGCTCTATGGTAGCTTCGTAGTCTTGAGAGAGGTTTATGCACCGCACCGTCATTTAACCTAGCGAGCAGCACTCGCACTCGGGAATTTTTGTAAAGGCATCATAGCGTCCCTATGCGATCACACCTCGGTAGTGTTTAGGAAGTGTGAAGTGTATTAGGATTTCATCCCACAAAAAATTTTTCACCGAGTGTGGAACCACGTGTGGATTATCTCGCTTTTCCCTTCCATTCTCTCGTAGCCGATGGGCACGTTGTCCCTTACAATGGTCCCACACCGTGACACATACTTATCCTTGATTTTTTTGGAGCACATGGTTGGCCATAATCCGATACTTATGTGATCCGATACATGGCATGGCCGGTGAGTACTTGTGTACACCCTCTCTTTGTCTTTTTTGATATGGAGCCCGAAGCCTACATGTTGCGGATTCGTTATTTAATTAATTAGTACCTAAGAATTGATGTTAGAAAAATAAGAACTATGAAGTTAATGCATAAGATATATATATATACCTCGTGGGAACATTCAATATTTTCATTCCCAAGACTTTCCTCATTGTTTCTAGAATTGCCCTCAATATTAGTTGTTGTGACCTCAACAGGGGCTGCATCGTCCTCATTTGGAGTTATGTTCAAGTACATGTCCGCCTGACTACACTCCTCGTCGGTGAAGGTTGCAATTATATTTGTACCACTAGCTATAACGTCGGCCATAAACTTGTCATGGTTGTCATCCATCTGGAATAAACAAGAATTTTCTATGAATTTCTATAATAAGCAACAAGTTTTTCTATGAATTTCTAGAATAAGCAACAAGTTTTCCTATGAATTTCTAGAATAAACAAGAATTTTCTATGAATTTCTATAATAAACAGGAATATTCTATGAATTTATGTAATTTTCAACAATTTCTAAAACTTTCGGAATACAAGTGACGAGGGCCCGGATTAGGGGCCCCCTTTGATGGCAAAATTATCCCACTTAATGACAACAAAACCATCGTCCACTAGGTGAAGACTTCGTCACCGGCGAGCGCCTTGAGGATGGTCGTACCCTTGCTGATTACAACATCCACAAGGAGAGCAAGCCTCCACCTTGTGTTGCTTCTCAAGGAAGGCATGCGGATCTTCTTCAAGACCCTCACCGGCAAGACGACCGGGTCCTTGACCGGACGGCTACATCTTCGACCAGCTTTCCCACTAGAGGAACCCTCGCACGACAAGTCTCCGCCTCGCACGACAAGTCTCCGCCTCACACGACAAGTCCGGCTCCGACTAGTGCGCGAGCCCGTACACACGACTCGAGCGAGGCCACCAACGCATGTAGGGAGCCCGAATCTCCACGTCACGCGGGGACAACAGTGGTGGCCATGCAAGCGACCCGCCTCGGTAGGAGCCCTAAATGCGAGCCCGACTAGCCACGCAGCCATCACATCGCCATCAACTTCCACTCGCCACACACAAAACTCATCCCGAGGCACTCGAGCACCCTCTACGACGCGCGTGGGCCCGGACTTAGGCTCACGCGTGGCAAGTCAAGCGAGTACTCGGGCGTACTAAGACAGCCTAAACTACTCGGGGAGAAGGCCAAGTGTCCCGCAGGGAACAGCTCAACCCGGCCACGCGGCGGCTTCCCCCCGACAAGGCATCGCAACTCGGCTTCGATACACCCTAAGGAACAGCGACGTACGACGGGACGTACCGGCCTACCAAGCACCGTAACCTTTTTGTATTTCCCCTTGTGCCCCTCCCCTTTAGACTATGAAAGGGAGAGGAGGGCAACGGTCACAAGGGTTAGACTTCCTCATGACCATACACCACCACACGGGACACGGGGAACGAACTCCCTCTCCCCGACCAGCCTTGTAAACCCTACTCGCGAGCACACTTGGCTCGAGGAACACGGCGAGCCACGCACTAGACGTAGGCTATTACTCCTCGGAGGCCCGAACCGCATAAAACCCGTTGTCTCCCGAGCTAACCATCCGAGCTCGACGCACGATCGACATAAATATACCGTCGGCAGGTAGAGAACCCCCGACGCTTGGCGCACCGGGTAGGGGCACATCGTGTGTCTCGACGAACTCGGCGGATCGGATGGACGGTCGCGGGGTCACGTTGACTCTCGGGACTACCATGCACTTCGACTCCCTCGGCGGTGTCTACACCGGCCGGTGGAGTCCGTCGCCCGCCCGTACCTTCGGCCGGCCGCCTCGCCCCAATGTCCCCTCGGGGGGCGCGGCGCGCTAGGCCTTCGTCCAAAGCTACTCGGGCGACGTCATCATCGGCATGTTGGGGCCAAACCCAACACAGAACATTTTAGGCTCGCCGCCTATTACCTCACCGACCTCGCCTTCCGTGCCGCCGGAGACGGACCGTTGGGGCGGGGGAATTCGTGGAGCGCTACTCCACAATGTACCCTCACGGCAACCCGGCCTACCCGGACGACCCGGTGACGGCCTACGTCGATAGCCTCCGCGCCACGAGCATCGTCCCCGGTTAGCGACTACTCGGGGGCGCCGACCGCGCAACGTCATGACCCCACAAGGGAGTGCAACGTCTCGCGTGGCTCATGCGTCAAGCAATTCCGAATCGCAGCATGCATCACGCCATCGTGGTGCCGATGCCTAGCGGCGGGCTCGACTCGACGAATTAGAGGAGGCAAGACGCCGGCTCGATGACGAGTTGGTCCTTCCGCATCAAGAACTCGGCACTTATGCCGAGCCTTGTGATCGACAACCTCGCGCGGAGCGTGCCCGTGCAGGGAAACGGCGACCGGCGCGTCGCGTGGGACGTCCCTATTCGGGGCGAGCTCGGCAACGCGAACGACAACCGGCCGAGAACACCGTTCGGCTACAAGTCGCCCGCATGGCCGTGCACCGACATCACATATGCGCGCACCGGAGCCCAACAATGACCAACGCGCCAACGAAGGCGCGAACGTCAACGCCGGCGCCGACGCATTCCGGCGGGCATCCCCCGAACCCCGGCCGCCGCGGCCATGTTGCCGCGCGGCTGCCGGAACCGCAACCTCGGAGGAGTGACGAGTACGACGGCGGTCGAAGACGCCGCTCGAGGCCGCGACGACGCAACAAGCGAAAAGCTCCACCTCACGCCGCCGATGGGAGCACGGACGAGTTGGAGCACCATCCGCCCACGGTCCGAACCCGCCTCCTCCTCGGCAACGGGGACATGGGGGTGGGGTTGCGGCCGCGACATCGGTGGTCAAAAGTCATGTTGGACCCAACCACAACACCCGAACACCATAGAAGCCCGACGACGAGCGGAAAGCATCGATGACAACCACGACCACCACTCGCGCAACGATGATGACCGTGGACGCCGCCGACGCCATGACAACGATGACGACCGTGAGCGCGGCTTGTCACCAAGCCGGTGTGGACCGAGGGATTTAGGGTCGGAGCATCGGCGAAGCGAAGTTCCCCTCACGCTTTTGGGCCCCGACCAATGTGTCGAGATACGACGGGGACACCAGCGTATGGCTTGAGGACTACCGACTTGCGTGCCATGCCGGAGGAGCGACCGACGATCTCGTCATGATAAAGAACCCGTCGCTCTACCTCGGCGATTCCGCACGCACGTGGGTGGAGCACCTGCCCCGCGACAAGATCCAAGATTGGACCGACCTGCGACGGGTTTTCGTCGGCAACTTTCAGGGCACGTACACGCGCCCTGGCAAGCAGTCGGAGCTGCGCAACTGCAAGCAACAGCCCGGGGAGAGTCTTCGCGAGTACATACGGTGCTTCTCCAAGCGCTGCACCGAGCTCCCCAGCGCAACCGACAACGACGCCATCTCAGCGTTTCAGAACGGAACGACGTGTACCTCCCTCATCCATCGGCTTGGACGTCGTTGTTAACACCAAAATTTGGTAAGGAGTCCGACTTGTGGGTCCGGCTCGGTGAAGAATCCGTCCGGCGGAACGAGGGTTTCTTCGGATGAGTTCGGCGAAAGAGTCCGCGGTTGGCAATTTGCTTCCGTTCGGCGGGGAAACCGTTGCGCCGATTTTGCGGGATTGCGTGGTGACATGGCCCGAGCGGAAGGGACAAATGGATGGATAAGTGATCACACTTAGAGATAAATTAGGTATCGAATCCATTCGAGGTCATGCTTAATAGGGTATAAATATGAACCCCTGAATGTATGTAACGGACATTCGAAACATTCTCAATACAAACCGGCTTTACGTCAAACCTTTGAGTCCCTTGTCGTGTCGTCGAGTTCTTCGAGAGGGTTCATCGATCCGTCGACCTCCGTGAGTACCGGCAACCTTGTATCATGTCTAGTATCATGCGGTGGATTTAGATCTCGATGCAAGTAGTCTTATTACCATGCTTAGTGTCATGCGGTAGACCCAAGCTTAGTTCAAGAGGGTTTCTTGTTAGGTCATGAGCCATGCGGTAGGCTATGATCTAGCTTGAAGCTAGTTATTGGCTATATTAACTTTTGGCAAGATTCAATAGATTCATTAAGTTATCCCGTGTTGCTTTGAGTTTTCACTTTATGTTTAAATTCATGTAACACTTCTTTGCCCAATCTAGATGGGTTTGGATCGGCTTTATATTTTTTTGATGATCCTCATGTGAGTCAAGTTCGTACCCTTAGCTTAAATAGCACTCGGATCACATGCTCCCCGATAGCCGAAACCGAATTGATCTAGGTTGCCACGTGTTGCGGGTTCAAGCTTACCAAATCTTGTATAAATCTTGAAAGAACTGGGTATCATGCGGTAGATGCAGGTTTTTGGGTTGTTTTGGAGCTAGTCATCCGGTGGATTAGATTTCAATCCAATCTGATAGATTTATCTTGTTTGGTAATGTTCGTTCCTTCTTCATGGACCCCGAATCGGCTGTTCAGCCGTGTTCGGTTATGCTTTCACGAGTAAAACGTGTTCATAATTTATGCTTTAAATATTGTATGCTTTTAGCTTTCCATATTTAGATTGTATCATGCGGTGGATAGATCTATTTGTGGAAGGTGGTATGATCTCAAACAAGTTGTATCATGCGGTGGATAGATTTGTTTGGTATCATGCTTGACGGGTTTTAAAGTACCTAGACATGCGGTAGACTAGTGCTTGGACCTATGCATGCTTGTTTGTTACATATTTATGATCATGCTTTTACTTCACTTATTATTCAATGCTGTTTATCACGGGAATCGGTCATGGCCTTGCGCACGTGCATCTTTACCCAAATAAAGACCAATCTACCGTCATGCTTACGTCATCTATTCAGCTATGTTACTTTTCGCACTTTAAAGCTCCCGAATGGTTTCTAGTCTCGTCGGATAGCTCTTCATAGCAATATGTCATCTCACTTGGCTTTCTAGCCGTAATATGGAACCGTCTCGGTACCACCCAACAAGTTCCAAGCTTTGGAATTTAACTACTTTGTCTTTTGTTAATTTTCGGGGAAAATTGACGGCACGTCTTGTGATCTCTTCGTGTGTGAAGCTAGCTTTTTCGGCTTGCTGTGTGCTTGGCGTGAGGTGCGGATTTTACGTCAACACACTTTTTGGCACGCCCAGTGGTACCATAGCCGAAAATCAAGATGCCTGACATCGGTGACATTATGGATGTCAACATCGAAGACCTCTCTCGAACAAATGCGAAGCAACGGCTAAAGGATGCTGCGGATCAGTTCCAACAGAAGTGCTTGCTGTCATTTAAAAAGAACAGAGTGGCATCCCATACCTCAAAAATGAGATGCCTAGGGTTCTATTGCCGGAGAGAGCGACGCTACAACTCGGCCAGAGAGGAAGGAATGCATGCAAGCGTTTCGAGACACTACGGGTGACATACTAAGCAGCATCATAGAGCTTTCCTAGGTGCGTTCAAACAGATGATGGTGGCTGTTTTCGGCCCGGGCATGGAGCAAGTATTCAATCGAACACCCCTTCAGGGAGGCACCGTGGAGATTGGAGAGTCCAGTTCTCAGCCGCCGTTGCGAAGCCAGCCAGTCCAGCCTCCCCCGCAGAGCGTTGGAAGCCAAGCCGTCCAGCCTCCTCCACAAGGTGCTGGAGGTCAGCCAGTTCAACCCCCTCTGCAGGCCGCAGGAGGGCAACCAGTCCGGCCCACCTCCATAGTGCGGCACGGGTCAACCTATGCAACAACTCGAACCCATATCAGCCCACGTACGGGGAGTTGGCATTTGGCTCGTCTGGAGCCCCACCGCTTCTAGCTACAGGATTGCCCCAGCTAGCAACAGACTGCAGAAGAATTTGTACGGTGGAGGCTACCACGAAGTGATGAACTATGGCGCCATCGATGCTCTCCCGAATCCGGGCTACGGCCCAGCCACGGGCGTGCAGGAGGATGATATCCTGGCTCAGAAGATGGCCGACTTGATGCAGAATCAATTCGGCCTCAAACCTAAAATGCAGGGACCTACCTACACGCCACCGTTCCCGGAGTGGTATTACAATGTGATCCCGCCGCCAAGAGTAAAACCTCCGACGGAATTTACAGATGACACGAGCACGGTGGAGCACATTGCTCGCTACCCGATGCAGGCTCGGAGAGTGCTCATCCGAAGAGGCGTCCGGGTCGGGTTCTTCCCCAAGTCACCGACGGGCGCGGCGTTCCGGTGGTTCTCATCTTTGCCTCCACAATCGGTTGGCACATGGAGGGAGCCGGAGCGAAAATTCTACGCCCATTACTTCGCGGTAGCACGGAAAAGAAGCTTATCGACCTCGCAACCCCGAAGCGCAGACACGGTGAGACGCCCTTGGAGTTCCTCGGGAGGTTCGGGGAAATCAAAGGCATGTGTTTTTCGCTAAATCCGCCGGATGATGAGTTTGCCGACATGGCCGTTGCGGGGATGCTACCGGTCGTATGAGAAAAGTTGTTTGGTATGGAGTTCGATAACCCGGGTCAACCTGTCCCAAAAGCCGTTGTTGATAAGCAACCAGTGCCTACGGTTTTAAGAAAGACGCCAGGTTCGTCAAGCGAAAGACGACGTAGCTGATATCTACAATCAGTTCCTGGAAAAGGCCGATCAAATGGAGGACTCTGACGATGACCAGGAAGTGGCTGCTGCTGAGATCATGTGGGGGAAGGAACCGTTGACCATGAATCAGCGCTGGGTCAAACAGACCAAAGGCACCTACGACTTCGACGTCACTAAAGCTGATAAGCTGTTTGAATTCCTGGTGAAGGAAGGCCGAATCAAGTTGCCTGAAGGGCATTCCATGCTTCGGCCCGATGGAGTAAAGGAGAAATGTTAATGCGGCTTCCATGACAGAATTCTCACTCCATCAACGACCGCAGTGGTCTTCGGATGAGGATCCGGAGGGCTATCCAGGAGGGGCATCTCAAGTTTGACAACAAGATGAAACCGGACGGCCACCCTTTTCCCCCGTAACATGACAAGCTTTTCCATCCACATGGTGACGGCCGAGGAGAAGGGCAAGGTCAAGGTCTTGACTTCGACCCGTGCAAGGCAGATGGAGCAAGAGAGACCCGAACGTCAAGTGACCTTGGAGCAGGTTCATGGAGAAGCCCCTCGCGTTCTCAGGAGCCATATCGAGATCGGGGAATCATCTAGGGCCAAACCCAGGGTGACTACGCGCATCCTCCTCAACAAGTGGCAGCGCCAGCTGGAGAAAGAGCGCTACCAGAAACGAAAGCACGAGGAGGAGAAGCGCAGGGCCGAAGAAGAAGCGCGCGGAGAGATTTGGAGCGAGATACACGCGAGCGGGAGTGCGCACACCGGGGGTGCACATTCTTCGAGCACCGCCGGAACGAGGGGTTGAAGCTTCCTACGCTGAGAAACTGCCCTGAGTGCAGCGATAGGTACTTTGAGTATAGGCGGAAATCGCCAATCGCCGATCCGTCCATGAAAGAATTGGAAGGATACATCCCAGTGAGGATCGGCGTCAAAAAATTGAAATCATCGATCATCCCAGGAAGAGACAAGCCGACATGAGATGGGCCGATCGGAGGAAGACGAGGACGAGTACGTCTGGCAAAAGGGGCAATGGTGCCCGCCTGGTTTAAGAAAGAGTCAAAAAAGGAGGGTTCAGCGCTTGAGGAACCGCGAACTGAGGCAGGCAGGGATCCAGACGAGACAGGTGTGGCGTCCAAAGGATAAACCTGAAGGATCAAACCGTTCGGCGCCGGCATGTATGGTATATTTTCTGCCGAATGAATTTATGGCTCCTCGCTAATCGGGTTGTGCAGAAGAAACGTCCCCGGATGATGAACAACTTGAGGGACCGATGGTGCAGTCGGTGCTAGCCAAGCAAGCCATCTTCGACAAACCGGCCAAAAATTGACACATGAGGCCGCTATACTTGAAAGGATATGTCAATGGCAAGCCATTGACCAAGATGTTTGTCGACGGTGGAGCGGCGATCAACGTAATGCCGTACACCACTTTCGAAAAACTTGGCATGGGCCCCGGCGACTTGACACCTACAAGCATAATTCGAACGATTTCACCGGGAATCCTTCGGATACCAAGGGGGTGCGCCCATGTGGATCCGATGATCGGGTCCAAAACACCGCTCACAACCTTCTTCGTCATCGAAGGTAAAGGAGCCTACACCTACTTTGCTTGGACGGGATCGGATTCATGCCAATCGCCGTGTCCCATCTACCATGCATCGGCAGCTCATCCAATGGGTAGATGACGATATTTAGGTGGTCCAAGCGCATGACTCCGTGAGCGTCACAAATGTGGAACCGACTTTTCGGGAATACCAAGGTATTTACTGTTTCTCAGGAAAAGACGGGGAGAAGGTCCCGTTGAGCTGTCGTCAGCAGCGATCAACAACCGATTCAAGCAATCGTCTCTTATAGCAATTTTTAATGGATAACCCCGTCGATGGTACTGACGTCAAGTTGGGGCGAGGATTTATGTCGGCCGATAAATTAGAGGAAGTTGACATTGGAAACGGTGACAAACCAAGGCCGACATTCATCAGCGCAAACTTGCAATTAGACTTCAGGGAGGAATTGATCAAGTTACTTAAGGAATATAAAGATTGCTTCGCTTGGGGTTATTCGGAGATGCCCGGACCGGACCATTCCATTGTTGAGCATCGGTTGCCAATCAAATCTGGTTTTAAACCATACAAGCAACCTCCCCGAAAAATCTACAAATATGAAGTACCGGCCGATGTGAAGAAAGAAGTTGAAAGATTACTTGATGCAAACTTCGTTCGGCTATGCGGATATGCGGAGTGGATTTCTAATATTGTCCTTGTCTACAAGAAGAATGGAAAGATAAGGGTCCGCATAGATTTCGTGGATTTAAACAGAGCTACTCCTATGGATGGTTACCCCATGCCCGTTGCCGATTTATTGGTTGACGCCGCCTGGACACAAAGTCATCAGTTTCATGGATGGTAATGCGGGATATAACCAAATTTTTATGGCAATAGGGGATATATCGAAAACAGCCTTCAGATGTCCTGGTCATATAGGCCTGTTTGAATGGATAGTCATGACATTTGGGTTGAAGAATGCCGGTGCAACTTATCAGCGAGCCATGAACTACATCTTTCACGAGTTGATCGGCAAAATTGTCGAAATTTACATTGATGACGTCGTGATCAAGTCTTTGAATCATGACACGCATTTGGAAGACGTGAAAAGAACCTTGGAGTGCACCCGAAGCATGGTTTGAAGATGAATCCGAACAAATGCACTTTTGGGGTATCAGTGGAGAGTTCTTGGGATTCTTGGTCCATGAAGGGGGGATTGAAGTTGGCAAGAAAAGCATGAAAGCCATTGATGAAGTTGTCCCTCCAACTAATCTCAAGGAGTTGCAATCATCGCTCGGCAAGATTAATTTTGTATGGAGATTCATCTCAAATCTGTCACAAAAGGTTTTGCCATTTTCTCCATTGCTTTGAAGCTTAAGAAAGATCGAAGTTCACGTGGGGCGACGAACAACAAAAGGCTTTCGACGAGATCAAGAAATATATGAAGGAGCCACCGAAGTCGGTCCCTCCGCCATTGGATAAGCCTTTCAAGTTGTACTCGACGGCCGATACCCAAACCATTGGATCGGCCCTTATTCAAGAATTCGAAGGAAAGGAGCGGGTAGTAGCGTATCTTAGCCAAAAATTACTTGATCCTGAGACCAGGTATTTGGCTGCAGAGAAATTGTGCCTGTGTGTGTACTACTCGTGTACAAAGTTTCAGCACTACTTGTTGAATGCCGAATGCGTTGTATATTCTAAGTTCGATGTAATAAAACACATGTTGTCTATGCCAATTTTGAATGGCATGATTGGCATGTGGATCTTGGCTTTATCGGAGTTTGAGTTAAAGTTCGAATCGGCAAAAGCTATTAAAGGTCAGATCATTGCCGATTTTATAACTGAACATCGTGATCCATCAATTGATTTACTTGAAATTACTCCTTGGGCTTTATTTTTTGATGGGTCATCATGTGGTAAAGGTGGGGGAATAGGGATTCTGTTGATTTCGCCCAGAGGTGAGATGTTTGAGTTTGCTATCCCTATACAGCCCACTGTCACAAACAATCAGGCTGAGTACGAGGCATTGCTTCGGGGGCTTCAATATTTGAGAGAAGCCGGGGCCGTTTCGGTTGAAGTTTATGGAGATTCAGAATTGGTAATAAAGCAATTGAACGGCCAATACGAATGTAAAAGTGATGCGCTGAGGAGTTACTACGAAGAATGCAGGGAAATCTTGAAGAGCTTTCCGTTGGTGACTCTACGAAAGATATTCCTAGGGAACATAATGAAGAAGCGAACGAGGTTGGCTCGGAGCGCTTCCGGTTATAAAGAGAATCAAGAAGCGTTTGCCACGGACATATGTGCGGCGGGAATGGATCTTGCGGAGGATGATTGGAGAAAAGAGATCGTTGACTATTTGAAAGATCCAACCCGAAAGGTCTCTAGGAAGCTCGGGTACAAGGCCATAAAATTTGTTCTTCTCGGATGATAATTTGTTTTACAAATCATTAGATGGGGTGTTGTTACGATGCCCGGGTCCGCAGGAAGCTAAAAGGATGATGAGTGAAGTACATGATGGGATATGTGGAGCACACCAATCGGCCTACCGCATGAAATGGGTTATCGAGCAAGCCGGGTGCTTTTGGCCGACGATATTGGAGGACCGCTTTGAATATTACAAGGGATGTCAAGACCGCCGCAGGTTTGGAAATATTCAAAGTGTTCCCGCATCAAGCATTAAATCCCATTATCAAGCCATGGCCATTCAGGGGCGGGGTGTACACTTGATTGGCCGATTAATCCACCATCTAGCAAGGGGCATAAGTTTGTGCTTTTGGCTATAGATTACTTTACCAAATGGGTTGAGGCAATTCCACTGAAGAAGGTGACGTCAGAAAACATGGTTGAGTTTGTCAAGGAACACATCATCTATCGGTTTGGAATTCCTCATACAATCACAACTGATCAAGGAGCCCAATTCGTGTCCTTGGAGTTCGGGGAGTTCGCCGAAAGCATGGGAATCAAATTGTTTAATTCTTCTCCCTATTATGCCCAAGCTAGTGGTCGGGCGAGGCTTCTAATAAGATCATGATTAAGCTTATACAAAAGAAGATCGACCGAAGCCAAGGAGGTGGCATTCGGTACTCGGTGAAGTGTTATGGGCTTACCGAATGGACCCTTATGGAGCTACAAAAACATCTCCTTATGAATTGGTTTATGGACACCATGCGGTTTACCTTGGGAAGTACAATCGGATTCTAGGAGAGTGGTTTTGCGTAAAGATTTAAGCTCCAAAGATTACGGTGGCTTAATGATGGATGAGTTAGAAGATTTGCACATGATCCGTCTTAGGGCCCCGGAAAATATCGAAAAGAACAATCCTGGGTTGCCAAGTATTATAACAAGAAAGTAAAAGTTAGGCAATTTGCAGAAGGAGATTTGGTTTGGAAAGCGTTACTGCCGATTGGAACCAAATACAGTGAATTCGGCAAATGGTCCCCTAACTGGGAAGGACCCTTTCGAGTGGTCAGATGCGTGCCTGGCAATGCCTACATGTTGAAAACTTTACTAGGAGAAGAATTTTCCGCTGCAATAAATGGAAGATATTTGAAGAAATATTATCCTAGTATTGAAATCGATCGGTGATCACCAACATTGGGGTTACATGCATCCGATACGGAATAGTCGGCGCTCAAGAACGAGGCCGCCTTCAGAACAAAATCCCCAAATAGAGGGAATGGCCAGTGCCTAGATGCATTGCCCTTAGCACAAAACTACATTACAACTGCTTCTTGCAGGTTTACATCCAACAACCCTGGTGATCAGGACTTCGAGGAGGCGGGAAGCAGAAGGCCTGGCATAAGAAGCGAAAGTATGATTCAATCTTTTCTTTGCTTCTTCGGCTGCTCCCTCTTCAGTTGCTCCAGGACCACCGTGACGGCAACTTGGAATGCGTGGGGGTGACCACGATTTGTTGCCTCCACCAAGCTGTCCCAAGCCGCTTTCAGGTTATTGTACCTATCAGAGACATCTGAGACAGAGGAGTGGTCATTAGGGGCAAAGATCCGGATGTGAGCACGGAGTCAAGAAGGAGTTGGAGACATTTACCTCCTACTAATGCCTCCAAAGCCATGTGACTCTCGCGCTCGGCCTGGCAACGAGCAGTGACGTCCTGGAGGTCGTGCTCCGAGTGCCGAACGCGGCGGCGCAGCTTGATGGCTGATTCTCTGCTCGGGCGTGGCATCCTCTCGCTTCTAGAGAGAAATCGAGGAGATGTACTCGAGCATGTCTTCGGTCCCGATGATTTACTCGGGAAGCGGATCAAGGCTGAAAGAAGAAAGGCGAGAGAGGAGGTAAAACGCGAGACCACATGAGGAAACAAGAAGCAAATCAAAGGAAAACTCACTCTCAAATCGTGCGTTTCTTCGAATGCCGCCCTCCCGGGGCTGCTTGCCTTTGTCCATGGCCTTGGGGGTTTTTTTTCTTCGAGGACAAGGGAGAAGATGAGAAGTGATGGATGAGTGTACGAGTGGATTTGCAGGGCATCTCAGCAGACTATTTTATTGACTGAGAGAGTGCGTTGGGAGTGATGACTGGCCGGCGTGCATTATTGGAATACCAAGCGGCAGGGTTTTCTTCCGGATGCGAAGGGTTTTCGTTTGAATAGTGCTTACGGATTGCCGATTCAAGGATTTTCTGCGGATTTTGCGCCAAGGGGCATCTGTTTTCGCGTGTTCGGCTCAAGCAAGTTCCCGAATATGTCCGAGGGGAAACAAGATTCGCATGCAAACACGAAAAAAATCATCGCAGTACAAGCACAAGAATTAAAAGTTCTTTATTTATTGCCGATATCAAACATCACTGATACAATCTAATCAAAGAGCCTGTTTAACACGGACCGGGGACGAGTGAGTTTGGCAATGGCGTCGCCGTGGCCGTCGAGGCGCTCCAAGATGATCTCGATCTCATCGATGTCTTCTGGTGCGCCGCCCCGGAAGCCGCGCGGCCTGGTGGAGTAGTCGACGTCGGTGTGCGTCGCCATGGCGGCCAGGCCCAAAGTGGTGCCCAAGCGGATGCCGTGGGTGGCCACTTCGTCCACGCGGTGTTCCACCGCGGCAAGGCGCTCCGCCGGCGTATCTCCGCGGGCGTTCACCTTGTCAGCCAGTTGCTCCACCAGCATTTTTAGCTGGTTGAGCTCGGCGTCACGGGCTGCAAAATGCAGGATAAAGGTGATTAGT
The DNA here is from genome assembly GCA_947561735.1 of Cenchrus americanus. Taxonomy (NCBI): domain Eukaryota; kingdom Viridiplantae; phylum Streptophyta; class Magnoliopsida; order Poales; family Poaceae; genus Cenchrus; species Cenchrus americanus. The sequence goes on along the minus strand of OX387244.1, from coordinate 122,907,062 downwards.
ATGAAAAGCCAGATTGGATTAGGGAGCGGTTTCAGAGCCGTACCGTCGATGGTCGCCAGCAGCTGCTTACGCTGGTCTTCCCACTCCAGTTCGGCTATGCCAGCCTTTTTGGAGACATCTTCCAGCTCGCGCTGGGCCACCTCCAGCTCCGCCTTGAAGCGGAGAGCATCAAGTTCCCCGTAGGGCACCGGGGAATAATGGTCCGACTCGGAGGAGTCATCCGGCAGAGCCGACCGGCCGGTGTAGAGGATGGATTCCATTGAATAAGCTCGAAACGAGAGATGATCGTCAAAAACAAAACGAATCGAAGACGAGTCGTAAAGGAAAAAGTTGGCGATTATTGCCTCCGACGGCGCCGGCGCGACTCCCCTCCGCCTCGTCGGTGGCGCGGCGCCCGTTGTTGCTGCTCGCCATGCTTCGGGATTTGCGTTGATTGGGAAAAGAAGATTTGAGGTTGGCGACCATCCACCGGGCCTCGAACCACACATGGTCCTCACTAAAGCCACGACCCGAGGCCACAATCTATTTCGCCGGGCCTATAAATGAAAACCGTAGGTGCCCCCAGCTCTTCACCAAGACGAGCTTGGAGAGGCGGAGGCTACACCGAGTTCGCGGGGGTTTCGGTGGTTCACCGTAAAACCATTGGGTTCCTTGGTTGATCCACAAAGCCAAGACCGGAGAACCGAAGACGGAGGCTGCGACGAGCCGCCGCACCGGTCCGACCGGTGGGTCCGACCGGTCGACCGGTGAGGAGCACCGTTCGACCGGTGTGCGACGACGCGGTCCGAGACTTCGAAGCGGAGGACACGCGTCGGGATCGCATGGCTTGCGTCGAGGCTATGCGGGGTGTGGTCGCCGGCATCCGTCCGATGGTGAAGACATGAAGACTTCCAAATCCGCCCTTGAGGAGCTTGTATCCCTAGTCATTAGGAAAGGGCATTTTAGACATTCGGTTGCCTCCATATAACCCAAGAGGTGAGAGGATGGCAGCCAACTCTTGGAACCCTAGCTCATTAGTTTTCCTATTTTCCACCTATTTTCCTTAGGTTTTCTTTAGGACTAGCAAGAGAGCTTCACGGAGAGATCTTGTTGAGAGGGATGGATGATCGGGCGGCTTGCTAGACCTTGTACGCACCTTTGTTTCATGTATAGATGATTCGGGGTGGTTCCTCAAGGTTTGGATGTGTTTTCCCCGTTGTTCTTGGTGGTGATTTTCGGAGCCCTCTCTCGGTGATTTCTTTGGGTTGTTTTCGGGACCTTTCTCTTGGGGATTTGATGGGGGAAATTTGTGGGAACCCTTCGTGGTTCTTTGGTCCCAGGATTCCCCTCCCAAATCCGTGAGTAAAGGTGCTCGATTTTGGGGTTTCTTGAGTTCTTGGGTTGGAAGTGCTCTTGGCGGGATTTCCTTGATTCCTCCTTGTTGGACGAGTTTTGGTGGGATTAAACTTTGCTATGGACTCCTCATGAGGTGTTCATAATATCCCCAAAGTCTTGTTCAAGCCCGTGGAGCGATTCGGGAGATCGAGATTTGGATTTGGGGATGTTGACCCGCGGGTGCTGTTCATCCCGAGCTGCCCAGCTACACCGGTCGACCAGTGCTCTTGACCGGTCTGACCGGTGCGAGCCCTCGTGGGTTTTTGCTCGGGTGAACGTCTTGGTGTGTTCGTTGTTGTCCCGTGTTGCCGCCGTTTCGAGTTTGGGTCGGTTTGGTGGTCGGTTGGCTTGTTTGGTGCCTTGGGGGCTTTCGAGTCCGCGATCGGTCCGACCGGTGTGTCTCACCGGTCCGACCGGTGTGGTGCCACTTAGTAAAAGTTGTTCAATTTCACCAGCGGGGACCGGTCGACCGGTGGTGCTCACCGGTCCGACCGGTGTGGGTCCGTATTCTCGAGGTTTGGTTTTTCCGCTGCGTTTCTCGGGTCGGAAGGTTGTGTGTTGGTTCCTAGGTCCAGTGGCACTCCAGTGGCTACGTGGGCTTGACCAACCTTGGTAGTGAGTCGGAGACGTGTGTTGGAAGCTGTGTTCATCTTGTTGGAGTCTCCATCTCCATCGAGAAGAATTTTTATCGGCTCCCATTCACTCCCCCCTCTCTGGTTCGCCGTATCTGTCCTTCAAGTGGTATCGAGCCGGGTTCGGGTCTTTGTTGACTCTAACCGGTCTAAGATCCAAGGATGGCGTACCGGGGAACGGGGTTCGGGTCCTCCACACTTCGATGGCAAGAACTACCAGATGTGGAGCAAGCGGATGGGTGCGTTTCTCCGCGGAAAGGGTCAGATCCTTTGGGATGTCACGGTGGACACGAGGCTATGTCTAGCCGATGGATTTCCTCGCTCCAGGATCGAGGGACAGATTCGACGCCAACAATAAGGCGGTCGACTACTTGTTTCGTGCTTTGTGTCAACCTGAGTTCGATCGGGTGCACACCGAGCACTTGGCTTGTAGGATTTGGGCGGTGTTGAAGGAGGCTCATGTTGGGAACGCCCGGAGTTCGAGGCACGGATGTATGCGACCTACGGAGAGAGTACGAGAACTTCACTCATCTCCCCAGGTGAGTCTATCGATGTCTTGTTTCGGAGGTCCACGGTGGTTGTGAACAACATGAGGGCCAATGTGGACGTGCTCCCGTACGATGATCATGATAGAGCGGTCAAGCTCTTACACTCTTTGGATCATACGACTTGGTGTGGAAAGTTCGACGGCATTGTGGAGTTGGAGAAGTATGACACTCGACGGTGAACGAGCCGTTCTCGAAGCTCAAGTCGGTCGAGGTGGATAAAGGCATGATCGCCAAGCTCGAGGGACCGACCGATTCCCATAGTCTTGCCCTCGTTGGTGGTTCCAAAGGAAAGGCTAACTCTAACCCATCCACCGGGATGTTCTCTTTCTCCTCTTTGATGTCTATGGCGGATGAAAAGTTCGACGAGCTTGGAGAGGACGAGCCGGCGCTCCTAACGAGGCGGTTCGAGAGGCCGCACGAGAACCGCGTGAACATGAGGAGGAACATGAGGACTTGCTTCCGGTGCGGCAAGCGGGACACTTCGTCGCCGATCGCCCGGAGAAGGCCGAGAACAAGGACGGCTACAAGCACAAGTCGAGGACGGATGGCAAGTACCGGTCGAGGCGCGACCACAAGAGAAAGCATAAGAACAAGTACAAGGACGAGCGACGATCGAGGAAGAAGGTGAGCCGAGGCAATACCCGAGCGATGGTTGGAGCGAGCGACGTCGACTCCGGTTCCCGCGTACTCCACCTCGAGCTCGAGCGACGGTGAAGACGAGGGAGATCGTCGCAAGAACAAGAAGTCGTCCAAGAACCCGAGCGGGCCGAGCCGCTTCGCGAGAGATGGCTTCGCACCATGGCGCCGAGCTCCGGTAGCAAGAAGAGCACACGGAGCGACTCGGACTCCGAGTCCGACGATGAGGTGCGTGATGAACTTCCCCTTCTTGCGCCAGGAGAATGAGAGACTTGACACTTTGCTTGATAACCATGATGACATGCTTAGGGAGGCCAAGAAAATGAGGAAAGAGCTTAGGGCTTCACTCGAGGATGCTAGGACTAGAGTGGCTGAGCTAGAGACACAGGTGCTTGATAGCAAGCTTGAGATTGATTCCCTTAAGGCTAGCCTTGTTGTTTCGGATGAGAATGATTGTGCTGATTGCTCCATATTCCTTGCTGATCTTGCTTTGTTTAAGGATAAGCTTGCCTCCAAGTGTGAGGAACTAGATGTGCTTAGGGTTGAAGTGGCAGAGCTTAAGTCTAGACCTGCTTTGCTAGGTGCTTGCACTTCTTGCCCTGTTTTGCATGCTAAGATTGATGAGATGCATGCTTACACTAGTTCTCTTGAGGCTAAATTGAAGGAACCCATGCCTACATCTTGCTCTACCCGTGAAATGCATACATTGAAAAATTTGGAACTTGCACATTATGTTGATCGTTTGCGGGATGAGAATGATGATTTGAGGAAGTTGATGGGTTGGTTGTCCGGCCATGAGCCTCGGTTGAGGATGATGATAGAGGCGTTTAAGAGGCGGATGGTGAGGGACTTGGGGCAAACAAGGTGGGTGAGGGAAGTGGAGAGAATATCTCGGAGCCACCAAAAACCCACCACAAAAATGATTTCCCCCCAAAACCTAACCATTTTAGGAACCGACTAGACACAACCCCCGGCTCCACCCGTGTTTCCTACACCCACAAATGACCTACAAAAGCCTATCAAGTTTGTGAGCACTTCGGGGAATGTGTTCTTTGGGAAGGAGAGTGAGAAGGCTAGCGGTGAAAAACCGGTGGAGTTGAGTGGAGAGAACCCAAGTGATCGGCCACATCCCAAGCCAAATCCTAAGCTTGTGAGGTTCCATTGCGGCTATTGTGGGAGAGATGGCCATAAGGAGGAGTTTTGCTTCAAGAGGAAGCGTGAGGAGAGAATGGCAAAGGAGTGGGATAACAAGGACAAGTACCACCCTTCCAATGGTGTACTTGAGCCTCGTGTGCGGATGCCCGGGGCCAAGGAGAATGTGAGGACAGTTCGGGCTTGGGGAGAGCGGAAGGCTGCAGGGGTGGTCTTTGCGCCCCGAGTCACACCGGGCGGACCAGTGTGGAGCACCGGTCGGACCGGTGCGAGCTGGACGGACGATTGTTTGGGTTTCGAGCTCGTACGGGTGCGAGGATTGTTTCGGTGGTCGTGGTTCGGTGGCCGGGCCGGAAAGGGTGCAGGTGGTCAGTTTGCTAGGCGTTCTCCTCCTCGTGCTCAATACGGGGATCGGAGGAGTCATAGCTTTGAGTTGGAGAGGAAGGACGTTCCACGGGCTTTCTTGCATGGATTTGGTCCTCCTCCGGGCAGAGAGGGGTGGTTCCCTCAGGGTGGTTACCGTGGTGGTGTTCGTGGAGGTAGCTTTGGTAGGAGAGGTGCTTTGGTTGGTGCTAACCCCACTTTCGAGCAAATGGCTCGGCACTCGGTTTTACTCTTTTGGTACTAACCCCGGTCTTTGAGTCGTTTGTTCGCTCACGTGCTCGTTTTTGAATTTCAGGTGGGAGACTTGAAGAACATTTGGTTGATTGACTCCGGTTGCTCGAGGCATATGACCGGAGACAGGGGGTGGTTCTCAAGTCTCGTCCCGGTGGTGACAAAGAGGTACATCACCTTTGGGGACAATGGGCGTGGGCGTGTGCTTTCAGAAGGTGAGATCAAAGTGAGTGACAAGATCACTCTGAGGCGTGTTGCTCTTGTTCAATCGCTGGGGTACAATTTGCTTTCTGTGTCCCAGTTGTTCGATGAGGGCTTTGAGGTGTTGTTTCAGCCGGTGGTTCTCGGATTGTGGACTCTCAAGGGGACCTTGTCCGTATGGTCGTTCCCGAGGGTCATGTGTTTCGTGCCGATTGTTCTCGGTCTTCGGGTGTGGAGCGTTGTTTCTTGGCCGGTTCTTCGAGTGAGTTGTGGAAGTGGCATAGGAAGTTGGGTCACTTGAGTTTTGACCTTTTGTCACGTTTGAGTAAACTCAATTTAGTCCGAGGATTGCCTCGGTTGAGGCTTGAGAACGAGTTGGTTTGTGCTCCGTGTAGGCATGCCAAGATGGTGGCCTCTTCTCACCCGCCTCTCACCGATGTGATGACCGAGCGTCCATGCGAGTCGCTCCATATGGACCTTGTTGGCCCGGCTCGTGTGCGATCCGCGGGTGGGAAGTGGTATGTCCTTGTTGTGGTGGACGACTATTCTCGGTACGCTTGGGTGTTCTTTCTCGAGGATAAGGGGTAGACGTTTGGTTTTGTTCGAGATCTAGTCTTGAGGTTGAGGAACGAGAGGCACGGAGATGCCATACGAGCTATCCGCAAGGATAATGGCTCGGAATTCGAAACTCTCATTTTGAAACCTTTTGCCATGACTTGGGTCTTGAGCACCGCTTTCGAGTCCATATACGCCTCCCCGAATGGTGTTGTGGAAAGGAAGAACGGACCTTGTGCGAGATGGCTCGGACGATGCTTGATGAGCATAGGACTCCGAGGAGGTATTGGGCCGAGGCGGTGAATACCGCGTGCTATGTGTCGAACATGATATACCTCGAGTGCACAAGAAGAAGACATGCTATGAGTTGATGCATGGTCGCACACCCAAGGTGAGTCACTTCCATGTCTTTGGTTGCAAGTGTTTCATTCGAAGAAAGGCGGGAAGTTGGATAAGTTTGAGGCTAGGTCTGTCGATGGCATTTTCTTTGGTTATGCATCTCATTCTAGAGCATATCGTGTGCTCAATCTTGAAACTAACCAAATCGTGGAGACTTGCGAGGTAACCTTCGACGAGACGAGCCACGTAGTCGGATTGCCTTTGAGTGTGCGGGTGATGATGAGCTTGGCGAGGAGATCTTTCGGAGGAGGAGCATGAACATGGAGATGATGAAGATGGTGGTGCGGTGCCCCCGCCGAACATGTACCCACTACTTCGACTACGATGATGGATGGACCCTCTCGCTACTCCTACTACGACAAATCAAGAACGAGGTGAAGCCGATGTTGATGGGGAGGTAGCATCGAGGGGAGAACCTCCCCGGCGAGTGCAAGTGGATCACCCAGCTTTGAGGATCATCGGCGACATGAATGAACGCACTACACGGTCGAGGGTTCGAAACAACTCCCATTTCGCTCATGCTGCATTTGTTGCTTCTTTCGAGCCCAAAGACATTGGACACGCACTATCTGATCACAATTGGGTTAATTCGATGCATGAGGAGTTGGAGAACTTTGAGAGGAATCAGGTGTGGGAGTTGGTTGACCCTCCCACGGGGTGTAAGCCGATTGGTACCAAGTGGGTGTGGAAAAACAAAGAGGGAGATAAGGGTGAGGTTGTGAGGAACAAGTCGAGACTTGTTGCTCAAGGGTTCGACCCGAAGGAGGGGATCGACTACGAGGAGACCTTTGCTCCCGTAACCCGTTTGGAGGCGATTAGGATCCTTCTAGCCTTTTCCGTGGCTAAACGGTTCAAGTTGCACCAAATGGATGTGAAGAGTGCTTTTCCGAATGGTGTGTTGGAGGAAGAAGTGTTTGTGAGGCGACCTCGGGGTTTGAGAGTGAGAAGTACCCCCACCGGTGTACAAGTTGAGGAAGGCGCCGTATGGGTTGAAGATGGCGCCTAGAGCTTGGTATGGCGAGGTTGAGGGGGTTCTTGTTTGAGAGAGGCTTTGAGATGGGGAAGGTCGATCGGACCTTGTTTTTGCCGAGGCGGGGCGGAGATATTCGATTGTGCGGGTGTACGTGGATGATATTGTCTTTGGTGGCTCGTCTAACTCTCTTGTTGCATGGTTTGCGGATGATATGAGCAGGGAATTTGAGATGAGCATGATGGGCGAGTTGCGGTTCTTCCTCGGGCTACAAATCAAGCAATCAAAGGAAGGAACATTTGTGCACCGGGCTAAGTACACCAAGAACATTGTGCGGAAGTTCAAGATGGAGGACTCCAAGGCTATGACGACGCCGATGAGTACAACTACGGCTCTTGATGCGGACGAGGAAGGTGAACACGTGGATCGAAGGAGTACCGGAGCATGATCGGGTCACTCCTCTACTTGACGGCGACGAGGCCGGACATACGATTCTCGGTGGGTCCGTGCGCTCGTTTTCAAGCGTCTCCGAGGACTTCGCATCGGCAAGCGGTGAAGAGAATTTTTAGGTACTTGCGTCACACTCCCGACTTCGGCATTTGGTACTCCGCGTCCTCTTCTTTGGCGCTTCATGGCTTTTCGGATGCGGATTTTGCCGGTGTCGGTTGGATAGGAAGTCCACTTCTTGGACTTGCCGAGTTTTGGGTTCTTCTTTGGTGTCTTGGTCTTCCCGCAAACAATCGAGTGTTGCTCAATCCACGACCGAGGCCGAGTATGTTGCCGCCGCTAGTTGTTGCTCTCGGCTCCTTTGGATCACCTACACCATGAGTGACTTTGGTGAGGAGTATACCCATGTTCCACTTCAATGTGATAGCACCGGTGCCATAAGTGTGTCAAACAACCCGGTGCTCCATTCCAAAACCAAACACATAGAAGTGAGGTATCATTTCCCGAGAGACAATGTAGAGAAAGGGAAGATAGCTTTGATCCATGTACCCACACATGACCAACTAGCCGATATTTTCACCAAACCCGTAGATCAAGCAACTTTCACTCGTTTGCGAGGGGGAACTTGGTGTGTGTTTGATTTCTTGAGTTGGGTGTGTGGGAGCTCTCTTTTGTCGGTGGTGTCGAGCTCGTTTTGCCTCCCCTCGAGGAGCGGTGGTTTTGTGAGTTTTGTGTGAGGGCTTCTTTGTAGCATATGTATAGCTTTTCTTTGTGCATTTCTTGCATTTGGCATGGCATATGTAACATGATGTATAGGCATCCTTGTATCATAGATTGCGTGCATTTTGTATCATATGCATTGGTTAGCAAAAGCTTCTCTCATATACATTGTTCACCATGGAATGAAATATATGTTTTTGTGAGCTTGTTCGGTATGCTATGGTTAGTTTGGCTTAGCTCTTGATGATCTTGATGAATAACCCATGGTTGATAGCTATGCTTTTGAAAAATGTCACATGTATGCTCTCTCATGTGTAAATGCCTTTACATACTCTTGACATGTTTTTGTGGCTTTGCTATGCTTAATTTGTGATTGGATAGCTAGTTTATTGATCACATGGGGCCAAAGGCTCATTTGCCATCATGAATGTTTAGCCCTCTTATTTTATCTTGTGGAGGGGCATAAGTTCCTTTTTGTCGCAAAGACATTTCATGTACCATTTACAAATCTGAAAATGAAATGAAAAATGCTTGGAAATGTGCTCCCATGTCATATGTGCTAATTTTAATTTGCTTTGGGTGCTAAACCGTTTCATGATGCCTACCAATGAGAAGTCTCATACATAGAAGTAGGCACATGTCTCGGTGGCTTTAACATGACATGAGGTGCTTGTGGGTGTTTGTGATGGTCTTATGATTAGAATGGATGTCCTCGCATGAAGTTTGTGTGGCTTTGCCATTTTGATATGCTTTGATCATGTTTAGGACTTTGCTCATGAGAGGCAAGTTTTTCGCAAAATTGCCAAAATCCATCTTAGCTTCGTCCAATGGTTGTGAAACTTGGTGTTCATGTAGTTGAGATCGATACGAAGCCGTAGAGTATCTAACTTGCTCATTTGGACATGTGTAGCATTCTTTGTTGAATTTCGTCTATTTGAGAAGCTCTAGGTTGAAAGTTTTGCATTTTTGGCTTGATTCATGCATTGTCAACAAGGGGGAGAAGTTTGAGCTTGAAATGGCTTGCTTTGGACGCATTTAGAAGGTTTTCGGGTGGTTTCGAGTCATTTACGGGCTCTGTTGTGCACCGGTCCGACCGGTCGAGGTCACCGTCCGACCGGTGTGAGTGCTGGTCCCGTGCACATCTTAGGCACCGGTCGACCGGTGGTGATGACCGGTCCGACCGGTGTGAGCGATGTTGCTTTGCGGCCCCGTTTTTAGCCGTTTTGCATGCATTCGTCCGGGGGGAGGTGCATTGGTTCGGGGGGAGCTTGCATGTGTGCGGGGGGTGCTCTTTGTGGTTTTTCGAGCTTTGATTCGGTGGTTTGTGCTCTTTGCTTGAGCTTTGCTTTGTCTCGGATGTGTCGAGCCGTTGCCCTTGCCTAAGGGGTCCGAGACTTGTCCGCTTCAAGTGATCTTGCTCTTTGCCTTTGTTTTGCTTTCGATCGCTTGTTGGAGTTTCGTTTTGTTCGTTTCTTTTCTTTTTCTTTTCTCTCTTGTAACTTTCGTGTGGGTGTTGTCAATGCACTCATCAAGGGGGAGATTGAGGACCATGTGTGGTTCGAGGACCGGTGGATGGTCGCTTCCTTGTGTGATGAGTGATTGACAACGTTGTGTGGACTGATTCTTGGCTATATATTGTAGGTGCGAGGTTGCGGCTTGACCGGTGTTGGTGCGGGTGAAGAACAAGCGCGAAAGGTCGTCGCCGGTGAGGCCTCCGGTGTGTGGAGAAGCCAAGTAGGCTTCGTTCGAGGGACCGGTGGCCGGCGGGGTCCGGTGCGGGCCGCATGGTGGCATGAACGACAAGATGAAGTCGTGGACGGTTTCTTGGTTGAGCCTCAAAACCAAGGTCGAGTCGGGACTACATGGGAGCCAAGTCATGAGTGGAGATTGGCGGAGGCTACGCCGAGTTTGCGGGGTTTCCGGTGGTTCACCACAAAACCATTGGGTTCCTTGGTTGATCCACAAAGCCAAGACCGAGAACCGAAGACGGAGCCGCAAGGCGGCGCCGGACCGGTCGGCCGGTGGGGACCCGATCGACCGGTGAGGAGCACCGGTCGACCGGTGTGCGACAACGCGGTCCGGAGACTTCGAAGCGGAGGACACGCGTCGGGATCGCATGGCTTGCGTCGAGGCTACGCGGGGTGCGGTCGCCGGCATCCGTTTGATGGTGAAGACATGAAGACTTCTAAATCCGCCCTTGAGGGGCTTGTATCCCTAGACATTAGGAAAGGGCATTTTAGACATTCGGTTGCCTCCATATAACCCAAGAGGTGAGAGGATGGCAGCCAACTCTTGGAACCCTAGCTCATTAGTTTTCCTATTTTCCACCTATTTTCCTTAGGTTTTCTTTAGGACTAGCAAGAGAGCTTCACGGAGAGATCTTGTTGAGAGTGATGGATGATCGGGTGGCTTGCTAGACCTTGTACGAACCTTTGTTTCATGTATAGATGATTCGGCGTGGTTCCTCAAGGTTTGGATGTGTTTTCCCCGGTTGTTCTTGGTGGTGATTTTCGGAGCCCTCTCTCGGTGATTTCTTTGGGCTGTTTTCGGGACCTTTCTCTTGGGGATTTGATGGGGGAAATTTGTGGGAACTCTTCGTGGTTCTTTGGGCTGTGATTCCCCTCCCAAATCCGTGAGTAAAGTTGCTCGATTTTGGGGTTTCTTGAGTTCTTGGGTTGGAAGTGCTCTTGGTGGGATTTCCTTGAATCCTCCTTGTTGGACGAGTTTTGGTGGGATTAAACTTGGCTATGGACTCCTCATGAGGTGTTCGTAATATCCCCAAAGTCTTGTTCAAGTCCGTGGAGCGATTCGGGAGATCGAGATTTGGATTTGGGGAAGTTGACTCGCAGGTGCTGTTCATCCCGAGCTACCCGAGCTACACCGGTCGACCGGTGCTCTTGGCCGGTCGGACCGGTGCGAGCCCTCGTGGGTTTTTGCTCGGGTGAACGTCTTGGTGTGTTCGTTGTTGTCCCGTGTTGCTTCTTGTTTCGAGTTTGGGTCGGTTTGGTGGTCGGTTGGCTTTGTTTGGTGCCTTGGGGGCTTTCGAGTGCGCGATCGGTCCCGACCGGTGTGTCTCACCGGTCGGCCGGTGTAGAGCCACTTAGTAAAAGTTGCTCGGTTTCACCGGCGAGGGACCGGTCGACCGGTGGTGCTCACCGGTCCGACCGGTGTGGGTCCGTAGTCTCGAGGTTTGGTTTTTCCGCCGCGTTTCTCGGGTCGGAAGGTTGTGTGTTGGTTCCTAGGTACGGTGGCACTCCGGTGGCTACGTGGGCTTGACCAACCTTGGTAGTGAGTCGGAGACGTGTGTTGGAAAAGTTTGTGTTCATCTTGTTGGAGTCTCCATCTCCATCGAGAAGAATTTTTATCGGCTCCCATTCACTCCCCCTCTACGGTTTGCCGTATCGGTCCTTCATTTAGATCGTGGCGCATATCCCAAGAAACTTGGAAGGTGGAGAGGTTTCCTTGACCAATCCGCCGTCGGGTCGTTTGGAGTTCAAGGGCTGAGTTGTATTCGGTTGGTCGGCTCGGCTAAAAGGAAGTTAAGGTGCCGTTCGGGTGTGGCACTTTTTGGTTATTGATTACCGAATGGGTCGTTCGAATTGTGACAACCCGCCCGGAAAGTACCGTACTATCGCCTAAGACCGATCCACTTTGGTCATTAAGCAATAATAAAGTACCATCTGTCGTAAGTCGCCGGGTTAACGCCGGTAAATCACTTGAGAGCACAAGGATCGAATATATGCATTAAAACTCACTCGAAGGCGAGTCCGGAGATACAACAACATTCAAATTCAAATTCGTACCCCGAAGGGTTTAATTATTATAAACCATAGTTTTTGCCATGACGAAATAGTTCGAGTTTTGAAAAGCGAGCGGAAATTAACTAGCGGCGGCGAAGTCACCACGGGAGGCCATCCATGATGCTTTCGGTTGTCGTCCTCCACCCACTCCGGCTCCCGGCCCGGCGGGATCTCACCGGGTCACACATCACCGAAGGCATTACCTGGATCAACACATTATAGCAAGGCCGAGTATACTAATACTCGGCAAGTCTTACCCGTCGGTATATCTACTTCACCGGATCTAGACTATGAATGGCTTTTTGGCTACTTGGGGTTGCTTTTGCTAAAGAGTAACAAAGAGTAGGTCCTTACTTTCAAGATTTTAGCACAAGTTCTAGTAGTTTAATCTTTACTACATTAGCCAACTAGTACAAACAAGTTGTACAATACAATTAATCAAACATAATATTCATCAACTTCCATCATTAGGGATCACATGACTAGTGGAGTAAGTAGTCTCGGATAACGGTGAGAGGCCGACAATCGATTGATTTAAACCTTGCAAGGTAGACCCAAACACTCGGTAGGCTGCCCACAAAGGGACAACTTTCCCAGGCCGTCCCCAGAAATCCTCGGGTCGGGATCGAATCTTACAGTCTTTGGTGCAGGCTATCTGGCATGTCCCACCCAGCACACCCAGAGTCACCATACACCACCGGTAGCTAGCCGTGAGAGCGAATCCCAAGAGTAGTAATGGTAGGATCCCTTGCCGCCTCATTAAGGTACTAGGCTTACCGGTCCCATACCCGACATGTGCTTAGTACGTTCAAAGACTTAACCCACATAACCACTGGACCGGAGCCCAGATCCCATGCTCTTACCACGTGAGCAATCCATTTAGGATATATTGTGATTCCTATCTAGGAACCTATTCTCTCGAGTGAGGTCATCACCCAACTTGTAACGGTCCTATAGCTTAGCGACTATCGACCTATTATACTAGTAAGGACAAAAGGTACCTATGGATCATGCATCTAGGGTTTCATTCAACTCCCGTACGTAAATGCACAATCATTCATAGAAAATTGAGTAAAGAACTTTAAAAACTAGGTTAGATGCACCGAGCTTTCCTTCGTCGGCTATGTTAGCTTTGGCACCCTCGGTGTCGAGTACGTCCACGTACTTGCAGAGAACCTTCCGCTCCGCCTTCTTCGGTTTCCGGGATCGGGGAGTAATCTCCGTCGGAAGATCTACATGAAATGCAATGCAAGTTTAGGTGATGTGATAGTTTGTTGTCTTATCCAACTCTGGGTTGGTCATGTTCACCTTAACAAGCATCTAGCAAGTGTTTCTCTTTTTAGGAAGGTTATTAGCTGCACATGGGTTATTCTTTTATTGAACATTTGGATAAAGGTTTTTATTATACTTGTCATTTCATGTGAAAGCTTTAATTTCTTTTACCTTCACAAGCAGAGGTATAAATAATATTTTTTATTTACGAATTACTTTCTGATCAGTGATGATAATTTAATTATCTTTTAATTATATTAAATAATATTTTCAAAAAGGAAAAGGATTTAATTAAGGGTTTTTCTTTATTTAATTTCCCTTTAATATTAAAAGGGCATTTAAGCCTTTTATTAATCAATTAAATTACCAAAAATTAAATGAGTGTTTCTTAAGCCTACTAGCACCTATCCTGGTCCATTGGACCCATATGTAAGTGTTGGATGCTAGGAAAATAAATATTATGGAAAATAACAAAGACTAGCTAGTGATTCATCTTAAATGCAAATAAAAATAAATAAGCATCAATCTGACCCAAACTTTCTTGTGCAAGCTCTCTGGTCCTAAACAAGTCTAAAGAACCAGCATGTTCACATGGAACCTCTACTGAACTTGGTTTATTAATTTACAAAGGAAAACATGCATAAATAAGGAACAATTATTTCTGTTAAACCAAAATTCATGATTAATTCACAAGATGTGTATTTTGGCATTACAAGACAGTGTGCCCAAGTTGGGCTCAAGAACATAAATATTTTTAACAAGAAAAATCACTTATGCAGATTCTGCAGAAAAGGAAAAACATTTTTATAAAAAGATTTACATCATAACTTTGTGCAATTTTTGGCATAGGAGCTAGTCATGACCTAACACACAACATATCCAAAAATTAGCTACAAAGGATTTATATATTTTGAGATATTGCAGATCTAGGGTTTTCACATTTGTATTTTTCATGCAAAAACTATAAGGAATTAGCTCAGGCCATAATAACAAAAGTTGTAGAATAATTCACCGAATCCAACAAAATCGGTTTTACATTTTTCTGAATTTTCTGTGATTTTCTACGCAATTTACAAGGTTCAGCAAATCTGTGTCACCATTGGAGTTACCTTTTGCGAATAAGACCCTGGAAAGATGTGGATGCTTGCAATGTGGCCCTCGGGCTGGCCGGCCGGCGCGGCTTGCCGAAATCCGTCGAGGCCGGCGGCCGGTGGCCGAGCGGGAGCGGGCGGGGGAGGGTGGAGGAGGGTCTAGGGTTCGGTTTGGGGGCTTGGTCCGGGCGGAAATGCGGCCGGCGATGGCCGTCGGCGTGCACGCGGGCGCTGCGGCGGCGGCCGCCGGTGGGCTCGGATGCGGCGCGGCCGGGGCACAAAAGCGAGGCGGGCGCGCTTGAGCGGCTATCCTAGGGTTGGTGGTCACGGCCGGAGTCGCGGGGGGAGGGGCTAGGTGGCGGCGGACTCGAGGGAGCTAGCCGGCGCCGCACGGGGGCGCGGGCGCGGTCTGCCGCACCTCGGGGGAAAAACCCGCCCTTTAAATGGGCGCGGCGGCCTCTAGCCGCGTGCTCGCGGATGCGAGGCGGGCGTGTCGCCCCACACCGCGACGGGCGTGCGTGGCCGGGGGAAGGCGGCCGACGGACCCGGCGGGCAAAGGAGAGACGCGGCCGTCGACGACTCCGGAGGCGCCACGCATGGGGGGGACGGATTCGAGGGCCTCGGCGCGCGCAACACCCGGGGGAAGGAGCGAGCCATCTCGAGAACGGGCGGCGGCGAGCCCGGACGCCGAGGTAGGGGCGGCGCGGCGCGGCGCACGCGCGCGGCGCGCGCGCGCGGCGTCGCGGCGTGGCGTCGCCGGCCCGAAAACGATTCACGGTGCCGGCTGTTCGGACCCAAAAATCTCCAAAATCTTGAATAGAAGTGCACAAAGCAATGAATAGGAAAGTTGTAGATCTAGCTACCCTCTAGAACTTTCAAAAAGTCCGTATAGTGTTTTTCTCAACGGATTTTGCGGGAACGTCATGCCAACCGTGAATGTCGGCCGGTTCCGGAAAACGAGGGGTACCGTCAATCGATCAAGTTTTTCACCAATTTCCACCCAAAATTTGAAATGCCAATCTACATGAAAGTTGTGTCCCTCAACAAGATGGACAACTTTCATAAAGGTAGATTTTGAAGTGCTTAGGTGAAATTTGGGGAACGAGGAAAAAGTTCGGACGACATTCGCCGACGTCAACGGTTAAGGCGGTTTTGACCGTGTCTTTGACCAAGGGTCGACTACGGGTGTGTGCAAACTTGGTCAAGGGTTTCATTGGGGTTCATTGGCGAGGTTTTCGGGGTGATGGCGCGGGTTGACCTAGGTTTGATCGGGGTTTGACCGGTTTGACCGGGCGATCCGGTCATTAGCGTTAATGACGGTAATTAAAAACACCGGGGCGTCACATCGGTGTTGCAATTAAGGACGTGCGAGAGAAAAGGGAAAACAAATTTACCGAAGCAAATGTTGCAAGGACGGCCGGTTTGTTTACACATCGATCGGTACATCTAAATGTTTAAATACTTTGCAATTACATTGGAAGCGTTCGATGTTGTTTGTTGAATGTTCTCCATTCGTTCTTGATAATCCTTCTAGGCGTCGGACGGGATGGTGAGTTCTCGCATTACATTGATTCACCTCAGCTATGGCCGATGTTGCTTCCTCTTGGATCTTCTCTATTAGTCCAGGAAGTTCGGCTATCTTCTTGTCGTCAGCTTCTATTTCTGCTGATAAGCTTTTCGGTTCGCCTCGGTACGGCCTTTACGGCGATTTTCAACTCATGAGTAGCTTGCGGATTGGCTAATATCCCTTTGTGACTCTTAGTTCGAGATTGTGCTCCCTTCATAGTTTGTTCGGCTTTGGCTTTCTTCGTTCGACAATTTGGACGGGAGGACACATTTCTCAGAGCTCGTCTTATGGCTACATAATGCACATCCAAACCGGGAATGGCTTCAAGTGAGGTCTTGATATCCTCGGGAAGTTCTTGGGCGATGGGTCTAAGCATGTCCTCGAAATAATCAAGATCTCCGATCCGATCTCAAGCCTCTCTTTGCAGCCAGGCAAAAATTTCCTTGAGCTTTCCTTGCACTTCCTCGACAAGGCTTGAGGCCCTCCTTCCCTTGTCTCGGCAATTGGATTGACCCCATTGATGGGTTTGATGATGACGGAGCTCGATCTCGAGAGGGTAATATTGTCGAGTCGGGAGTGTTGGGAAATAAAAAGATAGCGAGGGTTAAGTGCAAGTGTTTACCTCATGCACGACTTCCCGAACTGGTACAGGGTTTTGTGCAGTTTCAGGGGAGATTTCTGGAGCCACTGGTGAAGAAGGTGCTCGTGGCAAAGCTGAAGCTTCTGTGTGAGAGGGTGCTGATACAGTCTCTGGCAACTCTGAAGCTTCTGGCTGGAGAGGAAATGGATTCACCTCTGCTAAGGTTGATGTTTCTGCTGGACAATGGGTGATTGAGCCCTTGAAGGACTTGAAGGCTCGGTTGGATGGGGGGAGTTCATCTCCGGCGAGGTTGGTGTTTCTGTCTGAGCAGGGGGTGATTGAGTCCCTGATGAAGATGAGATCTCTACATGGACAAATGGCTCAACCCCGGGTGGACTTGCATGTTGAGAGACGGGGACATCCACAAGTTGATCCACCATTGTTTCCTCTACAAATACCGGATCAAGGATAAATGCCGGTCTTGATCTTTGAGGAAGGAGTAATAAAGGTCATACCGAAGGATGGAGCATTGACAAGTTCCGAAGCCGAGGATTGCTGAATTTTAGTCCGAAATCGCACAAGACGAGATTTATCGAAAAAGAGTAATCCTGTGATCAAGAGAGATGAAATTTTACCTCAATAAGGACTTTCTTGATGGTTCTTCTCTTCTTAGCAGTTGGAGGTGCGATCAGAGACAGGCCTTGCCTCTTGTCAGCAGTAATACTGGACAAAATTGGGTCTGTTGTAGCATACCTAGCCATAAGTTGAGCCTGGGTTGGTGATCTAAATCCCAATGCTGAGATTGGACCTACTGCATTGTAAGCAATCTCCCTGGCTAGAGGGGCAGGCACTGTGTTCTGTGGGTAAAAAAAATCAAGATCATGGTTAGAGGAAGAAATGTCTGATTTGAGGAAAGGGATAATCATGTTACCTCTGAAGTTGGCTGAAAATTAGGCATCAGTTCTATGCAAAATAAGTGCATAGGCTCACTGAAAATATGGTCATAGAATTCTTGCCACTAGGAGTTGAAGGTGGAGTGAGCTACTGTTGTAGGTGTGAAGGGCCAGTGTGTAAACAGTTGGACTGCATACATACGGAAAAACCTGCCGGGTTTCGGTAAGTTCCTTAATTTCCTCTCTGGGTTTGAGGAATTCATGCAGAAATAGTCTTGGGGGCATCTGGCCACATCCAAGTTGTCGAGCCATCATATTGGGCTGGTAGTATTCATAAGTGTTGTGGTTTAGCCTCCCTCCACTAAATGCAGCTGGCAGAATGCATGGATGGATGAGGATATTAAGGATTTCCAGAAATCTTCCATCTTGGCGTCCAGCTTCAAAGGAGAACTCACAAGGGAGAGTTAAATTATCATTGTCCAAATAAGGAAGCCGGAGAGGGTTTGGGATGCCTTTGAAGAAGATCTCAAAGAGCCGGGCCGACATTCCGCTTGATGGGAATAGTTGAAGCGGCTTCTCCATAGGTGTGGCATCCTCTCGGTGACTTGGGTTTCCCCTTCATGATAGTTGGATGAAGGAAAAAACCGGGTGTTGAGGTCAACACCAACAATGCGGTGCATGTGCGGTTGCGGCCACATTTGTACAAACCACCAAGGGCTATTGACACATGCTATCTTCCGGCTAGTGTACATTTGGGTGACGGTTTGATAAAGCATGTGGTATACACCGCCCAGGAGGTATTTTCCAAGGGGAAGGCACTTACCACTAGCCAATTGTGTAGCCATTGCAATATTATTCGAGTAGGCTCATTGGCTTTACCACGGAAAATGAACACCGCACGACCACATGTTCGGGAATGCCCTATATTTAACTTCACCAAGGGGGCCATCTTTCATATGATTCTGGATATAATTTTTATATCCGCTCCCCGGTTTCACTCTCGTTTGTCTTGTGGAATCTTTGAAATCCCGGGGGTGAACGGATCCTGAAATGTCAAGGCCGGTAATCATGTATACATCGGCCAGAGTTGGGGACATTAGGCCGTGACCAAAAAGGAAGGCGTTGATGCCATTTGACCGAAGTGGCAAGCCGCTATCAAAAGGTCTTCATTTTTGGGGGTCTCGGCCAAAGAAAGCTCCAAGCATTGAGCAATACGGAGGGTATCCCGGTTTGGGTCCCGACACTTTTATCCGCAAGAACTCTTTTGTACCAATTCCTCCGGCCCGCAATTGGGGGCAAGGTGTTGGAAATATGCCCTAGAGTCAACCGGATTTGATCCACTAGTGGGCTCGGATGGATTTGATCCATTATGGTGTAAAAGTCCTAATGGGCCACAAATGTTGTAAAGCCCATTAGTATTGGAAGGGGTACACCATCTATTAGTCCCGTATTGCTAATGGACGATGGTGTGGGGGGGTTTTCCTCCCAATAAATATGGACCACATCGCTCCCGAAAAGACACAACTTTCTCAAGTAGCGGCTCGCGCTGCCAACGCTCTCTCCTCGTCGCACTCGCGGACCTAGCGATCCGGCGTGCGTCGCTTCCTTCTCCGTACGTGTGGATACCTTGGAGGTGCTGCATCCGGAGCACTTGGATCGGACGAGCCGCACGTGCAAGTCAAGAAGGACGTGAGCAACCGCACTTTGCCCGCTACCCTCGACGCGTTCGTCTACATCGAGACGGTTCCGCCGCATCCGCGCGTCTAGTGGTAATCCCATGATCTCGACGACGGCGGCCTTCTGTTTTGCGGGGAAAATTTCGTTTTGCGCTAGCGTAGCCACCCCGTTTCCCTTCGGTGGTACCGCAGCCGTAGCTGCTAAGTTTTAGATTCGGGATGTGTGCATATAGAGATATGCGGATGTAGATCAAAGTTTTGATCGGCTTCGTGTTCTTGACGTGATGGTCGTGTAACGAATTACTCCTACCGGTCGGAATTCCGCCATCGGAGTTAAGTGATACACGTAAACCCGGTCACAACGAGAAGGAGATCAATTGGATTGGTCGAATCGAAGCTAGGTCAAGTGCCGGGCGCATGGGATGCGTGGCGGTGGCGGATTGGATCTCTACGGCCCGGAAAAATCGAAAAATATATTTGTTCGTAAAACGGTCATAACTTTTCGTGGTAAACTCGGATGAAGACGTTTTCTATATGAAAATTGATCTACGGAAAATTTGACACATGTGATAAATCATCTTTTACGGTCTCGGCGAAATTAGTTTTGCCAAATTCTGCTTGCAAGATGGTTTTCGGGCGTTTTAAGTTTGGACGTCGGAATTGCGATAATCTGTTTTGCGGGTTTTGTAATCGATATGGCCTATATGTGTATGTGATGCATGTGTGTAATTTTTTCGTGACCTGTGTGTCACGCATAAGGCAATACGGCCGGAGCCACATGTATTGTCAAAATTAATGTAATGGTCGCGTACCAAATTTGTGATGATCTAATACGCGATTGCGTAACTTCCATTACTAGCACGCGTTAGATAGTTCTTGGAGGACTCATCACATGGAGGATGGCACACACGGATCATGGAGATGAAGATCAACATGATGGACGGGTCAATGGAGATGGAGATCACCATGCGACAATAGGCCATACCGTGTTACAACTGCGTGAATGTCGTTCTTACCGTTCTACTTTTACATGCGACAATGTTATTTTCTTGCGTGTGATGTTACGAGTAGAACGATCCCTTTGGAATTTTAAGTTAACATGCCCTCCCAACACTTGCCACCGTCCCACGTCTCGTACAATTAGTGGTGGGTCTATGAAATTAGGGTGCCACTAGTTTTCCTTGACTAGACGGGTTGTATCGGATAATTACACCCATAAGTGTTGGTTTGCTTATCAAAGTCATCTTAACGGTTAAGGATTTTGGGGCATAAAGGTTGGGAGCCTAGACATAGAGATGTCACCCAACAACGGGAGTCATATGTGATATGATTAGCAAAGAAGTTGCTTACCAATCTACCTTGTTTACTAGCGGTGACGCAAAAGCTCACTAGTAGACTTGTTAGTTGTGGATTCCGAATCACTAAGTATCAATGTGGGGATATTGATTTTAGTGAGAGTAAATTATTTTATTTTACTCGAGTCATGGATATTTTGTCTCGGTATTTTGCATTTATTATTTTGTTGTAGATGGCACCTAGTAAGGAATTTTCTTTGCGTACGATCCTTGAGGAAAAGTTGAATGGAACGAACTATACGGATTGGATCCGTAACCTTAGAATTATTCTCAAGGCTGAGAAAAAGGAAGAGGTTCTAGACACCCCTTTACCCGATGAGCTCGATGAAAATGCAACACTCGGCCGTAAAGAACGCTTACAAGAAGGCATGGGATGTCGATCTTGAAGTGGTTTGCCTTATGCTTGCGTGTATGGAACACGACTTGCAAATGCGGTTTGAGTCGGTCCATGTGCATGATATGGTCGTGGCACTCAATGATATGTTCGCCACACAGGCTAGGACTGAAAGGTTCAATGTCTCTGAAGCCTTTGTGGAGTGCAAATTGGCAGAAGGCGCGCCAATAGGACCACATGTAATCAAAATGGTTGGTTACGTTCAAAGGTTGGAGAAGCTAGGCTTCCCACTTTGGGCAAGGAGTTGTCCACGATTTCATTCTCACATCTCTTCCGCCTAGCTATGGGAACTTCATCTCGAACTACCATATGCATGGGGCGGAGAAGGGCTTGAATGAGCTTGTGTGGTATGCTAAAGACAACGAGAGAGTGACATCAAGAAAGTCACCGCGGCGGTCATGTGATGGCGATCCAAAACAAGCCGACCTTTAAAAGGAAGGGCAAGTCTTGGAAGAAGAAAGGCAAGGCCAAGAATAAGATCCCCATGCCAAACCGGACGCCCAAGGCTAGTCCAATTTCGCCAATGCTGAATGTTTTCATTGTAAGGAAATTGGTCATTGGAAAAGAAAGCGCAAGTTGTACCTAGCTTCTTTGAAGAACAAGGGAAGCAAGGGTACTTCCACTTCGGTACACTTCATGTTTATGTTACGGATCATGTTTTCCTCGCTAATCTTGTCATTAATTCTTGGGTATTTGATACTTTGGATCGGTTGCTCACATTTGCAATTCGACACGGGGAATGATAAGAAGTAGAAGCGTTGGAAAAGGAGAAGTTGATTTCCGCGTGGGCAATAATGCAAGAGTTGCTTTGCGTTGACCGTCGGGACGATGCAACTCCACCTCCCGTCGGGATTTATTATGGAGTTGAATAATTGTTATTTTGTTCCTAGTTTGAGTCGAAACATTTTATCCCCTTCATGTTTGATGAAGGATGGTTATTCATTTGCGAGTGAAAACAATGGTTGTGTGATCTCTAAGGATAATATGTTTGTGGCTTGTGCATCCATTGTGAATGGCTTATTTGTTTTAAATCTTGATGATTCACCTATCTGTAACATAAGTGCTAAAAGGTCTCGACCCAATGATTTAAGTCCTACCTACATATGGCATTGTCGTTTGGGTCACATCGGTGAAAAGCGCATGAAGAAGCTCCATAACGATGGACTTTTAACTTCGTTTGATTTTGAATCCTACGAGACATGTGAAGCTTGTTTGCTAGGCAAGATGACCAAGATGCCTTTCTCGGGTTTTCCGAGAGAGCCTCGAACTTACCGGAACTCATACATACGGATGTGTGCGGACCAATGAGTACGACGGCTAGAGGTGGATACCAATACTTCATAATGTTCACGATGATTTAAGTAGATATATGGTTATGTCTATTTAATGAAGCACAAGTCCGAAACTTTTGAAAAGTTCAAAGAATTTCGAGTGAAGTAGAAAATCAACGTGACAAGAAAATCAAGACCTTGCGTTCGATCGTGGAGGTGAATATTTGAGCCATGAGTTTAGCAATCATCTAAAGAGTTGCGGAATTGTTGCACAACTTACGCCACCCGGAACACCTCAAAGAAACGGTGTATCCGAGCGACGTAATCGAACCTTGTTGGACATGGTCCGATCAATGATGAGCCGATCAAACCTACCATTATCATTTTGGGGTTATGCTCTAGAAACCGCAGCTTTCACTTTAAATAGGGTACCTTCTAAGTCCGTAGTTAAGACACCATATGAGATGTGGACTGGTATGAAGGAACGGATGGCGACTAGAGAGGGGGGGGGGGGGTGAATAGGAGCCGGTAAAAATTCTTCCCAAAGAACCCGGCCTATGCCCTAGTCAAATCCCGGTCACACACAAGCGACGGATCGAATCACACACCAATGGCCAAGACAACGAGGTTATGGATCAACCTCTAGCCTTGGGAACGATTCCTTGAAGCACACGCGGAAGCAAGAGAAAGGAAGGGAGGAATCGAACCAAGAAGCAAAGCTCACGGGCTACGGCGGACCGTACGGCTAGGAGTGGCGGACCGTTCGCACCGGCCTCGCGGACCGTCCGCCCGCTGCCGTGGACCGTCCACGCCAACACCGCGGACCGTCCGGCCTTACACCGCGGACCGTCCGTTAAATCACACAGAACCAATAGAAGCACACCACGAACCACGGACCGTCCGCGGGGAGCACGCGGACTGTCCGCCGGGCACCCGCGGACCGTCCGCCCTCTCGCCGCGGACCGTCCGAAACTCCGTCCAACCGAAACTCAAAGTCGCGATGGATCGAAACGAAAGGAGAGCAAGGACACGAAGAACACGGGACGAACACGAGCGGCGCGGACCGTCCTCCGGGGGGGGCGCGCGGACCCGTCCGCGAGGCTCGGACAAAGCGAAAAACGCCCGACCTCGAAAGTCAACTCCCCCAAATCATCATCGGATTTCCCAAACGGTTGAAGCCGTGGAGACAAGGGTTTGGGGACCTTAAAAGCATCACACGGGGATGCTATAGCCCAAAAATCTTGCCTCCTAACTCCCTAAATCACCGGGAATCGCGAATCCTTTGAGCACCACCAAAAGCTTGAGCACCGAACGAAAACTCTCGAATCGCGGTGGTTTCCGGCGTTTGAGGGCACAAGATCACTCACAAAGATGCGCGAGACATCTATCCATGTTTCCCTCGAAGAAATCCGGGGAGAAACCCACTCAAATCCGCGGAATCGCACCAAGAACAAATGCACGAAAACAAGCACAAAAAGACCACGAAAAACACAACTCCGAATCTTCTATACAAACCAGAAAAGATTCACAAGGTCTAGCATGCCGCCCTAGCATCCATCCCTCTCAACAAATCTCTCATGAAGCTCTCATGCTAGCCTAGAGAAAATAGAAGAAAAATAGCTACGAAAATGAGAAATGGGAGGGAGGAAATGAAACCCTAAGTCACGGAGAGGGAGAGCCATCCACACACACTCATGGCTTATATATCAGGTCCCGCCGGAGTGGTAAATGACTCGACTACCCCTAACTTAACTACGGCGATACAACCCACGTAGGGGCATTTAGGTAATGTTTGTGGGTCTTGCCATCGACGGCCACGCCTTTGCCGCACCCCACGTCCTCCCGACGCAAGCCGTGCGATCCCGCCGCGTGTCCTCCGCTTCGAAGCTTCCCGACACGCCGGATCCCATCTCCGTCGTGTTGGGCCCTCGGACTTGGTTTTGAGGCCCAAACCAAGAAACCGTCCTCCGATGGTTTTGTGGGCAAACCACCAAACCCCGCGTGCTCGGTCCGGCCTCCCGCCAAACCACTTGACTCGACCGCCACCGTGCACCGCTCGATTGTCCATGACTTCGTCTTGCTCGTGTCGCCACCATGTGGCCCGCACCCGGTCCCCGCCGTCCACCGGGTCCCTCGAACCGAGCCTACTTGTCTCTCCATCTCCCGGAGGCCCCTCAAGGCCGAAGACCTTTCGCGCCCGTTCTTCACCCGCAACAACACAAACTAGGCCACGCCTACACCTACGCACTAAGCCAAGAGTCGGTCCAACACCCGTTGTCAATCACTCATCACCGGGGAGCGGTCATCCATCGACCACGGGACGCTCCCGGTCCTCATGGTAAGACTCCCGGTTTGTCTTTTACGAAAATTTGGGATTGTGAGGTTTATGTGAAGAAACTTCGATCGGATAAATAAACACCTAAATCGGACAAGTGCATATTCGTGGGATATCCAAAGGAAACCTTGGGATATTATTTCTACAACCGGTCAAAAGGCAAAGTGTTTGTCGCTCGGAATGGCGTTTTCTTTGAGAAAGAGTTTCTTAAAAGAGAAAAATGTAGACGGATGGTGTATCTTAAAGAAGTTCAAGATGAGCCGGTTGGGCAAGATTTCACAATTGATGCTAATGTAGGCCGAACGAGTTGAGATGCCCGTGGCAAGAGAAGCACCACCACAACCATGAAGGTCCGAAAGGGCACGTCGCGCAACCGATAAGCTCAATCTCATGATCGCGGGGGAGCGCGACATATTGTTGTTAGACAATGATGAACCTATGACATATGCGGAAGCAATGATGGACCCGGATTCCGAGAAATGGCAAAGTGCCATGAGATCCGAAATAGATTCCATGGATAACAATCAAGTTTGGAACTTGGTTGACCCGCCGATGGTGTTAAACCCATAGAGTGCAAATGGATCTATAAGAAGAAGAGGGACATATATGGAAATGTTCACATCCATAAAGCTCGACTTGTTGCAAAAGGTTTTCGACAAGTTCAAGGAGTTGACTACGATGAGACATTCTCACCCGTAGCGATGCTTAAATCTATTCGGATCATTCTAGCTATAGCTGCATATTTCGATTATGAAATATGGCGGATGGATGTCAAAACGGCTTTCCTAAATGGAAATCGACCGAGGATGTGTATATGACACAACCCTGAGGGATTTGTTGATCCAACCAATGCCGGAAAGGTGTGCAAACTTCAAAAATCCATTTATGAATTGAAGCAAGCATCTCGGAGTTGGAACCTTCGCTTTTATGAGGTGGTAAAAGGGTTTGGCTTCATTCGAGTGAAGAAGTGCCTTGTGAAGGCAAGTGGGAGCTCTGTAGTATTTCTAATCTTATATGTGGATGACATATTACTGATTGGAAATGACATTCCTATGCTTAAGGCCGCTAAGACCTCATTAAAAAATAGTTTTTCAATGAAGGACTTAGGTGAGGCGGCATACATTTTGGGCATCAAAATCTATAGAGATAGATCAAAAAGGCTTATAGGATTAAGCCAAGACACTTACATTGATAAAGTGTTGAAAAGGTTCAACATGGAAGAGGCAAAGAAAGGGTTCTTGCCTATGTCACATGGCATACATCTTAGCAAGACTCAGTGTCCTTCAACAACTGATGAGCGGGAACGCATGAGTAGAATACCGTATGCTTCGGCCATCGGATCTATTATGTATGCAATGATATGTACACGTCCGGATATTTCGTATGCACACGGTATTTCAAGCGGATACCAATTTGATCCAGGTGAGGGTCACCTGGACAACGATTAAAAATGTTTTAAGTACTTAAGAAGGACTAAAGGCATGTTCCTAGTCTATGGAGGTGAGGAGGAGCTCGTTGTAACGGGTTACACCGATGCTAGTTTCCAAACCGACCAAGACGATTCAAAGTCGCAATCGGGATACGTATTTACGATAAATGGCGGAGGCGTGAGCCGGAAGAGTTCCAAGCGAGGAGACAATGGTCGATTCTACAACGGAAGCCGAGTACATCGCGGCTTCGGAAGGTGCAAAGGAGGGTGTTTGGATAAGGAAGTTCCTTTCTAAACTTGGTGTGTTTCCGAGTGTCTCTAGCCCGTTGGATCTTTATTTTGACAACAATGGGGCTATTGCGCAAGCAAAGGAGCCCAGGAACCACCAAAAGAATAGACATGTCTTGCGGAAATTTCATCGATACGAGAGATCGTTAGACGAGGTGATATCAAGATATGCAAAGTACACACGGATTTGAATGTGGCGGATCCTTTGACAAAACCCCTTCCACGGCCTAAGCATGAGGCGCACATAAGAGCTATGGGTATTAGATATATTCTAGATTAGCTCAAGTGCAAGTGGAAGAATGTTAGAAATATGTCCTATAAGGAATGATAGAGATGATTATATTTCATTATATCCATGTCACTTTGTTCTTTTATTGAATATCCATGAAAGGCGACTAGTATTTGATTGGCAATTATGTGAATTGTTTGTGAAACTCTTTTACTTGCATGGTTATTCAAAAGTTGTCCCTAGTATGAGTTGATGACTAGCACATGAATTAGTTGATGACTATGTTTCACAAGTCATGAACATGGAGATGTATAACTAATAATGTGGGCACATGTATGACATGGGGCTGGACTGACCCAATTTGAGACCTTGTTCTCTGTTTACACAACGTATACGCTATGTCCTTAGACTTGAGATTGTCGCATGTACTCAAGATGTGAATTGACCTACTTAGGGGACATCAACCGCTACTCCGTAACTAGGTAGTCATAAAGATGACTTTCAGGTTTGTCAGGAAGCATGCTGTGAGGCATGGTCAATCAAGATAGAATTTGCCCCTCTACTTTAGAGAGATATCTCTGGGCCCCTCGAGTGATCGGATCAAGAAATGCATGGCCGTCTGGGTTAAGGGTTAACCCCCTTTTGATGATCCGAATCACAGTGTCGAGAAAGAGAGGTCAGCTTGGAGCTAGACCAAATATCGTGAGGCAAAGGGAATAGCATGTATGAATTGTTGTGATGGTTTGTCTAATAAGATCTTTACGTATGCATAGGAGTTCACACGTCTTGTTAGAGGCCGCTATCAACTATTGATCGAGTAATGTACTCGGGTCAAGTCTATGTCTATGTGAACCTATAGGGTCACACGCTTAAGGGGTTGGAAGCCGAATGACGATGAATATACTTGCATAGTTGACTCTAGTGCAAGTGGGAGACTCGTTGGAAATATGCCCTAGAGTCAAGCTGGATTTGATCCACTAGTGGGCTCAGATGGATTTGATCCATTATGGTGTAAAAGTCCTAATGGGCCACAAATGTTGTAAAGCCCATTAGTATTAGAAGGGGTACACCATCTATTAGTCCCGTATTGCTAATGGACGATGGTGTGGGGGGTTTTCCTCCCAATAAATATGGACCACACCCCTCCTGAAAAGACACAACTTTCTTAAGTAGCGGCCGCGGCTGCCAACGCTCTCTCCTCGTCGCACTCGCGGACCTAGCGATCGGCGTGTGTCGCTTCCTTCTCCGTACGTGTGGATACCTTGGAGGTGCTACATCCGTAGCACTTGGATCGGACGAGCCACACGTGCAAGTCAAGAAGGACGTGAGCAAGCCGCACCTGCTCGCTACCCTCGACGCGTTCGTCTACATCGAGACGGTTCCGCCGCATCCGCGCGTCTAGTGGTAATCTCGTGATCTCCGACGGCAGCGGTTCTCGTTTTGCGTGGAAAATTTTGTTTTGCGCTAGCGTAGCCACCCCGTTTCCCTTCGGTGGTACCGGAGCCGTAGTCTGCTAAGTTTTAGATTCGGGATGTGTGTATATAGAGATATGCACATGGTTGAGTTTGTCAAGGAACACATCATCTATCGGTTTGGAATCCCTCAAACAATCACAACTGATCAGGGAGCCCAATTCGTGTCCTTGGAGTTCAGGGAGTTTGCCGAAAGCATGGGAATCAAATTGTTTAATTCTTCTCCCTATTATGCCCAAGCTAATGGTCAGGTAGAGGCTTCTAATAAGATCATGATCAAGCTTATACAAAAGAAGATCGACCAGAGGCCAAGGAGGTGGCATTCGGTACTCAGTGAAGCGTTATGGGCTTACCGAATGGCCCCTCATGGATCTACAAAAACATCTCCTTATGAATTGGTTTATGGACACCATGCGGTTTTACCTTGGGAAGTACAATCGGATTCTAGGAGAGTGGTTTTGCGAAAGATTTAAGCTCCAAAAATTACGGCGGCTTAATGATGGATGAGCTAGAAGATTTGCACATGATTCGTATTAGGGCCCCGGAAAATATCGAAAAGAACAAGCTGCGGGTTGCCAAGTATTATATCAAGAAAGTAAAAGTTAGGCAATTTGCGAAGGAGATTTGGTTTGGAAAGCGTTACGCCAATTGGAACCAAATACGATGAATTCGGCAAATGGTCCCCTAACCGGGAAGGACCCTTTCGAGTGGTCGGATGCGTGCCCGGCAATGCATCCGATACGAGAATAGCCGGCGCTCAAGAACGCGGCCGCCTTCGAACAAAATCCCCAAACGAGAGGGAATGGCCGGTGCCTAGATGCATTGCCCTTAGAACAAAACTACATTACAAATGCTTCTTGCGAGTTTACATCCAACAACCCTAGTGATTAGGACTTCGAGGGGGCGGGAAGCGAGAAGGCCCGGCGTAAGAAGCGAAAGTATGATTCAATCTTTTTTTTGCTTCTTCGCGTGCTCCCTCTTAAGTTGCTCCGGGACCACCGTGACGGCAACTTGGAATGCGTGGGGGTGACCACGATTTGCTGCCTCCACCAAGCTGTCCCAAGCCGCTTTCGAGTTATTGTACCTATCGGAGACGGAGGAGTGGTCATTAGGGGCAAAGATCCGGATGTGAGCACGGAGTCAAGAAGGAGTTGGAGATATTTACCTCCTACTAATGCCTCCAAAGCCATGCGACGTTCGCGCTCGGCTTGGCAACGAGCGATGACGTCCGGAGGTCGTGCTCCGTGTGCGAACGCGGCGGCGCGCTTGATGGTTGATTCTCTCGCTCGGGCGTGGCATCCTCTCGCTTCAAGAGAGGAATCGGAGGAGATGTACTCGAGGCATGTCTTCGGTCCCGATGATTTTCTCGGAAGCGGATCAAGGCTGAAAGAAGAAAGGCGAGAGAGGAGGTAAAACACGAGACCACATGAGGAAACAAGAAGCAAATCAAAGGAAAACTCACTCTCGAATCGTGCGTTTCTTCGGGATGTTGCCCTCCGGGGGCTGCTTGCCTTTGTCCATGGTCTTGGGGTTTTTTCTTCGAGGACGGGGGAGAAGATGAGAACCGATGGATGAGTGTGCGAGTGGATTTGCGGGGGCATCTCAACGGACTATATTATTGACCGAGAGAGTGCATTGGGAGTGATGACTAGGCGGCGTGCATTATTGGAATACCAAGCGGCGGGGTTTCCTTCCGGGTGCGAAGGGTTTTCATTTGAATAGTGCTTACGGATTGCCGATTCAAGGATTTTCGTGGATTTTGCGCCAAGGGGCATTTGTTTTCACGTGTTCGGCTCAAGCGAGTTCCCGAATACGTCTAGGGGGAAACAAGATTCGCGGATGCAAACACGAAAAAATCATCGCGAGTACAAGCACGAGAATTAAAAGTTCTTTATTTATTGCCGATATCAAACATCCCCGATACAATCTAATCAAAGAGCACATTTAACAACACGGACCGGGGATGAGTGAGTTCGGCAATAGCGTCGCCGTGGCCGTCGAGCCGCTCCAAGATGATCTCGATCTCATCGATGTCTTACGGTGCGCCGCCCGAAGCCACGCGGCCCGGTGGAGTAGTCGACGTCGGTGTGTGAGGACCGGGAGCGTCCTAGTGGTCGATGGATGACCGCTCCTCGGTGATGAGTGATTGACAACGGGTGTTGGACCGACTCTTGGCTTAGTGCGCGGGTGTAGGCCGCGGCCTAGTTCGTGTTGTTGCGGGTGAAGAACGGGCGCAAAAGGTCTTCAACCTTGAGGGGCCTCCCGGGAGATGGAGAGAAAAGTAGGCTCGGTTCGAGGGACCCGGTGGATAGCGGGACTAGGTGCGGGCCACATGGTGGCGACACGAGCAAGACGAACTCATGGACGGTCGAGCCGGTGCACGGTGGCGGTCGAGTCAAGTGGTTTGGCGGGAGGCCGACCGAGCATGCGGGGTTTGGTGGTTTGCCCACAAAACTATCGGAGGACGGTTTCATGGTTTGGGCCTCAAAACCAAGTCCGAGGGCCCAACACGACGGTGACGGGATCCGGCGTGTCGGGAAGCTTCGAAGTGGAGGACACGCGGCGGGATCGCATGGCTTGCGTCGGGAGGACGCGGGGTGCGGCAAAGGCGTGGCCGTCCAATGGCAAGACCCACAAACATTACCTAAATGCCCCTACGTGGGTTGTATCGCCGCTAGTTAAGTTAGGGGTAGTCGAGTCATTTACCACTCCCGGCGGGACCCGATATATAAGCCATGAGTGTGTGTGGATGGCGTGCTCTCTCTCGCGACTTAGGGTTTCATTTCCTCCCTCCCATTTCTCATTTTCGTAGCTATTTTTCTTCCATTTTCTCTAGGCTAGCATGAGAGCTTCATGAGAGATTTGTTGAGAGGGATGGATGCTAGGGCGGCATGCTAGACCTTGTGAATCTTTCCTGGTTTGTATAGAAGATTCGAGTTGTGTTTTTCGTGGTCTTTTTGTGCTTGTTTTCGTGCTTTTGTTCTCGGTGTGATTCCGCGGATTTGAGTGGGTTTCTCCCCGAATTTCTTTGAGGGAAACATGGATAGATGTCTCGCGCATCTTTGTGATTGATATTGTGCCCTCAAACGCCGGGAAACCACTTCGATTTGAGAGTTTTCGTTCGGTGCTCAAGCTTTTGGTGGGGCACAAAGGATTCGTGATTACCGGTGATTTAGGGAGTTAGGAGGAAAGATTTTTGGGCTATAGCATCCTTGTGTGACGCTTTTCAAGTCCCCAAACCCTTGCTCCACGGCTTCAACTCGTTTGGGAAATCCGATGATGATTTGGGGAGTTGACTTTCGAGGTCGGGTGTTTTTCCGCTCCGTCCGTGCCTCGTAGACGGTCCGCGCCCTCCGGCGGACGGTCCGTGCCGCTCGTGTTCGTCCCGTGTTCTTCGTGTTCTTGCTCGCCTTTCGTTTCGATCCGTCGCGTTTTTGAGTTTTGGTTGGACGGAGTTTCGGACGGTCCGCGGCGAGAAGGCGGACGGTCCGCGGGTGCCCGGCGGACGGTCCGTGTGCTCCCCCGCCGACGGTTCGTTATTCGGGTGCATCTCTATTGGTCCCGTGTGCTTTATCGGACGGTCCGCGGCATAGGGCCGGACGGTTCGCGGGGGTTGGCGCGGACGGTCCGCGGTATCGGCCGGACGGTCCGCGAGGCCGGTGCGGACGGTCCGCCCCTCTGGCCGGACGGTCCGCGAGAGCTCGTGAGCTTTGCTTCTTGGTTCGATTTCTCCCTTCCTTTCTCGTGCTTCCGCGTGTGCTTCAAGGAATCGTTCCTAAGGCTAGAGGTTGATCCATAACCTCGTTGTCTTTGCGATTGGTGTGTGATTCGATCCATCACTTGTGTGTGACCAGGATTTGACTAGGGCATAGGGTCGGGTTCTTTGGGAAGAATTTTTACGGCTCCTATTCACTCCCCGCCTCTCTAGTCGCCATCCGATCCTTCAATTGGTATCGAGAGATTGGTGCCGGATTCTTTGCGACTTTGACAAGTCTCGAATCCTAAGATGGCATACGTTGAGCGGGGCGGTCCGCCGCACTTCGATGGAAAGGGTTACCACAAGTGGGCGGCCCGAATGATGATCTTTCTTCGTGGGAAGGCTGTTGGATTTCATTGTGCTTGACAAGACTTATGCTATTCTGGTCAACATCCATACTCTTATGGTGACCGATGCCGGTGCTAAGGCTAAGTATGAGGCTAATGCAAAAGCCGTTGATCACTTGGTCCGCGGCTTGTGTGATCCTGAGTTTGAGCGTGTTCGCCATTTGAATCTTGCTTGGCAAATTTGGGAGAAGTTGTTGGTTGCTCACAGTGGTGATAACCATGTGAAGGCTCGCCTCTTTGTCTCTTACCGGATGCAATATGAGAATTTCACTCCACTTCCCGGTGAGGAGATCGATGAGATGTTTCAGAGGTTCACCGCCATCGTGAACAACATGAAGGCGAATGTTGAAGATTTTCCTTACACCGAGCATGATCAGGCTTTGAAGCTCTTGCATGTCTTGGACCCAAATGTTTGGGGTGCTAAGGTTGAGGCCATCAAGGAGTCTGGGCAGTATTTGACTATTGAGTTGGATGACCTCTTTTCTAAGCTCAAGTCGAGCCGAGGTTGACGGAAGTTGCAATCCAAGCACGAGGGCTCGACCGACCATAGTCTTGCTCTTGTGGGCGGATCAAAGGGCAAATCTAACCCTTCCGGTCGACGCTTTTCCTTGTCTTCTCTTATGTCTATTCCGGATGAGGAGTTTGATGTCTTTGGCGAGAAGGAGCCGGCCTTGCTCTCAAGAAGGTTTGATCGACTACACGAGAGTCCGAGGAATGCAAGGAGGAGCTCGGGGACGTGCTACAAGTGTGGCAAGCGTGGCCACTTCAACGCCGAGTGCCCGAAGCGGAGGAGAACAAGTACAAGATGAACGAGTACGGGCGCATCCGAGGCGTGAAGACAAGTACTCCTCCAAGGGCAAGCACTTCGGCAAGTCCAAGAGCAAGGACAAGGACAAGCGGCGACCGAGCAAGAGCGGCTACAAGAAGAGCAATGCAAGAGCCATGGTAGCCGGTGCGAGAGACATCGACTCAAGCTCAAGCGACAAGCGATCCAAGCTCAAGCGGCGAAGATGAAGACGCCGGGAGGCGCAAGGGCAAGAAGAGTACAAGCCGAAACCTCGGTGGGTTGAGCCGTATGGCGCTTGAAGGCTTTTGTGGCATGGCCCATAGCTCAAGCGGCAAGAAGAGTGAGAAGGAAGACGGCGACTCCGACTCGGAGGATGAGGTAAATCGTGACCCCGACTCTTTGCTTGCCGAGATCACTAGGTTGAATGGCTTGATTGACAACCGTGATAGTGTGTTGAGGGATGCTAAGAAGACGAGGAAAGATCTTAGGGCTCAACTTGAGAATGCTAGTGAGAAAGTAGGAGAGTTAGAGTCCAAATTGCTTGAATTGAAACTTGAGAATGACTCTTTGAAACTTGCTCCTACTACTCCCGATGATGTTGAATGTCTTGAGTGTGATGCTTGGTTGAATGAGATCAAGTCGCTTAATGAGAAGAATGCTTCTACTTTGGCAAAACTAGATGCTCTTAGGATCGAGTATGATGAGTTGAAGGCTAGACCTACTTTGCTTGGTGCTTGTAAATCATGCCCTACTATGCATGCTAAGCTTGTTGATGCTCGTTCTACCATTAGTTCTTTGGAAGCATCTTTGAAATCTCCTGTTGCAAATGCATGCTCTAGCCGTGATGAAGTTACTTTGCGCAATCTTGAACTTACTTCCCGTTTGGATGTCATCTATGAGGAGAATTACTATTTGAGGAAGGTGTTGGGTTGGTTGTCTAGGCAGGGAACCTCAATTGAAAATCATGATTGAGGAGTTCAAGAGAGTTGATGGTCATGGTTTGGGGTTTGAGAAGTTGGGTGAGAAAGTGAGAGAGAAAAGTGGGGAGAGTGTGTATGAGAAGTGTGTTGAGTCTAACCCCGAGTTTGAGGTGATCGGAGACATCCAAGTCCCACTTCCAAAAGCACCCAAGAACTCTTTCACACCAAAGCCCAACCACCTTTGCAACAAGCTTGACACAACCCAAGATCCACCCAAATTCCCACCTAAGACAAATGACTTCCAGAAACCGGTGAAGTTTGTGGGTGAGAAGGGTGAGAAGGGTAGAGAGAAGCCAGAGCCAAAACCAAAATCCATTCCCTTCAGGTGTGAGTATTGTGGTAAGGAGAGGCATCTTGCAGAGTTTTGCTACAAGAGGAAGAGGGATGAGAGGCTTGCTAGGGAGCAAGCAAACCAGGACAGGTATCGCCAGTCTCATGGTATTCCTGAGCCTAGAGTGCCACTTCCACGGGGTGTGGGAAGTGTGAGGAGTGTTGGCGAGTGTTCCCACGAGAGGTGGTGGTGCGAGGTTTGAGAGGAGAGATGATGGTGTGCGTCTTGGTGAAGGGTTTGGTCGGGCTCGTGGTGGCTTTGCTTGGACGTCCCCCTACTCGTCCTCAATACGGGTTCGGGAAAGATGATCGCAACTTTGGGTTCCGGAGCAACTACGGACCACGTTTCCCCCTCGTGGTGCTCGTACTCCTCCCATGGGACATGGGAAGTTTGGTGGCAAGGGAATGATGTTTGCTAACCCCTCTTTTGAGCGAGATGGCTCGACACTCGGTTTAACTTTCTTTGTGCCAACCTCGGTGTCGAGTTGTTAGCTCACTCTCATTCTTGTTTCGACTACGGGCGGGGAGGCTTGGGGAACATTTGGTTGATCGACTCGGATGTTCCCGACACATGACCGGAGATAAGAAGTGGTTCTCCACCTCACCCCGGTGAAGGAAAAGATGTACATCACATTTGGGGACAATGGACGAGGAAGGGTGATTTCGAGGGTGTTGTGCATGTGAGTGACAAGGTAACGTTGAAGAGAGTGGCTCTTGTGAAGTCTTTGGGTTTCAATTTGCTTTCGGTTTCTCAGTTGCTTGATGAGGGTTTTGAGGTGCGTTTCAAGTCTGGCGAGTCTCGTTTGTTGGATTCTCGAGGTGATCTTGTACGTATGATCATCCCCGAGGGTCGATTTTCGAGGCTGATTTTTCTCGTTCTTTGGGTCCCGCTCGCCGTTTGATGGTCGGTCCTTCTTCGATTTGTGGAAATGGCATAGGCGGTTGGGACACTTGAGCTTTGATTTGGTTTCCCGCTTGAGTGGTCTTGACCTTGTCCGAGGATTGCCAAGGTTGAAGCTTGAGAAGGATTTGGTTTGTGCTCCGTGTAGGCATGGCAAGATGGTAGCCACTCCCCATCCACCCCTGACCGATGTCATGACCGAGCGTCCAACGGAGCCGTTGCATATGGACCTTGTTGGGCCGGCTCGAGTTCGCTCGGTGGGTGGGAAGTGGTATGTCCTTGTTGTGGTGGACGATTACTCTCGCTATGCCCGGGTGTTTTTCTTGGAACACAAGAGTGAGACTTTTGGTTTTGTTCGAGATCCGATCGTGAGGTTGAAAACGAGAGGCATGGGAATGCTATTCGAGCCATCCGCAGTGATAATGGCTCAGACTTCAAGAACTCTCGTTTTGATGCCTTTTGTCATGATCTAGGTCTTGAACATCGTATTCGACCCCTTATGTGCCCCCTCAAAATGGAGTCATGGAAAGGAAAAATCGGACTCTTTGTGAGATGGCTAGGACGATGCTCGATGAGCACAGGACTCCTAGGAGGTATTGGGCCGAGGCGGTCAATACGGCTTGTCATGTTCCCAACAGGGATTTTATTGCGAGCTTTCAAGAAGAAGACCTGTTATGAGCTTATGCATGGTCAAGCACCCAAGGTGAGTAATTTCCGAGTCTTTGGCCGCAAGTGCTTTATCCTTAAGAAGGGAAAACTCGACAAGTTTGAGGCTAGCTCTAGTGATGGTATTTTCTTTGGATATGCTAACCACTCTAGAGCCTATAGGGTGCTTAACCTTGAGACTAACAAAATCATGGAGACTTGTGAGGTAACCTTCGACGAGACAATGCATGTACCTCTCTTGGCTTTTAATGTGCGGTGATGAAGAGATGGCCGAGGATCTCTTTGAAGAGGAGAAGGATGAAGGCGGAGATGATGATGGAGAGAACCATGCGCCTAAAGCCGAGTGTGTACCCACTACTTCCCCTACGACCACTACGGAGCGTGGACCGTCTACTTCATGGACAACGACGGTGCGACAAGAGGACCGGGCGAGAGAAGCCGAAGTTGAGGGGGAGGTAGTCTCGAGACGTGAGGCTCCCCGCGGATTCAAGAAGTACATCCCCCGTTGAAGATCATTGGGAACATCGACGAACGCACTACACGGTCAAGGTCCAGGAATTCCTCTCATTTTGCTCATGCTTGCTTTTGTTGCCACCTATGAGCCCAAGGACATTGGACATTCTTTATCCGATGCAAACCGGGTCAATTCTATGCATGAGGAGTTGGAAAACTTTGAGAGGAACCAGTGTGGGAGTTAGTTGAACCACCTCCAAATTGCCATCCCATAGGAACCAAATGGGTTTGGAAGAACAAAGAGGGAGAGAATGGGATGGTTGTGAGGAACAAGTCCGGACTTGTTGCTCGGGGGTTTAGTCGAAGGAGGGGATCGACTATGAGGAGACCTTTGCTCCCGTGGCCCGTCTTGTGGCAATTCGGATCCTTCTAGCCTCTGTCGTGGCTAAAGGGTTCAAGTTGTTTCGGATGGATGTGAAGAGTGCTTTTCTCGAATGGGGTCATAGAGGAGGAGGTGTATGTGAAGCGACCCCCCAGGGTTTGAGAGCGAGCCGTACCCACAAAGGGTGTACGGAGTTGAAAAGGGCTCGTATGGGTTGAAACAAGCGCCGGTGCTTGGAATGGGAGATTGAGAGGTTTTCTCGTTGAGCGAGAGTTTGTGATGGGTACCATGGATAGGACCCTGTTTCTCCTCAAGCATGGAAATGACTTGTTGATTGTTCGATATACGTGGATGATATTGTTTTTGGTGGCTCGTCACATAACCTTGTTGCCAAGTTTGCGGATGAGATGAGCGGGGAGTTCGAGATGAGCATGATGGGCGAGTTGCACTATTTTCTTGGGCCGGCAGATCAAGCAAGTGAAGGATGGAACATTCGTGCACCGGACCAAATACATGAAAGACATCTTGAGGAAGTTCCGGATGCAAGATGTGAAGCCGATGTCGACTCCCATGGGGAGTACGGCCACTTTGGATGCGGACGAGGACAGAGAACTAGTGGACCAGCGGGAGTACAGGAGCATGATCGGCTCCCTCCTCTACCTGACGGCGACGAGGCCAGACATACAATTCGGCCGTGTTTCGTGCGCTCGTTTTCGAGGCTTCGCCGAGGACATCACATCGACGGGCCGTCAAGAGGATCTTCGGTGTACCTACGATCCGCCCCTCGGTCTTGGCCTTTGGTATTCGTCCTCCTCGACTCTTTCTCTTCATGGTTTTTCCGATGCGGATTTTGTCTGGTTGTCGAGTCGAGAGGAAGTCTACTTCGGTACTTGCCGCTTTCTTGGTTCTTCGTTGGTTTCATGGTCTTCCCGCAAGCGCTCTAGTGTAGCTCGGTCTACCACCGAGGCGGAGTATGTTGCCTTGCCGCGAGTTGTTGTTCCCGAAATTGTTGTGGATTTCATATACTTTGAGAGACTTTGGTGAGGAGTGCACCCGGATCCCACTTCTTTGTGATAGCACTAGTGCCATAAGCGTAGCCAAAAACCCAAGTGCTTCACTCCGGAACCAAACACATAGAAGTGAGGTATCATTTCTTGAGGGACAATGTGGAAAAAGGAACCATTGTGTTGAGCCATGTCCCTACCCAAGATCGGCTTGCGGACATTTTTACAAAGCCTCTCGACCAAGCTACATTTGTGCGCTTGCGGGGGAACTTGGGGTTTGTTGCCCTTTCTAGTTGATTCTTGGGGGATTTTCTCTTGTACCATATGTATCATACCATGTCTTACTTTGATGTATATACATGTTTTGCTTGATGTATAAACCATGGTAGGATAGCCATCTTGTCATATATCATGTTGCATTTGTATCATATTGCATTTTAGGATGATGAGCTTCTTTCATATGCCTTATTTGAGTCTCTTTGGCTATTTGTGAGATATTGGTCATATGTGTGGAGAAATGGTGATGTGAGGCTATGCTCTTGGAATATTTGAGATATATGTGTGGTGAGATAGCCCTTTGTGAAATAAATGCTAATCTTGACTAATCTTTGATGAAGTATGCTCCACTCGTGTGTAGTTGTGTATCCATGTCACGAGTTTGGTCTAAATGTGCTTTTCATGTTTAGATTGTGCTTGGATGCCTTGTTCTTGCATTTGGGCCAAAGGCCGAATATCATTGTGAATGTTTAGCCTATGTTGCATTCATGGGGGTGCATAAGCTTCTTTTTGCCGCAAAGGCACTTCATGTACCATGAAATGATTTAATCTTGAAAAGAAGTGTATAATGCTTGAAAAATGCTCCATCCATTATGTCTATGCTTAAAATGTTTTATCTTTCACATATGGGTGCCAAACATGTTGCATGCTGTTCACAGTGGAGAAGTCTCCCCGAAGTGGACACATGGCTCATGAGCTTTGACATGACATGCTTTGCTTTATGGGTGTTTGCCATGATCTTTTGCTGAGAATTTGATATCCTTGTATGATCTTTGAATGGTATGCATGTTTGTGGCTCAAGTGTGACATGGATAGGCTTTTACATGTGAAGCGAGCCTTCTTTTCGTAAAACTGCTTAAATCTGAAAATTTTGCTTTGTCACATGCTTGTATTTTCATATATTACTTGTGGCAATGCTTTGACTATGCTATGATTCATATGTGTGATCTTTGTCTCATTTTTAGCCTTTGACACTAGATTTGGCCTATTTGAGAAGCTCATGTAGATGTTTATATGCTTTGTTTTGCATTTCTGCATTTTCACCTTGATTCATACATTGTCAACAAGGGGGAGAAGAGGTGAGCTTAATGAAAATTCAGGAGAGGTGAGCTAAAATTTGGAAGTTTGCATGCACATGTTCGGGGGGAGCTTGCATTTGTTCAGGGGGAGCTTTCTTCTTGTTTTCGGTGTGGAGTTTGTGCTTTGCTTGGCTTGTGACCTTTCTTCGCCTTTCTTCGGTTTTGGTCATAAGTTGAGTTTCTTTGTTTTTCTTTCTTCTTCCTTTCTTTCTTTCTCTGAATTTCATTTCGCGTTGTGTGTTCTCAATGCACTCATCAAGGGGGAGATTGAGGACCAGGAGCGTCCCAGTGGTCGATGGATGACCGCTCCTCAGTGATGAGTGATTGACAACGGGTGTTGGACTGACTCTTGGCTTAGTGCGCAGGTGTAGGCTGCGGCCTAGTTCGTGTTGTTGCGGGTGAAGAACGGGCGCGAAAGGTCTTCGGCCTTGAGGGGCCTTTGGGAGATGGAGAGACAAGTAGGCTCGGTTCGAGGGACCCGGTGGACGGCGGGACCGGGTGCGGGCCACATGGTGGCGACACGAGCAAGACAAAGTCATGGACGGTCGAGCCGGTGCACGGTGGCGGTCGAGTCAAGTGGTTTGGCGGGAGGCCGGACCGAGCATGCGGGGTTTGGTGGTTTGCCCACAAAACTATCGGAGGACGGTTTCATGGTTTGGGCCTCAAAACCAAGTCCGAGGGCCCAACATGACGGAGACGGGATCCGGGCGTATCGGGAAGCTTTGAAGCGGAGGACATGCGGCGAGATCGCATGGCTTGCGTCGGGAGGACGCGGGGGTGCGGCAAAGGCGTGGCCGTCGATGGCAAGACCCACAAACATTACCTAAATGCCCCTACGTGGGTTGTATCGCCGTAGTTAAGTTAGGGGTAGTCGAGTCATTTACCACTCCGACGGGACTCGATATATAAGCCATGAGTGTGTGTGGATGGCGTGCTCTCTCCGCGACTTAGGGTTTCATTTCCTCCCTCCCATTTCTCATTTTCGTAGCTATTTTTCCTTCCATTTTCTCTAGGCTAGCATGAGAGATTCATGAGAGATTTGTTGAGAGGGATGGATGCTAGGGTGGCATGCTAGACCTTGTGAATCTTTCCTGGTTTGCATAGAAGATTCGGAGTTGTGGTTTCGTGGTCTTTTTGTGCTTGTTTTCGTGCCTTTGTTCTCGGTGCGATTCCGCGGATTTGAGTGGGTTTCTCCCCGGATTTCTTTGAGGGAAACATGGATAGATGTCTCGCGCATCTTTGTGATTGATCTTGTGCCCTCAAACGCCGGAAACCACTTCGATTCGAGAGTTTTCGTTCGGTGCTCAAGATTTTGGTGGTGCTCAAAGAATTCGTGATTCCCGGTGATTTAGGGAGTTAGGAGGCAAGATTTTTGGGCTATAGCATCCTTGTGTGACGCTTTTTCAAGTCCCCAAACCCTTGTCTCCACAGCCTTCAACCGTTTGGAAAATCCGATGATGATTTGGGGGAGTCGACTTTCGAGGTCGGGCGTTTTTCTCGCTCTATCCGTGCCTCGTGGACGGTCCGCGCCCTCCCGGCGGACGGTCCGCGCCGCTCCCGTTCGTCCCGTGTTCTTCATGTTCTTGCTCGCCTTTCGTTTCGATCCGTCGCGATTTTGAGTTTTGGTTGGACGGAGTTTCGGACGGTCCGCAGCAGAGGGCGGACGGTCCGCGGGTGCCGGCGGACGCTCCGCGTGCTCCCCACGGACGGTCCGTTATTCGGGTGTGTCTCTGTTGGTTCTGTGTGCTTTATCGGACGGTCCGCGGCGTAGGGCCGGACAGTCCGCAGGGTTGGCGCGGACGGTCCGCGGGGGCGGACGGTCCGCGAGGCCGCGCGGACGGTCCGCCCCCCCTCCCGGCCGGACGGTCCGCCGCAGCCCGTGAGCTTTGCTTCTTGGTTCGATTTCTCCCTTCCTTTCTCGTGCTTCCGCATGTGCTTCAAGGAATCGTTCCTAAGGCTAGAGGTTGATCCATAACCTCGTTGTCTTGGCGATTGGTGTGTGATTCGATCCATCGCTTGTGTGTGACCATGATTTGACTAGGGCATAGGCCGGGTTCTTTCGGAAGAATTTTTACCGGCTCCTATTCACTCCCCCCCTCTCTAGTCGCCATCTGATCCTTCGGTGTGCGTCGCCATGGTGGCCAAGCCCAAAGTGGTGCCCAAGCGGATGCCGTGGGTGGCCACTTCGTCCACACGGTGTTCCACCGCGGCAAGGCGCTCCTCCGGCATATCTCCGCGAGCGTTCACCTTGTCGGCCGGTTGCTCCACCCGCATTTTTAGCCGGTTGAGCTCGGCGTCACGGACCGCAAAATGCGGGATAAAGGTGATTAGTATCAAAAGCCGATTGGATTAGGGAGCGGTTTCGGAGCCGTACCGTCGATGGTCGCCGCGGTACGCTACGCTGGTCTTCCCACTCCCGGTTCGGCTATGCCGGCCTTTTTGGAGACATCTTCCAGCTCGCACCGGGCCACCTCCCGCCTCCGCCTTGAAGCGGAGAGCATCAAGTTCCCCGTAGGGCACCGGGGAATAATGGTCTAACTCCGAGGAGTCGTCCGGCAGGGGCTGACCGGCCGGTGTAGAGGATGGATTCCATTGAATAAGCCTGAAACAGAGATGATCGTCAAAAACAAAAGGGAATCGAAGACGAATCGTAAAGGAAAAAGTTGACGATTATTGCCTCCGACGGGCGCTGGCGCGACTCCCCT
The DNA here is from genome assembly GCA_947561735.1 of Cenchrus americanus. NCBI lineage: Eukaryota > Viridiplantae > Streptophyta > Magnoliopsida > Poales > Poaceae > Cenchrus > Cenchrus americanus. The sequence continues at coordinate 122,865,494 of OX387244.1, read as the reverse complement.
CCGCCCTCGTCGGTGGCGCGGCACCCGTTGTTGCTTGCTCGCCATGCTTCCGGGATTGGCACCGATTAGGAAAAGAAGATTTCAGGTTGGCGAAGATTTGAGGGCTAAAGGCTTGGTGAAGAGTCGGGGGCACCTACGGTTTTCATTTATAGGCCCGGCGAAATAGATCGTGGCCTCGGTCGTGGCTTTAGACCGTGGCGCGTATCCCAAGAAACTTGGAAGGTGGAGAGGTTTCCTCGACCAATCCGTCGTCGGGTCGTTTGGAGTTCAAGGCCGAGTCGTATTCGGTTGATCGGCTCGGCTAAAAGGAAGTTAAGGTGCCGCTCGGGTGTGGCACTTTTTGGCTATTCATTACCGAATGGGTCGTTCAGCGTTGCAATTAAGGACGTGCGAGAGAAAGGGAAAACAAATTTACAGAAGCAAATGTTGCAAGGACGGCCAGTTCGGTTACACATCGATCAGTACATCTAAATGTTTAAATACTTCACAATTACGTTGGAAGCGTTCGATGTTGTTTGGTGAATGTTCTCCATCCGTTCTTGATAATCCTTCTGGGCGTCTGACAGGATGGTGAGTTCTGCATTACATTGATTCACCTCAGCTATGGCCGATGTTGCTTCCTCTTGGATCTTCTCTATCGATCCGGAAGTTCAGCTATCTTCTTGTCGTCGGCTTCTATTTCGCCGATAAGCTTTTCGGCTCTGCCTCCGCACGACCTTTCGGCGATTTTCAACTCACGAGCAGCTTGCGGATTGGCTAATATCCCTTTGTGACTCTCGGCTCGAGATTGTGCTCCCTTCACGATTTGTTCGGCTTTGGCTTTCTTCTCGTTCGACACCGGACGGGAGGACACATTTCTCGCAGCTCGTCTTATGGCTACATAATGCACATCCAAACCGAAATGGGTTCAAGTGAGGTATTAATATCCTCGGGGAGTTCTTGGCCGATGGGTCTAAGCATGTCCTCGAAATAATCAAGATCTCCGATCCGATCTCGAGCCTCTCTTTACGCCCAGGAGAAAAATTTCCTTGAGCTTTCCTTGCACTTCCTCCGACAAGGCTTGAGGCCCTCCTTCCCTTGTCTCGGCAATTGGATTGTCCCCCATTGATGGGTTTGATGATGACGGAGCTCGATCCCGAGAGGGTAATATTGCCGAGTCGGGAGTGTTGGGAAATAAAAAGATAGCAGGGTTAAGTGCAAGTGTTCACCTCATGCCCGACTTCCCGAACGGTACGGGGTTTTGTGCAGTTTCAGGGGCGATTTCTGGAGCCACTGGTGAAGAAGGTGCTCGTGGCAAAGCTGAAGCTTTAATGTGAGAGGCTGCCGATACGGTCTCTAGCAACTCGAAGCTTCGGGCCGGAGAGGAGATGGATTCACCTCTCGCTAAGGTTGATGTTTCGCCTCGGCCAATGGGTGATTGAGCCCTTGAAGGACTTGAAGGCTCGGTTGGATGGGAAGTTCATCTCCGGCGAGGTTGGTGTTTCGCCCGAGCGAGGGGGTGATTGAGTCCCCGATAAAGATGAGATCTCTACAAGGACGGATGTCTTAGCCCCGGGTGGACTTGCATGTTTAGAGACAGGGACATCCACAAGTTGATCCACCATTGTTTCCTCTGCAAATACCAGATTAAGGATAAATGCCAGTGCTGATCTTTGAGGAAGGAGTAATAAAGGTCATACCAGTGGATGGAGCATTGGCAAGTTCTGAAGCTGAGGATTGCTGAATTTTAGTCTGAAATCGCACAAGACGAGATTTATCGAAAAGAGTAATCCCGTGATCAAGAGAGAGGAAATTTTACCTCAATAAGGACTTTCTTGATGGTTCTTCTCTTCTTAGCGCTTGGAGGTGCGATCGGAGACGAAGCCTTGCCTCTTGTCGACAGTAATACTTGGACAAAATTGGGTTTGTTGCATACCTAGCCATCGCTTGAGCCGGGGTTGGTGATCTAAATCCCAATGCCGAGATTGGACCCTCTTGCATTGTAAGCAATCTCCCCGGCTAGAGGGGCGGTGCACCGTGTTCTATGGGTAAAAAAATCAAGATCATGGTTAGAAGAAATGCCTGGTCCGAGGAACGGGATAATCATGTTACCTCTCGAAGTTGGTGAATATCGTGCATCGCTTCTATGCAAAATAAGTGCACGGGCTCACCGAAAATATGGTCATGGAATTCTTGCCACCAGGAGTTGAAGGTGGGGTGAGCTACCGTTGTAGGTGTGAAGGGCCGGTGTGTAAACAGTTGGACCGCATACATACCGAAAAACCCCCGCCGGGTTTGAGTAAGTTCTTTAATTTCCTCTCTGGGTTTGAGGAATTCATGCAGAAATAGTCTTGGGGGCATCTGGCCACATCCAAGTTGTCGAGCCATCATATTGGGCTGCTAGTATTCATAAGTGTTGTGGTTTAGCCTCCTCCACTAAATTCAGCTGGCAGAATGCATGGATGGATGAGGACATTGAGGATTTCCAGAAATCTTCCATCTTGGCGTCCAGCTTCAAAAGAGAACTCACAAGGGAGAGTTAAATTATCATTGTCCGAAGCCGAGAGGTTTTGGGAAGCCTTTGAAGAAGAGCTCAAAGAGCTGGTTGACATTCTCGCTTGATGGGAATAGTTGAAGCAGGCTTCTCCATAGGTGTGGCATCCTCTCGGTGACTTGGGTTTCCCCTTCATGATAGTTGGATGAAGGAAAAACCGGGTGTTGAGGTCAACACCAACAATCGATGCATGTGCGGTTGCGGCCACATTTGTACAAACCACCAAGGGCCATTGACACATGCTATCTTCTGGCCGTCGGTGTACATTCGGGTGACAGCTTGATGAAGCATGTGGTATACACCGCCCAGAGGTATTTTCCAAGGGGAAGGCGCTTACCACTAGCCAATTGTGTAGCCATTGCAATATGATTCGAAGCAGGCTCATTGGCTTTACCACATAAGATGAACCCGCACAACCCACATGTTCATGAATGCCCTATATTCAACTTCACCAAGGGGGTCATCTTTCATATGATTCTCGGATATAATTTTTATATCCGCTCCCCGGTTTCACTCCCCGTTTGTCTTGTGGAACCTTTGTAATCTCGGGGGTGAACGAGATCCCGAAATGTCAAGGACGGTAATCATGTATACATCGGCCGCAGTTGGGGACATTGGGCCGTGACCAAAAAGGAAGGCGTTGATGCCATTTGACCGAAGTGGCAAGACGCTATCAAAATGTCTTTGTTTTGGGGGGTCTCGGCCAAAGAAAGCTCCAAGCATTGAGCAATACGGAGGGTATCCCGCGTTTGGGTCCCGACACTTTTATCCGCAAGAACTCTTTTGTACTAATTCCTCCAGCCCCGCAATTGGGGGCAAGGGCCGCTTCTTGAAGGCGTCCTCGCCACAAGGGAGGCTTAGTTAAAGCCGCTTTGAAGGGGATCCTTTGGGATTCGAGCCGCGATGAATTCGCGAGGATCAGAAACTCCCACGGGACCAAGGAAGTAGGACGTCGAATTGGCCTCAGTGCGAATCAAAAGCTCAGTGGAAAGCTCCTGAGGGAAGGCGGAGAAGAAATCTCAGGTAAAAATTGAAAAGCTAAGTGCCGAATGAAGCTTATGGTGGAGGAATTTACCTGAGCAGCTTGATTTTGACCCGCCATTGAGGATTTGAGCTCAGAAAAAGGTGATCTAGGGTTTGGATCTAGGCGAAGACTCCGACGGATTGCGAAGAGAGAGAACGGGTGTTGAACAGATTCAATTTGAAGACGTTGGTGGCTGGAGTCAATTCCGGAATAAAATCACTTTTATCCCGTAATTGAAGGGGCATATGTTAACACCAAAATTGGGTAAGGAGTCTGATTTGTGGGTCCAACTCGGTGAAGAATCCGTCCGGCGGAAGGAGGGTTTCTTCGGATGAATTCGGCGGAAGAGTCCGCGGTCGGCAATTTGCTTCCGTTCGGTAGGGAACCGTTGCGCCGATTTTGCGGGATTGCGTGGTGACGTGGCCCGAGCGTAAGGGACGAATGGATGGATAAGCGATCGCACTTAGAGATAAATTAGGTATCGAATCCATTCGAGGTCATGCTTAATAAGGTATAAATATGAACCCCGAATGTATGTAACGGACATTCGAAACATTCTCAATACAAACCGGCTTTACGCCGAACCTTTGAGTCCCTTGTCGTGTCATCGAGTTCTTCGAGAGGGTTCATCGATCCGTCGACCTCCGTGAGTACCGCAACCCGGTATCATCTCTAGTATCATGCGGTGGATTTAGATCCGATGCAAGTAGTCTTGTTACCATGCTTAGTGTCATGCGGTAGACTCAAGTTTGGTTCAAGAGGGTTTCTTGTTAGGTCATGAGCCATGCGGTAGGCTAAGATCTAGCTTGAAGCTAGTTATCGGCTCTATTGAATTTTGGCATGATTCAATATATTCATTAAGTTACCCCGTGTTGCTTTGAGTTTTCACTTTATGTCTAAATTCATGTAACACTTCTTTGCCCAACCTATATGGGTTTGGATCGGCTTTATCTTTTTTTTGATGATCCTCATGTGAGTCAAGTTCGTACCCTTAGCTTAAATAGCACGCGGATCACATGCTCCCCGATAGCCGAAACCGAATTGATCTATGTTGCCACGTGTTGCGGGTTCAAGCTTACCAAATCTTGTATAAATCTTGAAAGAACTGGGTATCACGTGGTAGATGCAACTTTTTGGGTTGTTTTGGAGCTAGTCATCCGGTGGATTAGATTTCAATCCAATCGATAGATTTATCTTGTATGCTTTTAGCTTTCCATATTTAGATTGTATCATGCGGTGGATAGATCTATTTGTGGAAGGTGGTATGATCTCAAACAAGTTGTATCATGCGGTGGATAGATTTGTTTGGTATCATGCTTGACGGGTTTTAAAGTACCAAGACATGCGGTAGACTAGTGCTTTGGACCTATGCATGTTTGTTTTTTACATATTTATGATCATGCTTTTACTTCACTTATTATTCAATGCTGTTTATCATGGGAATCGGTCATGGCCTTGCGCACGTGCATCTTTACCCAAATAAAGACCGATCTACCGTCATGCTTACGTCATCTATTCGGCTATGTTACTTTTCACACTTTAAAGCTCCCGAATGGTTTCTAGTCTACTCGGAAGATAGCTCTTTATAGCTATATGTCATTTCACTTGGCTTTCTAGCCATAAATATGGAACGGTGTGGTACCACCCCAGCAAGTTCCAAGCTTTGGAATTTAACTATTATGTCTTTTGTTAATTTTCGGGGAAAATTGACTCGGCACGTCTTGTGATCTCTTCGCGTGTGAAGCTAGCTTTTTCGGTGGTACCACACGGTTCCAAAACAACTATGATACCAAACAAATCTATCCACCGCATGATACAACTTGTTTGAGATCATACCACCTTCCACAAATAGATCTATCCACCGCATGATACAATCTAAATATGGAAAGCTAAAAGCATACAATATTTAAAGCATAAATTATGAACACGTTTTACTCGTGAAAGCATAACCGAACACGGTGAACAAACCGATTCGGGGTCCATGAAGAACGAACGAACATTACCAAACAAGATAAATCTATCGCATTGGATTGAAATCTAATCCACCGACGACTAGCTCCAAAACAACCCAAAAACCTCGCATCTACCGCGTGATACCCAGCTTCTTTCAAGATTTATACAAGATTTGGTAAGCTCGAACCCGCAACACGTGGCAACCTAGATCGATTCGGTTTCGGCTATCGGGGAGCATGTGATCCGCATGCTATTTAAGCTAAAGGTACGAACTTTACTCACATGAGGATCATCAAAAAAAGATAAAGCCGATCCAAACCCATCTATATTGGGCAAAGAAGTGTTACATGAATTTAAACATAAAGTGAAAACTCAAAGCAACACGGGATAACTTAATGAATCTATTGAATCTCGCCAAAATACAATAGAGCCGATAACTAGCTTCAAGCTAGATCTTATCCTACCGCATGGCTCATGACCTAACAAGAAACCCTCTTGAACCAAACTTGAGTCTACCGCATGACACTAAGCATGGGACAAGACTACTTGCATCAGATCTAAATCCACCACATGATACTAGACATGATACAAGGTTGCCGGTACTCACGGAGGTCGACGGATCGATGAACCCTCTCGAAGAACTCGACGACACGACAAGGGACTCAAAGGTTTGGCGTAAAGCCGGTTTGTATTGAGAATGTTTCGAATATCTGTTACATACATTCAGGGTTCATATTTATACCCTATTAAGCATGACCTCGAATGGATTCGATACCTAATTTATCTCTAAGTGCGATCACTTATCCATCCATTCGTCCCATCTGCTCGGGCCACGTAACCACGCAATCCCGCAAAATCGGCGCAACACTTTCCCCGCCGAACGGAAGCAAATTGCCGACCGCGGACTCTTCTCGCCGAATTCATCTAAAGAAACCCTCCTTCCGCCGACGGATTCTTCACCGAGTTGGACCCACAAGTCGGACTCCTTACCAAATTTTGGTGTTAACGGTCGCATGCCACGCACGACGCGGGAGCTCCTCGACATCGCAAGCAACCATGCCGATGGCGAGGAGGCGATGGGTCGTGACACTCAACACCCCTCGGGGCAAGGGGAAACAAGTGGTGGACCAAGGTGAGGGGACGTCCTCATGTTTCAAGAAGAAGAAGAAGAATGACAAGCGCCGCCATGATGACAACTTTGTCGCGGCAGTGGAGCGCAAGACATCGCACCCAAAGGGAAACTCAGGCAAGCCGGCACCGACCAGGGACCACTTCGAGAAGCTCCTGGACGCACCGTGCCCGCACCACGAGGTCCCCGTCAAGCACACGCTTAGGAAATGTCGGCTGATGAAGAGCTACATCAAGAGCACCCTCAAGCCGAAGACGGCGGACCATCCCGAAAAGCAAGGCCCCTCCCACGACAACGATGATGGCGCGGGGGTTATGTTCCTCGGAGAAGACGGAGCGGTGCATATGATCTTTGGAGGATCACTGGAGAGGCCCTCGAGGCGGCGCGAGAAGCTCATCTGGTGTGAAGTCATGAACGCCGACGTTGCGAAGCCGTCCTACCTAAAGTGGTCGGAGGTCCCGATAACCTTCGATCGCAAGGACCATCCCGTCACCGTACCCCAGCCTGGATCCTACCCACTAGTGGTAGCCCCCTGTTCAAAACCAGAAGGATCCACAAGGTCCTGATGGATGGGGGGAGCGGGATCACCGTGCTCTATGCGTCTACACTTGACGACAAGGGCATCCTGCGGTCCGCGCTGAGGCCGTCGACTGTGCCATTCCATGGGGTCATACCCGGAATCGAGGTGCTTCCCCTCGGGTAGATCGATCCGTGCATCATGTTTGGGTACGTGCGGAACTTCCGCACAAAAACCCTCATCTTCGAAGTGGTGGGGTTCTCGAGGACATACCATGCGATCCTCGGGAGGCCGGCATACGCGAAATTTATGGCCGTGCCTAATTATACGTACCCGAAATTGAAAATTCCCGGATCGAGGGGTAACATCACGAGTAGGGCCTACGTACCGGCCGCGCATACGAGTGCGACGCCGTTGACGGTGTATTTTGGTACACCAAACATGTTCATTACACTCTGGTTTGGATTTGTTTATGGAACTAACCAGCCCCTTGGCGCACTAATCGTATAACAAGTTCATCTTTGTGCATGCATTTGGAAGTGTTGTGTTTATGTAGGAAAACATGGACATAAAGGACGGATTCACAAGAAGTTCAAAGAAGCATTTACGGAGTCTTGTTCGTGTTCATGACCTTGATGAAATCACTCCCAATGGTGGCAAGGACCAAAGTGCCGCGAAGGAACACCCCCGAGGATTGAAGCGTAAAAGATCGAACTTCATGCACGGAGAACCTCCATCTTGGACGCGGGGATGACATTGCCAAAATCATGCAAATGGAGGGGGAAAAGTGCATAATCACCCGAGGACCCACGGGCGCGAAGGGGTGACCGAGCCGGCCGGGATGGGCCCGGGCCGGCCGTCCCAAGCCGGCCGGCCCGGCCCACTCCCAACGTCGGTTCGGCCCCCCTTTCCTTGCACCCGAAGGATCTTCGACCCAAAGTCCCCGGAGGCGCCGCCATTCGCAAGCACTACGTGAAAAACTGCCTTTGGTAACGGGTGTAGATCGCCTTTGGTAACGGGCAATGCGCCCGTTACCTATCAAGTGGTTACAAATAAGCCAAGAAAGGTAACGGGCGGATGCCGCCATCTGATAAGAAATATTCGTAACGGGCATTAAACAACGATCGTTACCAAAACTAGCCACCGGTCACGTCAAATGGCCGTTTTTCCGGGCCCACAAGGAACTTTCGTAATGGGCACCAAAGCAAAGCCCGTTTCGTAACCTCAATACCGAGAGATGCTCGATGTGCACCTGCGTCTCCACTATCTTGACGAAATGAGTCGCGTCTATTTCACGCGCGTCTCGAAGACAACTAGTATTCGTAACGGGCATCATACAACAACCGTTACCACAACTAGTCACCGATCACGTGAAATGGCCGTTTCTCGGGCCCACATGGAACTTTAGTAATGGACATGAAACGAGTGTGACAACCCGCCCGTAAAAATACCGTACTATTGCCTAAACCAATCTACTTTGGCCATTAAGCAATAATAAAGTATCATTCTCGTCGTTAGTCGCCGGTTAACGCCCGTAAATCACTTATAAGCAACAAGGATCGACATATATGCATTACGGCTCACGCGAAGGCGAGCCCGTAGATACAACTTAATTAACAACAGAAATTTACCCCGAACGGTTTAATTATTACAAACCGAAGTTTTTGACATAACAACGTAGTTCGCAGTTTTTAAAACAGCGGAATAAATTAAGCGAAAGCGATAACACCATGGGAGGCCGCCCATGATGCCTTCATTCGTCATCCTCCACCCACTCCGCCTCCCCGGCCGCAAGGGATCTCTCCGGCCACACATCACTAAAGGCATTACCCGGAGAAATAGATTATAGCAAGGCCGAGTATACTAATACTCATCAAGACTTACCCGTCGGTGATAACCGCTTCACCAACCCTAGACATGATAGGCTTTTTGGCCACTAGGTTTCTTTTGCTGAAAAGTAAGAAAGAGTATGTCCTTACTTTCAAGATTTTAGCACAAGTTCTAGTGGGTTTATATTTTTCTAAATTAGCCAATCTATACGACAGAGTTGTACAATACAATTAAACAAGCATAATATTCATCAACTTCCATCATTAGGGATCTCATGGCTAGTGGAGTAAGTAGTCTCGGATAACGGTGAGAGGCCGACAATCGATTGATTCAAACCTTGCAAGGTAGACTAAACACACGGTGGGGTGCCCCCGCGAGGACAACCACCAAAAGGTTCCCAAAAATTCTCGTGTCGGGATAAAAGGCCACGCCTTTGGTGCAAGCTACCCGTATACCACGCGAGGCACCGGACTCACCATACACTATCGGTAGCTAGCCGTGAGACGCATCCCAAGAGTAGTGATAGTTAAATCCCTAACCGTCTCATTAAAGTACTAGGCTTACTGGTCCCATTTCCGACAAGTGCTTAGTACGTTCAAACACTTAACCCACGATAGCCATTGGACCGGAGTCCACATCCCATGCTCTTACCACATGAGCAATCCATTTAAGGAGATCTTATGACTCCTACCTAGGAACCTATTCTCGCGAGTGACATCATCACCCGACTTGTAACAGTCCTACGGCTTAGCAGCCTATCGACCTATCATACTAGTAAGGACACAGGTATTTATCTTATGCAACTCTTGTTGGCCATATTCACTTTAACAAATAATTAATTATTACTTTATTTTCATAATGGTTATTATTGATAAGTGTTTTATTCTTTTAATCAAACACTTAATTAATGTTTCCTTTTATAATCGTTTTTTCATGTGAAGGTTTAATACTTCACCTTTTATCGGTGAAAGTGTGTACAAAGATAATTAATTACATTTAATTCTTTAAACAAAGAAGGATGTATTCTAGGATCGCAATTAAGCTTTGCAACCATTTCAAAAAAAGGGTACAAAAAATAAAAGGCATTATTCCTTTTTAACGAAACATTAATCTTTAAAAGCCTCCAAAGCTTTTATTTAAACAATAAATTACTAAAATTCTTGTGGAGGGTTTCTCCAAAGACCAAAACACCGATACTAAGCCACCGAACACACTTGCAATGCTTGGAAAGCTACAAAATTAATTATTTTGAAAATAACTAAAGTTAGCTTAGCAAAACAAGTTAACCGTATACAAAAATAAAACAAAGATCCAAATGCTCCAAACTTCCTCACACATGCTCTCTGGTCCTAAACCATCCTAGAAAAGCAGCAAGCACACCTAGAACTACTACCGATCTAGCATTAAACAATTACAAAGGAAATCATGCATATATTAAGAATAAACACTTGTGACCATTCCAAAATTGTGATTATTTCACCGTAGCCGTAACTTGGCATAACAAGACAAAGATGCGTAAGTTGGGCACAAAAACATAGTTATTTTTAGCTACAAAAATCATTTAGACAGATTCGCATAAATGGAAAATAATTCATATAAAAAGATTTATATCATAACTTTGTCCAATGTTTGGTACAGGATCTAGTCATAACATCACACACAACATATACAAAAATTGGATGCGGGGGATCTATAGATTTTGAGATATCCCGGATCTAGGTTTTTCACATTTCTATTTTTCATGCCAAAAATATTAAGAAACCGACTAGGTGAGTACAACAAAAGTTGTAGTGCTCCTCACCAGAATCTAGCAAAATTGAGTGTGCAAGTTTTGAATTTTCTACGATTTCCTAGAGATATTACAAGTTTCAACAAATGTGTTATACTATTGAAGTTACCCTTTTGCACCGACGACCCTACAAAGAACTCGAAACCTCATAAATATGCCCCCGGTTTACGGAAAACACCCTAGAAAGACTCGGTGGCTTGCAATGCCACCCTTGGCCGTGGGGGCGGCGCGGCTCGCCCGATTCCGGCGAGGCCGGCGGTTCTCCCGACCTTGCGGGGACGCGTGGAGGAGGGCATTGTTGACGCAAAATCTGCACCTCGCGCCAAGCACACAAAGCAAGCCGAACAAGCCGGCTTCACACGCGAAGAGATCACAAGACGTGCCACCAATTTTTCCCCGAAAATTAACAAAAGACAAAGTAGTTAAATTCCAAAGCTTGGAACTTGCCGGTGGTACCGCACAGTTCCATATTTACGGCTACAAAGCCAAATGAGATGACATATAGCTATAAAGAGCTATCTCCAACGAACCGAAACCATTCGGGAGCTTTAAAGAGTAAAAAGTAACACAAAGCCGAATAGATGACGTAAGCATGAAGATAGATCGGTCTTTATCCGGACAAAGATGCACGTGCACTAGATCGTGACCGATCCCCGTGGTGAACAACATTAAATAATAAATGAAGTAAAAGCATGAACATAAATACGTAATAAACAAGAATGCATAGATCCAAAGCACTAGTCTACCGCGTGTCTAGGTACTTTAAGACCCGTCGGTACGAAACCAAGCAAATCTATCCACAAGATGATACAACTTGTTTGAGATCGCGCCACCTTCCACAAACAGATCTATCCACCGCATGATACGATCTAAATATGGAAAGCTAAAAGCATACAATATTTAAAGCATGAATTGTACACGTGTTTTACTCGTGAAAAATCATAACCGAACACGGCCGAACAAACTCGATTCGGGGTCCATGAAGAAGGAACGAACATTATCAAGCAAGATAAATCTATCGCATTGGATTGAAATCTAATCCACCGATGATTAGCTCCAAAACAACCCAAAAACTCGCATCTACCGCGTGACACCCAGCTTCTTTCAAGATTTATACAAGTTTTGGCAAGCTTGAACCCGCAACACGTAACAACCTAGATCGGCTCGGTTTCCGCTATCAAGGAGCATGTGATCCACGTGTTATTTTAGCCAAGGGTACGAACTCGATTCTCATAAGGATCATCAAAAAGGGTAAAGTCGATCCAAACCCATCTACATTGGGCAAAAAAGTGTTACATGAATTTAAACATGAAGCAAAAACTCAAAGCAACATGAGGTAACTTAATGAATCTATTGAATCTTGCCAAAATTCAATACGGTCGATAACTAGGTTCAAGCTAGATCTTATCCTACCACATGGCTCATGACCTAACAAGAAACCCTCTTGAACCATGCTTGAATCTACCGCATGACACTAAGCATGGTAACAAGACTACTTACATCAGATCTAAATCCACCGCATGATACTAGACATGATACAAGGTTGCCGGTACTCACGGAGGTCGACGGATCGATGAACCCTCTCGAAGAACTCGACGACACGATAAATGGACTATAGGGTTTGGCGTAAAGTCGGTTTGTATTGAGAATGATTTCGTATCCGTTACATACATTCGGGGTTCATATTTATACCCCGCTAAGCACGACCTCGAATGGATTTATTACCTAATTTATCTCTAAGCACGATCGCTTATCCATCCATTTGTCCTTTCCGCCGGCCACGTAACCTCATAATCCCGCAAAATCAGCTCAACAATTTGCTTGCCGAACGGAAGCAAATAGCCGACCGCGGATTTTTCTCGCCGAATGCATCCGAAGAAACCTTCCTTCCGCCGACGGATTTCTCACCGAGTTGGACCCACAATTCGGACTCCTTACCAAATTTTGGTGTTAACACATGCCCCTTCAATTACGGGATAAAAGTGATTTTATTCCGGAATTGACTCCGACCACCAACGTCTTCAAATTGAATCGTTCAACACCCGTTCTCTCTCTTCGCAATCCGCCGCAGTCTTCATCTAGATCCAAACCCTAGATCACCTCTTCGAGCTCAAATCCCCAATGGCGGCTCAAAATCAAGCTACTCGGTAAATTCCTCCACCATAAGCTTTATTCGGCATTCGAATTTTCAATTTTTACCTCGAGATTCCTTCTCCGCTTTCCCTCAGGAGCTTTCCACCAAGCTTTTAATCCACACCGAGGCCAATTCAAGATCCTACTTCCTTGGTCCCGTGGGAGTTTCGATCCTCGCGAATTTATCGCAACTCGAATCCCGAAGGATTCCCTTCAAAGCGGCTTTAACTAAGCCTCCCCCCGTGGCGGGATGCTTTCAAGAACCGGCCCTTGCCCCCAACTGGCAGCGGAAGAATTGGTACCAAAGAATTCTTGCGGATAAGAGTGCCAGGACCCAAAACTGGGATACCCTCCGCATTGCTCAATGCTTGGAGTCGTCTTTGCCCGAGACCCCCAAAAACGAAGACCTCTTGATAGCAGCTTGCCACTTCTGGTCAAATGGCGTCAACGCCTTCCTTTTTGGTCACGGCCCAATGTCCCCAACTCGGCCGATGTATACATGATTACCGGCCTTGACATTACGGATCCGTTCGTCCCCGGGATTTCGAGCCACCACAAGACAAATAGGGGTGAAACCAGGGGAGCGAGATATAAAAATTATATCCGTAATCATATGAAAGATGGCCCCCTTGGTGAATTTGAATACGGGGCGTTCTCGAACATGTGGCCGTGCGGTGTTCATCTTCCGTGGTAAAGCCAATGAGCCTACTCGAATCACATTGCAATGGCTTCACACTTAGCCAATGGCAATCGCCTTCCCCTTGGGAAATACCTTCGGGTAGTGTATACCACATGCTTCATCAAACTCGTCACCCAAATGTACACCACCGATGATAACATGTGTCAATGGTCCTTGGTGGTTTGTACAAATGTGGCTGCAACCGCACATGCACCGATTGTTGGTGTTGACTCGAACACCAGTGCTCTTCCCTTCATCCAACTATCATGAAGGGGAAACCCAAGTCACCGAGAGGATGCCACACCTATGGAGAAGCCGCTTCAACCGTTCTCATCAAGCGAGAATGTCACCAAACCTCTTCGAGCTCTTCTTCAAAGGCTTTACAAACCCTCTTTTGCTTCCTTATTTGGATAATGACAATTTAACTCTCCCTTGTGAGTTCTCCTTTGAAACCGAACGCCAAGATGGAAGATTTCCCGGAAATCCTTAACATCATCATCCATCCATGCATTCTCGCCACCGAATTCGGTGGAGGGAGGCTAAACCACGAGACTTATGAATACTATCGGCCCAACATGATGGCTCGGCAACTTGGATGTGGCCCGATGCCCCCGGATCGTTTCTCGCATGAATTCCTCAAGCCCGGAGAGGAAATCAAAGAACTTACTCAAACCAACAGGGTTTTTCGGTATGTATGCACTTCATCTATTTACACCCGGCCCTTCACACCTACAACAATAGCTCACCCCACCTTCAACTCCCCGGTGGCAAGAATTCCATGATCATATCTTCAATGAGCCCGTGCATTTGTTTTGTATAGAACTCGATGCCCGACTTTCAACCAACCTCGGAGGTAATATGATTGTCCCTTTCCTCAAATCGACATTTCCTCCTCTAACCATGATCCCGATTTTTTTATTTCATTTTACCCACGAACACAATGCCTCGCCCCTCTAGCCGTGAGATCACTTACAATGTAGTGGGCCCAATCTCGCATTGGGATTTAGATCTCCAACCCCGGCTCAATTAATGGCTAGGTATGCCACCACGCATCCAACTCTCGTCCAAAGATTACGGTTGACAGGAGGCAAGGCCTGTCTCTGATTGCACCTCCAAATGCTAAGAGGAGAAGAACCATCAAGAAAGTCCTTATTGAGGTAAAATTTCTTTTTTCTTGATCACAGGATTACTCTTTTCTGATAAATCCCGTCTTATGCGATTTCAGACTAGAACTCAGCAATCCTCACCTTCGAACCCGTCAATGCTCCATCCACCGGTATGACCTTTACTTTATCACTCCTTCCTTTAAAGATCAACGCCGGCACTCATCCTTGATCCGATATTTTCGGAGGAACAATGGTGGATCATCTTGTGGATGTCCAAGTATCTCAACATGCAAGTCCACCCGGGGCCGAGCCATCCGTCCAAGTAGAGATCTCATCTTCATCGTGGACTCAATCACCCCCTCGCTCGTACGTAAACATCAACCTCGCCGGAGATGAAGTTCCCCATCCAACCGAGCCTCCAAGTCTTCCAAGGGCTCAATCACCTACCGGTCGGCGGAAACATCAACCTTAGCAGAGGTGAATCCATTTCCTCTCCCGGCCGAAGCTTCGCAGTTACCGCAGGCCGTATCACCCTCTCACACGTGCTTCGCTTTGCCACGAGCACCCCCTTCACCGGTGGCTCCGAGAAATTTCCCCCCGAAACCGAACAAAACCCCGTTCCGAGTTCGGAAGTCCGACATGAGGTACTCATTTGCACTTAATCCCGCCATCTTTCGCTTCCTAATACCCCCGACTCGGCAATGTTACTCTTTCAGGATCGGCTCCGTCATCATCAAACCCACCAATGGGGAACAATCCAATTGTCGAGACGAGGGAAAGGGTGCCTCAAACCTTGTCGAGGAAGTGCAAGAAAAGCTCAAGGAAATTTTTGCCCGGCCGCAAAGAGAGGCCCGAGATCGATCGGAGACCTTGATTATTTCGAGGACATGCTTAGACCCATCGGCCCAAAAACTTCCCGAGGATGTCGTGGCCTCACTTGAACCCATCTCCGGCATGGATGTTCATTATGTAGCCATAAGGCGGGATCCGAGGAATGTATCTTCTCGTCCGGCGGCTTGAACGAAGAAAGCTAAAGCCGAACAAGCCATAAAGGGAGCACAATCCCGCATCGAGAGTCACAAAGGGACATTGGCCAATCTGCGAGCCGCTCGTGAGTTGAAAATCGCCGTAAAGGCCGTACCGGGAGGCGGAGCCGAAAAGCTTATCGGCGGAAATAGAAGCCGACGACGGGAGGATAGCCGAACTTCCCGGGACCGATAGAGAAAATCCAAGAGGAAGCGACATCGGCTATAGCCGAGGCGAACCAATGTGATGCGTAACTCACCATCTTATCCGACGCTCGTAAAGATTATCAAGAACGGATGGAGAACATCCACCGTACAACATCGAACGCTTCCAATGTAATCGCAAAGTATTTAAACATTTAGATGTATTGATCGATGTATACCCAAACCGGTCGTCCTTGCAACATTTGCTCTTGCAATTTTATTTTCCTTTTCCTCTCGCACGTCCTTAATTGCAACGCTGAAAGACCCATTCGGTAATCAATAGCCAAAAAGTGCCAATACCCGAACGGCACCTTAACTTCCCTTCGCCCGAGCCGCTCCAACCGAATATGACTCAGCCTTGAACTCCAAACGACCCGACGGCGGATCGGTCAAGGAAACCTCTCCACCTTCCAAGTTTCTTGGGTTATGCGCCACGATCTAGAGCCACGACCCGAGGCCACGATCTATCTCGCCGTGCCTATAAATGAAAACCGTAGGTGCCCCCAGCTCTTCACCAAGCCTTTGGCTCTCCAATCTTCGCCAATCTCAAGTCTTCTTTTTCCAATCAGCGCAAATCCCAGAAGCATGGCGAGCAGCAACAACCGGCGCCGCGCCGCTGACGAGGCGGAGGGGAGTCGCGCCAGTGCCCACCGGAGGCAATAATCGTCAACTTTTCTCTTTACGATTCGACTTTGATCCCCTTTTGTTCTCTCGATGATCATCCTTGTTTCGAGCCGATTCAATGGAATCCATCCTCTACACCGGCCGGTCAGCCCCTGCCGGATGACTCCTCGGAGTCGACCACTACTCCCCCGTGCCCTACGGGGAACTCGATGCTCTCCGCTTCAAGGCGGAGCTGCAGTGGCCCAAGCACGAGCCGGAAGATGTCTCCAAAAAGGCTGGCATAGCCGAATGGAGTGGGAAGACCGGCCGCAAGCGGTACCGCCGGCGACCATCGATGGCAAGGCTCGAAACCACTCTCTAATCCAATCCGGCTTTTGGTGCTAATCACCTCTATTTTGCATTTTGCAGCTCGTGACGCCGAGCTCAACCCGCTAAAAATGCCGGTAGAGCAACCGGCCGACAAGGTGAACGCCCGCGGAGACACGCCGTTGGAGCGCCTTGCCGAGGTGGAGCACCGCGTGGACGATGTGGCCACCCATGGCATCCGCTTGGGCACCACTTTGGGCCCGCCCGCCATGGCGACGCACGATGACGTCAACTACTCCACCAGGCCGCGCGGCTTCGGGGCGGCGCACCGGAAGACATCGAGGAGATCGAGATCATCTTGGAGCGCCTCGACGGCCACGGCGACTCCATTGCCGAACTCACTCATCCCCGCCCATGTTAAACGGTGCTCTTTGATTAGATTGTATTAGGGATGTTTGATATCGGCAATAAAGAACTTTTAATTTCCGTGCTTGCACCGCGATGATTTTTCCGTGTTTGCATCCGTGAATCTTGTTTCTTTTCAAACGTATTCTCGGAACTTGCTTGAGCCGAACACGCGAAAACGGATGCCCCTTGGCGCAAAATCCGCGAAGATCCTTGAATCGGCAATCCGTAAGCACTGTTCAGACGAAAACCATTCGCATTCGAGAAGAAAACCCTGCCGCTTGGTATTCCAATAGTGCGCGCTAGCCGCTCATCACTCCGAACGCACTCACTCGGTCAATAAAATAGTCCGTCGAGATGCCCCGCAAATCCACTCGCACACTCATCCATCACTTCTCATCTCCTCCTCTCGTCCTCGCAGGAAAAAACCCCAAGGCCATGGACAAAGGCAAGAAGCCCCGGGAGGGCAAGCACTCCGAAGAAACGCACGATTTGAGAGTGAGTTTTCCTTTGATTTGCTCCTTGTTTTCTCATATAATCTCGCGTTTTACCTCCTCTCTACCTCTCTTCTTTCGGCCTTGATCCGCTTCCCCGAGGAAATCATCGGGACCGAAGACATGCCCGAGTACATCTCCTCCGATTCTTCCCTTGAAGCGAGAGGATGCCACGCCCGAGCAGAGAACCGGCCATCAACCGCGCCGCCGCGTTCAAGACTCCGGAGCATGACCTCAAGGACATCACGGCTCGTTGCCGGCCGAGTGCGAGCGTCGCATGGCCTTGGAGGCATTAGTAGGAGGTAAATGTCTCTAACTCCTTCTTGACTCTCGTGTTCACATCCGGATCTTTGCCCCTAATGACCACTCCTCTCGTCTTAGATGTCTCCGATAGGTACAATAACCTCGAAAGCGGCTTGGGACGACTTGGTGGAGGCAGCAAATCATGGTCACCCCCATGCATTCCAAGTTGCCGTCACGGTGGTCCCGGAGCAACCGAAGAGGGAGCGATCGAAGAAGCAAAGAAAAGATTGAATCATACTTTCGCTTCTTACTCCGTGCCTTCGCTTCCCGCCTCCTCGACGTCCCGATCACCGGGGTTGCTCGGATATAAACATGCAAGAAGCGAGTTGTAATGTAGTTTTGTGCTAAGGGTAATGCATCTAGGCACCGGCCATTCCTTCCGTTTGGGAATTTTTGTTCTAAAGGCGGCCTCGTTCTTGAGCGCCGGCCGTTCTCGTATCGATGCATGTAATCCCAATGCCGGTGATCACCGATCGATTTCAATACTAGGATAATATTTCTTCAAATATCTCCCATTTATTGCAGCGGAAAATTCTTCTCCTAGTAAAGTTTTCAACATGTATGCATTACCAGGGACACATCTGACCACGTGAAAGGGTCCTTCCCAGTTAGGGGACCATTTGCAGAATTCACTGTATTTGGTTCCAATCGGCAGTAACACTTTCCAAACCAAATCTCCTTCCGCGAATTGCCTAACTTTTACTTTCTTGTTATAATACTTGGTGTTGGGGGGATTCGGAATCGGGCCTTCGCATACCCAAAGAGTGGAGAACAGCCATGCGAAGGATGCCGGCGGCGAAACCTCTGAGGCAGTAGATTGCATTTTTCACCTTTTAGGCATTGCGTTTTGGCAAAGCACCCTTCGTAGCCGCCAAAGCCATCAGCACAAATCCAATTCAGCACGGGCGGAATAGTCGCACCCGTCAATCCGTTCCGCGACGAAACCCCAGGGGCGAAAGTTGTTCACAACAAGAGCCTTGGCCTGGGATTCGAACAGGGGGTTTCGTCACTCCTAACATTTAACAAGTTCAAACTTGAGTGTGGTTTTTGTTTCAGGTGACGATGAGCGCTAGGCGAAAGGGGGGATCTCCAAGAGGCCCGGGGATTTTTCTTCCCGACAGGCGCACGTGATGACAGCTGGAAAGGCGCCGCGATCTGCGGCATAACATCATGAAGCGCCGATTACGTGGAGGCCTAATTGGAGATTGCCCGAAGATAGCCTAGCACATTCTATTTTGATTCGTTTTACACGAGGGTGTTCTCGGAATGTAAAAAGTCCGCTCGCCTCCCTATAAAAGGAGACGGACCGGCACTTGTAAAGGGGATCGACTTTTGAGAAATCAACTCGTTGAGAAAAGAGCTTTTGATTGTCCCTTGTTCGAGTTTTGGTTTTGGTCCTTGAGCTTTTTGTCTTCTCTCATTGTTCGTGTGCGAAAGCTACGGCTTTCCCCACAACACTTGGCAACCCACAAACTTGTTCTTTTCGATATTTTCTAGGGCCCTAAGACGGATCATGTGCAAATCTTCTATCTCATCCATCATTAAGCCACCGTAATCTTTGGAGCTTAAATCTTTCTCGCAAAACCACTCTCCTAGAATCCGATCGCATTTCCCAAGGTAAAACCGCATGGTGTCCATAAACCAATTCATAAGGAGATATTTGTGTAGCTCCATGAGGGGCCATTCGGTAAGCCCATAACGCTTCACCGAGTACCGAATGCCACCTCCTTGGCTTCGGTCGATCTTTTTTGTATAAGCTTGATCATGATCTTATTAGAAGACTCTGCCGACCATTAGCTTGGGCATAATAGGGAGAAGTGAAGGACCGATACGGCGAACCGTAGAGGGGGGAGTGAATGGGAGCCGATAAAAATTCTTCTCGAAGGAGATCGAAACTCCAACAAGATGAACACGACTTCCAACACACGTATCCAACTCACTACCAAGGTTGGTCAAGCCCACGTAGCCACTAGAGTGCCACCGGACCTAGGAACCAACACACCACCTTCCGACCCGAGAAACCCAGCGGAAAAACCAAGCCTCGAGTCTACAGACCCACACCGGTCGGACCGGTGAGCACCACCGGCCAGACCGGTCCCCGCCGGTGAAACCGAGCAACTTTCACTAAGTGGCTCTACACCGGTCAGACCGGTGAGACACACCGGTCAGACCGATGGCAGCCTGAAAGCCCCCAAGGCACCAAACAGGCCAACCGACCACCAAACGGACCCAAACTCGAAACAGCAGGCAACACGAGACAACAACGAACACACCAAGACGTTCACCCGAGCAAAAACCCACAAGAGCTCGCACCGGTCAGACCGGTCAAGAGCACCGGTCGACCGGTGTAGCTCAGGCGAGCTCGGGATGAACAAAGCACCCGCGGGTCAACTCCCCCAAATCCAAATCTCGATCTCCCGAATCGCTCCACGGACTTGAACAAGACTTTGGGGATATCGGGAACACCTCATGAGGAGTCCATAGCCAAGTTTAATCCCACCAAATCTCGTCCAAAAAGGAGGAATCGAAGAAATCCCGCCGAAAGCACTTCCAACCCAAGAACTCAAGAAACCCCAAAATCGAGCACCTTTTCTCACGGATTTGGGAGGGGAATCACGGCCCAAAGAACCACGAAGGGTTCCCACAAATTTCCCCCATCAAATCAGCAAGAGAAAAGCCCCGAAAACACCCCAAAGAAATCACCGAGAGAGGGCTCCGAAAATCACCACCAAGAACAACCGGGGAAAACACATCCAAACCTTGAGGAACCACACCGAATCATCTATACATGAAACAAAGGTTCGTACAAGGTCTAGCAAGCCGCCCGATCATCCATCCCTCTCTACAAGATCTCTCCATGAAGCTCTCTTTCTAGTCCTAGAGAAAACCTAAGGAAAATAGGTGGAAAATAGGAAAACTAATGAGCTAGGGTTCCAAGAGTTGGCTGCCATCCTCTCACCTCTTGGGTTATATGGAGGCAACCGAATGTCTAAAACGCCCTTCTCTACTAACTAGGGATACAAGCCCCTCAAGGGCGGATTTGGAATTCTTGATGTCTTCACCATCGGACGGATGCTCGGCGACCGCACCCTCGCGTAGCCTCGACGCAAGTCATGCGATCCCGACGCGTGTCCTCCGCTTCGAAGATTCCGGATTGCGTCGTCGCACACCGGTCGACCGGTGCTCCTCACCGGTCGGACCGGTCCCCACCCGGCCGACCGGCCGGACCCACCGGTCGGAGCCGGTGCAGTGCCGCCGCACCTCCGTCTTGGGTTCTCCGGTCTTGGCTTTGTGGATCAACCAAGGAACCCGGTGGTTTTCTCGGTGAACCACCGGAAACCCCGCGAACTCGGTGTAGCCTCCGCCAATCTCCACTCATGACTTGGCTCCCACGTAGTCCCGCTCGACCTTTGTTTTGAGGCTCAACCAAGAAACCGTCCACGACTTCATCTTGCCGTTCATGCCACCATGCGGCCCGCACTTGACCCCGCCGGCCACCGGGTCCCTCGAACGAAGCCTACTTGTCTTCTCCACATCTGGAGGCCTCACCGGCGACGACCTTTCGCGCTTGTTCTTCACCCGCACCAACACCGCCAAGCCGCAACCCGCACCCGCAATACTTAGCCAAGAATCGGTCCACACAACGTTGTCAATCACTCATCACACAAGGAAGCGACCATCCACCGGTCCTCGAACCACACATGGTCCTCAATCTCCCCCTTGATGAGTGCATTGACAACACCCACATGAAAGTAACAAGAGAGAAAAGAAAAAGAAAAGAAACGAACAAAAAGAAACTCCAACAAGCGATCGAAAGCCAAACAAAGGCAAAGAGCCAGATCACTTGAAGAAGACAAGTCTCGGACGCCTTAGGCAAGGGCAACGGCTCGACACATCTGAGACAAAGCAAAGCTCAAACAAGGAGCGCAAACCACCGAAACAAAGCTCGAAAATTCTCAAAGAGCCCCCCCCCGCACACATGCAAACTCCCCCCGAACCAATGCAACTCCCCCCGGACGAATGCATGCAAGAAACCACATGAAACAGGGGCAGCCGCAGCAACTTCAGCTCACACCGGTCGACCGGTCATCACCACCGGTCGACCGGTGCCCAACATATGTACGGGACCAGCACTCACACCGGTCGGACCGGTGACCCCGACCGGTCGGACCGGTGAACAACGAAGCCCGTAAATGGCTCGAAACCACCCGAACACCTTCCAAACACGTCCAACAAGCCATCTCAAGCTCAAACTTCTCCCCCTTGTTGGCAATGCATGAATCAAGCCAAAAAATGCAAAAAAATGCAACCTAGAGCTTCTCAAATAGACAAAATTCAACAATGAATGCTACACATGTCCAAATGAGCAAGTTAGGTATTCTACAAACTTCGTATCGATCTCAACTACATGATCACCAAGTTTCACAACCATTGGACGAAGCTAAAATGGATTTTTGCAATTTTGCGAAAAAACTTGCCTCTCATGAGCAAAAGTCCTAAACATGATCAAAGCATATCAAAATGGCAAAGCCACACAAACTTCACGCTAGGACAGCCATTCTAATCATAAGACCATCGCAAACACCCACAAGCACCTCATGTCATGTCAAAGCCACCGAGCCATGTGCCTACTTCTATGTATGAGACTTCTCATTGGTAGGCATCATGCGGCGGTTTAGCACCCAAAGCAAATTAAATTCAGCACATATGACATGGGAGCATATTTTCCAAGCATTTTTCATTTCATTTTCAGATTTGTAAATGGTACATGAAATGTCTTTGCGACAAAAAGGAACTTATGCTCCTCCACAAGATAAATCAAGAGGGCTAAACATTCATGATGGCAAATGAGCCTTTGGCCCCATATGATCAATAAACTAGCTATCCAACCACAAATTAAGCATAGCAAGGCCACACAAACATGTCAAGAGCATGTAAAGGCATTTACACGTGAGAGAGCATACATGTGACATTTTTCAAAAGCATTGCTATCAACCATGGATTATTCATCAAGATCATCAAGAGCTAAGCCAAACTAACCGTAGCATACCAAACAAGCTCACAAAGACATATATCTCATTCCATGGTGAACAATGTATATGAGAGAAGCTTTTCCTAACCAATGCATATGATACAAAATGCATGCAATCTAAGATACAAGGATGCCTATACATCATGTTATATATGCCATGCAAAATGCAAGAAATGCACAAAGGAAAGCTATACATATGCTACAAACCGGCTCCTCGAGGGGAGGCAAAACGGGCTCGACACCACCGGCAAAAGAGAGCTCCCACACACCCAACTCAAGAAATCAAACACACACCAAGTTCCCCCCGCAAACGAGTGAAAGTTGCTTGATCTAGGGGTTTGGTGAAAATATCGGCTAGTTGGTCATGTGTGGGTACATGGATCAAAACTATCATTCCTTTCTAAACATTGTCTCTCGTAAAATGATACCTCACTTCTATGTGCTTGGTTTTGGAGTGGAGCACCGGGTTCTTTGCAATGCTTATGGCACCGGTGCTATCACATTGAAGTGGGACATGGGTATACTCCTCAACAAAGTCACTCATGGTGTAGGTGATCCAAAGGAGCCGAGAGCAACAACTAGCAGCGGCAACATACTCGGCCTCGGTCGTGGATTGAGCAACACTCGACCGCTTACGGGAAGACCAAGACACCAACGAAGAACCCAAAAAGCGGCAAGTCCCGAAGTGGACTTCCTATCCAACCGACACCCGCAAAATCCGCGTCCGAAAAACCATGAAGCGCCAAAGAAGAGGACGCGGAGTACCAAAGGCCGAAGTCGGGAGTGTGACGCAAGTACCGAAAATTCGCTTCACCGCTTGCCGATAAGAAGTCCTCGGAGACGCTTGAAAACGAGCGCACGGACACACGAGAACCGTATGTCCGGCCTCGTCGCCGTCAAGTAGAGGAGTGACCCGATCATGCTCCGGTACTCCTTCGGTCCACGTGTTCACCTTCCTCGTCCGCATCAAGAGCCGTAGTCGTACTCATCGGCGTCGTCATAGCCTTGGAGACCTCCATCTTGAACTTCCTCACAATGTCCTTGGTGTACTTAGCCCGGTGCACAAATGTTCCTTCCTTTGATTGCTTGATTTGTAGCCCGAGGAAGAACTGCAACTCACCCATCATGCTCATCTCGAACTCCCTCGCTCATATCATCTCGCAAACCTTGCAACAAGAGAGTTAGACGAGCCACCAAAGACAATATCATCCACGTACACCCGCACAATCGGGATATCTCTCGCTGCCTCGGCAAAAACAAGGTCCGATCGACCTTTCCCATCTCAAAACCTCTCTCAAACAAGAACCCCCTCAACCTCGCCATACCAAGCTCTAGGCGCCCGCTTCAACCCATACGGCGCCTTCCTCAACTTGTACACCCCGTGGGGGTACTTCTCACTCTCAAACCCCGGAGGGCCGTTGAAGGACCGATAAGGCGACCGAGAGGGGGGGGAGTGAATGGGAGCCGATAAAAATTCTTCTCGAGGGAGATTGAAACTCCGACAAGACGAACTAGCTCGGTCGAACCCCCCGAAATCACACGCTCCGCACTTCTACCTCCCGTTTGCCAAAACCACGTAGCCACCGGAGTGCTACCGGTCCTAGGAACAAACTCTACCAGCAACCACAACACACACGCAAGCACCGACAGCGGAAACAACTCGAAAGCCGGCTAACCGGACGGGGGCGGTTAGACCGGGTATAGGGGCGGTTAGACCGCCTCCACCCGGTAACCAAGAAATCCTCCGAAACGCCTCTTCCAAGCACCAAAACTCACCCCGGCTTCACCAACAAAGATCTCTCGGTCAAGGCCATGCTAGCTACCGAAAATCTTGGCGAAAACCAAAACTTCACCCAAGGGCCTAGGGGCGGTTAGACCGGCTACCAGGGGCGGTCTAACCTCCTGTACCCAGCAACGAACTCCAAACAAGAACTCCTAGCAAACCACACTAAAACGAGCCAAGATTTCACCGAACGCTCCTCCGATCAAGGTGAACAAACTCACAGAGAAAGGTCCAGCAAAATCAAACTTTCTTCGGAAAGGCCCGGGGCGGTTAAACCTGGTGCCGGGGGCGGTTAGACCTCCCTCCCCCGAGTACAAAGATCCAAGTGAAAACCCAAGCAAACGGACTCGAAACGCTCCAAGATTTCAACCATACAATCCCTCGGTCAAGGCCAACATGCTACCAGAAGATCTCGGCCAAAATCAAAACTTTCTCCCGGACGAGCCCGGGGCGGTTAGACCGCCCCTCCTACGCGGTTAGACCGCCCTCCCCGCACGAACGAGTAAAAGGGGAACCGCGGGTCAACCCTCAACTTTGCATCACCCGATCTCCCGATTCACCCAACGGATTGCAGCGAAACTTTGGGGATGCCCGGGTCACCTCATGGACGACCTCTCCCTCAAAGGAATTGCACCGAAACGCTCTCAATCATGGGGAATCGCAAATCTCGTGACCAAACCTCAAGAACTCGAGTTCCAACGAAAACCACCAATTCGAGTCCGATTCAAAGGAGATTTGGGGGCAAAGTCACCAGCCAAAGAGGCACAAAAACCTCATACGTGACACCCACCAAAAACCCCAAGAAATCGTCCTCAAAACACCGCCAAAAAGAGCTCCGAAAATCAACACAAAAGAGACGGGAAAACCACCATGAAGAACCACGCCGAACCTTCTATACATGCCATGAATGGTTCGTACAAGGTCTAGTTTGCCACCCAAACATCCATCCCTCTCTCTAGATCTCACATGAAGCTCTCAAACTAGCCTTCTAAAAACCTAGGGAAAATAGAGAACGAAAATGGAAAAACCAAATGAGCTAGGGTTCCAAGAGTTGGATGCCAACCTCTCACCTCTTGGGTTATATAGGCGGCAACCGAATGTCTAAAATGCCCCTCTCTACTAACTAGGGATACAAGCCCCTCAAGGGCGGATTCGGAATTCTTGATGTGTTCACCATCGGACGGATGCCCGCCGACCGCACCTCGCGTAGCCTCAACGCAAGCCTTGCGATCCCGACGCGTGTCCTCCGCTTCGAAGCTTCTCGGCGCCGGCGGCCGGGCGGTCGGACCGCCCCCCCCCCGGGCGGTTAGACCGGCCCGGTGGATCCGACCGGCCCCGGGCGGTCCGACCGCCCTCCCGGGGCGGTTGAACCGGCCCGGTGGCCGCACCTCCTCGTCGAGTCTTCGGCCTCGGTTTTGTGGCTCAACCGAGTAACCCGGTGGTTTTCTCGGTGAACCACCGCAAACCCCGCGAACTCGGTGTAGCCTCCGCCAATCTCCACTCATGACTCGGCTCCCACGTAGTCCCGGCTCGACCTTGGTTTTGAGGCTCTACCAAGAAACCGTCCACGACTTCATCTTGCCGTTCATGCCACCATGCGGCCCGCACTTGACCCCCGCCGGCCACCGGGTCCCTCGAACGAAGCATACTTGTCTTCTCCACACCCGGAGGCCTCACCGGCAACGACCTTTCGCGCTTGTTCTTCACCCGCACCAAAGACGAGTCAAGCCGCAACCCGCACCCGCAATACTTAGCCAAGAATCGGTCCACACAACGTTGTCAATCACTCATCACACAAGGAAGCGACCATCCACCGGTCCTCGAACCACACATGGTCCTCAATCTCCCCCTTGATGAGTGCATTGACAACACCCATGATTTGTAACCAAGGAGAAAAAGAAAAGAAAATAAACTACTAAAAGAAAAACTCCAACAAGTGATCGAAAGCCAAAGAAAGGCAAAGAGCAAGATCACTTGAAGAAGAACAAGTCTCGGACCCCTTAGGCAAGGGCAACGGCTCGACACATCCGAGACAAAACCATGCTCAAGCAAAGAGCAAAAAACCACCAAAAGCACACAAGGCCACGAGCCAAAAACTCACACAAGAGCTCCCCCTGCACATATGCAAACTCCCCCTGAACCAAAGCATGCAAGAAGGTCACTTGGAAATGCATGACAAAGAGCAAACCAAGCTCACACTGCATAGGGCGGTTAAACCGCCTGCACAGGCCGGTTAAACCGCCCCTGGTCATGTGACCGCCCCAGGGGAGGTTAGACCGCCCCATGTGACCGCCCTGCAAAAACTTCTCCGAAAATTGCCGAACCACTTTGGACACCTTCCATAAGCTCCCAGGTGCCCAAATCATGCACACACTTCTCCCCCTTGTTGACAATGCATGAATCAAGGCAAAAAGCAAAAACTTTCAACATGTAGCTTCTCAAATATACAAAATTCATCACAAGGAGCTACACAAGTCCAAATGAGCAAGTTAGATACTCGACAGTTCGTAATGACCTTAACTACATGATCACCAAGTTTCACAATCATTGGACAAGGCTAAAAAGGATTTGAGTAATTTTGCGAAAAGTTACTCTCTCATAAGCAAATACCTAAACATGAGCAAAACATATCAAAATGGCAAAGCCACTCAAATTTCATGCTAGGACAGCCATTCTAATCATAAGACCATCATAAACACCCAAAAGCACCTCATGTCATGTCAAAGCCACCGAGCCATGTGCCTACTTCTATGTATGAGACTTCTCATTGGTAGGCAACATGCAACGGTTTAGCACCCAAAGCGAATTAAATTCAGCACATATGACATGGGAGCACATTTTCCAAGCATTTTTCATTTCATTTTCAGATTTGTAAATGGTACATGAAATGTCTTTGCGACAAAAAGGAACTTATGCCCCTCCACAAGATTAAGCAAGAGGGCTAAACATTCATGATGGCAAATGAGTCTTTGGCCCCATATGATCAATAAACTAGCTATCCTAACACAAAGTAAGCGTAGCAAAGCCACTAAAACATGTCAAGATCATATAAAGGCATTTACACATGAGAGAGCATATATGTGACATTTTTCAAAACAAATAGCCATCAACCATGGATCATTCGACAAGATCATCAAGAGCTAAGCCAAACTACCCGTAGCATACCAAACGAGCTCACAAGAACATATATAGCAACCCATGGTGAACAATGTATATAGGAGAAGCTTTTCCTATCCAATGCATATGATACAAAATGCATGCAATCTAAGATACAAGGATGCCTATACATCATGTTACATATGCCATGCAAAATGCAATAAATGCACAAAGGAAAGCTATACATATGCTACACAAGGAGCTTCACCACCAACTTAGGAAACCAACCACACACACAAAGCTCACAAAAGACCGGCTCCTCGAGGGGAGGCAAAAAAAGAGGGCTCGACACCACCGGCAAAAGATGAAAGGAACACAAAACTCACAAGCTCCCCCTAAACACATGCACTAGGGCCAAAGAGCATACAAAGCTCACCCTACACACATGATATAGAGAAGGAGCAAAACAAACCAAGTGGCTTGACCAAGGCCACACACTCGAAGGTCACAAAGCACTTACCTTTATCATTTCTTTACAATTCACTCATCCTTGTCCACCATCCCCGAAAGTGATGCACCTACATGTCACCACCGGGGAATGAGGCCGAAGAACCACTCCCGATATCAACCGAATGTTCTCCGGGCCTCCCACCCGCAACTCAAAACCAAGAGCGAGAACCAACAAATGACTCAACACCGGGGTTAGTCCCAAAAGTGTGAAACCAGGTGTCGGGCCATTTCCTCAAAAGTAGGGTTAGCAACATTCATCCTACCCCCGCCTATCAATACGGCGATCCATCCCGTCAAACCTATCAAACCCGGAACCACCATGGGAACACCACTCCCGTCTCACCGGAGAAGTACGAGTACCACGAAAAGGAAGGCATGGTCCGTAGCCCCTCTGAGACTCAAAGCTGCGACGTCTCCCAAACTCGTATTGATCACGAGGTAGAGAACGTCCGAAAGCAAACTCAACACCACCAGACTCAAAGTGTCTACCATCTGGACCATAACCAAGGGAACTGAGACCACCAACATCACGACCTCGGAAACGAACCGCCCGTAAATCGGGGAGGGCCGGCTCGACCGCCTAGCCGGGCCGGTCTGACCGCCCTTCCCTGGGCAGGGCCGGTCTGACCGCCTAGCCAGGCCGGTCTGACCGCCCTCTCCAGACCACCACTACGGCTACGGGATTTCTCATATCCCCATGCCGGATCCTTACGCACAAAGCCCTTTCCCTTAGGTAGTGGCATACGAGGCTCAGCCACACCATGAGAAGGGTGGTACCTGTCCTTGTTCGCCCACTCCTTAGCCATTCTCGCCTCTCTCTTTCTGTTATAGCAAAACTCTCTCTTGTGACCATCCTTCCCACAAAACTCACAATGGAAAAGGATTGGTTTGGGCTTAGGCTTGGGGAGAGGCTCTCCACTTGGTTTCTCACTAGGCTTTTCACTTGCCTTCTCACTCGGTTTTTCTCTCGGTTGGTTTGGCTTGGATGCAAACTTGTCTTTGGGTGTGGGTTTTGGTGGAACTGAAACATTCCCAAATTTCCTTTCTCTCTCACCACCGCCCTCACCAACCTCATCCAATCCCAAAGCCCAACCATCAAAGCGCTTACAACTAGCAATCATCATACCAAGCTGAGGTTCTTGACTCGACAACCAACTCAGCGCTTCACGCAACTTATCATTCTCATCTTGCAAGCGACCAACACATTTTGCAAGATCCAAATTCTTCATAGCATGCAACTCACATGTAGAACAAGAAGTAGGAATAGGCACTTTCAAATCAGCCTCTAGCGAACCAATGCGAGAACGAAGCTCAACAATTTTCTCATGCAAACCAGGGCAAGAAGTGCAAGCACCAAGCAAAGTGTGTCTAGATTGTAGCTCACCCAATTCAACCCTAAGCACATCTAGTTCCTCACACTTGGAGGCATACTTCTCCCTAAGATCAGTCAAGTCAGCTAGGAAAGCAGAGCAATCCGCACAATCATTTTCATCAGAAACAACAGGGCTAGCCTTAAGAGAATCAATTTCAAGCTTGCTATCAAGAACCTGTGTTTCTAGCTCAGCCACTCTAGTCCTAGCGTCCTCGAGCAAAGATCTAAGCTCCTTCCTAAGCTTCTTAGCCTCTCTAAGCATGTGATCGCGATTATCAAGCAAGTCAACCAACTCCTCATTCTCCTTGCGCAAAGAAGAGAGCTCATCACATACCTCATCCTCGGAATCCAAGTCCGAGGCGTCCTTCTCGGCTTCTCTTGTCGCTCGAACCGCGAGCCATGCCGCGAAGTCGTCCTTGAGGCTTAGGCCCGTCACACAAAGGCCGTTGAGATACTTGCCAAGGTTCTTCTTCTTCTTCCTCTTCTTCTCATCCTCTTCGTCTTCATCACTCGAGCTTGAAGACGTGTCCTCGGAATCAGACTCGATGTCGCTTGATCTCTTCATCTTCTCTCGAGACCGTGCCTTCTTCCCATGTCCATGATCCTTCTTCTTGGACTTCTTCCTCTTGTCCTTGAACTTGTGCTTGTCGTGGTTGTTCACCTTCGGACACTCGGCGAAATAGTGTCCAGTCTTGCCGCACTTGAAGCATGTCCTCGTGTTCCTCCTCATGTTCACCCGGTTCTCGTGCAGCCTCTCTAACTGCCTCGTCAACAGCGCCAACTCGTCCTCTCCAAGGTCATCAAACTCCTCATCTGGCATAGACATCAAAGAGGAAAACGAGAACATCCTGGTGGATGGGTTAGAGTTAGTCTTTCGTTTGAAACCACCAACGAGGGCAAGACTATGGGAGTCGATCGGTCCCTCCGGCTTGGCGGTCATGCCCCTATCCACCTCGGCCGACTTGAGCTTCGAGAACGGCTCGTTCACCGTCGAGTATCGTACCTCTCCGACTCGACTATGGCCTCGAACTTTCCGCCCCATATCGTACGATCCAAAGAGTGTAAGAGCTTGACCGCTCTATCATGATCATCGTACGGGAGCACGTCCACATTGGCCCTCATGTTGTTCACAACCACCGTGAACCTCTGGAACAAGGCATCGATGGACTCACCGGGGAGATGAGTGAAGTTCTCGTACTCTCTCCGGTAGGTTGCATACAACCGTGCCTGAACCTGGGCGTTCCCAACATGAGCCTCCTTCAACACCGCCCAAATCCTACAAGACAAGTGCTCGGTGTGCACCCGATCGAACTCGGGCGACACAAAGCACGAAACAAGTAGTCGACCGCCTTATTGTTGGCGTCGAATCTGTCCCTCGACCCTGGAGCAAGGAAATCCATCGGCTGGACATAACCTGTGTCCACCGTGACATCCCAAAGCAGCTGACCCTTTCCGCGGAGGAACGCACCCATCCGCTTGCTCCACATCTGGTAGTTCTTGCCATCGAAGTGTGGAGGACCCGAACCCCGTTCCTGGTACGCCATCCTTGGATCTTAGACTGGTTAGAGTCAACAAAGACCCGAACCGGCTCTGATACCACTTGAAGGACCGATAAGGCGACCAGAGAGGGGGGGGAGTGAATGGGAGCCGATAAAAATTCTTCTCGAGGGAGATTGAAACTCCGACAAGACGAACTAGCTCGGTCGAACCCCCGAAATCACACGCTCCGCACTTCTACCTCCCGTTTGCCAAAACCACGTAGCCACCGGAGTGCTACCGGTCCTAGGAACAAACTCTACCAAGAACCACAACACACACGCAAGACCGACGCGCGGAAACAACTCGAAAGCCGGCTAACCGGACGGGGGCGGTTAGACCGGGTATAGGGGGCGGTTAGACCGCCTCCACCTCGGTAACCAAGAAATCCTCCGAAACGCCTCTTCCAAGCACCAAAACTCACCCCGGCTTCACCAACAAAGATCTCTGGTCAAGGCCATGCTAGCTACCGTAAAAATCTTGGCGAAAACCAAAACTTCACCCAAGGGCCTAGGGGCGGTTAGACCGGCTACCAGGGGCGGTCTAACCTCCCGTACCCAAAGCAACGAACTCCAAACAAGAACTCCTAGCAAACCACACTAAAACGAGCCAAGATTTCACCGAACGCTCCTCCGATCAAGGTGAACAAACTCACGAGAGAAAGGTCCAAAGAAAATCAAACTTTCTTCGGAAAGGCCCGGGGCGGTTAAACCTGGTGCCGGGGGCGGTTAGACCTCCCTCCCCCGAGTACAAAGATCCAAGTGAAAACCCAAGCAAACGGACTCGAAACGCTCCAAGATTTCAACCATACAATCCCCTGGTCAAGGCCAACATGCTACCAGAAGATCTCGGCCAAAATCAAAACTTTCTCCGGACGAGCCCGGGGCGGTTAGACCGCCCCTCCTACGCGGTTAGACCGCCCTCCCCGCACGAACGAGTAAAAGGGGAACCGCGGGTCAACCCTCAACTTTGCATCACCCGATCTCCCGATTCACCCAACGGATTGCAGCGAAACTTTGGGGATGCCCGGGTCACCTCATGGACGACCTCTCCCTCAAAGGAATTGCACCGAAACGCTCTCAATCATGGGGAATCGCAAATCTCGTGACCAAACCTCAAGAACTCGAGTTCCAACGAAAACCACCAATTCGAGTCCGATTCAAAGGAGATTTGGGGGCAAAGTCACCAGCCAAAGAGGCACAAAAACCTCATACGTGACACCCACCAAAAACCCCAAGAAATCGTCCTCAAAACACCGCCAAAAAGAGCTCCGAAAATCAACACAAAAGAGACGGGAAAACCACCATGAAGAACCACGCCGAACCTTCTATACATGCCATGAATGGTTCGTACAAGGTCTAGTTTGCCACCCAAACATCCATCCCTCTCTCTAGATCTCACATGAAGCTCTCAAACTAGCCTTCTAAAAACCTAGGGAAAATAGAGAACGAAAATGGAAAAACCAAATGAGCTAGGGTTCCAAGAGTTGGCCGCCAACCTCTCACCTCTTGGGTTATATAGGCGGCAACCGAATGTCTAAAATGCCCCTCTCTACTAACTAGGGATACAAGCCCCTCAAGGGCGGATTCGGAATTCTTGATGTGTTCACCATCGGACGGATGCCCGGCCGACCGCACCTCGCGTAGCCTCAACGCAAGCCTTGCGATCCCGACGCGTGTCCTCCGCTTCGAAGCTTCTCGGCGCGGCGGCCGGGCGGTCGGACCGCCCCCCCCCCCCCGGGCGGTTAGGACCGGCCCGGTGGATCCGACCGGCCCCGGGCGGTCGACCGCCCCTCCCGGGCGGTTGAACCGGCCCGGGTGGCCGCACCTCCTCGTCGAGTCTTCGGCCTCGGTTTTGTGGCTCAACCGAGTAACCCTGTGGTTTTCTGGTGAACCACTGCAAACCCTGCGAACTCGGTGTAGCCTCCGCCAATCTCCACTCATGACGGCTCCCACGTAGTCCCGGCTCGACCTTGGTTTGGAGGCTCTACCAAGAAACCGTCCACGACTTCATCTTGCTGTTCATGCCACCATGCCGCCCGCACTTGACCCCGCTGGCCACCGGTCCCTCGAACGAAGCCTACTTGTCTTCTCCACACCCGGAGGCCTCACCGCAACGACCTTTCGCGCTTGTTCTTCACCCGCACCAAAGCACGAGTCAAGCCGCAACCTCGCACCCGCAATACTTAGCCAAGAATCGGTCCACACAACGTTGTCAATCACTCATCACACAAGGAAGCGACCATCCACCGGTCCTCGAACCACACATGGTCCTCGGTACCGTCTCACATACACTTCTTCCTCCAACACTCCATTCGAAAAGCACTCTTCACATCCATTTGGTGCAACTTGAACCCTTTAGCCACGAGAAAAAGGCTAGAAGGATCCTAATCGCCTCCAAACGGGCTACGGGAGCAAAGGTCTCCTCGTAGTCGATCCCCTCCTTCGATCGAACCCTTGAGCAACAAGTCTCGACTTGTTCCTCACAACCTCACCCTTCTCTCCCTCTTTGTTTTTCCACACCCACTTTGTACCAATCGGCTTACACCCCGGGGGAGGGTCAACCAACTCCCACACCCGATTCCTCTCAAAGTTCTCCAACGCCTCATGCATCGAGTTAACCCAATTGTGATCGGATAGTGCGTGTCCAATGTCTTTGGGCTCAAAAGAAGCAACAAACGCAAGCATGAGCGAAATGGGAATTGTTTCGAACCCTCGACCGTGTAGTGCGTTCATTCATATCGCCGATGATCCTCGAAGCTGGGTGATCCACTTGAACTCGCCGGGGAGGTTCTCGCCTCGAAGCTACCTCCCCCTCAATATCAGCTTCTCCTCGTTCTTGATTTGTCGTCGTAGGTGTAGCAGAGGGTCCATCCATCATCGTAGTCGAAGTAGTGGGTACATGTTCAGCTGGGGGCACCGCACCTCCATCCTCATCATCTCCATGTTCATGCTCCTCCTCCTGAAAGATCTCCTCGCCAAGCTCATCATCACCCGCACACTCAAAGACAAGCCGACTACGTGGCTCGTCTCGTCGAAGGTTACCTCGCAAGTCTCCACGATTTGGTTAGTTTCAAGATTGAGCACACGATATGCTCTAGAATGAGATGCATAACCAAAGAAAATGCCATCGACGGACCTAGCCTCCAACTTATCCAACTTCCCCGCCTTTCTTCGAATGAAACACTTGCAACCAAAGACATGGAAGTGACTCACCTTGGGTGTGCGACCATGCATCAACTCATATCATGTCTTCTTCTTGTGCACTCGAGGTATATCCTGTTCGACACATAGCATGCGGTATTCACCGCCTCGGCCCAATACCTCCTCGGAGTCCTATGCTCATCAAGCATCGTCCGAGCCATCTCGCACAAGGTCCCGTTCTTCCTTTCCACAACACCATTCCGGGGAGGCGTATACGGACTCGAAAACCGGTGCTCAAGACCCAAGTCATGACAAAAGGTTTCAAAACGAGAGTTCCCGAATTCCGAGCCATTATCACTGCGGATAGCTCGTATGGCATCTCCGTGCCTCTCGTTCCTCAACCTCAAGACTAGATCTCGACCAAAACCAAACGTCTCCCCTTTCTCCTCAAGAAAGAACACCCACGCATACCAAGAGTAGTTGTCCACCACAACAAGGACATACCACTTCCCACCCGCAGATCGCACACGAGCTGGGCCAACAAGGTCCATATGGAGCAACTCGCATGGACGCTCAGTCATCACATCGGTGAGAGGCGGGTGAGAAGAGGCCACCATCATGGCATGCCTACACGGAGCACAAACCAACTCTTTCTCAAGCCTCAACCGTGGCAATCCGCGGACCAAATTGAGTTTACTCAAGCGAGACAAAAGGTCAAAGCTCAAGTGACCCAACTTCCTATGCCACCTCCACAACTCACTCGAAGAACCAGGCCAAGAAACAACGCTCCACACCCGAAGACCGAGAAAAATCAGCACGAAACACCCGACCCTCGGGAACGACCATACGTACAAGGTCCCCTCGAGAGTCCACAATCCGAGAACCACCCGGCCGAAACAACACCTCAAAGCCCTCATCCAACAACCGGGACACGAAAAGCAAATTGTACCCCGGCGATTGAACAAGAGCAACACGCCTCGCAGTGATCTTGTCACTCATCTCACCTTCGAAAGCACACGCCCACGCCAATTGTCCCCAAAGGTGATGTACCTCTTCGTCACCACCGGACGAGACTTGAGAACCACCCCCTGTCTCCGGTCATATGCCTCGAGCAACCGGAGTCAATCAACCAAATGTTCTTCAAGTCTCCCACCCGAAAATCAAAAATAGGCACGTGAGCGAACAAATGACTCGAAGACCGGGGTTAGTACCAAAGGAGGAAAACCGGTGCCGAGCCATTTGCTCGAAAGTGGGGTTAGCACCAACCAAAGCATCTCTCCTACCAAAGCTACCTCCACGAACACCACCACGGTATCCACCCCGAGGGAACCACCCCTCTCTCGCCCGGAGGAGGACCAAAACCACGCAAGAAAGCCCGTGGAACGTCCTTCCTCTCCAACTCAACGCCACGACTCCTCCAATCCCCGTATTGAGCACGAGGAGGAGAACGCCTAGCAACCGACCACCCGCACCCTTTCCAGCCCCAACCACTAGAACCACGACCACCGTAAACAACCCTTGCACCCGTACGAGCTCGAAACCCGAACACCGTCCCGTCTGTGCCCGCACCGGTCCGACCGTGCCCCACACCGTCCGACCGGTGTGACCCGGACAGCAAGCACCACCCGCAGCCTTCTTCTCTCCCCAAGCCCGAACCGTCCTCACAATCGCCTTGCCCCCGGGCATCCGCATACGAGGCTCAAGTACACCATCGGAAGGATGGTACTTGTCCTTGTTAGCCCACTCCTTCTCCATTCTCTCCTCTCGCTTCCTCTTGAAGCAAAACTCCTCCTTATGGCCATCTCTCCCACAATAGCCACAATGGAACCTCACAAGCTTGGGCTTAGGCTTGGGATGTGGTCGCTCACTTGGTTTCTCCCCACTCAAACCCTCCACCGGTTTCTCACCACTAGCCTTCTCACTCTCCTTCCCAAAGAACACTTTCCCCGAAGTGCTCACAAATTTGATAGGCTTTTGTAGGTCATTTGTGGGTGTAGGAAACACGGGTGGAGCCGGGGTTGTGTCTAGTCGATTCCTTAGATGGTTAGGTTTTGGGGGGAAATCATTTTTGTGGTGGGTTTTTGGTGGCTCGTGGATATTCTCTCCACTTCCCTCACCAACCTTGTTTGCTCCAAGCCCCTCACCATCTTGCCTCTTAAAGGCCTCGATCATCATCCTCAACCGAGGCTCGTGACCGGACAACCAACTCATCAACTTCCTAAAATCATCATTCTCATCCCGCAAACGATCAACATAATGTGCAAGCTCCAAATTTTTCAATGCATGCATTTCACGGTAGAGCAAGATGTAGGCATGGGTTCCTTCAATTTAGCCTCGAGCGAACTAGTGTAAGCATGCATCTCATCAATCTTAGCATGCAAAACGGGCAAGAAGTGCAAGCACCTAGCAAAGCGAGTCTAGACTTAAGCTCACCACTTCAACCCTAAGCACATCTAGTTCCTCACACTTTGAGGCATGTTTCTCCTTGAACAAAGCAAGATCGGCAAGGAATATAGAGCAATCAAGACAATCATTCTCATCGAAACAACAGGGCTAGCCTTAAGCGAATCAATCTCAAGCTTGCTATCAAGCACCTCGTCTCTCTAGCTCGCCCACTCTAGTCCTAGCATCCTCGAGTGAAGCCCTAAGCTCTTTCCTCATTTTCTTGGCCTCTCTAAGCATGTCATCACGGTTATCAAGCAAAGAGCCAAGCCTCTCATTCTCCTGGCGCAAGAAGGGAAGTTCATCACGCACCTCGTCGTCGGACTCAGAGTCCGAGTCGCTCTGTGTGCTCTTCTTGTTGCCGGAGCTCAGCGCCATGATGCGAAGCCATCTCTCGCGAAGCGCCTCACCCCGCTCGTGTTCTTGGACGACTTCTTGTTCTTGCGGCGATCTCCCTCGTCTTTCCGCGGAGGAACGCACCCATCCGCTTGCTCCACATCCGGTAGTTCTTGCCATCGAAGTGTGGAGGACCCGAACCCCGTTCCTGGTACGCCATCCTTGGATCTTAGACTGGTTAGAGTCAACAAAGACCCGAATCGGCTCTGATACCACTTGAAGGACCGATACTCGCGAACCGAGAGAGGGGGGAGTGAATGGGAGCCGATAAAAATTCTTCTCGAAGGAGATCGAAACTCCAACAAGATGAACACGGCTTCCAACACACGTCTCCAACTCACTACCAAGGTTGGTCAAGCCCACGTAGCCACCGGAGTGCCACCGGACCTAGGAACCAACACACCACCTTCCGACCCGAGAAACGCCGAGAATGAAAACCAAGCCTCGAGTCTACGGACCCACACCGGTCGACCGGTGAGCACCACCGGTCGACCGGTCCCCGCCGGTGAAACCGAGCAACTTTCACTAAGTGGCTCTACACCGGTCGACCGGAGACACACCTACGGACCGATGGCGACCGAATGCCCCCAAGGCACCAAACAAAGCCAACCGACCACCAAACGGACCCAAACTCGAAACAAGCAGCAACACGGGACAACAACGAACACACCAAGACGTTCACCCGAGCAAAAACCCACAAGAGCTCGCACCGGTCGACCGGTCAAGAGCACCGGTCGACCGGTGTAGCTCCGGGCGGCTCGGGATGAACAAGACCCGCGGGTCAACTCCCCCAAATCCAAATCTCGATCTCCCGAATCGCTCCACGGACTTGAACAAGACTTTGGGGATATCGAGAACACCTCATGAGGAGTCCATAGCCAAGTTTAATCCCACCAAATCTCGTCCAAAAAGGAGGAATCGTAGAAATCCCGCCGAAAGCACTTCCAACCCAAGAACTCAAGAAACCCCAAAATCGAGCACCTTTTCTCACGGATTTGGGAGGGGAATCACAGCCCAAAGAACCACGAAGGGTTCCCACAAATTTCCCCCATCAAATCACCAAAAGAAAAGCCCCGAAAACACCCCAAAGAAATCACCGAGAGAGGGCTCCGAAAATCACCACCAAGAACAACCGGGGAAAACACATCCAAACCTTGAGGAACCACGCCGAATCATCTATACATGAAACAAAGGTTCGTACAAGGTCTAGCAAGCCGCCCGATCATCCATCCCTCTCTACAAGATCTCTCCGTGAAGCTCTCTTGCTAGTCCTAGAGAAAACCTAAGGAAAATAGGTGGAAAATAGGAAAACTAATGAGCTAGGGTTCCAAGAGTTGGCTTCCATCCTCTCACCTCTTGGGTTCTATGGAGGCAACCGAATGTCTAAAACGCCCTTCTCTACTAACAAGGGATACAAGCCCCTCAAGGGCGGATTTGGAATTCTTGATGTCTTCGCCATCGGACGGATGCCCGGCGACCGCACCCTGCTTAGCCTCGACGCAAGTCTTGCGATCCCGACGCGTGTCCTCCGCTTCGAAGATTTCGGACTACGTCGTCGCACACCGGTCAGACTGGTGCTCATCACCGGCCGGACCGGTTCCCACCGGCCGGACCGGTCGACCCACCGGTCAGACCGGTCTGGTGCTGCTGCACCTCTGTCTTCGGTTCTCCGGTCTTGGCTTTGTGGATCAACCAAGGTACCCAGTGGTTTTCTGGTGAACCACCGGAAACCCCGCGAACTCGGTGTAGCCTCCGCCAATCTCCACTCATGACTTGGCTCCCACGTAGTCCCGGCTCGACCTTGGTTTTGAGGCTCAACCAAGAAACCGTCCACGACTTCATCTTGCCGTTCATGCCACCATGCGGCCCGCACTTGACCCCCGCCGGCCACCGGGTCCCTCGAACGAAGCCTACCCGTCTTCTCCACACCCGGAGGCCTCACCCCGCGACGACCTTTCGCGCTTGTTCTTCACCCGCACCAACACCCGCCAAGCCGCAACCCGCACCCGCAATACTTAGCCAAGAATCGGTCCACACAACGTTGTCAATCACTCATCACACAAGGAAGCGACCATCCACCGGTCCTCGAACCACACATGGTCCTTAAGAAGAATTAAACAATTTGATTCCCATGCTTTCGGCAAATTCTCTCGAACTCCAAGGACACGAATTGGGCTCCTTGATCGCTTGTGATTGTCCGAGGGATTCCAAACCGATAGATGATGTGTTCCTTGACAAATTCAACCATGTTTTCTCGACGTCACCTTCTTTAGTGGAATTGCCTCAACCCATTTAGTAAAATAATCCGTAGCCAAAAGCACAAATTTATGCCCCTTGCTAGATGGTGGATTAATCGGCCAATCGTGTCTATACTCCACCCCCCGAATGGCCATGGCTTGATAATGGGATTTAACGCCGATGTAGGAACCCTTTGAATATTTCAAAACCTCTCGGCGCTCTTGACATCCCTTGTAATACTCAAAGCAGTCCTCTAATATCGTCGGCCAAAAGCACCCAACTTTGCCCGATAACCCATTTCATGCGGTAGGACGATTGGTGTGCTCCACATATCCCATCATGTACTTCACTCATCATCCTTTTAGCTTCCTCTCGGACCCGTGCATCATAACAACACCCCATCTAATGATTTGTAAAACAAATTATCATTCGAAGAACAAACTTTATGGCCTTGTACCCGAGCTTCCTAGAGACTTTTCGGGATGGATCCTTCAAATAGTCGACGATCTATTTTCTCCAATCATCCTCCGCAAGATCCATTCCTAGCGCATATAAGTCCGTAGCAAATGCTTCTTGACTCTCTTTATAACCGAGGCGCTCCGAGCCAACCCGTTTGCTTCTTCATTATGTTCCCTAGGAATATGTTGTAGAGTCACCAACGGAAAGCTCTTCAAGATTTCCCCGCATTCTTCATAGTAACTCCTCGCCGCTTCACTTTTACATTCGTATTGGCCATTCAATTGCTTTATTACAAATTCCCGAATCTCCATAAACCTCAACCAAAACGGCCCCGGCTTCTCTCAAATATTGAAGCCCCCGAATCAATGCCTCGTACTCGGCCGATTTTTTGTAACAAAGTGGATCGTATAGGGATAGCAAACTCGAACATCTCACCTCTCGGTCGAAATCAACGGAATCCCTACTCCCCCACATTTACCACATGATGACCCATCAAAAAATAAAGCCCAAAGAGTAATTTCAAGCAAATCAATTGATGGATCATGATGTTCGGTTATAAAATCGGCAATGATCCGACCTTTAATAGCTTTTGCCGATTCGAACTTTAACTCAAACTCGATAAAGCCAAGATCCATTTGCCAATCCCGCCATTCAAAATTGTCATAGATAACATGTGTTTTATTACATCGAACTTAGAATACACAATGCATTCGACATTCAACAAGTAGTGCCGAAACTTTGTAGACGAGTAGTACACGCACGAGCACAAGCTTCTTCTCGTCGACCGAATACCGGTCTCGGGATCAAGTAATTTTCGGCTAAGATACGCTACTACCCGCTCCTTTCCTTCGAAATCTTGAATAAGGGCCGATCCAATGGTTTGGGTATCGGCCGCCACGTACAACTTGAAAGGCTTATCCAACCGCGGAGGGACCGAGCATCGGTGGCTCCTTCATATATTGCTTGATCTCGTCAAAAGCCTTTTGTTGTTCGTCGCCCCACGTGAACTTCTGATCTTTCTTAAGTTTCAGCAATGGAGAAAACGGCAAAACCTTCTGTGACAGATTTGAGATGAATCTCCTTACGAAATTAATTTTGCCGAGCAGTGATTGCAACTCCTTGAGATTAGTTGGAGGGACAACTTCATCAATGGCCTTCATGCTTTTCTTGCCAACTTCAATCCCCCTTCGTGGACCAAAAATCCCAAGAACTCTCCAAACTCGATACCCCAAAAGCGCACTTGTTTGGGTTCATCTTCAAACCATGCTTTCGGGTGCGTGTCATGATTCGAGACTTGATCACGACGTCATCAATGTAAATCTCGACAATTTTGAGACTTGATCACGACGTCATCAATGTAAATCTCGACAATTTTGCCGATCGGCTCGTGAAAGATGTAGTTCATGGCTCGATGATAAGTTGCACCGGCATTCTTCAACCCAAATGTCATGACTATCCATTCAAATAGGCCTATATGACCAGGACATCTGAAGGCTGTCTTTGATATATCCTCTATTGCCATAAAAATTTGATTATACCCCGCATTACCATCCATGAAACTGATGACCTTGTGTCCAGCAGCGGCGTCAACCAACAAATCGGCAACAGGCATGGGGTAACCATCCATGGGAGTAGCTCTGTTTAAATCCCTGAAATCTATGCAGACCCTCATCTTTCCATTCTTCTTGTAGACAGGGACAATATTAGAGATCCACTCCGCATATCTGCATGGCCGAACGAAGTTTGCATCAAGTAATCTTTCAACTTCTTTCTTCACATCGGCCAATACTTCATCTTTGTAGATTTTCCGGGGGGGGTTGCTTGTATGGTTTAAAACCGTATTTGATTGGCAACCAATGCTCGGCAATGGAACGGTCCAGTCCTGCATCTCTCGAATAATCCCGGTGAAGCAATCTTTATATTCCTTAAGCAACTTGATCAATTCCTCCCTAAAGTCTGATTGCAAGTTTGCGCTGATGAACGTCGGCCTTGGTTTGTCACCGCTTCCAATGTCAACTTCCTCCAATTTATCGGCCGACATGAATCCTCGCCCCAACTTGCCGTCAGTACCATCGACAGGGTTATCCATTAAAAATTGCAATAAGAGCCGACTGCTTGAATCGGCGTTGATCGCCGCCGACGTGCTCAACAGACCTTCTCCCCGCCTTTCCCCGAGAAACAAGCCAATGCCTTGGTATTCCCGCAAAGCCGGTTCCACATTTGCAACGCTCACGGATTCGTCTCGCTTGGACCACCTCAATATCATCATCTACCCATTGGATGAGCTGCCGATGCATGGTAGATGGGACGCAGCGGCTTGGCATGAATCCAGTCCCGTCCAAGCGAAGAGGGCGTAGGCTCCTTTACCTTCGATGACAAAGAAGGTTGTGAGCGAGTGTTTTGGACCCGATCATTAGATCCACGTGGGCGCATCCCTTGGTATCCGAAGGATTCCCGGCGAAATCGTTCGCATTATGCTTGTAGGTGTCAAGTCGCCACGTCCCATGCCAAGTTTCCCGAAAGTGGTGTACGGCATTACATTGACCGCCGCTCCACCGTCGACAAACATCTTGGTCAATGGCTTGCCATTGACATATCCTTTCAAGTATAGCGGCCTTATGTGTCGATTTTTGGCCGGTTTGTCGAAGACGGCTTGCTTGGCTAGCACCGACCGCGCCATCGGTCCCTCAAGTCGCTCATCGTCTAGGGACGCTTCTTCCCCGCACGACCCGATTAGCAGGAGCCATAAATTCATTCGACGTAAAATATACCATGCACGCCGGAGCCGAACGGTTTGATCCTTCGGAGTTTATCCTTAGGACGCCACACCCGTCTTGTCCGGATCCCTCGCCCGCCCCCGCTCGCGGTTCGTCAAGCGTTGAACCCTCCTTTTCCGACTCTTTCTTAGGCCGGGCGGGCATCATTGCCCCTTTTGCCGGATGTACTCGTCCTCATCTTCCTCCCCGATCAACCCACTTCAAATCAGCTTGTCTCTTCCCGGGATGATCAATGACTTCAATTTTTTGACGCCGATCCTCGCTAGGATGTATCCTTCCAATTCTTTCATGGACGGATCGGCAATTGGCGCTTTCTTGCGTATACTCAAAATACCTATCGCCGCACTCGTGGCGGTTTCTCGGCGTGGCAAGCTTCAACCCTTCGTTCCAGCGGTGCATGAAGAATGCGCACCCCCCGGTGTGCGCGCTCCTCGCTCCCGCGTATATTGCTCTAGATCTCTTCTCGCGCGCTTCCTCTTCGGCCCTCGCTCCTCTCCTCCTCGTGCTTTCATTTCGGTAGCGCTCTTTCTCTAGCCGGTGCCGCCACTTGTTAAGGAGGATGCACGTAGTCACCCCGGGTTTGGCCCCGGACGATTCCCCGATCTCGATATGGCTCTTGAGAACGCGGGGGGCTTCACCATGCACATGCTCCAAGGTCACTTGATGTTCTCGGGGTCTATCGCTCCGTCCCGCCTTGCCCCGGCCGAAGTCAAGACTTTGACCTTGCTCTTCTCCTCGGTTGTCACCATGTTGACGGAAAAGCTTATCATGCTGCGGGGAAATGGGTGGCCGTCCGGTTTCATCTTGTTATCAAACTTAAGATGTCCCTCCCGGATAGCTCTCCGGATCCTCATCCCGAAGACCCCTGCAGTCATTGATGGAGTGAGAATTTCTGTCGTGGAAGCCGCAGTAACGTTTCTCTTTTACCCCATCGGGCCGAAGCATGGAATGCCCCTCAGGCAACTTGATTCGGCCTTCCTTCACCAGGAACTCGAACAGCTTATCAGCTTTAGTGACGTCGAAATCGTAGGTGCCCTTAGTCCGTTTGACCCGGCGACGATTCATGGTCAATGGTTTCTTCCCCCACATGATTTTGGCCGCCGCCACGTCCCGGTCGTCATCGCAGTCCTCCATTTGGTCGGCTTTTTCCGAGAACCGATTATAGATA
Organism: Cenchrus americanus; assembly: GCA_947561735.1. NCBI lineage: Eukaryota > Viridiplantae > Streptophyta > Magnoliopsida > Poales > Poaceae > Cenchrus > Cenchrus americanus. Next base: position 122,821,488 of record OX387244.1, on the reverse strand, counting down.
TCCGCCACATCGTGCTTTGTTTGTCGAACCTGGCGTCTTTCTTAAAACCGTAGGCTTGGTTGCTCATCAGCGACAGCTTTTGGGACAGTTGACCCAGGTTATCGAATTCCATGCCGAACAGCTTTTCACGTACGGCCGGCAGCATCCCGGCAACGGCCATGTCGGCCAACTGGTCATCTGGCAGATTTAGCGAAAAACACATGCCCTTGATTTCCCTGAACCTCCTGAGGAACTCCAAGGGCGTCTCACTGTGTCTCTGCTTCAGGGTAGCGAGGTCGATCAGCTTCTTTTCCGTGCTGCCGCTGAAATAATGGGCGTGGAATTTCCATGCCGCCTCCTTCCATGTGCCAACCGATTTGGGAGGCAAAGATGAAAACCATTGGAACGCCGCGCCCGTCAGTGACATGGGGAAGTACCGACCCCGAACGCCTCTTCGGATGAGCACTCTCCAAGCCGCATCGGGTAGCGAGCAATATGCTCCACCGTGCTCGTGTCATCCTCGCCCGAAAACTTTGTAAATTCCGTCGGAGGCTTTACTCTTGGCGGTAAGATCACGTTGTAATACCACTCCGGGAACGGAGGCGTGTAGGTAGGTCCCCGCATTTTAGGTTTGAGGCCGAATTGATTCTCGCATCAAGTCGGCCATTTTCTCGAGCCAGGATATCATCCTCCTACGCGCTTGTAGTCGGTCCATAACCCGGATTCGGGAGAGCATCGATGGCGTCGTAGTTCATCACCTCGTGGTAGCCCCCACCGTACAAATTCTTCTCGCGATCCGTTGCTAGGCCGGGGCAATCATGTAGCCGGAAGCAAGTGGGGCTCGGACGAGCCGAATGCCAACTCCTCGTATGTGGGCCGATACGGGTTCGGGCCGTTGCACGGGTTGACCCGCGCCGCCCCGCGGTGGTGGCCGGACCGGTTGCCCTCCCCGCGGCCGTAGTGGGGGCCGAACGGGCCGACCTCCGGCGCCTTGTGGAGGAGGCCGGAAGGCTTGACTTCCAACGCTCCGCGAGGAGGCCGGGCCGGCCGACTCCACAATGGCGGATAAGAACCGGACTCTCCCATCCCCATGGTGCCTCCTTGAAAGGGTGTTCGATTGAACACTTGTTCCATGCCCGGGCCGAAGACGACCACCATCATTTGTTTGAACGCATCCAGGAAAGCCCTATGGTGCCTCGCTTAAGATGTGATCCGCGGCATCTCGAACGCCCGCATGCATTCTTCCCTCTCCCCGCCGGGTCGTAGCGTCACCTTCTCCCGGCAACAACACCCCGGGCATCTCATTCTTTAGGTATGGGACGCCACTCATGTTCTTCTTGAATGACAGCAGACACTTCTGCTGGAACTGATCCGTAGCGTCCTGCAGCTGTTGCCGCTGTTCCGGAGAGAGGTCTTCGATGTTGACATCCATGATATCCCCGATGTCAGGCATCTTGATTTTCGGCTGTGGTCCCACCGGGCGTGCCAAAAAGTGTGTTGATGCAAAATCCGCACCTCGCGCCAAGCACACAAAGAAGCCGAACAAGCCGGCTTCACACGCGAAGAGATCACAAGATGTGCCGATCAATTTTTCCCCGAAAATTAACAAAAGACAAAGTAGTTAAATTCCAAAGCTTGGAACTTGTCGGGTGGTAACAGACAGTTCCATATTTACGGCTAGAAAGCCAAATGAGATGACATATAGCTATAAAGAGCTATCCGCCAACGAACTGAAACCATTCGGGAGCTTTAAAGAGTAAAAAGTAACACAGCCAAATAGATGACGTAAGCATGACGATAGATCGGTCTTTATCCGGACAAAGATGCACGTGCACAATACCGTGACCGATCCCCGTGGTGAACAACATTAAATAATAAATGAAGTAAAAGCACGAACATAAATATGTAATAAACAAGCATGCATAGATCCAAAGCACTAGTCTACCGCGTGTCTAGGTACTTTATGACCCGTCGGGTACGAAACCAAGCAAATCTATTCACCGCATGATACAACTTGCTTGAGATTGCGCCACCTTCCACAAACGATCTATCCACCGCATGATACGATCTAAATATGGAAAACTAAAAGCATACGATATTTAAAGCATGAATTGTGCACGTGTTTTACTCGTGAAAAAAGCATAACCGAACACGGCCGAACGTACCGATTCGGGGTCCATGAAGAAGGAACGAACATTACCAAGCAAGATAAATCTATCGGTTGGATTGAAATCTAATCCACCGGATGACTAGCTCCAAAACAAGTTTTGGCAAGCTTGAACCCGCAACACGTGGCAACAAAGATCGATTCGGTTTCGGCTATCAAGGAGCATGTGATCCACGTGTTATTTTAGCCAAGGGTACGAACTCGATTCTCATAAGGATCATCAAAAAGGGTAAAGCCGATCCAAACCCATCTAGATTGGACAAAAAAGTGTTACATGAATTTAAATATGAAGCAACACGGGGTAACTTAATGAATCTATTGAATCTTTCCAAAATTCAATAGAGCCGATAACTAGCTTCAAGCTAGATCTTAGCCTACCGCATGGCTCATGACCTAACAAGAAACCCTCTTGAACCAAGCTTGAATCTACCGCATGACACTAAGCATGGTAACAAGACTACTTGCATCGATCTAAATCCACCGCATGATACTAGACATGATACAAGGTTGCCGGTACTCACGGAGGTCGACGGATCGATGAACCCTCTCGAAGAACTCGACGACACGACAAATGGACTTTAGGGTTTGGCGTAAAGCCGGTTTGTATTGAGAATGATTTCGTATCTCATACATACATTCGGGGTTCATATTTATACCCCGCTAAGCACGACCTCGAATGGATTTGATACCTAATTTATCTATAAGCACGACCGCTTATCCATCCATTATTCCTTTCCGCTCCGGCCACGTCACCTCATAATCCCGCAAAATCAGCTCAACAGTTTCCTTGCCGAACGGAAGCAAACAGCCGACCGCGGATTTTTCTGCCGAATGCATCTGAAGAAACCTTCCTTCCACCGGACGGATTTCTCATCGAGTTGGACCCACAAGTCAGACTCCTTACCAAATTTTGGTGTTAACGGGCATGCTCACCAAGGGGTCGTTGGTGCTTGGAGTTTGGGCGGGGAGGCACCCTACGGCGGCGCACGACGGGGACGGCCGCGGTGGCCGTAACTACGGCGAGTGCGACGCACGGGGTGAACCACAAGTGATGCTAGGGGCACCAAGAGGTCCTATGGACGGCACCCGAGTGATTTGGTGGCTAGGACGTCACGGAAGTAGTGCTCGGTGGCGACGGCATCCATGGCGTGCGGCGCGGCAAGGGTGGGGGCGGCTCGACATGGTGCGCACAAGGAAGGGCGGCGACCTTAAATAGGTGCTCGGTGGTGACGGGGTGCCGACGACGAAGATGCCGCCGTGGTGCGGTGGTGTCGCGACGGACGCACGTATGGCGGGCGCGCGGGCTCGGACCGGCGATCCGCCGGTGCACGCCGCGAGTATGGCGCGACGGTGAGGCGACATGCGCACGGCTAAAAATGAGGCACATCCGGGCGCGGACGCATAGGGACGCGGGGCCTCGGGCCGCGCGTGGTGCGGACACCAAGGCCGGCCGGCGCGCGGGCGCGCGTGACATCGCGTCGCCGCGGCGCCATGGCCTAAACGTTTTGCCGGTCCACTATTTGAAATGAAATAACTCCAAAAATTTGTATAGAAGTGTACAAAACTTTGAAATCAAAAGTTGTAGATCTCAATACCACCTACAACTTTCACAAAGGCCATACGTGGTTTTTCTCAATAGATTTTGCAAAAGAAGCTTGCTAACTTTGAATGTCAATCTTTGTCCATGAATAGGAGGTACCGTCATTTGGGCAAGTTTTTCATCTTTTTCCACTCAAAATTTGAAATGCCAATCTATATGAAAGTTGTGTCCTTACTTTCGAGATTTTAGCACAAGTTCTAGTGGGTTTATCTTTTTCTAAATTAGCCAATCTATACGTATAGAGTTGTACAATACAATTAAACAAGCATAATATTCATCAACTTCCATCATTAGGGATCTCATGGCTAGTGGAGTAAGTAGTCTCGGATAATGGTGAGAGGCCAACAATCGATTGATTCAAACCTTGCAAGGTAGACTAAACACACGGTGGGGTGCCCCCGCGAGGACAACCACCAAACGGTTCCCAAAAATTCTCGGGTTAGGATAAAAGGCCACGGTCTTTGGTGCAAGCTATCCAAGTATACCACGCGAGGCACCGGACTCACCATACACTATCGGTAGCTAGCCGTGAGACGCATCCCAAGAGTAGTGATAGTTAAATCCCTAACCGTATCATTAAAGTACTAGGCTTACTAGTCCCATTTCCGACAAGTGCTTAGTACGTTCACTTAACCCACGATAGCCATTGGACCGGAGTCCACATCCCATGCTCTTACCACATGAGCAATCCATTTAAGGAGATCTTATGACTCCTACCTAGGAACCTATTCTCGCGAGTGACATCATCACTCGACTTGTAACAAATCCTACAACTTAGCGGCTATCGACCTATCATACTAGTAAGGGCACAGGTACATAAGAATCATGCATCTAAGGTTCCATACAACTCTTGAACTTAAATGCACAAGCATCCAAGTTAATTGCAATAAAATTTTGAAATACTAGTTTAAATGCACCATGATTGCCTTCGTCAGCAAAGTTAGCCCGAGCACCCTCGGTGTCTTCGAGTACTTCCACGTACCGCAATGCAACCTCCGCTTCTCCTTCCTCGCCTTCCCGGCCACCGAGTAGTCACCGCCAGAAGATCTACATGGATTGCAATGCGGGGTTCGGGTGATGTGATAGGTTATTTATCTTATCCAACTCTTGTTGGCCATATTCACTTTAACAAATAATTAATTATTACTTTCTTTTCATAATGGTTATTATTGGTAAGTGTTTTATTCTTTTAATCAAACACTTAATTAATGTTTCCTTTTATAATCGTTATTTCATGTGAAGGTTTAATACTTCACCTTTTATCGGTGAAAGTGTGTACAAAGATAATTAATTACTTTTAGTTCTTTAAACAACAAGGATGTATTCTAGGATCTCAATTAAGCTTTGCAACCATTTCAAAAAAAGGTACAAAAAATAAAAGGCATTATTCCTTTTTAACGAAACATTAATCTTTAAAAGCCTCCAATGCTTTTATTTAAACAATAAATTACTAAAATTTCGGTGGAGGGTTTCTCCAAAGACCAAAACACCTATACTAAGCCAATGAACACACTTGCAATGCTTGGAAAGCTAGGAAATTAATTATTTTGAAAATAACAAAAGCTAGCTTAGCAAAACAAGTTAAATGTATACAAAAATAAAACAAGATCCAAATGCTCCAAACTTCCTCACCAAGGTTTTTAATCGCGGGCTATGGAAAATAGTGGCGTCCTAGTCCGGCCGCTATTTGGCGCTATTGCGCCGCTATAGCGTCGCTATGGCACCACTATAGCGTCGCCTATGTGCGGTAGCGCTAGCTTGCTGCTGCCGCTATATCGCCGCTATAGCGCCACTATAGCGCGCTATTTTATTGAAATAGAAACAAGAACATGACAAGTGTTGAACTAGCCTTAATAAGTTAATAACTCAAATAGCCATGACAATGGACAACATAATATGATAAGTTCTCAACCTCAAAGAAAATACCAAATAGCTATGAAAGCATCAAGTCGGCACTTGAAATTGAAGTACATAAGCAAACAACCATGGACCATACAACCATAAAGTTCACAAATCACATATCAAACCATGTGCCGAGCCACGTTTTTTAATTACAGTCCACTTTGCTTGGTGTTTTTTGACTGATCCTATAGCGGCAAAAGAGCGCGATATGACGCTATTCTAGAATAGCGGCGCAATAGCGCGATATAGCGGCAATAGCGCCGATAGCGCAAAAAAGAAGAATAGCTTCATGTAGTGAGCTACGGGCCGCTATATTGCCTCTATTGCGGCGCTATAGCGCGCTATTTAAAACCATGTTCCTCACACATGCTCTCTGGGTCCTAAACCATCCTAGAAAAGCGCAGAAGCACACCTAGAACTACTACCGATCTAGCATTAAACAATTACAAAGGAAATCATGCATATATTAAGAATAAACACTTGTGACCATTCCAAAATTGTTATTAATTCACCGCAGTTGTAACTTGGCATAACAAGACAAGATGCTGAAGTTGGGCACAAAAACATAGTTATTTTTTAGCTACAAAAATCATTTAGACAGATTCGCATAAATGGAAAATAATTCATATAAAAATATTTATATCATAACTTTGTCCAATTTTTGGTACAGGATCTAGTCATAACATCACACACAACATATCCAAAAATTAGATACGGAGGACTTAAGGATTTTGAGATATCACAGATCTAGGTTTTTCACATTTCTATTTTTCATGCCAAAAATACTAACAGCCTAGGTGAGTATAACAACAATTGTAGTGATCCTCACCAGGAATCCAGGAAAATTGAGTTTTGCAATTTTCTGAATTTTCTACGATTTTATAGAGATTTTACAAGTTTCAAAGAAATGTGTTATACTATTGAAGTTACCCTTTTGCACCGACGACCCTACAAAGAACTCGAAACCTCTTAAATATGCCCCCGGTTTACGGAAAACACTCTAGAAAGACTCGGTGGCTTGAAATGCCACCCTTGGGCGTGGGGGCGGCGCGGCTCGGCCGATTCCGGCGAGGCCGGCGGTTCTCCCCGACCTTGCGGGGACGCGTGGAGGAGGGCATGCTCACCAAGGGGCCGTTGGTGCTTGGAGTTTGGGCGGGGAGGCACCCTACGACGGCGCACGACGGGGACGGCCGCGGTGGCCGTAACTCCGGCGAGTGCGACGCACGGGGTGAACCACAAGTGATGCTAGGGGCACCAAGAGGTCCTATGGACCGCACCCGAGTGATTTGGTGGCTAGGACGTCACGAAGTAGTGCTCGGTGGCGACGGCGTCCATGGCGTGCGGCGCGGCAAGGGTGGGGGCGGCTCGACATGGTGCGCCCAAGGAAGGGCAGCAACCTTAAATAGGTGCTCGGTGGTGACGGGGTGCCGACGACGAAGATGCCTCCGTGGTGTGGTGGCGTCGCGACGGACGCACGTATGGCGGGCGCGCGGGTCGACCGGCGATCCGCCCGTGCGCGCCGCGGGGTATGGCGCGACGGCGAGGCGACACGCGCATGGCTAAAAATGAGGCACATCGGGGCGCGGACGCATAGGGACGCGTGGCCTCGGGGCCGCGCGTGGTGCGGACAAAAAGGCCGGCCGGCGCGCGGCGGCGCGCGTGACGTCGCGGCGCGGCGGCGCCATGGCCTAAACGTTTTGCCGGTCCACCGTTTGAAATTAAATAACTCCAAAAATTTGTATAGAAGTGTACAAAACTTTGAATACAAAAGTTGTAGATCTCAATACCACCTACAACTTTCACAAAGGCCATACGTGGTTTTTCTCAACAGATTTTGCAAAAGAAGCTTGCCAACTTTGAGTGTCAATCTTTGTCCATGAATAGGAGGTATTGTCATTTGGGCAAGTTTTTCATCTTTTTCCACTCAAAATTTGAAATACCAATCTATATGAAAGTTGTGTCCCTCAACAAACTGGACAACTTTCATACGGTAGTTTTTTAAGTGTTTAGGTGAATTTTGGAGAACGCGGCAAAAGTTCCGAAAGACATCCAGGTTCACTAGGGTTTAGGTGGAGTTTGACCAAGACTTTGACCAAGGGTTGACCACACATGTGTGTCCACTTGATCAATGGTGTCATTAGGGTTGGTTGGTGAGGTTTTCGAGGTGAGGACCCGGGTTGACCGTGATTTGACCACTCTTAGCGAGTTGACCGACAATTAAGGTTAGTTAGAAACCTGGGGGCATCACGACCTACCCCCCTTAAACGGAATCTCATCTCAAGATTTGATTTAAGAAAAACATGATAGGCAAGAGAAACTCACGGTTTCGAGATTGCAGGAAGCCCGGTACTCGGTGTTGAGGTATTCTTCCGTCTCCCAATTCGCTTCTTCTTCCGTGTGGTGACTCCACCGTATCTTGTACATTCTTACGGTCTGTCTTCGGGTCTTTCTCTCCTTTCGATCCAACACTCTCAGTGGATGCTCGATGAGCGAGAAATCTGGCTCAATCCAAGCATTAGCTTATGTGATTACTTCGTTTTCTGGCACAGGCATTCCCTTCTTTAATTGGGTCACATGAAACACATTGTGGACTGCGGAAAACCGTTCTGGTAATTGAATACGATAAGCTATTGGCCCACATACTTCTATGACTTCATATGGTCCAATGTAGTGCGGAGCTAATTTCCCTTTAACACCGAACCTTTGCACACCTTTGGTGGGGGAAACCTTTAGATACACATAATCTCCCACTTCAAAGTGTCGGGGTGACGTTCCCTTATCATGATAACTCTTTTGCCTTATCTAAGCCATCTTCAAATTCTCCCTTATCACTTGCACTTTTCTTCGGCATGTTTAACTAAATCCGACCAAAGAGTGTCCTTTCCCCCGACTTCCGACTAGTTCAACGGGGTGCGACATCTTCGTCCGTAAAGGGCATCGAATGGTGACATCTTCAAACCGGCTTGATAGCTATTGTTATAGGAGAACTCGCTAAGGACAAACATTTGTCTCAACTCTTATCAAAGTGTAAGATGCTTGCTCGCAAGCATGTCCTCCAAACTTTGTTTTATCCTTTCCGTCCGACCATCGGTCGCGGGTGATAGCTGGAACTACGAATCAACTTGGTTCCTAAGCACTCATGTAACTTCTCCCGTAAACGAGCTACAAACTGAGTTCCTCTATCATAGATTATGGTCTTCGAATTCCATGCATACGAACTATTTGATCCATGTATATCTCTACATATTGCTACACCGAATAAGTAGTATGAACCGCAATGAAATGGACGGTCTTGGTGGGTCCGTCCACGATAACCCGTATAGAATCTTTCTTCCTAGTCGTTAGGGGTAAACCCACAATGAAGTCCATACTAATTTCATCCCACTTCCACATGGGTATCGACAACGGTTGAAGTACACCTACCGATTTCAAATGGCATGCTTTCATCGGTGGCAAGTATCGCACTTGGCTATATCAACTTTCATGTTGGACCACCAGAAATTCCGTTTCAAATCTTGGTACATCTTGGTACTGCCGAGATGAATAGAAAATTTGGACATATGAGCCTCATCAAAGATTGTCTTCTTAATTTCTGGATTGACAGGAACCACAAGGCGTTTTCCAAACAAGATCACATCCTTGTGATTCCTCTGGAAACATGTATACTTAGGATCTCCCTCTGCTAGTTTCTGTTTGATGATTTGTATGTCTTCGTCATTGCGTTGAGCAGTGACAATTCTATCATAAAGATTAGATTCAGCAGCTAAGGCATAAAGATTTCCTTGCTCTACTACTTCCAAGTTGAGCCTTCTCATTTCTTCACATAAAGGGTCACTAACTGGCTCCATCTCTAGATGATTGCAGTGAACTTTGTGGCTAAGGGCATCCACAACAAGTATTTGCGGCTAAGGGCATCCACAACAATAGTTGCGGCTTGACTTGTGTTGGTGCGGGTGAAGAACAAGCGTGCAAGGTCGTCGCGGTGAGGCCTCCAAGTGTGGAGAAGACAAGTAGGCTTCGTTCGAGGGACCCGGTGGCCGCCGGGGTCAAGTGCGGGCCGCATGGTGGCATGAACGGTAAGATGAAGTCGTGGACGGTTTCTTGGTTGAGCCTCAAAACCAAGGTCGAGCCGGGACTACGTGGGAGCCAAGTCATGAGTGGAGATTGGCGGAGGCTACACCAAGTTTGCGGGGTTTCCGGTGGTTCACCGTAAAACCACCGGGTTCCTTGGTTGATCCACAAAGCCAAGACCGGAGAACCGAAGACGGAGGTGCAACGAAGCACGGGACCGGCCCGACCGGTGCGGGCCGGTCCGACCGAAGTGAGGAGCACCGGTCGACCGGTGTGCGACGATGCGGTCCGAATCTTCGAAGTGGAGGACACACGTCGGGATCGCATGGCTTGCGTCGAGGCTACGCAGGTGCGGTCGCCGGCATCCGTCCGATGGTGAAGACATCAAGAATTCCAAATCCGCCCTTGAGGGGCTTGTATCCCTAGTTAGTAGAGAAGGGCATTTCGTATATTCGGTTGGCTCCATATAACCCAAGAGGTGAGAGGATGGCAGCCAACTCTTGGAACCCTAGCTCATTAGTTTTCCTATTTTCCACCTATTTTCCTTAGGTTTTCCTTAGGACTAGCAAGAGAGCTTCACGGAGAGATCTTGTAGAGAGGGATGGATGATCGGGCGGCTTGCTAGACCTTGTAAGAACCTTTGTTTCATGTATAGATGATTCGGCGTGGTTCCTAAAGGTTTGGATGTGTTTTCCCGTTGTTCTTGGTGGTGATTTTCGGAGCCCTCTCTCGGTGATTTCTTTGGGTTGTTTTCGGGACTTTTCTCTTGAGGATTTGATGGGGGAAATTTGTGGGAACCCTTCGTGGTTCTTTGGGCTGTGATTCCCCTCCCAAATCCGTGAGAAAAGGTGCTCGATTTTGGGGTTTCTTGAGTTCTTGGGTTGGAAGTGCTTTCGGCGGGATTTCTTCGATTCCTCCTTTTTGGACGAGATTTGGTGGGATTAAACTTGGCTATGGACTCCTCATGAGGTGTTCCTGATATCCCCAAAGTCTTGTTCAAGTCCGTGGAGTGATTCGAGAGATCGAGTTTTGGATTTGGGGGAGTTGACCCGCGGGTGCTGTTCATCCCGAGTCGCCCGTGCTACACCGGTCCGACCGTGCTCTTGACCGGTCCGACCGGTGCGAGCCCTTGTGGGTTTTTGCTCGGGTGAACGTCTTGGTGAGTTCGCCGTTGTCCCGTGTTGCCGCCGTTTCGAGTTTGGGTCCGTTTGGTGGTCGGTTAGCCTTGTTTGGTGCCTTGCGGGCTTTCGGCCGCCATCGGTCCGACCGGTGTGTCTCACCGGTCGGACCGTGTAGAGCCACTTAGTGGAAGTTGCTCGGTTTCATCGGCCAGGGGACCGGTCGGACCGGTGGTGCTCACCGGTCCGACCGGTGTGGGTCCGTAGACTCGAGGTTTGGTTTCTCGGGTCGGAAGGTTGCGTGTTGGTTCCTAGGTCCAGTGGCACTCCAGTGTCTACGTGGGCTTGTTGGAGTTTTCATCTCCTTCGAGAAGAATTTTTATCGGCTCCCATTCACTCCCCCCCTCTCTGGTTCGCCGTATCAGTCCTTCAAGTGGCATCAGAACCGGTTCGGGTCTTTGTTGACTCTAACCAGTCTAAGATCCAAGGATGGCGTACCAGGAACGGGGTTCGGGTCCTCCACACTTCGATGGCAAGAACTACCAGATGTGGAGCAAGCGGATTGGTGCGTTCCTCCGCGGAAAGGGTCGGCTTATTTGGGATGTCACGGTGGACACAAGGCTATGTCCACCGATGGATTTCCTTGCTCCGGGGTCGAGGGACGCATTCGACGCCAACAATAAGGCGGTCGACTACTTGTTTCGTGCTTTGTGTCGGCCGAGTTCGATCGGGTGCACACCGAGAACTTGGCTTGTAGGATTTGGGCCGTGTTGAAGGAGGCTCATGTTGGGAACGCCCGTGTTCGAGGCACGGATGTATGCGACCTACGGAGAGAGTACGAGAACTTCACTCATCTCCCCCGTGAGTACATCGATGCCTTGTTTCGCAGGTTCACGGTGGTTGTGAACAACATGAGGGCCAATGTGGACGTGCTCTCGTACGATGATCATGATAGAGCGGTCAAGCTCTTACACTCTTTGGATCGTACGATATGGGGTAGAAAGTTCGAGGCCATAGTCGAGTCGGAGAGGTTTCGTACTCGACGGTGAACGAGCCGTTCTCGAAGCTCAAGTCGGCCGAGGTGGATAGGGGCATGATCGCCAAGCTCGAGGGACCGACCGATTCCCATAGTCTTGCCCTCGTTGGTGGTTCCAAAGGAAAGACTAACTCTAACCCATCCACCAGGATGTTCTCGTTTTCCTCTTTGATGTCTATGCCGGATGAGGAGTTTGATGACCTTGGAGAGGACGAGCCGGCGCCGTTGACGAGGCGGTTCGAGAGGCCGCACGAGAACCGGGTGAACATGAGGAGGAACACGAGGACCCGCTTCCCTGGCGGCAAGCCGGGACACTTCGTCGCCGACCGCCCGAGAAGGCCGAGAACAAGGACAGCTACAAGCACAAGCCGAGGATGAACGATGGCAAGTACCGTTCGAGGCGCGACCACAAGAGCAAGCACAAGAACAAGTACAAGGACAAGCGACGATCGAGAAAGAAGGAGAGCCGAGGCAAGGCCCGAGCGATGGTTGGAGCGAGCGACGTCGACTCCAGTTCCACGTACTCCACCTCGAGCTCGAGTAGCAGTGAAGACGAGGGAGATCGCCGCAAGAACAAGAAGTCGTCCAAGAACCTGAGCGGGCTGAGCTGCTTCGCGAGAGATGGCTTCTGCACCATGGCGCTGAGCTCCGGCAGCAAGAAGAGCACACAGAGCGACTCGGACTCTGAGTCCGACGACGAGGTGCGTGATGAACTTCCCTTCCTGCGCCAGGAGAATGAGAGGCTTGGCTCTTTGCTTGATAACCGTGATGACATGCTTAGAGAGGCCAAGAAAATGAGGAAAGAGCTTAGGGCTTCACTCGAGGATGCTAGGACTAGAGTGGCTGAGCTAGAGACACGTGGTGCTTGATAGCAAGCTTGAGATTGATTCGCTTAAGGCTAGCCCCCGTTGTCTCGGATGAGAATGATTGTCTTGATTGCTCCATATTCCTTGCCGATCTTGCTTTGTTTAAGGAGAAGCATGCCTCCAAGTGTGAGGAACTAGATGTGCTTAGGGTTGAAGTGGATGAGCTTAAGTCTAGACCCGCTTTGCTAGGTGCTTGCACTTCTTGCCCCGTTTTGCATGTTAAGATTGATGAGATGCGTGCTTACACTAGTTCGCTCGAGGCTAAATTGAAGGAACCCATGCCTACATCTTGCTCTACCTGTGAAATGCATGCATTGAAAAATTTGGAGCTTGCACATTATGTTGATCGTTTGCAGGATGAGGATGATGACTTGAGGAAGTTGATGGGTTGGTTGTCCGGTCATGAGCCTCAATTGAGGATGATGATCGAGGCCTTTAAGAGGCAAGATGGTGAGGGGCTTGGGGCAAACAAGGTTGGTGAGGGAAGTGGAGAGAATATTCCGGAGCCACCAAAAACCCACCACAAAAATGATTTCCCTCCAAAACCTAACCATCTTAGGAACCGACTAGACACAACCCCAGCTCCACCCGTGTTTTCTACACCAACAAATGACCTACAAAAGCCTATCAAGTTTGTGAGCACTTCGGGGAAAGTGTTCTTTGGGAAGGAGAGTGAGAAGGCTAGTGGTGAGAAACCGTGGAGGGTTTGAGTGGAGAGAAACCAAGTGAGCGACCACATCCCAAGCCTAAGCCTAAGCTTGTGAGGTTCCATTGTGGCTATTGTGGGAGAGATGGCCATAAGGAGGAGTTTTGCTTCAAGAGGAAGCGAGAGGAGAGAATGGCAAAGGAGTGGGCTAACAAGGACAAGTACCACCCTTCCGATGGTGTACTTGAGCCTCGTATGCGGATGCCCGGGGGCAAGGCGAGTGTGAGGACGGTTCGTGCTTGCGGAGAGAAGAAGGTCGCAGGGTGGTGCTGCTGTCCCGTGTCACACGGTCGGGGACCGGTGTGGGGCACCGGCGGGCCCGGTGCGGTCCCCGACGGACAGTACCGTTTGGGTTTCGAGCTCGTACGGGTGCAAGGGTTGTTTCGGTGGTCGTGGTTCGGTGGTTGGGCCGGAAAGGGTGCGGGTGGTCGGTTGCTAGACGTTCTCCTCCTCGTGCTCAATACGGGGATTGGAGGAGTCGTGGCTTTGAGTTGGAGAGGAAGGACGTTCCACGGGCTTTCTTGCGTGGATTTGGTCCTCCTCCGGAAGAGAGAGGTGGTTCCCTCAGGGTGGTTACCGTGGTGGTGTTCGTGGAGGTAGCTTTGGTAGGAGAGATGCTTTGGTTGGTGCTAACCCCACTTTCGAGCAAATGGCTCGGCACTGGTTTTCCTCCTTTGGTACTAACCCCAGTGCTAAGTCGTTTGTTCGCTCACGTGCCTATTTTTGAATTTCAGGTGGGAGACTTGAAAAACATTTGGTTGATTGACTCCGGTTGTTCGAGGCATATGACCGAGACAGGGGGTGGTTCTCAAGTCTCGTCCCGGTGGTGACAAAGAGGTACATCACCTTTGGGGACAATGGGCGTGGGCGTGTGCTTTCAGAAGGTGAGATAAAAGTGAGTGGCAAGATCACTCTGAGGCGTGTTGCTCTTGTTCAATCGCTGGGGTACAATTTGCTTTCTGTGTCCCAGTTGTTGGATGAGGGCTTTGAGGTGTTGTTTCGGCCGGTGGTTCTCGGATTGTGGACTCTCGAGAGGACATTGTCCGCATGGTCGTTCCCGAGGGTCGGGTGTTTTGTGCTGATTTTTCTCGGTCTTCGGGTGTGGAGCGTTGTTTTTTGGTTGGTTCTTCGAGTGAGTTGTGGAGGTGGCATAGGAAGTTGGGTCACTTGAGCTTTGACCTTTTGTCTCGCTTGAGTAAACTCAATTTGGTCCGAGGATTGCCACGGTTGAGGCTTGAGAAAGAGTTGGTTTGTGCTCTGTGTAGGCATGCCAAGATGGTGGCCTCTTCTCACCCGCCTCTCACCGATGTGATGACTGAGCGTCCATGCGAGCTGCTCCATATGGACCTTGTTGGCCCAGCTCGTGTGCGATGCGGGTGGGAAGTGGTATGTCCTTGTTGTGGTGGACGACTATTCTCGGTATGCATGGGTGTTCTTTCTTGAGGATAAGGGGGAGACGTTTGGTTTTGTTCGAGATCTAGTCTTGAGGTTGAGGAACGAGAGGCACGGAGATGCCATACGAGCTATCCACAGCGATAATGGCTCGGAATTCAGGAACTCTCGTTTTGAAACCCTTTTCCATGACTTCGGTCTTGAGCACCAGTTTTCGAGTTCGTATACGCCTCCCCGGAATGGTGTTGTGGAAAGGAAGAACAGGACCTTGTGCGAGATGGCTCGGACGATGCTTGATGAGCATAAGACTCCGAGGAGGTATTGGGGCGAGGGCGGTGAATACCGAGTGCTATGTGTCGAACAAGATATACCTCGAGTGCACAAGAAGAAGACATGCTATGAGTTGATGCATGGTCGCACACCCAAGGTGAGTCACTTCCATGTCTTTGGTTGCAAGTGTTTCATTCGAAGAAAGGCGGGGAAGTTGGATAAGTTTGAGGCTAGGTCCGTCGATGGCATTTTCTTTGGTTATGCATCTCATTCTAGAACATATCGTGTGCTCAATCTTGAAACTAACCAAATCGTGGAGACTTGCGAGGTAACCTTCGACGAGACGAGCCACGTAGTCGGCTTGTCTTTGAGTGTGCAAGTGATGATGAGCTTGGCGAGGAGATCTTTCGGGAGGAGGAGCATGAACATGGTGATGATGAAGATGGCGGTGTGGTGCCCCCGCCGAACATGTACCCACTACTTCGACTACGATGATGGATGGACCCTCTGCTACACCTACGACGACAAATCAAGAACGAGGAGAAGCGGATGATGAGGGGGAGGTAGTTTCGAGGCGAGAACCTCCCCGGCGAGTTCAAGTGGATCACCCGGCTTCGAGGATCATCGGCGACATGAATGAACGCACTACACGGTCGAGGGTTCGAAACAATTCCCATTTCGCTCATCTTGCGTTTGTTGCCTCTTTTGAGCCCAAAGACATTGGACACGCACCATCTTATCACAATTGGGTTAATTCGATGCATGAGGAGTTGGAGAACTTTGAGAGGAATCGGGTGTGGGAGTTGGTTGACCCTCCCCCCGGGGTGTAAGCCGATTGGTACAAAGTGGGTGTGGAAAAACAAAGAGGGAGAGAAGGGGTGCTCCCAAGGCGTGACAAGGAGGCGGTGCGTGCGGTGCGCGCCGGGGGAGCCGCCGCGCGCTCGCGACGGCGGACATTCAAGTCGACTTTCCCTTGGGCCGATCTGCGGCGGAGTGGCCGTTACCGCCGGATCGGCACCGGCACTACGCGCCGCACTTCCCCATTGCGGCCGATGCCGCCGCCGCGGGGGTTGACATCGACGGCGTGCTTCGCGACGCGCGCGCCGCCCCAACATTGGCGGCCCGTAACTCACCTTTCTAAGATTAATCATGTACCGGCCCCTCGTGGCCGAGGAAATCGAACTTCGCATTGTTCCTTGTTTGTGCCATTGCGATTTTTGTTCACTGCTTCGGGGGGGGGGGGGGGGGGCGTGGTCGGGTGTACGAAGCAAACTACTCCGGCCCCCCGTGCCGTCTTGTCACCCGTCACAGCACCTGACGTGTTCTCAGTAGGAGGCTAGGAGCTTCGTTGAACAGGCGTCCAGGGTACTCGAGTAGTGTACGTAGGACTGAACGCGTGGGAGATCGCGAGGCGCGGCGGGCTCGCGTTCCTTCTTCCGTTCGCATCTAAATAAAATTAGCCCCAAGAATCTTTCATAAATGGAACACTAAATATAATTTATTTGTAAAACCTTTTCACGTGTAAGCGTAACTTTGTGTGACGAATCTAATGAACCTACTTAATCCATATTTAGCTACGATTTTGAAAGTAGTTTTGAAAATAACTTACTTTAATACTTGTAATTAATGGTGCACCTTCATGGAGTAGTAAATGTAGATGAAATCTAAAACTAAATACATAGTTTGGATCTACTTTGCGATACGAGCTTTTCGCAAACCTTTTCGGACATCAAACCCTTAGTGTGATTTTGCATGCAACTATCCGGTGCGGGTGAAGCGTTGTGGCCGGACCACGACTCCCCGTGCGCGCGTGCGTGTAGCAAGTTAATTAGGAACCGCCGCCCCTTCGTCTTGCCGGTTGTCTTCAAATCTTGCCATGCCCATTGCTTCGGCAATCACCACGTCGATTTGACTCGTATATGAAGCCGAAACGACGGCATAGAATATACTAGTTTAGCCTCTTCGCTACCCCGCCCCACCCCCTCGCTCCCATTGTCGCATCGAAGGAGAAGGGGTTTTCCAAATTCTACTTGTTCAAAAGTAGAATACTGCTCAAGTACCTGTGCACCAGATAGTGGTTCTGGTGCCTCCCTGGTTTCGACCTTGTTGTTGAAGCTGGCCGCATTGTTGCGCCATGGATGGTCAGGGGCCAAAAAACGTCGATGTGCCATGTAGCAGTGCTTCCGCCCATGTTTCAACCACAAATACTCAGTATGTTTGTGGCAGTATGGACATGCAAACTTTCCTTTAGTGCTCCAACCAGACAACATAGCATTGGCGGGAAGTCATTAATTGTCCAAAGAAGTATAGCACACAATCTAAAATTCTTCTTAGTCCCTGCATCTCTTGTTTTAACACCATTATTCGAAAGCTCCTTGAGCTCCGGTATCGAGGGCCTCAAATATACATCAATATCCATTCCGGGAGATTTTGAACCGAGGAATCAACATTGACAAAATCCGATTAGATTGTTTCGACACATCCATGGAGGCAAATTGTAAGGAACCGGGATGACGAGGCCAAATGGAATACGTAAGACTTTGCATGCCAAAGGGATTGAACCCATCGAAGCAAGACCCGGCCTAACGTTACGACCTCCTCCTTCGAAAACCATTTAAACTCGAATCCACGTGCTTCCATGCCTTTGAGTCGGCAGGGTGACGCATTTTCCCATCATTCACCAATTCATTCTTGTGCCACCGCATATCCTTTGACATTTGCTTTGACATATACATTCTTTGAAGCCGAGGAATAAGAGGAAAGTAGCGTAGGATCTTAACTGGTAACCGCTTCTTAACGAAGTAGCACCCGAGTGCACTGCAATTATTATCAGAAGTTTTATCTACAACTTTCCACAATGACTCCTTACAAATGGGACATGTTTCCAGATTTGCGAATTTATCAAAAAATAACACACAATCATTTTGGCATGCGTGTATCTTGACATAGTCCAAGCCCGTGTCTCGAATCACCCTTTGCACTTTATCCAAGGAGTCGGGAATACAATGCCGGTCAGGGAGAACCTTTCCAAATAGCTTAAGTATGGCCTCCAATGACGCGTTACTTAAGCCATACATGCACTTTATCTGAAAAAGCTCCACAATAAAAGAGACCTTCATTGCATTTTTGCATCCTGGATACAATTCCTTCTTTGCTCGCTCTAATAGTTTCAAAAATATCTCTCGCTCGCTTATCCGCCTCTTCCTCATCTCTCGGTTTGTCCATGATGTATAGTGCCACCGATAATGTTTCTAATCGCAGTATTGGTGGCGGCAAGGTTATCATCCGAACCATCTTCTTCATTGTCTTCTACAAATAAATGTATTGTATCATCACTGTAGGTAGTGCATCATGATTATTGAGATCGGCGGTAACATCTTGATTCACAGGACCACGAGAAGAAGTATTAGTTTGGTCTTGAATGTTACCGCATCGATGAAACAATCGGCAAACCCTCTATTGAGTAAATGAATTTGAATGGGACCCATGGTGGAATGTCGATCATGCATTGACACAAATTACATGGACACGCAATAGATCCACCTCGCGCCGATGAGGCCGTAAATTTTTGCAAAAAAATTCGAAAATTGTTCGCCAATCCGCCGAGTGTCGAGGCAAGCGCATCCAACTTCAATCTTCGTCGATGCCATTAGTTAATGCATTGTTCATGTTTCAATCGACCTTGATCACGATATATATACCAATATGCATATATATGCAACGAACGATTGGATATATATACGAGATCAAGACATCGGTACGTACCGCCGTGGCCGTAGCGCCGCTCGGATCTCCGCAACAAGAATCACGTGGAGATCGCCGTGGAGATCGATCCCCTAGAGGCCCTCGTGGAGATCTCCGCAACAATAACCGGGTTGTCGAAGACAAAATTTTGGAATGGTCCGGATCGGAAGAGCCCCTATCCGATCGTGGCAATACATACACGATAGACAAAATTTTAGTACAACCAAGGAAAACCTCGGTTTCAATATTTCGAGGTTGTACGTAGTATGACCTTTCCCGGGGTTTTCAACATATGTGTAATTCATTATTTTTCTTTTACGATCGGCTACTATAGAGGCTAACAATAATACACAAAATTCGGGAGTTCTAGTGAAGAGTCTCCAAATTGTTGATCACAATGCTTTGTGAATATACACATGAATAGCATAAACAATAGCATGTCGCAATTCGAAAACGGACAAATGGTTAGTCGAAATATGCATGACGGACCCAACGATTTCAATTTGTGTCACTCATAAGTTCAAATATTTTGCAAGGGCTCATCCGGATCCAAACACATAGACATACGAAGATGCATATGTAAAGGTTCAAAGTTATTACTTAGATGTTGCCACACACCCATCCATTCTTAGACCATTCACCAGCATCCGCATAACATTCACCTAGGACCTTGTTATGTTACGTACTAAGCTAGATTACTACTACTTGCGATTGACTTTATCCCGAAGCTTGCGGATATTCTTCGCCATCACTTCTAACTTGTCGCCAACGCTCTCCATGAATTCCTTCGGGGTCATCGCCATGTCTTCTGCGTTCCGGCAATGTCGACGCTTAGGTTCTCAATCTGCTCCCGCAAATCATCATAGCGCTCCTTCAATTTGTTGAACCATTTGGCGCAAGGGCATTTGCTATGGCGGACAACAAACACAAGTTACTAACATGAAATGTGTTACAACGGCCGTGGCCAATGCGGCAAAATAGTCAAAAAAATGCACCTTCCTTTTCAATGATCCCGAAGCTTTCGATGGAGACGGTTTCTTGCTATTGTCCTGCTCATCATCCGAGTCCGGAATGATGATCCTCACCCGATTAGCGGTGTTCACTAGCCCGAGCAAACAAAACAATTTGCTTGTTTTTCGGTTTTAAACGACCTATTCAATCTATTGACTCATAATGTATACCAATTTACCCGTGATCCCCCGTCTACCTACCGAGAAAAGGCCTAACCTACTAAATGGGACGACTGCGTTCATTTGGGCGGCTTTATTTTCGGGATTGTGATCAAATGTACACGGTCGATTCACGGCAAAAGATGGCAAGAAATCAAGCCAATTATCATTATCATTATCTAGTATGGGGTGAGATGGATCCGCACAAAAACACAATTATCATTATCTAGTATGAAATTTTGATTACTATGAACTACTAACATTTTTCTAATTGCAAAAGGAGTCACACGATTCCTGGAAAATCAAAGAGGGTAGGGCAGTGTACCTCACTTCTCTTCTGGAACGCTTGCATCCGACTAGGGCCTTCTTACCCTTACCGGATGGATCGACTTGGCGATGTGGGCCGTCAGACGACGACGACGAGGTGGCGGTGTCGTCCGTACCGCAGGATGACGAGTTGGGGTGCCGCCGACCATACCGAGGACGACGAGGTAGGTGGTGTGGAACACTTGAACCGCCCGCGTGCATCGCGCTTCTCGCGTGGTGGAGTATTGGTACCTCCGTACGCCGCCGCCGCTCGCCCGAAAACCCTCGGTGCGGCCCCGCCGTCCGTTGCCGCCGCTCTCCGGGATCCCCTTGTTGCGGCCCCGCCGCCGTGGCGGCCGCTCGGGCCGTGTTACGGCGCTGCGGCCCCTTCGTCCGCGCCCGCCACTAATGCGGAAGGCTCGATTTTCACACCCCGAAATTTTCAATTTCAGGATGTGAATAGAGAGAATAATTAAATAACGATTTTCTCATAATTTTAAAATTTTTCCAACATTTATTTTTCTTTACAGGGAATATAGTATAGGAAAAATCATTTGATTGATTTTCTAAAAAAAATTGTGAGTGTTGCAATCATGCCGATGCACCTAGTGGTTCTTGAGTGCAAAACGGTTTCAAAAATGCGTTTAGGAGCTGTCCAAACTCTTCCGAGAATTTTCCGGATTTTTCCGGGATTTACTCTCATTTTTCCCTGAGCTAATTCTATTTATTAGAAGGCTCTAAAATCTTTTTCATGAGCACCAAATGCTTTATTTGGATTGTTCATGACCTAATCTATTTCTGGGAATTTTCCTGGAATTTTTGTGATTTTCGGAGTATTTTTCGGGCCTTTAAACAACTTCTAGATTTTATTTCGAAAATTTATTTCGAAAAAAATAATAAATCTTTATTTACTGGGCCGAGCCCATAGGCCCGACCTAGCACCGCCCTGACCCGCATCCGTTCCGGCCAGTGCAGGCCTAGCGTAGCCCATCTGGCTAGCGGCCATGGCCAGCACGGCCAGGAAGCCTGTGTCGCCGCCAGGCCCTTGCCTTGGCGTGCGCGCCACGAACTGCGCCTGTCGCGCCCCTATATAGCGTGCCCGGCCCCGCGAGCCCCTGCGCGCCTCGTCCTTGCGCCGCCGGCCGTCGCCGAGCCGCGCGCCGCTGATGGCCATGGAGTCGCGCCGCCGGCCGCCGTCCTCGATTCGTCGAGCTCGTCGCCTCCCGGAGCTAGCCGACGCCACCATTAGCTCCAGGACGTCGAGTCGCACCTACGTAGCCTCCTCCCGCGGCCGGAGGAGCGCCGGAACACTGCCGCCACATGAAGCTCGAGCCGGTCCCTATGGCCGACCGCTGCCGTCCCCTTCGAAATCCGGCCGCCGGCGTCTACCTCCGCCCTCGGTGAGCACTTCTACGTGATCCCCATCCACTCTTCTCTCCGTTCTGCCACCCATCCGTGTCCCTAGGAGTCCAGTCACCCGCAATTTTGGCCGGCCTGGAGCCCCTGTTCTTTTGTTCGTTCCAAAGTCCCTGTCCGTTCTGAACTGAAGGTAGAAGAAGATGTGTGGTTTTGCTGTTTAGCCCCTGAGGAATCCTGTAACCCTTAGCTTATCTTTTGTGTCTTGGCCACTCTGCATATACCCCCCCAAAAAGATCCCACTTTTCACACATAAATCCAACCCGAGTCATTTTCAGATCTAACCCTGTCCTTTATCAGTTTCACTAGCACTATTTAATGTATCTTGTAAATCTTTTCTGCTAGCCCTCCAGATCTATGGTTAATCGCGTAAAGGTCCTTTCAATCCTGTTTCCTTCATAAAATCTTCGTTTTAGCTCCGTTTTAATCCATTCAAATTGCGTCAGGTCCATAATAATGTAAAGCACGCGTTATTGGTGTGTTTTTCACCATGTTCGTTTCTGAAAATAAATTTAATATTAATTTGGATTAATGTCTAGTTATGCATGCCTTTTATAAATAAAAACTATATAGATCTATATATCGTTTTTCATAAGAAAATTTAATTTGATTAATGTTTCTATCACATGTTTTTGTACATAAAAGTTAATTAGATCTTTATCTCGGTTTTCGTAAACTAAATGTTAATTTGTTTAATAGTTAATTAATCTTTTCTAATTAAAAATTTGATTAAGCTTTTACATCGGCTTTTATAATAAATATTAATTTGGTTAACGCCAACATTATAATGTTTTTAATAATAATATGATCTACTCGAATTACAAAGTTCCGTTTAGATTGTTCATATAGTTTAGTTTTTCTAAATTAAATGTTTAATCGGTTTAACCAATATATGAATCTTTATAAATAAAACTTGACTAGTTCTTTACACCGGCTTTGCAAATAAAAATCTAATTTGCATTAAAACCAACTTTGGGGTATTTTATTTATGAAATATCCTTACATATATTTTGTTAATTAAAATAAATCCAGCTCATAGCCTTGTTCTCTTATTTATGCAAACAATTCGTTAGACGTTTGGTGTCAGCTTTATCTCTTTTGATCAAGTCTATCAGAAGCTCTAAACCTTTCTAGTGTTAGCCCAAGCTAAACCGTGTGCATCCAATCAAGCCATAGAGTTTCTGTTTAGCTTAGTATCTTTATCTGTGTGAGTAGTTTTCACTGCTCAGTTGCCTATCAAGTAATCTTATCACTCTTGTTTCATGTTTCTAGCTAGTTGATGTCTATCCCATCTCTGTTAGGTTGTCTCTTTATGAATCAGCTATGTTCTTGTACCTAATCTATCGTAGCTACCTTTCTTTAGAGCTTATCCTATTATATGCTTCACCTGTCAGATCAGTTCACCCTTGGTTGGTGTGTCAGCTCTTCATCCGAGCTCTCTTTGTAGATTAGTTTTCCTAAACCCACCTTAAGGATTTCTTGTGTGTTGATAGTTCGTTTGTGTCGTTCTAGTTCGTTTCACCATAACCTGTACGTTAGCATGTGTATCACCTGTTATTTATTATAAAACTAAAGATGCATGTTAATCTTGACTAATTCTTATTCCAATGCTTTTATAAATAAAAAGTGATTAGGTTCTAATCCGGTTTTCTTTAATCATAATGTAATTGGTTAATCCCTATTCATAACTAGTTTTTCTAAATAAAAGATGTTAGAGTTAAACATCGGTTTTTATAATGAAGTTAATATGCCTAATGACATCAAAAATGCCTTTTCAATATTAAATATGTTTAGTTGAACACGTTACATAAAGTTATTCGCCTAGATGTCTTATACTTGCTTTATCTTTCTAAAGTAATTGTTAATTTGACATAACTTCCACTCGAATGTTATAAATAAAATATGATTAGGTTTATCGTGATTTCTTTAATTAAATGTAACTTGTTTAATGGTAGTATAGAGTATTTCTCTGAAATATTCTTTCACATGATTTCTTAATTAAAATATGCCAAGCGTAGTCTCTTGTTGTTTGATAATGATCTCACGATAGTTTCGAGCTCTATCTTAATGTGATCTTTCCGGTCCTTGCTCAACCTTCCGCGACCATCTCCTCAAAGTTAACCAAGCCTTTCCCTTCCAAGCACACTTTGTGTTCTTTAGTGATCCATCTAATCAAGCCTATCCTTTAGTGCGTTCTTTCAAAGTTTCCTTTTGATTGGTGCTTTGTTCTTAGTTGTACTCGTGCATTTGCTTTGCATGTTTTGTGCTCGATGATTGATGCGAGTAGAATGAACGTGGTTCGAGAACTTGGAAGAATGTGAAGGTGAAGATATTCTAAGCAACTACTCGTTGGTTAAAGGCAAGTGTGTCCTTGATCTTTTGTCTTAATAACTTTATTAATCACTGTTGCATTGCTTTGCATTAATTTTGATGGGTTCCTATTAAGGATGACTAGCCTCTTTTGACTGTTATCTTGAACCTGGTTCTTAATTAATATTGATGGTAGATATTGCTTAGTTTGCTCAACTGGGTTGGTGTTAATCAACATGGTTATCATTTTATGCTCTATGTTCCTTTATGTGATGTTTAATTTATAAGATCATGGTGCATTAATCGGAACATGGAGAACCACCCAGGAAAACAGTACAACCACAAGAACTAATGGGCAATGGTCTTGGCTGAATAATTAGGAACTTTAGCTTGTGGTGATCTTACCTGATAAGGACAAGGGATCGGCGGTACTGCGGGGTATGGACTCGCTCTAGCAGGGGGTTGGGTGAGTTATTATTTTTATGGTGGGGTATTGACCGCTAGGGGACTTTATACCTTGCTAATCGATCCGACCTTGTGGGTCACAACTTGTTGGAGAACCTTTGTAAAGGCCTTGTAGCGTCCCTATGCAACCACACCTCGGTAGTGTGGTATGGTGCTCGCGCAACATCGCATGGTTGGGTCCAAAGTTCTTCGGAGCTTTTACGCTTGCTTGTGGGTAAAGATGTACAACATCCGTAGAGTGTAAAACTAATCGATTAGCCGTGCTCACGGTCAAGAGCGGCCTGGACCCTCACATGATTAATTGAACTTGAAGATGGACTTAAATTGTGATATGTGTTATGGTTATGCTTGCCATGTGCTCATGGTGTATCTCTTATCTTTATGCTTAATTGAGGGTTGGTATAAACTTATACTTTTATTAGTAATCAGGTGCTAATAAAACTTGATCAACTAAAATGCTAAATGCTTATAGCCAGTCCACTATAAAGCCTTTGCATTCATACTTTCCCCACACTTGCTGAGTACGACAAGTGCTCACCCTTGCTATAAACAATGTTGCTCAGAAGGAGGAAGCTACTCTGAAGTCTTGTGAAGATGTTGCTAGTTCTAGGCGTATGCAACCCCCAGTCGACTGCTTGTGGAGTTTGGTGCCTCCGTTTCCAGGATTAAGCGTAAATCTCTGATAATCTCCCTTTTTCTTACGTGATATTGTTTCTGTTATTCACTTATGTCAACTATATGCATGAAAATTGATCCCGGCATGCATATAGGTTTGCACTTGGTTTTCTTTGGAAACCACGATGCGGGGCATCTCGATGTGGACGCGACGGTCAGAGCCGACGAGGGGGATGGTTGGGAGCAAAAGTGTATTGGGGGTGGGGGAGCTGAAAGTTATAGACGATTTGGGCCGGCATATCCTTGTTTTTATTACTCTCATCGGCCCATTTGACATTTTCACATCCTAGTCTCCAATACCTTTAGTGCCACCCCGTAAACCGAGAAGGGGGTATCCCGACTTAACATGAGAGACGTGCTCGCGTTTTCGAACTCCGTATTGCCATCATCAACTAATGCTTGCTACTTGCGCTATGGGGCTTAGTGGGCTGGCCGGTCCACTCGGGCTCCCGCTCGCTGGGCTTTACGCTCGCCGGTTGAGCCTATTGTGGTCTGGCTTAGCCCACATCCCCATAGCACACAATTTTTTCATCTAAACAAATCCTCTCTTTTTTTCATGGCACATATAGTCTATACCATATTGTTAAAATTCAGATTTTTCATAATATAATTTATTTATTAAATCGCATTTTAAATTTCGCTACAACCCCATAGAAGATTTTTTTCATTAAAACAAATTTTGTGGCAATACGTACACAATATTCCTCCTTGGGGCTAGAAACGAAGCGGTAGCCTTCCTTGTTTTGCAACAACGCAAAGAGATATTTGCAACCGAAATAAGACGTTGCGTAAGGCCATTCAAACGCAACCAACCCTAGTATGGTAGCCATAGCAAGTTTAAATTGCAACACCCGAATTTCTAGTGCAACGCGAAATAGGGTAGCAATATTTCCTACCAAATGCAACACAATTTTGAATAATGGGTGCATTAGCGCCAACTTGTTGCAACATCGCAAAGATATATTTGCAACCAAAATTCTATGTTGCGACATACTTGTTCAAACGCAACCATCCCTAGTATGGTGGCTATAGCAACTTTCTGTTGCAAGGCAAGGAATGCTAATGCAACACAAAATTGGGGTGGCATTATTTCCAACCAAATGAAACGGAAATCCTAAAAAAGGGTGCATTAGTGTCAACATGTTGCAACCGAACAAATAAATAATGCAACTCCAATTTTGTGTTGCAATAGACACACAAATTGCAACCAAATCACCGTTTCGGTGCAATAGTACCCCCCTATTGCAACCGAAATAGTGGTGTTGCCTAAGGGATTTGTTGCAATAGGGGGAAAACCTTGTAGTGCAAGTTCTATTGGGTTTATCTTTTTCTAAATTAGCCAATCTAGTACGGACATAGTTGTACAATACAATTAAACAAGCATAATATTCATCAACTTCCATCAATAGGGATCTCATGGCTAGTGGAGTAAGTAGTCTCGTATAATGGTGAGAGGCCGACAATCGATTGATTCAAACCTTGCAAGGAATACCTAAACACACGGTGGGGTGCCCCCGCGAGGACAACCACCAAACGGTTCCCAAAAATCCTCGAGTCGGGATAAAAGGCTAGAGTCTCCGGTGCGATCTATCCGGGTATACCCCCGCGAGGCACCCGGACTCACCATACTTCACCGGTAGCTAGCCGTGAGACGCATCCCAAGAGTAGTGACAGTTAAATCCCTAACCGTCTCATTAAGGTACTAGGTTTACGTGTCCCATTCCCGACAAGTGCTTAGTACGTTCAAACACTTAACCCACGATAGCCATTGGACCGGAGTCCACATCCCATGCTCTTACCACATGAGCAATCCATTTGAGGAGATCTTATGACTCCTACCTAGGAACCTATTCTCGCGAGTGACATCATCACCCGACTTGTAACGGTCCTACAACTTAGCGACTATCGACCTATCATACTAGTAAGGACACGAGTACCTAGGGATCATGCATCTAAGGTTCCATACAACTCCCGAACTTAAATGCACAAGCATCCATAGATAATTGCAATAAAATTTTGAAATACTAGGTTAAATGCACCGGGGCTTGTCTTCGTCGGCAAAGTAAGCCCGAGCACCCTCGGTGTCTTCGAGTACTTCGACGTATTGCGGTGCGGCCTCCGCTTCTCCTTCCTCGGCTTCGGCATGAGCGAGTAGTCACCGTCGGGAAGATATACACGGAATGCAATGCGGGGGTTCGGGTGATGTGATAGGTTATTTATCTTATCCAACTCTTGTTGGACATAATCACTTTTCAAATAATTAATTATTACTTTCTTTTCATCAAACACTTAATTAATTTTTCATTTCATAATCGTTATTTCATGTGAAGGTTTAATACTTCACTTTTTACCGGTGAAAGTGTGTACAAAGATAATTAATTACATTTAATTCTTTAAACAACAAGGATGTATTCTTGGATCTCAATTAAGCTTTGCAACCATTTCAAAAAAAAGGTACAAAGAATACAAGGCATTCTTCCTTTTTAACGAAACATTAATCTTTAGAAGCCTCCAAAGCTTTTATTTAAACAATAAATTACTAAAAATTCCGTGGGGGTTTCTCAAGCACCAAAACACCTATACTAAGCCACCGAACACACTTGCAATGCTTGGAAAGCTAGAAAGTTAATTATTTGGAAAATAACAAAAGCCACTTAGCAAAACAAGTTAAATGCATACAAAAATAAATAAGCATTCAAATGCTCCAAACTTCCTCACACATGCTCTATGGTTCTAAACCATCCTAGAAAAGCGAAGCAAGCACACCTAGAACTACTACCGATCTAGCATTAAACAATTACAAAGGAAATCATGCATATATTAAGAATAAACACTTTTGTCATTCAAACTTGAGATTAATTATCCGAGGTGTATCTTGGTATTACAAGACAAAGCATGCGGAATTTAGTCAAAAAACATAATTATTTTTAGCTACAAAAATCATTTAGACGGATTGTGCATAAATGGAAAATAAATGAAATAAAAAGATTTACATCATAACTTTATGCACTTTTTCGTACAACATCTAGTCATAACATCACACACAACATATCCAAAAGTTGGATACATGGGATATAAAGAGTTGGAGATATCACGGATCTAGGTTTTTCACATTTCTATTTTTCATGCCAAACATATTAAGGAACGACCTAGGTGAGTATAACAAAAGTTGTAGTGCTCCTCACCCGGAATCTAGCGAAATTGAGTTTGCAATTTTCCGAATTTTCTACGATTTCCTAGAGATTTTACAAGTTTCAGCAAATGTGTTATACTATTGAAGTTACCCTTTTTCACCGAGGACCCTACAAAGAACTCGAAACCTCAAAAATATGCCCCTGGTCTACGGAAAACACCCTAGAAAGACTCGGGGGCTTGCAATGCCATCCGTGGCCGTGGGGGAGGAGGGCATGCTCACCAAGGGGCCGTTGGTGCTCGGAGTTTTGGCGGGGGAGGCACCCTACGGCGGCGCATGGCGGTGACCGGCGGGGACGGCCGCGGTGGCCGCAACCCCGGCGACCTTAAATAGGTGCTCGACGGTGACGAGGTGCCGACGACGAAGATGCCGCTATGGTACGGCGGCGTCGCGACCGACGCACGTACGGCGAGCGCACGGGTCGGACCGGCGGTCCGCTTGGTGCGCGGCGCATGTACGGCGTGATGGTGAGGCGACACGCGTGCGGCTAAAAACGAGGCACATCGGGGCGCGGACGCTAGGGACGCGGCGGCCTCGGTCGGCGGGGCCTTGGGTTGCGCTTGGCGCGGACGCCAAGGCCGGCGGCGCGCGAGCGCGCTCGACGTCGCGGCGCGGCGGCACCTCGGCCTAAATGTTTTGCCGGTCCACTATTTGAAATTAAATAACTACAAAAATTTGTATAGAAGTGTACACAGCTTCGAATACGAAAGTTATAGATCTCAATACCACCTACAATTTTTACAAAGGCCATATGGGGTTTTTCTCAACCGATTTTGCAAAAGAAGCTTGCCAACATTGAATGTCAATCCGTGTCCATGAACGGAGGTACCGTCGTTTGGGTAAGTTTTTCATCTTTTTCCACTCAAAATTTGAAATGCCAATCTACATGAAAGTTGTGCCACTCAACAAATTGGACAATTTTCATAAAGGTAGATTTTTAAGTGTTTAGGTGAATTTTGGAGAACGTGGCAAAAGTTCCGGAAGACATCCGGGTTCACCGGGGCTTAGGTGGGGTTTGACCAAGACTTTGACCAAGGGTTTACCACACATGTGTGTCCACTTGATCAATGGTGTCATTAGGGTTGGTTGGTGAGGTTTTCGAGGTGAGGACCCAAGTTGACCATGATTTGACCACTTGTCGGCGAGTTGACCGACAATTAAGGTTAATTAAAAACCCGGGGTGTCACACGAGCCCGTTATTGTTAAATTAACATCGAAGATGCATTCGTGAAACGGTGTCTCCATTGTCTCGACGAAATGAGACACATCTCGTTTCTATGCTCGTTTGCTTTCTCTCTATTCTTGGTTTCGACCGCGTCTCCTATATCTCGATGAACGGCCAAGTCCTCGGGCCCACCGGTCGGGGGCCGGTAATGAGCTTTTATACCGCCCATTACATTGTGGGCATTTTTGTAACGGGCTTTCCGAATGAAGCCCGTTACTTACCGATCGATGCTTGTAATGGCTTTAATTAACACGTGTTACTTACCGATCGGTGTTTGTAATGGCCATCCCTATAGTAACCTACACTGGTTGTCGGTGGCATCCCGGAACCGGCCAGGGATTTGGCGACCACCGGGGCCGCATCCTAAAACCGGCCAGGATATGGTAGCCACCACGACAGAAGGAGATATCACAAAGTCATTCTCACATCACGGATATTGGCAAAGTAAGATCACATTTATAGGCAAGCTAGCTAGGATCACATCAAGTTTCAAGGTACTCTAATCGGGGCTTGTTTGGATGGAGTTAGGAGAAAACGGACCGAACCGAGCAATGAATCGACTCCAACCACGAAAGCCAAGCGGGTTTCTCGGACAACAATACCGACTAAAGAAGACTGAATGACTTTCAAGTTTCTGGTCCCAATAATAAACTCACGGTGCACCACTGTAGAACTTACCCTTTCGGTCGATGGTCTCCTTAAGAATGTACTCCAATAGCATCTCCCGGACACGCTTTACATATTTTGTTGAAACATCTACAGGAGGTTTGAAATCCTGCAAAATACAATCATTTATGAGAATACAAGTAGAACTCATTTCCTAAAATCAGATGGATAATATAAGTAGAGACAAGGTTGAGCATTATTATCTACTTACAACATCCTTCTTGATGTAAGGTATGTCATCGAGTAGTCTTAACATATGGAATGCCACATGGAATCCACACAAAGAGGACCCCCGTGGTCGTTGAGCACACCGCATCGAGGTAACAAAATGACAAGTTCTTGCACTACCAAATAGGTAAGAAGGGACCATAAAAAAACCTCGGTCTTACGGCGAGATTTGTTTTGTGCTTGAGTGTGGCTTTTGGCTTTTTTTCTATCCTTTCGTCACTCTGTCCTATGCATCACCAAAGGCCCCGCATGATCGGCAATACCAATTAGAAACACTAAAAGATTGATTTTTTGTGAACAAAAAATACCTTGTACCAAAGGCCCCGCATGGTCGGCAATACCAATTAGAAACACTAAGAGATTGAATTTTTTTCAACCAAACCTATAAGAAACCGACTAGTTCAAAACATTTTGGAGGTTTGGGAACTATAGCGGGAGATGTTGTTTAGCCGAATCTAGATACCAAACCTCTTTGAACTTCATATAGATGATTACTTGTTACCCGGTGGCTAGCGCGATGGCACCCACCACGTAGTAGTTGTTCATCATTGCATTTGAGATTGCTTTGCGAACTTGCCGAGAACGCCGAGAAATATTTGTTGAAGTAAACAAATATGGATCTAAAAACCCAACACCGATCTGTCGCTCCGCTTCCTTGTCCATCATTTTCCCACAAAAAATCAAATTGTTAGCATGCATGAACTTTGCGGTCAAAATTAAAGAAATATCTTTTTAGGTTTTAAAGGACTTACAATGTCCACAACCTCATGAAGGTAACATCTAGAGAAGCCAGGGTTATAAGGTTAAACACGCTACTGAATTCAATGTTTAACATTAAAGCACCACAACCACCTTTAAAGTAGTCTTGATCCACCTTTGCTGGAAAGGCAAGTGTATCCTTACTTGTGTTTCATGACATAAGCATGCAACTTGGCACAATTTGGTCCAACAACCTTTAAATTTGCTTTTGACAACATAGGTGCACCAGGCTTGTATTTTAGTCGGTCATGTTCTGTCCCATTAACACGAGTTAAGAATCTTGTCGGTGCGGAAAGTAGTCCCGACGCTAACTAGTAATGAGCGCCGAGATCCGCCTCTCGATGGCCGGCGCTAAGCAACTAAAGACACTTGGTTTATCCCGGTTCCGCCGGAGCCGTACGTCCAGCCGACGGTGTGCTCGGGGCACTATATCGCTTGCACCGTGGTGCTCGTAGAGGGGTGGCTACAAGCGAGGTGGGAGAGAAGGCGTGGCCTCCGTGTCCCGCGAGGTTTGATTAAGGCGAGTGCCAATATCATGGAGAAGCCGGAGAGCGAGTGAGTGATTGTTGTCCGTCGTCCCCCCGTCCCCGCGGTCAGGGAGCCGCCCCTCCTTTTATAGGCCAAGGAGGGAGCGAGGTTACATGCATGCCGCACTATTTCAATGCTTGTAGCGGTATGGCGAACGATCTTTGCGGAGCCGACGGCCGTCCCGGCAAATCCCGCTCATGTTGAGGCGTCGTGGTGCGTTCCGTGCTCGTACGGGAGCGGCTTCGAGGGTTGCGAGCAGCGGTGTAGTAGTTGGTTGACCGGCCGCCGTGGTGGGACAATTCGAGGGTGCCGTTGACGGGAGGCCCGTACGTGGCACGGGGGCTGTTGTGGCGATGGCCCGACCCCGTACGTCCCAACGGCGTTGGGATGTCGCCACGGCATCCGGCGTGGTGCGGCGGTGGTGGGGATGGCCGCACGGGTTTGACTATGACGAGGATGACCGATCCCGCCGGCCCGACGTCACGATGTGGTCCCGCATTAGCATAGAAAAGACATTCGAGGGTGCCGCCAGCCCCCTTCGAGGGTGCAGCGTGTTAGCTGTACGGGGGTAGGAGGCACAGTGTCACGGAGCTGACACCGGCCTTGCCGCACACCGCCGAACGGCGGCGGGGATGTCCTCCCCCGGGAGTTGGCGAAACGGCCGCCGGGCGTGATTCCCGTGGCGTGTCGAGTAGTGGCGCCGCCCCCGTGGTGTCGAGCATTAAATGCCCATACGCGCGTGCGGGAACGGGTGCGTGCGGGGGCGTAGGAAAGGCACGCGTGGGTGCCCTCGAGCGGAGCGGACCCCACCCGAGGGGGGTGCTCGGCCCTCAGCGAGGCGGCGACCTCGTTCGAGGGGTGGGGCCGAGCCCTCGAGCGAGGCGGACCCCCGCCCAAGGGGGCGTAAGGGCCTCGAGCGAGGCGGACCTCACCCGAGGGAGTGTCTATCCCTCGAGCGAGGCGGACTTCACTCAAGGGGTGTACACCGTGTTGTCTCGGCGGGCCGCGGGGGCCACCAAGGTCGTGTTTGTCTTGTGTATGTGCTTTAGGTGTGCGAGTTGGTTTGTGTTTCGCGTTTTTTGCGGGTTTTAAGCGGGTTTCCCCTCGATTATTTAGGGGACCCTTAGGGCTGTCCCCGACGCAGCCCCCGAGCATCCGTGGGTGTTACGGTAGGACCCCGCAGATGTTGGAGTCTGGCGATAGGACGTTCTTCCCTCCCCGGTTGCAAATGTCGTTCCATGGGGCCGCGTCAGCGGACCCGGCGGGTCTAGCCCCGAAGCCCTGCAGGAGCTTGAGTGCTCCTGCAAGGGTTTTTCGCGAGTTTTTGCCAGTGTGTGGGGCATTCGTTTCAGCCGGCATCGGCGATGTTCCAGCCGGCCTCGGTCGCACGCACATGACTGGCAACTCTCGCGTTCGATGCACCCCAGGAGGTGTAGCCGTGCGTCGAGCCCCCGAGCCTGGGCCCATTCGAGGCGATCGGGGCGAGCTCTCCGTCTTGCTCTAAACGCGCCCTCGCCATCCCTCCGCGGGACGGAGGGTGAGGTTTCCACAACCCCCATCGATCGGTTCGCGGATTGCGGATTCCTCGCCGAGCCGCTAGCGGGTGGTTGAAGTGGACGCTAATGCCCCGTTCGTTAAGGGTAGGATCATGGTCCGGAGACTCATCCATTAAAGCGCTTGCGTGGGTTTGCTAGGTGGGGCTCGGTCCCATTCGCTAGGGACCGAGGGCGCGGAAGCTCTCCATCGGTGGGATCCACCCGACTAGCCGCCCTTGCTAGCTCTCGAACACGACATGTGGGGCGCCCTCGAGCCGGTGGGCTCGAGGAAAGGCTCGAATGCGCGCGCCCTCGTCGTCCCCGACTGCGGTGATGCGGGGCACCCGTTCGAACCCTTCGAGGGTCGGGTTTCGAACCCACCGATTAGTAGGGCCGTGTGGGGAGGCGGTCGCCAGTGCCCCGTGCCTTTTCGCATCCGCGGGTTTCGAGGGTTCTCGGCGGGCCTGCGCCCTCGAGCCGCCGATCGGTAATATTTTGTAGGATGAGGCCACCGTGGCGCCCGTCCACGTTGAACGGGTTTCAAGGCCACTTTGCTCGGTAACCGCACCCTTCGAGGATCGGGTTTTTGAGCCTCGGGGCTCGGGCCGCTCGAGTGTCATCCTTACGGGTAAGGGACCGAGCCATTAAATGTGCGCGATCGCGGCCACGGTCTCGCGCCGCGGCGCGCCTTTTCGGGCGCCGCGGCCGCGCGCATAGTGGGCGGCGTGGGCGGCGCGGACGTGACCGTGCGCGCGGCTCTTCGGTTGCCACGCCGTGATGATAGAGTGCGTGCGGTGCGCGGTCGCCTCGGTCGTGGTGGGTGCCGCCCGTCG
The DNA here is from genome assembly GCA_947561735.1 of Cenchrus americanus. Lineage (NCBI taxonomy): Eukaryota > Viridiplantae > Streptophyta > Magnoliopsida > Poales > Poaceae > Cenchrus > Cenchrus americanus. The sequence continues at coordinate 122,787,329 of OX387244.1, read as the reverse complement.
CGGTGGCGAGATTTTTACCGCAAGTTAATACGCGCGGGGCGTGCGTTCCGGTGAGCACGGCCCCATGTATCTATAAATCCAAGGGAGGGGAGGCTAGACGAATTTTTACCTCTCACACTTAGCGTTTGCCGTCCTCGCCCATTGCTCTTTCGCTCCAAAGCCGTGCTCGCTCTCTTGCCGTCGCCCGGTTCTCGGCCTCGCGCTTTTGCTCCTTCGCCAACCCGCATGGCTCCTCCTCATCCCATCACCATCGTCGACTCGTTGGCGTGGCCGCGCTCGATGGTGACACGGCTTTTCCCGAGCGAGCCGGTGACCGCCGGCCGGCTCGCGGCGAATGAGGATGGGAGATGCGCGCGTGGATCGTGCCACGGCCAAACGAGTAGGAGCCCAACCCGCCGTACGGCTACGTCGTCGGCTTCATCCGCTTCCACGAGCGGGGCTTCGCAGCGCCGGCGAGTCGCTTTATGCACGCATTGTGCTACCCCCTGCGGCGTGGAGTTGCACAACTTCACGTCGAACGCGATTTCGCAAGCGGCGACGTTCATCGGCGTTTGCGAAGGCTTCTCGGGGATCCCGCACAACCGGGATCTCCGGGTTCACCTCTTCCATGCGGTGCGCGCCGGGGGCATGACGATCGCGGCTGCGGAACACGCGCAAGGAACTCTACATCCCCCGCACGATGACATCCAAGAACTCGGAGTGGGAGCGGTGGTGATTCTACCTCCGCAACGACGACGCCGGCCTTCCCCCTACTCCGGCAAGGTGCCGAAGGACAAGGACAACTCCCGGCATCACCGGGTGTCCCCGCCTTCGCACCGGACGCGGCTAGATTCACTCCCGGCCGCATTGAAGGACCCCGGCGGACGGCGGCTTGACCGTGGGGTGCGTCCTCGCAAACCTCCATCACCGGCGGATCGTCCCCCTGATGGAGAGGCCGCTCCGCATCTTTGAGATGCACGAGGATGCGGACCCTGTTGCGCTGGTGCAATCACGGTTGCTGCCGGGTCTCTTCCCACGGGAGTACGCGGCCACCCGAGCGCGGCGCGCCATCGACCTCAGGGCCGGCCGGAACAACGACGAGGTCCTCTGGGTATTCACCATGCTCCCCGTCGGCCCATTGGTAAGTAGACTCCCGCCTCCCCCTTGCTCTGCCGGTTCGCGGGACGTTGGCGCGTCTTGAGATTTCGCTTGTTCCCCGCGGATAAGGGCTATGAACGCCACGCGGTCCGACCCGCCTACGCCCCGAGCTCGAGCGCACGTGCGCGCGGCGGGCGGCGGGAGTAGGAGCGGGCGGCGCGCAAAAGGGAGCGGAGCATCCGGCGACGGGAGCACCGTGAACGGAGGAGTGAGGAGTTCGGCCGCGCGAGCGGCAGGGGCTCTCCTCTTCGGCACCGAGAAGTACTCGTCGTCGGGCGAGGTGGAGGAGGATGGAAGCGATGGGGGCGGGCTTCCCCGAGAGGTGGGGAGCCTCCACCCCCCCTCGCCCCCGAGCCGCGGAGGCGGCGAGAGGAGACGGCGCCCCGGGGCGGGCGGGCGGGGCGCCCGCCACCACGCCACCTACGAGAGAGGTGACACGCGTCGCGGGGGGGTGCGGCGCGCGGCGCGGAGACGGTCGGGGGGTGCGGCGGCGGCCACACCGGTGGCGGCAACAACGTCTTCCGAGCCCCCGAGGAAAAGGAAAAGGGGATTTTCCACCCTGAGGTAAGTGATCGCTTCCCCTCGAGTGCGTTCTTGGATTGGCCAGGGCCTAAGTTTCTTGTCTTCGTGTTCGCAGTGTGGCACCTACAGTGCCCCCTCTTGCGCCTGCCAAGGTGCTGAGGACGGATGCGGTCGTCCCCACCAGGCGGCACTCGTCGAGGGTGTCGCGGGCAGCCGTGAGCACGGCGACAGCGGCGAGCGGTGGCTCGCGCGGCGCGGCCGGACCTTCGTAACCGCGGCCGGCGGTGACGACCGCGGAACCACTACCGGTGGCCGCGGAGGCGCGGCGGCGGCAACGGTTATGGAGCCGCCGCGGTGGCGGCGACGGAGGCGGGGCCGCGGCCGGCGGCGTCAACGATGGTGGAGACCGCGACCGTGGCGGTCGCCGCGCCGCCGACTTCGCCGGTGCCCACCGCGGCGGGCGGCCCGGGGGCGGTGGTGGTGGAGATCCTCGACGACGATGACATCCCGCCACCGGGCCGGGACCAATGGGCGAGCGCGCCGTGTCGGCCCCGAGGCCACGGAGGGGGCACTCGTGGCCGGGCGACGCCGGCGTGGCACCGGGGCGCCCGGCGGACGGTGCCGGACCCGCGGGCGCCGGACCTACGGCGTGCCGGACCCGCGGCGCGCCCGGACTGCGGCGTGCCCGGAGCGGGGGAGAGGGAGCACGCCGACGCCCCCGCCGGCCCACTTCATTGAGGCTCGGGCGGAGCAAGGGCTGCGGGAGGAGCTTCGCGACCACGGTGCCTCGCTCAGCCGGGCGCCGAACGAGGCGGCGCGGATCCACGGCGGACCGACGTGGCGCGTCTTCCCGGGTTGGGCCGGGCTTCGTGGGGTTTCGAGATTCCTTCTCTTGCTTTCTCTCGCGTTCGCGTTTTTCGACGCTCACTCTTCTCGCCCCGCTCGTTGGTGGTAGGAGCCGGAGCGCCGGCGCGTGAGCGGTACAATGCCCTCGACCGGCCGTTAAGACCAAAATTTGGTACGGAAGGAGTCGATTTGTGGGTCCAACCCGGTGAAAAGATCCGTCCGGGAGAAAGAAGGTTTCTTCGAAAGATTCGGCAAAGGAGCTGCGGTCGGCAATTTGCTTCCGTTCGGCAAGGAAGCTGTTTGCGTTGATTTTGTGGGATTGCGTGATGACGTGTCCCGAGCGGAAGGGACGAATGGATGGATAAGCGATCGCACTTAGAGATAAATTAGGTATCAAATATTGTGCTCGTAGTCCATTCGAAGTCATGCCATGACAGGGTATAAATATAGACCCTGGTTGTATGTAATTGCATTTGAAACATTCTCAATACAAACCGGCTTTACGCCAAACCCTTGAGTCCTTTGTTGTGTCGTCGAGTTCTTCGAGAGGGTTCATCGATCCGTCGACCTCCGTGAGTACCGGCAACCTTGTATCATGTCTAGTATCATGCGGTGGATTTAGATCGTGATGCAAGTAGTCTTGTTACCATGCTTAGTATCATGCGGTGGATTTAAGCTTGGTTCAAGAAGGTTTCTTGTTAGATCATGTGCCATGCGATAGGCTATGATCTAGCTTGGGGCTAGTTATCGTCTCTATTGGATTTTGGCAAGATTCAATAGATTCATTAAGTTACCCCGTGTTGCTTTGAGTTTTACTTTATGTTTAACTTCATGTAACACCCTTTTTGCCCAATCTAGATTGGTTTGAATCGGCTTTATCCCTCTTGTCGATCCTTATGCGATTCGAGTTCGCATCCTTGGTTTAAATAGCACTTGGACCGCATGTTCCTTAATAGCCGAAACCGAATCGATCTAGGTTGTTACGTGTTGCGGGTTCAAGCTTGTCAAATCTTGTATAAATCTTAAAAGAAGCTGGGTATCATGCGGTAGATGCAGGTTTTTGGGTTGTTTTGGAGCTAATCATCCGGTGGATTAGATTTCAACTCAATCGATAGATTTATCTTCTTTGGTAATGTTTGTTACTTCTTCATGGACTCGATTCGGTACTGTTCAGGCCGTATTCGATTATGCTTTCATGAGTAGAGCGTGTTTATAAGTTATGCTTTAAATATTGTATGCTTTTAGTTTTCCATATTTAGATTGTATCATGCGGTGGATAGATCTATTTGTGGATGGTGGTATGATTTTCAAACAAGTCGTATCATGCGGTGGATAGATTTGTTTGGCATCATGCTTGACGGGTTTTAAAGTACCTAGACATGCGGTAGACTAGTGCTTTGGACCTATGCATGCTTGTTTATTACATATTTATAATCATGCTTTACTTCATTTATTGTTCATTGTTATTTATCAAGAGGATCGGTCATGGCTTTGCGCACGTGTGACTTTGCCAAAATAGAGATCGATCTATCGTCATGCTTACATCATCCGTTCGGCTATGTTATGTTTTGCACTTTAAAGCTTCCGAATGGTTTCTAGTTTGCTGTGCGATAGCTCCTTATAGCTATATGTCATCTCACCTGGTTTTGTAGCCGTAAATATGGAACTGTCTTGTACCACCGGCAAGTTCCAAGCTTTGGAATTTAACTACTTTGTCTTTTGTTAATTTTCGGGGAAAATTGACGGCACGTCTTGGAATCTTTACGCGTGTAAAGCTAGCTTGTTCGGCTTGCTTGTGTGCTTGACGTAGGGTGCGAGATTTTATGTCAACACACTTTTTGGCACGCCGGTGGGACAAACGGCCGAAGTCAAGATGCCTGACATCACCGACATTATGGACGTCGCCATCGAGGATCTCTCTCCAGAACAGTTGCAACAGCTGAATGATGCTACAGATCAGTTTCAGCAGAAATGTTTGATGTCATTCAAAAAGAACAGAAGTGGCATTCCGTACCTCAAAAACGAAATGCCCAGGGTTCTACTGTCAGGAGAGAGTGACGCCACAACTCGCAAGAGAAGGAAGAATGCATGCAAGCGTTTAGGGATGCTTTGCGGAAGACGTCTTTGAGTAGGCATCACGGGGCTTTCCTAGGTGTGTTCAAACGGATGATGGTGGGCATCTTTGGCCCGGCATGGAACGGTGTTCGGTCGAGTATCCCCTCAAGGATACGGTATGGAGATTGATAGTCCAACTCTACCCAACCGGGAACCGGCCACCACTACGGGCCGGCCGGTTCGGCCTCCTCCGCGGAGCGTTGGGAGCCGGCCCATTCGGCCTCCTCCACAAGGCGCGCGGAGGTCGGCCCGTTCAACCTCCTCTCGCGTGCCACGGGGGGGCGGCCCGGTCCGGCCACCTCCACGGGCGGTACGGGTCAACCGATTCAACGGCCGAACCCATATCGGCCCATGTATGGGGAAATGGCGTTTGGTTCATCCGGAGTTCCGCTCACTTCCACCTACAAGACGCGGCCTAGCAACAGTTGCGAGAAGAACTTGTATGGTGGAGGCTACCACGAAGTTGTGGACTATGGTGCTATTGACGCCCTCCCGAATCCAGGGTACGGCGCGGCTGCAGGCGTACAAGAGGACGACATCCTGGTTCGAGAAGATGGCCTATATGATGCGAGAATCAATTAGGCCTCGAGCCTAAAATGCGGGGACCGGCCTACACGCCTCCCCTCCCGAAGTGTTATTATACGGTGATCCTGCCGCCCGGGGTGAAGCCCCCACGGAGTTTACCAAGTTTTACGGGCGGGGACAACACGAGCACAACAGAGCACATTGCTCGTTATCCGATGCGGCTTGGGGAGGCCTCATCGATGAGGCATTCGGGGTTAGGTATTTGCCCATGTCATTGACGGGATCGCGTTCCGGTGGTTCACTTCTTTGCCGCCCCGGTCGGTTGGCACATGGAGAGAGGCCGGAGCGAAAATTCCTTGCCCATTACTTTAGTGGCAGCACGGAAAAGAAGCTTATCGACCTCACCACTTTGAAGCGAAGCACGGTGAGACACCGTTGGAGTTCCTCGGGAGGTTCGGGCATGTCAAAGGCATGTGTTTTTCGTTGAATACGCCGGATGATCGGTTGGCCGATATGGCCGTTGCGGGGATGCCGCCGCCGTATGAGAGAAATTGTTCGGTATGGAGTTTGATACCCGGGCCAATTGTCTCAAAAGCTGTCATTGATGAGCAACCAGGCCTACGGGTTGAAGAAGGACACCGGGTTCAACAAGCAACATGACATAGCCGATATCTACAATCGGTTCTGGAAAAGGCAAACCACATGGAAGATTCCGATGATGATCGGGGAGATAGGCCGCCGCCGAGATCATGTGGGGCAAGGAGCCATTGACCATGAAGCGGCGTTGGATCAAACGGACTAAGGGCACATACGACTTTGACGTCACCAAAGCCGATAAGCCGTTTGAGTTCTTGGTGAAAGAAGGCCAAATCAAGTTGCACCGAAGGGCATTCCATGTTTCGGCCGATTGGATTAAAGAGAAGCGTTATTGTGGCTTCCATGATAGGAATTCTCACTCTATCAACGGCCGCGGGGTCTTCGGGATGAGGATCCGAAGGCTATCCGGAGAGGGGCACCTCAACTTTGACAACAAGATGAAGCTGGATGGCCATCCTTTTCCCCAGAATATGATAAGCTTTTCTGTTAACATGGTGACGGCTGAGGAAAAAGGAAAGGTTAAGGTCTTGACGTCAGATAGAGCGAGACAGGATGGAGCAGTGGACCCAGCGCGACAAGTTACACTGGAACAGGTCCACAGAGAAGCCCCTCATGTCCTTAAAAGCCATATCGAGGTTGGGGAATCATCCAGGGCCAAACCCAGGGTCACTACGCGCATCCTCCTCAACAAGTGGCAGCGTCGGTACGGAGAAAGAACACTACCGAAGCGGAGGCACGAGGAGGAGAGACGCGGGGCCGAAGAAGAAGCGTGCGGGGAGAGATTTGGAGTAGTACACGCGTGAGCGAGAGCGCGCACATTGGGGGTGCGCATTCTTCACGCACTGCTTTGGAATGAAGGATTGATGCTTCCTACGGCGAGGAACCGCCCGAGTGCGGCGACGGATACTTTGAGTATAGGCGGAAACGCCAATCGTCGATCCGTCCATGAAAGAATTGGAAGGATACATCCTAGTGACAATTGGCGTCAAAAAATTGAGATAGTTGATCACCCCCGGAAGAGGCAAGCTGATCCGAGATGGGGTGGTCGGGGAAGAAGACGAAGACGAGTACATCGGCAAGAGGGCGGTGGTGCCCGCCTGGTTTAAGAAAGAGTCAGAAAAGGAGGGTTCAACGCTTGAGGAACCGCGAACTGAGGCAGGCGGGGATCCAGAAGAAACAAGTTTGGCGCCCAAAGGACAAGCCCGAAGGATCGGGTCGTTCGGCTCCAGCATGCATGGTATACTTCTTGCCGAACGAGTTTATGGCTCCTGCTAATCAGGTTGTGCAGGAGGAGACGTCCCTGGAAATCAACGATGATGATCAGCTTGGGGGGTTGATGGCGCAGCTCGTGCGGCCAAACGGCCACCTTCGACAAACCGGCCAAGAATCGACACATGAGGCCGTTATACTTGAAGGGATACGTCAATGGCAAGCCATTGACTATGATGTTTGTTGATGGCGGGGCTGCAGGTCAACGTGATGCCATACACCACCTTTAGGAAGCTTGGCATGGGCCCCGGAGACTTGACGCCTACGAGCATAATTCGAATGATTTCGGCGGAAATCCTTCGGATACCAATGGATGCATCCATGTGGATCTAATGATCGGATCCAAGACATTGCTCACAACCTTCTTTGTCATCGAAGGCAAAGGAGCCTACGACCTATTGCTTGGGCGCGACCGGATTCACGCCAATTGCCGTATCCCATCTACCATGCATCGGCGGCTCATTCAATGGGTAGATGACGATGCGAGGTGGTCCAAGCGGATGACTCGGTGAGCGTCGCAAATGTGGGGCCGGCTTTCGGGAATATCGGGGCATTGATTGTTTCTCGGGAAAAAGGGCGGGGAGAAGGTCTCGTTGAGCTCGACGGCGGTGATCATAGCCGATTTAAGCGATCGGCTCTTATAGCAATTTTTAATGGACAATCCCGTCGATGGAACTAATGGCAAGTTGGGGCGAGGATTCATGTGGGCCGACAAATTGTTGGAAGTTGACATTGGAAGCGGTGACAAGCCAAGGCCGACATTTATCAGTGCAAACTTGGAATCAGACTTCAGGGAGGAATTGATTAAGCTGCTAAAGGAATATAAGGATTGCTTCGCTTGGGATTATTCGGAGGTGCCCGGTTTGGATCGTTCCATCGTCGAGCCAGGTTGCCAATCAAGTCTGGTTTTAAACCATATAAGCAACCTCCCCGGAAAATCTACAAGGACGAAGTATTGGCCGATGTGAACAAAGAAGTTGAAAGAGCGCTCGATGCAAACTTCATTCGGCCATACGCGGAGTGGATCTCTAATATTGTCCCCGTCTACAAGAAGAATGGAAAGATGAGGGTTTGCATAGATTTCAGGGATTTGAACAGAGCTACTCCTATGGACGGTTACCCCATGCCTGTTGCCGATTTGTTGGTTGATGCCGCCGCCGGGCACGAGTTATCGAGTTTCATAGATGGTAATGCGGGGTACAACCTGATTTTTATGGCAATAGAGGATATATCAAAGACAACCTTCGGATGTCCTGGGCATATAGGCTTTGTTTGAATGGATAGTCATGACATTTGGGTTGAAAATGCCGGTGCAACATATCGGCGAGCGATGAATTATATCTTCCATGAGTTGATCGCAAAATTGTTGAGATTTACATCGACGACGTCGTGATCAAATGCCCGGATCATGTTCACATTTGGGCGACGTGAAGAGAACTTTGGAATGCACCCGAAGCATGGTTTGAAGATTAATCCAAACAAATGTGCTTTTGGAGTATCGGTGAAGAATTCTTGGGATTCCCGGTACACGAAGGGGGGATTGAAGTTGGCAAGAAAAGCATGAAAGCTATTGATGAAGTTGTCCCTCCAACCAATCTCAAGGAGTTGCAATCACTACTCGGCAAGATCAATTTTGTGAGGAGGTTCATTTCAAATTTGTCGCAAAAGGTTTTGCCTTTTTTCTCCATTGCTGAAGCTTAAGAAGGATCGAAGTTCATATGGGGTGACGAACAACAAAAGGCTTTTGATGAGATGAAGCAATATATGAAGGAACCACCGGTATTGGTCCCTCCGCAGCTTGGATAAGCCTTTCAAGTTGTACATGGCGACCGATACCTAAACCATTCGATCGGCCCTTATTCAAGAATTTGAAGGAAAGGAGCGGGTAGTATCATACCTTAGCCAAAAATTACTTGATCCCGAGACCAGGTATTCGGTTGCAGAGAAGCCGTGACTATGTGTGTACTACTCGTGTACAAAATTTCGGCACTACTTGTTGAATGCCGAATGCATTGTATACTCCAAGTTCGATGTAATAAAACATATGTTATCTATGCCAATTTTGAATGGCGGGATTGGCAAGTGGATCTTAGCCTTATCCGAGTTTGAGTTGAAGTCCGAATCGGCAAAAGCTATAAAAGGTCGAGCATTGCCGATTTTATAACCGAACATCGTGATCCATCGATTAATTTGCTTGAAATTACTCCTTGGGCTTTATTCTTTGATAGATCATCATGTGGTAAAGATGGGGGAGTAGGGATTCTATTGATTTCACCCGGGGGTGAGATGTTTGAGTTTGCTATCCCTATCCACCCCCTGTTACAAACAACCAGTCGAGTACGAGGCATTCCTTCGGGGGCTTCAATATTTGAGATAAGCCGGGCCGTTTCGGTTTTTGTTTATGGAGATTCGAGTTGGTTATCAAGCGGTTGAACAACCAATACGAGTGTAAAAGTGATGCGGCGAGGAGTTACTACGAAGAATGCAGGGAAATCTTGAAAAGTTTTCAGTTGGTAATTCTACAGCATATTCCTAGAGAACACAATGAAGAAGCAAACAGGTTGGCTCAAAGCGCTTCCGGTTATAAAGAAAGTCAAGAAGCGTTTGCCACGGAGATATGTGCGCTGGAAATGGATCTTGCAGAGGATGATTGGAGAAAGGAGATCGTTGATTACTTGGAGGATCCATCCCAAAAAGTCTCTAGGAAACTCGGGTACAAAGCTATAAAATTTGTTCTTCCGGATGATAGTCTATTCTACAAATGATTGGATGGGGTGTTGCTGCGATGCCGGGTCCGGGAGAAGCCAAAAAGATGATGAGTGAGGTGCATGATGGGATATGTGGAGCACACCAATCGGCCTATCGTATGAAATGGGTTATCGGGCAAGGCTGGGTGCTTTTGGCCGACGATGTTGGAGGATTGCTTTGAGTATTACAAGGGATGTCAAGACTTGTCGAAGTTTGGAAATATTCAAAGGGTTCTGCATCGGCACTAAATCCCATTATCAAGCCATGGCCATTCGGGGGTTGGGATATAGACTTGATTGGCCGATTAATGCACCATCGAGCAAGGGGCATAAATTTGTGCATTTGGCAACAGATTATTTTACTAAATGGGTTGAGGCGATTCCACTTAAGAAGGTGACATCGAGATAATATGGTTGAGTTTGTCAAGGAACACATCATCTATCGGTTTCGAATTCCTCAAACGATCACAACCGATCAAGGAGCTCGGTTTGTGTCCTTGGAATTCGGGGAGTTTGCCGAAAGCATGGGGATCAAATTGTTTAATTCTTCTCCCTATTATGCCCAAGCTAATGGTCGGGCGAGAGGCTTATAATAAGATCATGATCAAGGTTATACGAAGAAGATCAACCGAAGCCAAGAAGGTGGCATTCGGTACTCAATGAAGCTTTATGGGCTTACCGAATGGCCCCTCATGGAGCTACAAAAACATCTACTTATGAATTGGTTTATGGGCACCATGCGGTTTTACCTTGGGAAATACAATCGGATTCTAGGAGAGTGGTTTTGCAAAAGGACCTAAGGTCCAAAGATTACGATGGCTTAATGATGGACGAACTAGAGGACTTGCACATGATCCGTCTTAGGGCCTGGAAAGCATCGAAAAGAACAAGGCTGTGAGTTGCCAAATATTACAACAAGAAAGTAAAAGTTAAGCAACTTGCGAAGGGGATTTGGTTTGGAAAGCTTTACTTGCCGATTGGAACCAAATAAAGTGAATTCGGCAAATGGTCTCCTAATTGGGAAGGACCCTTTCGGATGGTCGGATGCGTGCCGTAATGCCTACATGCTGAAAACTTTACTAGGAGAGGAATTTTCTCGCTGCAATAAATGGAAGGTATTTGAAGAAATATTATCCTAGTATTGAAATCGATCATTGATCACAAGCGTCGGGATTACGTACATCGATACGAAATAGCCGGCGTTCAAGAATGAAGCCGCCTTTAGAACAAAAAAATCCTAAACGGGGAAATGGCCAATACTTAGATGTATTGCCCTTAGCACAAAACTACATTGCAAACGCTTCTTGCGGGTTTACATTTAACAACCGGTTGATCGGGACTACGAGGGGGTGGAAAGCGAAGGCCGGCATAAGAAGCGAAAGTATGCTTCAATCCTTTTTTCTTTGCTTCTTCAGCTGCTCCCTCTTCAGTTGTTGCGGGACCACCGTGACGGCAACTTGGAAGCCGTGGGGGTGACCATGGTTTGCTTGCCTCCACCAAGCCGTCCCAAGCCGCTTTCGGATTATTGTACCTATCGGAGACATCCGGGACGGAGGAACGGTTGTTAGAAGCGAGAGATCCGGGTATAAGCGCGGAATCAAGGTGAAGTTGAAAATGTTTACCTCCTACTAGTGCCTCCAAAGTCATGCGACGCTCGCGTTCGGCCCGGCAACGGACGGTGATGTCCCGGAGATCATGCTCCGGATGTCGAACGCGGCGGCGTAGCCGATGGTTGATCCTCTGTTCGAGCGTGGCATCTTCCGCTTCGAGGGAAGAGTCGGAGGAGATGTATTCGAGGCGTTTCTTCGGACCCAATGATCTCCTCGGGAAGCGCAGATCGAGGCTAAAAGAAAAACAAGGAGAAGGTAAAACACGAGATCACGCAAGAAAGCGGAAGCAAGTTAAAGGAAAACTCACTCTCGGATGGTGTGTTTCTTTGGGGGACTGTCCTCCTTGGGTTGCTTGCCTTTGTCCATGGCTTTGGGGTTTTCTCTTCTGGAGCAGGAGAGAAGATGAGAAGTGATGGATAAGTGTGGGAGTGGATTTGCGGGGCATCTCGGCAGGCTATTTTATTGATCGAGAGAATACATTGGGAGTGATGACTGGTGGCGTGCATTATTGGAATACCAAGCGGCGGGGTTTTCCTCCCGAATGCGAAGGGTTTCCATTGAACGGTGCTTACGGATTGCCGAATCGAAGATTTTACGTGGGTGTCGCGCCAAGGGGCATCCGTTTTTGCGTGTTCGGCTCAAGCAAGTTCTCGAATGCGTTTAAGGAAAATAAGGGTCGCGATTGCAAACACATAGGAATCATCACAATACTAGCACGAGAATTGAAAGTTCTTTATTTATTGCCGATAATCAAACATCCCAAGTACAATCTAATCAAAGAGCCCTGTTTAGCACGGAGCGGGGATGAGTTAGTTCGGCGATGGCGTCGCCATGGCCGTCGAGGCGCTCCAAGACGACCTCGATCTCGTTGATGTCTTCCGGTGCGCCGCCTTGGAAGCCACGCGGCGGGGTGGAGTAGTCGACGCCGGTGCGCGTCGCCATGGCGGCCAAGCCCAAAGTGTTGCCCGGCGGATGCCGTGGGTGGCCACCTCGTCCACACGGTTTTCCACCGCGACACCGCACTCCGCCGGCGTGTCTCCGCGGGCGTTCACCTTGTCGCCCAATTGCTCCACCGCATTTTCAGCCGGTTGAGCTCGGCGTCACGGCCGCAAAGTGCAAGGTGATGGTGATTAGTATCAAAAGCCGATTGGATTTAAGAGCAATTCCGAGGTTGTACGGTCGATGGTTGCCGGCGGCCTACTTGCGGCCGGTCCTCCCACTCCAATTCGGCTATGCCGGCCTTCTTGGAGACATCCTCCCGGCTCACACCGGGCCACCTCAAGCTCCGCCTTGAAACGGAGAGTGTCAAGTTCCCCGTAGGGCACGGGGGAGTAGTGGTCGGACTCGAGGAGTCGTCCCGGCGGAGGCCGATTCGCCGGCGCGAGAGGACGGGTTCCATTGACCAAGACCGAAACGAGAGATGATCGTCGAAACAAAAGGAGTATCAAACAAGTAATGAAGATAAGATGGCGATCATTGCCTCCTATGCGCACTAGCGCGACTCCCTTCCGCCTTGTCGGCGGCGCGGCGCTCGTTGTTGCTGCTCGCCATGGTTCTTGGACTTGCGCCGATTGGGAAAAGAAAGCTTGAGGTTGGCAAAGATTTGAAGACTAAAGGCTTGGTAAAGAGCTGGGGGCACCCACGGTTTTATTTATAGGCCTGGTGAAAAAGATCGTGGCCTCAGATCGTGGCTTTAGTTCGTGGCGCGTATCCCAAGAAACTTGGAAGGTGGAGAGGTTTCCTTGACCAATCCGTCGTCGGGACATTTGGAAATCAAGGCTGAGTCGTATTCGGGTGACCGGCTCGGCTAAGTTACGGTTCGGGTGCCGTTCGGGTATGACACTATTTGGCTACTAGTTACCGAATGGATTGTTCGACGTTGCGATCGAAGTCACGCAAAGAAAAGGAAAGTAAATTTATAAAAGGGAAATGTTGCAAGGACAGTCAGTTTGGTTACACATTGATCAGTACAGCTAAATGTTGAAATACTTTGCGATTACATTGGAGGCATTTGATACTGTTTGGTGGATATTCTCCATCCGTTCCTGGTAATCTTTCTGGGCGTTGGACAGGACGGTGAGTTCTGCGTCGTATTGATTCACCTCAGCTATGGCCGATGATGCCTCCTCTTGGATTTTTTCTATCAGTCCAGGGAGTTCGGCTATTTTCCTGTCGTCGGCTTCTATTTCAGCTAATAAGTTTCTTAGCTCTGCCTCCAGTGCAGCCTTTCTGACGATTTTTGCTTCACGAGCGGCTTGCAGATTGGCCAGCGTTCCTTTGTGATTCTCAGATCGAAATTGTGCTCCTTTCACAGCCTGTTCAGCTTTAGCTTTCTTTTGCTCAACGGCTGGTCGGGTAAACACATTCCTCAGAGCTCACCTTATGTCCGCATAGTGAATATCCAGACCGGAGATAGGATCCAATGAAGTCTTGATATCCTCAGGAAGTTCTTGGCTGATGGGCCCAAGCATTTCCTCGAAATGATCGAGATCTCTGATTTGGTCTCGAGCATCTTTCTGCAGCCAGGAAAAAATTTCCTTGAGCCTTGCTTGGGTTTCCTCTGATAGGGCTTGAATTCCTCCTTCTCTTGTTTCGGCGGCCGGATTATCCTCCATTAATGGGCTTGATGATGATGGAATTTGATCCTGAGAGGTGACATTGCTGAATCAGGAGTGATTCATTTGAAAATGGAGAAGACAAACAGAGTTAAGTGCAGGTGCTTACCTCGCGCCTGACTTCTTGAACCGGGGCAAGGTTTTGTTCAGTTTCGGGAGGAATTTCCCGAGCCACTAGTGAAAGAGGAGTCGAAAAGTCGTTGGCAAAGCCGAGGCTTCGTTTGGGAGGGTCTTTGGTGCGGTCTCCGGCAAATCCGAAGCTTCGGTCGAAGAGGAGGTGGATTTACCTCTCGTTATGGTTGGGTTTTCTGTCCGGCCAATAGGGGATTGAACCCTTGAAGGACTTGAAGTCTCCGGTTGGATTGAAGGAGTCATCTCCGGTGAGGCCGGTATCTTTGTTTGAGCAAGGGGTGACCGGGTCCCTAATGAGGATGAGATATCTACTTGAGCGGATGGTTCGGCCCTTGGTGGACTTCCATGTTGAGGGATAGGGATATCTACGGGATGATTCACAAGTGTTTCTTCTGCGAGTACCGGATTAATGGTAAATGCCGGTGTTGATCTTTGAGGAAGAGATAATAAAGGTCATACCGATAGAGGGAGCATTAGCGAGTGCTTTGAAGCCGAAGGCTGCTGGATTCTAGTCTGAAATTACATAAGATGAGATTTATTAGTAAAGAGTAATCTTGTGATCAAGAAAGAGGACATTTTACCTCAACAAGGACTTACTTGATGGTTCTTCTCCTCTTGGCAGCTGGAGGTGCAATTAGAGACAGGCCTTTTCTCTTGTCAGCAGTGATACTGGAGAGAATTGGGTCCATTGTGGCATACCTAGCCATCAGTTGAGCCAAAGTTGGGGATTTTAATCCCAGAGCTGAGATTGGGTATACTGCATTATAAGCAATTGTCCTAGCTCGAGGGGCAGGTACTGTATTCTGCAGAGAATTCATGGTTAATAAAAGAAATGTCAAATCTGAAGAGAAAGACAATTATGTTACCTCTGAAGTTGGTTGAAAATCAGGCATCAGCTCTAAACAGAATGAATGCACTGGCTCACTGAAGATATGGTTATGAAATTCTTGCCACCAAGAATTGAAGGTGGGATGAGTGATTGTTGTGGGTGTGAAATGCCAGGTGTAAATAGTTGGGCTGCATTCATACCGAAAAACACTTCGGATTGCGCAAGCTCTTTGATTTCTTCTTTGGGTTTGAGGAATTCATGAAGAAATAGTCTCGGGGCATCCGGCCACATCCAAGTTGTCGAGCCACTATATTTGGCCGATAGTATTCATAAGTGCCGTGATATAACCTCCCTCCACAAAATTCAGCCGGCAAAGAACATGGATGGATTAAGATGTTAAAAATCTCTATAAACCTTCTATCTTTGCGTCCAATCTCGAAAGAAAAATCACGGGGGAGAGTTAAATTATCATTATCAAGATAAGGAAGCCGAGAGGGTTAGGGAAGCCTTTGAAAAAGAGTTCGAAAAGCTGGCTGACATTCTGATTGATGGAAACAGGTTGAAGCGACCTCTCCATAGGTTTGGCATCCTCTGGTGATTTGAGGTTCCCCTTCATGATAGCTGGATGAAGGAAAAAACCGGTTGTTGAGGTCAATGCCGACAATCTGGTGCATGTGCGGCTTGCACCACATCCGTACAAACCACCAAGGGCCGTTGATACATAGTATCTTCGGCCGGTATGCATTTGGGTGACAAGTGTGATGAAGCATATGGTATACACTACCCAGGAGGTATTGTCCAAGAGGAATGCATTTACCACCGGCCAATTGAGTAGCCATTACAATGTGATTCGAGTGAATTCATTGGCTTTACCACGTAAAATAAATCTGCACAACCACATATTCGGGAATGCTCTGTATTAAACTTCACCCGGGGAACCATCCTTCATGTGATTTTGGATATATAATTTATATCCACTTCCCGGTTTCACCCCTATTTGTCTTGGGGAGCCTTTGTAGTCCCGGGGGTACACGGATCTCGAAACGTCAAGGCCGGTAATCATGTAGACATCAGCCGAGTTGGGGACATTGGGCCATGACCAAAGAGGAAGGCATTGATGCCATTTGACCAAAAATGACAAGTTGCTATCAAAAGGTCTTCGTCCTTCGGGGTCTCGGCCAAAGAAAGCTCCAAACATTGAGCGATGCGGAGGTCGTCCCAAGTTTGGGTCTTAACAACGTTATCCGCAAGGGCCCTTTTGTACCAATTTCCCCGGTCCGCAATTGGGGGCAAAGGCCGCTTCTTGAAGGCATCCTGCCACGGGGAAGGCTTAGTTAAAGCCGCTTTGAAGGGGATTCTTTGAGATTCGGCTGCGATGAATTCGCGAGGATCAGAAACTCCCACAGGACCGAGGAAGTAAGACGATGAATTGGCCTCAGTGCGAATCAAAAGCTCAGTAGAAAGCTCCTGTTGAGAGAAGGCGAAGAAGAAATCTCAGGTAAAAATCGAAAAGTTAATGCCGAATGAAGCTTACGGAGGTGGAATTTACCCGAGCAACTTGGTTTTGACCTGCCATTGGGGATTCGAGCTTGGGGAAAATGTGACCTAGGGTTTGGATCCGGATGGAGGCTCCAATGGATTGCGAAGAAGGAGAATAGGTGTTGAACAGATTCAATTTGAAGACGTTGGTGGTGGAGTCAATTCCGGAATAAAATCACTTTTTATCCCGTAATTGTAGGGGCATATGTTAACACCAAAATTTGGTACGGGAAGGAGTCCGATTTGTGGGTCCAACCCGGTGAAAAGATGCGTCCGGAAGAAAGAAGGTTTCTTCGAAAGATTCGGCAAAGGAGCCCGCTGTCGGCAAGTTTCTTCCGTTCGGCAAGGAAGCTGTTTGCGATGATTTTGTGGGATTGCGCGATGACATGGCCCGAGCGGAAGGGACGAATGGATGGATAAGCGATCGCACTTAGAGATAAATTAGGTATCAAATATTGTGCTCGTAGTCCATTCGAAGTCATGCCATGACATGGTATAAATATAGACCCTGGTTGTATGTAATTGCATTAGAAACATTCTCAATACAAACCGGCTTTACGCCAAACCCTTGAGTCCTTTGTCATGTCGTCGAGTTCTTCGAGAGGAGCCATCGATCCGTCGACCTTCGTAAGTATTGGCAACCTTGTATCATGTCTAGTATAATGCGGTGGATTTAGATCGTGATGCAAGTAGTCTTGTTACCATGCTTAGTATCATGCGATGGATTTAAGCTTGGTACAAGAAGGTTTCTTGTTAGATCGCAAGCCATGTGGTAGGCTAAGGTCTAGCATGGAGCTAGTTATCGGCTCTATTAGATTTGGCAAGATCTAATAGATTCATTAAGTTATCATGTGTTGCTTTGGATTTTACTTTATGTTTAACTTCATGTAACACCCTTTTTGCCCAATCTAGATTGGTTTGAATGGGCTTTATCCCTCTTGTTGATCCTTATGCGATTCGAGTTCGCATCCTTGGTTTAAATAGCACGTGGACCGCATGTTCCTTAATAGCCGAAACCGAATCGATCTAGGTTGTTACGTGTTGCGGGTTCAAGCTTGTCAAATCTTGTATAAATCTTAAAAGAACTGGGTATCATGAGGTAGATGCAGGTTTTTGGGTTGTTTTGGAGCTAATCATCCGGTGGATTAAATTTCAACTCAATCGATAGATTTATCTTCTTTGGTAATGTTTTTTTCTTTCTTCATGGACCCCGTTTCTACTGTTCGGCCGTATTCGGTTATGCTTTCTTGAGTGAAACATGTTTATAAGTTATGCTTTAAATATTGTATGCTTTTAGCTTTCCATATTTAGATTGTATCATGCGGTGGATAGATCTTTTTGTGGATGGTGGTATGATTTTCAAACAAGTCGTATCATGCGGTGGATAGATTTGTTTGGCATCATGCTTGACGGGTTTTAAAGTACTTAGACATGTGGTAGACTAGTGCTTTGGGCCTATGCATGCTTGTTTATTACATATTTATAATCATGCTTTACTTCATTCATTGTTCATTGTTATTTATCACGAGGATCGGTCATGGCTTTGCGCACGCGTGACTTTGCCTAAATAGAGATCGATCTATCGTCATGCTTACATCATCCGTTCGGGTATGTTATGTTTTGCACTTTAAAGCTTCCGAATGGTTTCTAGTTTGTCGGCGGATAGCCGCTTATAGCTATATGTCATCTCACCGGGCTTTATAGCCGTAAATATGGAACCGTCCGGTACCACCCGCAAGTTCCAAGCTTTGGAATTTAACTACTTTGTTTTTTTAATTTTCAAGGAAAATTGACCGGCACATCTTGGAATGTTTCGCGTGTAAAGCTAGCTTGTTCGGCTTGTTGTGTGCTTGACGTAGGGTGCAGATTTTACGTCAACAACCGCCTCGACGCCGACCTCCAATGGTACCGGGGCGGTATGAGGCTTTGGAGGCCCTCGTCGAGGCCCTCGGGTCACCCGACCGGTGGGCGGCGTACGGGGCCGAGGCCCCGCCGGACTCGCCCGGAGTAGGGCGCCCGTGCCGTGGAAGGCGCCTACGCGGTCGTGAGGGTGCGCACGGTGTTGGTGGAACGGGACGACGCGCCGCGCCGGGCTCGCGAGGACCCGGAGGGGCGTGCTCCCTCGCTTCGACATGGGAGGCGGAGGTCGCCACCGCCCACGCCCAACTCCGGCGGGACCGTGCGGCGCTCCGGAGGCCGAGGGACCGAAGGAAGCCCCGGCGGACAAGGCCGCCGCGCTCACCGTGGCGGAGGAACGGCTTCGTCGGGAGCGAGCCGCCCCGCCGAGAGGCGGAAGGCCGCCTTCGGCGGGGTGGGCCGCGCTCGTCGAGGCTCGGGCCGCGCTCGAGCGGGGCGCACCGCACACGAGGAAGTGTTGGGCCAACTCCCGGCAGGGAGCGCTTCGCGCTCGAGGAGGCGCGGGCCACGCTCCGAAGTAGGGGGAGGAGGTGTCACACTTCAACGGGGAGCCGGTGCGGATCGGCATCTCGCACGAGGACCCGGCACCGGTCCCTCGAGGAGCGAGGAGGCCTCGTACCTCAAGCCGCGCGCGAGGCCGAGGAGACGCGCCGGTCCCTCAAGGTGGAGAAGAAGTAGGTCGAAGGTAAGTTTTGCTTCCGTTCGGTTTTCGTTCGTTGATTCGTTCTTTTGGGATCCGCTCCCAACTTCATCTTTTCTTGTTCGTGGCTTCCGGGCCTCGCGAACCGCCCCCGGGGCATGCGACCACCCAGCCGAGACCGTGAGCGCGACCTACAACTCCGCGAGAGCGGGAGTTGGGTGAGCTGCGGGCCACCGCTCCCGAGACCTACCGGGCGGTTGAGGAGGGCGAAGCGCAAGCCGAGAGCTCACCGGCGAGTCGCTGCGTGCTCTTGGCGGGCACGTCTCGAGGTGCATGCGCGGCGCCCTTCACTTAGGCGTTCGAGAAGGCCCTCGGTGTGGTGGGGTCTCACTATCAAGTGAACTTCGAGGCCGTGGCGTCGGGCTACGTCGTCCCGAAGGGCATCGAAGGCGAAGTGGCGATGGAGCGCGCGGACACGCTTGTTTCCGCCGCCGATGAGACGCTCGCCGAAGACTTCGAGGACTTCCCCGTTCCCCGACACTCCCGACGCCGACGAGCCTCAAGCCTAGAAACCACTAGGCGCCAAGCCCTTTTTGTTTGAGTGTTAGAATCTGGGTTGTGTGGCCATGTAAGTAAACAAGTATTCTTTTGAGATGTTTAAACACTTGTAAATGTGAGTGGTGTTTCTTATTTCACTTGTCGCGCTGTTCGTTTTTTTTTTTTCCTTTGCCCGGGTGAGTTCGGGTTGGGGAGGTTCGATTTCACGAATAGCCCGCTGGGCCGGAGGAGAGAGAAAAGGGTCATATCCTCGTGGAGGCGTAGGCTATCTCTGGCTCGTGCATCCTTTCCGCTTGGCCACCCGCGCCCCGCCTGAACTCACTCGAGGCTAAGGTCGAATCGTACTTAGCGCGCTTCTGAACTTTTTGCGAAAAAATGGGACCATTTTTTGGGGGGGATGCCCCCCCCCGCAGTAGCCCCCGAGGGTGGCTTGGTTTTCTGGGAAAACTGAGTTGCCCTTTTACTTTATTGACTTGTTGATTTTATATCTAGGCTGCCAACTAGGGTGTTGGGCATGTAATTTACAACAAAAAACTTGGAAATCCTTGCTAAGGGTAGAAGAGATGTAGGCCGTTGGATGTTCCAAGCGTTGGTGAGTTCTTCGCCGTCCTCGTTGGCTAGCTTGTACGTGCTAGTCTTGAGCACCTTCACCACGACATAGGGTCCCTCCCATGGGGGCGACAGCTTGTGGCGGCCTCGATTGTCTTGGCGTAGCCTTAGGACCAAATCCCCCTCGCCGAAGTCTCGCCGCCGCACCTTCTAGTCTTGGTAGCGCCTTAGGGACCGCCGGGTATCTTGCGAGAATGCGTCGGGGCCATGGTGTGCGCCTCATCCAATTGGTCCGGTGAGTCCTCGCGGGCTCACCGGTTGGCGCCTTCGTCGTAGCCCCGAACTACGGGAAACCCATACTCCAAGTCCGTGGGGAGGATGGCCTCCGCGCCATGGACCGGAAGAACGTGGTGAACCCAGTGGGCTCGCTTGGGGTGGTCCCGAAGCTCCACACGACCGTCGGCGGCTCCCGGAGACATTTCCGACCGGACTTATTCGGTCGATCGAAAATCCCGGGCTTGAGGCCTTGCGGGATCATGCCGTTAGAGCGCTCCACCTAACCGTTGGTCCGCGGATGCACCACGGCCGCCCGATCCACACAAATGTGGAACTTGTCGCAGAATTCCAGGAACTTCCTGCCCGTGAATTGGGACCCGTTGTCGGTGATGATGGAATTAGGCACTCCGAAGCGGTGGACGATGTCGGTGAAGAACGTCACCGCCTACTCTGCCCTGAGATTCGTGATGGGGCGCACCTCCACCCACTTGGAGAACTTGTCAATAGCGACCAAAAGGTGGGTGAAACCCCCGGGCACCTTTCGCAGGGGCCCGATGATGTCCAGTCCCCACACGGTGAAAGTCCATGTGACGGGGATGGTCTGCAGGATGTGCGCAGGGAGATTGGACTTGCGAGCGTAGAACTAGCACCCTTCGCAGGTGCACACGATCTCGCTGGCGTCGGCAACCACGGTGGGCCAGTAGAAGCCCTGGCGGAACGCATTGCCACGAGGGTGCGGGGTGCCGCGTGATGGCCGCATACAACCGCATGTATATCCCGGAGGAGCTCGCGCCCCTAAGGGATGGGCACACATCGCCGCAGATGCCGGACGCGGCACGCTTGTATAACTCGTCGTCAACGAGAGTGAATGACTTGGCCATCCCGGCGATGCACCTAGCCTTGGAACACTCCGAGGGGAGTTCCCCTCGATCCATCCGGGCGATATATTTGTCGCGCCGGTCCACCTCGGCGGGGGCCGGCTCGACGTCCATGGCCTCGGCCTCGTCGGCGCCGTACCCCTCGAACGGGGAGAGCACGTACGCCTCATTCGAGGGGTCTTTGTCCATGGGCTCCGTGCACCGCTAGACTCGGGGGAGCCCCCGAGGGTTCCTCACGGTTCGAGGGACGTGGCTCGAGGTTGACGGACGGGTGGGCGATGTCTCACGCAAAAACGTTCGGGGGAACGGTGATCCGCCCCGACGCGATCTTGGTGTGCTCGTCCGCCTCCTTGTTGTGCCGGCGAGGCACGTGGTTGAGTTCTATGCCATAGAACTTGTCCTCGAGGGCTCGCACGGCATTGCGGTACGCCTCCATCTTGTCGTCGTGACAGCTCGCATTCTTCATGACCCGGTCGATCACGAGCTGCGAGTCCCCCCCTCACGTCGAGGCGCTTGATGCCCGTCTCTATGGCGATTTTAAGGCCGCGAGAGGAGGGCCTCGTACTCAGCCATGTTGTTCGACGCGGGGAAGTGGAGGCGCACGGCGTATCTCATGTGCTCCCCGAGGGGTGAGACAAAGAGCAGGCCCGCACCCGCGCCTGTCTTCATCACCGACCCGTCGAAGTACGAGTCCGGCCGCACTTAGCCCGGATGCGCGCCGACGGCAACTGCGTGTCCGTCCACTCGGCAACAAAATCTGCCAAGATTTGGGACTTAATGGCCTTGCGCGGTGCGTAGGCGAGCGTTTCGCCCATCAGCTCCACTGACCACTTGGCAATCCCCGCTCGCCGCATCCGGGTTCCGGACGATTTCTCCTAACGGGAAGGAGGAAACCACCGAGACCGGGTGAGCCTCGAAGTAGTGGCGGAGTTTGTGCCGCGCGCCTTGGTCTCGGACAAGACTTCGCCGATGTAGTACATCGGCCGCCGGGACCGACAGGCGTGCCCTTCTTCCGTGCACTCTACGACGATGACGGCGCTAACCACTTGGGTGGTCGCGGCTACATAGAGGTACGAGAGGTTCGCCGTCCCGAGGTGGTGTGAGGATTGGAGCGTGGGCAAGAGTCGCCTTTAGCTTGTCAAACGCCTCCCCGGGCCTCGACCGTCCGGGAGAACCGCTCGTGCTTCTTCGGGAGCCGGTAGAGGGGCGAGCCTTTCTCGCCGAGCCGCGAGATGAAGCGGCTCAAGGCGGCAACGCACCCCAACACCTTTTGGACCCACTTGAGGTCTCGAATCGGACCCATTCGCTCGAGGGCTGCAACCTTTTTTCGGTTGGCCTTGATGCCTCGCCGGGAGACAATGTATCCTAGCAAGCATGCCCCGCGGCACCGTTGACGGATAAAAGACGTATCCCTCTACGATCCGCAAGCGTACGGACCCCACACCTTTTTCACCACGGGATTCCCAAGGTTCTTGTCAATCCGCGGAGCAAGGGGATTACAAGCGTTCGATTAACAACGACACACTAGCTACTAAAACCCTAACTACTATTATACTAGAAAACAACTAAACTACACTAGAGAGAATGATAAACGATCAAGGTAGAAGACACTCGCCCACGGGTCTACGATACTAGAGCATGCAATCGCTTAAAGACATGAAAACCAATCTAATCTATCGGGGATGTGACCACGGTTTCGCCCTTTCCCTCCTCTCGTATCGTCACTACGCGAAGGTAATCATGACTAGACCTTTGATGGACACGGCGTATTGAATGGATCCAAGGAAGCATTGGAGCTCTACTCCCTTTACGGCACGGTTGCAAGCCTTAAGCATTAAAGTATATTCAACACAAGATGATAGATAGATAATCCGACAAAGTGCGATTACATCTCAAGATCGATTACAACCCATGGACGAATGAGAAGATTACCCCATCAAGGTGCCGATCATGGCACCGTTGATCATGGTTTCCCTTCCGCCGGTGTCTTCCTTCTTCTCCATGAGAGGGTGCTTCCTTCGAGGTGGTTGATCTCCCGCCGGAGATCCTCCTCCTCTCTCTCTAGCTTGTGGATGGCCGTCCGGTGCGAATGACTCCCCCTCTCGTGTTGGCGGCGCGTCGGGGGTTTTAGGGTCGAAGATCCTTCGAGGGCAAGGAAAACGGGACCGAACCGGTGCCGGAAGTGGGCTGGGCCGGCCGGCCTGGGCCGGCCGGCCCAGGCCCACCCGGCCCGGTTCGGTCGCCCCTTTTTGCTCCGTGGGTCCTCGTGCACTTATGTACTTTGCCCCCTCCACTTGCACGATTTTGATGCTGTTATCCTCGCGTTCAAGATGGAGGCTCTCTTTGCATGAAGTTTGATCTTTTACGCTTCAATCCCCGGGGGTGTTCCTCGTAGCACTTCGGTCCTCGCCACCATTGGAAGTGATTTCAGCAAGCTCATGAACACGAACAAGACTCCATGAATGCTCCTTTGAACTTGTTGCGAATCCGTCCTTTATGTCCATGTTTTCCTACATAAACACAACACTTCCAAATGCATGCACAAAGATGAACTTGTTATATGATTAGTGTGCCTAGTGGCGGGTTAGTTCCATAATCAAATCCAAACCAAAGTGTAATGAACATGCTAGGTGCACCAAAATACACCGTCAACATCTCCCCCACACTTAGCTCTTGCTCGTCCTCGAGCAAGTACTCGTAAAAGAATTTCGTCCAAGGTATGTAATCGTGTATCATTAATCCTCCTTCACAAGTTAGTCAATCCCTTCATCTTTAATACATAAACACAAAGTAATGATAATCAAACATAAACATGGGCGTTTAGAATTTTTACCACGTCAAGATTTACCCCACAACTCAAACTCTTCACTCGAAGTCTTCAATTTCAGCCATGCTTACTCCATTGCTTCCATCGGAGGTTTTTTTTATGGTTTTCAAAACAAAAATTCCTGCAACAAGTATTAGACAAAAACCTTTCTCCAAGCTCTCTCAAGTCACTCATATGATGTGGCTATCCTAACCAAGTTTTATAAAACTCTCACCTCCCATTAATCTCTCATATATCATGTAAAGTGGAGCTATAGGTAGGGCTAGCGCAATCAACACAAATATTGTCAAACTAAGAACTTCCTCTAATGGTTGTCTACCTTTCAAAGCCAATGATTTTGAGAATTAACCATATGTAGGGATATCAAGGATGAGAAGATTTAGAATGGTGGACATGTGCAAGGGCAAGAGAAAATTGTGACTACAAGGCACCAATGATGTCCTCGTTGTCGGATTGCACATGGTTGGAAATAGAGTAAAAGTTTCGTCTCACAATCAACGTGACATCCTTCCTTACACTTCATTATTTCTTTTCTTTCACTTGATCCATCCCTCTCATATCTTCATTGCTAACTCATCTTTCTCTTTTTCTTTTCTTCTTTCATTCACATATGATTTTTCTTTCTTTCTTTCTTTCTTTTCCATACACATACTTTTTCTCTTTATTTTTCTCTCTCTTGACAACTTTTCAAAGCTTTCAATTCTCTCTTTCCTCGCACGCATACAATCTGAATTTTTAAATAAATCATGCTAGAGATGAGACGAAACTTTGAAAATAGGTTGTGTTCAAGGAATACGATGTACAAAAGAGATGTACGGGGTTGGGTATGGAATTCGGCGATATACGTGACTTCCGTTGTGAAAGTCACGTTACCGAATATATGACGAGGCCAGCAACAAAAGATAATCACAAGGACATGATCATTGCTCAAAATTAAAACTCACCAAGAGAGAAGGGTCCTAGCCTAACTCATCGTGCTAATCACACTTATGGTGGAGCGAAAAAAATAAACTTGGCTTTGGATAGGAATTTTTTTCTTACTCTCAACTTGGAAAAAGAGGTTTTGCTAACCTTTATTACAAGGGTTTTAAAATAATTTTCAGAACTGAAATCCTGCTATTTTTAGCATCGAACATAGCACAACTAACATGTGAAGCTCAAGATCGAAGTGCGGTATGGGTACTTTAAGTAGTAGCGATTCCACTAAGCACCACGGTAAACGTTTTTCAAACCACATACTTGTGTTCGTATATCAAGAATCGAAGATTAAGCAAACAAGTAAATGAAGATAAAAAATACATAAAACACAAAGATATATATAAAGACTCTTTTTATTTGGTTTTCTTGACTCAACACTAATTTAAGACACTTGCAAAAATTTTAAAACGAGACTCAAAAACTAAAGACTCATTAAAACACTAAGACTCTCACGCGAAGATTAAACCGAACCTAAACTTGAAGTTCAAAAGCTAAGGCTAGCGAGCTAGCTCTCCCCCACACTTAAAACATACGACGTCCTCGTCGTATCTTACAAAAATCCTAAGGGGAAAACTAGATCTAGTGGTACTTCAAGCAAGTTTTGCACCACTTGCCTCTCATGTTTCCAACCATGCCGAAAAGTTTGCGCACGTTGCGGTTAAGGAACTTGTAGTCATCCGCAACTATGCGCTCCAAGTCCTCCATACGCCGCTTCATCGCTTCCATGGCTTGGAGACATTCGTCGGCCGACGTGTAGAGATCCGCGATGGATTGACGGCAAAATCGACAACACACCGGATGCAATCCGAAGGGGTCGTCGTCGCCATAATCTCCACCGTTGTCACCACCGTCGTCGCCACCTCCATTGTCGTTGCCTTCACCACCGTCGTTGCCGTCGCCGTTGGGGCCTTCGGGAGTCCTTTCATAGGGCTGCTCATCCCAATCATCATCATCTCTACCGGCGGCCGCCCACGAGCTCGGGCTACGATCGTCGGAGTAGTCGCTATCCCCATAATCCTTAGGCTCCGGCGACACCTCCTTGTAATCCTTGCGCTTGATGCCTTGGAGGCGTGCCGACCTTCGAACGGGTGTAGGGACCTTCTCTCCTTCGACGGGGTTGCGAGATGCAAGAGCTCCGGTCGGGACACGTCCTCCGCAACGGGTACGTGCGGTCCTCTTGACGGGTAGCTTGAGCTCGCATCGCGCGCTTCCTCCATCGATGGCTTCTTGGCTTCTAGCTTCAACTCTAAGCTTTTTGGAGGCTCAATGGTCTGCTACAAGGATGCAACACATTGCTTGAAAGGTTTGATTCTTGAGCTCCCAATTCGGCCAAATAAATAGTCCCGAGAGGAAAGCTCGGAAACCTTATTTTCCTTTTTTACACTTCCCTTAAAATTTTCCGACCAAACAAGGAAGTCAAAAAGGAGCAATTCGGGCGAAGTTCGGCGTCATCGGGCGTCGGGCCCCCTTGGGCCGGTCCGCCCGGGCCGGCCGGCCCACCCTCGGGGGCCGGCCGATCCGGTTTTTGCACACCGCCCTATTTTTTCTTCCTTAGCCCATGGGAAAAAGTTGGCCCAGTAAATCTTCGCGAAAGACTCCGGAAAACTAAAAGAAAAATTATTTACGAAGTTGATGCCTTGTTTTTCGTCCTAGGCGGGACGTTCGGGCTCTTCCTCCATGGTGAAGACGTCAACATGGTGAAGGGGCACGACATCGGGTTCGTAATAAACCTTAAGCCGCCGACCATTCACCACAAATTGATCGCCGTTTATATCCATAATGGTTACCGCTCCGCCGGAGAACACCGAATGCACAACATAAGGTCTGTCCCACTTGCTTTGTAATTTCCCCTTTTCCGAAGGTTTTAAACCTCGAATTATAGAGGAGGACCTTATCTCCTTCTTTAAATTCTTTTTTCTTCAATCTTTTATCATACCACCTTTTGATTCTCTCCTTGTATATGCTTGCGTTTTCATATGCTTTCAACCTCAACTCCTCTAGCTCGCTTATTTGAATTCTTCGTTTCACCACCGCGGCATCGAGATCAAGTTTCATCTCTTTAATCGCCCAATAGGCTTTATGTTCCAACTCAACCGGAAGGTGGCAAGCTTTTCCATAGACGAATTGATAAGGGGTCATACCTATCGGTGTTTTAAACGCCGTTCGATAGGCCCATAAAGCTCTGTCTAATTTCTTTGAACAATCCTTGCCTCCCTTCTCTATGGTCTTGTTGAGTATGCTTTTTAATTGCCTATTTGACGTCTCCGCTTGTCCGTTGGTTTGTGGGTGATAGGCCGTGGAGACCCTATGCTCAATTCCCAACTTGGACAAGCACTTTTTGAAGTTCTTCCCGTGAAATGAGTTCCTCCATCACTTATCAAGATTCTTGGTGTACCGAAACGGGGAAAAATCACGTTCTTGATCATAGTGATGGACTCTTCCGTGGAAGCTTTACGACATGGTATAGCCTCCACCCACTTGGATACATAATCAACCATAACAAGTATATACTCGAATCCAAATGAGTTTTTAAAAGGCCCCATGAAGTCTATGCCCCATACATTGAATATGTCGATTTGCAAGTTGTATTTCAAAGGCATAGAATTTCTTTGAGAGATGTTTCCGGTTCTTTGGCATTCGGGGCATGACGCAACATATCTTTTAGTATCTTCATGCATCTCCGGCCAATAGAATCCGCTCGACCATACTTTTGCTTCGGTTCAAAAATGGCTATAGTGTCCACCGTACTCCGCCGAGTGGCATTTCCTTAGAATCTCAAGCCTCTCTTCTCTTGGCACACATCTTCTCATCACTCCATCATTGCCAAGTTTGAAGAGGTATGGTGCATCCCAAAAATATTTCTTACTTTCAGAGATTATCTTCCTTTGAGTGTTTTTATCTAGATGATCGAGGGGCATCTTTCGAATTGCTCGAATGATGTCGATCATCCAAGTATCTTTATCAAGCACTCTATAGAGGTGGTCATCTCTCATCTTATCTTCTATGGGCTCTTTATCATCTTGTCCACGATTCATCCTAGACAAATGATCGGCCACAACATTTTCCACCCCCTTTTTATCACGAATTTCAACATCAAACTCTTGGAGAAGAAGGATCCAACGAATCAAATGTGGTTTAGCTTCCTTCTTAGCCAAGAGATACTTGATGGCTGCGTGATCGGTGTAAACAATGACTTTCGAGTTCACAATGTAAGATCTGAATTTTTCGAAAGCGAATACCACCGCTAGCAACTCTTTTTCCGTAGTGGCGTAATTTAATTGTGCCTCATTAAGAGTTTTGCTAGCGTAGTAAACGGCGTGAACTCGGCCTTCCTTTCTTTGTCCCAAGACCGCGCCTACGGCGTAGTCACTTGCGTCACACATGATCTCGAAAGGTTGGCTCCAATCCGGAGGTTGGATGATGGGAGCACTCACCAACGCATTTTTCAAGGTCCGAATGCCGCTAGACACTTCTCATCAAAGTCGAAAGCCACATCCTTTTGAAGAAGGTGCGTTAAAGGCTTAGTGATCTTCGAGAAGTCCTTTATAAATCTTCTATAGAATCCGGCATGGCCTAGAAAGCTCCTTAAGGACTTAACATTCGTAGGAGGTGGGAGTTGCTCAACCGTCTCTACCTTAGCCTTGTCCACTTCGATTCCTCTCTCGGATATAACATGTCCGAGCACTATGCCTTGCTTAACCATGAAGTGGCACTTTTCCCAATTTAAAACCAAATCTACCTCCGCACACCTTGTAAGGACCTTTTCTAAGTTTGCTAAGCAATCCATGAACGTCTTCCCGTAAACGGAAAAATCATCCATAAACACTTCAACAATTTCTTCGATGAATTCCGAAAACACGGCCATCATGCAACGTTGAAAAGAGGCGGAGCGTTGCATAGGCCGAAGGGCATCCTCCTATATGCAAATGTTCCGTAAGGACACGTAAACGTTGTCTTATGTTGATCTTCCGGTGAATAGGAATTTGCATGAACCCCGAGTATCCATCAAGAAAGCAAAAATAAGCGTGGTTTGCTAACCTCTCGAGCATCTCGTCTATGAACGGTAGGGGGGAAGTGATCTTTCTTCGTCGCTTTGTTAAGCTTACGGTAATCGATACACATCCGCCACCCGGTCACGGTTCTTTGCGGTATCAACTCGTTCTTCTCATTCTTCACCACGGTCAAACCTCCTTTCTTCGGCACACAATGCACCGGCTCACCCATTCGCTATGCGGAACCGGGTAGATGATTCCGGCGTCAAGTAACTTGATAACCTCTTTCTTTACTACCTCTCGCATGGCATGGGTTAGCCTCCTTTGGTGGTCCACTACGGCTTACATTGGTCTTCCATTGGTATACGATGAGTGCAAGAGGCTGGGCTAATACCTTTGAGATCATTTATCGAATATCCAATCACCTTCCTATGTTTTTTTAATAAAATCAGCAACGCTTCATTTTCTTCGGGACTCAACTCGTCGCTCACAATGACCGGATAAGTTTTGTCCGGGCCCAAAAATTCATATTTTAATCCCTTGGGCAAAGGTTTAAGGTCTACCTCGGGCACTTGTGGCTCCTCGGGTTTGATTTCTCCTATGTCTTCGAATTTCTCTTCCTCCACACTACCATCATGCGGCTCTAAGCCTTTTGTTGCTTCTTCTAGTTCTTCATCTTGTTGATTGCTAATTTGATTTTCCATCGCTCTTTGCAGCGGGTCTCTAAGGATTTCAACAAAACAAAGACTATCTATGCCTTCTACTTCTTCATCGTCGGGAGGAAGAAAGTTATATGTGTACTTTGTTCCATTAAGGTTCATTGTTACTTTGCCTTCTCCGCATCTAACACGGCATCAACCAACTTAAGAAAAGGCCTACCTAAGATTATATGATCAGAATTACTATGGTAAGCATCAATAACAAAGAAATCGGTTGGTATATAGTTCCTAGAGATTTTTACTTTCATGTTGCAAGCAATACCTAGAGGTTTGATAGTTCTACCATCTCCCATAATTAATTTCGTTGATGTTGGAGCTAAGTCTAGGTTGTGGTATTGAACTTTATCATAAATTTTAGAAGATAGAACACTTACTTGGGCTCCGATGTCGCATAAAGCTTTGCATTGAACTCCGTTGATCTCGCAACTCAAGTGCGGCGTCATCTTCTCTTCTTCTTCGGATCCTATCGAGTAAATTTCAGCGAGGCGAGCGTATGGTGATGCTTCGGGCTTAATCCCCATGATCCTCTTCACCTCGGCAATATGTTCTGGATCCACCACGTCATCTCCAAAGAGCTTCTCAAAAATCTCACCGTGGTTTCGAGGTCGTATGAATTTTCAGCTTTCTTCTCCGGTGGGAAATCTACTTCCAATGCTCTTGCCATCCCCTTTTGATTAGGGAACGGTCTTCTTTTGTCAAATACTTCTCCGTAATCAATAGGAACCCAATCCATTGGCTCGAACTCCCTTAGTGGCTTCGCGCTTGACATGCTTCTCTTGTTCGTCTCATTTGGTGTGGCGAAGTCGACGTTTGGTGTAGTTCTTGACTTGATGTGTTCTTGTTCAAGCTTTTCCATGATTGGTTCCTCTTTTGTGACTTCCGGGGTTGCCTCTTTAGAAAAATCAGCAAGCTTCTTCTTCCTTGAATTGAATTCCGGCTCTTCCGCAAGTCTTGTTTCCCAATCTCTTCGCATGGCAGCCGCTTTACTAACTTTTTGTAGAAGTTGGGCGGCTTCCGTGAGTGTTTTCTCCATGAGATCCCCACCCGCACACATTTCGACGTGTCGCATGCAACTAGGGGTTAGGGAAAAGAAAAATGTATGCAAGAGTACGTCACCGGTGAAGCCGAGTTTTGATCCTTGTTCGATTAATTCATTAAACCTATCCCAGGTTTGGTCTATCCCTTCCTCTTCTCCTTGCATGAAGTGATCACTTGCCTCCTTAGATGTCGAACCTTGCTAATTGGAAAGAACTTCTCACAAAACTTCTTTGTCAACTTGTTCCAATTGCCTTCAACTTCAAAGGACACAACCGAATACCATGTCTTTGCTTTGCCGGCAAGTGAGTAGGGAAAGAGATTCCATATGAACCATTCATCGGGAACTCCTTCTTGACGCACCGTGTTGCATATTGTCGTGAAATCCCTTATGTGTCTATATGGGTTCTCCGTAACCATCCCTTCAAATGGGTTTTCCGCCACCATCTTGATGATCTTGGATTTAATTTCATACTTGGTCGCTTCGAGCTTCGAATCCGACTCTTGTACTTTTATGTCTTCACATCGAGGGCTAGCGTAATCCCTTAATGATTTCTCCGGCTCTTCCATGGGTTGATTAACGAACTCCATCTAGACAATAAGATAAAAACAAAAACAAAAACGAAACAAGTGTTTTTCTAGATAATATATGTTAGATATAGCAAATAAAAGATAAACTAAAATATAAAACTAAGTTAGATGCAAATCAAACGATGTAAACTAACTTGCTCCCCAGCAACGGCGCCAGAAAAGGGGGCTTGTTGACGGATAAAAGACGTATCCCTCTACGATCCGCAAGCGTACGGACCCCACACCTTTTTCACCACGGGATTCCCAAGGTTCTTGTCAATCCGCGGAGCAAGGGGATTACAAGCGTTCGATCAACAACGACACACTAGCTACTAAAACCCTAACTACTATTATACTAGAAAACAACTAAACTACACTAGAGAGAATGATAAACGATCAAGGTAGAAGACACTCGCCCACGGGTCTACGATACTAGAGCATGCAATCGCTTAAAGACATGAAAACCAATCTAATCTATCGGGGGATGTGACCACGGTTTCGCCCTTTCCCTCCTCTCGTACCGTCACTACGCGAAGGTAATCATGACTAGACCTTTGATGGACACGGCGTATTGAATGGATCCAAGGAAGCATTGGAGCTCTACTCCCTTTACGGCACGGTTGCAAGCCTTAAGCATTAAAGTATATTCAACACAAGATGATAGATAGATAATCCGACAAAGTGCGATTACATCTCAAGATCGATTACAACCCATGGACGAATGAGAAGATTACCCCATCAAGGTGCTGATCATGGCACCGTTGATCATGGTTTCCCTTCCGCCGTGTCTTCCTTCTTCTCCACGAGAGGGTGCTTCCTTCGAGGTGGTTGATCTCCCGCCGGAGATCCTCCTCCTCTCTCTCTAGCTTGTGGATGGCCTTTTGGTGCGAATGACTCCCCCTCCGTGTTGGCGGCACGTCGGGGGTTTTAGGGTCGAAGATCCTTCGAGGGCAAGGAAAACGGGACCGAACCGGTGCCGGAAGTGGGGCTGGGCCGGCCGGCCTGGGCCGGCCGGCCCGAGGCCCACTTCGGCCCGGTTCGGTCGCCCCTTTTTGCTCCGTGGGTCCTCGTGCACTTATGTACTTTGCCCCCTCCACTTGCATGATTTTGATGCTTGTTATCCTCGCGTTCAAGATGGAGGCTCTCTTTGCATGAAGTTTGATCTTTTACGCTTAAATCCCCGGGGGTGTTCCTCGTAGCACTTCGGTCCTCGCCACCATTGGAAGTGATTTCAGCAAGCTCATGAACACGAACAAGACTCCATGAATGCTCCTTTGAACTTGTTACGAATCCGTCCTTTATGTCCATGTTTTACTACATAAACACAACAAGTTCCAAATGCATGCACAAGGATGAACTTGTTATATGATTAGTGTGCCTAGTGGCGGGTTAGTTCCATAATCAAATCCAAACCAAAGTGTAATGAACATGCTAGGTGCACCAAAATACACCGTCAACGTGCACGCCGAAGACACACTTTTCGGGGTACAATTTCACCCCCGTTGGCCCGTAGGCCGCCGAATGTGACGTGAAGGTCGCTAACCGGGTCGTCTCGCCTTCCCCGGTCTTTACGACTATGTCGTCCACGTATGCCTCAACGGTTCGCCCGATGTGATCTCCGAAGACATGCTGCATACATCGCCGGTATGTTGCGCCCGCGTTTCGGAGACCGAACGACATTGTTACGTAGCAATACATACCGAACGGCGTGATGAATGAAGTCGCGAGCTGGTCAGACTTCTTCATTTTTAATTTGGTGATACCCGGAATAGGCGTCAAGGAAACACAAAAGTTCGCACCCGGCGGTCGAGTCAATGATTTGATCGATCCGTGGCAAAGGAAAAGGAACTTTAGGTCATGCTTTATTAAGACTAATGTAGTCTACACACATCCGCCACTTCCCATTCTTTTTCTTCACTAATACAGGATTAGCTAGCCATGTGGGCTGGAACACTTCCTTGATGAACCCAGCCTCGAGGAGCTTCCGCAGCTCCACTCCGATTGCCGGCGGCGCTCCTCGTCGAAGCGACGCGGCCGTTCTTGTACGGCGCGGGAGTGAGGTAAGATATCAAGGTAGTGCTCGGCGACCTCCCTCGGAATGCCCGGAATGTCCGAGGGGCTCCACACGAAGATGTCGGCATTGGCGCGAGAAAGTCGACGAGCACCACTTCCTATTTCGGGTCGAGGGTGGAACCGACCCTCAACGCCTTGCCCTCGGGGGCAGCGGGGGTCGAGGGGCACTTCTTTCGTCTGCTCGGCGGCCTCAAAGCTGCGGCATGCTTTGCGGCGGAGTCGAGGTCCTCGTTGACAAACTTCTCCAAGTTTGTCACAAGCGCTTTGTCCAACGCCAAGGCTTCCGCGTGCTGCACGCACTCGACATCGCAATCGAACGCGTGCTCGATCGACGAGCCAATGGTGATGACACCCTTCGGCCTGGTCATCTTCATCTTGAGGTAGATGTAGTTGGGGGCCGCCATGAACTTGGCGTAGCACGGCCGCCCGAGTATGGCGTGGGACGCGCCCCTGAACCCCACCACCTCGAAGGTGAGCGTCTTCTTGCGGAAGTTGTCTGGCGTGCCGAACCTGACTGGCAGCTCGATCTGCCCGAGGGGCTGGACGCGCTTGCCGGCGCGACGCCATGGAACGGCGTCGTGCGGCCCGCGGATGGTCCAACCCGATCCCCGACGGGCGCGGCGGTGTGCGCGTAGAGGATGTTGAGGCCGCCGCCTCCGTCCATCGGCACTTTCGAGAACCGCGCGTTCCCGATGACCGGGTCGACCACCGGTGGGTACCGGCCGGGGTTGGGGATGCGGTTCGGGTGGTCCTCGTGGTTGAACGTGATGGCGTCCTCCGACCGGTCGAGGAAGGAGGGAGGCGCCTTCTCCGCGGCGAGGACATCGTGCCGCTCCCGCTTGTGTTGGTGGTCCGGACATGTCGACGGTCGGCCCCCCGAAGATGAGGAAGATGTTTTCCCTTGCGGGGAAGCCTCCGGCGTCACCGTCACCCCCATCCTTCTTGGCCTCGCCGTCCTTCGCGACGGCGCGGCCGTAGAATCGCTTGAGCTTGTCGCATTCCTGGAGGGTGTGGTTGACCGGCGTCTTGTGGTAAGGACATGGCTTTTTCGGCATGTCATCGAACACCCGGGGCCTCGAGGGGCCGGTCGAGGGCCTCGTCGAGCCGGGTCAACGGCAAGAGCTTCGTCACCGTCATCGTCGCGCCCCCGCTTGCGCGCCTCGCGCGCGGCTTTTTTCCCTTCTTGCCCCGCTTGTTCTTCCGGTGGGGCTCCTTGGACTTCCCCGCCCTCCGCGGGCGCGTCGTCCATGCGCTTGCCCTTCTTGCCATCGAAGATCATTCCCACTACCTCTTCGCCCGAGGCAAAGCCGGTGGCGATGTCGAACGACTCGTTTGAATCGGCCGGCGGGCTGCGTCCGAGCTCGCACACGAGGTCCCGGCACGTGGTGCCCTCGAGGAAGGCATGCACGATCTCGGACGCGCTACGCTCGGGAGCTCCATGCGATGCTTGGAAAAGCGCCGTATGAAGTTCCCGAGTGACTCACCGGGCTTCGGGTGCACGCGCATAGATCCCGGGGAGTTCCCGGGGCGCACGTACGTGCCCCGGAAGTTCCCCACGGAGGTGCGGACCGGTCGTCCCGGTTGTGGATGCGGGCCGGCCGGCGGGTGCTCCGGCCACGTCCGCGCCGAGTCGCCGAGCCGTAGGGGGAGGTTACGGATGATGACCTCGTCGGTGGTGGCCCCCGCCCACCGACACGCCAGTCCGTAGTCGTCGAGCCACACACGGGGGTCCATCTCCCCGTTGTACTTGACGATTGACATGGGCGGCGGAAGCGTTGGGGGAAACTTGCCGTGCAGATTTCCCGGCCGAACACGCGGGTGCCCGTGGCTCGGCATCGGTGAGCGGTCCTCCCGGCTGTCGTAGCGCCCACCCCATCGAGGGTGGTAGCACGCCGTTGCACGCGTCTCCACGTTGCCCGTCCGCCGAGCATTGATGACGTTGCGGGCGTCGCGATCTTGGGCTTGCCCGCGCGTGTCGAGGAGTCGCTCCTTGGCCGGCGTGCGCCCGGGTTGGAGGGACGCTCCGCTTCGCCGCCCGTGTGCACCGAGGGATCGGGGCCTTGCGCGCCCCCATCGTCCCGCGCACTTCCCTACCGGCGGATGCGGGATGCGAACTTTCGGCTGTTGGACGGCCGCTTGTTCGATGAGTGCCCGCGCCTCGGGCATCAAGGGGGCGGGCATGACCCGCGGCGGCGTCGCGGCAGCAATGAGCTTCGGCTCGCTCGAGGGGGCGTGTTCGGATCGTCGACGTTGAAGTCGGCGTAGATGCGGTCACGGGCCTGTCGGCCCAACTCGCGTCCGCGTTCGCCGTGCGCGGAGGCTTCCCCGGCAATGGAGGCTTGAAGCGGCCGCACCGCGCGGTACTCCTCTCGCGAGCTTGGCCTCAAGCTTGCGTGCTTGAGCCAACCTGTGCGTTGACGTCGGCCCCCCTCGGTGGCAAGGAGGGAGGGGCGCTTGGCTCCGCAGCCGGGCATGGTCCGGTTCCCCCCCGTACGGGGGGAACCTCTCCGTCGCCGGCTTCCACCTGCATTTGCGGCGTTCGCCCGGTCGTTGGTGATCACGATGCGGCTCTCCCACGCGGGGTCGTAGCTCCCGGCGCTGGAGTCGTCGGAGTAGCCGAACCAGTAGTCCGTGGCGTCGAGGAACCGCCGGAACATCCCCGGGTCGGGTACACCGGAGAAATCCCACTCGGCGTACCCGTGCGAAGTGGCGGGTGGCGGCTCGTCGGCGGAGCCTTGGGACGACTCGTCGCCGGCGAGAGGAGCCGGGATCCCCCCGGCGGCCGGGTCATGGCGGCCGGGGCGAGCCATGCGCGTCGGCGCGTTGGCATCGGCGGAGGCGACGTACGCTATTGTAGCGCCGCGCGCGGACCGATGGGGAAGCGCGGTCCCGAGACCGAGCGCTCCCCCGCGAGGGCGCCGGCGTCGTCTCGCCGATGAGCGCGTCACGTTGCGAGGCGACGCGCGCGGCGTGCCGGCGCTCTCCGTCCGCGCCCGTCGTGAGGCCGGCCGGAGCGTCGACGCCGCCGTGGCGCCGAGGGACCCGCAACGTCCGCGGCGGCGGGAGCCGGCATCGCGGCGGCGCGTGCGGTGGCGGCCGGGATTGACCCGGCTTGACGCCGCGCACGGAGTTCCTCACGGTTGATGAGGTGCATGAGGTAGCTGTTCTTTGTTGCCCGGAAGTTCGAGGCTCCCGAACCGGATTTCGAATCCATCCGGGAGGGGGTCCGAGCTTCCCATGGAATACCTCTCGGCTATGGTACTCGGTGCGAATCACCATCGAGAGGGCCGGTGATGTGACGATCTTCGGCCTCGCTTCCCCTACTCGGTGCGCCAACCTGTTGGTGCGGAAAGTAGTCCCGGCACTAACTAGTATGAGCGCCGAGATCCGCCTCTCGATGGCCGGCGCTAAGCAACTAAAGACACTTGGTTTATCCTGGTTCCGGCTAGAGCCGTACGTCCGGCGACGGTCCGCTCGGGGCACTATATTTCTTGCACCGTGGTGCTCGTAGTGGGGTGGCTACAAGCGAGGTGGGAGAGAAGGCGTGGCCTCCGAGTCCCGCAGGTTTGATTGAGGCGAGTGCCAATATCGTGGAGAAGGCGGAGAGCGAGTGAGTGATTGCTTTGTCCGTCGTCCCGGTCCCCGCGGGGCCGGGGGGCGCCCCTCCTTTTATAGGCCATGGAGGGAGCGAGGTTTCATGCATGCCGCACTATTTCTATGCGTGTAGCGGTATGGCGAATAGTGTTGCGGAGGGCGACGGCCGTCCTCGCGAATCCCGCTCCCGTTGAGGCGTCATGGTGCGTCTTGTGCTCGTACGGGAGCGGCTTCGAGGGTTGCGGAGCGGCGGTGTAGTAGTTGGTTGACCGACCGCCGTGGTGGGCCAATTCGAGGGTGCCGTTGACGGGAGGCCCATACGTGTCACGAGAGGTCGTTGTGGCGATGTCCTATGCCCGTACGTCCCTACGGCATTGGGATGTCGCCACGGCGTCCGCGTGATGCGGCGGTGGCGGGGATGGCCGCACGGGGTTTGACCGCGACGGGGATTACCGATCCTCGCCGGCCGACGTCACGGTGTGGCCCCGCGTCGGCACGGAAAAGACATTCGAGGGTGCCGTCGGCCTCCTTTCGAGGGTGCGGCGTGTTAGCCATACGGGGGTAGGCGGCATAGTGTCACGGAGCCGACGCCGGCCTTGCCGCACGGTCTTCCCGAACGGCGGAGGGGATGGCCTCCCCCCGGGAGTTGGCGAAACGGCGCGGGCGTGATTCCCGTGTGTGTTAGAGTAGTGGCGCGGCCCGTGGCATCGAGCATTAAATGCCCATACGCGCGTGCGGGAATAGGTGCGCGCGGGGGCATGGGAAAGGCGCGCAAGGGTGCCCTTGAGCGGAGCGGACCCCGCGCGAGGGGGTGCTCGGCCCTCGAGCGACGCGGACCTCGTTCGAGGGGCGGGGGCGAGCCCTCGAGCGAGGCGGACCCCCCCCGAGGGGGCGTAAGGGCCTCGATCGAGGCGGACCTCGCCCGAGGGAGTGTCTATCCCTCGAGCGAGGCGGTCTTCACTCGAGGGGTGTACGGCTGT
Source organism: Cenchrus americanus (assembly GCA_947561735.1). Lineage (NCBI taxonomy): Eukaryota > Viridiplantae > Streptophyta > Magnoliopsida > Poales > Poaceae > Cenchrus > Cenchrus americanus. Next base: position 122,749,260 of record OX387244.1, on the reverse strand, counting down.
GTTGTCTGGCGGGCCGCGGGGGCCACCAAGGTCGTGTTTGTGCTTGTGTATGTGCTTTAGGTGCGCGAGTTGGTTCATGTTTCGCGTTTTTTGTGGGTTTTAAGCGGGTTTCCCCTCGGTTATTTAGGGGACCCTTAGGGCTATCCCCGGTAAATCTCATCTTTAGACGAGAGGTTTCCCCGGCCGGGTTCCCCTTACCGCGGTGGAGATTGCCCGGGCTCCTCTTGTTGTATAGGTCGTTGTACTTGTTGCATCTCGCCGCTAGGGGGAGATTGCTGCGCTCCTTCTCTGTTGGAGAGGCTACTTGTTTCGTGTGTTGCTTATCCTCATGTTGCGGTTGTTGCTTAGGCGCTACGTTGTTGCTTATCCTCTAGTGGCACTCCAACAAGATGAACAAGGCTTCCAACACACGTCTCCGACTCACTACCCAAGTTGGCCAAGCCCACGTAGCCACCGGAGTGCCACTAGATCTAGGAACCAACACACAACCTTCGGACCCGAGAACGCGGCGGAACACCAAACCTCGAGTCAACGGACCCACACCGATCGGACCGGTGAGCACCACCGGTCGACCGGTCCCTCGCTGGTGAGCCGAGCAACTTTCACTAAGTGGCTCTACACGGTCGGACCGGTGAGACACACCGGTCGGACCGATCACGGCCGAAAGCCCCCATGGCACCAAACGAGCCAACCGACCACCAAGCTCGACCCAAACTCGAAACGGCGGCACCACGGGACAACGGCGAACACACCAAGACGTTCACCGGGCAAAATCCCAACGAGAGTTGCGGCGGTCGAGCCGGTCAAGAGCACCGGTGAGACCGGTGTGCTCAGGCGGCTCGGGATGAACGATGCCCGCGGGTCAACTCCCCCAAATCCAAACCTCGATCTCCCAAATCGCTCCACGGTCTTGAACAAGACTTTGGGGATATTAGGAACACCTCATGAGGAGTGCATAGCCAAGTTTAATCCCACCAAAACTCGTCCAAAAAGGAGGAATCAAGGAAATCACGCCAAGAGCACTTCCAACCCAAGAACTCAAGAAACCCCAAAATCGAGCACCTTTACTCACGGATTTGGGAGGGGAATCACGCCTAGAGAACCACAAAGGGTTCCCACAAATTTCCCCCATCAAATCCCCAAGAGAAAGATCCCGAAAACAAACCAAAGAAATCACCAAGAGAGGGCTCCGAAAATCACCACCAAGAACAACGGGGAGAACACATCCAAACCTTGAGGAACCACGCCGAATCATCTATACATGAAACAAAGGTTCATACAAGGTCTAGCAAGCCGCTCGATCATCCATCCCTCTCAACAAGATCTCTCCATGAAGCTCTCTTGCTAGTCCTATGGAAAACCTAAGGAAAATAGGAAGGTAAATGGGAAAACAAAGAGAGCTAGGGTTCCAAGAGTTGGTTGCCATCCTCTCACCTCTTGGGTTATATGGAGGCAATCGAATGTCTAAAATGCCCTTTCCTAATAACTAGGGATACAAGCCCCTCAAGGGCGGATTTGGAAGTCTTCATGTCTTTTCCATCGTACGGATGTCCGGCGACCGCACCTGCGTAGCCTCGACGCAAGCCATGCGATCTCGACGCGTGTCATCCGCTTCGAAGTCTCGGACCGCATAGTCGCACACGGTCGGACGGTGCTCCTCACCGGTCGGACCGGGTACCCATCGGTCGAGGCCGGTCGGACCCACCGGTCGGACGGGTGCGCGGCTGCTGCGGCTTCCGTCTTCGGTTCTTCGGTCTTGGCTTTGTGGATCAACTAAGGAATCCGGTGGTTTTCTCGGTGAACCACCGAAACCCCGCGAACTCGGTGTAGCCTCCGCCAATCTCTACTCATGACTCGGCTCCCACGTAGTCCGGCTCGACCTTGGTTTTGAGGCTCTACCAAGAAGCTGTCCATGACTTCATCTTGTTGTTCATGCCACCATGCGGCCCGCCCTTGGACCCCGGCGGCCATCGGGTCCCTCGAACCAAGCCTACTTGTCTTCTCCACACCCGGAGGCCTCACCGACGACGACCTTTCGCGCTTGTTCTTCACCCGCACCAACACTAGTCAAGCCGCAACTCGCACCTGCAATACTTAGCCAAGAATCAGTCCACACAACGTTGTCAATCACTCATCACACAAGGAAGCGACCATCCACCGGTCCTCGAACCACACATGGTCCTCAATCTCCCCCTTGATGAGTGCATTGACAACACCCACACGAAAGTAACAAGAGAGAAAAGAAAAAGAAAAGAAACGAACAAAAAAGAAACTCCAACAAGCGATCGAAAGCCAAACAAAGGCAAAGAGCAAAATCACTCGAAGAAGACAAGTCTCGGACCCCTTAGGCAAGGGCAACGGCTCGACACATCCGAGACAAAACAAAGCTCAAGCAAAGAGTGCAAACCACCGAATCAAAGCTCGAAAAACCACAAAGTGCTCCCCCTGCGCACACATGCAAGCTCCCCACGATCCAATGCACCTCCCCTTGGACGAATGCATGCAAACCCGGTGAAAACGGGCGGTGCAGGCAACTTCGGCTCACCCCTGGTCGGACCGGTCATCACCACCGGTCGGACCGGTGCCTAAGATGTGTACGGGACCAGCACACACACCGGTCGGACGGGTGTACAACGAGCCCGAGAAATGGCTCGAAACCACTGAAAACCTTCTAAATGCGTCCGATAAGCCATTTCAAGCTCAAACTTCTTCCCCTTGTTGGCAATGCATGAATCAAGACAAAAATGCAAAACTTTCAACCTAGAGCTTCCCAAATAGACAAAATTCAACAAAGAACGCTACACATGTCCAAATGAGCAAGTTAGATACTCTACGAGTTTCATAACGATCTCAACTACATGATCACCAAGTTTCACAACCATTGGACGAAGCTAAGATGGATTTTGGCAATTTTGCGAAAAACTTGCCTCTCATGAGCAAAGTCCTAAACAAGATCAAAGCATATCAAAATGGCAAAGCCACACAAACTTCATGCTAGGACGGCCATTCTAATCATAAGACCATCACAAACACCCACAAGCACCTCATGTCATGTCAAAGCCACCGAGCCATGTGCCTACTTCTATGTATGAGACTTCTCATTGGTAGGCATCATGCAACGGTTTAGCACCCAAAGCAAATTAAATTCAGCACAAAAGACATGGGAGCATATTTTCCAAGTATTTTTCATTTCATTTTCAGATTGATAAATGGTACATGAAATGTCTTTGCGACAAAAAGGAACTTATGCTCCTCCACAAGATAAATCAAGAGGGCTAAACATTCATGATGGCAAATGAGCCTTTAGCCCCATATGATCAATAAACTAGCTATCCAACCACAAATTAAGCATAACCAAGCCACTAAAACATGTCAAGATCATATAAAGGCATTTAACATGAGAGAGCATACATGTGACAATTTTTCAAAAACATAGCCATCAACCATGGATTATTCATCAAGATCATCAAGAGCTAAGCCAAACTAACATAGCATACCAAACAAGCTCACAAAGACATATATCTCATTCCATGGTGAACAATGTATATGAGAGAAGCTTTTCCTATCCAATGCATATGATACAAAATGAATGCAATCTAAGATACAAGGATGCCTATACATCATGTTACATATGCCATGCCAAATGCAAGAAATGCACAAAGGAAACTATACATATGCTACAAAGAAGCTCCCACACACCCAACTCAAGACATCAAACACACACCAAGTTCTCTCACGCAAACGAGTGAAAGTTGCTTGATCTAGGGGTTTGGTGAAAATATCGGCTAGTTGGTCATGTGTGGGTACATGGATCAAAGCTATCTTTTCTTTACGTATGTTGTCTCTCGAGAAAATGATACCTTACTTCTATGTGCTTGGTTTTGGAATGGAGCACGGGTTCTTTGCAACGCTTATGGCACTTGGTGCTATCACATTGAAGTGGGACATGGGTATACTCCTCACCAAAGTCACTCATGGTGTATGAAATCCAAAGGAGGCGAGAGCAACAACTAGCGGCGGCAACATACTCGGCCTCGGTAGTGGATTGAGCAACACTCGATTGTTTGCGGGAAGACCAAGACACCAAAGAAGAACCCAAATACGGCAAGTCCCGAAGTGGACTTCTTATTCAACCGACACCGGCAAAATCCGCGTACGAAAAGCCATGAAGCGCCAAAGAAGAGGACGCGGAGTACCAAAGGCCAAAGTCGAGAGTGTGACGCAAGTACCGAAAATTCGCTTCCGCGCTTGCCGATGTGAAGTCCTCGGAGACACTTGAAAACGAGCGCACGGACACACCGAGAAGCCGTGCGTCGGCCTCGTCGCCGTCAAGTAGAGTAGTGACCGATCATGCTCCGGTACTCCTTCGATCCACGTGTTCACAGCTTGGTGCACAAATGTTTCTTCCTTTGATTGTTTGATTTGTGGCAGGAAGAAGCGCAACTCACCCATCATGCTCATCTCAAATTCCCTGCTCATATCCTCTTGCAAACCTTGCAACAAGGGAGTTAGACTAGCCACCAAAGAGAATATCATCCACGTACACACATCAGTCGGGATATCTGCTGCCTTTTGCCTCGGCTGAGAAACAAGGTACGATCGACCTTCCCCATCTCAAAACCTCTCTCAAACAAGAACCCCTCAACCTACCATACCAAGCTCTAGGCGCACCTTCGACCCATACGGCGCCTTCCTCAACTTGCTACACCGGTGGAGGTACTTCTCGCTCTCAAACCCTCGGAGGTCTGTCTCACATACACTTATTCCTCCAACACACCATTCGGAAAAGCACTCTTCACATCCATTTGGTGCAACTTGAACCCTTTAGCCACGGAAAAGGCTAGAAGGATCCTAATCGCCTCCAAACGGGCTACGAGACAAAGGTCTCCATGTAGTCAATCCCCTCCTTCAGTGAACCCTTAAGCAACAAGCCTCGACTTGTTCCACACAGCCTCACCTTTCTCTCCCTCTTTGTTCTTCCACACCCACTTTGTACCAATCGGCTTACACCACTGGGGAGGGTCAACCAACTCCCACACTGATTCCTCTCAAAGTTCTCCAACTCCTCATGCATCGAATTAACCCAATTGTGATCGGATAGTGCGTGTCCAATGTCTATGGGCTCGAAAGAGGCAACAAATACAACATGAGCGAAATGAGAATTGTTCGCGTAACCTTGACCAGTGTAGTGCGTTCATTCATGTCGCCAATGATCCTCGAAGTCTGGGTGATCCACTTGTACTCGCCGGGGAGGTTCTCGCCTCGATGCTACCTCCCCCTCAACATCGACTTCTCCTCGTTCTTGATTTGTCGTCGTAGGTGTAGTAGAGGGTGTCTGTCCATCACAGTAGTCGAAGTAGTGGGTACAAGTTCGGCGGGGCACCGCACCGCCATCTTCATCGTCTCCATGTTCATGCTCCTCCTCCTGCGAAAGATCTCCTCGCCAAGCTCATCATCACCTGCACCTTTGAAAGACAAGGCGGCCTACGTAGCTCTGTTTCGTCGAAGGTTACCTCGCATGTCTCCACGATTTGGTTAGTTTCAAGATTGCGCACACGATATTCTCTAGAATGAGATGCATAACGAAAAGAAAATACCATCGGCCGACCTAGCCTCAAATTTATCCAACTTCACTGCCTTTCTTCGGAATGAAACACTTGCAACCAAAGACATGGAAGTGACTCACCTTGGGTGTGCGACCATCTACGTTCCACACATAGCACACGGTATTCACCGCCTCGGCCCAAAACCTCCTCGGAGTCCCTATGCTCATCAAGCATCGTCCGAAGCCATCTCGCTACAAAGTCATGTTCTTCCTTTCCACAACACCATTACGGGGAGGCGTATACGGACTCGAGCGGTGCTCAAGACCTAAATCATGGCAAAAGGTTTCAAAACGAAAGTTTACGAAATCCAAGCCATTATCACGGCGGATAGCTCATGTGGCATCTCAGGTGCCTCTCGTTCCCTCAACCTCAAGACTAGATCTCGAACTAAACCAAACGTCTCCCCCTTATCCTCGAAAAAGAACACCCACGCATACGAGAATAGTGCGTCCACCACAACAAGGACATACCACTTCCCACCGCGAGATCGCACACGAGTCCGGGCCAACAAGGTCCATATGGAGCGGCTCACATGGATGCTCGGTCATCACATCGGTGGGAGGCGGGTGAGAAGAGGCTACCATCTTAGCATGCCTAAACGGCGCACAAACCAACTCTTTCTCAAGCCTCAACCGGTGGCAATCCTCGGACCAAATTGAGTATACTCCAAGCGAGACAAAAGGTCCAAAGGTCGAGTGACCCAACTTCCTATGCCACTTCCACAACTCACTCGAAGAACCTGACCAAAAAACAACGCTCCACACCCGAGGCGAGAAAAATCGACACGGAAAACACGACCCTCGGGAACGACCATACGGACAAGGTCCCCTAGAGGTCCAAAATCAAAGATCCGCAGGGCCAAAACAGCACCTCTGGCTCCTCATCCAACAGGTAGAGACATATATAGCCGGTGTACCACGGTGATTAGACTAAAAGAGCAACATGCCTCGGAGTGATCTTGTCTCTCACCTTAATCTCACCTTACGAAACGCACGCCCACGCCCATTGTCCCCAAAAGTGATGCACCTCTTTGTCATCACCCCGGGATGAAAGTTTCAAAAGAGAACCACCCCCCGCAATAGATCATGTGCCTTGCGTATGAGGAGTCAATCAACCAAATGTTCTTCCAAGTCTCCCACCTGAAATTAGCCCCCGAACACGTGAGCGAACAAACGACTCGACAGCCCGGGGTTAGGTACCAAGAGAGCAAAACCGGTGCCGAGCCGACTTGCTCGAAAGTGTGGTTAACACAATACAGAGAACCATCTTTCCTACCAAAACTACCACCACGAACACCACCTCGGTAACCACTCCGAGAAAACCAACCCTCAGCACCCTGGAGGAGGACCAAAGCCACGAAAGACAACGAGTGGACGGAGTCCCCCCTCTGCGGTCTCCAAGCTAGGCTCCTCCCATCCCCGTAGTGAACTCAAGGGGAAAATACAAACAACAAGCTGACCACTGTAGACTCTCCGGACCAACCACCGGCAACACCACCTCCGGAGGCGAAACCTCTCGGCTCACCACCTCGAAAACTACCTCCGCCCCGGGGTACGGGGGGAAGACGATTGAACCGCCTATTTGAGCCCGGTCCCCAACCGCCCCCCACTAGGCGGGGCCGGTACGACCGCCTAGCCGGAATCGGTCCTGACTGGCCCTCTCCAGAACGACTCCTCGAGCAAGGGAACTCGCGTCTCCCCATGCCGGGCCCCTTCTGTCGAGCTTTTGCCACAGGAGGTGGCATACGAGGCTTGGAGTACACCATGGGAACGGTTGTACCTATCCTTATTCGCCCACTCCCCCGCCCCAGCATCCTCTCTTCCCGCTTCCTCTTGAAGCAAAACTCATCCTTGTGACTCTCTTTTCCACAATAGCCACAATGGAACCTCACCGGTTAAGATTTAGGCTTGGATTGGGGTTGCTCAAATGGTTTCTCTCCACTCAACTCCTTCACCGGTTTAAGCTCACTAGCCTTCTCACTCACTTTTCCAAAAAACATTAAAGGCGTACTCACAAACTTGATAGGCTTTTGGAGATCATTTGTGGGTGCAGGAAACACGGGTCGAGTTAGGGTTGTGTCTAATGGGTTCCTAAGATGGTTCGGTTTCGGGGGGAAAATCATTCTTATGGTGGGTTTTTGGTGGCTCTCAGGATATTCTCTCCACTTCCCTCACCGGCCTTGTTTGCCTCGAAGTCTCTCACCATCACCGCCTCTTAAATGCCTCGATCATCATCCTCAGCGAGGCTCATGACCGGTTAACCAACCCATCAACTTTCTCCGCTCACCATTCTCATCCACATGCAAACGATCAACATAATGTGCAAGTTCCAAATTTTTCAAAGCATGCATTTCACGAGGTAGAGCATGATGTAGGCATGGAGTTCCTTCAATTTAGCTTCTCAAGAGAACTAGTGTAAGCATGCATCTCATCAATTTTAGCATGCAAAACGGGGCAAGAAGTGCAAGCACCTAGCAAAGCGAGGTCTAGATTTAAGCTTAGCCACTTCAACCACGAGCACATCTAGTTCCGCACACTTTGAGCATGCTTTTCATTGAACAAAGCAAGATCGGCAAGAAAGATGGAGCAAGCAACACTCAAATCAACCTCATCGAAGCAACCAAGGACTAGCCTTAAGGGAATCAATCTCAAAGCTTGCTATCAAGCACACAGGTTTCTAGCTCGGCCCACTCTAGTCCCATAGCCTCCTCGAGTGAAGCCCCTAAGCTCTTTTCTCATTTTCTTTGCCTCTCTAAGCATGTCATCACGATTATCAAGCAAAGTACCAAGCCGTTCATTCTCCTGGCGCAAGAAGGGAAGCTCATCACGCACCTCGTCGTCGGACTCGAGTTCGAATTAAACGCTCATTGTGCTCTTCTTGCTTTACCGGAGCTCAACACTCATGGTTCGAGAAGCACGTCTCTAGCGAAGGAGCTCGGCCCCTCCCGGGTTCGCGGTGCCTTCCTTCCCTTACGACGATCACCTTCGTCTTCACTACTACTCGAGCTCAAGGTGGAGTACAGGGCCACAGGTCAGCGTCGCTCGCACCAACCGCCACTCGGGCCTTGCCTCGACTGCCTTTCTTCCTCGATCGTCGCTCGTCCTTGTGCTTGTTCTTGTACTTTCTCTTGTGGTCGCGCCTCGGCGGGTACTTGCCATCATTCCTCGGCTTGTGCTTGTGGCCCGTCCTTGTTCTCGACCTTCTACGGGCGATCGGCGACAAAGTGTCACAGCTTACGCCTCTGACTCATGTCCTCGTGTTCCTCCTCATGTTCACTCGGTTCTCGTGCAACCTCTCGGATCGCCTCGCCAAGAGCGCCGGCTCGTCCTCTCCAAGCACATCAAACTCCTCATACGGCATAGACATCCAAAGGGGACAAAGAGAACATCCTGGTGGATGGTTCAGTGTTAACCTTTCGTTTCGAATCACCAACGAGGGCGAGACCACCAGAATCAATTGGACCCTCGAGCTTGGCGGTCATGCCCCTATCCACCTCGGCCTACACGACTTCGACCACCGCTCGTTCACCGTCGAGTGTCATAATTATCCGACTCCACAATGGCCTCGAACTTTCAGCCCCATATTGTACGATCCAAAGAGTGTAAGAGCTTGGCCCGCTCTATCATGATCATCGTACGGGAGCACGTCCACATTGGCCCTCATGTTGTTCCACGACCACAGTCGACCTTCGAAACAAGGAATCGATGGACTCACGGGGAGATGAGTGAAGTTCTCGTACTCTCTCACGGTAGGTCGCGCCCATCAGATGCTAGAACACAGACGTCCCCAACATGACCTCCTTGACACCGTCAAAATTCTACAAGCCAAGTGCTCGGTGTGCACTCGATCGAACTCAGGCGACCCGAGGCACGAAACAAGTAGTCGGCCGTCTTGTTCTTGGCGTCGAACCTATCCCTCGATCACAGTCGCCGAGGAAGTCCATCGATGATGGACATAGCTTGTGTCCACGGCGTCGACATCCCAAAGGATCTAACCACTTTCCGCGGAGGAACACACCCATCCGCTTACTCCACATCTGGTAGTTCTTGCCATCTAAGTGTGGAGGACCCGAAACCCCGTTCCGGAGTGCGCCATCCTTGGATCTTAGACTAGTTAGAGTCAACAAAGACCCAAACCGGCTGCGGTACCACTTGAAGGACCGATTAGGCGACCGAGAGGGGGGGGAGTGAATGGGACACCGATAAAGATGCTTCTCCAAGGAGATCGAAACTCGGGCAAGATGGACTGAGCGGAAAGAACTCGAAAAGCCGTTTGTCCGGAAGGCCGGTTAGACCGGGTATAGGTGGCGGTTAGACCCCGCCTCACCGGGCGACCAAGAAATCCCCAGAAACACCTCATCCAAGCACCAAAAAGCGCACCACGGTTTCACCAACAAAGATCTGCGGTCAAGGCCATAGCACTAGCTTGAAGGATTGGATGGCGATTAGAGAGGGCAGGGAATAGGAGCCGATGAAAAATTCTTCTCGAAGGACCCGGCCTATACCCTCTACAAATCCCGGTCTCACACGAGCGATGGATCGAATCACACATCAACCGCCAAGACAACAAGGTTATGGATCAACCTCAAGTATTAGGAACGATTCTCTTGAAGCACACGCGGAAGCACGAAAAGAAGAAGAAAAGAATTGAATCAAAGAACCAGGGCGCGTCGGCCTACGGCGGTATGCGTCCGCCAAGCGGGGCCAGCGCGTCCGTGATGGCCGCGCGGACCGTCGGCGGGGTGCCGGGGTTGTCGCACCCTTGCCGCGAGCTGTCCGGCTAGAGCCACGGGCCGTGCGGTTAAAGCGAAGCGAGAGACCACCGTGAGCCGACCGAGAAAAACGGACCGTCAGCGAAGGCCAGGCGGACCGTCAGCGTGGGCCACGGACCGTCCCCCTACTTAAGCTCGGACCGTCCCCAAACCGAGATTGCAACGAAAACCTAAAGAACAAAACCTAGGATCAAAATGAAACGAAACAAGAAAACGAAGAACGCCGCCGCTACGGCTCCTCGCGGTTGTCCTCCGCCGGCCCCTCACGGACATCGGCGCCTTCCCCGAATAGGGCGAAAAAAGCCCCGACCTCGAGGGTCAACTCCCCCAAATCATCATTGGATTTCCCAAACGGTAGAAGCTATAGAGACAAAGGGTTTGGGGACTTGAAAAAGCGTCATCACAAGGATGCTATAGCCCAAAAATCTTGCCTCCTAACTCCCTAAATCACCGAGATTGCGAATCCTCTGAGCACCACCGAAAGCTAGCGCACCGAACGAAAATCCTTGAATCGAAGTGGTTTCCCGGCGTTTGAGGGCACAAGATCAATCACAAAGATGCACTAGACATGCATCGCGTAATTCCCTCAAAGAAATCCGAGGAGAGAGCCCACTCAAATCAACCCGGAATCACACCAAGAACATAGGCACCAAAAACAAGCACGAAAAAGACCAAAGGATTCACATTCCGAATCTTCTATACAAACCAAGAAAGATTCACAAGGTCTAGCATGCCGCCTAGCATCCAACCCTCTCCAACAAATCTCACATGAAGCTCTCATGCTAGCCTAGAGAAAGAAATGGAGAAGAAAAATAGCTATGAAAATGAGAAATGGGAGGGGAAATGAAACCACGAGGTCGCGGAGGAGAGAGCCATCCACACACACTCATGGCTTATATATCGGGTCCCCATCGGGGGTGTGGCAAATGACTCGACTACCCCTAACTCAACTACGGTGATACAACCCACGCGAGGAGCATTTATGTAATGTTTGTGGGTCTTGCCATCCGGACGGCCACGCCTTCGCCGCACCCGCGTCCTCTGACGCAAGCCATGCGATCCGCCTCGTGTCCTCAGCTTCGAAGCTTCCGGATGCGCCGGGATCCCGTCTCCGTCATGTTGGGTCTTCGGACTTTGGTTTTGAAGCCCAAACCAAGCAACCGTCCTCACGATGGTTTTGTGGGCCGGCTCCCACCAAACCCGGCGTGCTCGGCCAGCCTCCCGCCACGGTGCACGGCTCGTTCTTTCCACGACTTCGTCTTGCTCGTCTTGCCACCATGCGGCACCGCACCTAGTCCCGCCGTCCAAGGGTCCCTCGAGCCAGGCCCTACTTGTCTCTCCATCTCCGAAGGCCCCTCAAGTGTTGGCGAAGACCTTTCACGCCCATTCTTCACTGTAACAACACGAACTAGGCACCGACCTACACTGCGCATTGAGCCAAGAGTCGGTCCGACACCGTTGTCAATCACTCATCAACGAGGAGCGAGTCATCCACAGAGCCACGAGGACGCTCCTGGTCCTCAATCTCCCCCTTGATGAGTGCATTGACAACACACAACGAAAATGAATTCGGGAGAAAGAAAGTAAGAAGAAGGAAAAATAAAGAAAGCCCAGACTCATGCACCAAAACCAAAGAAAGGAAAAGAAAGGTCACAAGTCGAGCAAAAGCACAAACTCTACAGAAAACGACAAGAAAGCTCCCCCCAGACATGTGGATGCAAACTTTGTCCCAAACTTTCGCTCACCTCTGCAACGAATTTTCATTAAGCTCACCTCTTCTCCCCCTTATTGACAATGTATGAATCAAGATGAAAATGCGGGGAATGTAAAACAAAGCATATAAACATCTACATGAGCTTCTCAAATAGGCCAAATCTAGTGTCAAAGGCTAGAAATGAGACAAAGAACACATATATGGATCATAACACTGGGTATAGCATTGCCGGAAGTAATATATGAAAATATAGGCATGTGACAACGCACATAAATTTTCAGATTTGAGCGAGTTTAATAAAAAGATGGCTCACTTCAAATGTCAACCTATCCATGTCATATTCGAGCCAAAAACATGCACACTCATCCGGAGATCATACAAGCATATCAAATTCTCAACAAAAGATCATTACCTAAGCACCCCATAAAGCAAAGCATGTCTATGTTAAAGCTCATGGGCCATGTGCCACTTCGGGAAGACTTCTCCCTTGGTGAACATCATGCAACATGTTTTGCAATCATGTGTGAAAGATAAGAGCATTTTAAGCATAAACATGATGGATGGAGCATTTTCAAGCATACGGACTTCTTTTCCAAGATTGATTCATTTCATAGTACATGAAGTGCCTTTGCGGCAAAAAGAAGCTTATGCTCCCCCATGAATGCAACACGGGCTAAACATTCACAATGATATTGAGCCTTTGGCTAAAAAGCAAGAAAAAGACATCCAAGCACAATCTAAACAAAGAAAGCACATTTAGACCAAAACTTGACATGGATACACTACTACACATGAGTGGAGCTCATTTCATCAAATTTAGTCAAGATTAGCATTTGATTCAAAAGGGGTATCTCACAACATATATATCTCAAATATTCCACGAGCATAGCCTCACATAGCCATTTCTCCACACATAAGACCAATATCTCTCAACTAGCCAAAGAGACTCAAATGAGGCATATAAAAGAAGCTCATCATCCTAAATTGGCCACACGATACAAATGCAACATGATATATAACAAGATGGCTATCCTACCTTTATTCATCAAAAAGAAAGCATGTATATACATCCACGATAAACATGGTATGATACATATGGTACAAAAAGAGGAAATCCCCCAAGAATCAACTAGAAAAGGGCAACAAACCCCAAGTTCCCCTCGCAAGCTCACAAATATGGCTTAATTCGAGAGGCTTTGTGAAAATGTTCACAAGTTGATCTTGGGTTGGGACATGACTCAACACAATGGTCCCTTTCTCCACATTGTCTCTCAAGAAATGGTCCCTCACCTCCATGTCTTTGGTTCTGGAGTGAAGCACAGGGTTTTCCCTTTACGCTTATGGCACGGGTGCTATCACAAAGTAGCGGGATCCGGGTGCACTCCTCACCAAAAGTCTCTCAAAGTGTATAAAATCCACAACATAGCGGGAACAACAACTCGCAGAACTACAATCATACTGCTGCCCTCGGTGGTAGGGCGAGGCTACCTTTCGGCCAATGCTTGCGGGAAGACCACGAAACCAACGAGGACCCAAGAAACTAACAAGAACCCCCGAAGTAGACTTCCTCTCAACTCGGCAACATGACAAAATCCGCATCGGAAAAAAACCATGAAGTGAAAGAGTCGAGGAGGAAGAATACGAATAGCCCAAGACCGAGGCGAATGAAGGTGCACAGAAAACCCTCTTGACGACTGGTCGATGTGATGTCCTCGGCGAAGCCCGAAAACGAGAGCCACAAACACACATATGACTGACCCGTATGTCTGGCCTCGTCGGCCCCTCGGAGCAGAGGAGGGAGGCCCGATCATGCTCCCCCCATACTCCGCTCGTCCACTTGGTTCTCCGTCCTCGTCCGCATCCAACGTAGTCGTACTCCCCGTGGGTGTTGACATAGGCTTCACATCTTGCATCTGGAACTTCCTCGACATGTCCTTCGTGTACTTGGTCGATGTGCAAATGTTCGAGTCCTTCACTTGCTTCATCCTGCAGCATGAAAGTCCTATAACTCGCCCATCATGCTCATCTCGAATTCCACTGCTAATCTCTCATCTGCAAACTTGGCAACAAGGTTATGTGGCGAGCCACCAAAGACAATATCATCCACGGCATATCCGCACAATCAACAAGTCATTCCCATGCTTGAGGAGAAACAAAGTCCTATCCCCGGTACCCATCACAGACCCTCTTGCTCCCACGAAAACCTCTCAATCTCCCATACCAAGCTCGGGGCGCCTTTATTTAACCCATCCGAGCCCTATTCCACCCTGTCCTCCTGTAATGGAAACATCTCACTCTTGAACCCCGGTGGGCAACATCACATACACCTCCTCCTCTATGACCCCATTTAGAAAAGCACTTTTCACATCCATTTGAAACAACTTGAACCCTTCAGCCACGGAAAGGGCTAGAAGGATTCGAATTGCCTCAAGACGGGCCATAGGAGCAAAGGTCTCCTCAGAGTCGATCCCCTCCTTCTAACTATAACCACAGAGCAACAAATCCGGACTTATTGCTCTAGCCATCCCATTCTCACCCTCTTTGTTCTTCCAAAACCCACTTGGTTCCTATAGGATGGCAATTTGGAGGTGGTTCAACTAACTCCCACACCTGGTTCCTCTCAAAGTTTTCCAACTCCTCATGCATATAATTAACCCGGTTAGCATGAGATAAAGCGAGTCCAATGTCCTTGGGCTCAAAGGTGGCAACAAATGCGGCATGAGCGAAATGAGAGGAATTCTAGGCCTTGGCCAGTTCCAGTACGTTCGTCGATGTCCCCAATGATCTTCGATAGGGGATGCACTTCTTGAATCCGCGGGAGCCTCACGCCTGAGACTACCTCCCCTTCAACTTCGAGACTTCTCTCGCACAGGTCCTCTTGTCGCACGTCGTTGTCCATGAAGTAGACGGTCCACCTTCGTAATGGTCGGAGGGGAAGTAGTGGGTACACCTTCGGCTTCGGGCGCATGGTTCTCTCCATCATCATCTCCGACTTCATCCTTCTCCTCTTCAAAGAGGTCCTCTGCTCATCTCTTCATCCCCTACACATTCAAAGCCAAGTGAGGTACATGGCATTGTCTCATCGAAGGTTACCTCGCAAGTCTCCATGATTTTGTTAGTCTCAAGGTTAAGCACCCTATAGGCTCTAGAATGATTAGCATATCCAAAGCAAATCCCATCACTACACCTAGCCTCAAACTTGTCGAGATTTCCCTTCTAATAAGAATAAAGCACTTCTGGCCAAAGACTCAAAAATGACTCACCTTGGGTGCCAGGCCGGTGCATGAGCTCATATCGGGTCTTCCTCTTGAAAAGCTCGCAATAAAATCCTGTTGGAAACATGATAAGCGTATTGTTGCCTCGGCCCAATACCTCCTAGGGAATCTGTGCTCATCGAGCATCGTCCTAGCCATCTCACAAAGAGTCCGATTTTTTCCTTTCCACAACTCCATTTTTAGGGGGCACATAAGGGTCGAATGCGATGTTCCAAGACCTAGATCACGACGAAAGACATCAAAATGAGAGTTCTTGAACTACAGAGCCATTATCACTTTCGGATAGCTCGAATAGCATTCCCATGCCTCTCGTTTTTCAACCTCGGGATCGGATCTCGAAACAAAACCAAATGTCACACTCTTGGCTTCCAAGAAAAACACCCAAGCATAGAGAGAGTAATCGTCCACCACAACAAGGACATACCACTTCCCACCCATCGAGCGAACTCCGCTGGCCCAACAAGGTCCACATGCAAAAGCTCCGTCGGACGCACGGTCTTGACATCGGTAAGGGGTGGATGGGGAGTGGCTACCATCTTGCCATGCCTACACGGAGCACAAACCAAATCCTTCTCAAACTTCAACCTCGACAATCCTCGGACAAGTCCAAGACCACTCAAGCGGGAAACCAAATCAAAGCTCAAGTGTCCCAACCACCTATGCCATTTCCACAAATCAAAAGAAGGACCCGGCCATCAAACGGCGAACGGGGACCCAAAAAGAACGAGAGAAATCAGCCACGAAAATCGACCCTCGGGGATGATCATACAAACAAGATCACCTCGAGAATCTAACAAACGAGACTCACCGGACTTGAAACGCACCTCAAAGCCCTCATCGAGCAAGTAAAGAAGCAGAAAGCAAATTGAAACCCAAAGACTTAACAAGAGCAACCCTCTTCAATGTTACCCTTGTCACTCACATGCACAACACCCTCGAAATCACCCTTCCTCCTCCATTGTCCCCAAATGTGATGTACATCTTTTCCTTTCTTTGGGGTGAGGATGGAAAACCACTTCTTATCTCCGGTCATGTGTCGGGAACATCCGGAGTCGGTCAACAAATGTTCTCCACAGCCTCCTCCACAGCAATCGGAAACAAGAACGAGAATGAGCTTGCGACTCAACCCTTGGGGTTAGCACAAACAAAGTTAAACCGATGTCGAGCCATACTGCTCAAAGAGGGCTTAGCAAACATCATTCCCTTGCCACCCGACTTCCCATGTCCCATGGAAGGAGTACGAGCACCGCGAGGGGGAGCACGTGGTCCGTAATGCTCTTCCGGAACCCCAAGCTACGATCATCTCCCCTAAACCCGTATTGAGGACGGAGTAGGGGACGTCCGACAAAACCACCACGAGCCCGACCGAACCTCTCACCGGCACGCACACCATCATCTCTTCTATCAATCCTCTCACCATCACCACTGCGCCGGGAACCTACCACCACTGAGCTTCCAACTCTGCCAACACTCCCCACCCTTCCACCACCTCTTGGAAGTGGCACTCTTCAGCTCGGGAATACCAGGAGCCGGCGATACGTCTGGTTTGCTTGCTCCCTAGCAAGCCTCTCATCCCTCTTCCTCTTGTAGCAAAGCTACGCTAGATGCCCTCTCCTTGCCGCAATACACACACATGAGGGGATGGGTTTTGGTTTTGGCTGCGAGCTACTCTCTAGGCTTCTCACCCTTCTCACTCACAAACTTCACGGTTTACGGAAGTCATTTGTCTTAGGTGGGAATTTGGGTGGATCTTGGGTTGTGTCAAGCTTGTTGCAAAGGTGGTTGGGCTTTGGTGTGAAAGAGTTCTTCGGTGCTTTTGGAAGTGGGACTTGGATGTCTCCGATCACCTCAAACTCGGGGTTAGACTCAACACACTTCTCATACACACTCTCCCCACTTTGTTCTCTCCCACTTTCTCACCCAACTTCTCAAAACCCAAACCACGACCATCGGCTCTCTTGAACTCCTCAATCATGATTTTCAATTGAGGTTCTACCCCACAGACCAACCAACCCAACACCTTACTCAAATAAGCATTCTCCTCATAAATGACATCCAAACGGGCTAGCAAGTTTTCCAGATTGCGCAAAGTAACTTCATCACGGCTAGTGCATGCATTGACAACGGGAGATTTCAAAGAAGCTTCCAAAGTGCTAATGGTAGAACGAGCATCAACAAGCTTAGCATGCATAGTAGGTCATGATTTACAATTACCAAGCAAAGTAGGTCTAGCCTTAAGCTCATCATATCGGTCCTAAGAGCATCTAGTTTAGCCAAAGTGGGAGCATTCTTCCCGTTAAGAAATTTGATCTCATTCAACCATGCATCACATTCGGGACATTCAACATCATCAGAAATGGTAGGAGCAAGTTTCAAAGAGTCATTCTCAATTTCCAATTCCAGCAACTTAGACTCCTAACTCTCCTACTTTCTCACTAGCATTCTCAAGTTGAGCCCCTAAGATCTTTCCTCATCTTCTTAGCATCTCTCAACACACTATCACAGTTGTCAATCAAGCCATTCAACCCTGGTGATCTCGCAAGCAAGAAGTCGAGGCCACGATTTACCTCATCTTCGAGTCGGAGTTCTTTGTCTTCCTTCTCACTCTTCTTTCTTCCCGCTCGAGCTATGGGCCATGCCACAAAAGCCCTTCAAGCGCCACACAGCTCAATCCACTGAGGTTCCTGCTTGCACTCTTCTTGCCCTTGCGCCTCCTGGCGTCTTCATCTTTACTGCTTGAGCTTGACTGCGCGTCGCTTGAGATTGAGTCGACGTCGCTTGCACCGGCCACCATGGCTCTTGCCTTGTCCTTCTTGTAGCCGCCCTTGCTCGGTCGCCTCTTGTCCTTGTCCTTGCTCTTGGACTTGGTTAAGTGCTTGCCCTTGGAGGAGTACTTGTCTTCACGCCTCGGGTGCGCCTTGTACTCGCTCATCTTGTACTTGTTCTCCCTCACGCTTCCGGGCACTCGGCGATGAAGTGTCCACGCTTGCCACACTTGTAGCAAGTCCCGAGCTCCGCCTTGCATTCCTGCGGCTCTTATGTAGTCGATCAAACCTCCTTGAGGGCAAGGCCAGCTCCTCCTCGCCTAACACATTAAACTCCTCATACTGGAATGGGCATAAGAGAAGACAAGGAAAGATGTCGACGGGCAAGGGTTAGATTTGACCTTTGATCAGCCTACAATAGCAAGACTATGCCCAATCGATGGCCTTCATGCTTGGATTGCAACTTCCTGTCAACCTCGGCCGACTTAAGCTTAGAAAAGAGGTCATCCAACTCGATGGTCAAATGTTGCCCGGACTCCTTGATGGCCTCCTTCCTTAGCACCCCCGAACATTTGGATCCAAGCCATGCAAGAGCTTCAAAGCATGATCCTTTCAGTGCAAAGAAATCCTCAACATGAGCCTTCATGTTGTTCCCGATGGCGGTGAACCTCCGAAACATCGCATCAATGTCCTCACCAGGAAGTTGAGTGAAGTTCTCATATTGCATCCCGTGGGGGCAATGATAGGTGAGCAACTTCACATAGTTATCACCACGAAGAGGCAACCAACAACTTCTCCCAAATTTGCCAAGCGAGATTAAAATGGTGAACACGCTCAAACTCGGGATCACACTAGCTTCCACGGACCAAGTGGATCAACGGCTTTTGCATTAGCCTCATACTTGGCCTTAGCACAAGCACTCGGTCACCATAAGAGTATGGATGTTGGCCAGGAATAGCATGGTCTTGTCAAGCACAATGAAATCCAACGACTTGCCACGAAGAAAGATCATCATACGAGCCGCCCACTTGTGGTAACCCTTCCCATTGAAGTGCGGCGGACCACCCCCGCTCAACGTACGCCCTCTTAGGATTCAGGACTTGTCAAAGTCACAAAGAATGCCGACACCAATCTACGATACCAATTGAAGGATCGAATGGCGGCTAGAGGGGGGAGTGAATAGGGAAGCTGGTAAAAATTCTTCTCGAAGAACCCGACCTATACCCTAGACAAATCCCGGTCACACACAAGCGATGGATCGAATCACACACCAACGGCCAAGACAACAAGGTTGTATGGATCAACCCTCAAGTCTTAGGAATGATTCCTTGAAGCACACGCGAAAGCACGAAAGAAGAAGAAAGGAATCGAATCAAAGGACCAAGGCGGCCGGGCCTCCGGCGGTCCGTCGACGGGGTACCGCGGACGTTGCGCCTCCTTCGCTCTGCGGGCCTGCGGCTTGATCCATGGACGATCCGGGTTAGACCGGCGAGAATCACAGGAACCGGCCCGAGAGAAAAACGGGCCGTACGAGAGCACGGAGCGGACCGTTCGCACGGGCCACGGACCGTCCGCTACTTAAGCTCGGACCGTCCGCAAGCCGTGCCTAAAAGGAAAACCTAAAAAAAAGCCGGGTCGGAGACAGAAACGAAAGCAAGAAGGCCCGAAGAATACTCGACGAGGCGGCTCCTCGCGGACGTCGCCGCCCCTAGCAAACACGTCGGCGCCTCACGGACGCGGTAATGAAAACGGCCCC
Source organism: Cenchrus americanus (assembly GCA_947561735.1). Lineage (NCBI taxonomy): Eukaryota > Viridiplantae > Streptophyta > Magnoliopsida > Poales > Poaceae > Cenchrus > Cenchrus americanus. The sequence continues at coordinate 122,729,373 of OX387244.1, read as the reverse complement.
AGAGCCTCGAAGGTCAACTCCCCCAAATCATCATTGGATTTCCCAAACGATAGAAGGCATTTGTAGAGACAAGGGTTTGGGACCATGAAAAGCATCATACGAAGATACTATAGCCAAAAAATATTGCCTCCTAACCCCTAAATGCGGGAATCGCGAGTCCTTTGGCTTCCACCAAAAGCTAGAGCACGAACGAGAAATCCTTGGATCGAAGTGGTTTCCAGGACGTTTGAGGGCACAAGATCAATCACAAAGATGCACTAGACATCCATCCATGTTTTCCCTCAAAGAAATCCGAGGAAGAAACCCACTCAAATCCGTGGAATCACACCAAGAACAAAGGCACCAAAAACAAGCACGAAAAAGACCACGAGTTTCACAATCGCAGAATCTTCTATACAAGCTAGGAAAGATTCACAAGGTCTAACATGCCGCCCTAGCATCCCATCCCTCTCTACAAATCTCATATAAAGCTCTCCTGCTAGCCTAAGAGAAAATGGAGAAGAGAAAAATAGCTACGAAAATGAGAAATGGGAGGGGGAAATGGCTCACGAGTCGCGGAGGAGAGAGCCATCCACACACTCTCACGGCTTATATATCGGGTCCCTCCCGATTGTGGGAAATGACTCGACTACCCCTAACTCAAATGCGGCAATACAACCCACGCAAGGGAGATTTATGTAATGTTTGTGGGTCTTGATATCTGGACGGCCACACCTTCGCAGCACCCGCGTCCTCTGACGCAAGCCATGCGATCCGGCCACGTGTCCTCCGCTTCGAAGCTTCCCGACATGCCCGGATCCCGTCTCCGTCGTGTTGGGTCTTCGGACTTGGTTTTGAGGCCCAAACCAAGAAACCGTCCTCAGATGGTTTTGTGGGTAAACCACCAAACCCCGCGTGCTCGGCCGGCCTCCTGCCAGTGCCGTGCAGGGCTCGTTCGTCCACGACTTCGTCTTGCTCGTCTCGCCACCATGCGGCCCGCACCTAGTCCCGCCGTCCACAGGGTCCCTCAAGCCGACCTACTTGTCTCTCCATCTCCAGAAGGACCCTCAAAGCAGGAGACCTTTCGCGCCGTTCTTCACACTGCAGCAACACGAATTAGGCCATAGTCTACACTGCGCCGAGCCAAGAGTCCGCCCAACACCCATTGTCGATCACTCATCATCAGAGGAAGCGGTCATCCCACCGAACCACGCGGGACGCTCCTGGTCCTCATACTTCCGAGAAAATCTTGGCGAAAACCAAAACTCCACCCGAGGGCCGGGGGCGGTTAGGCCAACTGCGGGGCGGTCGACCTCCTGTACCCGCCCGACGTACTCCAACCAAGAACACCTAGCAAAAGCGGCACGAGGCGGCCCGAAATTTCACCTAGGCGCTCCTCGATCAAGGTGAACAAACTCACAGTGGAAAATCCGGCGAAACAAAACTTTGACATCGAAAAAGCCTAGGGCGGTTCGGCAGCCCCCTCCCGAGCCGGTTAGACCGCCTCTCCCGGAAAAAAACGACCCGCGGGTCAGACCCCAGCTTCCTCGCGCCCGATCTCCCGAATCACTCCACGAATTGCGGCAAAACTTCGGGACTAATGCGGGTTACCTCTGGGAAACCTCTACCTCAAAGGAATCGACACGGCTCTTCGACGATCAAGAAGAATCAAAGAAATCGCTTCTCTAGGTCAAAAACTCTCCCAACTCGAAAAACCACAAAATCGAGTCCGATTCAAGAGAGATTTGGGTGCAAAGTCTAAGCCAAAGAGGCACAAGATCCTCATACGTGACACCCACCAAAAACCCCAAGAAATTGTCCTCAAAATACCCCCAACAAAGAGCTCGAAAATCACCACAAAGAAGGACGGGGAAAACCACCTTGAGGAACAACACCGAACCATCTATACATACCATCAAGGTTCATAGCCAGGTCTAACTTGACACCCCAAACATCCATCCCTCTCTCTAGATCTCACATGAAGCTCTCAAGCTAGTCCTAGGAAAAACTGGAAAAAATGGAGAACGAAAATGGAAAACAAATGAGCTACGGTTCCAAGGGTTGCACTGCCATCCATCCACTCAATGAGTATATATCGAGGCACCCAAGGAAGCATAAGCTACCCTCACCTAATAACTAGGGATACAAGCCCCCTCAAGGGCGGATTTGGAAGTCTTGATTTTCTTCATCGGGCGGATGCCCGCGGACCTCAGCACAGCTTAACCTCGACACAAGCCTTGCGATCCCGACGCGTGTCCTCAGCTTCGAAGAGATCTCGGCGCCGGCGACCGGGCGGTCGAGACCGCCCCGCCTGGGCGGTTAGGCGGCCTGGCCAATCCGGCCCGGCCCCGGGCGGTCCGGCCGCCCCTCTTGGGCGGTTGAACCGGCCTCGGTGGCGACGGCTACTCGTCGAGTCTTCGGCCTCGGTTTTGTGGCTCAACCAGAGGTAACCCGGTGGTTTTCCGGTGAACCACTACAAATGCGCGAACTCGGTGTAGCCTCCACCAATCTCTGCTCATGACTCGGCTCCCACATAGTCTAGGCTCGACCTTGGTTTTGATGCTCTACAAAGAAAGCCGGCCACGACTTCATCTTCTTTGTTCATGCCACCATACGGCCCGCACTTGGCCCCAGTGGCCACACGAGTCACTTCGAACGAAGCCCTCCTTGTCTTCTCCACACACTGGAGGCCTCACCAGAAGCCCAATGACCTTTCGCGCTTGTTCTTCACCTGGACCAACACGAGTCAGCGTGATGGCTCTCTCTCTCCGCGACCTAGGGTTTCATTTTCCCCCCTTCTCTTTCTCATTTTCGTAGCTATTTTCCTTCCTATTTTCTCTAGGCTAGCATGAGAGCTTCATGAGAGATTTGTTGAGAGGGATGGATGCTAGGGCGGCATGCTAGACCTTGTGAATCTTTCTGGTTTGTATAGAAGATTCGGGGTTGTTTTTCGTGGATTTTTGTGCTTATTTTCGTGCCTTTGTTCCCGGTGTGATTCCGCGGATTTGAGTGAGTTTCTTCCCGGTTTTCTTTGAGGAAAACATGGATAGATGTCTTGTGCATCTTTGTGCTTGATCTTGTGTCCTCAAACGCGGGAAATCACTTCGATTCGTGAGTTTTCGTTCGGTGCTCTAGTTTTTGGTGGTGCTCAAAGGATTCGCGATTCCGGTGATTTTGGGAGTTAGAAGGCAAGATTTTTGGGCTATAGCATCCTTGTGTGACGCTTTTCAAGTCCCCAAATCCTTGTCTCCACAGCTTCAACCGTTTGGGAAATCCGATGATGATTTGGGGGAGTTGACTTTCGAGGTCGGGCATTTTTTCGTACAGTTCGAGCCTCGCGGACGGTCGCGCCCTCTGGCGGACGGTCGCGCCGCTCGAGTTCGTCCCGAGTTCTTCACGTTCTTGCTCGTCCTTTGTTTCGATCCGTCGTGATTTTGGTTTTTGGTTGGACGAAGTTTCGGACGGTCCGCGGTGTCGGGCGGACGGTCGCGGGTGCTAGGCGGACGGTCCGCGTGCTCCCCGCGGACGGTCCGTGGCACGGGGGTGTCTTTGGGTCGTTCTGTGTAAATTAACGGACGGTCGCGGCTAAGGCCGGACGGTCCGCGCGCTCGGGTGCGGACGGTCCGCGATGCCGGCCGGACGGTCGCGCGGCTCTTGCGGACGGTCCGCCCCTCTGCGCGGACGGTCGCGAGCTGTGTGCTTTGCTTCTTGGTTCGATTCCTTCCTCCCCTTTCTAGTGCTTCCGCGTGTGCTTCGAGGAATCGTTCCTAAGGCTAGAGGTTGATCCATAACCTCGTGGTCTTGGCGATTGGTGCGTGATTCGATTCATCGCTTGTGTGTGGCGGGATTTGAGTAGGACATAGGCCGGGTTCTTTGGGAAGAATTTTTACCGGCTCCTATTCACTCCCCCCTCTCTAGTCGCCATCTGATCCTTCAATTGGTATCAGAGCTTGGTACCGGATTCTTTGCGACTTTGACAAGTCTCGAATCCTAAGATGGCGTACGTTGAGCGGGGCGGTCCGCCGCACTTCGATGGCAAGGGTTACCACAAGTGGGCGGCTCGTATGATGATCTTTCTTCGAGGAAAGCTGTTGGATTTTATTGTGCTTGACAAGACCCATGCTATTCGGTCAACATCCATACTCTTATGGTGGCCGATGCCGATGCCAAGGCCAAGTATGAGGCTAATGCAAAAGCCATTGATCACTTGTGCCTAGGAGCTTGTGTGATCCGAGTTTGATCGTGTTCGCCATTTGAATCTTGCTTGGCAAATGTTGGTTGCTCACGGTGGTGATAACCATGTGAAGGCTCGCCTCTTTGTCTCTTACGGATGCAATATGAGAATTTCACTCCACTTCTGGTGAGGACATTGATGCGATGTTTCGAGAGGTTCATCGCCATCGTGAACAACATGAAGGCTAATGTTGAGGATTTTCCGTACTCCGAGCATGATCGGACTTTGAAGCTCTTGCATGTCTTGGACCCAAATGTTTGGGGTGCTAAGGTTGAGGCCATCAAGGAGTCGGGGAATTATTTGACTATTGAGTTGGATGACCTCTTTTCTAAGCTCAAGTCGAGTGAGGTTGACGGGAAGTTGCTATCCAAGCATGAGGGCTCGGCCGACCATAGTCTTGCCCTTGTGGGAGGATCAAAGGGCAAATCTAACCCTTCTGTCGACGAGTTTTCTTTGTCCTCTCTTATGTCCATTCCGGATGAGGAGTTTGATGTCTTTGGGCGAGGAGGAGGCGGGTCTTGCTTTCAAGAAGGTTTGAACGACTACACGAGAGTCGGAGGAACGCAAGGCGGAGCTCGGGGACGTGCTACAAGTGTGGCAAGAGTGGCCACTTCATCGCCGAGTGCCGGAAGCGGAGGAGAACAAGTACAAGGTGAACGAGTACAAGGCGCACCAGGCGTGAAAACAAGTACTCCTCCAAGGGCAAGCACTTCAACAAGTCCAAGAGCAAGGACAAGGACAAGCGGCGGCCGAGCAAGAGCACCTACAAGAAGAACAAGGCAAGAGCGATGGTGGCCGGTGCGGCGACGTCGACTCAAGTTCAAGCGAGGAGCGATCAAGCTCAAGCGGCCGAAGATGAAGACGCGGGAGGCGCGGTGGCAAGAAGAGTGCAAGCGGAATATCGGCGGGGTGAGGCCGTGTGGCGCTTGAGGGCTTTTGTGGCATGGCCCATAGCTCAAGCGACAAGAAGAGTGTGAAGGAAGACGGCGACTCCGACTCGGAGGATGAGGTAAACCGTGATCCCGACTCCTTGCTAGGCGAGATTGCTAGGTTGAATGGTTTGCTTGATAACCGTGATAGTGTCTTGAGAGATGCCAAAAAGATGAGGAAAGATCTTAGGGCTCAGCTTGAGAATGCTAGCGAGAAAGTAGGAGAGTTAGAGTCAAAATTGCTTGAATTGAAACTTGAGAATGACTCTTTGAAACTTGCTCCTATTCCCTCTGATGATGTTGAATGTGTTGAATGTGATGCTTGGTTGAATGAGATCAAACTGCTTAATGAGAAGAATGCTTCTATTTTGGCTCAACTAGATGCTCTTAGGACTGAACATGATGAGCTTAAGGCTAGACCTACTTTGCTTGGTGCTTGCAAATCATGTCCTACTATGCATGCTAAGCTTGTTGATGCTCGCTCTACCATTAGCTCTTTGGAAGCATCTTTGAAATCTCCTGTTGCAAATGCATGTTCTAGGCTGTGATGAAGTCACTTTGCGCAATCTTGAACTTACTTCCGTTTGGATGTCATTTATGAGGAAAATGACTATTTGAGGAAGGTGTTGGGTTGGTTGTTTGGGCGGGGAACCTCGGTCGAAAATCATGATTGAGGAGTTCAAGAGAGGCGATGGTCGTGGTTTGGGTTTTGAGAAGTTGGGTGAGAAAGTGGGAGAGAACGGCGGGGAGAGTGTGTACGAGAAGTGTGTTGAGTCTAACCCGGGTTTGAGGTGATCGGAGAGATCCAAGTCCCACTCCCAAAAGCACCCAAGAACTCTTTCACACCAAAGCCCAACCACCTTTGCAACAAGCTTGACACAACCCAAGATCCACCCAAATTCCCACCTAAGACAAATGATTTCCGAAACCGATTGAAATTTGTGGGTGAGAAGGGTGAGAAGCCTAAGGAGAAGCCGAGCCAAAACCAAAACCCATCCCCTTCGGGTGTGAGTATTGTGGCAAGGAGAGGCATCTTGCGAGTTTTGCTACAAGAGGAAGAGGGATGAGAGGCTTGCTAGGGAGCAAGCAAACCGGGACAGTATCGCCGGCCCTCGCGGTATTCACGAGCCTAGAGTGCCACTTCCACGGGGTGTGGGAAGTGTGAGGAGTGTTGGCGAGGTTCCCACGGAGAGGTGGTAGTGAGAGGTTTGTCGGGAGAGATGATGGTGTGCGTCTTTGGTGAGAGGTTTGGTCGGGCTCGTGGTGGTTTTGCCGGACGTCCTCCTACTCGTCCTCGGTACGGGTTTAGGGGGGATGATCGCGGCTTTGGGTTCCGGAAGAACTACGGACCACGTTTTCCCCCTCGTGGTACTCGTACTCCTCCCATGGGACATGGGAAGTTTGGTGGCAAGGGAGTGATGTTTGCTAACCCCTCTTTTGAGCGAGATGGCTCGACAACGGTTTAACTTTCTCTGTGCTAACCCCGGTGTCGAGTCGCTAGCTCATTCTCGTTCTTGTTTACGGCGCGGGCGGGGAGGCTTGGAGAACATTTGGTTGATCGACTCCGGGTGTTCTCGACACATGACCGGAGATAAGAAGTGGTTCTCCAGCCTCACCCCAGTGAAGGAAAAGATGTACATCACATTTGGGGACAATGGACGAGGTAGGGTGCTTTCAGAGGGCGTTGTGCATGTGAGTGACAAGGTAACATTGAAGAGAGTGGCTCTTGTGAAGTCTTTGGGATTTAATTTGCTTTCGGTTTCTCAGTTGCTTGATGAGGGTTTTGAGGTGCGTTTCAAGTACGGCGAGTCTCGTTTGCTTGATTCTCGAGGTGATCTTGTCGTATGATCATCCCCGAGGGTCAGATTTTCAGGGCTGATTTCTCTCGTTCTTTGGGTCTGCTCGCCGTTTGATGGGCGGTCCTTCTTCGATTTGTGGAAATGGCATAGGCGGTTGGGACACTTGAGCTTTGATTTGGTTTCCCGCTTGAGTGGTCTTGACTTGGTCCGAGGATTGCCGAAGTTGAAGTTTGAGAAGGATTTGGTTTGTGCTCCTTGTAGGCATGGTAAGATGGTAGCCACTCCCCATCCACCCCTGACCGATGTCATGACCGAGCGTCGACAAGGCTGTTGCATATGGACCTTGTTGGGCCGGCTCGAGTTCGCTCGGTGGGTGGGAAGTGGTATGTCCTTGTTGTGGTGGACGATTACTCTCGCTATGCACGGGTGTTCTTCTTGGAGGATAAGAGTGAGACTTTTGGTTTTGTTCGAGATGCGATCGTGAGGTTGAAAAATGAGAGGCATGGAAATGCTATTCGAGCTATCCGCGGTGATAATGGCTGCGAGTTCAAGAACTCTCGTTTTGATGCCTTTTGTCGTGATCTAGGTCTTGAACATCGGTATTCGACCCCTTATGTGCCCCCTCAAAATGGAGTCGTGGAAAGGAAAAATCGGACTCTTTGTGAGATGGCTAGGACGATGCTCGATGAGCACGGGACTCCTAGGAGGTTTTGGGGTGAGGCGGTCAATACGGCTTGTCATGTTTCCAATCGGATTTTATTGAGAGCTTTCAAGAAGAAGACCTGTTATGAGCTTATGCATGGTCGGGCACCCAAAGTGAGTCATTTTCGAGTTTTTGGCTGCAAGTGCTTTATTTTGAAAAAGGGAAAACTCGACAAGTTTGAGGCTAGGTCTAGTGATGGTATTTTCTTTGGATATGCTAACCACTCTAGAGCCTATAGGGTGCTTAACCTTGAGACTAACAAAATCATGGAGACTTGTGAGGTGACCTTCGACGAGACAATGCCATGTACCTCTCTTGGCTTTGAATGTGCGGGGTGATGAAGAGATGGCCGAGGACCTCTTTGAAGAGGAGAAAGATGAAGGCTGGAGATGATGATGGAGAGAACCATGTGCACGAAGGCCGAGCATGTACCCACTACTTCCCCTACGACCACTTTGGAGCATGGACCGTCTACTTCATGGACAACGACGGTGCAACAAGAGGATCAGGCGAGAGAAGCTGAAGTTGAGGGGGAGGTGGTCTCGAGGCGTGAGGCTCCCCGACGGATTCAAGAAATGCATCCCATGTCGAAGATCATTGGAGACATCAATGAACGCACTACACGGTCGAGGTCCGAGAATTCCTCTCATTTTGCTCATCTTGCTTTTGTTGCTACTTTTGAGCCCAAGGACATTGGACATGCTTTATCTAATGCAAACGGGTCAATTCTATGCATGAGGAGTTGGAAAATTTTGAGAGGAACCGGGTGTGGGAGTTAGTTGAACCACCTCCAAATTGCCATCCCATAGGAACCAAGTGGGTTTGGAAGAACAAAGAGGGAGAGAATGGGATGGTTGTGAGGAACAAGTCCGGACTTGTTGCTCGGGGGTTTAGTCGAAGGAGGGGATCGACTATGAGGAGACCTTTGCTCCTGTGGCCCGTCTTGAGGTAATACGGATTCTTCTAGCCTTTGCCGTGGCTAAAGGGTTCAAGTTGTTTCGGATGGACGTGAAGAGTGCTTTTCGAATGGGGTCATAGAGGAGGAGGTGTATGTGAAGCGACCACACAGGTTTGAGTGCGAGTTGTACCCACACGGGGTATACGGGTTGAAAAGGGCTCCGTATGGGTTGAAACGGGCGCCCGTGCTTGGTATGGGAGATTGAGAGGTTTTCTTTTGAGCGAGAGGGTTTGTGATGGGTACCGTGGATAGAACCTTGTTTCTCCTCAAGCATAGGAATGACTTGCGATTGTGCGGATATACGTGGATGATATTGTCTTTGGTGGCTCGTCACATAACCTTGTTGCCAAGTTTGCGGATGAGATGAGCGGGGAGTTCGAGATGAGCATGATGGGCGAGTTGCGGTATTTTCTCGGGGGACATGCAGATCAAGCAAGTGAAGTACGGTACATTTGTGCACCAAACCAAGTACACGAAAGACATGCGAGGAAGTTCCGGATGCAAGATGTGAAGCCGATGTCGACTCCCATGGGGAGTACGGCCACTTTGGATGCGGATGAGGACCGAGAACCGGTGGACCGGCGGGAGTACGGGAGCATGATCGGCTCCCTCCTCTACTTGACGGCGATGAGGCCGGACATACGGTTCGGCGTGTGTCCGTGCGCTCGTTTTCGAGCTTCGCCAAGGACATCACATCGACGGGCCGTCAAGAGGATTTTCGGGTACCTACGATCTGCCCTGGTCTTGGCCTTTGGTATTCTTCCTCCTCGACTCTGTCTCTTCATGGTTTGTCCGATGCGGATTTTGTTGGTTGTCGAGTCGAGAGGAAGTCTACTTCGGTACTTGTCGGTTTCTTGGTTCTTCGTTGGTCTCTTGGTCTTCCCGTAAGCGATCTAGTGTAGCTCGGTCTACCACGGAGGCGGAGTATGTTCTTTGCCGCGAGTTGTTGTTCCCTGCCTGTTGTGGATTTCATACACTTTGAGAGACTTTGGTGAGGAGTGCACCCGGATCCCACTTCTTTGTGATAGCACCGGTGACATAAGCGTAGCCAAAAATCCGGTGCTTCACTCCCGGAACCAAACATATAGAAGTGAGGTATCATTTCTCGAGGGACAATGTGGAGAAAGGAACCATTGTTTTGAGCCATGTCCCTACCCAAGATCAGCTAGCCGACATCTTTACAAAGCCTCTCGACCAAGCTACATTTGTGCGCTTGCGGGGGGAACTTGGGGTTTGTTGTCCTTTCTAGTTGAATCTTGGGGGATTTCCTTTTTGTACCATATGTATCATACCATGTTTACTTTGATGTATATACATGCTTTGCTTGATGTATAAACCATGGTAGGATAGCCATCTTGTCATATATCATGTTGCATTTGTATCATATTGCATTTTAGGATGATGAGCTTCTTTCATATGCCATATTTGAGTCTCTTTGGCTATTTGTGAGATATTGGTTATATGTGTGGAGAAATGGTGATGTGAGGCTATGCTCTTGGAATATTTGAGATATATGTGTGGTGAGATAGCCCCTTTTGAAATAAATGCTTAACTTGACTAATTTTTGATGAATTTTTGCTCCACTCGTGTGTAGTTGTGTATCCATGTCACAGTTTGGTCTAAATGTGCTTTTCATGCTTAGATTGTGCTTGGATGCCTGTTCTTGCATTTGGGCCAAAGGCCGGATATCATTGTGAATGTTTAGCCTATGTTGCATTCATGGGGGAGCATAAGCTTCTTTTTGCCGCAAAGGCACTTCATGTACCATGTAATGAATTAAACTTGAAAAGAAGTGCATAATGCTTGAAAAATGCTCCATCCATCATGTCTATGTTTAAAATGTCTTATCTTTCACATATGGGTGCAAAACATGTTGCATGATGTTCACCGGTGGAGAAGTCTCCCCGAAGTGGACACATGGCTCATGAGCTTTGACATGACATGCTTTGCTCTATGGGTGTTTGCCATGATCTTTTCTTGAGAATTTGATATCCTTGTATGATCTTTGAGTAATATGCATGTTTGTGGCTCAAGTGTGACATGGATAGGCTTTTACATGTGAAGCGAGCCTTCTTTTGGTAAAAGCTGCTTAAATCCGAAAATTTTGCTTTGTCACATGCTTGTATTTTCATATATTACTTGTGGCAATGCTTTGACTATGCTATGATTCATGTGTGTGATCTTTGTCTCATTTTTAGCCTTTGACACTAGATTTGGCCTATTTGAGAAGCTCATGTAGTTGTTTATATGCTTTGCTTTGCATTTCTGCATTTTCACCTTGATTCATACATTATCAACAAGGGGGAGAAAAGGTGAGCTTAATGAAAATTCAGAAGAGGTGAGCTGAAATTTGGGAGTTTGCATGAGTTTGCATCCACATGTTCAGGGGGAGGCATTTGTTCAGGGGGAACCTTCTTGCTGTTTTCGGTGTGGATTTTGTGCTTTGCTTGGCTTGTGACCTTTCTTCGCCTTTCTTCGGTTTTGGTCATGAGTTGAGCTTATTTGCTTTTCTTTCTTCTTCTTTTCTTTCTTACTCTGAATTTCATTTCGCGTTGTGTGTTGTCAATGCACTCATCAAGGGGGAGATTGAGGACCAGGAGCGTCCCAGTGGTCGATGGATGACCGCTCCTCAGTGATGAGTGATTGACAACGGGTGTTGGACTGACTCTTGGCTTAGTGCGCGAGGTGTAGGCCGCGGCCTAGTTCGTGTTGTTGCGGGTGAAGAACGGGCGCGAAAGGTCTTCGGCCTTGAGGGGCCTCGGGGAGATGGAGAGACAAGTAGGCTCGGTTCGAGGGACCCGGTGGACGGCGGGGCCCCGGGTGCGGGTCACATGGTGGCGACACAAGCAAGACGAAGTCATGGACAAGCGAGCGGTGCACGGTGGTGGTCAAGTCAAATGGTTTGGCGGGAGGCGGGACCGGGCACGCGGGGTTTGGTGGTTTGCCCACAAAACCATCGGTGGACGGTTTCTTGGTTTGGGCCTCAAAACCAAGTCCGAGGGCCCAACACGACGGAGACGGGATCCGGGCGTGTCGGGAAGCTTCGAAGCGGAGGACACGCGGCGGGATCGCATGGCTTGCGTCGGGAGGACGCGGGGTGCGGCAAAGGCGTGTCCGTCCGATGGCAATACCCACAAACATTACCAAAATGCCCCTACGTGGGTTGTATCGCCAGTAGTGTAGTTAGGGGTAGTCGAGTCATTTACCACTCCGGCGGGACCGATATATAAGGCTGGAGTGTGTGTTGATGGCTCTCTCTCTCCGCGACCTAGGGTTTCATTTTCCCCCCTTCTCTTTCTCATTTTCGTAGCTATTTTCCTTCCTATTTTCTCTAGGCTAGTATGAGAGCTTCATGAGAGATTTGTTGAGAGGGATGGATGCTAGGGCGGCATGCTAGACCTTGTGAATCTTTCTGGTTTGTATAGAAGATTCGGGGTTGTTTTTCGTGGCTTTTTGTGCTTATTTTCGTGCCTTTGTTCCCGGTGTGATTCCGCGGATTTGAGTGAGTTTCTTCCCGGTTTTCTTTGAGGAAAACATGGATAGATGTCTTGTGCATCTTTGTGCTTGATCTTGTGTCCTCAAACGCGGGAAATCACTTCGATTCGTGAGTTTTCGTTCGGTGCTCTAGTTTTTGGTGGTGCTCAAAGGATTCGCGATTCCCGGTGATTTAGGGAGTTAGGAGGCAAGATTTTTGGGCTATAGCATCCTTGTGTGACGCTTTTCAAGTCCCCAAATCCTTGTCTCCACGGCTTCAACCGTTTGGGAAATCCGATGATGATTTGGGGGAGTTGACTTTCGAGGTCGGGCATTTTTCCCGTTCGTCCGAGCCTCGCGGACGGTCCGCGCCGCTCGAGTTCGTCCCGAGTTCTTCATGTTCTTGCTCGTCTTTTGTTTTGATCCGTCGTGATTTTGGTTTTTGGTTGGACGAAGTTTCGGACGGTCCGCGGTGTCGGGCGGACGGTCCGCGGGTGCTTGGCGGACGGTCCGCGTGCTCCCCGCGGACGGTCCGTGGCACGGGGGTGTCTTTGGGTCGTTGTGTAAATTAACGGACGGTCCGCGACTAAGGCCGGACGGTCGCGGCTCGGGTGCGGACGGTCTGCGATACCGGCCGGACGGTCCGCGCGGCTCTTGCGGACGGTCCGCCCCTCCTGCGCGGACGGTCCGCCAGAGCCTGTGTGCTTTGCTTCTTGGTTCGATTCCTTCCTCCCCTTTCTAGTGCTTCCGCGTGTGCTTCGAGGAATCGTTCCTAAGGCTAGAGGTTGATCCATAACCTCGTGGTCTTGGCGATTGGTGCGTGATTCGATTCATCGCTTGTGTGTGACCGGGATTTGAGTAGGACATAGGCCGGGTTCTTTGGGAAGAATTTTTACCGGCTCCTATTCACTCCCCCCCTCTCTAGTCGCCATCTGATCCTTCATCCTTCCTTTGATTGTTTGATTTGTAGTCCGAGTAAGAACGCAACTCGCCCATCATGCTCATCTCAAATTCCACCGCCCATATCATCCGCAAACCTTGCAACAAGAGAGTTAGAGGAGCCACCAAAGACAATATCATCCACGTACACCCGCACAATCGGGATATCTCTACTGCCTCGGCAAAAACAAGGTCGATGGACCTTCCCCATCTCAAAACCTCTCTCAAACAAGAACCCCCTCAACTTCGCCATACCAAGCTCTAGGAGCTCCTTCAACCCATACAACGCCTTCCTCAACTTGTACACCCGATGGGGGTACTCCTCACTCTCAAACCCGGAGGCTGCCTCACATACACTTCTTCCTCCAACACACCATTCGGAAAAGCACTCTTCACATCTATTTGGTGCAACTTGAACCCTTTAGCCACGGAAAAGGCTAGAAGGACCCTAATTGCCTCCAAATGGCCTACGGGAGCAAAGGTCTCCTCGTAGTCAATCTCCTCCTTACGATCGAACCCTTGAGCAACAAGCCTAGACTTGTTCCTCACAACCTCACCTTTCTCTCCCTCTTTGTTTTTCCACACCCACTTTGTACCAATCGGCTTACACCCTGGGGGAGGGTCAACCAACTCCCAAACCTGATTCCTCTCAAAGTTCTCCAACTCCTCATGCATCGAGTTAACCCAATTGTGATCGGATAGTGAGTGTCCAATGACTTTGGGCTCAAAAGTAGCAACAAATGCGGCATTCCGAACCCTTGACCGTGTAGTGCGTTCATTCATGTCGGCGATGATCCTCGAAGGCGGGGTGATCCACTTGTACTCGCCGGGGAGGTTCTCACCTCGATGCTACCTCCGCCTCAACATCGGCTTCTTCTCGTTCTTGATTTGTCGTCGTAGGTGTAGTAGAGGGTCCGTCCATCACCGTAGTCGAAGTAGTGGGTACATGTTCGGCGGGGGCACCACACCGCCATCTTCATCCTCACCATGTTCATGCTCCTCCCGAAAGATCTCCTTGCCAAGCTCATCATCACCTGCACATTCAAAGACAAGCTGACTACGTGGCTCTGTCTCGTCGAATGTTACCTCGCAAGTCTCCACGATTTGGTTAGTTTCAAGATTGAGCACACTATATGCTCTAGAATGAGATGCATAACCAAAGAAAATACCATCGACAGAACTAGCCTCAAACTTATCCAACTTCCTGCCTTTCTTCAAAATGAAACACTTGCAACCAAAGACATGGAAGTGATTCACCTTCGGTGTGCGACCATGCATCAACTCATAGCATGTCTTCTTCTTGTGCACTCGAGGTAGATCTTGTTCGACACATAGCATGTGGTATTCACCGCCTCGGCCCAATACCTCCTCGGAGTCCTATGCTCATCAAGCATCGTCCGAGCCATCTCGCACAAAGTCTGTTTTTCCTTTCCACAACACCATTCTGGGGAGGCGTATACGGACTCGAAAACTGGTGCTCACGACCCAAGTCATGGCAAAAGGTTTCGAAACGAGAGTTTTTGAATTCCGAGCCATTATCACTGCGGATAGCTCGTATGGCATCTCTGTGCCTCTCATTCCTCAACCTCAAGACTAGATCTCGAACAAAACCAAACGTCTCCCCCTTATCCTCGATAAAGAACACCCATGCATACCGAGAATAGTCGTCCACCACAACAAGGACATACCACTTCCCACCCGCAGATCGCACACGAGCAGGGCCAACAAGGTCCATATGGAGCGGCTCGCATGGACGCTCGGTCATCACATCGGTGAGAGGCGGGTGAGCGAGAGGCTACCATCTTGGCATGCCTACACGGCGCATAAACCAACTCTTTCTCAAGCCTCAACCGTGGCAATCCTCGGACCAAATTGAGTTTACTCAAGCGAGACAAAAGGTCAAAGCTCAAGTGACCCAACTTCCTATGCCACCTCCACAACTCACTCGAAGAACCGACCAAGAAACAACGCTCCACACCCGAAGGCGAGAAAAATCACCACGAAACACACGACCCTCGGGAACAACCATACGGACAAGGTCCCCTCGAGAGTCCAAAATCCGAGAACCACCCGGCCGAAACAACACCTCAAAGCCCTCATCCAACAAGCCGGGACACGAAAGCAAATTGTACCCCGGCGATTGAACAAGAGCAACACGCTTCGAGTGATCTTGTCACTTACCTTAATCTCACCTTCGAAAGCACACGCCCACGCCCATTGTCCGCAAAGGTGATGTACGTCTTTGTCACCACCGGGACGAGACTTGAGAGCCACCCCCTATCTCCGGTCATATGCCTCGAGCAACGGAGTCAATCAACCAAATGTTCTTCAAGTCTCCCACCTGAAATTCAAAAATGAGCACGTGAGCGAACAAACGACTCAGCACTGGGGTTAGTACCAAAAGAGTAAAACCAATGCCGAGCCATTTGCTCGAAAGTGGGGTTAGCACCAACCAAAGCATCTCTCTTACCAAAGCTACCTCCACGAACACCACCACGGTAACCACCCTGAGGGAACCACCCCTCTCTGCCTGAGCTTCGAGAACAGCTCATTCACCGTCACGGTGTCATACTTCTCCGACTCCACAATGGCCTCGAAGTTTCCGCCAAAATCGTACGATCCAAAGAGTGTAAGAGCTCGACCGCTCTATCATGATCATCGTACGGGACCACGTCCACATTGGCCCTCATGTTGTTCACAACCACCGTGAACCTCTGAAACAAGGCATCGATGGACTCACCGGGGAGATGAGTGAAGTTCTCGTACTCTCTCCGGTAAGTCGCATACATCCGTGCCTGAACCTGGGCATTCCCAACATGAGCCTCCTTCAACACCGCCCAAATCCTACAAGCCAAGTGCTCGGTGTGCACCCGATCGAACTCAGGCTGACACAAAGCACGAAACAAGTAGTCGACCACCTTATTGTTGGCGTCGAATCCGTCCCTCGATCTCGGAGCGAGGAAGTCCATCGGCCGGACATAGCCTTTGTCCACCGTGACATCCCAAAGGATCGACCCTTTCCGCGGAGAAACGCACCCATCCGCTTGCTCCACATCCGGTAGTTCTTGCCTCGAAGTGTGGAGGACCCGAACCCCGTTCTCGGTACGCCATCCTTGGATCTTAGACGGTTAGAGTCAATAAAGACCCGAACCGGCTCGATACCACTTGAAGGACCGATATGGCGAACCGAGAGAGGGGGGAGTGAATCGGAGCCGATAAAAATTCTTCTCGAAGGAGATAGAAACTCGAACAAGATGAACAAGGCTTCCAACACACGTCTCCGACTTACTACCCAAGTTGGCCAAGCCCACGTAGCCACCGGAGTGCCCCCGGACCTAGGAACCAACACACAACCTTTTGACCCGAGAACGCGGCGGAAAACCAAACCTCGAGTCAACGGACCCACACCGGTCGGACCGGTGAGCACCACCGATCCGAGCCGGGTCCCCGCCGGTGAACCGAGCAACTTTCACTAAGTGTCTCTACACCGGTCGGACCGGTGAGACACACCGGTCGGACCGATCACGACTCGAAAGCCCCCCAAGGCACCAAACAGGCCAACCGACCACCAAACCGACCCAAACTCGAAACAAGCGGCACCACGGGACAACGGCGAACACACCAAGTCATTCACCCGAGCAAAATCCCAACGAGGGTTGCACCGGTCGAGGACCGATCAAGAGCACCGGTGAGACCGGTGTAGCTGGGCGGCTCGGGATGAACAACACCCGCGGGTCAACTCCCCCAAATCCAAACCTCGATCTCCCGAATCGCTCCACGGTCTTGAACAAGACTTTGGGGATATTAGGAACACCTCATGAGGAGTCCATAGCCAAATTTAATCCCACCAAAGCTCGTCCAAAAAGGAAGAATCAAGGAAATCCCGCCGAGAGCACTTCCAACCGAAGAACTCAAGAAACCCCAAAATCGAGCACCTTTACTCACGAATTTGGGAGGGGAATCACAGCCCAAAGAACCACAAAGGGATCCCACAAATTTCCCCCATCAAATCCCCAAGAGAAAGATCCCGAAAACAACCCGAAGAAATCACCAAGAGAGGGCTCCGAAAATCACCACCAAGAACAACCTAGGGAAAACACATCCAAACCTTGAGGAACCACGCCGAATCATTTATACATGAAACAAAGGTTCAAACAAGGTCTAGCAAGCCACCCTCTCAACAAGATCTCTCCATGAAGCTCTCTTGCTAGTCCTATGGAAAACCTAAGGAAAATAGGAAGGTAAATGGGAAAACAAAAGAGCTAGGGTTCCAAGAGTTGGCTTCCATCCTCTCATCTCTTGGGTTATATGGAGGCAACCGAATGTCTAAAATGCCCTTTCCTAATAACTAGGGATACAAGCCTCTCAAGGGCGGATTTGGAAGTCTTCATGTCTTTTCCATCGGACGGATGCCCGGCGATCGCACCCCGCATAGCCTCGACACAAGCCATGCGATCCCGACGAGTGTCCTCCTCTTCGAAGTCTCCGGACCGCGTCGTCGCACACCGGTCGGACCGGTGCTCCTCACCGGTCGGACGGACAGTCGGACCCACCGGTCGAGGCGGGTCCGGCGGCTGGCTGCAGCTCCGTCTTCGGTTCTTCGGTCTTGGCTTTGTGGATCAACCAAGGAACCTAGTGGTTTTACGGTGAACCACCGAAAACCCCGCAAACTCGGTGTAGCCTCCGCCAATCTCCACTCATGACTCGGCTCCCGGGTAGTCCCGACTCGACCTTGGTTTTGAGGCTCTACCAAGAAACCGTCCATGACTTCATCTTCTTGTTCATGCCACCATGCGGCCCGCACTTGACCCCGGCCGGCCACCGGGTCCCTCGAACCAAGCCTACTTGTCTTCTCCACACTTGGAGGCCTCACCCAGCGACGACCTTTTGCGCTTGTTCTTCACCCGCACCAACACCCGGTCAAGCCGCAACCCGCACCTCGCAATACTTAGCCAAGAATCCATCCACACAACATTGTCAATCACTCATCACACAAGGAAGCGACCATCCACCGGTCCTCGAACCACACATGGTCCTCGAATGTTATGCCCCCGCTTCCTTCACAAGTATTCTTCTTCTTCTTCTTCCCTACCCTTGCCCGCCGATAAGGTCTCGAACGTCCAGAAATTGGTCCCAAGGGTTCTGTTTTCCTTCGGCGGCCGAGCTTTGCATCCTCCTCCTCCCACTCTTCTCTTTTACCACGATAACCTTTTCTCTCGCCCGTCTTGTGTGGCTTATTATGCAATGCTCACTTTTGGTTCATCTCCTCGCTCAATTGCTTGAAATGAAGGAGAATTGGTTTCCGCAAAAACATGTCCTAGTCTTGTTGCCGCAAAAAGGCATGCTTCACAACGGGAGTCTCCTTTTCACTCACATATTTTTTCTTAAATGGGCCTTTGAACCGCCGTTGCAAGGTTCCAATCGCGATATAGTCTGCCTTAACCGCGTTCTTGCGAACGTATTCTTCCGCATTGGCCGGGTAATCTAGCTTTTCCCGTAAAATCGTAAACGGATGGTCCTTTTCAATTGGTGAGAGATCTTCAATCGCCTTGTTGATTGACACCCTCTCCCAAGCAATGAGACCATAGACCAATACAAATCTATCCCTCGCAGCATCTGGGTAGGCCAAAAATTGGCATCAAGTCCAGTTGCAGTCAACTTGTCTTCTGGCCATTTGGTTTGTGTCCTTGACCTGCGGGATCGAGTACTACTCGCAACAATCTGCCGAGTGACCCCGTGAAGAAGGTCCACCGACGATGGGCCGTGATCATGCACTAGAGGTAGAGGAGTTTGTTGTTGTGGGAGACTCGCATAGATGATATGTCCGATTTGTCAATCGAGCAACATAAGCAAGACTGAAAATCTAAACAAAATTCTTATTAGATAAATTCGTTTTCTCCGACGGGCAAAATAGCTGATATAGTCATAAATAAAATCAGCATAGAAATACACAATTCATATTTTACTTAATTAGCATACGAGGACAGTGCTAACCATTTTGACAGGGACACAACAATATGCTTATATATCAAAGCAGAGAATAAATTCCTTCAACTGGTTCCTTGTCCAACTTGAGCAGCGATAGATTGTGTGTTCCATATGTACATGCAACAGGAGGATAAAGCAATGGTCATGACATTATATATGACAGTAGTGAAACAACACTCACAACACATCATGACACCAACAATAACAATATATATGACAGTAGTGAAACAATTAACACTCACAACAAAGCATAAGACAGTCTAGTTATCACTACATTCAAAGCATAGCAGAATTAAAGTATGCTAACATCCTTTATGCTTT
This sequence comes from Cenchrus americanus, assembly GCA_947561735.1. Taxonomy (NCBI): domain Eukaryota; kingdom Viridiplantae; phylum Streptophyta; class Magnoliopsida; order Poales; family Poaceae; genus Cenchrus; species Cenchrus americanus. The sequence goes on along the minus strand of OX387244.1, from coordinate 122,710,049 downwards.
TCATGAATTTACAATGCAAAAATTGTAGTAGCAGGAACATGAAAATGAATTTCAATATAACTTCATCTCGTTAGCAACAATTTATTCAAAACAGACTTGGAGCAACAAAATCCATCCATCAAATCCACAATCCAATCAATTGAAGATGAACTATTATGGCATGTCTCCCTAATCCACCTTGACATGAATATATAGCAGATTGGGTGGACTACATTCTAAACCACCGCAATACAATTCCCAATGACATTTTGTCGCCATCGAATTAAAGTATGCTAACAGTCCAAAGCATACCCGTCGATTTGAGCATAGCGAGAATTAAAGTATATGCTAACGAGTCCAAAGCATAATCCGCCGATCCGGTACATTCGGAGCATAGCGAATTAAAGTATGCTAACATCCTCGATGCTTTTCATGAATTTACAATGCAAAAATTGTAGCACCAAGAACATTAAAAATATATTTCAACAGTTCATATAACTACATCTCGTTACCAACAATTTATTCACACGGACTTGGGGCAACAAAATCCATCAATCAAAACCACAATCAATCAATTAAAGATGAACTCGTCTAGGCATGTCTCCCTAATTAATCCACATTGACATGAATCTATAGCAGATCGAGTTTGGCGGTCGGAGGGGCCGGATCCATGGCGGCTCGTGGCACCGAGGCGGCCCGGCCGGCTCGTCGTCGTGGCCGGGGACGACGTCGACGGATCTGCGTCAACCGTCTTTAGGTTGGCCGGACTTATGTTCGCACACCCGCAACCGCGTCCTCGTCACCATCGTCACGTAGGGAGCGGTGGGGCCGGAGAAGAGCAAGGCCGCGGAGGGGAGAGAGCGGCGAAGGCGAGCGGGGCGACTAGCGGCGACGGTGGGGAGAATGCGGGCGCTCGTGGATCCGTCTAGCGAGGAGCCGAATATGAACGACACGTGTAACGTGTTTAATGAAACTATTGACGTGCCCTTGACGACTCGTGCAGCAATTGAAATTTCATGGGCACCATAGTAAATATAGGTGGGAAATTTTGAGCAGCCCCGCGCACGGTTCGCCTACTAACGCCGATGATTGGGCCGTTGTCATGGGTGACGATGGTTAGTGAACCCGGATCACCTTTGTTGGGAGTTCGGTCGCCAGTTATCTTTTTTATATTGGCCGCCGACGCCGACGCATGGGCCTATCACAATTTTGTTTGGAATAAAACTTGCTTTCCCGATTTATTAGAGCCTAAAAAACAGCACCTAAAATCATAAAAATACAAACATTTCATATTTGGATATTTAGTATTTGAATAAAATATCAACAAATACACTTGTGTGCCCAAGATTCTTAGAATTCGTTTTTACATCCCATGTTAATGATGTAATAATTCTACTAACACCTAGTGTGCTCTAAAAAATCTACAAATTGACATGCCAACATAATTTGGGTACCTAGACTTGTATTCAAGATTTCAAATGGTTTAGATGAAGTAATTATATACTTGTGTACAAATGTCTACATCTCTCACATAGTTTCCTAGCTAGAATGTTTGCTTGAACATTGAAGTTTTCCACACTTTGCAACATGTTCGAACTCATATGCATTTGAAAATGTAACAGAACCTTGTATTCACCTTAAGCTTACGAAATGTAAAGTTCCATCACTAATGGTTGTGTGAAACAAATATTATTTGTATGTTGTACTTATAAAGAACAAAATAAGGCATATAAACATCACTCAACAAATAGAATGTACACTAAACAATGAAATTAATGAACGATGGTGATTTTAGAAAAATTTATAAAAAAGTATCAAATTTGGACTAAAAACGACGAAGAAATACTTGTTACAACATTTGGTTGCACATTAAAAGGAGAAATGGGAACTATTCTTTATTTAAATAGAACTGCCCCCACGGTCATTTGAATAGAACAAAGGAGGAAGTAGAGAGCACCGCCGACATCCCGACATCCCGATAAAATCAAATCCGCATTTAGTAATATCTAATAGTTTACATTCGGATAGATAATGTTCATATTGATGTTTGCGCTTACATCCCGATGTTCATCCCGCTAACGAGCGTACTCCACGGCGGGGCGGAATTTACGCGTCCGCGAGGTCGAACTCATGACGAATGCAACACTCGCCGCAATAGTGGATGATCTCTTTGGTATCTAGCCCGTAGCGCCTACATCCCGCTTCCCAAATGCAGATGTGAGGATTCCGGACGGGCAACAATGGAATGTCATCATCGCCGTCGCCGTCATCAAGCCGCACAACCACACAATGTTGTCGAGATCCCGCTTGACGAGGTAGCGCGGCCCGCCGCAGTTGTGGTTCTTCCACCGGCCGTCGGGGGCGACGGGCCGCCGCCGATTTCCTAGAGTAGTGCCATGGCTTCGGGGTCCGCCGGGATGCAACGGTACTTCGAAGATCGCTAAAAAGTACTTGGCACCGCAGTCTTCGAAGAAGCCGGCGACATCTTCGATGAGCTATAAACCCTTATCGGGGTTCCACCGCCTCATCAACCTCACCATCCCCTCGAAGCACAATGCCTCTCGGATGATTGGCCTCGCGGAAGAGCTACTCAAATCACGACCCGACGTAACAATTCTTGCATGCCTTACAAAGATCACGCGGCGACACGTGCGGTAGTACCCCATCGGAGTAGCAGATGCGCCGAAGGTGCCGCATTTTATTGCGAAGGTTTAGAAAATGGAAAATGGCCACATCCTTGATGGAGTGGATGATGATTTTGGTGAGAAGTTCATCCGGCAGCAGCAAAGATCAAGCACACCGCGGCGGCCATCAAGGAGAATGGACGAAATAGCACGGCGACGGGGGTTTGGAATTTGAATGGCGACGAGGGTTGAAGTCGGCGATGACGAGGAATGAAGTTGGCAAGGAGGATTGAAGTTGAAAAGGGATAAAGTTGGCGACTAGGATTGAAGTTGAAGGAGGCGATGAGCTCGAGGGTTGAAGGTTGAAGATGGCACCTCGGCCATGTCGTAATGAAACAATAAATGGAAATTGAAAAGGTGCCGCGAGCTTGGGCCGCCGCCGTTGACAAGTGGGCCCGACATCATTGCCCCGCCCCTTCTCCTTCCCGCATAAGTGAAAGGTGACGCGTGGCTTCACACCCGAGACGGAGCCCGATGTGCAATCGAGTGGCACGTACCGGCGTAATGGAGTAGTGGGTGGGGGCGCAGGCGCCCGACGGTTTCGTGTCTTGTCAATATAACTCCGTCGCCCGGCCGCCCTCCCCTCGCTTTCTCCCCTACTTCTTCCATAAGCTTATCATCTTTTTCTTCATCGCTTCATCCTCCTCGTGATTCACCACTACAAACCTTCGGTCACCGAGAGGAGGAGATGGCATCGAGGAGCCCACCGTTGTCGAAGCGGGGATGAAGGGAGGACGACGATGACGAAAGCCGCCATCCGAAGAAGTTGGAGAAGTGGAAGGAGCTAGCAGCCAAAGACGCCGACGAGGAACCTCTCTTTGACGACAATAAGTTTGCCGCCGAGCTCGCTCGGAGCGCCTTCGTAAACCTTGAAGGTGTTGGCGATGCCTTCGACATCAAGGCGCATCATGATGCATACAAGGACCCAACCTTGAAGGGTCTCGCCTTCAGGATCCATGGGTTGGCCGAGAAGCTCGAGAACCTCCCCGTGGTCAAGTGGGCTGCCCGCCGCCACTTCTTCTTCGACGACGACGACATTATTTGCTTAGTTTGTCCGTCGGTCATGAACTCGCTTAGTTAACTAGCTAGGTTGTTAGATTTTGTATGTCATGAACTCGATCTAATATACGTGAGATTAACTAGAGATCCGTTGGGATAAATGAGATCCGCCGACGCCGACGCCGACGTGTGGGCCGTTGTCATTGGCGACGATGGTTAGTGAACTCGGATCGCATTCGCCGGCGCTTGGGTCCGGCGGGCGGCAAGAGTTATCTTTTTTATATTGGCCGCCGACGCCGACGCGTGGGCCTTGTCACAATTTTTTTTGGAATGAAACTTGCTTCCCCGAATTATTAGAGCCCGTAAAACAACACCTAAAAATTCATAAAAATATGAAAAATTTGTATTTGGACATTCGGTATTTGAATAAAATATCAACAATAAACTTGTGTGCCCAAAATTCATATATTTCATTTTTACACCCCATGGTAATTATATAATAATTCTAATAACATCAAATTTGCTCTAAAAAATCTACAAATTGACTTGGCAACATAAATTGGGAACCTAAAGTTGTCTTCGAAATTTCAAGTGTATCGATGAAGGAATAATATACTTGTGTACAAATGTCTTCATCTCTCACATAGTTTCCTAGAATGTTTGTTTGAACATTGAAGTTTTCCACACTTTGCAACACGTTCGAACTCATATGCATTTGAAAACGTAACAAAACCTTTTGTTCACCTTAAGCTTACGAAATGTGAAGTTCCATCACTAATGGTTGTGTAAAACAAATATTATTTGCATGTTGTACTCACAAAAAACAAAATAAGGCATATAAACATCACTCAACAAACGGAATGTACACTAAACAATGAAATTAATGAATAGATGGTGATTTTAGAAAAAAATTAAAAAAAAGTATCAAATTTGAACTAATAACGATGAAGAAATACTTGTTACAACATTTGATTGCGCATTAAAAGGAGAAATGGGAATTGTTCTTCATTTGAATAGAACTGGGCCCCACACTCATTAGCGACACGAGGCTGATAACCCGCGTCGGATTTGCTGGTCTCCCAATATTTTACACAGATAATTCGAGCATCATAGAAAAGCTAATCTACTACTACTGATTTCCTATTCTCTGTGCGAACTTCGCCATTTCGCAACGCAGACCTATAGTCTTCGCCGCAAAACACGTAAATTTGAAGCCATCCTTTTTCCACGCCGCAATCGCCGCCGGTGCCCGCACACGGCCGATCGCCGCGAACCCCGTGCCGAGGCGGCGTGGTTCACCCCAAATGTGCCAAGTCGAGTAGTGGAGCGCACGCGCGACCTTCTCACGCAAAGGCGGACACCCCTTGTACCGCCGTCGCCCGCGACCCACCTCATGTACCCCTTCACGGTGTCGTCGGCGGCGGCACCGCCATTGTCTCCGTAGAGCAAGATGGCATATAGATAGGCCGCCGCATCGTGCCCACCCTCGGCGGCGCGCGGGGAGATCATTGTATCCCCCGTGTTCGATGAAGAAGGCTTTCATTCCGGAGAGGAAACAAGCCTCCGGATTCCCGAGACCGCTCGAAGCATAGCAAGGAATGCTTTGTAAGCGGTGGGGTTGCACACCCAAGAATTCTCATCTCGTATCCCCTCTATCGACAAACGTTGACCGACGTCACCGTGGCCGCACACACGGTGCATGGTCGAGCAAGTACCGCTTAGGGCTGCGGAGGTGAGGACCATGTGTGGTCGAGGATCGGTGGATGGTCGCTTCCTTGTGTGATGAGTGATTGACAACGCCGTGTGCACCGATTCTTGGCTAAGTATTGCGAGTGCGAGGTTGCGGCTTGACTCGTGTTGGTGCGGGTGAAGAACAAGAGCGAAAGGTCGTCGCCGGTGAGGCCTCCGGGTGTGGAGAAGACAAGTAGGCTTTGTTCGAGGGACCCGGTGGCCGGCGGGGGTCAAGTGCGGGCCGCATGGTGGCATGAACAAGAAGATGAAGTCGTGGACGGTTTCTTGGTTGAGCCTCAAAACCAAGGTGGAGCCGGGACTACGTGGGAGCCAAGTCATGAGTGGAGATTGGCGGAGGCTACACCGAGTTCGCGGGGTTTCGGTGGTTCACCGTAAAACCACCGGGTTCCTTGGTTGATCCACAAAGCCAAGACCGAGAACCGAAGTCGGAGGTGCGGCGAAGACTGCACCGGTCCGACCGGTGGGTCCGACCGGCCCGACCGGGTGGGGACCGGTCGACCGGTGAGGAGCACCGGTCCGACCGGTGAGCGACGATGCAGTCCGAATCTTCGAAGTGGAGGACACGCGTCGGGATCGCATGGCTTGCGTCGAGGCTACGCAGGTGCGGTCGCCGGCATCCGTCCGATGGTGAAGACAACAAGATTTCCAAATCTGCCCTTGAGGGGCTTGTATCCCTAGTTAGTAGAGAAGGGCATTTTAGACATTCGGTTGCCTCCATATAACCCAAGAGGTGAGAGGATGGCAGCCAACTCTTAGAACCCTAGCTCATTAGTTTTCCTATTTTCCACCTATTTTCTCTAGGTTTTCCTTAGGACTAGCAAGAGAGCTTCACGGAGAGATCTTGTAGAGAGGGATGGATGATCGGGCGGCTTGCTAGACCTTGTACGAACCTTTGTTTCATGTATAGATGATTCGGCGTTGTTCCTCAAGGTTTGGATGTGTTTTCCCCCGTTGTTCTTGGTGGTGATTTTCGGAGCCCTCTCTTCGTGATTTCTTTGGGGTGTTTTCGGGGCTTTTCTCTTGGGGATTTGATGGGGGAAATTTGTGGGAACCCTTCGTGGTTCTTTGGGCTGTGATTCCCCTCCCAAATCCGTGAGTAAAAGTGATCGATTTTGGGGTTTTCTTGAGTTCTTGGGTTGGAAGTGCTTTCGACGGGATTTCTTCGATTCCTCCTTTTTGGACGAGATTTGGTGGGATTAAACTTGGCTATGGACTCCTCATGAGGGTTCCCGATATCCCCAAAGTCTTGTTCAAGTCCGTGGAGCGATTCGAGAGATCGAGATTTGGATTTGGGGGAGTTGACCCGCGGGTCTTTGTTCATCCCGAGTCGCCAGGCTACACCGGTCTGACCGGTGCTCTTGAGCGGTCTGACCGGTGCGAGCTCTTGTGGGTTTTTGCTCGGGTGAACGTCTTGGTGTGTTCGTTGTTGTCCCGTGTTGCTGCTCGTTTCGAGTTTGGGTCCGTTTGGTGGTCGGTTGGCTTTGTTTGGTGCCTTGGGGGCTTTCGGTCGCCATCGGTCTGACCGGTGTGTCTCACCGGTCTGACCGGTGTAGAGCCACTTAGTGAAGGTTGCTCAGTTTCACCAGCAGGGACCGGTCTGACCGGTGGTGCTCACCGGTCTGACCGGTGTGGGTCTCGTAGACTCGAGGTTTGGTTTTTCCGCTGCGTTTCTCGGGTCGGAAGGTTGCGTGTTGGTTCCTAGGTCCAGTGGCACTCCAGTGGCTACGTGGGCTTGACCAACCTTGGTAGTGAGTCCGAGACGTGTGTTGGAAGCCGCGTTCGTCTTGTTGGAGTTTTCATCTCCTTCGAGAAGAATTTTTATCGGCTCCCATTCACTCCCCCCCCCCCCTCTCGGTTCGCCGTATCGGTCCTTCAAGTGGTATCGAGAGGCGGCATTCGGGTCTTTGTTGACTCTAACCGCCCTAAGATCCAAGGATGGCGTACCGGGAACGGGGTTCGGGTCCTCCACACTTCGATGGCAAGAACTACCGGATGTGGAGCAAGCGGATGGGTGCGTTCCTCCGCGGAAAGGGTCGGCCGTTTTGGGATGTCACGGTGGACACGAGGCTATGTCCACCGATGGATTTCCTTGCTCCGGGGTCGAGGGACGGATTCGACGCCAACAATAAGGCGGTCGACTACTTGTTTCGTGCTTTGTGCCACCGAGTTCGATCGGGTGCACACCGAGCACTTGGCTTGTAGGATTTGGGCGGTGTTGAAGGAGGCTCATGTTGGGAATGCCCGGTGTTCACGCACGGTTGTATGCGACCTACCGGAGAGAGTACGAGAACTTCACTCATCTCCCCGGTGAGTCCATCGATGCCTTGTTTCGCAGGTTCACGGTGGTGGTGAACAACATGAGGGCCAATGTGGACGTGCTCCCGTACGATGATCATGATAGAGCGGTCAAGCTCTTACACTCTTTGGATCGTACGATATGGGGCGGGAAGTTTGAGGCCATAGTCGAGTCGGAGAGGTATGATACTCTGACGGTGAACGAGCTGTTCTCGAAGCTCAAGTCGGCTGAGGTGGATAGGGGCATGACTGCCAAGCTCGAGGGACCGATTGATTCCCATAGTCTTGCCCTTGTTGGTGGTTCCAAAGGAAAGACTAACTCTAACCCATCCACCAGGATGTTCTCGTTTTCCTCTTTGATGTCTATGCCAGATGAGGAGTTTGATGACCTTGGAGAGGACGAGCTGGCGCTGTTGACGAGGCGGTTCGAGAGGCTGCACGAGAACCGCGTGAACATGAGGAGGAACATGAGGACTTGCTTCCGCAAGGCGGCAAGCCGGACACTTCGTCGCCGACTGCCCGGAGAAGGCCGAGAACAAGGACAGCTACAAGCACAAGCCGAGGATGAACGATGTCAAGTACCGTTCGAGGCGCGACCACAAGAGCAAGCACAAGAACAAGTACAAGGACAAGCGACGATCGAGGAAGAAGGAGGGCCGAGGCAAGGCCCGAGCGATGGTTGGTGCGGGCGACGTCGACTCCGGGCCCGCGTACTCCACCTCGAGCTCGAGCGGCAGCGAAGACGAGGGAGATCGCCGCAAGAACAAGAAGTCGTCCAAGAACCTGAGCGGGCTGAGCTGCTTCGCGAGAGATGGCTTCTGCACCATGGCGTTGAGCTCCGGCGGCAAGAAGAGCACACAGTGACTCGGACTCGAGTCCGACGACGAGGTGCGTGATGAACTTCCCTTCTTGCGCCAGGAGAATGAGAGGCTTGGCTCTTTGCTTGATAACCATGATGACATGCTTAGAGAGGCCAAGAAAATGAGGAAAGAGCTTAGGGCTTCACTCGAGGATGCTAGGACTAGAGTGGGCGAGCTAGAGACACAGGTGCTTGATAGCAAGCTTGAGATTGATTCGCTTAATGCTAGCCCCGTTGTTTCGATGAGAATGATTGTGTTGATTGCTCTATATTCCTTGTTGATCTTGCTTTGTTCAAGGAGAAGCATGCCTCCAAGTGTGAGGAACTAGATGTGCTTAGGGATGAAGTGGCCGAGCTTAAGTCTAGATCTCCTTTGCTAGGTGCTTGCACTTCTTGCCCCGTTTTGCATGCTAAGATTGATGAGATGCATGCTTACACTAGTTCGCTCGAGGCTAAATTGAAGGAACCCATGCCTACATCTTGCTCTACCCGTGAAATGCATGCATTGAAAAATTTGGAGCTTGCACATTATGTTGATCGTTTGCGGGATGAGAATGATGATTTGAGGAAGTTGATGGGTTGGTTGTCCTGGTCACGAGCCTCGCTTGAGGATGATGATCGAGGCCTTTAAGAGGCAAGATGGTGAGGGGCTTGGAGCAAACAAGGTTGGTGAGGGAAGTGGAGAGAATATCCCCGAGCCACCAAAAACCCACCACAAAAATGATTTCCCCCCAAAACCTAACCATCTAAGGAACCGACTAGACACAACCCCGCCTCCACCCGTGTTTCCTACACCCACAAATGACCTACAAAAGCCTATCAAGTTTGTGAGCACTTCGGGGAAAGTGTTCTTTGGGAAGGAGAGTGAGAAGGCTAGTGGTGAGAAACCGGTGGAGGGTTTGAGTGGAGAGAAACCATGTGAGCACCACATCCCAAGCCAAAGCCTAAGCTTGTGAGGTTCCATTGTGGCTATTGTGGGAGAGATGGCCATAAGGAGGAGTTTTGCTTCAAGAGGATGCGAGAGGAGAGAGTGGAGAAGGAGTGGGCTAACAAGGACAAGTACCACCCTTCCGATGGTGTACTTGAGCCTCGTATGCGGATGCCCGGGGGCAAGGCGATTGTGAGGACAGGTTCGGGCTTGGGGAGAGAAGAAGGCACGCAGGTGGTGTTGTCGCCCGGGTCACACCGGTCGGACCGAGTGTGGAGCACCGGTCGGACCGGTGCGGCCTAGACGCACGGTACTGTTCGGGTTTCGAGCTCGTACGGAGTGCGAGGGTTGTTTCGGTGGTCGTGGTTCGGTGGTTGGGCCGGAAAGGGTGCGGTGTGGTCGGTTGCTAGGCGTTCTCCTCCTCGTGCTCAATATGGGGATTGGAGGAGTCGTGGCGTTGAGTTGGAGAGGAAGGACGTTCCACGGGCTTTCTTGCGTGGTTTTGGTCCTCCTCCAGGCAGAGAGGGGTGGTTCCCTCAGGGTGGTTACCGTGGTGGTGTTCGTGGAGGCGCGTTTTGGTAGGAGAGATGCTTTGGTTGGTGCTAACCCCACTTTCGAGCAAATGGCTCGGCACTGGTTTTCCTCCTTTGGTACTAACCCCAGTCTTTGAGTCGTTTGTTCGCTCACGTGCCTATTTTTGATTTTCGGTGGGAGACTTGAAGAACATTTGGTTGATTGACTCCGGTTGTTCGAGGCATATGACCGGAGACGGGGGTGGTTCTCAAGTCTCGTCCCGGTGGTGACGAAGAGGTACATCACCTTTGGGGACAATGGGCGTGGGCGTGTGCTTTCGTAAGGTGAGATAAAAGTGAGTGACAAGATCACTCGAGGCGTGTTGCTCTTGTTCAATCGCCGGGGTACAATTTGCTTTCGTGTCCCGGTTGTTGGATGAGGGCTTTGAGGTGTTGTTTCGGCCTGGTGGTTCTCGGATTGTGGACTCTCGAGGGGACCTTGTCCGTATGGTCGTTCCCGAGGGTCGGTGTTTCGTGCTGATTTTTCTCGGTCTTCGGGTGTGGAGCGTTGTTTCTTGGCCGGTTCTTCGAGTGAGTTGTGGAAGTGGCATAGGAAGTTGGGTCACTTGAGCTTTGACCTTTTGTCACGCTTGAGTAAGCTCAATTTGGTCCGAGGATTGCCACGGGCGAGGCTTGAGAAAGAGTTGGTTGGTGCTCCGTGTAGGCATGCCAAGATGGTGACCTCTTCTCACCCGCCTCTCACCGATGTGATGACCGAGCGTCCATGCGAGCTGCTCCATATGGACCTTATTGGCCCGGCTCGTGTGCGATCCGCGGGTGGGAAGTGGTATGTCCTTGTTGTGGTGGACGACTATTCTCGGTATGCGTGGGTGTTCTTCCTCGAGGATAAGGGGGAGACGTTTGGTTTTGTTCGAGATCTAGTCTTGAGGTTGAGGAACGAGAGGCACGGAGATGCCATACGAGCTATCCGCAAGTGATAATGGCACGGAATTCATGAACTCTCATTTTGAAACCTTTTGCCATGACTTGGGTCTTGAGCACCCGCTTTCGAGTCCGTATACGCCTCCCCGAATGGTGTTGTGGAAAGGAAGAACGGGACCCTGTGCGAGATGGCTCGGACGATGCTTGATGAGCATAGGACTCCGAGGAGGTATTGGGCTGAGGCGGTGAATACCGCATGCTATGTGTCGAACAGGATATACCTCGAGTGCACAAGAAGAAGACATGCTATGAGTTGATGCATGGTCGCACACCCAAGGTGAGTCACTTCCATGTCTTTGGTTGCAAGTGTTTCATTCGAAGAAAGGCGGGAAGTTGGATAAGTTTGAGGCTAGGTCCGTCGATGGCATTTTCTTTGGTTATGCATCTCATTCTAGATCATATCGTGTGCTCAATCTTGAAACTAACCAAATCGTGGAGACTTGCGAGGTAACCTTCGACGAGACAGAGCCACGTAGTCAGCTTGTCTTTGAGTGTGCGGTGATGATGAGCTTGGCGAGGAGATCTTTCGGGAGGAGGTGCATGAACATGGAGATGATGAGGATGGCGGTGCGGTGCCCCCGCCGAACATGTACCCACTACTTCGACTACGATGATGGATGGACCCTCTGCTACACCTACGACGACAAATCAAGAACGAGGAGAAGGCGATGTTGAGGGGGAGGTAGCTTCGAGGCGAGAACCTCCCGGCGAGTTCAAGTGGATCACCCCGGCTTCGAGGATCATCGGCGACATGAATGAACGCACTACACGGTCGAGGGTTCGGAACAATTCCCATTTTGCTCATGATTCGTTTGTTGCTTCTTTCGAGCCCAAAGACATTGGACACGCACTATCCGATCACAATTGGGTTAACTCGATGCATGAGGAGTTGGAGAACTTTGAGAGGAATCGGTGTGGGAGTTGGTTGACCCTCCCCCCGTGGGTGTAAGCCGATTGGTACCAAGTGGGTGTGGAAAAACAAAGAGGGAGAGAAGGGTGAGGTTGCGAGGAACAAGTCGAGACTTGTTGCTCAGGGGTTCAGTCAGAAGGAGGGGATCGACTACGAGGAGACCTTTGCTCCCGTAGCCCGTTTGGAGGCGATTAGGATCCTTCTAGCCTTTTCTCGTGGCTAAAGGGTTCAAGTTGCACCAAATGGATGTGAAGAGTGCTTTTCCGAATGGTGTGGCCGGAGGAAGAAGTGTATGTGAGGCGGCCTCCGGGGTTTGAGAGTGAGAAGTACCCCCACCGGTGTACAAGTTGAGGAAGGCGCCGTATGGGTTGAAGCGGGCGCCTAGAGCTTGGTATGGCGAGTTGAGGGGGTTCTTGTTTGAGAGAGGTTTTGAGATGGGGAAGGTCGATCGGACCTTGTTTTTGCCGAGGCAAAGGGGATGTCCCGATTGTGCGAGTGTACGTGGATGATATTGTCTTTGGTGGCTCGTCTAACTCTCTTGTTGCAAGGTTTGCGGATGATATGAGCAGGGGAGTTCGAGATGAGCATGATGGGTGAGTTGCGGTTCTTCCTCGGGCTACAAATCAAGCAATCAAAGGAAGGAACATTTGTGCACCGTGCTAAGTACACCAAGGACATTGTGAGGAAGTTCAAGATGGAGGACTCCAAGGCTATGACGACGCCGATGAGTACGACTATAGCTCTTGATGATCTTGATGAATAATCCATGGTTGATAGCTATGCTTTTGAAAAATGTCACATGTATGCTCTCTCATGTGTAAATGCCTTTACATGCTCTTGACATGTTTTTGTGGCCTTGCTATGCTTAATTTGTGGTTGGATAGCTAGTTTATTGATCATATGGAGCCAAAGGCTCATTTGCCATCATGAATGTTTAGCCCTCTTGACTTATCTTGTGGAGGGGCATAAGTTCCTTTTTGTCGCAAAGACATTTCATGTACCATTTACAAATCTGAAAATGAAATGAAAAATGCTTGGAAATGTGCTCCCATGTCATACGTGCTGAATTTAATTTGCTTTGGGTGCTAAACCGTTGCATGATGCCTACCAATGAGAAGTCTCATACATAGAAGTAGGCACATGGCTCGGTGGCTTTGACATGACATGAGGTGCTTGTGGGTGTTTGTGATGGTCTTATGATTAGAATGGCTGTCCTATCATGAAGTTTGTGTGGCTTTGCCATTTTGATATGCTTTGATCATGTTTAGGACTTTGCTCATGAGAGGCAAGTTTTTCGCAAAATTGCCAAAAACCATTTTAGCTTCGTCCAATGGTTGTGAAACTTGGTGATCATGTAGTTGAGATCGATACGAAGCCGTAGAGTATCTAACTTGCTCATTTGGACATGTGTAGCATTCTTTGTTGAATTTTGTCTATTTGAGAAGCTCTAGGTTGAAAGTTTTGCATTTTTGGCTTGATTCATGCATTGCCAACAAGGGGGAGAAGTTTGAGCTTGAAATGGCTTACCGGCGCATTTAGAAGGTTTTCGGTGGTTTCGAGCCATTTACGGGCTTCGTTGTACACCGGTCCGACCGGAAGAGCACCGTCCGACCGGTGTGAGTGCTGGTCCCGTACATATGTTGGGCACCGGTCCGACCGGTGGTGATGACCGGTCCGACCGGTGTGAGTCGAAGTTGCTGCAGCTGCCGCCTGTTTCATGTGGTTTCTTGCATGCATTCTTCCGGGGGAGTTGCATTCGTCCGGGGGAGCTTGCTTGTGTGCAGGGGGAGCTCTTTGTGAGTCTTCGAGTTTAGTTTCGGTGGTTTGTGCTCTTTGCTTGAGCTTTGTTTTGTCTCGGATGTGTCGAGCTGTTGCCCTTGCCTAAGGGGTCCGAGACTTGTTTCCTTCAAGTGATCTTGATCTTTGCCTTTGTTTGGCTTTCGATCGCTTGTTGAAGTTTCTTTTTGTTCGTTTCTTTTCTTTTTCTTTTCTCTCTTGTTACTTTCGTGTGGGTGTTGTCAATGCACTCATCAAGGGGGAGATTGAGGACCATGTGTGGTTCGAGGACCGGTGGATGGTCGCTTCCTTGTGTGATGAGTGATTGACAACGCCGTGTGGACCGATTCTTGGCTAAGTATTGCAGGTGCGAGGTTGCGGCTTGACTCGTGTTGGTGCGGTGAAGAACAAGCACGAAAGGTCGTCGCCGGTGAGGCCTCCGGTGTGGAGAAGACAAGTAGGCTTTATTCGAGGGACCCGGTGGCCGGCGGGGGTCAAGTGCGGGCCGCATGGTGGCATGAACAAGAAGATGAAGTCGTGGACGGTTTCTTGGTTGAGCCTCAAAACCAAGGTGGAGCCGGGACTACGTGGGAGCCAAGTCATGAGTGGAGATTGGCGGAGGCTACACCGAGTTCGCGGGGTTTCCGGTGGTTCACCGAGTAAAACCACCGGGTTCCTTGGTTGATCCACAAAGCCAAGACCGGAGAACCGAAGACGGAGGTGCAAGCGGCACCGCACCGGTCCCCGACCGGTGGGTCCGACAGTCCGACCGCCAGGTGAGCGACAACGCGGTCCGAATCTTCGAAGCGGAGGACACGCGTCGGGATCGCATGGCTTGCGTCGAGGCTACGCAGGGTGCGGTCGCCGGCATCCGTCCGATGGTGAAGACAACAAGAATTCCAAATCTGCCCTTGAGGGGCTTGTATCCCTAGTTAGTAGAGAAGGGAATTTTAGACATTCGGTTGCCTCCATATAACCCAAGAGGTGAGAGGATGGTAGCCAACTCTTGGAACCCTAGCTCATTAGTTTTCCTATTTTCCACCAATTTTCTCTAGGTTTTCCTTAGGACTAGCAAGAGAGCTTCACGGAGAGATCTTGTAGAGAGGGATGGATGATCGGGCGGCTTGCTAGACCTTGTACGAACCTTTGTTTCATGTATAGATGATTCGGCGTGGTTCCTCAAGGTTTGGATGTGTTTTCCCCGGTTGTTCTTGGTGGTGATTTTTGGAGCCCTCTCTTCGTGATTTCTTTGGGGTGTTTTCGGGGCTTTTCTCTTGGGGATTTGATGGGGGAAATTTGTGGGAACCCTTCGTGGTTCTTTGGGCTGTGATTCCCCTCCCAAATCCGTGAGTAAAAGTGCTCGATTTTGGGGTTTTCTTGAGTTCTTGGGTTGGAAGTGCTTTCGACGGGATTTCTTCGATTCCTCCTTTTTGGACGAGATTTGGTGGGATTAAACTTGGCTATGGACTCCTCATGAGGTGTTCCTGATATCCCCAAAGTCTTGTTCAAGTCCGTGGAGCGATTCGGGAGATCGAGATTTGGATTTGGGGGAGTTGACCCGCGGGTGCTTGTTCATCCCGAGTCGCCCGTGCTACACCGGTCGACCGGTGCTCTTGACCGGCCCGACCGGTGCGAGCTCTTGTGGGTTTTTGCTCGGGTGAACGTCTTGGTGTGTTCGTTGTTGTCCCGTGTTGCCGCTGTTTCGAGTTTGGGTCCGTTTGGTGGTCGGTTGGCCTCGTTTGGTGCCTTGGGGGCTTTCGTGTCCGCCATCGGTCCGACCGGTGTGTCTCACCGGTCTGACCGGTGTAGAGCCACTTAGTGAAGGTTGCTCAGTTTCACCAGCAGGGACCGGTCTGACCGGTGGTGCTCACCCCGTCCGACCGGTGTGGGTCCGTAGACTCGAGGTTTGGTTTTTCCGCTGCGTTTCTCGGGTCGGAAGGTTGCGTGTTGGTTCCTAGGTCCAGTGGCACTCCAGTGGCTACGTGGGCTTGACCAACCTTGGTAGTGAGTCGGAGACGTGTGTTGGAAGCCGCGTTCGTCTTGTTGGAGTTTTCATCTCCTTCGAGAAGAATTTTTATCGGCTCCCATTCACTCCCCCCCCCCTCTCTGGTTCGCCGTATCGGTCCTTCGGGAGGTTAGCCAAGGGCCGCTCCGAGGTCGCACCGATGCGTGCCGCAATCTCAATGTGGAGGTCTTGAGGGAGGCCCAAGCGGTGATGATGGCCGGTGCGGTGTGCTTCTTCCCGCATGCTATCCATCTCGGGCGGGAATGGTGACGATGAGGAGTAGGCGGTTGCGCGCTTTTCGCAGCAGAGATGAAGGGGCGGGGATCTAATTGTTTTGGAAGGAGAAGATACGGAGATTTGTTTCCAAACACGGTTTAAGTATGCTATGGCGCAAAGAATAGATCTCGTAGGGCGCAAGATTTTGCTTTTCTCTCTTCTTCCTCCTCCTCGATCTCTCGGTTGCTAGAAGAATTCTTGTGATAGGGGGTGATTGGGTTGCTCATCCCTCGAACACGCTTGCGAGAAGAATTCTTGTGACATACTCCTTCCTCGTATCCATGTCCGGGTAGGTAGCCCGGAACCTCATGGCATCGGGATGAACAATTTCATCCCGTGTCCAAAGACCATTGTATTCGGGATGAACAATCCTTCATCCTTTGTCCAATGATCATTGGAAACAAAAGTGCGAGTTCGAAAGCTTTGTTGTCTTATTGCAAGCCTAGCCATCAATAGAGATGGAGGTTATTTAATCACCATGTGCAACAAGATCGACGACTCGCGAGCAAGATCGACGACTCGCGAGCAAGATCGATGTGTGTGTGTGTGTGTGTGATTTTGCATATCTCGTCGTGAAGATATGGCCGCATTGTAACCTTGTTCGATGTATCGGTGATGACTATAATCTCTGTGTGTGTGTGACAACCCCACCCGAGATAATTCCGTACTATCGCCTAAACCACTCCATTTGTTCATTAAGCGATAATAAAGAAGTATCCCGTTGAGTGTTGCGGGTTAACGCCCGGTAAATCACTTGACATCACAGAGAGGATCGAACGTATGCATTAAAACTTCCACGAAGGAAAGTCCAGAGTGCCTTACAAATTAACCATCACATCCCCGTAGGGTTCATTATTACAAACATAGTTCTTTGACATGAAAGTAAATGGTTCAGAGTTTATTGAAAACAATGGAAGATAACTAAACGGTACGATCACATCATAGGAGGCTTGTCCATGATGCAATCATTCTTCGTCATCCACCCATTCCAGTTCCCAGCCGGGTGGAAGTTCTCCGAGCCACACATCAGATGCATTACCTGGAACAACATTTACAAAGCAAGGCTGAGTACACTAATACTCAACAAGACTTTCCCGTCTAAAAGAAAGACTTTACCTCTAGTTATGCAAGGATTTTGGCTTGTGGGTTTGTTTGCCAAAAATCTACTAAGTAGTGAATCCTTACTTTCACATTTTAGCTCAAGTTCTAGTAGAAGTCATCATTACTAGATAAGCAACTATTGCAACCAAAGTTGTACGGACAATTAATCAAAGTAATAATCTTCACGAAGTTCCATCATAAAGGGATACCATGGCCGGTCGGGTAAGTAGTCTCATATGACGGTGAGAGGCCGACAATCGATTGATTCATAACCTTGCAAGGTGGACCTAAACACCCGAAGGTGTCCTCACCAAGAGTTCACCAACCAGGCGGTTCCCGTCATTCTTCGGTTTGGGGATAATAGCTCACAGTCTTAAGTACAAGGTTTATCTGGGCTACGCCACCAAGGTCACCCAGCCTCACGCATGTACTCGGGTGGCGAGCCCGGGGCCGCAACCATAAGAGTAGTGATAGTAAAACCCCGTACCACCTCATTTAGGTACTAGGCTTATCGTACCCATTTTCGACAAGTGTTTAGTACTTTCAAGCACTTAACCAACAAAGCCATTGGATCGGAGCCAAATCCCATGCTCTTACAAAGCATGAGCAATCCATTTAAACATATGGTGATTCCATAAAGGAGATCCTATTCTTGCGAGTGCCGAACATCACTCGACTTGTACCGAATCCTTAAAGCATAGCAACTAGCGACCTAACATGCTAGTAAAAGATCATATGTACTTATAGATCATGCAACTAGGGTTTCATTTCAACTCCTGGACGTAAATGCACATAAGATAGAAAGAAGTAAATTCAGAAGTTTAAAGAAACACATGGGTTAATGAATAAACCGGGGCTTGCCTTCGTCAGCACAAGCAGACCCACACACTTCCGGACTTTGGCCCGGTCTTACTCTATGGTCACGTAGTGCACGTCTCTCCCGCACTCTCGTCCTCGTCGGCCGGCACGAGCGTATAGCTACCATCGGGGACTTCTACAAGGGGAATGCAATGCGGTGATTAGGAGTGCAATTATTTTAATTCAATTCAAAAACAGTAGGAAACAACTACAAGGAGTATATGGTTGGCCATATTCACCTTAACAAAACTATTTAAACATTTTTCCTTTTAAAAGATAATCAAACCCTATTTAGCCTTCTCTTTAAGGTGCTTGTGTGCACATCAATTTAAGAATATTTAATTTAATTACAAACAGCAAGGAATGTACTTTTATATCACCATTTTACCTTCCTAACTCATTTCTTTAACTTATGCACAAGAGAAAGTATTTTTCCTATTTTTTCCTTTTACTAGATTAATCTAGTTTACACTCTTTTACTCAACTAAACACATCTCAATTTGCCCAATAGTGACCACTGGCCCTAATGACCAGAAAACACTCCCTTGGACAGCAAGAAACTAATTCTTGCACCACTAAATTTAAATACACAAAATAAAGGCATTTCTAGCTAGCATGTAAAGGATTAAAGCATATAAAAATAATTATAGCAGAAATGAATCCAAACTTTCTCCTACACATGCTTTGGTCAAAAACAAGCCCAAAGAACCAATAAACACACCTATAGCCCTTATGGATCTTGCTACACATATTTATGATTAAAAACAAGCATAAATGAGGAAATAATATTTCTAACAGAGATAAAATCATGGTAAATTCACCAAGGATGCATTTTGGTATAATATGGCAATAGACAGAAGTTGAGCTCAAGAATAATTATATTTTAAGCTAAAAATTCATCTAGAAATATTTAATACTATCACAAGATAATTTATATAAAAAGATCCCTCCAATAACTTTGTGCAATTTTTGGCACAAAACCTACACATGCTAGTTTCCACAACATATCTAAAATCCAACTCAAGATCTTGTGTGGATTTTGCGAATCACAAATCTAGGTATTTTACATTTCTATTTTTCAAGCAAAACTGTAGCTCAAAAGTATATACATATTTGAAGAAAGTTGTAGTTCTTGTTACACCGAGCACATCAAAATTGAGTTTGCTATTTTTGGATTTCTCTACAATTTTTAATCGATTTTACAATTTTCGGCCATAACACACAAAGGAGGATAGAATCTTTATGCATTTGGGCCCCCGGAAATTTTAAACTCTTCACAAAAATGCCATCGAGTCTCCCCCCTTGGACCCGATGGCGATGGTGAGCTCGCCGGCGGCGAGGTGGGGCACGGGCGAGCAACAAGCGACGGGAACCGAAATCGGGCTCACTAGTGATTGATTTGTGGCGGTGGTTCGACCGGATGGTCGCCGCGAGCCGGCGGCGGCGGCGTAGGGGCGGTGCGGCCGCGGGAGCTCGGATGGCGGGGGGGAAGGGGCGATGCTCAACAATGTGCTGCGCCGGGAGCTTCCATGTGGCCTAGGGAAGGCGCTAGGCGGTCACCGGCGCGAAGGATCGGCGGAGTGGCGAGCTCGGCGGTGGCGGTCCGGCGGCGGCCGCGGAAGCTCGGGCTCCGGCGAGTAGGCGACTTGGGTAGGCCAACACGTGTGCTTGGGGGCTCGAGTGGGTACCGGGGGGAGAGCCGGGAGTCACCGATTTAGCACGGCGACGAAGCCGAACGGCTAGGTCACCGACGGCGCTAATGGCGGGCGGCGGCGGGGGGCCGCCGGGGTTGCTCGGGCGCACGAGGAAGGAAAGGGAGGGGAGTTTTATAGGTGCGCGAGAGGCGGTTCCGTTTCACCGTCGTGGCCTACATGAAACCCCGCGCATGGCGTGGAGCGGCGGCGACGTGTGGCGGGGCCGTCGCCCAATGGGCCGAGGCGGTTCACCCACCGGGAGAGTGTGCATCGGCCGCGTGGCACCGGCCTAGGCCTCCACGCAAGCGTCACGGCCATCTAGTGCACAATGTCACCGCGCGGGCCTCGGACCGCCGGGGTTTACCGGTGCCTCGGCGTGCGCGCGCGGGCGGGTACGGTGCGGTCGACATGGCGGCGCGCGAGGCGACGTCATGCGCGGGAACGCCGGCTTTCCGGACGAGCTTGCGTTGAGCCTTCTTCAAACTGAATTTTCTCCAAAAATTCAAACCGAAGTGACCCAAACCTTGAATACCTAAGTTGTTGAGTGAGTTACCCTCTACGCATTTGCAAAGGCCGATAGGGGTTTTATCCAGGGAATCGAGCGGGAACGGCATGCCAAGTTGGCCAAAAACTCGGACCGATGAACAGGAGCGAGGACACATTCAAAAGCATTTTTCACCAAGAATTTCTTCGAATTCCAAATGCCAATCAACGACCAAGTTGTGTGCCTTCACATTCTCGCACATTTTTCCCATTGAATGGTTTTGAAGTGTTTAGGGAAATTTTAGAGAACGTTCTCAAAATCTATACCGGCACTAGGGGGGTCAAGGAACATTAGGGTTTTTGAGTTAGGGTTTTGACCATGGGTCAACCTAGGACTCTCAAGGGTGGTTAGAGAAGGTGTTAAGAGGGTCATTAGCACAAAACACCACCGAGCAAAAGCATGGGGTGTTATAGCCTACCCCCCTTAACGGGAATCTCGTCCCGAGATTCGAAATTAAGAGTACGTGAAGAAGATTTACTCACGAGTTTGACTTGGAAGAAAGTCGGGGTATTTAGTGTTTAGAAGTTGCTCGGTCTCCCATGTAGCTTCTTCTTCCGTGTGGTGACACCATTGTATCTTGTACATCTTCACCTTTTGTCTCCTAGTTTGCTTTTCTTTATGATCCAATACCCTCATTGGATACTCGCTAGGGATAGATCCGGTTCTATTTCTCGCATTGGTCTCTTCAATTATTTGTGCCTCTGGGATTTGTTCACACTTCTTCAATTGCGAGACGTGAAACACGTCGTGCACTGCAGACAATCGGTCGGGAAGTCGAATACGGTAGACAACCGTACCAAAATTCTCGTTGACTTCATAAGGGCCAATATAGCATGGAGCTAATTTCCCTTTTACTCCAAAGTGTTGTACGCCTTTGGTCGGAGATACCATTAGGTATACATAATTACCAACTTCAAACTCTCGGGGTGCTTTAGCTTTATCATGGTAACTCTTTTGCCTCATGTGAGTCGCTCTCGATTTTCTCTAATCACACTCACTTTTTCTTCGACTTCTTGTACTAGCTTGGGGCCAAACAAGGTTCTCTCACCCGCTTGTGACCAATTCAAAGGGGTATGACACCTTCTTCCATACAAGGCTTCAAACGGGGCCATCTTCAAACTAGCTTGATAACTATTGTTATAAGCAAACTCTACTAGACCTAGGCATTTGTCCCAAGATTTGTCAAAATGAATGACACAAGCCCTCAACATATCTTCTACTATTTGATTTACTCTTTCCGTCCGATCATCTGTTCGAGGATGATAGCCGGAGCTATGGATTAGCTTGGTTCCCAAAAATTCGTGTACTTGTGCCCAAAAGCGAGCAACGAACCGAGTGCCTCGATCCGACGGGATAGTCTTGGGAACACCGTGTAAGCGCACTATGAGATCAATATAGATTTACGCGTAGCGCTCGGCTTAATAGGTAGTGTGAACGGGGATGAAGTGAGCGGTCTTGGTAAGCCGGTCCACTATTACCCAAATGGAATCATACTTCCGGGTGTGAGCGGTAATCCAACAATGAAATCCATGCCGATATCATCCGACTTCCATGTCGAATGGACAATGGTTGCATTTGACCTGCGGTCTTTAGGTGACTAGCATTGATTCTTTGACATGTATCACATCCAGCCACATACTCGGCTATTTGGCCCTTCATATTTGACCACCGAAGTTTTCCCTAAGGTCTCGCTACATTTTGGTACTTCCGGTGAATGGTGAACTTAGAGAGATGGGCATCATCTAAAATTTCCTTCTTTAGGTCTTGATCCCGAGGTACCACTAGTCTTTGTCTGAACCAAACAACTCCCTTGTCGTCCCTCTGGAAACAATCATACTTGGGGTCTCTTTCTTCTAATTTCTGTTTGATTTTCTGAACCTCTTCATCAATGAGTTGAGCTATAGCAATTCTCTCATGGAGAGGAGATTCGATCGAGACAACATGAAGCCTGCCATGCTCGACCACTTCCAAGCTAAGCTTCCTCATTTCTTCACATAAAGTTTCATTCTTCGGCTCTAACGTCACATAGTTGCAATGCTTGCGGCTAAGCGCATCTGCAACAATGTTAGCTTTGTCGGGGTGATAATGGACTTCCAAGTCATAATTCTTGATTAATCCAACCATCTTCATTGCCTCATATTCAAATCAAATTGAGTGAAAATATATTTGAGACTCTTGTGGTCGGTGTAGATGTTGCAGTGATTACCCATCAAGTAGTGCCGCCAAAGTTTCAAGGCATGCACGACCGTCGCTAGCTCGAGATCATGAGTAGGATAATTCTTCTCATGAGGTCGAAGTGCTCGTGAGGCGTAGGCAATGACTCGGTTTTCTTGCATAAGAACACAACCAAGACCAAGGTCCGAAGCATCACAAAATACCTCAAACGGTTTCGTCATATCCGGTTGAGTCAATACGAGAGCCGAGGTTAAGTGTTTTCTCAAGGTATGGAAAGCCCGGTCACACTCCTCACTCCACACAAACTTGACACCCTTCTTCAATAATTCAATCATGGGTTTAGCTATTCTAGAGAAATCGGAATAAACCGACGATAATATCCCGTTAGACCCGTAAAACTACGGATTTGATGTACCGACTTGGGTGGCTTCCAATCTATGACCTCCCGCACTTTGCTAGGATCCACGGAGACACCCTCTTTGGAAATAGTGTGACCCAAAAACTTCACACTATCCAGCCCGTAACTCACATTTAGAGAATTTGGCATAGAGTTTGTGATCTCTCAATCGCCGCAAAACAATACGAAGATGCTTCGCATGCTCGGCTTTGCTCTTGGAATAAATGGGAATATCATCGATGAAGACCACTACGAACTTGTCCAGTTCATTCATGAAGACGAGTTCATAAGGTACATGAAATAGGTAGGTGCGTTGGTGAGAACAAAAGACATCACTAGGAAATCATAAAGACCGTATGAAGTGGAAAAGGTCGTCTTTGGAATGTCACTTGCCCGAATCTTGATTTGATGATAGCCTGATCGAAGATCAATCTTGGAAAAGACTTGGTCACCCGCCAATTGATCAAAGAGCACATCAATGCGGGGCAACGGATATTTATTCTTAATTGTCACCGCATTGAGTGGACGATAGTCAACACACATCCGCAAACTACCATCTTTCTTTTTCACAAAAAGAGCGGGGCTTCCCCAAGGAGAAGAACTTGGGAGGATATACCCCTTGTCGAGCAATTCTTGCAACTGAACTTTCAACTCAGCCAGTTCTTTGGGTGGCATTCGGTAAGGCCTTTTAGATATTGGTGCGGTGCCTGGGCTGAAATTCTATGACAAATTCGACGTCCCCGTCCGGTGGCATACCAGGCAAGTTGTCGGGAAAGACGTTTGGATATTCGCACACTACTGGAATGTCTTCTAGTTGGATGGTTACGGCAGCATAGGAACAAGGATTTGTGTCTTCTACCTTGGGTAGGTACAAGGTGGTATGACCACTGGTAGGGGAATGGATTTCTATCATTCTAGTGGCAATGTCCAAAACAACTTGATGTTGGGTTAACCAATTCATTCCTACAATCACATCTAGACCTCCCAACCCCAAATGAATCAGGTTGGTTAAGAAAGTTTCTTTGCCAAGCCGCAAAGGAACAGACTTGGGTTATTGTGTTGGAGAGGATTCTTCCCCCCCGCCGTGGCTACGACGAAAGAATCTTTGGTATGACAAGAATGTAACCCCAACTTTCTCACTAGATTTTCACTAATGAAATTATGGGTTTCTCCGAATCAAACAAAATTCTAATGGGATGATCACGGATATAGAATGTACCCGTCGAAGCCTGCTGCTCCCTCCGGAATGTCAACCAAGGTGGTGAAGTTGAGTTTGCCTTGCTTGACCCGCACCATGGGCTTTTTGCCTTGGTTCCCATGACGGAATCCCGAGCTTTCATTCGCTTGTTCCGCCCGGGCTTGGGGCACCGATTGATGTAATGCCGGGCTGTCCACAATTATAACGGTGGTGATCCTTGATAGCACCGTTGTTATTGTTGTTAGCCGGGGGTGCACTAGGCTTGTAGGGTCGCTCGTCGTGCCTTACGGAACCGGAAGTTCCCGGA
The DNA here is from genome assembly GCA_947561735.1 of Cenchrus americanus. NCBI lineage: Eukaryota > Viridiplantae > Streptophyta > Magnoliopsida > Poales > Poaceae > Cenchrus > Cenchrus americanus. Next base: position 122,685,798 of record OX387244.1, on the reverse strand, counting down.
TGGCTTGTTCGAGACGGGGTCACCCTCCGAGTGTCCGGTTGAAGATGACCGGGGATGACCACCGAGTACCTTTCTTGACAAAATGGAATTTCTTGCCCGACTCACCAGTAGTGGTGGATCCAGCCTGCCTCTTTCTATCCTTCTGGGCTTTGGACATGGCATCCTCTTGAGAAATGGCCTTGTTCACAAGGTCCTGATAACTGTTAGGCTCATAAAGATTAAGCCTCTCATAGAGATCCCCGTGTAGCCCATCACGAAAACGCTCTATCTTCTTGACATCGTTGTCAACATGATGCCCACCATACTGACACAAGGCATTGAACTTCTTAGCATACTCATACACCGTGTCGAGCCTTGCTTTAGAGCAAGCAACTCCTTCATCTTTCTATCCATGAGACCTTTAGGAATGTGATGTTCCTTGAAGGCCTGCTTGAATTCAGCCCACGTGATTTGATGTTCGGCGGGAATCATGGTCTTGAAGTTCTCCCACCATATCAACGCCGCACCACGGAGCCGTAGGGCAGCGAAGCCGGCCTTACGCTCCTCCGAGCGGGCGGGGGTCAACACGAGAACTTGGCCTCAATGGCCCCGATCCACGCATCGGCGGCCGGTGGCTCCTTGGCCTCTTCGAAAGTCGGGGGCTTCATGGCATAAAAATGCTCATATTTGGTGACTCGAGGCTGGCCGTCGATGTTTTCCCCACGAGGATTGTTATGCAGCTGCCGAGCAAGCTGCTGCTGCGTTTGCAAGAGCTGCCGCATCACCTCGCTTGGGTGACCATAAATTGCTCTTGAATGGTCATGTTGGGAGGAGGAGGCGGAGCGTCACTCCCACTTGCACCAAAACCATTGGGAGAAGCACGAGTTTGTCCCACCATCTAAAATCCATGAGATTTTCATTAGTTACATATTCACAAGCTTGTTTACATCATCCACAAAAAGAATATGCAAACGAAAACTCATAGCATCAATTTGGTGAAAACTCGGACAACACAACCGAGTTACTAGAAAATTCATAACTCTCTACCCGTATTCGCAAAAACTCTCATTTTTGGTCAGAAAGTGCAAAATTTAATGAGCTCCAACATTGGTATTAAACCCGAGGTCCAATTCCCACGTTAACATGCCCGAAAAATTCCAACACCGAGGTTCTGCCTAGCTGTTTTTGCTGTAGGCTGAACTGCACAATTTTCGCTAAAATTCCCGGTATGCTTATGCAATGGTGGTGAATTTTGGTGAGAATAATCTCCACAACATAACACACAAAAATGGTATTCATCACAAGGCGAAACTTTGATCACAAAAACCCTAATTTATTCATCGAACATGACAACATGAGATGTCCATCCAAGCATTACATGATGCGGAGTCTGTGGATTGCTTAGAAACTTATATACAACAAAAGGTCATCAATTATACTCTCTGAGCAGCCTCTACCCTTACACAAAAGCTAGATGAGGAGGCTAGACTAAGAGTACATGATTTCCCTCCAAAAGACAACTGCTAACACCACTAATAGCCCGCAGCGGAGCCAACGCTAGTGTCCGGAGAGTCAGGTGGGAGACCACCAACACTGTCCTCGCTCAAGCCCGAAACTCACCGTAGCTCGTCCGGATCGGCGCTTGCGGTTGGTGGTGTGATCGGCGGCCGCTTTGCCGCCGCTGGGCCATCGCCCGCCACACCTCTACCACTATCTCCATCTCGGCTACTTGATTCGCATCTCAACCACGTTCGCACCAAGGCAAAACGCCGGGCCTCGGTGTGTGCTAGCCGCACCGAGTCATCTAGAGAGCGTGATCTCGGGCGAGCAGTGCTTCGCGTGAGGACCATGTGTGGTTCGAGGACCGGTGGATGGTCGCTTCCTTGTGTGATGAGTGATTGACAACGTTGTGTGGACTGATTCTTGGCTAAGTATTGCGGGTGCGAGGTTGCGGCTTGACTCGTGTTGGTGCGGGTGAAGAACAAGCGCGAAAGGTCGTCGCCGGTGAGGCCTCCGGTGTGGAGAAGACAAGTAGGCTTCGTTCGAGGGACCGGTGGCCGGCGGGGGTCAAGTGCGGGCCGCATGGTGGCATGAACAGCAAGATGAAGTCGTGGACGGTTTCTTGGTTGAGCCTCAAAACCAAGGTCGAGCGGGACTACGTGGGAGCCAAGTCATGAGTGGAGATTGGCGGAGGCTACACCGAGTTCGCGGGGTTTCCGGTGGTTCACCGAAAACCCCGGGTTCCTTGGTTGATCCACAAAGCCAAGACCGGAGAATCGAAGACGGAGCTGCAACGGCCGCCGGACCGGTCCGACCGGTGGGTCGGCCGGTCGACCGGTGTGGACCGGCCTCGGACCGGTGAGGAGCACCGGTCGACCGGTGTGCGACGACGCGGTCCGGAATCTTCCAAGCGGAGGACACGCGTCGGGATCACATGGCTTGTGTCGAGGCTACGCGGGTGCGGTCGCCGGGGCATCCGTCCGATGGTAAAGACATCAAGAATTCCAAATCCGCCCTTGAGGGGCTTGTATCCCTAGTTAGTAGAGAAGGGCATTTTAGACATTCGGTTGCCTCCATATAACCAAGTTTTGAACAAGTTTGGCTTCGATTCCTCCTTTTTGAACAAGTTTTGGTGGGATTAAACTTGGCTATGGACTCCTCATGAGGTGTTCCTGATATCCCCAAAGTCTTGTTCAAGTCCGTGGAGTGATTTGGGAGATCGAGATTTGGATTTGGGGGAGTTGACCCGCGGGTGCTATTCATCCCGAGCTGCCCAGGCTACACCGGTCTGACCGGTGCTCTTGACCGGTCTGACCGGTGCGAGCCCTTGTGGGATTTTGCTCGGGTGAACGTCTTGGTGTGTTCGTTGTTGTCCCGAGTTGCTGCTTTTTCGAGTTTGGGTCTGTTTGGTGGTCGGTTGGCCTGTTTGGTGCCTTGAGGGCTTTCGGTCGCCATCGGTCTTACCGGTGTGTCTCACCGATCCGACCGGTGTAGAGCCACTTATTGGAAGTTGCTCGGTTTCACCGAGGGGACCGGTCCGACCGGTGTGGGTCCGTAGGCTCGAGGTTTGGTTTTACCGCCTGGGGTTTCTCGGGTCGGAAGGTGGTGTGTTGGTTCCTAGGTCCAGTGGCACTCCAGTGGCTACGTGGGCTTGACCAACCTTGGTAGTGAGTCGGAGACGTGTGTTGGAAGCCGTGTTCATCTTGTTGGAGTTTCCATATCCTTCGAGAAGAATTTTTATCGGCTCCCATTCACTCCCCCCCTCCCCCCCTCTCGGTTCGCAGATCGGTCCTTCAAGTGGCATCAAAGCCGGTTCGGGTCTTTGTTGACTCTAACCGATCTAAGATCCAAGGATGGCATACCGAGAACGGGGTTCGGGTCCTCCACACTTCGATGGCAAGAACTACCGGATGTGGAGCAAGCGGATGGGTGCATTCCTCCGCGGAAAGGGTCGGCTTCTTTGGGATGTCACGGTGGACACAGGCTATGTCCAGCCAATGGATTTCCTTGCTCCAGGGGTCGAGGGACGGATTCGACGCCAACAATAAGGCGGTCGACTACTTGTTTCGTGCTTTGTGTCGGCTCCGAGTTCGATCGGGTGCACACCGAGCACTTGGCTTGTAGGATTTGGGCGGTGTTGAAGGATGCTCATGTTGGGAATGCCCAGGTTCAGGCACGGATGCATGCGACCTACCGGAGAGAGTACGAGAACTTCACTCATCTCCCCAGTGAGTCCATCGATGCCTTGTTTCAGAGGTTCACGGTGGTTGTGAACAACATGAGGGCCAATGTGGACGTGCTCCCGTACGATGATCATGATAGAGCGGTCAAGCTATTACACTCTTTGGATCGTACGATTTGGGGCGGAAAGTTCGAGGCCATTGTGGAGTCGGAGAAGTATGACACTGCGACGGTGAACGAGCCGTTCTCGAAGCTCAAGTCGGCCGAGGTGGATAGGGCCATGACGGCCAAGATCGAGGGCCTCGACCGACTCTCATAGTCTCGTCCTCATCGGTGGTTCAAATGGAAAGGCTAACACTCACCCATCCACTAGGATGTTCTCTTTGTCCTCTTTGATGTCTATGCCGGATGAGGAGTTCGACGTGCTTGGAGAGGACGAGCCGGCGCTCTCGACGAGGGCGGTTCGAGAGGCTGCACGAGAACCGGGTGAACATGAGGAGGAACACGAGGACATGCTTCAAGTGCGGCAAGACTGGACACTATTTCGCTGAGTGTCCGAAGGTGAGCAACCACGACAAGCACAAGTTCATGGACAAGAGGAAGAAGTTCAAGAAGAAAGATCATGAACATGGGAAGAAGGCTCGGTCTCGAGAGAAGATGAAGAGATCAAGTGACATCGAGTCCGATTCCGAGGACACGTCTTCAAGCTCAAGTGATGAAGACGAAGAGGATGAGAAGAAGAAGAAGAAGAACCTTGGCAAGTATCTCAACGGCCTTGGTGTGACGGGCCTAATCCTCAAGGACGACTTCGCGGCATGGCTCGCGGTTCGAGCAACAAGAGAAGCCGGAAGGACGCCTCGGACTTAGATTCCGAGGATGAGGTATGTGATGAGCTCTCTTCTTTGCGCAAGGAGAATGAGGAGTTTGTTGACTTGCTTGATAATCGCGATCACATGCTTAGAGAGGCTAAGAAGCTTAGGAAGGAGCTCAAATCTTTGCTCGAGGATGCTAGGACTAGAGTGGCCGAGCTAGAAATAGAGGTTCTTGATAGCAAGCTTGAAATTGATTCTCTTAAGGCTAGCCCCGTTGTTTCGATGAGAATGATTGTCTTGAGTGCTCGCTTTGCTAGCCGACTTGACTAATCTTAGGGAGAGGTATGCCTCCAAGTGTGAGGAACTAGATGTGCTTAGGGTTGAGTTGGGTGAGCTACAATCTAGACCCACTTTGCTTGGTGCTTGCACTTCTTGCCCTAGTTTGCATGAGAAAATTGTTGAGCTCCGTTCTCGCATTGTTTCGCTTGAGGCTGATTTGAAAGTGCCTATTCCTACTTCTTGCTCTACATGTGAGTTGCATGCTATGAAGAATTTGGATCTTGCAAAATGTGTTGGTCGCTTGCAAGATGAGAATAATAAGTTGCGTGGAGCGCTGAGTTGGTTGTCAAGTCAAGAACCTCAGCTTGGTATGGTGATTGCTAGTTGTAAGCGCTTTGACGGTTGGGCTTTGGGTTAGGATAAGGTTGGTGAGGGCAGTGGTGAGAGAGAAAGGAAATTTGGGAATGTTTCGGTTCCACCACAACCCACACCCAAAGACAACGTTGCATCCAAGCCAAACCAACCAAGAGAAAAACCGAGTGAGAAGGCAAGTGACACGCCTAGTGAGAAACCAAGTGAGAAGCCTTGTGAAGAGCCTCATCCCAAGCCTAAGCCCGGATCGATCCGTTTCCATTGTGAATTTTGTGGAAAGGATGGTCACAAGAGAGCGTTTTGCTTCAAGAGGAAGCGTGAGGAGAGAATGGCGAAGGAGTGGGCTAACAAGGACAAGTACCACCCTTTCGATGGTGTACTTGAGCCTCGTGTGCGCTTGCCCGGGGCCAAGGCGAGTGTGAGGTCCGTTCGGGCTTGGGGAGAGCGGAAGGTCGTTGGAGGTCTTCTTGCCCGAGCTACACCGGTCGGACCGGTGTGGAGCACCGGTCGGACGGTGCGGGCACAGGACGAGCGGCGGTTTGGGTTTCGTGCTCGTACGGGTGCGAGGGTTGTTTCGGGAGGTCGTGGTTCGGTGGTTGGTCCGGGAAAGTTTGCTTGGAGGCCGGCTTGCTAGGCATTCTCCCCCTCGAGCTCACTACGGGGTTGGGAGGAGTCATGGCTTTGAGAAGGAGAGGAGGGATGGTCCACGGACTTTCTTTCGTGGTTTTGGTCCTCCTCCGGGCAGAGAGGGTTGGTTCCCTCATGGTGGTTACCGTAGTGGTGTCCGTGGAGGTAGCTTTGGTAGGAAAGATGGTTTGGTTTGTGCTAACCCCACTTTCGAGCAAATGGCTAGGCACTGGTTTTACACATTTGGAACTAACCCCGGTGTTGAGTCATTTGCTCGCTCTCGCTCTTTGTTTTGAGTTGCGGATCGATAGCCGGAGAACATTTGGTTGATATCGGGGGGTGGTTCTTCGGCTTCATATCCCGGTGGTGATATGTAGGTGCATCACTTTCGGGAATGGTGGACAAGGATGAGTGAATTGTAAAGAAATGATAAAGGTAAGTGTATTTGTGACCTTCGAGCGTGTGGCCTTGGTCAAGCCACTTGGTTTGTTTTGCTCCTTCTCTATCTCATGTGTGTAGGGTGAGCTTTGTATGCTCTTTGGCCCTAGTGCATGTGTTTAGGGGGAGCTTGTGAGTTTTTGTGCTCCTTTGCTCTTTTGCCGGTGGTGTCGAGCCCTTTTTGCCTCCCCTCGAGGAGCCGGTCGTTTGTGAGCTTTGTGTGTGGGAGCTCTCTTTGTAGCATATGTATAGCTTTCCTTTGTGCATTTCTTGCATTTGGCATGGCATATGTAACATGATGTATAGGCATCCTTGTATCTTAGATTGCATGCATTTTGTATCATATGCATTGGTTAGGAAGAGCTTCTCTCATATACATTGTTCACCATGGAATGAGATATATGTCTTTGTGAGCTTGTTTGGTATGCTATGGTTAGTCCGGCTTAGCTCTTGATGATCTTGATGAATAATCCATGGTTGATAGCTATGTTTTTGAAAAATGTCACATGTATGCTCTCTCATGTGTAAATGCCTTTATATGCTCTTGACATGTTTTGGTGGCTTAGCTATGCTTAATTTGTGGTTGGATGTCTAGTTTATTGATCATATGGGGCCAAAGGCTCATTTGCCATCATGAATGTTTAGCCCTCTTGGTTTATCTTGTGGAGGAGCATAAGTTCCTTTTTGTCGCAAAGACACTTCATGTACCATTTACAAATCTGAAAATGAAATGAAAAATGCTTGGAAAATATGCTCCCATGTCATATGTGCTGAATTTAATTTGCTTTGGGTGCTAAACCGTTGCATGATGCCTACCAATGAGAAGTCTCATACATAGAAGTAGGCACATGGCTCGGTGGCTTTGACATGACATGAGGTGCTTGTGGGTGTTTGTGATGGTCTTATGATTAGAATGGCTGTCCTAGCATGAAGTTTGTGTGGCTTTGCCACTTTGATATGCTTTGATCATGCTTAGGACTTTGCTCATGAGAGGCAAGTTTTTCCCAAAATTGCCCAAATCCATCTTAGCTTCGTCCAATGGTTGTGAAACTTGGTGATCATGTAGTTGAGATCGATACGAAGCCGTAGAGTATCTAACTTGCTCATTTGGACATGTGTAGCATTCTTTGTTGAATTTTGTCTATTGGAGAAGCTCTAGGTTGAATTTTTTGCATTTTTGGCTTGATTCATGCATTGCCAACAAGGGGGAGAAGTCCGAGCTTGAAATGGCTTGTTGGACGCGTTTAGAAGGTTTTCGGTGGTTTCGAGCCATTTCGGGCTCTCCGTTGTACACCGGTCGAGCGGTGAGGAGCACCGGTCCGACCGGCGGTGTGAGTGCTGGTCCCGTATACATGTTAGGCACCGGTCGACCGGTGGTGATGACCGGTCCGACCGGTGTGAGCCGAAGTTCTTCCGCCCTTTGTTTTCGGTGGTTTGCATGCATTTGTCCGGGGGGAGGTGCATTGGTTCGGGGGAGCTTGCATGTGTGCAAGGGGAGCTCTTTGTGGTGTTCGAGCTTTGTTTTGGTGGTTTGCGCTCTTTGCTTGAGCTTTGCTTTGTCTCGGATGTGTCGAGCCGTTGCCCTTGCCTAAGGGGTCCGAGACTTGTCTTCTTCTAGTGATCTTGCTCTCTGCCTTAGTTTGGCTTTCGATCACTTGTTGGAGTTTCTTTTTGTTCGTTCCTTTTCTTTTTCTTTTCTCTCTTGTTACTTTCGTGTGGGTGTTGTCAATGCACTCATCAAGGGGGAGATTGAGGACCATGTGTGGTTCGAGGACCGGTGGATGGTCGCTTCCTTATGTGATGAGTGATTGACAACGTTGTGTGGACTTATTCTTGGCTAAGTATTGCGAGGTGCGGGTTGCGGCTTGACTCGTGTTGGTGCGGGTGAAGCACAAGCACGAAAGGTCGTCGGCGGTGAGGCCTCCGGGTGTGGAGAAGACAAGTAGGCTTCGTTCGAGGGACCGGTGGCCGGCGGGGGTCGGGTGCGGGCCGCATGGTGGCATGAACAACAAGATGAAGTCGTGGACGGTTTCTTGGTAGAGCCTCAAAACTAAGGTCGAGCCGGGACAAAGTGGGAGCCGAGTCATGAGTGGAGATTGGCGGAGGCTACACCGAGTTCGCGGGGTTTCCGGTGGTTCACCGAAAAAACCACCGGGTTCCTTGATTGATCCACAAAGCTAAGACCTAGGAACCGAAGACGGAGCCGCGACGGCGCGGACCGGTCCGACCGGTGGGTCCGACCGGCCCGGTCGGTGGGGACCGGTCGACCGGTGAGGAGCACCGGTCGGCCGGTGTGCGACGACGCGGTCCGAATCTTCGAAGCGGAGGACACGCGTCGGGATCGCATGGCTTGTGTCGAGGCTACGCGAGGGTGCGGTCGCCGGGCATCCGTCCGATGGTGAAGGCATCAAGAATTCCAAATCCGCCCTTGAGGGGCTTGTATCCCAAGTTAGTAGAGAAGGGCATTTTAGACATTCGGTTGCCTCCATATAACCCAAGAGGTGAGAGGATGGCAGCCAACTCTTGGAACCCTAGCTCATTTGTTTTCCTATTTTCCACCTATTTTGCTTAGGTTTTCCTTAGGAATAGCAAGAGAGCTTCACAGAGAGATCTTGTAGAGAGGGATGGATGATCGGGCGGTTTGCTAGACCTTGTACGAACCTTTGTTTCATGTATAGATGATTCGGCGTGGTTCCTCAAGGTTTGGATGTGTTTTCCCCAGGTTGTTCTTGGTAGTGATTTTCGGAGCCCTTTCTCGGTGATTTCTTTGGGTTGTTTTCGGGACTTTTCTCTTGGGGATTTGATGGGGGAAATTTGTGGGAACCCTTCGTGGTTCTTTGGGCCGTGATTCCCCTCTCAAATCCGTGAGAAAAGGTGCTCGATTTTGGGGTTTCTTGAGTTCTTGGGTTGGAAGTGCTTTCGGCGGGATTTCTTCGATTCCTCCTTTTTGGACGAGATTTGGTGGGATTAAACTTGGCTATGGACTCCTCATGAGGTGTTCTCGATATCCCCAAAGTCTTGTTCAAGTCCGTGGAGTGATTCGGGAGATCGAGATTTGGATTTGGGGGAGTTGACCGCGGGTCTTTGTTCACCCCGAGCCGCCCGAGCTACACCGGTCGACCGGTGCTCTTGACCGGTCGACCGGTGCGAGCCCTTGTAGGATTTTGCTCGGGTGAACGTCTTGGTGTGTTCGTTGTTGTCCCGTGTTGGTCTTGTTTCGAGTTTGGGTCCGTTTGGTGGTTGGTTGGCTTTGTTTGGTGCCTTGGGGGCTTTCAGGCTGCCATCGGTCTGACCGGTGTGTCTCACCGGTCTGACCGGTGTAGAGCCACTTAGTGGAAGTTGCTCGGTTCACCGGCGGGGACCGGTCGGCCGGTGGTGCTCACCGGTCTGACCGGTGTGGGTCTGTAGGCTCGAGGTTTGGTTTTTCCGCTGGGTTTCTCGGGTCGGAAGGTGGTGTGTTGGTTCCTAGGTCCGGTGGCACTCCGGTGGCTACGTGGGCTTGACCAACCTTGGTAGTGAGTCGGAGACGTGCGTTGGAAGCCGTGTTCATCTTGTTGGAGTTTCCATCTCCTTCGAGAAGAAATTTTATCGGCTCCCATTCACTCCCCCCCCTCTACGGTTCGCCGTATCGGTCCTTCACTCGTGAGCTCGGCACGCTCCTCGGTGCCACCTGGATACGCTCGTCTTGAAGCGTAACGATCTCTGCCGGAGCCGAGCCGTCGCTCGTGCGAAGGTCGAGGATGAGGATATCCCTCATTGTTGTGGAGTCCATCAACACGATTGAGAGCATACCTCGCGTGGAAAGACGAAACACCCGCATGTTGTACACCACCTCCAAGAACCTCGGAAAGCCGGCGCACAACAACCGCTGGAGGGTCCGCCGTGAGCAACACGTCGGTGAGCGAGAGACGCTCACGCCAAGCGGGGGTTGAGTGGGTCCATGGCCGGGACAAACCCGGCGCGGTGAGCATCACCTCCTCCCGGGTGCTTGCTCGCGAAGGTGTGAAGAATCCGCATGGCCGCGGACTCAACTAACTCGACACCGTGGTGAGCAAAGAACATCAAGATCAATCCGCCCACTCCGGGTGCTCGGGGTGGGGGAGCACGGTAGCGGTCGTGCGGGAGTAGGGAACACCCCGGTCCCAAAAAGAGACCACCCCGTACGGCGACGAGTAACGTAGCCCACCTCACCGAGGGTCTCCCACAAAATGCGGGGAAAACCCTCCCGGTGTAGGGCATCGGTACGAATACTACCGTCCGTGTCGATCTCGTAGATCGGTGTCTGCGCCATCCGTACAAATATTAGGAACTACATGTTAGATATCAATCGACATCAATGAGCAAAAGGGAAAAATCTGGTAGGTATGAACAAAAATTCATAACATAAAAACCAGGCCCCCAAAAATTCCCAAATTTTCACAGCAACTCCATAACAAGGTTATGCACACTTGTGGTATTCAAAGGTAGATCTAGATTTGATTGGAACATGCTCGAAAAATTTCATTAGCAGGAGGGGCACTGTTCTGAAAACAGCAGAACAGAGGCTCACTAAACTGAGCATAACTCTCTGCAGAAAATTCCTAAAATACTGAAACATTCACAGTGGATGCTCAACTTGATAAGAAACAACTTTCCTACGGGATGTCCGGTCGCATTCCTTACAGATTTGGCTACAACAATTGAGAAATGTCGGAGACAAGATCTGCCAGGATTTTCCTAAACTCGAAAGATAGGAAAACCTTATCTAATATCAACCAATTTACTTAGAAAAATTATTCCAGCAACTGGGGGACTAATTTTAGGTTCACAAGATCTTAATTATGCATGCACACGACTTAAACGACCTTACTCAACTAGATCCAAAAGACGTAGTTAGTGCCGGTGGCAAGCTTATAATCGGCTCTCCTTATAATAACTAGTCGGAGTTACTCGATTCGCACTTAACGACTTATGAACGTTGTCGAGTACCTGCAGAAAACGAACCTTTCGTGTCGGCATGTCACGAAAGCGTCCACATACATTACGGTTCACTTATAGAAATGATATCCATGTGTCAAGCCGCCGCATGGACGGCGTCCAACCTCGGACACTCTCCATTTGAATGGAGTGTATCCTTGCCTCACATGATCGACATGCGGAATGCACACGTATGAGACACGTGGCGACATCACAACTCGGACCTAGTCGCGAAGATGAGATCCGTGGAATGGATCACTCCATCAATCGTGGCGCCCCGGGTTTTTAATTAGCGTCATTAACGCTAATGACCGAATCAGCCGAGTCAAACCTGCCGACGATGGTCAAACCTAGGTCAACCTGGGTCATCACCTCGAAAACCTCGCCAATGAACCCTATCAAACCCCTTGACCAAGCCTACACACACCCGTGGTCAACCCGTGGTCAAAGACACGGCCAAACCCGGCTTAACCGTTGACGTCAGCGAATGTCATCAGGAACTTTTGCCGCGTTCTCCAAAATTCACCTAAACACTTCAAAATCTACCTTTATGAAAGTTGTCCATCTTGTTGAGGGACACAACTTTCATGTAGATTGGCATTTCAAATTTTAGTGGAAATTGGTGAAAAACTTGATCGACCGATAGCACCTCCTGTTCACAGGGACAGGCCGGCATTCAAAGTTGGCACGACGTTCCTGCCAAATCCGTTGGGAAAACACCCTAGAGCCTTTGTAGAAGTTGTAGAGTGTAGTGAGATCTACAACTTTCCTATTCATCACTCGGTGCACTTTAGTTGCAAAAAATTGAGTTTTTGTCGCTCGAACGGGGCCGGTCCAAAACAATTCCAAGTCGACGCGACGTCGCCCGCGCTCCCGCGCGCGCCCGCCCGCGCCACCGCGCGTCGGCGCCGCCACCTCGGCTTCGGGCCGCGCCCGCGCCTCCCGAGGCGCGCGCGCCTTCCCCAGGTTGTCCCGCGCCCCTAGAACGCCTCGAAGTCCGCCCCCCCCCTCGTGCCACGAGCCGGCCGCTCGCCGCACCGACCGACCGGCGAGCTCCCCCGTGAGACCACCGGACGGACCGCGGTTTTCACGCCGCGCACCGTACCGCGAGTTAAGGCGGGCGTCCTTCACCCCCGGCCGCGTCCCCATCTCCTTCTCGTTAATGCCCCGACCGTGCCGCGCCCCCCGGTGCCTCCCACGGGCCCGCCCGGCCGCGACCGAGCCGCCCGCGGCGCCATTGCGGCGGCCCGCGGCGAGCCGCGTGTCCGGCCGGCCGCACCCCCCAAAATGAGCGCGTTCCCACCCCCCTTGCACCTACCACGGCTCACCGGCGTGCCCATCACCCCCGCCGCCGCCCCCACCGCACCCCGCACGGCGGCCGTGGCGGCCACCGTGCCCCGGCCGCCGGCGCCGCCCCTCGCCACCTTCTCCCCGCCCCATCCGAGCCCCGGAACCGGTCCCCTAGGACCCAAGGCCCCTCCCCCGCCCGTGCCCGGCCGGCCCCGGCCGGTGGTTGGCCGGAATTTGGCCGTACCGTCGCTGCCCGGCCGCCCGGGGGACTACATTGCAAAAGAAAGAATCTTTTCGGGGGCTAACCGCAAAAGGGTAACTCAAATAGTAAAAGTGCTTTGGCTGTTTCTTGTAAATTGCGTAGACAATCGTAGAAACATCAAAAAAATGCAAAACCAATTTTGTTGGATTCGTGGTGAATTATCCCACAACTTTTGTTATTCTTGCCCGAGCTAATTCCCGACAGTTTTTGCATGAAAAATACAAATGTGAAAAACCTAGATCTGTCATAACTTTAAATCCATAACTCCTCCGTATCCCAATTTTGGATATGTTGTGTGTAGGGTCATGGCTAGCTCCTGTGCCAAAAAAAAGTACAAAGTTATGAAGTGGATCTTGTTAAATAAATTGTTTTCCTTTCTGCGAAACTGCCTAGGTGATTTTTCTTGCTAAATATGTTTATGTTTCGATCTCAACTTGTGCACACTATCTTGTGATATAAAAATACACATCTTGTGAATTAATCATGATTTTTGGCCTAACAGAAATATTTATTCTTGATTTATGCATGTTTTTCTTTGTAAATTAATAAGCTGAGATCAGTAGAGTTCCTAGGTGAATATGCTTGGTTCTTTAGGCTTGTTTAGGACCGCAGAGCATGCATGAGAAAGATTGGATCATTTTGATACTTATTTATTTTTGTATGCATTTAATTTGAATCACTAGCTAGCCTTTGTTATTTTCAATAGTATTTAATTTCCTAGCATCCAACACTTACATGTGGGTCCAATGGACCAGGATAGGTGCTAATATGCATAAGAAACACTTCTTTAATTTTTGGTAATTTAATTGCTTAATAAAAGCTTAAAAGCCCTTTTAATATTAAAGGGAAATTAAATAAAGGAACACCCCTAATTAATTCTTTTTCATTTTTGAAAGTATTACCTAATTTAATTAAAAGATAATTAAATATCCTTGCTGATAAGAAATTAATTCATGAATAAAAATATTATTCATACCTTTGCTTGTGAAAGGAAAAGGATTAAAGCCTTCACATGAAATAACAAGTATAATAAAAACCTTTATTCAAATGAACAATAAAAGAGTAACCCATGTACGACTGATAACCTTCCTAAAAGAGAAACACTATCTAGATGCTTGTTAAGGTGAATATGACCAACAAGAGTTGGGAAAGATAACGACCTATCACATCACCCGAACCTTGCATTGCATTCCGTGTAGATCTTCCGGACGATGATTACTCGCTTGTCCCGAAACCGAGGAAGGAGGAGCAGAAGCTTCGCCGCAAGACGTGGAATTGCTCGACACCGAGGGTGCCCGAGCTAACCTAGCCGACGAAGGAAAGCTCCGGTGCATCTAACCTAGTTTTAAAATTCTTTATTCAATTATCTATGGATGATTGTGCATTTAAGTTCAGGAGTTGAATGAAACCCTAGATGCATGATCCCTAGGTACCTTTGTCCCTACTAGTATGATAGGCCGATAGCTGCTAAGCTATAGGATCGTTATAAGTCGAGTGATGACCTCACTCGCGAGAATAGGTTCCTAGATAGGAATCACAATATATCCTTAAATGGATTGCTCACGTGGTAAGAGCATGGGATATGGGCTCCGGTTTAGTGGTTATGTGGGTTAAGCTTTTGAACATACTAAGCACATGTCGGGTATGGGACCGGTAATCATAGTACCTTAATGAGGCGGCTTGGGATGGAACTGTTACTACTCTTAGGATTCGCTCTCACGGCCGAGCTACCGGTGGTGTATGGTGATTCCGGGTATCTCGCGGGGTATTCCGGATAGCCTGCACCAAAGACTGTGGCCTTTCATCCCGACCCGAGGATTTTTGGAAACGGCCCAGGAAAGTTGTCCTTTCGGGGGCAGCCTACCGTGTGTTTGGGTCTACCTTGCAAGGTTTTAATCAATCGATTGTCGGCCTCTCACCGTTATCTGAGACTACTTACTCCACTAGTCATGAGATCCCTAATGATGGAAGATGATGAATATTATGTTTGATTAATTGTATTGTACAACTTTGTTTGTACTAGTTGGCTAATGTACTTGTTTGAAAGTAAGGACCTACTCTTTGTTACTTTTCAAGCAAAGGCAACCCAAAGTAGCCAAAAAGCCTTTCACGGTCTAGATTTGGTGAAGTAGTTATCACCAACGGATAAGTCTTGTTGAGTATTAGTATACTCGGCCTTGCTATAATATGTTGATCCGGTAATGCATTCGGTGATGTGTGGCCGGAGAGATCCCGCCGGCCGGGAGCCGGAGTGGGTGGAGGACAACTACCGAGAGCATCATGGATGGCCTCCCGTGGTGTCTTCGATTCCGTTAGTTTATTTCCTCTCGCTTTCGAAAACTCGAACTATTTCATCATGACAAGAACTTTGGTTTGTAATAATTAAACCCTTCGGGGTACAAATTTGGATATTAATGTTGTTTTATCTCTGGACTCACCTTCGAGTGAGTTTTAATGCATATATTCGATCCTTGTTGCTTTCCAAGTGATTTACCGGACGTTAACCCGGCAACTAACGACAGGATGATACTTTATTATTGCTTAATGACCAAAGTGGATCGGTCTTAGGCAATAGTACGGTATTTTCCTGGGCGGGTTGTCACATCAACCCTCACAATTCCCGTGATGCGGAACGGCACATGTATGAAACACTTGGCTCATCTAGTTTGGTTGTACAAGAAAGTAAGTCGACATAAAATAAGGTGCTCGAGGTTAGCAAAATATACCATAGATTCTTATGCCACCTTAAAGGACCCAAAATTCCCTCTAGGGCCTCTCGATCTAGATCATTCCTTAACGATCCAACGGATTTTCAAAATCCAATCAATCTTGGCAAGTTTTATTGTAAATCATGTGATTAGTATTAAGCTAATCACTATGGTGCATACGGATGCTCGATACCAACCGTGACAACCCCACCCAAGATAATTCGGTACTATCGCCTAAACCACTCCATTTGGTCATTAAGCGATAATAAAGAAGTATCCCGTTGAGTGTTGTCGGGTTAATGCCCGGTAAATCACTTGACATCACGAGAGAGGATCGAACGTCCGCATTAAAACTCCCACGAAGGAGAGTCCAGAGTGCCTTACAAATTAACCATCACATCCCCGTAGGGTTCATTATTACAAACATAGTTCTTTGACATGAAAGTAAATGGTTCAGAGTTTATTGAAAACAGCGGAAAATAACTAAACGGTACGATCACATCATAGGAGGTCCGTCCATGATGCAATCATTCTTCGTCATCCACCCATTCCAGCTCCCGGCTGGTGGAAGTTCTCCAGGACACACATCACATGCATTACCCGGAAACAACATTTATAAAGCAAGGCCGAGTATACCGATACTCAAAGCAAGACTTACCCATCTAAAAGAAAGACTTTACCTCTAGTTATGCAAGGCTTTTGGCTTGTGGGTTTATTTGTCAAAAAGCTACTAAGTAGTGAATCCTTACTTTCACATTTTAGCTCAAGTTCTAGTAGAAGTCATCATTACTAGATAAGCAACTATTGCAACCAAAGTTGTATAAACAATTAATCAAAGTAATAAACTTCCCGAAGTTCCATCATAAAGGGATACCATGGCCAGTCGGGTAAGTAGTCTCAGATGACAAGTGAGAGGCCGACAATCGATTGATTCATAACCTTGCAAGGTGGACCTAAACACACGGAAGGTGTCCTCACCAAGAGTTCACCAACCAGGCGGTTCCCGTCATTCTTCGGTTTGGGGATAATAGCTCACAGTCTTAAGTACAAGGTTTATCTGGGCTACGCCACCAAGGTCACCCAGCCTCACGCATGTACTCGGGTGGCGAGCCCGGGCCGCAACCCTAAGAGTAGTGATAATAAAACCCCCGTACCGCCTCATTTAGGTACTAGACTTATCGTACCCATTTCCGATAAGTGTTTAGTACTTTCGAACACTTAACCAATGAAGCCATTGGACCCGAGCCCAAATCCCATGCTCTTACCACATGAGCAATCCATTTAAACATATGATGATTCCATAAAGGAGGTCCTATTCTCGCGAGTGACGAACATCACTCGACTTGTACCGGATCCTTAAAGCATAGCAACTAGCGACCTATCATGCTAGTAAAAGATCATAGGTACTTATAGATCATGCAACCAGGGTTTCATTTCAACTCCCGAACGTAAATGCATGTAAGATAGCAAGAAGTAAATTCAAAAGTTTAAAGAAACACATAGGTTAATGAATAAACCGGGCTTGCCTTCGTCGGCACAAGCGGACACACACACTTCTTGACTTTGGCCCGGGTCTTGCTCTACGGTCACATAGTGCACGTCTCCTCCTCGCTCTCTCGTCCTCGTCGGCGGCATGAGCGTATAGCTACCGTCGGGGACTTGTACACGGGGAATGCAATGCATTGATTAGGAGTGCAATTATTTTAATTTAATTCAAAAACAATAGGAAACAGCTACAAGGAGTATATGGTTGGCCATATTCACCTTAACAAAAGTATTTAAACATTTTTCCTTTTAAAAGATAATCAAAGCCTATTTAGCTTTCTCTTTAAGGTGCTTGTGTGCACATCTATTTAAGAATATTTAATTTAATTACAAACACCAAGGAATGTACTTTTATATCACCATTTTACCTTCCTAACTCATTTCCTTAACTTATGCACAAGAGAAAGTATTTTTCCTATTTTTTCCTTTTACTAGATTAATTTAGTTTACACTCTTTTACTCAACTAAACACATCTCAATTTGCCCAACAGTGCCCACTAGCCCTAATGACTAGAAAACACTCCCTTGGACAGCAAGGAACTAATTCTTGCACCACTGAATTTAAATACACAAAATAAAGGCATTTCTAGCTAGCATATAGAGGATTAAAGCATATTAAAATAAATATAACAGAAATGCATCCAATCTTTCTCCTACACATGCTTTGGTCCAATAGAAGCCCAAGGAACCAATAAACACACCTATAGCCCTTATGGATCTTGCTACACATATTTATAATTAAAAACAAGCATAAATGAGGAAATAATATTTCTAACGAGAGATGAAATCATGGTAAATTCACCAAGGATGTATTTTGGTATAATATGACAATAGTGGAAGTTGGGCTCAAGAATAAGTGTATTTTAAGCTACAAAAAACATCTAGGCAGATTTAACAATATCACAAGATAATTTATATAAAAAGATCCCTTCAATAACTTTGTGCAATTTTTGGCATAGAACATAAATAGGCTAGTTCCCACAACATATCCAAAACCAGCTCAAGATCTTGTGTGGATTTTCCGGAATCTCAAATCTAGGTATTTTACATTTCTATTTTTCTAGCAAAAGCCGTAGCTCAAAAGTATATACATATTTGGAGAAAGTTGTAGTTCTTGTTACACAGAGCACAACAAAATTGAGTTTGCTGTTTTTGGATTTTTCTACAATTTTTAATCGATTTTACAAGTTTCAGCCATAACACATAAAGGAGGATAGAATCTTTATGCATTTGGGCCCCCGGAAATTTTAAACTCTTCACAAAAATGCCCTCGGTCCCCCCCCCCCCCTCTTGGACCCGACGGCGATGGCGAGCTCGCCGGCGGCGAGGTGTGGCACGGGCGGGCAACAAGCGACGGGGAACCGAAATCGGGCTCACCGGTGATTGATTGGTGGCGGTGGTTCGGCGGGATGGTCGCCGGCGAGCGGCGGCCGGCGGCGCGAGGGCGGTGCGGCCGCGGGAGCTCGGACGGCGGTGAGGGAAGGGGCAATGCTCAACATTGTGCCGCGCGGGAGCTTCCATGTGGCCTAGGGAAGGCGCCGGGCGGGTCACCGGGCGCGGAGGATCGGCGGAGGGGCGAGCTCGGCGGTGGCGGTCGGCGGTGGCCGCGGAAGCTCGGGCTCCGGCGAGTAGGCAGCTTTTGTAGGCCAACACGGGCGCTTGGGGGCTCGAGTGGGTACCGGGGGAGAGCCGGGAGTCACCGGTTTAGCACGACGGCAAGCCGAACGACAAGGTCACCGGCGGCGCTAATGGCGGGCGGCGGCGGGCGCTTGGTTGCTCGGGCGCGTGGGCAAGGAATGGGAGGGGAGTTTTATAGGCGCGCGAGAGGCGGTTCCGTTTCACCGTCATGGCCTACGAAAACCCCGGCATGGGCGCCGAGCGGTGGGAACGTGCGGCGGGGCCGTCGGACAATGGGTCGAGGCGGTTCATCCGCCGGCGAGTGTGCATCGGCCGCATGGCACCGGCCGAGGCCTCCATGCAAGCTTCACGGCCATCTAGTGCAAAGTGTCACCGGCGCGAGCCTCGGACCGCCGGGTTTATTGGCGCCTCGGTGTGCGCGTGTGGGCGGGTACGGCGCGGCCGACGTGGCGGCACGCGGGCGACGTCGTGCGCGGGATGGCCGGCTTTCCGGACAATTGCGTTGAGCCTTCTTCGAGACCGAATTTTCTCCAAAAATTCAAACCGAAGTGACCCGAACCTTGAATACAAAAGTGGTTGAGTAAGTTACCCTCTACGAGCATTTGCAAAGGCCGATAGGGGTTTTATCCAAGGAATCAAGCGGGAATGGCATGCCAAGTTGGCCAAAAACTCGGCGCCGATGAACGGGAGCGGACACATTCAAAAGCATTTTTCACCAAGAATTTCTTCGAATTCCAAATGCCAATCAACAGCAAAGTTGTGTGCCGTGACATTCGCATATTTTTCCCTTTGGATGGTTTTGAAGTGTTTGGGGAAATTTTGGAGAACGTGCTCAAAATTTATACCGGCACTTGGGGGGTCATGGAACATTAGGGCTTTTGAGTTAGGGTTTTGACCACGGGTCAACCTAGGACTCTCATGGGTAGTTAGAGAAGGTGTTAAGAGGGTCATTAGCACAAAACACCACCGAGCAAAAGCACGGGGTGCTACAGTGTGATTTTGCATATCTCATCATGAAGATATGGCCGCATTGTAACCTTGTTCTAATGTATCAATGATTATTGTAATCTGTGTGTGTGATTTTGCATCTCAAGAGACATGCTTTTGTGATTATCTTTGTGCGGTACAATTTTTTGTATGATTTACTTACTTACTTGCAAAGCTTGTGGTTATCTCAACAGTTTGGCAAATCAAGTTGTTTCTCTCATGATTCCCGATCTAGATTTGGCAACCGAAATTATGTCGGATTGTTGGAGATGAACTCTTTTTTTACATGGCATATTTTTCAGAAGTTGGCAAAGCAAAAAATTTGCCAAGTAAAATTTGGCAAACTCTTAGAGATGCTCTAATCCGTGTCTGTTATTATGTAATCTATTCGTGATTTCGCATATTTTCTCGCCCATAACAAAAGCGATGTTGGTTCGTTAGTCCTTGTCTCTTGCCCGTAACAAAGGCGACACTAGCTCGTTAGTCCTCCTCTCTTGCTCGTAACAAAGACGACCCGGGTTTGTTAATCCTCGTCTCTTGCCCGTTACTGAACTAAAGCAGAATATAAACAGAGTATATATAGTATCTTTGGCGAATATATTACAAGCAGGATTCAAATTCCACCACATCCCATATATTTCAAAAAGGATTGAAATTCCAGCAATACATCGCACCTTTATATTACAAAACGGATTCCATTTCCACCCATAGACACATCCTCCGACATTACAAAAAGGAATCGGCAGAAATCGGGCTTGCTTTTTCTTCCTTGATTTTTGTATATGGATTTTTTTCACTATGGTCGCTTCGCAAGTACGGTGTTTTGTTTGTTCCGAATAGTTGGGGTTGTATGAAGTGTCAAAGGATGGAATTTCGTCAAACTAGTTGTATTCCTCCTCCTCAACAACGACATTTTCAATCCCCACAATTCCTCCTCCGTCTAATTAGTTCACCGACGTCGCACTCCCGCTTCCTCACCGAGTTGAGTGCTCTCGGACTTCAATTATTGGGCTCGCAAACTAGTAACGGGCGTCAAAGGCTCATCGTTAACGGACTCTATAGCACGTTACCAATACGAGTGATTAGTAACGGACTTAAGCGACCCGTTACCGATAGTCCATTGATCGGTAACGGACTTTACAAGCCCATTACCGATAGGTTTAACATTTGTAACGGGCTCTTTTAACATCCGTTACAAAGAATTTATGTAACGGCCGTTTAAGAAGACCGTTACCGAAGTCCACATCGGTAACGAGCATTGTGAGGCCAACCCCGGGGTTGTCCCGGCGCACTTATAGGTAACGGGCACCAAACAACAACCGTTACAAATGTGGGTGGATGTAACGGGCGATAAGGGCCCGTTACAAATGTTGCGTGACCTATTTGAGGTTTTCACGTAGTGAAGAGAGAGAGCCAAGAGAGGGAGCCATTCGCACCAAGAGGCCATCCACAAGCTAGAGAGAGAGAAGGGAGATCTCTCGGAGGAAGATCGACCATCTCGAAAGAAGCACCCTCAAGTGGAGAAGAAGGAAGACACCGTCCGAAGGGTGACCATGATCAACGGTGCCATGTCTAGCACCTTGATGGGGTAATCTCCTTATTCGTTCATGGGTTGTATTCGGTCTTGACATGTAATTATACTTTATTGGAATATCTATCTATCATCTTGTGTTGAATGTGCTTAGATTCTTAAGGTTAGCTACCATGCCGTAAAGGAAGTATGGATCCCAATGCTCCCTTGGATCAATTCAATACGTCGTGTCCATCATAGGTCTAGTCACGAATACCTCTCGCGTAGTGACAAGTACGGGGGAGGGTAAGGGCGAAACCGTGGTCACAACCCCGATAGATTAGATTGGTTTTTGCGTTTAAAGTGGTTGCATGTTCAAGTATCGTAGACCCATGGGCGAGTGTCTCCTATCTTGATAGCTTAATCGTTCTCTCTAGTGTAGTGTAGTCGTTTTCTAGTTTAACCTTAGATAGGTTTGCGTAGCTAGTGAGTAGAAGTAGATCAAACGCTTGTAATCCCCTTGCTCCGCGGATTGACAAGAACCTAGGGAATCCCGAGGTGAAAAAGGTGTAGGTCCGTACACTTGCGGATCGTAGGTGGATACATCTTTTATCCGTCAACAAGCCCCTTTTTCTGGCGCCGTTGCCAGGGAGCAAGCTAGTTTACATCGTTTGGTTTGCATTTAACTTTCTTTTATATTTAGTTTATCTTTTGTTTGCTAACATCTAACACATATTATCTAGAAAACCACTTTGTTTTGTCTTTGTTTTTGTTTTGTTGTCTAGATGGCGTTCGCTAATCAATCCGTGAAGAACCGGAGAAATCACTAAGGGATTATGCTAGTACTCGATGTGAAGACATAAGAGTACAAGAGTCGGATTCGAAGATCGAAGCGACCAAGTATGAAATCAAATCCAAGATCATCGAGATGGTGGTGGCAAACCCGTTTGAAGGGATGGTAACGAAGAACCCAAATAGACATATAGGGCATTTCACGACGCTATGCAACATGGTGCGTCAAGAAGGAGTTCCCGATGAATGGTTCAAATGGAATCTCTTTCCCTACTCACTTGCCGTTGAAGCAAAGATGTGGTACTCATTTGCCTCTTTTGAAGTTGAAGGCAATTGGAACAAGTTGACAAAGAAGTTTTGTGAGAAGTTCTTTCCAATTAGCGAGGGTTCAACATTTAAGGAGGCAAGTGATCACTTTCACGCACGGAGAAGAGAAAGGGATAGACCAAGTTTGGAATAGGTTTAATGAGTAGATTGAACAAGGACCAAGACTCGGATTCTCTCGGTGACATACTCTTGCATACCTTTTCGTTTTCCCTAACCCCTAGTTGCATGCAACACATCCAAATGTGTGCGGTGGGGATCTCATGGAGAAAACGATCCACGGAAGCCGCTCAATTTCTACAAAAAATTAGTTTAGCGGTGGCCATGCGAATAGATTGGGAAACAAGGCTTGCGAAAGAGCTAGAATACAATTCAAGGAAGAAGAAGTGTGCTGAATTTTATAAAGAGGCAACCCCGGAAGTCACAAAAGAGGAGCCAATCCCGAGAAAGCTTGAAGAAGAGCACATTAAGTCAAGAACTACCCCGAGCGTTGACTTTGCTTTGAATCAAATGAAACGAATAAGAGAAGCATGTCAAGCGTGAAGCCATTAAGGGAGTTCGAACAAATGGATTGGTTTCCAACCGATTACGGAGAAGTATTCAACAAGAGAAGACCGTTCCCTAACCAAAAGAGGATGGCAAGAGCATTGGAAGTGAATTTTCCACCAAAAAGAAAGCGAGAAGATTCATACGACCTTGAAACAACTGGTGAGATCTTTCAAAAGCTCTTTGGAGATGATGAAGTGGATCCGGAACACATAGCCGAGGTGAAAAGAATCATGGGGATCAAGCCCGAAGCATCGCCATACGCTCGCCTCACCAAAGTTTACGTGATAGGATACGAAGAAGAGGAGAAGATGGTACCACACTTGAGTTGCGAGATCAATGGAGTTCAATGCAAAGCTTTGTGCGACATCAGAGCCCAAGTAAGTGTCCTATCTTCTAAAATTTACGATAAAGTTCAATAACACAACCTAGACATAGCCCCAAGATCAATGAAACTAATCATGGGAGATGGTAGAACTATTAGACCTCTAGGTATTGCTTGCAACATGAATGTGAACATCTCTCGTAAAATGTATACCAACCGATTTCTTTGTTATTGATGCTTACCATAGTAATCATGATCACATAATCCTAGGTAGGCCCTTTCTTAAGTTGGTTGATGCCGTGTTGGATGCCGGAAAAGGCAAAGTAACAATGAACCTTAATGGAAAGAAGTACACATACAACTTTCTTCGCGTTTCTAAACACCCGTCACCTTTCCTCTCGAAGTTGAAGTAGAGGAGGTAGATAGTATTTGTTTTGTTGAAACTCTTAGAGACCCGCTGCAAAGGGCGATGGAGAATCAAGTTAATGATCAATAAGATGAAGGACTAGATGAAGCAACGAAAGGTTTAGAACCACAATATGGAAGCGTGGAGGAAGAAAAATTTGAGGACATAGGAGAAATCAAACCCGAGGAGCCACAAGTGCCCGAGGTAGACCTTAAACCTTTGCCCAAAGGATTAAAGTACGAATTTTTGGGCCCGGACAAGACTTATCCAGTCATTGTGAGTGATGACTTGAGTCCCGAAAAAAGAAAAGTTGCTGATTTTATTGAAAAAACATAGAAAGGGGATTGGATTTTCAATTAATGTTCTCAAAGGTCTTAGCCCAGCCTTCTTCACTCATCGTATACCAATGGAAGACCAACGTAAGCCGGTAGTGGACCACCAAATGAGGCTAAATCATGCCATGCGAGTGGTAGTAAAGAAAGAGGTCATGAAGTTACTTGATGCGGAATCATCTACCCTAGTTCCGCATAGCGAATGGGTGAGCCCGATACATTGTGTACCGAAGAAATGAGGTTTAACCGTGGTGAAGAATGAGAAGAACGAATTGATACCACAAAGAACCACGACGGGGTGGCGGATGTGTATCGATTATCGTAAGCTTAACAAAGCAATGAAGAAAGATCACTTCCCCGTACCGTTCATTGTTGACGGTGTAAAACCGTGCTCAAGTTCACCACAAGCCTACGG
This sequence comes from Cenchrus americanus, assembly GCA_947561735.1. NCBI lineage: Eukaryota > Viridiplantae > Streptophyta > Magnoliopsida > Poales > Poaceae > Cenchrus > Cenchrus americanus. Next base: position 122,661,574 of record OX387244.1, on the reverse strand, counting down.
GTGACTTGGTGCCTTTTTCACCAAGGAGGGTCCTCCCTAGATTTGTCAATCCAAGGATCGAAGCAAACCACTAAGGTTCTCTATCTAACCTACCGGTCTAACCCTATGTGAAGCATTGATTGCATAAAGGTAATCATACAAACACGAAGGGATGTATGGATCGCATCCACCTAGCCATAAAGGTAAGCAAACCAAAGGTAAACCTAGCCTATCATCTTCTTGTTGTCATTTCGGCTAAGGTGATAAACCAATCTAAACCTATACTATGATAAGGATTACACTCGATATGGAGTAACCCGATATGGAGTGGTCCGATGCACGTTCACTCGCCGCTTTCTCCTCCGGTGTCTTGTCACTACGCAAGGATATTCAACACCGAGCGATAAACCTCGGCCCGTGCACTACTACGGTGTATCCACAAGACAAGACTAATCACCATGATTCGATCTAATCCTAATAAAGGAATATTGTAGCTACACATAGGAATAAGCACAACTCGTAGTAGATCAAAGTATGACAAGATATGGTTACATCACCGAATGTTGAAGGTACAAGCGACTTGACGAATTCAAGTCACGGATCCGGAACTCCACCATGGCTTCACCGCGCGGGGTCAAACCATGGCGGCTAGGGCATGGCCTAGGCCATCTCCTAGGCAACCCGAGGACTTGCGGTGGCCGTCGGCTTCCTCCCGGTGCTTCTCCTTCGTCTCGGCGACTCGATGAATGGATGGATGTGGCGGCCGGCGAAGGCGAAAGCAATAAATAGATAAGCACCTAGGGCAAAAGGGGGTCGCGTACGGGCCGAGGAAACGGCTCGGGCCGGCCGGCCCTAGGCCAACCATCCCGGACCCATTTTGGCCGGTTCGGCCCCGTCTCGCTCCCCGATGCTTCTCGGTCAATTGTTGACTTGCTCCCTTATGCATGTGGGCCCTTGACGTCGTCTTCTCCATGGTTTGGATAGAGCTCCTTGGCGCGCAAGCTTCAACATCTTTTGTCCGGTCCCCGGAGTTTTCCGGCTTCATGCTTCGGTCCCCGGGCCCTTTGGAGTCATGTTCATGATGTGTCTTGACTTGTGTCGGGCTTCATGATCTTCTCTTGAAGTGCTTGATGAACTTATCCCGAAAGTCTCCTCTTTAACGTTAATGTCCAGTGTAAACAACAAACTCCAAAATCGACATGCGAGAGTAAACTTGATACCTCCGGGGGTTAGTACCATTGGTTAGAATATCAAATACGTGCAAATGTTGACGGTAAACTTAGAGCTAGGTGTACCAAAATCGACCATCAACGTTCATCCACGAGATGCTCGAGAGATTAGCAAACCACGCTTATTTTTGCTTTCTCGATGGGTACTCGGGGTTCATGCAAATTCCCATTCACCCGGATGATCAACACAAAACAACATTTACATGCCCTATGGAATGTTTGCATATAGAAGGATGCCCTTCGATCTATGCAATGCTCCGGCCTCCTTTCAAATTGGCAAGATGGTTGTATTCTCGGAATTCATTGAAGAAATTGTCGAGGTGTTCATGGATGATTTTTTCGTTTATGGGAAGACATTCATGGATTGCTTGGCAAACTTGGATAAGGTCCTCACGAGGTGTGCGGAGGTAGACTTGGTGTTAAATTGGGAAAAGTACCACATCATGGTTAAGCAAGGCCTAGTGCTCGGACATGTTATATCCGAGAGGGGCATTGAAGTGGACAAGGCTAAGGTAGAGACGGTTGAGCAACTCCCACCTCCGACGGATGTTAAGTCCTTGAAGAGCTTTCTAGGCCATGCCGGATTTTATAGAACATTTATTAAGGACTTCTCGAAGATCACTAAGCCTTTAACGCATCCCCTTCAAAAGGACGTGTCTTTTGACTTCAATGAGAAGTGCCTAGCGGCATTCCGGACCTTGAAAAGTGCTTTGGTGAGTCCTCCCATTATTCAACCTCCGGATTGGAGCCAACCTTTCGAGATCATGTGTGATGAAAGTGATTACGCCGTAGGAGCGGTTTTGGGTCAAAGAAAGGAAGGCCGAGTTCATGCTGTTTACTACGCTAGTAAAACTCTTAATGAGGCACAATTAAATTATGCCACTACGGAGAAAGAGTTGCTAGCGGTGGTATTCACCTTTGAAAAATTCAGATCTTACATCGTGAACTCGAAGGTCATTGTTTACACGGATCACGCGGCCATCAAGTATCTCTTGGCTCAAAAGGATGCTACACCACGTTTGATCCGTTGGATCCTTCTTCTCCAAGAGTTATATGTTGAAATACGTGATAACAAGGGGGTGGAGAATGTTGTGGCCGATCACTTGTCTATGATGAATCGTGGACAAGATGATAAAGAGCCCATAGAAGACAAGATGAGAGATGACCACCTCTATCGAGTGCTCGATAAAGACACTTGGATGATTGATATCATTCGAGCAATTCGGAAGATGCCTCTTGACCATCTAGATAAAAACTCTCAAAGGAGGATAATCTTCGAAAGTCGAGAATACTTTTGGGATGCACCTTACCTCTTCAATCTTGGCAATGATGGAGTCATGATAAGATGTGTGCCAAAAGAAGAGAGGCTTGAAATCTTGAGAAAGTGCCGGTTGGCGGAGTACGGTGGACACTATAGCCATTTTAGGACCCAAGCAAAAGTGTGGTCCAAAGGATTCTATTGGCCGGAGATGCATGAAGATACTAAAAGATATGTTGCATCATGCCCCAAATGCCAAAGAACCGGAAACATCTCTTAGAGAAATTTTATGCCCTTGAGATATAATCTACAAATCGATTTGTTCGATGTGTGGGGGATAGACTTCATGGGGCCTTGCAAAAACTCGCATGGACATGAGCATATCCTAGTGATGGTTGATTATGTATCCAAGTAGGTAGAGGTTATGTCATGTCGTAATGCTTCCACGAGAGGAGTCCATTGCTATGATCAAGAGCATGATTTTTCCTCGTTTCGGTACACCGAGAATCTTGATTACGATGGAGGAACTCACTTCACCGGAAGAATTTCAAAAAGTGCTTGTCCAAGTTGGGGATTGAACATAGGGTCTCTCTGACCTATCATCCACAAACCAACGGACAAGTAGAAACATCGAATAAGCAATTAAAAAGCATCCACAACAAAACCATAGAGAAGGGAGGCAAGGATTTGTCAAAGAAAGTAGACGGAGCTTTGTGGGCGTATCGAACGGCGTTCAAGACACCGATAGGTATGACCCCTTATCAATTCATCTATGGAGAAGCTTGTCACCTTCTGGTTGAGTTGGAACATAAAGCCTATTGGGCGATCAAAGAGATGAACCTTGATCTCGATCTTTGTGGTGGTAAAGCGAAGAATTCAAATAAGCGAGCTAGAGGAGATGAGGTTGAAAGCATACAAGAATGCAATCATATACAAAGAGAGAATTAAAAGGTGGTATTACAAAAGGTTGAAGAAGAAAGAGTTTAGAGAAAGAGATAAGGTCCTCCTCTACAATTCAAGGTTTAAAACCTTTGGAAAGGGGAAATTGCAAAGCAAGTGGGACGGACCTTACATTGTTCATTCGGTGTTCTCCAACGGAGCGGTAACCACTATGGATGTGAAAGGTGATCAATTCATAGTGAATGGTCAACGACTTAAGGTTTACTATGAACCTAACGTTGTGCCCCTTCACCACATTGATGTCTTCACCATGGAAGAAGAGCCCGAACGCCCGGCCTAGGTCATAAAACAAGGTGTTGACTTTTGTAAATAGTTTTTCTTTTATTTTTTTGGAGTTTCTCACGAAGATTTACTGGGCCAACTTTTTCGATGGGCCAAGAGTGCGAACAAGGGCGGTTCACGGAGACGGGACCGGACCGGCCCCCGAACGGGTGGACCGATCGGCGGCCGGTCCGACGGCCCGGTGGAGGCCCGGCGGTGGTTTGGCTCGGTTTTCCCCGATTCGCTCCTTTTCGACTTCCTTCATTGGTCGAAAATTTTAAGGGAAGTTTGAATAAGGAAATGCGGTTTCTAAAGTATTCCTTTTCGGACTATTTATTTGACCGAATTGTGAGCTCGGGAACCCATCCCATCTAGCATTCTTTTGCACCCATGCAGCAGCCATGGTGTCCCCGAAGAGCGTAGAGTTGAAGCAAGGTAGCAAGGAGCCAAAGCGATGCGAGCTCAAGCTACCCGTGGACATCAAGAGGACCGCCCGCATCCGTTGCGGAGGGCGTGTCCCGACCGGAGCTATCGCATCTCGCAACCCCGTCAAAGAGGAGAACGTCCCTACTCCCGTGCGAAGGTCGCCGCGCATCCGAGGCATGAAGAGGAAGGATTACAAGGTGGCGTCGCCCGAGCCTAAGGATTATGGGGATAGCGACTACTCGACGATCGTAGCCCGAGCTCGTGCGCGGCCGCCGAAGAGATAATGATGATTTGTACATTTGGGAAGAGGTGCCCAAGGAGAAGACTCCCGAAGGCCCCAACAGCGGCGGCAACGATGACGGCAGCAAACGACAATGAAGACGGCGACGATGGCGGCAACGACGGAAGAGACCCCGGCGATGACGACCCTTTCGGGATGCATCCGATGTGTTGTGCGGCTTGCCGTCACTCCATCTCGGAGCTCTACACGTCGGTCGACGAATGTTTCCAAGCCATGGAGGTGATGAGGCGGCGTGTGGAGGATTTGGAACGCGTGGTCGAAGACGACTACAAGTTCCCGAATCACAATGTCCGCAAGTTATTCGGCATGGTGGGGAACATGAAGGACAAGTGCTGCAATAGTTGCGGGAAGTATCACTAGGTTTAGTTTCCCCCCTTAGGATTTTTGTAAGATATGACGAGGACATCATATGATTTTAAGCATGGGGGAGAGCTACCTAGCTAGCCTTTAGTTTCATGTTTAGATTGGTTCGGTTTAGTCTTCGAGAGAGTTTAGTTTTTGAAAGAGTTTTAGAGTTTAAGAGTCTTTAGTTTTAGAGTTTCAAGTTTGAAGTGTCTTAATTCGGTGTTGCATCAAAGAAAATCAAATAAAAAGAGTCCTTTAAATTTTGTGTGTTGTGTGATGCTTATCTTGATTCACTCGTTTGATCGTCTTTAGTTTTTGATATATGAACATAAGTGTGTGGTTTGAAAAATGTTTATCGTGGTGCATAGTGGAATTGCTACTACTGAAAGTACCCGTACCGTGCTTCGATCTTGAGCATTTTATTTTGGTTGTGCTATGTTCGATGCCAAAAGTTGGAGGAATTCAATTCTGAAAATTATCTAAAACCCTTGTAATAAAGGTTAGCAAAACCTCTTTTTCCAAGTTGAGAGTAAGAAAAAAGATCCTATACAAAGCCAAACTTATTCTTCGCTCCACCATAAGTGCGATTAGCGCAATGAGTTGGGCTAGGACCTTTCTCTCTTGGGAGTTTTAATTTTGAGCAATGATCATGTCCTTGTGCTTATCTTTTGTTGCTAGCCTCGTCATGCATTCGGTAACGTGGCTTTCACATCGCAAGTTCCGTACATCGCCGAATTCCATACCCGAACCTATACATCTCTTTTGTACATCGCATTCCTTGAACGCAACCTACTTTCAAAGTTTCGTCTCGTCTCTAGCATGGTTTTTATTTAAAATTCAGATTGTATGCATGCAAAAAAGAGAGGACTTGGGAGCTTTGAAAAGAGAGAAAAAGATGTCAAGAGAGGGAAAAATAAAGAGAAATTATGTGTCGATGCGGAAAGTAGTCCCGTCACTAACTAGTAATGAGCGTTGAGATCTCCGCCTCTCGATGGCCGGTTCTAAGCAACTAAGGACACTTGGTTTATCCCGGTTCCGGTCGGGGCCGTGCATCCGGCGGTGGTGTGCTCGGGGCACTGTATTGCTTGCACCGTGGTGCTCGTAGAGGGGTGGCTACAAGCGAGGCGGGAGAGGAGGCCCGGCCCCCAAGTCCCGAGAGGTGTTGATTGAGGCAAGTGCCAATATCGTGGAGAAGGCGGAAAGCGTACAAGTGATTGCTGTCCGTTGTCCCCTACTTCCCGCGGCCGGGGGAATGCCCCTCCTTTTATAGGCCAAGGAGAGAGCTGTTTACATGCATGCCGCACTTGTTTCCCTATGTATGGAGGTATGGCGAGCGGTGCTTTGGAGCCGATGGCCACTTGGCGAATCCCGCTCCTGGTGAGGCGTCGTGGTGCGTCCCGTGCTTGTACGGGGAGAGGCTTCGAGGGTGGCGGTGTAGTGGTTGGTTGACCGGCCGCCGTAGTGGGCTGATTCGAGGGTGCCGTTGACGGGGGGCCCGTACGTGGAACAGAGCTGTTGCAGCAACGTCTTGTCCCCGCGCGTCTCAACAGCGTCGGGATGTCGCCACAGTGTCCGGCGTGGAGGAGCAGTGGCGGGGATGGTCGCACAGGGCTGACGGCGACGGGGATGATCGATCCCGCCGGCCTGATGTCACGGCGTGGCCCTGCGTCAGCACAAAAAAGACACTCGAGGGTGCCGTCGGCCCCCCTTCGAGGGCGCGGCGTGTTAGCCGTACGGGGGTAGGCGGCACAGTGTCACGGAGCTGACACCGGCCTTGCCGCGTAGTGCTGCACAGCGGCGGGGATGGGTTCCCCCTAGGGAGTTGGCGGAACAGCACCGGGGCGTGATTCCCAGGCGTGTCAGAGTCGTGGTGCACGTCCTGTGGTGTCAGGGCATTAAATGCCCGTACACGGGGGCAGGAGCGCGGGCAATGCGCGTGTGGGTGCCCTCGAGCGAAGCGGACCCCGCCCGAGGGGGTGCTTAGCCCTCGAGCGAGGCGGACCTCGCTCGAGGGGCGGGGTTGAGCCCTCGAGCGAGGCGGACCCCGCCGGAGGGGGCGTAAAGGCCTCGAGCGAGGCGGACCTCGCCCGAGGGAGCGTCTATCCCTCGAGCGAGGCGGACCTCACTCGAGGGGCATCCGCCGTGTGCCCTAGCGGGTTGCGGGGGCCACCGGGGTCGTGGTTGTCTTCGTGCGTGTGTTTTAGGTGCGCGAGTTGATTCATGATTTGCGTTTTTTGCAGGTTTTAAGCGGGTTTCCCCCCGGTTATTTAGGAGACCCTTATGGTTGTCCCCGACGATAGCCCCCGAGCATCCGCGGGTGTACCCGTCGAGGTTCCCGCGAGTGCCGAAGTCCGCCGATAGGACGTTCTTCCCTTCTAGTTGCCAATGCCTTTCCGTGGGGGCCGCGTTAGCGAACCCGCGGGTCTAGCCCCCCGAAGCCTGCGGGGAGCGTGAGTGCTCCCCGCAAGGGTTTTTTGCGAATTTTTACCGGTGGGCGTGGTATTTGTTTCAATCGGCATCGGCGATGTTTCAACCGGCTTCGGTCACGCACGCACGACCGGTACCTTTCGCGATCGGTGCACCCTAGAAGGTGTAGCCGTGCGTCGAGCCCCCGAGCCTGGGCCCGTTCGAGGCGATTGGGGCGAGCTCTCCGTCTTGTTTTAAACGCACCCTCGTCGTCCCTCCGCGAGACAGAGGGTGAGGTTTCCACAACCCCCCATCGATCGAGTCGCGGATTGCGGATTCCTTGTTGAGCTGCTATCGGGTGGTTCAAGTGGACGCCCATGCCCCATTTGATAAGGGTTGACTCGTGGTACGTAGACTCGTCCATGAAAGCGCTCGCGCGGGTTTGCTAGGTGGGGCTCGGTCCCGTTTGCTAGGGACCGAGGGCGCGGAAGCTCTCCCTCGATGGGATCCCCTCGACTAGCTGCCCTTGCTGGCTCTTGAACACGACATGTGGGGCGCCCTTGAGCCGGTGGGCTTGAGGATAGGCTCGAATGCGCGTGCCCTCGTCGTCCCCCGACTGCGGTGATCCGGGGGCACCCGTTCGAACCCTTCGAGGGTCGGGTTTCGAGCCCCCGATCGGAGGGCCGTTGCGGGGCGGCAGCCGGGTGCCCTCGACTTTTCGCATCCGGGTCTCGAGGGTTCTCAACCGGGCCGGCCCTCGAACCGCCCGATCGATGAAACTTTGTAGATCGAGGGCACACGGGAGCCCGCTCACACCGAGCGGGCTTCGAGGCCACCGGTCGGTAATCGCACCCTTCGAGGGTCGGGTTTTCGAGCACCGGGGACCGGGACATTTAATGCCCACGGGTCGCGGCCACGGTCTGCGCCGCGGGCACGCCTTTTCAAGTGTCGCGGCCGCGCGCGTAGTGGACGACGTGGGCGGGCGGACGTGACGGCCCACCGCGGCTCTTCGGTTGGTGCATCGTAATGATAGCGCGCGTGCGTGCGCCCGGCTGCCTCGATTGTGGTGGGTCCCGCCCGTCGGTGACCGGTGTTCACCACGGTTAATGCACGCGGGCGTGCATCCCGGGAGCGTAGCTCCGTGGATCTATAAATCCAAAGGGGGGGAGGCGAGGCGAATCTTTACCTCAACGCTTAGCATCCGTCGTCCCGGTCTCTTCCGCATCCGACCCGCAGCCGCACATGCTCCCTCGCCATCGCACGGCTCTCGCTTCGCGCCCCACGCTCCTTCGCCAATCCGCATGGCTCCCCTCGGCACATCACCGATGTCGACCCGTTCCTGTGGCCGCGCTCGACGGCGACAAGGTTTTCCCCGAGCGAGCCGGTGACCGCCGGTTAGCTTGCGGCGAACGAGGATGGGCGTCCCGCGGTGTGGTCGAGCCGCCGGCGAGGGACCGACAGCTCAACCCATCGTACGGCTACGTCGTCGGCTTCATTCGTTTTCTCGAGCGCGGCTTCGCGGTGCCGGCGAGTCGCTTCATGCGCGCGCCGTGCTACCACTACGGCGTGGAGCCGCACAACTTCACGCCGAACATGATTTCACGGGCGGCGACGTCCGTCGGCGTGTGCGAGGGCTTCCCGGGGATCCCGGTGAACTCGGATCTCTCGGGTTCATCTCTTCCGCGCGGAGCCGCACACGCTTGCTACGCCGGAGCCGAAGACACGCCGCGTGGTGCGTGCCGGTGGCATGACGATCGCGTTGTGGAACACGCGTTCTACCTCCGCAACGACGGCACCGGCCTCCCCCCTACTCGGGCAAGGTGTTGATGGAGAAGTCCGACTCCCCGGCACCACGGGGTGTCCCCGTCTTCGCACCGTGTGCGGCCGGATTCGCTCCTAGCCGCGTTGAAGGCCCGGCGGATGACGGATTGACCGCGGGGTGCATCCTCGCGAATCTCCATCACCGCGGATCATTCCTTTGATGGAGTGGCAGCTCCGCATCTTCGAGTTGCACGAGGATGTGGAACCCGTCGCGCCCGGCGCGATCGCGGTTGATGCCGGACCTCCTCCCGCGGGAGTACGCGGCCACATGGGCGCGGCGCGCCATCGACCTCGGGGTTGCCCGAGCGACGACACGGCCCTCTCGGGCGTTTACCATGCTCCTAGTCGGCCCATTGGTGAGTGGACTTCCGCCTCCCCTTGTTCTCGCCGGCTTCGCGGGATATCGACGTGTTTTGAGGCCTTGCCCGTTCTTAGCGATAAGGGCCGTGAACACCACGCGGTCCGACCCGCCCACACCCCCGAGCCCGAGCACGCGCGCTCGGCGCGGCGGCGAGAGCAGGAGCGGGTGGCGCGCAAGAAGGAGCGGAGCATCCGGCGACGGGAGTGCCGAGAACGGAGGAGTGAGGAGTTCGGGCCGTGCGAGCAAAAGGGGCTCTCCTCCCCGGGACCTCGGACTACTCATTGTTGGGCGAGGAGGAAAGCGATGGGGGCCGGGCTCCCCTCGAGAGGTGGGAGCCTTCGCCCCGTCGCCCGCAGCCGCGGAGGTGGCGGAAGAGACGGTGCACGGGGCGGGGCGCGGAGCGCCCGCCGCTAGGCAACCTACGAGAGAGGCGACGCGTGCGCGCAGGTGCCGCGCGCGCGCGCGGAGACGGGCCGGGGGGGTGCAGCGGCGGCCACACCGGTGGCGGCAACAACGTCCGCGCGAGCCCCCTAGGAAAAGGAAACGAGGGTTTTCCACCCCGAGGTAGGTGATTGCTTCCCCTTAGTTGCGTCTTTTAGAATGGCCGAGGCCTATCTTTCTTGCCTTCGTCTTCGCGGTGGCACCCACCATGCCTCCTCTCGTGCTCGCCAAGGTGTTGAGAACGGACGCGACCGTCCCCACCGGTGGCGTTCATCGAGGGCGTCGCGGGCGGCCGCGAGCACGGCGGCCGCCGCGAGTAGGGACTCGCGCGGCGTGGCTAAGGTCTCGGAGCCGTAGCCGGCGGCGACGACCGTGAAGCCGCCGCCGGTGGCCGCGGAGGCGCAACGGGCGGCGGCGGTTGTAGAGCCGCGAAGAAGCGGCAACGGTGGTGGAGCCGCGGCGAGGAGGCGCTAGTGATGGTGACCGGCCACGGCCGTGGCGGTCGCCGCGCCGCCAACTTCGCCGGCGCTCGCCGCGGTGGCGGCCCGAGAGCGGCGGTGGTGGAGATCCCCGACGACGATGACGTCCCCGCCGCCGGGGCCGGGACCGGTGGGCGAGCGCGCTCGTGTCGGCCCCGCGAGGCCTCGGCGGGGGCGCTCGTGGCTCGGGGCGATATCGGTGCGACGCCGGGTCTCCCGGCGGATGGCGCCGGGGCCTTGTCGTCGCGTGTTGGACTCGCGGCACGCCTAGAGTAGGGGCGGGAGCATGCCGACACCCCGTCGGCCCACTTCGTCGAGGCCCGTGCGGAGCGGGGGCTCTAGTAGGAGCTCCGTGACCGCGATGCCTCGCTCAACCGGCGCCGAACGAGGCGTTGCGGATCCACGGAAGGTCCCGTGTGGCGCGTCTTCCGGGTTAGCTAGGTTTTGCGGGGTTTCGCAATTCCTTCTTCTCGCTTTCTCTCGCGTTCGTGTTTTTTTCTCGACACCCGCCCTTCTCGCCTTTCTTGTTGGCGGCGGAGTTGGAGCGCCGGGCCCAAGAGCGATACAACGCCCTTGACCGCCTCGACGCCGACCTTCACCGGCACCGGGGGCGGTATGAGGCCCCGACGCCCTCGTCGAGGCCCCGAGGTCGCCCGATCGGTGGGCGGCGTAAAGGGCCGAGGCCTTGCCGGACCCGCCCGGAGCGGGGCGCCCGTGCCGTGGGAGGCGCCTCCGCGGTCGAGAGGGTGCGGACGGCGTTGGTGGAGCGGGACGACGCGCTGCGCCGGGCTCGCAAGGATCTAGAGGGGGCGCGCTCCATCGCGTCGACATGGGAGGCCGAGGTCGTCACTGCCCACGCCCAGCTTCAACGGGGCCGCGCGGCCCTCGAAGAGACCGACGGGCTGAAGACGGCCCTGGTGGAGAAGGCCACCACGCTCACCGCGGAGGAGGAGCAACTCCGGCGGGGAGCGAGCCGCACGCCATGAGGTGGAAGGCCGGCTTCGCATGAGCGGACGGCTCTCGTCGAGGCCCGGCCGCGCTCGAGCAAGAGCGCATGGCGCGGGAGGAAGCGCCGGGCCAACTCTAGCGGGAGCGTGCTTTGTGCTCGAGGAGGTGCGAGGCCAAGGCGGGGCGGAGGAGGAGGAGGTGTCGCGGCTCAATGGGGAGGCGGTGGCGATCGGCATCTCGCACGAGGATCAACGCGGTCCCTCGAGGGGGAGAAGATGCGGGTCGAAGGTAAATTTGCTTTCGCCCGCCTTTCGCTTGTTGATTCGTTCTTTTGGGATTCGCTCCCAACTCGTTTTTCTTTGTTCGTGGCTTCCGGGCCGGCGGACCGCTTCCGGGGCACGCAACCACTTAGGCCGAGGTGGTGCGGGCGGCCCACAACTCCTCTCAACGGGAGTTGGAAGAGGCCGCGGGCCGCCGCCCTCGAGACCCGCCGGGGGTCGAAGAAGGCGAGGCGCAAGCGGGGAGCTCGGCCGGAGAGTCGCTCGTGTGCCCTCGGTGGGCATATCTCCAAGCGCATGCGTCGCACTATTCACCGGGTTCCGGAAGGCCCTCGGCGTGGTGGGGTCCCACTACTATGTGGACTTCGAGGCCGTTGCGTCGGGCTATGTCGTCCCGATCGGCGTTGAGGATGAAGTGGCGATGGAGCGCGCGGACGCGCTTGCCGGCGCGCCGCCGGGACGCTCACGGAAGACTTCATGGACTTCTTGTTCCCCGACGCTCCCGACGCCGGCGAGCCCCAAGCCCGAAGACCCCCGTGCGCCGAGCCCTTTTTTTTAAGTGTTAGAATTCGGGTCATGTGGCCATGTAAGAAACAAGTACTCTTTTGAAATGTTTGAACACTTGCAAATAGGTGTAATATTATTTATTTCGCTTGTCACGCTTGTTCCATTTTCTCTTTGCCTGGATGAATTCGAGTCGGGGAGGTTCGTTTTCACGAGTAGCCCGCCGGGTCGGAGGTGAAAGAGAAGGGTCGTATCCTCGCGGAGGCGTAGGCTATCTCGGCTCGCGCGTCCTTCCCGCTTGGCCGCCCTCACCCCTCCCGAATCCGCTCGAGGCTTAGGTCTTGTCGTACTTAGCGCGCTTGCGAACTTTTGCGAAAAATGGGACCATTTTTTTGGTGGGGGGGGGATGCCCCCGCGGTAGCGCCCGAGGGTGGCTTGGTTTTCCGGGGGAAGGCCAAGTTGCCCTTTTACTTTATTGACTTGTTGATTTTTACATCTAGGCTGCCAACTGGGGTGTTGGGCATGTAATTTACAACAAAAAACTTGGAAATCCTCGCTAAGGGTAGAAGCGACGTAGCTGCTGGATGTTCCAAGCGTTGGTGAGTTCCTCGCCGTCCTCGTTGGCCAGCTTGTACGTGCCGGGCTTGAGCACCTTCACCACGACGTAGGGTCCCTCCCATGGGGGCGACAGCTTGTGGCGGCCTCGATTGTCTTGGCGTGGCCTTAGGACCGAGTCCCCCTCGGCGAAGTCTCGTCGCCGCACCTTCGGGCTTGGTAGCGCCTTAGGGCCTGCTGATATCTTGCGGAGTGCATCGGAGCCACGATTCGGGCATCGTCCGGTTGGTCTAGCGAGTCCTCGGCCGACTCGCTAGTTGGCTCCCTTGTTGTAGCCTCGAACTCGTGCGACCCGTATTCCAAATCCGTAGGGAGGATAGCCTCCACGCCGTAGACCAAGAAGAATGGGGTGAACCGGTGGCCCCGCTTGGTGTGGTCCCGAGGCTCCACACAACCGCTAGCAGCTCTTGGAGCCATTTTCGACCGGACTTGTTCAGCCGGTCGAAAATCCCGGGCTTGAGGCCTTGTAGGATAATGCCTTTGGCACGTTCCACCCGACCGTTGGTCCGTGGATGTGCCACGGCCGCCCAATCCTTGCGGATGTGGAACTTGTCGCGAGAATTCTAGGAACTTCTTGCCCGTGAATTGGGGCCCATTGTCGGTCATGGAGTTGGGCACTCCGAAGCGGTAGACGATATCGGTGAAGAACGTCACAACTCGCTCCTCGCCCGAGATTCGTGATGTGGCGCACCTCCACCCATTTGGAAAATTTGTCAATGGCGACTAGCATGTGGGTGTAGCCCCTAGGCGCTTTCCGCAAAGGACCGACGATGTCCGGTCCCCACACGGCGAAAGGCCACATGACGGAGATGGTATGCGGGACGTGAGCGGGGAGATTGGACTTGCGGGCGTAGAGCCGGCACCCTTCGCGGTGAGCACGATCTCACCGGCGTCGGCGACCGCGGTGGGCAAGTAGAAGCCTTAGCGGAACGCATTGCCCACGAGGGTGCGTGGCGCTGCGTGGTGGCCGCATACGCCCGCATGTATGTCCCGAAGGAGCTCGCGCCCCTAAGGGATGGGTACGCATCGCTGCAGGACGCCGGACGCGGCACGCTTGTACAGCTCGCCGTCGACGAGAGCAAACGATTTGGCCATCCTGGCAATGCGCCTGGCCTCAGATCGGTCCAAGGGGAGTTCCCCTCGATACATCCAGGCGATGTACTTGTCGCGCCAGTCCCCCTCGTTGGGGGCTGGCTCTACATCCATGGCCTCGGCCTCGTCGGCGCCATACCCTTCATGCGGGGAGAGCACGTACGCCTCGCTCGAGGGGTCCTCGTCCATAGGCTCCGCGCCCGTTGGACTCGAGGGAGCCCCCGAGGGTTCTTCACGGCTCGAGGGGTGTGGCTCGAGGTTGATCGTAACACCCTAAAAATTCCATCACCAAATTAATGTAAGCAACATGGTGTTAAGATTTTATTTTCTAAGGATTAATTAAATTATCAAATAAATTTGGCCTTTAAAATATTTAAATATCATTTTAATAATTTAGAAGCAATAAGTGCTTGTGCATCATGATTTGAATGCATGAGTTTTGGTTGTGATGTGGTTTTAAAAGTCTTAAATTATTTGTGAAAAAGTCCTTAAAAATAATTGAGAAATAGTTTGTGAAAATTTGTGCAAAGGTTTGAATTTAAAATATGTTTGAAAAGTTGTTAAAAATGGTTTGTGAAAAGCCTTTAAAATAGTTGGAGAAATTTGTGTTAAAATTTGAATCTAAAAACATGTAAAAGATTTGAATTCAAAAGGGTTTGAAATGGATTTGAAAAAAAAAGAAAGAAAAAAAAACAAACCTATCTAACCTTCCCCGCGAGCCCAACCCATCGCGCGGCCCGCACCACTTTCGGCCCACGCGGCCCACCAGAACCCCGCTCCACTCCTCCCTCTCCCTCACGCGGTCACCGACAGGTGGGGCCCACCTGTCGGCACCTTCTTCCTCCTCCGGCGCCCCTCCTCTCGCTCGCAACCGCGGCGCGCCGCCGCCACTTGCTCCGCGTTCCCCCGCCCCTTCCCTCCTTCAAACCTCGAATCAATATGCATTGAAGCCCGGCTTCACTCCGCCGCCTTCAATTCCGCCCATTACTCTTAATCGAGCGCCTCCCCTTGATGGCAATCAAGGCCGCCGCCCCCCCCCCCCATGGCCATTGATGGCCATTTGTTGCTCGGCCGAGGCTCCCCTCTCCTCTTCGCTCTATAAGAGCACATCCGCAGTCTCTGAATTGCCCCTTTACTCAACCGCGCCTTCCACACCCTCTCCCCATCCCCCACACGCACCGCCGCCGGCATTGGTGGCCGCCACCGGCGAGCAACCGCCACCGCCTCACCGCGCCTCCTCCCTTTCCCCCCCTACGCCCTATATAGGATGAGCACGCGTCTTCTCTCCACCCCGCGCCCCTCCTTTCCTCTCCTCCCTCTCCGGAGCGCCGCCGCGCGCGGAACACCGCCGCCACCGCCGCCCCTCGCCGCGCATCCCCTTCGCCGGTGCCTCTCCCTCCCTTACAAACTCCTACGCAAGTTCCCCCTTCCTCTTCTCTTTCTTCGGTGTTTTTGCCATGCGATTTGGTGGCGGGGAGGCCATCCTTGGCTTCTCCCGGCGAGCCTCGCCGCGCGCGCGCCGCCGGGCGCCGCCGCGGGCGGCCGCTCCCCCCCCGGCCTCGCTTGTACGCGATCGGGGCCGTCCGATCGGCGCGGACGGCCCCGGATCGAAAAGGGGCGTACCCCTTGGATCGGTCCCGACCGTGGACCGGTGGACCGGTCCACCGGCGCGGTCCACCGCCGACGTCGGCGCTTGCGTCGGCTCTCGCATCGGCCACGGCCAACCGCGACCCGCCACGTGGCACCACCGCAGCTTACCCGCCGGCCGCCCTGGTAATTTTGCAAAAAGAACCCCGAGTTTCTGGAAATTACAAATATACCCTTCCACCTATCAGAACCCTTACAATTTAGTCCTGATTCTTATGTCTAGGCCCCTGATCTCTTTAGTTTTTCTGTTTAATAGCCTACCCTTGACCATTTACATGTTAGACCTCCTAGTTTCACATATAATTATGTTTAGGTCCCCGAAATCTTGCGAAAAACCCCCTAAGCTTCCGGATATTCACAAATTAGTCCCCGAATCTTGTTTTAGCCATATCTTTTCCGTCCTAGCTCCGTTTTAAGCGTTCTTGGTGTCCACGCGACCGTCTTTTCAAGCCCGGCGAGTTCTAGAATCTTGTTTTCTCCATATCTTTTGCGTTGTAGCTCCGATTCCACCGTTTCAAGTTGCGTTAGGCTCATGTCAACAAAAACTACGTGATAGGACCAATGATGTACATGTTCTTTGTTTTATATTTTATTTAAATATTAAATATGATTAAATCCTATTACACATGCTTTTCTAATTAAAATCTAATTAGAGTTTAACACGTGTTTTCATAAGAAAGTTAATATGATTAATATTAAATGAACATTTCTTTTAATTAAAAGTTAATTAGATGTATACCTCGGTTTTATAATCAAACTTAATTTGATTAATGATTATGCAATTTGCTTTCTACTCAAATGTAACATAGGCTATATCCCGAGTTTTTTTAATTAAATGTTAATTTGATTAAAGTGAATATAAATGTGTTTTTAAATTATAACTTGATTAGAATAACACGAAATATAAAGACAAACGCCTAGATGCTTTTAAATGCTTCTTTTAAAATTAAATGTTTAATTTGCTTAAATCATACTTGCATATTTATAAGTAAAATTGGAATAGGCTTACATCGTCTTTTAAATATAAATATAACTTGCTTAATTATAAATAGGGTATTTCTCGAAATAACCTATACACATGATTTTACTTAATTAAAAGATATCAAACGCATAGCTAGCTCTTGTATGTGATCATCCAAATCTCCCGATAGTTCCGAGTGTTCCTTGTGTTCGCTTTCCTAGACCCAAACCCTGTTTTCCCTTTAAGCTTTTCATGCTTGGTGTATTGTTTTGTTTATTGAATGTATTCTTGTGTGCTCGTAGACATCGTGCCAGTTTCAAGCGAGCAACCAGTTAAAGTAGATCTAGAGCAAGTGTTTGAAGAAGAAGAACCTTAGTGATTAAGCAAGGAAGGCAAGTGGTCTTCTCCCCCTGCATGATTCTATTTTATCCTATGTAATTGCATGACAACTAAGTTTATATTTATTATGATATTGCATTAAATTGATGGGAACACCCTTTTTAAGGACTTACCTAGACTTTTATCCACAATCCTTGGATCAACCCGGTTTAACAAATGTTTTTGGGTAGAATATGCTAGTTGCTCAACTTGGGTTGGATAAAAATTGTTTTCTAAGATAAAGTCTTGTATGTTTTATGACGATGATGCTTTTGGTAATACAAGATCATATGGTTCAATCGGAACATGGAGAACCACCCAAGAAAACATGCGCAACCACGGTGTTACATGGCTCGACCTTAGCCAATTAATTAGGTGTGCGATTGATCCGATGACCCTTTTCCGAAAGGAGCGAGAGGGGGATCCGGGTTGCGGGGGTATAGCCCGGTCCTTTTGGGGTAGCGACCTTTGCTAAGGTGCGACCACTAGGGAGGGTTATGGTCCGCCCGATCCGTAACTATGCGGGTCATTAGTCTTTTGTATACCTTTGTAAAGGCTTCGTAGCGTCCCTATGCAATCACACCTCGAAGTGTGGTATGATGCCCGATCGACATCGCATGGTTGGGTTCAAAGTTCTTCGGGACTTTTACGCGAGCCGTGGGTAAAGTGTGCAAACCTCTCGCGAGTGTAAAGGCGATCGATCGGCCGTGCTCACGGTCATGAGCGGCTTGGACCCTCACATGATTAATAAACTTGAAGATGAGAATAAATCGTGGTTTGGTGAAGCTCGATGAGCTTTGGGCTGTTTTGCTTAAAAGTTTCTTAAGTGGGTTGGTATATACTTACATCTAGTAATTAGGCGTTCTTTAATTAAAAGTTTGACCAACATTAAAATGCTAACCGCTGCAAAACCATAGCCTATCCTTGATAGCCTTGCATCTTCCCCCACTTGTTGAGTACCAACCATAAGTGTACTCAGCCTTGCTTACCGCTGTTCAGAAGAGAACAATGGTGAAGAGTTCTACAACGACTTTGAGGCGTTCCGAGGCTTGCGTCTCCCCCAATCAAGTGCTCGTGGAAGCGGAAGACGAAGACTCGTTGTGTAGTTATCGTTTTCCGATGTTAAAGACCTTCGTGTCTTCCGAATGAGTGTAGTAAGTTGTTAAACCCCTTGTTACGTTTCTTCGTCTATGATATTACACTCATTTTGTCTATCATATGTGTGGAACTAGATCCGGCACACATATGAGATGCATCCGGTTTCCCTCCGGAAATCGGGTATGACAGAGTGGTATCGGAGCGGTGTTGATCGTAGGAACGCGACCTTAGCTAGAAATTGTCGAAAATTAAGGATTCATGTTCTAGAAAGCCATGTCATCTTTCAAAATTATCTTATTTACGCATAAAAATCTAATTTATCCTTTGTTCTTTGACAAAACCCATCATTTGTTTTTGATCTATGCTTGAGTTTGGTTCTTATTACGTAATTTGGATCTACCACCGGGTTTTCTAGTATAAGTTCTTAGATTGCCTACCCTCTTATCAACTTCGATAGAAACGTTTCTGTGAGGACGATCGTTGTGCTAATGTTTGATGTTTGAACACATGATTGATTTGGATCTTTGCTTGTGTGAGTTGTATTGTGGAGTGATGGCCACAAATGCAACAAGAAATAAATTATTAGGTTAATAGAGATAGTTTGGGTTCCAATCAGGTTATCCTTATCTACCATACAAGTTGGTTGAAGGATGTTTGAAGATCAAAGTCTAGAAGCAACAACATCAACAACAAGAAATCTACGAATGAATACAGATATCAACATATGAAAGAAGTTAAAGGAAAAGACAGTCAATTTCTCTCATCCCCGTTATTCTCCTATCCACCACAATGTGACTACAATCACAACAAGAAAAGATGGATACGATTTTACCCTACTCTTCAATCTGTATCCAATCCCTTCTGAGCTTACCTTTATCACACAACAAGATGGCGAGTTCTAATGGAAATCATGAATATAAGACAACAAACGAAACATCGATATTCCATCTACAACCTCAGCAATTGAATGCAAGATGCTAGAGTATATGGCAACACAAACTCAGACTCTGCAAGCAATGACTCAAACCATGGTTAACATCCATCAGTATATTACATAGCAAGCATCAAATCCGAAGAACCCCAATATTGTTTTGGGTGATAACCTTCAGATTCCATCTGTCCCACTGTCATTGGACAAGAAAAGATATCAGTCATGCAAGCTCAAGTCTTACAGAGACAAAAGCAGGACAACACGTCCCCCCTCATAACACAGAGATAACCAAAACTGGAGTTCCCGCCGAAGCAGTAAAGAAGCAAGTTGTAGAAGTATGGAACCATCAAAATAATAAGAGAAGTCATGGAGCACAAGAATTGCGGATGAATGAACAACATGAACATATGAAGATTACAGGAACATGTCAATGTCGTGAGCATTATGGTCGTTCACGTCTCCAAAAAGAAGCCAGTCTAATGAGAGATGAGGCTAGACAATGTTATCATTTGGATATCAATAAGAAAAGGAAGTTATGTACCCAAAACCAGTCCCAGAAGAAGTTGCTCAAACCGTAGATAGTAATCGCATTATCAACCTTGAGGATTGGAGTACAAACTTCAATGAATTTTAGCTTTGACGGAATCAAACAACTCAAGAAGCTAGACTTGGTGCAATGCAACGATAGAGAGAAAGTTTTGTTTGCATCAGGACAACTTGTAGGAGCAGCCTCAGAATGGTGGAATTCTTACATCTACGAACATGAGCAACCACAAAGTATTGTTTGGGAAGAATTCAAGGACAACTTTATAACACACTTCATTCCTGTAAGTACGATGAAGCTCAAAAGGAAGGAGTTCCTTAACTTGAAGCAAGGGCAAATAACAGTGAATGAGTATAGGGATAAATTTATTCGATTATCTATGTACGCACCAAGATCGTCCGAAAGTGACAAAAAGAAACGAGAACATTTCCTCAAGGGTTGAATGAAGACCTACGAGTATACTTAAGCTTACATGAATATTCTAGTTTGCAAGATGTCATCAACAAAGCTATTGAGTTGGAGAGCAAACTACGGAAATCATAAGTAAGAAGAGGAAAATGAATTTTCCGAGCAACATGAGAACAATTCACATCTTTACCATTTGACTCAAGGATCGAACATGAGTATGAAGATCCACCACGCAATCGTCGAAACATTAAAAAAAAAGTGGAGATTGTTTCTACTGCAAAGATCATGGACATTTTATTAGCAGGTGTCCTAAGAAACGTCTTGACCGATATGAAAAGAAAGCTCGGCGAGAGACGAGAATAAGCAAATCAATACCCAAGAAGCCTTGGATCAAATGAAGAAGAATATTAAAAGTTGTGTATGAGGACCCGAAGTATGATTCGAGATGGCTAAGCTTAGGAAAAGAAACAATTATGGAGTCGATCCAGCTCTATTCAAATCACTTTATCAAGAAAAGAAGAAAAATCCTACAAAGGCAAATCAACAGAGTCGAGAAAAAGGAATGGACGGCATTACAAGTGGAGTTAGGTTGAGTATTCCAATGATGTTTATAAAGTGAGTTGTGAAGAATAAAGAATTATGCTTATGGAGCTTGTGTAAGACGAATTATATGGAAGCAAGATAAGCAGTGTTGGATGCTAAACACCCGAACTCTTGTTTCATGCCAGCTTTTGTGAATCTCGGGATGAGAATCTGTCTTAAATTGGAAGTTCAAATTGCTTCATCTTTTTGAGTTCATCTCTCCATGCATTAGTTAACTATTCATATTCGGAATACCTTTGCCTAACAATCAGATGATAAGCACCAGGTCAGGAGAAGGTCAAGACATTCCATTTGTCGTCTGTGCTCATATTGCTAATCGGCGAATCAAGCGGCACCCCCACCCCTCAACCCGGCAATGGATCCAAGAACACAACGGTTCCTTGTCACTTGGATGCGGCTAATCCAAAACCCGACCGCCACTATTCAAAACATTCAAGCTCGAGCAAAGTCGGCCACCACCGATCGGTGGACAAGCATAAGGAATTCATGAGTCACCGTCCTCCCACATACTCCCACACAACCGATCCATTGGATGCCGATGATTGGTTAAAGACTCGTCACCAAGAAGTTGATCGAGAGATGATCTTGTATACGAAGCAGTCGTTTGTAAGGATTAATAGCCGAATGGTGGAATGTGTACACTATCGCACATGTTGTACCTAGCACCGTCACCAGCGGGAGTTCAAGTATAATTTTCCCCGTGCACCACAATCCCTCCGGAATGATCAATCTTAAGCAAAGGGAGTTCCTCGCTCTAAAGCAAGGCAATATGTCGGTTAATAAGTATCGAACAAGTTTATTCGGTATCTTTCTATGCACCGGATCAAGTTAATACCGACCGCAAGAGGTAGGAAAGATTCTTGAATGGATTGATTGGACCGCTCAACTATCGATTTGCAAAGCCATATATTACCCAACTTTCGGATGTTGCTAAACAAAGCTATAGGTTTGGAGAATAAACAAATGGAACTTGGAGAACGAAGCGCAAGTTCGGGTCTCATGGACGGCCTAGCAACACACACCCCCGCTTCAACTCATCACGAGTTCTCGGTTAGTTTTGATAGATCAAGTGGAAATTATTTGCAAAATTCTCGGTTGCGGCGTTCAACCCGAGCGGTTCCAACATTTCAGCCAACAAACACTACATGTTACAAACCCTCATCGAGATCGCTTAGGTGCGCTAATGAGAAACAACTCTCAAGTTCGCTCTAATGGTTGTTTCAGTTGTGGAGAATTGGAACGGTATGCCAGCATCTTCCCAAATCGTAACATCTAGACTCCCCAAAAGGACAATGGTCAAAGGTTCGGACAACCAACATCTCAGATATACCATGGAAGTGCAAATTCTCAGATCAATAAGGGTCACTGGAATTACGTGCGTGGCAGAGTGAACCACATGATAGCTGAACAAGTTCAAAACGATCCTGCTTTTGTGCTGGATACGTTTCCTGTCAACCCTGTGCCTACAACAATTTTATTTGATTTCGGAGCATCACATTCATTCATTGCTGAATAATTTGTGGCAAAGCATAATATACCTATTAGTTATATGAAGACACATTTGTTGGTTAGTTCCCCGAATGGTGAAATGAAATATGCATATGTATGCTCAGAAGTCAATCTTAAGATCAAGGGAATAAATTTTCAAGCTGATCTAGTAGTACTTACATCTAGTAGAATAGATGTAATAAATGGAATGGATTGGTTAGGCGAATGTGACACCGATTCTCGTGTACCAAGAAGTCGGTGCTCTTAACCGACTGGAAGTCGATAGGATTGAGGTTGTCGCTACCGCCCCATCCAAAGAACAAGGCAAAGTGAATCAAGATTAAGGAAAGTAGGTGAAGGAGCTATGCCGTCGGAAGAACTCGGTGTACAAGATGGACTCGGAATAATACCCTTAGTTCTTTTCAATCTCTCCGAATCTCGGGACGAGATTCTTTTTAAGGGGGGTAGATTTGTAACACCCTAAAAATTCCATCACCAAATTAATGTAAGCAACATGGTGTTTAGATTTTATTTTCTAAGGATTAATTGAATTATCAAATAAATTTGGCCTTTAAAATATTTTAATATCATTTAAATAATTTAGAAGCGATAAGTGCTTGTGCATCATGATTTGAATGCATGAGTTTTGGTTGTGATGTGGTTTTAAAAGTCTTAAATTATTTGTGAAAAAGTCCTTAAAAATATTTGTGAAAAAGTTTGAGAAAACTTGTGCAAAGGTTTGAATTTAAAATATGTTTGAAGAGTTGTTAAAAATGGTTTGTGAAAAGCCTTTAAAATAGTTGGAGAAATTTGTGTTAAAATTTGAATCGAAAACATGTAAAAGATTTGAATTCAAAAGGGTTTGAAATGGATTTGAAAAAAAAAAGAAAGAAAAAAAAACAAACCTATCTAACCTTCCCCGCGAGCCCAACCCACCGCGCGGCCCGCACCACTTTCGGCCCACGCGGCCCACCGAACCCCGCTCCACTCCTCCCTCTCCCTCACGCGGTCACCGACGGGGGGGCCCACACATCGGCACCTTCTTCCTCCTCCGGCGCCCCTCCTCTCGCTCGCAACCGCGGCCGCGCCGCCGCCACTTGCTCCGCGTTCCCCCCGCCCCTTCCCTCCTTCAAACCTCGAATCAATATGCACCGAAGCCCGGCTTCACTCCGCCGCCTTCAATTCGCCCATTACTCTTAATCAAGCGCCTCCCCTTGATGGCAATCAAGGCCGCCGCCCCCCCCATGGCCATTGATGGCCATTTGTTGCTCCGCCGAGGCTCCCCTCTCCTCTTCGCTCTATAAGAGCACATCCGCAGTCTCTCGAATTGCCCCTTTACTCAACCGCGCCTTCCACACCCTCTCCCCATCCCCCACACGCACCGCCGCGGCCATTGGTGGCCGCCACCGGCGAGCAACCGCCACCGCCTCACCGCGCCTCCTCCCTTTCCCCCCTCCGCCCTATATAGGAGGAGCACCGTCTCCTCTCCACCCCGCGCCCCCTCCTTTCCTCTCCTCCCTCTCCGGAGCGCCGCCGCCGCGGAACACCGCCGCCACCGCCGCCCCTCGCCGCAAATCCCCTTCGCCGGTGCCTCTCCCTCCCTTACAAACTCCTACGCAAGTTCCCCTTCCTCTTCTCTTTCTTCGGTGTTTTTGCCATGCGATTTGGTGGCGGGAGGCCATCCTTGGCTTCTCCCGGCGAGCCTCGCCGCGCGCGCCGCCGGGCGCCGCCGCGGGCCGGCCGCTCCCCCCGGCCTCGCACGTACGCGATCGGGGCCGTCCGATCGGCGCGGACGGCCCCGGATCGAAAAGGGCGTACCCCTTGGATCGGTCCACCGTGGACCGGTGGACCGGTCCCCCGGCGCGGTCCACCGCCGACGTCGGCGCTTGCGTCGGCTGCGTCGGCACACGGCCAACCGCGAGCCGCCACGTGGCACCACCGCGGCTTATCCGCCGGCCGCCCTGGTAATTTTGCAAAAAGAACCCCGAGTTTCTGGAATTTACAAATATACCCTTCCACCTATCAGAACCCTTACAATTCAGTCCTGATTCTTATGTCTAGGCCCCTGATCTCTTTAGTTATTCTGTTAAATAGCCTACCCTTGACCTTTTACATGTTAGACCTCCTAGTTTCACACATAATTATGTTTAGGTCCCTGAAATCTTGCGAAAACCCCCTAAGCTTCCGGATATTCACAAATTAGTCCCTGAATCTTGTTTTAGCCATATCTTTTCCGTCCTAGCTCCGTTTTAAGCGTTCTTGGTGTCCACGCGACCGTCTTTTCAAGCCCGGCAGTTCTAGAATCTTGTTTTCTCCATATCTTTTGCGTTGTAGCTCCGATTCCACCGTTTCAAGTTGCGTTAGGCTCATGTCAACAAAAACTACGTGATAGGACCAATGATGTACATGTTCTTTGTTTTATATTTTATTTAAATATTAAATATGATTAAATCCTATTACACATGCTTTTCTAATTAAAATCTAATTAGAGTTTAACACGTGTTTTCATAAGAAAGTTAATATGATTAATATTAAATGAACATTTCTTTTAATTAAAAGTTAATTAGATGTATACCTCGGTTTTATAATCAAACTTAATTTGATTAATGATTATGCAATTTGCTTTCTACTAAAATGTAACATAGGCTATATTCCGAGTTTTCTTAATTAAATGTTAATTTGATTAAAGTGAATATAAATGTGTTTTTAAATTATAACTTGATTAGAATAACACGAAATATAAAGACAAACGCCTAGATGCTTTTAAATGCTTCTTTTAAAATTAAATGTTTAATTTGCTTAAATCATACTTGCATATTTATAAGTAAAATTGGAATAGGCTTACATCGTCTTTTAAATATAAATATAACTTGCTTAATTATAAATAGGGTATTTCTCTGAAATAACCTATACACATGATTTTACTTAATTAAAAGATATCAAACGCATAGCTAGCTCTTGTATGTGATCATCCAAATCTCCCGATAGTTCCGAGTGTTCCTTGTGTTCGCTTTCCTAGACCCAAACCCTGTTTTCCCTTTAAGCTTTTCATGCTTGGTGTATTGTTTTGTTTATTGAATGTATTCTTGTGTGCTCGTAGACATCGTGCCAGTTTCAAGCGAGCAACCAGTTAAAGTAGATCTAGAGCAAGTGTTTGAAGAAGAAGAACCTTGGTGATTAAGCAAGGAAGGCAAGTGGTCTTCTCCCCCGCATGATTCTATTTTATCCTATGTAATTGCATGACAACTAAGTTTATATTTATTATGATATTGCATTAAATTGATGGGAACACCCTTTTTAAGGACCTACCGAGACTTTTATCCACAATCCTTGGATCAACCCGGTTTAACAAATGTTTTTGGGTAGAATATGCTAGTTGCTCAACTTGGGTTGGATAAAAATTGTTTTCTAAGATAAAGGCTTGTATGTTTTATGACGATGATGCTTTTGGTAATACAAGATCATATGGTTCAATCGGAACATGGAGAACCACCCAAGAAAACATGCGCAACCACGGTGTTACATGGCTCGACCTTAGCCAATTAATTAGGTGTGCGATTGATCCGATGACCCTTTTCCGAAAGGAGCGGAGGGGGATGCCGGGTTGCGGGGGGTATAGCCCTGTCCTTTTGGGGTAGCGACCTTTGCTAAGGTGCGACCACTAGGGAGGGTTATGGTCCGCCCGATCCGTAACTATGCGGGTCATTAGTCTTTTGTATACCTTTGTAAAGGCTTCGTAGCGTCCCTATGCAATCACACCTCGGAAGTGTGGTATGATGCCTGATCAGCATCGCATGGTTGGGTTCAAAGTTCTTCGGGACTTTTACGCGAGCTGTGGGTAAAGTGTGCAAACCTCTGCAGAGTGTAAAACTGATCGATCAGCCGTGCTCACGGTCATGAGCGGCTTGGACCCTCACATGATTAATAAACTTGAAGATGAGAATAAGTCGTGCTTTGGTGAAGCTCGATGAGCTTTGGGCCGTTTTGCTTAAAAGTTTCTTAAGTGGGTTGGTATATACTTACATCTAGTAATTAGGCGTTCTTTAATTAAAAGTTTGACCAACATTAAAATGCTAACCGCTGCAAAACCATAGCCTATCCTTGATAGCCTTGCATCTTCCCCCACTTGTTGAGTACCAACCATAAGTGTACTCAGCCTTGCTTACCGCTGTTCAGAAGAGAACAATGGTGAAGAGTTCTACAACGACTTTGAGGCGTTCCGAGGCTTGCGTCTCCCCCGATCAAGTGCACCGTGGAAGCGGAAGACGAAGACTCGTTGTGTAGTTATCGTTTTCCGATGCTAAAGACCTTCGTGTCTTCCGAATGAGTGTAGTAAGTTGTTAAACCCCTTGTTACGTTTCTTCGTCTATGATATTACACTCATTTTGTCTATCATATGTGTGGAACTAGATCCCGGCACACATATGAGATGCATCTGGTTTCCCTCCGGAAATCGGGTGTGACATTGACGGACGGTTGGGCGACGCCCCGCTCAAAGACGTTCGGGGGAACGGTGATCCGCCCCGATGCGATTTTGGCGATCTCGACCGCCTCCTCGTTGTACCGGCGAGAAACGTGATTGAGTTCTATGTCGTAGAACTTGTCCTCGAGGGCTCGCACGGCCTTGCGGTACGCCTCCATTTTGTCGTCGTGACGGCTCGCATTCTTCATGACCCGGTCGATCACGAGTGCGAGTTTCCCCCTCACGTTGAGGCGCTTGATGCCTGTCTCGATGGTGATTTTGAGGCCACAAAGGAGGTCCTCGTATTCGGCCATGTTGTTTGACACGGGGAAGTGGAGACGCACGGCGTATCTCATGTGCTCCCCGAGGGGTGAGACGAAAAGCGGACCACGCCCGCGCCTATCTTCATCACCGACCCGTCGAAGTACGCAGTCCAAGCCTCGGCCTCGGATGCGTGGTGGCGAAAGCATCGCATATCCGTCCACTCGGCGACAAAATCCGCCAAGATCTAGGACTTGATGGCCTTGCGCGGTGCGTAGGCGAGCGTCTCGCCCATCGGCTCCACCGACCACTTGGCAATCCGCCTACGCATCCGGGTTGAGGATGATCTCTCCTAGCGGGGAAGGAGGAGACCACCGTATCCGGATGAGCCTCGAAGTAGTGGCGGAGCTTGCGCCGCGCGAGGACCACCGCGTAGAGAAGCTTTTGGACTCGCGGATAGCGTGCCTTCGTCTCGGACAAGACTTCGGCGATGTAATACACTCGGTCGCCCGGACCGGCACGATGTGCCCCTCCTCTCGTGTGCTCTACTACGATGACGGCGCCGACCACCTAGGTGGTCGCGGCTACGTAGAGGTACGAGAGGCTCGCCGTCCCGAGACGGTGTAAGGATCGGAGTGTGAGCGAGGGTCGCCTTCGGCTGTCAAGAGCCTCCGGGCCTCGACGGTCTAGGAGAACCGCTCGTGTTTCTTCGGGGAGCCGCTAGAGGGCGAGGCCTTTCTCGCCGAGCCGTGAAATGAAGCGGCTCAAGGCGGCGAGGCAGCCCAACACCTTTTGGACCCCCTTGAGGTCTCGAATCGGACCCATTCGTTCGAGGGCGACAACCTTTTCGGGGGTTGGCCTCGATGCCTCACCGGGAGACAATTTATCCTAACAACATGCCCTGCGGCACGCCAAAGACACATTTTTCGGGGTTCGGTTTCACCCCCGTTGGCCCGTAGGCGGCCGAACGCGATGCGAAGGTCGCTAACCCAGGTCATCCGCCTTCTGGTTTTTACAACTATATCGTCCACGTATGCCTCAACGGTCCGCCCGATGTGGTCTCCAAAAACGTGCTTGCATACATGGCCGGTATGTAGCGCCCGCGTTTCGGAGTCCGAACGGCATTGTTACGTAGCAATACATCGCGAGCTGGTCGGACTCCTTTATTTTTATTTGGTGGTAGCCGGAATAGGCGTCAAGGAAACACAAAAGTTCGCACCCGGCGGTTGAGTCAACGATTTGATCGATCCGTGGCAAAGGAAAAGGAACTTTGGGACATGCTTTATTTGAACTAGTATAGTCTACACACATCCGCCACTTCCCATTCTTTTTTCTTAACTAAGACGGGGGTTAGCTAGCCACGTGGGGTGGAACACTTCCTTGATGAATCCGGCCTCGAGGAGCTTCCCGCGGCTCTACTCCGATCGCCGGCCCCGCTCCTCATCGAAGCGGCGCAACCGTTGCTGCACGGTGCGGGAGTGAGGTAGGATGTCAAGGGAGTGCTCGGCGACCTCCCTCGGAATGCCTGGCATGTCCGAGGGGCTCCACGCAAAGATGTCGGCGTTGGCGCGGACGAAGTCGACGAGCACCACCGCCTATTACGGGTCGAGGGTGGAACCGACCCTCAACGCCTTGCCCTCGGGGGCGGCGGGGTCGAGGGGCACTTCTTTGGTCCGCTCGGCAGCCTCGAAGCTGCCGGCGTGCTTGGCGGTGGAGTCGAGGTCTTCGTTGACCAACTTCTCCAAGTTCGCCACGAGCGCTTCATCCAGTGCTAGGGCTTTCGCGTGCTCCACGCACTCGACGTCGCGATAGAATGCGTGCTCGATCGATGAGCCGACGGTGATGACACCTTCGGCCCCGCATCTTCATCTTGAGGTAGGTGTAATTGGGGACCGCCATGAACTTGGTGTAGCAAGGCCGCCCAAGGATGGCGTGGTACGAGCCCCGCAATCCCACCACCTCGAAGGTGAGTGCTTCTTTGCGGAAATTGTCTCGGCGTGCCAAACCGGACGGCGGTCGATCGCCGAGAAGCCGGACTTGCTTGCCCCGCGCGATGCCATGGAACAGCGTCGTGCTGGGCCTCAGCTGGTCCAACCTGATCCCCAACAGGCGCAGAGTGTGCGCGTAGAGAATGTTGAGGCTGCTTCCTCCGTCCATCAGCACCTTGGAGAACCGCGCGTTCCCAATGACCGGATCGACCACCAGCGGGTACTGACCCGGGTTGGGGATGCGGTTCGGGTGATCCTCGTGGCTGAACGTGATGGCGTCCTCCAACCGGTCGGGGAAGGAGGGAGACGCCTTTTCGCGGCGAGGACCTCGTGCCGCTCCCGCTTGCGCTGGCTGCTGGACATATCCACGGTCGGTCCCCCGAAGATGAGGAAGACGTTCTCCACGGCGGAAAAGCCACCGGCGTCGCCATCACCCCACCCTTCTTGGCCTCGCCGTCCTTCGCGGCGGCATGGCCGTAGAACCTTTTGAGCATGTCGCACTGCTCGAGGGTGTGGTTGACCGGCGTCTTGTGGTACGGACATGGCTTTTTTAGCATGTCATCGAACACCCCAGGGCCTCGAGGGGCTGTCGAGGGGCCCCGTCGAGGCGGGTCAACGGCAAGAGCTTCATCGCCATCGTTGTCACGCCCCTGCTCGCACGCCTCGCGGCGTGACTTCTTTCCTTTCTTGCCCCGCTTGTTCTTCTCGCTATGGCTCCTTGGACGTGCGCCCTCGCGGGCGTGTCGTCCACGCGCTTGCCTTTCTTCTGTCGAAGATCTCCCCCACCGCCTCTTCGCTCGAGGCAAGGCGGTGGCGATATCGAACAACTCGTTCGAATCGACCGGCGGGCCGCGCCGAGCTCGAGCACAAGGTCCCGGCACGTGGTGCCCTCGAGGAAGGCATGCACGATTTCGGACTGGGCCACGCTCGGGAGCTCCGTGCAGCGCTTGGAGAAGCGATGTATGAAGTCCGGAGCGACTTCGCCGGGCTTCCGGGTGCATGCGCGCGGTCCCGGGAGTTTCCCGGGGCCCACATACGTGCCCCGGAAGTTCCCCACAAAGGTGCGGACCGGGTCGTCCCCCGATTGTGGATGCGGGCCGGGGCGGGTGCTCGAGCCACATCTGCGCCGAGTTGGCGAGGTGCGGGGGGATGTTACGGATGACAACCTCGTCGGTGGTTGCGCGGCCTAGGCGGCATGCCGGGCGGTAGTTGTTGAGCCATACGCGGGGGTCCGTCTCCCCGTTGTATTTGTCGATCGACGTGGGGGTGGCGGAAGCGGCCGGGGGAAGCTCGCCGTGCGGATTTCCCGGCCGAACACGCGGGTTCCCGGGGGCTCCGGCGTCGGTGGCCGGTCCTCCCGGCTATCGTAGCGCCCGCCCCGTTGAGGGTGGTAGCCCGTCGTCGCCCGCGTCTCCGCGTTGCCCGTTCGCCGGGCGTTGATGACGTTGCGGGTGTCACCGTCTTGGGCTTGCCCGCTCGTGTCGAGGAGCCGCTCCTTGGCCGGCGTGTGCCACGGGATGGCGGGACGCTCCGCTGCGCCTCCCGTATGCACCAATGGCTCGGGGCCTTGCGCACCCCCGTCGTCCGCGCGCTCCCCTGGCCGACGGATGCGGGACACGAGCTCTTGGTGTCGGTGCGGAATATGGTCCCGACACTAACCAGTAGAAAGCGCCGAGGTCTATCCCTCAATGGTCGATGCTAAGTAACAAGTGACACAGGGTTTTTATCCTGGTTCCGGCCGAGGGGGCCGTACGTCCAGCAGTGGCGTGCTCGAGGCACTATATTACTTAGCACCGGGGTGCCTGTAGTGGGGCTGCTACAAGCAAGGCGGGAGAGGAAGCAGGGCTTCCAAGTCCCTGGCTGAAGATGTTGTGGGAGAATTGGAGAGTGAGTACGTGGTGTGTGTGAAGGGTTCCTTGTCTGTGGCCTTGTGCGTGTTGTGTCCCCCCTGCGGGCCGGGGGGCTCGCTCCTCCTTTTATAGATCAAGGGGGAGGCGATTTACATGCGCGCGCGCTATCTAGCTACGTGGGGGAGTGCGACGTGCATGCTCGTAGAGTGGGCGGCCGTCCGGGCGATCCTTGCAGCGATCTGGTCATCATGGCCTGACTTGTACCCGAACGGTCTTAGGTTCGAGGGGTAGGAGAGCGACGGATGGCGGTGATGTCCTCCGATAGGCTCGAGGGAGGTGCGCGCGAGCTCGTACGGTGCACGGGAGTAGGTAAAACGGCGTTCCTTCCCGACGCGCTTCACGGGGGCCGGAGTTGTTGCTACGGGGGTACGCGTGCGCACGAACGCGCGCGGTACGGCGGCCGCGCCGTTACGGCGGCGGGGATGGCGGTCCACCGGCCTAGCGCCTCCACCCCTAACCCCCGTAGGGTCACAAGAAAGTGAATCGAGGGTGAAGTCGGCCCCCTTTCGAGGGCTTGGCGTGTCGGCCGTCTTGGAGCGGCGCACGGTGTCACGGGACGACACCGGCCGCGGCTGCACGATCCCTTCCCACGGTGACGGTGATGGGTTCCTCCCCGGGGAGTTGGTGCGGCGGCACGGGGCGTGAGCCCCGGCGCATGATGGCGTCGTCTCGCTGGTGTCGGGGCGTTAAATGCCCATGTACGGGGGCCGGCGCACGCGTGAGGGGCGCCCTCGAGCGTGGCGGACCCCGGCCGAGGGCGGGGACATACCCTCGAGCGAGGCGGAGCCCCGCTCGAGGGGAGCGAGCCCTCGAGCGAGGCGGAGCTTTGCTCGAGGGGAAGTGCTGCCCCTTGAATCGGGCGGAGCCCGCCCGAGGGGGCGCGCGTCCTCGAGCGAGGCGGAGCCTACTCGGGGGATCTCTAAGAAGGCCGCCTTGATGGGCCGTCGGGGTCCATGCGGCGTGGGCCGTGTCCCCGCATGGTTAGGCACCCGCATGGTTAGGCTTTAGCGTGTTTTGGTCTCGTTGTGGGTTTTAAGCGAGGATCTCCCCGTTGTTTAAGGGGGACCCCTATGGCGTCCCCGACGCGCAGCCCCCGAGCATCCGTGGGTTTGCCATTGAGGCTCCCGCGGATGCTTTGGAACCTGCGATAGGACATTCTTCCCTCCTTGTTTTGTGAACGCTTTCCGTGGGGCCGCGTCGGCGGGCCCGCGCGGTCTCGCCCCCCGAAGCCCTGCGGGAGTGTGGGTGCTCCTGTAGGGGTTAACCGCGAGAGCTGGCCAGAGGGCGTGGTACATGTTTCAACCGGCATCGGCGGTGTCTCAGCCGGCTTCGGTGGCGCACACGCTGCTGGCGCTGTCTCCGGCGGGTGCAGGCCAAGGAGGTGTAGCCGTGCGTTAAGCCCCCGAGCCTGGGCACGTTCGAGGCGATCGGGTAGAGCTTTACGACTTGTTTTTTAACGCGCCCTCGCCGTCCCTCCGCGGGACGGAGGGTGAGGTTTCCGCAACTCCCATCGAGCGGGTCGCGAATTGCGGATTCCTCGTCGAGTTGCTAGCGGGTGGTTCAAGTGGACGTCCATGCCCCGTTCGATAAGGGTAGGCTGCGTGGTCCGGAGACACGTCCATGGAAGCGCTTGCGTGGGTTTGCTAGGTGGGGCTCGGTCCCGTTCGATAGGGACCGAGGGCGCGGAAGCTCTCCCTCGGTGGGATCCCCCGACTAGATGCCCTCGCTGGCTCTCGAACACGACATGTGGGGCACCCTCGAGCCGACGGGCTCGAGGAACGGCTCGAATGCGCGTGCCCTCGTTGTCCCTAACTCGCGATCCGAGGTGCCTGTTCGAACCCATCGAGGGTCAGGCTTCGAACCTCTGATCAGTAGGGCCGTGCAGGGTGGCGCCTGGGCGGCCCCGTCTTTTGCGTCGTGGCCGTCGAGGGTTCGGGCGATCCAGCCCTCGAGGCGCCGGTTGATAGCACGGCGTATGTGCCCTTTCTTGAAGAATTGATATCGCCTTGAGCCAGGGCTCGCGCCGCTCGAGGGTTTTGCGCGGCATGGGTGCCCGCGGTGCCTGCTTACTTCCAGCGGTGCCCGGGCGGCCTTCTCGCGCCGATATCCCATCGAGGGTCGTCTTTGTCTCGAGCGGGGGTTCGCCCCGCTCGAGGGTTCTCCCTTGCTTGGCAAGGGACCGGGTCATTAAATGCCTCGCGGTCAAGGGTGCGGTTTTTGCGGCGCGGGCGCGTCTTTTTGGCGGCGCGGCCCCGCGCGCGCGCGTTGTGGGCGGCGATCGGGCGGACGTGACCGCTTGCCTCGCCCCCTGCGGGTCTCCGCCGTGATGATAGCCCGTCCGCGGTGATGTGGCCGCCGTGGTCGTGGTGGGGCCCGTTCGTCGGTGTGAGGAGAAGATTCCCTGGGTTAATGCGCGCGGGACATACGCCCCTGAGAGCTCGCCCGCGGCTTATAAATGCGAGGGAGTGGGGGAGACGGCGGTTTTTTTACCTTAGCGCCTCACCATTTTAGCCCCTCGCGCCTTCATGTTCGCCTCGCTCTTGTCACCGCGCGGCGTCACCATTAGAGCTCATCTTCCGTTCTTCGTCCTCCGTTCTCGCATTCCTTCGTCCTTCCTCATGGCGCCGCCTCAGCCTCTCACGATCCCGGGAGCCGTACGCCCGGGAGAGGTCGACGGTGACCCGCCGGCCCTTGGCGAGGCGGTCGCCGCCGGCCAGCTGGCGGCCAATGAAGACGGATGCCCGGCGGAGTGGATAGTGCCGCCGGCGGCGGACCGCGCGCCCAACCCTCGGAGGGCTACGTGGTGAGCTTTATCCGCTACCACGAGCGGGGCTTCAACGCGCGGCGAGCCGCTTCATGCGGGCGATGTGCCACTACTACGAAGTAGAGTTGCACAACTTCGCCCCCAACGCGATCTCGCAGGCGGCCACGTTCATGGGCGTTCGTGAAGGGTACCCGGGGATCCCAGTCAATTGGGAGCTCTGGGTACACCTTTTCCACGCGGAGCTCTTCACGCAACCCACGACGGAGCCGAGGGACCCGCCGCGCGGTGCGCGCCGGCGGGATGTCGCTTGCCCTGCGGGGGCAATTCAAGAACGTCTACATCCCCTGCACCATGACGACGAACAACGCCGGCCGGGAGCGGGGATGGTTCCTACTTGCGCAACGCCGAGCCCGGCCTTCCCCCCTACACCGGCGGGTGTTCAAGAAGAAGCCCGACTTGTGGGGCTACGGGGTGTCCACGCCCCGACATCGGAGGCGGCGGAGTCGGTCCCCGGCCGCCCCGCAGCGCCCCGCGGCGGCGGGGCCGAACGCGATGGGCGTCCTCGCCTTCCTCCGGTCGGGCGGGTCGTGCCCTTGATGGAGAGGCCGCTGCGCATCATCGAGATGACGAGGCGGCCAACCCCGTCGATACGGCGAGGTCGCGGATGCTCCCGACGCCCCTCGAGCGGCCATATGCGCTCACCCGGCGCGGGAGCGCCGTCGACACCCGGGTGCCGATGCCTGCGGACCGGACCCCATGGGACCTCGAGATGCTCCCCACCGGCCCGCTGGTGAGAGTGACTCTTGATTTTGTTTCGATTCTTGGTGTTGCTTCTGCCTCCTGACGCGTCCTTGATGTTCCTGTATGCAGCTGGTGAGCTTTACCGCTTCCAAGTCCGTTCCGCCCACCCCCGACTCCCGCGCGCTTGGTCGGGTGGCGCAGCAGCGGCAGCAGGAGCGGGCGGCGCGCAGGAGGGAGCACGCGAGGCGACATCACGCGCGCGCGCGACCGGTGGGCCGCGGAGTACGGCGGCGCGAAGAGCCGGGGCTCTCCTCCCCGGGGACCGAGGGAGTACTCGTCCTCGGAGGAGGACGAAGAGGAAGAGGCCGAGGGGGAGGGTCCCTCGATAGGTGGCGGCCGCGCCCCGTCACCGGTGCGGGGCGACATCGGGGCGCGCGCGCGCGCGCGGGGGGGCCGCGCGCGCGCCACGGAGGCGCGCGCGGCGAGCGCGCCCGTGCGCGCATCAAGCGTGCTGCGCGCGGGGGCGAGCGCGCCCTGCTCGCATGGTGAGCGTGCTCGCGCGCACGGCGGCGGCGTTGGCGGCGCTACGGCCAGCGTGCCCGCACGCGGGGCTAGCGTTCCGGCGCGCGCGGTGGCGCCCGCTTCGGGGGGCGCGGCATCGGGCGTGCCCGTGCGCGGGCGGACGCGCCTACGCGCACGGGGGGCGCCGGCCGGGAGGCGCGGTGGCGGGTGTGCCACGTGCGCCGCCCTCATCCGCCGAGGCCTCAAGGAAAAGGAAGCGTGCCTTCTCCTCTTCGAGGTAAGGGGTTCGATCCTTTGCTCGGCTTGATTTGTTGATGATCGGGCGTCCTAACCCTCCGTTCGTGCCTCGCGCGGGGTGGTGCCCACCTGTGCCTCCCCTCGCACCGGCCAAGGTGGCCGAGGACGGACGCGTCCATCCCCACCCGCGTGGCGCTCGTCGAGGGCGTCACGGCGGGGGCGAGCACGGCGTCCGGCGGGCGAGAGCTCGCAAAGCCCGGCCGAGGCCTCGAGGCCTAGGCCGGCACAGAGACCACCCGCCGCGGCGCGGCCGGCGGTCGCCGAGGAGCGGCCGCCGCCGGCCATCGGGGGGGTGTAGGGCCGCGGCGGTGGTCGTGGCGGAGGCGCAGCCCGCGGAGGTCGTCGGCGGCGGAGGCGCCGTCCGTGGCGCCACCGGCGGAGGGAGGCGAGCGGGTGCAACCCATGGCGGCGCCCGTGGTCACCGAGGCGCAGCGGAGGTGGTGGCCGTGGCGCCGCGTCGGCGCCCGCGGCCACCGAGGCGCGAGGTGGAGGCGCCGATGGAGGCGGCGCGGGGGGCCGGGCCCACCGGCGGTTCCCGGCGGAGGTGGTGGAGGTCCCGGATGACGACTCCCCGCCGCCCGGTGGGATCGGTGGGGTAGCTTCCCCACACGCTCCCCCGAGCCCCGGAGGGGGCCCTCGTAAGGCGGCACCAGGGCACATGGTGGCGGGGGCCGAGGACATGGTGCCGAGGCCTCATCCTCCCGCGCCGGCCACCCCGCTCGGGCGGAGGGGGCCGGCGACGATCCCCCCGCATTTGCCGACGCTGTGGGGGAGCAGGAGCTCGGGGGAGAGCTCCGGGCCCGGCGCCACGCTCAACCGCGCGCCGAACGAAGCGTTGCACGTCCATGGCGGCCCCGCGTGGCGCGTCTTCCGGGTAGGTCGTGGTTGCTTGCTTTTCTTCCATCTCTCGTTTTTGCGTGTTGCTTCCGTGTCGTAGTGCTTACGGGCCTTGGTTTGTGGGCGCCGGAGCTCGAGCGCCGCGCCCACGACAAGTACGACGCCTTCGACCGGTGAACGCCGAGGTCCACCGCCCTCCGGGAGCGGCACGGCGCCTTCGACGCGCTTGCCGACGCCCCTCGGACGCCGACCGCCGGGCCGGCGCACGGCCATGGCGTGGCGCGACGAGCTCCCTAAGAGCTCGGGGCAGGATCCGCCGCGCCGCTCGAGCCTCGAGCGGGTCCGCACGGCCCTCATCGATCGTGATGAGGCTCCGCTGGCGGGCGCGCTCGTACTTGGAGAAGACGCGACGCCGGCCGCCAAGTGGGAGGCGAGGTGGCCAACGTTCGTGGCGAGGCCCGGGAGCTCCGCACGTCGCCGTGGGGGCGCAGCGCGCAGCCGCCGGCCGAAGAGCCGGCGCGCGGCCGGGAGCGAAGGCGGGCCAAGGGAGGCCGACGATTTGAAGGCCGTCCCCGACGCCAAGGCCGCGCTCTCGTCGCCGCCGAGGAGCAGCCTCCAGGGAAGAGCGCACCACCCGCCAAGGGGCCGAGGGGCGGCTCCGGCAGAGCAAAAGCTGTCCCTCGTCGACGCCGGACGGCGCCGGAGCAGGAGCGCGTCGCTCGCGAGGCGGCGCGAGGTCCTTGGCGTAGTGGGACGACAAGCTCTCCAAGGCCGAGGGCGAGGTGATTATGCTCGCATCACCAACGCCAATCGGGAGCTGTCCCTCCGGGGAGCAAGGTGAGACCGTCGAGCGCCCGAGCCGACGGTCGAGGCCGTGCGCCGCGACTTCGAAATGGAGAGGAAGCAAGTCGAAGGTGAGCCACCGTTTGACTCTTGCCTTGTTGGTTTTTCGTTTGGGAACTCGCATTCCCTTTTTCTCGATTTCTTTCTCGCCTTGGCGTTTCTGTGCTTGCGCACCGCCCCGGGGCACGCAACCGAGCGGGCCGAGGCTTTGCGTGCTTCCTACAACTCCTCCGAGCAGAGCCGCATGGCGCGGCCCTCGATACCCGCCGCGCCGTGGAGGAGGGCGAAGCGCAGGCCGGGCACTCGCTTGCCGCCCGTCCGCGTGCCCTTGGCGGCCACGTCTCCGAGCGGATGCGCCGGCGCCGCATCCGGGCGTCTCGTAAGGCCCCCGGAGTGGTGCGGTCCCACTACGAGGTCAACTTCGAGGCGCCGGCGGAGGGCTACGTCGTCCCCGAGGGTGTCGAGGACGAGGTGGCGATGGAGCGTGTGGATGCGCTCGCCGCCGACGCCGCCGGTCGCTCGCCGAAGCCTTCGAGGAGTTCCTCTTCCCCGGACGCCGCCGCCGCCGCCGCTCCTCTCGCCCGAAAGCGCTGGGCGCTAGGCCCGTTTTGATGTATATCGCACTCCGGCCTCG
Organism: Cenchrus americanus; assembly: GCA_947561735.1. Taxonomy (NCBI): domain Eukaryota; kingdom Viridiplantae; phylum Streptophyta; class Magnoliopsida; order Poales; family Poaceae; genus Cenchrus; species Cenchrus americanus. Next base: position 122,624,553 of record OX387244.1, on the reverse strand, counting down.
TGGCCTTTTGTAAATGAACAAGTTGTTCTTTGGACACAAACATTCGCCGTAAAGAAGTTGTTTGTTTATCACGCTTTTTTGTTTCTTCTTCTTCCCGAGTAGATTCTAGTTAGGGGAGTTCGATTCTCGCCGGGGGGCCTACCGGGTTGGAGGCGAGAGAGAAGGGCCATATCCACGCGCGTAGGCTATCTCCTCGGCTCGCACACTCCTCCCGCTGGGCCGCCTGCGCCCTGTTCGGATCGTTGCTCGTAGTCGAAGTAGAAAACAAACTTAGCGCGTGTGAGTTATTTCGTTTTTGCGCGAAAAAATGGGACCATTTTGGGGGGGGTGCCCCCCCGCAGTAGCCCCCGAGGGTGACTTGGGTTTCAGGGGAAAGCCGAGTTGCAACCAACTCGGGGCGTTGGCCGTGTGATTTTTACAACAAAAATACTTGGAAATCCTAGCTAAGGGTAGAAGCGACGTAGCCGTTGTATGTTCCAAGCGTTAGTGAGCTCTTCACCGTCCTCGTTGGCCGCCTTGTACGTGCCGAGCTTGAGTACCTTCACCACGACGTAGGGTCCCTCCCATGGGGGCGATAGCTTGTGGCGCCCTCGGTTGTCTTGGCGCAGCCTTAGGACCAAGTCCCCTTCACTGAAATCCCGCCGCGTATCTTGCGTGCTTGATAGCGTCCGAGGGACCGCCGGTACCTCGCGGAATGCATCGGGGCCACGAGGCGTGCCTCGTCGAGCCGATCCAACGAGTCCCTCGCGGCTCGCCGGGCCGGCCTCCTCGTCATAACCTTGAACCCCGGGCGATCCGTATTCTAAGTCCGTGGGGAGGGACGGCCTCCGCGCCGTGGACTAAGAAAAACGGGGTGAACCCAAAGGCCCCGCCGGGTGTGTCCTTAGGCTCCACACAACCGCCGGTAGTTCTTGGAGCCATTTTCATCCGTATTTGTTAAGTTGGTCGAAAATTTCGGGCTTAAGGCCCCGTAGGATCATGCGCGTTGGCACGTTCTACTTGGCCGTTGGTCCGTGGGTGTGCCACAGCCTGCCCAATCCACGCGGATGTGGAACTTATCGCAACTCCAAGAATTTCCTACCGTGAACCGTGACCCATTGTCCGTGATGATGGAGTTTGGCACTCCAAAGCGGTAGACGATGCTCGGTGAAGAATGTTACCGCCCGCTTCCGCTCTTAGATTCGTGATGGGGGCGCACCTCCACCCACCGGGAGAATTTGTCGATCGCGACCAACAAGTGGGTGAAGCCCCCGGCACCTTCCGCAGGGGCCCGACGATGTCCACCCCCCACACGGCGAATGGCCATGTCACGGGGATGGTTTGTAGGGCATGGGCGGGCAAGTTGGACTTGCGGCGTAGAACCGGCACCCTTCACAGTGCGTACGATTTCGCCGGCGTCCGCGACCGCGGCCAGGCCGCAAAAGCCCCGGCGAACGCATTGCCGACGAGGGTGCGGGGCGCGGCGTGGTGGCCACACCCCCGCATGGATGTCCCGTAGGAGCTCGCGCCCCTCGTGAATGGGTACGCACCGCCGTAGGATGCCGGGAGGCGGCGCGAAGCGATACGCCCGCCGTCGACGAGGGTGAACGATTTGGCCATCCCCGGCAATGCGCCCGGCCGCGGCCCGTCCGCGGGGAGTTCCCCTCGAGCGATCCAGGCAATGTATTTTTCACGCCAGGGCCTCCCGGACGTAGTCGGCTCGATGTCCATTACGTCGACCTCGTGGGAGCCGTACCCCTCGAGAAGGGAGAGCACGTACGCCTCGTTCGAGGGGTCCTCATCCATGGGCTCCGCGCCCGCTGGATTCGAGGGAGCCCCCGAGGGTTCGTTGTGACTCGAGGGGTAGGGCTCGAAGACGACCGAGGGTTGCGCGACGTCGCGCGCAAAGACGTTCGGGGGAACGGTGATCCGCCCGGACGCAATCTTGGCCGCTCATCCGCCTCCTCGTTGTACCCGCGGGGCACTTGGTTGAGCTCGATGCCGTAGAACTTGTCTTCGAGGGCTCGCACGGCTTTGCGCAGGCCTCCATCTTGTCGTCGTGGCGCCCTCGCGTTCTTCATGACCTCGATCGATCACGAGCCGCGAGTCCCCCCACACGTCGAGGCGCTTGACGCCTAACTCGATGGCGATTTTGAGGCCGCGCAGAGGAGGGCCTCGTATTCAGCCATATTGTTAGACGCGGGGAAGTGGAGGCGCACCGCGTACCGCATGTGTTCCCCGAGGGGCGACACGAAGAGCAGCCCGCGCCCGCTCCCCGTTTTCATTACCGAGCCGTCGAAAAATAGAGTCCAGCACTCCGCTTGGACCGCGGCGGCGGTAGCTGCGTGTCCGTCCACTCGGCGACGAAATCCGCCAAGATTTGCGACGGACCTTGTGCGGGGGCGTAGGCGAGCGTCTCGCCCATCGCCCCTACGGACCACTTGGCGATCCCCGCCCCGCTGCGCGGGGGTTGCGGATGATCTCCCCCGCGGGGAAGGAGGAAATCACCGTGACAAGATGGGCCTCGAAATAGTGGCGGAGCTTGCGCCGCGCAAGAACTACCGCGTACGCAACTTCTCGGGACCTCGGGGGTAGCGCGTCTTCGTGTCCGACAGACCTCGCCGATGTAGTAGACCGCCGCCGTATAGGCAAGGCGTGCCCTTCCTCCATGCGCTCAACGACGATCACGCGCGCCGACCACCCGGGTGGTTGCGGCTACGTAGAGTTGCAGGGGTTCGCCGTCTTGCGGCGGCGTGAGGATCGGGGCGTGTGTTAGGGACGCCTTCAGCCTTATCGAGCGCATCCTGGGCCTCGTAGTCCAGGAGAAGCGCTCGTGCTTCTGAGGAGGCGATAGAGGGGCAGTGCCCTTCTCACCAAGCCGCGAGATAAAGCGGCTCCAGGCGGCGAGGCACCCCAAAGACCTTCCGCACCCCCTTTGAGGTCCCGGATCGGACCCATTCGTTCGAGGGCCGCAACCTTTTCGGGGTTGGCCTCGATCCCCCGCTGGGAAACAATGTATCCCAGGAGCATGCCTCGCGGCACTCCAAAGACGCATTTTTCGGGGTTTAACTTGACCCCATTGGCCCGTAGGCAGCCGAACGCGACGGCGAGGTCGCCAACCAGGTCGTCCGCCTTCCTGGTCTTCACGACGATGTCGTCCACGTATGCTTCGACCGTTCGCCCGATGTGATCCCCAAAAACGTGCTGCATGCAGCGCTGGTATGTTGCACCCGCGTTTCTGAGGCCGAATGGCATCGTGACGTAGCAGAACGTCCCGAACGGTGTGATGAACGAAGTCGCGAGCTGGTCGGACTCCTTCATTTTTATTTGGTGGTACCCGGAGTAAGCATCTAGGAAGCAAAGCAATTCACACCCGCCCGTTGAATCAACGATTTGATCGATGCGCGGCAAAGGAAAAGGAACTTTAGGACATGCTTTATTAAGACTAGTGTAGTATACACACATCCGCCACTTCCCATTTTTTTTTTTTACAAGCATGGGGTTTGCTAGCCATGTTGGGTGGAACACCTCCTCGATGAATCCGGCCTCGAGAAGCTTCCGCAGCCTCCGCTCCGATAGCCCGTCGTCGCTCCTCGTCGAAGCGGCGCGCCCGGCCGCCGCCGCACGGCGCGGGCGTTTGGCAGATGTCAAGGGAGTGCTCGGCGACTTCCCCCCGGATGCCCGGCATATCCGAGGGGCTCCACGCGAAGATGCTCGGCGTTGGCGCGAGGAAGTCGACGAGCACCGCTTCCTATTTGGGGTCGAGGGTGGAGCCGACCCTCAACGCCCTCTGCCCTGGGGGCGAGGGGTCGAGGGCGACCCCCTTGGTCCGCTCCGCGCCTCGAATGTGCCGCCGTGCTTGGCGGCGGGGTCGAGGTCGTTGTTGACCATCTTTTCCAATGTGTTCACCGCCGCTTCATCCAACGCTAGTGCCTCTCGCGTGTTCTACGCACTCGACGTCGCAGCCGAATGCGTGCTCGATGGACGAGCCGACGGTGATGACGCCGTTCGGTCCCGGCATCTTCATCTTTAGGTAAGTATAATTGGGGACCACCATGAATTTGGCGTAACGGGTCGCCCAAGTATTGTGTGGTAGGCCCCTTTGAACCCCACCACTTCGAAGGTGAGGGTCTCTTTGCGGAAGTTCTTTGGGGTGCCAAACCAAACCGGCAGTCGATCCGCCCGAGGGGCCGGGACTCCGTTGCCCGCGCAATGCCATGGAATGGCTTTGTGCCGGGCCGCACCGGTCCAACCCACTCCCCATCTAGCGCAATGTATGCGCGTAGAGGATGTTGAGGCCGCCGCCTCCGTCCATGAGGACCTTCGAGAACCGGGCTTTCCCGATGATGGGGTCAACCACCGCGGGTACCGGCCCGGTTGGGGACACGGTTCGGGTGGTCCTCCCGGGCCGAAGGTGATGGCGTCCTCCGACCAATTGAGGAAGGACGGAGGCGCCCTCTCCGCGCGAGGACCTCGTGCCGCTCCTTGCGGCGGCGGGTCGACATGTCGACGGTTGGCCCCCCAAAGATGAGGAACACATTTTCAACGGCGGGGAAGCCGCCCGCGTCGCCATCGCCTCCATCTTCCTTGGCCTCCGCCTCCTTCGCGCGGCACGGCCATAGAACTTCTTGAGCATATCGCACCGCTCAAGGGTATGGTTCACCGGGGTCTTGTGGTAGGGACATGGCTTTTTCGAAGCATGTCGTCGAACACCCCCGGCCTCGAGGGGGCCTGGGCCGAGGGCCCCGTCGAGCCCGGTCAACGCAGAGAGGGCCTCGGCATTGCCGCCGTCGCGCCCCGCTCGCCCGCCGCGCGGCCGCTTTTTCCCCCCCTTCCCCTTGCCCCGTTTGTCGTTGCGGTACGGCTCCTTGGACTTGCCGCCCTCCGCGGCGCGCGTCCTCCGAGCGCTTGCCCTTCTTGCCGTCGAAGATCGCCCTCACGCCGCCTCCTCTCCGAAGCGAAGCCGGTGGCGATGTCGAACGGCTCGTTGGAGTCCGCAGCGGCCGCGTCCCAGCCTCCCGTACGAGGTCCCGCACGTGGTGCCCTCGAGGAAGGCGTGCACGATTTCGGACCGCGCCATGCCGGGGAGCTCGGTGCGCGCTAGAGAAGCGCCGTATGAAGTCCCGCGGCGACTCGGCCGGCTTCTCGCGCTGCGGAGCACGGATCCCATGAGTTTCCGGGCGCACGTACGTGCCCCCGGAAGTTGCCCACGAATGTGTGGACCAGGTCGGTCCCGGTTGTCAGGATCCGGCTAGCGGCAAGTGCTCGAGCCATGTCCGGCCGCGTCGCCGAGATGCGGGGGCATGTTGTGGATGATGACCTCGTCACCGGTGGCCCCGCCCACCGACAAGCTAAGCGGTAGTCGTTGAGCCATACACGGGGGTCCGTCTCCCCGTTGTACTTGACGATGGTCGAGGGTTGGCGGAAGCGTTGGGGGGAACGCCGCGCGCGGATCTCCCGGCCGAACACACGGGTGCCGGGGGGTTCCGCGTCGGGGAGCTGGCTCCTCGCCGCCGTCGTAGCGTCCACCCCGTCGAGAGTGGTAGGCTCCCGTCGCTCGCGCGTCGCCCTTGCCGGTGCGCCCGGCGTTGATGACGTTTCGGCGGCCGCCATCCGCCGCCCTCGCGTGCGTCAAGGAGCCGCTCCTTGGCGGGCGTGCGTCCTTGGTCGGCCGGGTCGCCCCGCCGCAACCCCGCGTGCACCGAGGGTTCGCCCCCCGCACGCCTCGTCATCCCGCGCATCCCCCCCCTCGTTGGCGGTTGCGTGAGGCCGAGCTCTCGCCCGCCGGACGCGCCGCTTGCTCGATGAGAGTTTGCACCTCGCGGTGCGGTCTCGAGCCTCGGGGGTCGAGTGTGCGCGGCATGGCCCGCGGCGGCGTCGCGGCGCGCGATGAGCTTTTGGCTCGCCCCCCCGGGCGTGTCCGCGTTGTCGACGTTGGGGACCCGTGTTGATGCGGTCGCGGACCGTTCGCCCCGCCCTCCCGTGCGCGTTCGCCGCGCGCGGAGGCCTCCCCCGCCATTGGAGGCGCGGAGCGCCCGCACCGTTCGGGATTCTTCCGCCGCCTGGCCTCGAGCTCGCGGGCTTGGGCCACCGTGCGTCGGCGTCGGCCCCGCGCGGAGCGCTTGGCCCCGCGGCCGGCGCGTGGCGATCCCTCCGGGGCGTGACTTCCCCCCCGTCCCCGGCGCCCGCCGCACCGGCGGCATTGGCCGGTCGTTGGTGATGACGGCGTAGCACTCCCGTGCGGGGTCGTAGCTCCCGTGCTGGAGTCGTCGGAGTAGCCGAACCCGGTAGGTCCGCGGCGTCTAGGAAACGCCGAACACAACTGGGTCCGGCACGCCGGAGAAGTCCCACTCCGCGCACCCGTGGCGGTTGGCGGGTGGCAACGCGTCGAACGGAGCCCGGGGATGATTCGTCCCCGCCGAGGCGCCGGGATCCCCGGCGACGAAGACGTGGCGGCCGGGTGGCACCGCGCATCGTGGTGTTGATGTTGGCGTTGTAGGCCGACGTAGCGCCACGCGGCCCCGGTGGGGATGCGCGGTCCGGAGACCGTGTGTCGTCCCCGCCGGGTGGTGGCGGTCGTGACGGTGGGCGTGCCGCATTGAGTGGCGGCGCGCTCGCCCGCCGCCGCCGGGGCCGCGCCCGGCGCGGCGCCGGCCGGCAGCGGCGGCGGCGTCGTGGCATCGATGGACCCGCGGCATCCGTGCTCGCGCGGTGCCTCGCGCCGGGGGTCGTGCGTGCGGCACGAGCCCGAGCGGACCTCGGCCCCGGCACCGCGCGCGAGCTCCTCACGGTTAGTGAGGCGCATGAGATAGCCGTTCCCCGTGGCCCGAAAGTTCGAGTCCCCGAAGCGACTTTCGAACCCGCCGGGAGGGGGTCCGAGCTACCCATGCAGAGGCGTGTACCACGGTACTCGGTGCGGATCACCATGGAGGGAGTTGGCGAAATGACCTTAGGCGCTCGCTCGCCCCCACGGTGGGCGCCAACCGGCGGTGCGGAATATGGTCCCGACACTAACCAAGAGAAAGCGCCGAGGTCTATCCCTCAATGGTCGATGCTAAGTAACAAGTGACACAGGGTTTTTATCCTGGTTCCGGCCGAGGGGGCCGTACGTCCCAGAAGGGCGTGCTCGAGGCACTATATTACTTAACACCGGGGGTGCCTGTAGTGGGGCGGCTACAAGCAAGGCGGGAGAGGAAGCAGGGCTTCCAAGTCCCTGGCTGAAGATGTTGTGGGAGAATTGGAGAGTGAGTACGTGGTGTGTGTGAAGGGTTCCTTGTATGTGGCCTTGAGCATGTTGTGTCCCCCCTCGCGGGCGGGGGCTCTCTCCCCCTTTTATAGATCAAGGGGGAGGCGGTTTACATGCGCGCCGCGCTATCTAGCTACGTGGGGGAGTGCGACGTGCATGCCTAGAGTGGGCGGCCGTCCGGCGATCCTTGCGCCGATCTGGTCATCATGGCCCGACTTGTACCCGAACGCGGGCGGTTGATGTCCTCGATAGGCTCGAGGGAGGTGCCGACGCGGCTCGTACGGTGCACGGGAGTAGGTAAAACGCGCATTCCTTCCCGACGCGCTTCACGGGGCCGGAGTTGTTGCTACGGGTCCGGCGTGCGCCCGCACGCGCGGGTACGGCGGCCGCGCCGTTACGGCGGCGAGGGATGGCGGTCCACCGGCCTAGTGCCTCCACCTAACCCCCGTAGGGTCACAAGAAAGTGAATCGAGGGTGAAGCCGGCCCCCTTTCGAGGGCTTGGCGTGTCGCCCGTGCTGGAGCAGCGCACGGTGTCACGGGACCGACACCGCCGCGCCGCACGCCCCTTCCCAAAGTGACGGGGATGGGTTCCTCCCCGGGGAGTTGGTGCGGCGGCACCGGGCGTGAGCCCCGGCGCACGATGGCGCCGTCTTGCCGGTGTCGGGCGTTAAATGCCCATGTACGGGGGCCGGCGCACGCGTGAGGGGCGCCCTCGAGCGTGGCGGACCCCGCCGAGGGCGGGACATACCCTCGAGCGAGGCGGAGCCTCGCTCGAGGGAAGCGAGCCCTCGAGCGAGGCGGAGCCCGCTCGAGGGAAGTGCGCCGCCCCTTGAATCGGGCGGAGCCCGCCCCGAGGGGGCGCGCGTCCTCGAGCGAGGCGGAGCCTACTCGAGGGGATCTCTAAGAGGGCCGCCTTGATGGGCGTCGGGGTCCATGCGGTGTGGGGCGTGTCTGCATGGTTAGGCACCCGCATGGTTAGGCTTTAGCGTGTTTTGGTCTCGTTGTGGGTTTTAAGCGAGGATCTCCCCGTTGTTTAAGGGGACCCCTAGGGCTGTCCCCGACACTTGGCCCGCCGAACGGCCGCTTGCTTGATGAGCGCCCGCACCTCGTGGTGCGGGTTCCCGCGCCCTCGGGCGTCGAGGGAGCGGGCATGGCCCGTAACAGCGTTGCGGCCGGCAATGAGCTTCGGCTCGCTCACGGGGGCGTGCTCGGATCGTCGACGTTGAAGTCGGCGTTGATGCGATCGTGGGCCCGGTCGGCACGGCTCACGTGCGCGTTCGCCGCACGCGGAGGCTTCCCCGGCCGATGGAGGCCCGAAGCGACACACGGTGCGATGCTCCTCGGCCGAGCTTGGCTTCAAGCTCACGTGATTGAGGCACTGCGCATTGACGTCGGCCCCCCTCGGCGGTGAGGGAGGGTGGAGTGCTTGGCCCCGCACCCGGTGTGGTCCGGTTCCCGGGCCGGGGGGAACCTCTCCGTCGCCGGCCTTCTCGTCGCATTAGCGGCGTTGTCCCGATCGTTGGTGATCATGACGCGGCACTCCCGTGCGGGGTCGTAGCTCCCCGTGCCTGGAGTCGTCGAAGTAGCCGAACCGCAGTCCGTGGCGTCAAGGAACCACCGGAACATCACCGGGTCGGGCACGCGAAAAAGTCCCACTCCGCGTGCCCGTGCGAAGTGGCGGGTGGCGGCTCGCCCGCGGAGCCTTGGGACGACTCGTCGGCCGCAGAGGCGTCGGGATCCCCGGCGGCCGGAACATGGCGGCCGGGGCAAACCCCGCGCATCGCCGCGTTAGTGTTGGCGGAGGCGACATACACCGTCGTAGCGCCGCGCGCGGACCGATGGGGAAGCGTGGTCCTAAGACCGAGCGCTCCCCCGTCGGAGCGGCCCCGGCCGTCTTGCCGGTGAGCGCGTCACGTTGCGAGGCGACGTGCGCGAGCATGTCGGCGCTCCGTCCCCGCCCGTCGCGAGCGCCGGCGGAGCGTCGGCGGCACCGGGCGCCGAGGGGCCCGGCGTCCGTGTCGGCGGGGCGTTGGCGTCGCGGCTACGGTGCGGTGGGGACCGGGACCGACCCGGCTTGCCGCCGCACACGGAGTTTGTCACGGTTGGTGAGGCGCATGAGGGTAGCCATTCCCCGTAGCCTCGGAAGTTCGAGGCTTCCGAACCGGATTTCGAATCTAGCCGGGGGGGTCCGAGCCGCCCATGGAATACCTCGATCGCGGTACTCGGTGCGAATCACCATCGTGAGGGGCGGTGACGAGCCGATCTTCGGGCGTGAACCCCTACGGCTCACCAACCGTCGGTGTGGAAAGTAGTCCCGACACTAACTAGTATTGAGCGCTGAGATCTGCCTCTCGATGGCCGGTGCTAAGCAACTAAGGACACTTGGTTTATCCTGGTTCCGGTCGGGGCCGTACGTCCAACAGTGGTGTGCTCGGGGCACTGTATTGCTTGCACCGTGGTGCTCGTAGAGGGGTGGCTACAAGCGAGGCGGGAGAGGAGGCCTGACCCCCAAGTCCCAGAGGAGTTGATTGAGGCAAGTGCCAATATCGTGGATAAGGCGGAGAGCGTACAAGTGATTGTTGTCCGTCGTCCGCTCCTTCCCGCGGGCTGGGGGACCGCCCCTCCTTTTATAGGCCAAGGAGAGAGTAGTTTACATGCATGTCGTCTTGTTTCCCTACGTGTGGAGGTATGGCGAGCAGTCTTTGTGGAGCCGACGGTCGTCCCGGCGAATCCCGCTCTCGTTGAGGCGTAGTGGTGCGTCCCGTGCTCGTACGGGGAGCGGCTTCACGGTGTAGCGGTTGGTTGACCGCTGCCGTAGTGGGCTGATTCGAGGGTGCGGGTTGACGGGGGCCTGTCGTGGCACAATAGCCGATGTGGCAACATCTTGTCCCCATGCGTCTCAACAGCGTCGGGATGTCGCCACGGTGTCCGGCGTGGAGGAGCGATGGGCGGGGAATGGTCGCACGGGGCGACGGTGACGGGGATGACCGATCCCGCCGGCATGACGTCACGGCGTGGCCTGCGTCGGCACAAAAAAGACACATGAGGGTGCCGCCGGCCCCCTTCAAGGTTGCGGTGTGTTAGCCATACGGGGGTAGGCGGGACGAGTGTCACGGAGCCGACACCGGCCTTGCCGCACGGTCTTTGCACGGCGGCGGGGATGGGTTCCGCCTAGGGAGTTGGCGGAACGACACCGGGCGTGATTCCCAGGCGTGTCAGAGTCGTGGTGCGCGTCCTGTGGTGTCAGGGCATTAAATGCCTATAAAGGGGGCAGGAGCGCGGGCAACGCGCGTGTGGGTGCCCTCGAGCGAAGCGGACCCGCCCGAAGGGGTGCTTTGGCCTCGAGCAAGGCGGACCTCGCTCGAGGGGCGGGGTTGAGCCCTCGAGCGAGGCGGACCCCGCCTGAGGGGGCGTAAAGGCCTCGAGCGAGGCAGACCTCGCCCGAGGGAGCGTCTATCCCTCGAGCGAGGCGGACCTCACTTCGAGGGGCATCCGCTATGTTGCCCTGGCGGGCTGCGGGGGCCACCAGGGTCGCGGTTGTGCTGTGTGTGTTTTATGTGCGCGAGTTGATTCGTGATTTGCGTTTTTTGTAGGTTTTAAGCGTGTTTCCTCTGGTTATTTAGGGGACCCTTATGGCTGTCCCCGACATTATGTGTATGGAAAAGAAAGAAAGAAAAATAGAAAAGTAAGGAAAACATAAATATATGTGAATGAAAGAATGAAAGAGAGTGATTGAAAAAGAGGAAAAGGAGAGAAGAGGAGTGACAAGAAAGATATGAGAGGGATGGATCAAGTGAAAGAAAAATAAAGTGCAAGGAAGGATGTCACGTTGTTGAGAGACGAAACTTTCACTCTTTTTCCAACCATGTGCAATCTGACAATGAGGACCTCAGCGGTGCCTCATAGTCATATTTTTCTTTTGCCCTTGCACATGTCCACCATTCTATATTTTCTCATCCTTGATATCCCCACATATGGTTTAATTCTCATGGTCATTGGCTTTGAAAGGTAAACAAACATTAGAGGAAGTTCTTAGTTTGACAATACTTGTGTTAATTGTGCTAGCCATACCTATAGCTCCACTTTACATGTTATATGAGAGACTTATGGGAGGTGAGAGTTTTATAAAATTGTGTAGGATAGACACCTTATATGAGTGACATGAGAGGGCTTAGAGAAAGGTTTTTGTCTAACACTTGTTGCAGGAATTTTATTTTTTAAAATCATAAAAACCCTCCACTGGAAGCAAAGAAGTAAGCATGGTTGAGATTGAAGGCCTCGAGTGAAGAGTTTGAGTTGTGGGGTAAAATTTGACGTGGTAAAGATTCTAAATGCCCATGTTTATGTATGATGACCATTACTTTATGTTTATGTATTAAAGATAAAAGATTGACTAACTTGTGAAGAAGGATTTAGCGGAACATGATTACAACGCCTTGGATGAAGTTCTATTACGAGTACTTGCTCAAGGACCAAGCAAGATCTAAGCGTGGGGGAGATGTTGACGGTGTATTTTGGTACACAAAACATGTTTATTACACTTTGGTTTGGATTTTTTATGGAACTATCCCGCCACTAGGCACACTAATCATATAACAAGTTCGGTGCATGCATTTGGAAATGTTATGTTTATGTAGGAAAACATGGACATAAAGGACGGATTCGCAACAAGTTCAAAGGAGCATTTACTTCGTGTTCATGAGCTTGATGAAATCACTTCCAATGGTGGCAAGGACCGAAGTGCTACAAAGGAATACCCCCGAGGATTGAAGCGTAAAAGACCGAACTTCATGCACGGAGAACCTCCATCTTGGACGCGAGGATGACATCACCAAAATCATGCAAATGAAGGGGAAAAGTGCATAATCACTCGAGGACCCACGGGCGTGAAGGGGGACCGAGCCCGGTCGGGATGGGCACCGGGCTGTCGGCCCAAGCGAGCCAACGTGGCCCACTCCCGACGTCGGTTCGGCCCCCCTTTCCTTGCACCCGAAGGATCTTCAACCCTATGTCCCCGGAGGTGCCGCCATTCGCAAGAGAGAGAGCCATTCGCACCGAGAGGTCATCCACAAGCTAGAGAGAGAGAAGGGAGATCTCCGGAGGAAGATTGACCATCTCGAAGGAAGCACCCACAAATGGAAAAGAAGGAAGACACCGTTGGAAGCGTCACCATGATCAATGGTGCCATGTCTAGCACCTTGATGGGGTAATCTTCTTATTCGTCCATGGGTTGTAATCGGTCTTGAGATGTAATCGTACTTTATTTGAATATCTATCTATCATCTTGTGTTGAATGTGCTTAGATGCTTAAGGTTAGCTACCATGTCGTAAAGGAAGCATGGATCCCAATGCTCCCTTGAATCAATTCAATACGCTGTGTCCATCATAGGTCTAGTCACGAATAGCTTCGTGTAGTGACCGTATGGGGGGGGAGGGGAGGGCGAAACCATGGTCACAACCCCCGATAGATTATGTTGGTTTTCATGTCTTAAACGGTTGCATGTTCAAGTATTGTAGACCCATGGATGAGTGTCTCCTATCTTGATAGCTTAATCGTTCTCTCTAGTGTAGTAGTCGTTTTCTAGTTTAACTTTAGATATGGTTGGAGTAGCTAGTGAGTAGAAGTAGATCAAACGCTTGTAATACCCTTGCTCCGCGGATTGACAAGAACCTTGGGAATCCTATGGTGAAAAAGGTGTACGTCCGTACACTTGCGGATCGTAGGTGGATACGTCTTTTATCCGTCAACGGACGCCTAGTGCTTTAAGTTCGCCGAAACAACGGTCCGGTCCGCGAGGCTCCACGGCGGGCCTCGTTCCGAGGATCGGGATATCCCCGAGTCGTCCAAGCGTGCGGCCTGCTCTTTCGAGCCCGCCAAGGATGTCAAAGACACGGTCGTCTCCGATGACGGTTGCGAGCTCCGTATCGAGACGATGCTCGATCCTAAATAGGAAAGCGCGCTTGTCGACTTCCTCAAAGTGAACCTCGACGTGTTCGCGTGGAAACCCTCCAACATGAAGGGGATCCCAAGAGAGGTTGCCGAGCACAAACTAAACATCAAGCGGGATCGAAGCCGGTGAAACGGCGCCTATCTTTGCTTCAATGACGACAAGTGCAAGGTGATTGGAGAGGAGATCTTAAAGCTCCTTAGTGCGGGGTTCATCCGTGAAGTCAGCCACCCCGAGTGGTTAGCAAACCCCGTACTTGTGAAGAAGAAGAATAAAAAATGGAGGATGTGTGTTGACTATACGAGCCTTAACAAGGCATGTCCCACGGATCCGTTTCCTTTGCCTCGCATAGATCACGTAGTCGATTCAACGGCAGGGTGCGAGACCCTCTGTTCTCTCGATGCGTACTCTGGGTACCACCAGATCGCAATGTGCGTAGCGGACCAACTCGCAACCTCGTTCATCACATTGTTCGGCGCATATTGCTATCAAACGATGCCCTTTGGGCTCAAGAATGCGGGCGCAACTTTCCAACGATGCATACGATGCATCTTCGGGGAGCTGATAGGCCGCATCATAGAAGCGTACGTTGACGACATCGTAGTCAAGTCGAAGAGAACAGGGGACCTGGTCCCCGACCTCCGAGGTCTTCGCGAAGCTACGACAACATAGAGTGAAGCCGCACCCCGAGAAGTGAGTTTTCGGGGTTCGAGGGGAATGCTCCTCGGCATTGCCGTATCGGAGCACGGCATTGAAGCTAACCCCGAGAAGATATCGGCCATCATGGACATGGGGCCGATCAAGAACCTAAAGGGCATACAACGCTTCACGAGTGCCTCACGGCTTTGAGTCGCTTCATAGCGAGGCTCGGAGAGCGCGGCTCGCCGCCGTACAAGGCGATGAAGAAATCCGACCACTTTACGTGGACCCCCGAGGTGCAAGAGGCACTTGACTCACTCAAAAATCTCCTCAAGAGCCCCCCGATACTTCTTGCTCCGACCACGGAAGAGCCAATGCTGCTTGTATATCTCGGCAACGACCCGGAGTCATCGGTGCGGCTTTGGTGGCGGGGTGGGAAGAGCCCGAGAGGTCTCAAAAGGTGCGGTGGCTAGTGTACTTCATCGGTGAGGTACTCTCCGACTCCAATATGCGCTACTCACGGACGCAAAATCTCATGTACGCGATCTTGATGACCAAACGCAAGCTCAGACATTACTTTGACGCGCACCCCATCACGGTGGTGCCCAAGTACCCGCTCGGGGAAGTCATTCGGAACCCCGAGGTCGAAGGAAGAGTCACAAAGTGGGCCCTTGAGTTGATGGACAAAATATCACGTATGCTGCGTGCGCCGTGATCAAGCCTCAAGTACTCGGAGACTTCGTTGCCGAATGGACGGAGATGCAAACTCCACCGGCAAAAATCGAGCATGAGACCCGGATCATGTACTTCGATGGCTCGGTCATGAAGGAAGGAGTCGGTGTAGGTCTCGTCTTCATCTCGTCCTAGGGCGTGCACATGGAGTACATGGTCCGACTACATTTTCCGGCATCAAACAACGCCACCGAGTACGAAGCCCTAATCAACGGTCTCCCGATTCTTTGTTGAACTTGGGATCAAGCATCTCGAGATAAGGGGTGACACGGAACCGGTTGTGGGACAAGTCATGAAAGACAAGAATTGCGTCGACCCGAAGATGGCGGCTTATTGCCAAGTTGTTCGAGATCCGGAGGGCAAATTCCACGGCCTTGAGTTGCACCACATGTTGTGCGGCCGCAATAAAGTGGTCGATGTGCTTGCGAAAGCGGCATCCGATCCGCAGCTTGGTTCCACACGGCATCTTCGCGAGTGACCAACACCAACCGTCCCTACGAGAAGAGGGCGGGAAGCCACCGAAGAGCGGGACTGAGGTCATGGCAATCAACGAGTCACTAGAAGTAAACCTTGAAGATCCCGACTAGCGTTTTCCCATCCTCGAGTGGTTGGTCGAGGGGAAGCTCCCTTTCGACCGGACGGAAGCCCGGCACATCGCCCACCGCGCGAAAGCTTTCGCCATTGTTTTACGGCGAGCTCTACAAGCGAGGGGCGGCCGACATATTCATGCGGTGCGTTCCTAGAGATCAAGGCCGCGAGCCGCCGCAAGAGATACATGCTTTGGTACTGCGGTCACCATGTCGGCTCGAGAACACTTGTTGGGAAAGCTTTCCTACAAGGTTTCTATTGGTCCACGGCGGTCGCCGACTCAAAGGACATCGTGCGACGTTGTGAGGGTTGCCAATTCTATGCAAGGCAAACTCACCTCTGGCGCAAGCATTGCGGACGATCCCATCATGTGGCCCTTCACAATCCGGAACCTTAACATGGTGGGACCACTCCGACAAGCACCGGGGGCTTCACTCACCTCCTCATGGCGGTCGACAAGTTCTCAAAGTGGATCGAGGCTCGACCCATAGTCGGCGTCCCCCTGCGATGAGGCCATTTCGTTATTCACCGACATCATCTATCATTTTGGTATCCCCAAAACGATCATTACCGACAATGGCACCCGAGTTCACGGGGAACAAATTTCTCAACTTCGTGACGACAACCACATCCGTGTGGATCGGTTAGCTGTTGCTCACCCGAAGACGAACGGACAAGTTGAGAGGGCGAACGATATGATCATACAAGGCTTGAAGCCAAGAATCTTCAAGCGGCTCGACAAGTTCCGAGCGAGATGGGTGGCCGAACCGCCATCCGTGTTGTGGAGTCTACGAACTTGTCGGGGACGACCCCTAGGGGTCCCCTTAAACAATGGGGAAAACCTCACTTAAAACCCGCAACGAAACCAAAACACGTTAAGCCCAACCATGCGGGTGCCTAACCATGCGGGACACGGCCCACGCCGCGGGGACCCCGACGGCCCACCAAGGCGGCCTTCTTAGAGATCCCCTCGAGCGAGCCCCGCCTCGCTCGAGGACGCACGCCCCCTCGGGCGGGGGCTCCGCCCGCTCGAGAGGCAACACTTCCCTCGAGTGGGCTCCGCCCCGCTCGAGGGCTCACTCCCCCTCGAGCGAGGTTCCGCCTCGCTCGAGGGTACGTCCGCCCTCGGCGGGGGTCCGCCACGCTCGAGGGCGCCCCTCACGCGTGCGCCGGCCCCCCGTACACGGGCATTTAATGCCCCGACACGGGCGGGATGGCGCCATCATGCGCCGGGGCTCACGCCCGTGCCGCCGCACCAACTCCCGGGGAGGAGCCCATCCCCACCAATGTGGGAGGGAGCCCGCATGCGGTGCGGCCGGTGTCGGTCCGTGACACCGTGCGCTCGCTCTAGTACGGCGATGCTCCGAGCCCTCGAAAGGGGGCCGTCTTCACCGTCGATTCACTTTCTTGTGACCCTATAGGGTTAGGTGGAGGCGCTAGGCCGGTGGACCGCCATCCCCGCCCGTAACGCGGGCGTGGCCGCCGTGCCCGCGCGTGCGGGGAGCACGCCCGGGGCCGTAGCAACGACTCCATCCCCGTGAAGCGCGTCGGGAAGGAACGCCGTTCGCCTACTCCCGTACTCCGCTGCGCCGCGTCGACACCTCCCTCGAGCCTATCGGAGGACATCGCCGCCATCCGCTGCTCTCCTACCCTCGAACCGCCCCTGTTCGGGTACAAGTCGAGCCATGATGACCGGATCGGCTCGCAAGGATCGCCCGACGGCTGCCCACTCTACAAGATAGCACGTCGTGCTTCTCCACGTAGCTAGATAGCGCGGCGCGTATGTAAACCGCCTCCCCCTTGATCTATAAAAGGGGGAGGAACCCCCCGACCCGGGGGACGCGAGACAACGGACGCAAGACAACGGACAACGGAACCCTTCACACATCACGTACTCATTCTCCAATTCCCCCACAACATCTTCGGCCATGGACTTGGAAGCCACCCGCTTCCTCTCCCGCCGTGCTTGTAGCCGCCCCACTACGGGCATCCCCGGTGCTAAGTAATATAGTGCCTCGAGCACGCAAGCTGCCGGACGTACGGCCCCCTCGGCGGGAACCGGGATAAAAACCCTGTGTCACTTGTTACTTAGCATCGACCATTGAGGGATAGACCTCGGCGCTTTCTCTTGGTTAGTGTCGGGACCATATTCCGCGCCGCCGCTTGGCGCCCACCGTGGGGCAAGCGAGCGCTTAAGGTCATTTCGCCAACTCCCTCCATGGTGATTCGCACTGAGTACCGTGGTACACGCTACTGCATGGGTAGCTCGGACCCCCTCCCCGGCGGGTTCGAAATCCGCTTCGGGGACACGAACTTTCGGGCCACGGGGAACGGCTATCTCATGCGCCTCACCAACCGTGAGGAACTCCGCGCGCGGCGCCGGGGCCGTGTCCGCTCGGACCCCCGCCGCACGCACGACCCCGGCGCGGCGCGCCGCAAGCACGGATGCGCGGGTCCGTCGACGCCACGACGTCGTCGTCGCTCGGGCGGCGCTCGCGCCGGTGCGGTCCGAGCGGCGGCGGGTCGAGCGCGCCGCCACTCAATGTGGTGCGCCCACCGTCACGACCGCCACCACCCCCGCGGGACAGCGCACGGTCTCCGGACCGCGCATTCCCATCGGCCGCGTGGCGCTACGTCGGCCTACAACGCCAACGTCAACACCACGATGCGCAGGGTTCCATCTGGCCGCCACGTCTTTGTCGCCAGGGGTCCCGGCGCCTCGGCGGGGAGACGAATCGTCCCTGGGCTCCGTCGACACGTTACCACCCGCCAACCGCCACGGGTACGCGGAGTGGGACTTCTCCGGCGTACCGACCGGTTGTGTTCGGCGTTTCCTAGACGCCGCGGGCTGCGGTTCGGCTACTCCGACGACTCCCAAGACCGGGAGCTACGACCCCGCGCGGGAGTGCTACGCCGTCTTCACCAACGACCCGGCCAATGCCGCCGGTGCGGCGAGGCGCCGGGAGACGGGGAAGTCACGCCCGCCCCGGGGATCGCCACGCGCCCGGCCGCGGGGCCAAGCGCCCTCGCCGGGGCGGACGCCGACACACGGTGGCCCAAGCCCGCGAGCTCGAGGCCAAGCCGGCGGAAGAATACCGAACGGTGCGGCCGCTCCCCGCGCCTCAATGGCGGGGGGAGGCCTCCGCGCGCGGCGAACGCGCACGGGAGCCGGGCCGACGGTCCGCGACCGCATCAACACCGTCCCCAACGTCGACAACGCGGACGCGCCCCCGCGGGCGAGCCAAAAGCTCATCGCCGCCGCGACGCCGCCGCGGGCCATGCCGCACCCTCGACCCCCGAGGCTCGAGACCCGCACCGCGAGGTGCAAACTCTCATCGAGCAAGCGGCCGTCCGGCGGGCCGAGAGCTCGGCCTCACGCATCCGCCAACGGGGGGGATGCGCGGGATGACGAAGCCGCGCCGGGGGGCGAACCCTCGGTGCACGCGGGGGGTACCGCGAGGCGACCCGCCGACCAAGGACGCACGCCGGCCAAGGAGCGGCTCCTTGACGCACGCGGGCGCCGGATGGCGACGCCCGCAACGTCATCAACGCCGGGCGCACCCGGCGGGCGGACGCACAAGCGACAAGGGGCTACCACCCTCGACGGGGTGGACGCTACGACGGCGGCGAGGACCGCTCTCCGACGCCGGAGCCCCCCGTGCACCCGGGTGTTCGGCCGGGAGATCCGCGCGGCGGCGTTCCCCCAACGCTTCCGCCAACCCTCGACCATCGTCAAGTACTACGGGGATACGGACCCCCGTGTATGGCTCAACGACTACCGCTTAGCTTGTCGGTGGGCGGGGCCACCGCGGACGAGGTCATCATCCGCAACTTGCCCCCGCATCCGGGCGACGCGGCCGGACATGGCTCGAGCACTTGCCCGCCAGCCGGCATCCACAACCGGGATGATCTCGGTCCGCACATTTGTAGGCAACTTCCAGGGCACATACGGCGCTTCTCTAAGCGCGCACGCGAAGCCCGGCGAGTCGCTCGCGGGACTTCATACGGCGCTTCTCTAAGCGCCGCACCGAGCTCCCCGGCGTGGCGCGATCCCGAGATCGTGCATGCCTTCCTCGAGGGCACCACGTGCGGGGACCTCGTACGGGAGCCGGGACGCGCCCCCGCCCGCGGACTCCAACGAGCCGTTCGACATCGCCACCCGGCCTTCGCCTCCGGGAGGAGGCCGTGGGGGCAATCTTCGACGGCAAGAAGGGTAAGCGCTCGGAGGACGCGCCCCGCGAGGGCAGCAAGTCCAAGGAGCCGCACCGCAACGACAAGCGGGGCAAGAAGGGGGAAGAAGCCGCGCCGCGAGGCGCGCGAGCGAGGGCGCGACGGCGGCAACGCCGAGGCCCTCGCTGTTGACCCGGCTCGACGGGGCCCTCGACCGGCCCCTCGAGGCCCGGAGTGTTTGACGACATGCTGAAAAAGCCATGTCCCTACCACAAGACCCCAGTGCACCATACCCTTGAGCAGTGCGACATGCTCAAGAAGTTCTATGGCCGTGCCGCCGCGAAGGAGGCAGAGGCCAAGAAAGACGGAGGCGATGGCGACGCCGGCGGCTTCCCCGCCGTTGAGAATGTGTTCCTCATCTTTGGGGGGCCAACCGTCGACATGTCGACCCGCCGGTGCAAGAAGGAGCGACACGAGGTCCTCGCCGCGGAGAGGGCGCCTCCGTCCTTCCTCAATTGGTCGGAGGACGCCATCACCTTCAGCGGGAGGACCACCCGAACCGTGTCCCCAACCCGGCCGATGCCCGCCGGTGGTTGACCCCATCATCGGGAACGCCCGGTTCTCGAAGGTCCTCATGGACGGAGTCGGCGGCCTCAACATCCTCTACGCGCATACATTGCGCCCGATGGGGATCGGGTTGGACCGGGACCGCGGCCCGGCCACGAAGCCGTTCCATGGCATCACGCCGGCAAGCGAGTCCAGCCCCTCGGGCATCGACACCCGCCTCCGGTTTGGCACCCCAAAGAACTTCCGCAAGGAGACCCTCACCTTCGAAGTGGTGGGGTTCAAGGGGGCCTACCACGCAATACTTGGGCGACCCCTGTTACGCCAAATTCATGGCGGTCCCCAATTATACTTACCTAAAGATGAAGATGCCGGGGACCGAACGACGTCATAACCGTTGGCTCATCCATCGAGCACGCATTCGACTCGCGACGTCGAGTGCGTAGAGCACGCGAGGCACCGGCGCCGGATGAAGAGCCGGTGAACACGTTGGAGAAGATGGTCAACGACGACGTCGACCCCGCCACCAAGCACGCCGCAACTTCGAGGCCGCGGAGCGGACCAAGGGGGTCCCCCTCGACCCTTCGGCCCCCGAGGGCAAGGCGTTGGAGCGTCGCCTCCACCCTCGACCCCAAATAGGAAGTGGTGCTCGTCGACTTCCTCCGCGCCAACGCCAACATCTTCGCGTGGAGCCCCTCGGATATGCCGAGGCATCCCGAGGGAAGTCGCCGAGCACTCCCTTGACATCCCGCCAAACGCCCGCGCCGTGCGGCGGCCGGCGGCGCCGCTTCGACGAGGAGCGGCGACGAGCAATCCGAGCGGAGGCTGCGGAAGCTTCTCGAGGCCGGATTCATCAAGGAGGTGTTCCACCCAACGTGGCTAGCTAACCCCGTGCTTGTAAAGAAAAAGAATGGGAAGTGGCGGATGTGTGTAGACTACACTAGTCTTAATAAAGCATGTCCTAAAGTTCCTTTTCCTTTGCCACGCATTGATCAAATCGTTGATTCAACGGCTGGGTGCGAATTGCTTTGTTTCCTCGATGCTTACTCCGGGTACCACCAAATAAAAATGAAGGAGTTCGACCAGCTCGCGACTTCGTTCATCACATCGTTCGGGACGTTCTGTTACGTCACGATGCCATTTGGCCTCAGAAACGCGGGTGCAACATACCAGCGTTGCATGCAGCACGTTTTTGGGGATCACATCGGGCGAACGGTCGAAGCATACGTGGACGACATCGTCGTGAAGACCGAGGAAGGCGGACGACCCGGTCGACGACCTCGCCGTCGCGTTCGGTTGCCTACGGGCCAATGGGGTCAAGTTAAACCCGAAAAATGCGTCTTTGGAGTGCCACGAGGCATGCTCCAGGGATATATTGTTTCCCAACGGGGGATCGAGGCCAACCCCCTAAAAGGTTGCGGCCCTCGAACGGATGGGTCCGATCCCGGACCTCAAAGGGGTGCGAGAAGGTGCCGGGGTGCCTTGCCGCCTTGAGCCACTTCATCTCGCGGCTCGGTGAGAAGGGCCTCGCCCCTCTATCGCCTCCTCAAGAAGCACGAGCGCTTCTCCCGGACCATCGAGGCCCGGGGATGCGCTCGACAAATTGAAGGCGTCCCTAACGCACGCCCGATCCTCACGCCGCCACAAGACGGCGAACCCCCGCAGCTCTACGTAGCCGCAACCACCCAGGTGGTCAGCGCCGTGATCGTCGTGGAGCGCATGGAGGAAGGGCACGCCCCCGCCCGTACGGCGGCCGGTCTACTACATCGCCGAGGTCCTATCAGACACGAAGACGCGCTACCCCCAGGTCCAGAAGTTGCTGTACGCGATAGTCCTTGCGCGGCGCAAGCTCCGCCACTACTTCGAGGCCCACCCCGTCACGGTGGTTTCCTCCTTCCCACTGGGAGAGATCATCCGCAACCCCGACGCCGCGGGCAGGATCGCCAAGTGGTCCGTAGAGCCGATGGGCGAGACACTCGCCTATGCCCGCGCGCAAGGCCGTCAAATCTCAAATTACGCCGATTTCGTCGCCGAATGGACGGACACGCGAGCGCCGCCCCCACAAATCCAAGCAAAGTGTCGGACTCGTTCTTCGACGACTCGGTGATGAAAACGAGGAGCGAGGCGCGGGCCCGCTCTTCGTGTGAGGACCATGTGTGGTTCGAGGACCGGTGGATGGTCGCTTCCTTGTGTGATGAGTGATTGACAACGTTGTGTGGACTGATTCTTGGCTAAGTATTGCAGGTGCAGGTTGCGGCTTGACTCGTGTTGGTGCGAGGTGAAGAACAAGCGCGAAAGGTCGTCGCCGGTGAGGCCTCCAGGTGTGGAGAAGACAAGTAGGTTGTGTTCGAGGGACCCGGTGGCCGCCGGGGTCAAGTGCGGGCCGCATGGTGGCATGAACAAGAAGATGAAGTCGTGGACGGTTTCTTGGTTGAGCCTCAAAACCAAGGTCGAGCCGGGACTACGTGGGAGCCAAGTCATGAGTGGAGATTGGCGGAGGCTACACCGAGTTCGCGGGGTTTCCGGTGGTTCACCGCAAAACCACCGGGTTCCTTGGTTGATCCACAAAGCCAAGACCGGAGAACCGAAGACGGAGCCGCAAGCGGCACTCGGACCCGGTCGACCGGCCGGTGGGTCGACCGGTCCGACGTGGGGACCGGGCC
The DNA here is from genome assembly GCA_947561735.1 of Cenchrus americanus. Classification (NCBI taxonomy): domain Eukaryota; kingdom Viridiplantae; phylum Streptophyta; class Magnoliopsida; order Poales; family Poaceae; genus Cenchrus; species Cenchrus americanus. The sequence goes on along the minus strand of OX387244.1, from coordinate 122,602,023 downwards.
CGACCGGTGAGGAGAACCGGTCGACGGGTGTGCGACGACGCGATCCGGAATCTTCGAAGCGGAGGACACGCGTCGGGATCGCATGGCTTGCGTCGAGGCTACGCAGGGTGCGGTCGCCGGCATCCGTCCAATGGTGAAGACATCAAGAATTCCAAATCCGCCCTTGAGGGGCTTGTATCCCTAGTTAGTAGAGAAGGGCATTTTAGACATTCGGTTGCCTCCATATAACCCAAGAGGTGAGAGGATGGCAGCCAACTCTTGGAACCCTAGCTCATTAATTTTCCTATTTTCCACCTATTTTCTCTAGGTTTTCCTTAGGACTAGCAAGAGAGCTTCACGGAGAGATCTTGTAGAGAGGGATGGATGATCGGGCGGCTTGCTAGACCTTGTACGAACCTTTGTTTCATGTATAGATGATTCGGCGTTGTTCCTCAAGGTTTGGATGTGTTTTCCCCGTTGTTCTTGGTGGTGATTTTCGGAGCCCTCTCTTCGTGATTTCTTTGGGGTGTTTTCGGGCTTTTCTCTTGGGGATTTGATGGGGGAAATTTGTGGGAACCCTTCGTGGTTCTTTGGGCCGTGATTCCCCTCCCAAATCCGTGAGTAAAAGTGCTCGATTTTGGGGTTTTCTTGAGTTCTTGGGTTGGAAGTGCTTTCGGCGGGATTTCTTCGATTCCTCCTTTTTGGACGAGATTTGGTGGGATTAAACTTGGCTATGGACTCCTCATGAGGTGTTCTCGATATCCCCAAAGTCTTGTTCAAGTCCGTGGAGCGATTCGGGAGATCGAGATTTGGATTTGGGGGGAGTTGACCCGCGGGTCTTTGTTCATCCCGAGCCGCCTGTGCTACACCGGCTCGACCGTGCTCTTGACCGGTCCGATCGGTGCGAGCTCTTGTGGGTTTTTGCTTGGGTGAACGTCTTGGTGTGTTCGTTGTTGTCCCGTGTTGCCGCCTGTTTCGAGTTTGGGTCCGTTTGGTGGTCGGTTGGCTCGTTTGGTGCCTTGGGGGCTTTCGGTCGCCATCGGTCCGACCGTGTGTCTCACCGGTCCGACCGGTGTAGAGCCACTTAGTGAAGGTTGCTCGGTTGCACCGGCGGGGACCGGTCCCGACCGGTGGTGCTCACCGTCCGACCGTGTGGGTCCGTAGACTCGATGTTTGGTTTTTCCGCCGCGTTTCTCGGGTCGGAAGGTTGCGTGTTGGTTCCTAGGTCCAGTGGCACTCCAGTGGCTACGTGGGCTTGACCAACCTTGGTAGTGAGTCGGAGACGTGTGTTGGAAGCCGCGTTCATCTTGTTGGAGTTTTCATCTCATTCGAGAAGAATTTTTATCGGCTCCCATTCACTCCCCCCTCTCTGGTTCGCCGTATCGGTCCTTCAAGTGGTATCAGAGCCGGTTCGGGTCTTTGTTGACTCTAACCGCCTAAGATCCAAGGATCGCGTACCGGAACGGGTTCGGGTCCTCCACACTTCGATGGCAAGACCTACCGATGTGGAGCAAGCGGATGGGTGCGTTCCTCCGCGAAAGGGTCACTGCTTTGGGATGTCACGGTGGACACGAGGCTATGTCCACTCGATGGATTTCCTTGCTCCGGGGTCGAGGGACGGCATTCGACGCCAACAATAAGGCGGTCGACTACTTGTTTCGTGCTTTGTGTCGCCCCGAGTTCGATCGGGTGCACACCGAGCACTTGGCTTGTAGGATTTGGGCGAGTGTTGAAGGAGGCTCATGTTGGGAATGCCCGTGTTCGAGCACGGTTGTATGCGACCTACGGAGAGAGTACGAGAACTTCACTCATCTCCCCGGTGAGTCCATCGATGCCTTGTTTCGAGAGGTTCACGGTGGTGGTGAACAACATGAGGGCCAATGTGGACGTGCTCCCGTACGATGATCATGATAGAGCGCTCAAGCTCTTACACTCTTTGGATCGTACGATATGGGGCGGGAAGTTCGAGGCCATAGTCGAGTCGAGAGGTATGATACTGCGACGGTGAACGAGCCGTTCTCGAAGCTCAAGTCGGCCGAGGTGGATAGGGGCATGATCGCCAAGCTCGAGGGACCGACTGATTCCCATAGTCTTGCCCTCGTTGGTGGTTCCAAAGGAAAGACTAACTCTAACCCATCCACCAGGATGTTCTCGTTTTCCTCTTTGATGTCTATGCCATATGAGGAGTTTGATGACCTTGGAGAGGACGAGCTGGCGCTGTTGACGAGGCGGTTCGAGAGGCTGCACGAGAACCGCGTGAACATGAGGAGGAACACGAGGACTTGCTTCCAGTGCGGCAAGCCGGGACACTTCGTCGCCGACTGCCCGAGAAGGCCGAGAACAAGGACGCCTACAAGCACAAGCCGAGGATGAACGATGGCAAGTACCGTTCGAGGCGCGACCACAAGAGCAAGCACAAGAACAAGTACAAGGACGAGCGACGATCGAGGAAGAAGGAGGGCCGAGGCAAGGCCCGAGCGATGGTTGGAGCGAGCGACGTCGACTCTAGTTCCGCGTACTCCACCTCGAGCTCGAGCAAGCAGTGAAGACGAGGGAGATCGCCGCAAGAACAAGAAGTCGTCCAAGAACCTGAGCGGGCTGAGGCCGCTTCGCGAGAGATGGCTTCTGCACCATGGCGCTGAGCTCCGGCAGCAAGAAGAGCACACAGAGCGACTCGGACTCTGAGTCCGACGACGAGGTGCGTGATGAACTTCCCTTCTTGCGCCAGGAGAATGAGAGGCTTGGCTCTTTGCTTGATAATCGTGATGACATGCTTAGATAGGCCAAGAAAATGAGGAAAGAGCTTAGGGCTTCACTCGAGGATGCTAGGACTAGAGTGGCTGAGCTAGAGACACAGGTGCTTGATAGCAAGCTTGAGATTGATTCGCTTAAGGCTAGCCCTGTTGTTTCGATGAGAATGAATGTGTCGATTGCTCTATAATCCTTGCCGATCTTGCTTTGTTCAAGGAGAAGCATGCCTCCAAGTGTGAGGAACTAGATGTGCTTAGGGTTGAAGTGGCCGAGCTTAAGTCTAGACTCGCTTTGCTAGGTGCTTGCACTTCTTGCCTGTTTTGCATGCTAAGATTGACGAGATGCATGCTTACACTAGTTCGCTCGAGGCTAAATTGAAGGAACCCATGCCTACATCTTGCTCTACCCGTGAAATGCATGCATTGAAAAATTTGGAGCTTGCACATTATGTTGATCGTTTGCGGGATGAGAATGATGATTTGAGGAAGTTGATGGGTTGGTTGTCCGGCCACGAGCCTCGCTTGAGGATGATGATCGAGGCCTTTAAGAGGCAAGATGGTGAGGGGCTTGGAGCAAACAAGGTTGGTGAGGGAAGTGGAGAGAATATCCCCGAGCCACCAAAAACCCACCACAAAAATGATTTCCCCCCAAAACCTAACCATCTAAGGAACCGACTAGACACAACCCCGGCTCCACCCGTGTTTCCTACACCCACAAATGATCTACAAAAGCCTATCAAGTTTGTGAGCACTTCGGGGAAAGTGTTCTTTGGTAAGGAGAGTGAGAAGGCTAGTGGTGAGAAACCTATGGAGGGTTTGAGTGGAGAGAAACCAAGTGAGAAGCCGCATCCCGTGCCAAAACCCGAGCTTGTGAGGTTCCATTGTGGCTATTGTGGGAGAGATGGCCATAAGGAGGAGTTTTGCTTCAAGAGGAAGCGAGAGGAGAGAATGGAGAAGGAGTGGGCTAACAAGGACAAGTACCACCCTTCCGATGGTGTACTTGAGCCTCGTATGCGGATGCCCGGGGGCAAGGCGATTGTGAGGACGAGTTCGGGCTTGGGGAGAGAAGAAGGCAGCAGGTGGTGTTGTCGCCGGTCACACCTGGGCCGACGGGCAGGTGTGGAGCACCGGCCGGACCGGTGCGGGCTTGGACGGACGGTGAAATGTTCGGGTTTCGAGCTCGTACAGGTGCGAGGGTTGTTTCTGGTGGTCGTGGTTCTGGTGGTTGGGCTGGAAAGGTTGCAGGTGGTCAGTTTGCTAGGCGTTCTCCTCCTCGTGCTCAATACGGGGATTGGAGGAGTCATGGCGTTGAGTTGGAAAGGAAGGACGTTCCACGGGCTTTCTTGCGTGGTTTTGGTCCTCCTCCAGGCAGAGAGGGGTGGTTCCCTCAGGGTGGTTACCGTGGTGGTGTTCGTGGAGGTAGTTTTGGTAGGAGAGATGCTTTGGTTGGTGCTAACCCCACTTTCGAGCAAATGGCTCGCATCGGTTTTCCTCTTTTGGTACTAACCCCGGTCTTGAGTCGTTTGTTCGCTCACGTGCCTATTTTTGAATTTCGGGTGGGAGACTTGAAGAACATTTGGTTGATTGACTCCGGTTGCTCGAGGCATATGACCGGAGACGGGGGGTGGTTCTCAAGTCTCGTCCCGTGGTGACGAAGAGGTACATCACCTTTGGGGACAATGGGCGTGGGCGTGTGCTTTCGTAAGGTGAGATAAAAGTGAGTGACAAGATCACTGCGAGGCGTGTTGCTCTTGTTCAATCGCCGGGGTACAATTTGCTTTCTCGTGTCCCGGTTGTTGGATGAGGGTTTTGAGGTGTTGTTTCGGCCTGGTGGTTCTCGGATTGTGGACTCTCGAGGGGACCTTGTTTGTATGGTCGTTCCCGAGGGTCGGGTGTTTCGTGCTGATTTTTCTCGGTCTTCGGGTGTGGAGCGTTGTTTCTTGGCCGGTTCTTCGAGTGAGTTGTGGAAGTGGCATAGGAAGTTGGGTCACTTGAGCTTTGACCTTTTGTCACGCTTGAGTAAGCTCAATTTGGTCCGAGGATTGCCACGGGCCGAGGCTTGAGAAAGAGTTGGTTTGTGCTCCGTGTAGGCATGCCAAGATGGTGGCCTCTTCTCACCCGCCTCTCACCGATGTGATGACTGAGCGTCCATGCGAGCTGCTCCATATGGACCTTGTTGGCCCAGCTCGTGTGCGATCTGCGGGTGGGAAGTGGTATGTCCTTGTTGTGGTGGACGACTATTGTCGGTATGCGTGGGTGTTCTTTCTCGAGGATAAGGGGGAGACGTTTGGTTTTGTTCGAGATCTAGTCTTGAGGTTGAGGAACGAAAGGCACGGAGATGCCATACGAGCTATCCGCAGTGATAATGGCACGGAATTCAGGAACTCTCGTTTTGAAACCTTTTGCCATGACTTGGGTCTTGAGCACCAGTTTTCGAGTCCGTATACGCCTCCCCAGAATGGTGCTTGTGGAAAGGAAGAACAAGACCTTGTGCGAGATGGCTCGGACGATGCTTGATGAGCATAGGACTCCGAGGAGGTATTGGGCTGAGGCGGTGAATACCGCATGCTATGTGTCGAACAGGATATACCTCGCAGTGCACAAGAAGAAGACATGATATGAGTTGATGCATGGTCGCACACCCAAGGTGAGTCACTTCCATGTCTTTGGTTGCAAGTGTTTCATTCGAAGAAAGGCGGGAAGTTGGATAAGTTTGAGGCTAGGTCTGTCGATGGCATTTTCTTTGGTTATGCATCTCATTCTAGAGCATATCGTGTGCTCAATCTTGAAACTAACCAAATAGTGGAGACTTGTGAGGTAACCTTCGACGAGACAGAGCCACGTAGTCGGCTTGTCTTTGAGTGTGCGAGGTGATGATGAGCTTGGCGAGGAGATCTTTCGGGGAGGAGGAGCGTGAACATGGAGATGATGAGGATGGCGGTGCGGTGCCCCCGGCCGAACATGTACCCACTACTTCGACTACGATGATGGATGGACCCTCTCGCTACACCTACGACGACAAATCAAGAACGAGGAGAAGCCGATGTTGAGGGGGAGGTAGCTTCGAGGCGAGAACCTCCCCGGCGAGTTCAAGTGGATCACCCGGCTTCGAGGATCATCGGCGACATGAATGAACGCACTACACGGTCGAGGGTTCGAAACAATTCCCATTTCGCTCATCTTTGCGTTTGTTGCTTCTTTTGAGCCCAAAGACATTGGACACGCACTATCCGATCACAATTGGGTTAATTCGATGCATGAGGAGTTGGAGAACTTTGAGAGGAATCGGTGTGGGAGTTGGTTGACCATCCCCCATGGTGTAAGCCGATTGGTACCAAGTGGGTGTGGAAAAACAAAGAGGGAGAGAAGGGTGAGGTTGTGAGGAACAAGTCGAGACTTGTTGCCCGAGGGGTTCGGTCGAAGGAGGGGATCGACTACGAGGAGACCTTTGCTCCCGTAGCCCGTTTGGAGGAGATTAGGATCCTTCTAGCCTTTTCTCGTAGCTAAAGGGTTCAAGTTGCACCAAATGGATGTGAAGAGTGCTTTTCCGAATGGTGTCTTGGAGGAAGAAGTGTATGTGAGGCAGCCTCGGGGTTTGAGAGTGAGAAGTACCCCCACCGGGTGTACAAGTTGAGGAAGGCGGCTCGTATGGGTTGAAGCAGGCGCCTAGAGCTTGGTATGGCGAGGTTGAGGGGGTTCTTGTTTGAAAGAGGCTTTGAGATGGGGAAGGTCGATCGGACCTTGTTTTTGCTTCGAGGCGGGGGCGGAGATATCCCGATTATGCGGGTGTACGTGGATGATATTGTCTTTGGTGGCTCGTCTAACTCTCTTGTTGCAAGGTTTGCGAGATGATATGAGCGAGGGAGTTCGAGATGACCATGATGGGTGAGTTGCGGTTCTTCCTCAATCTACAAATCAAGGAATCAAAGGAAGGAACATTTGTGCACCGGCTAAGTACACCAAGGACATTGTGAGGAAGTTCAAGATGGAGGACTCCAAGGCTATGACGACGCCGATGAGTACGACTACGGCTCTTGATGCGGACGAGGAAGGTGAACACGTGGACCGGAAGGAGTGCGGAGCATGATCGGGCCACTCCTCTACTTGACGGCGACGAGGCCGGACATACGAGTTCTCGGTGTGTCCGTGCGCTCGTTTTCAAGCGTCTCCGAGGACTTCGCATCGGCAAGCAGTGAAGCGAATTTTCAGGTACTTGCGTCACACTCCCGACTTCGGCCTTTGGTACTCCGCGTCATCTTCTTTGGCGCTTCATGGTTTTTCAGACGCGGATTTTGCCGGGTGTCGGTTGGATAGGAAGTCCACTTCACGGGACTTGCCGCTTTTTGGGTTCTTCGTTGGTGTCTTGGTCTTCCCGTAGCGGTCGAGTGTTGCTCAATCCACGACCGAGGCCGAGTATGTTGCCGCTGCTAGTTGTTGCTCTCAGCTCCTTTGGATCACCTACACCATGAGTGACTTTGGTGAGGAGTATACCCATGTCCCACTTCAATGTGATAGCACCGGTGCCATAAGCATTGCAAAGAACCCGATGCTCCATTCCAAAACTAAGCACATAGAAGTGAGGTATCATTTTTCGAGAGACAATGTTGAGAAAGGAAAGATAGCTTTGATCCATGTACCCACTCATGACCAACTAGCCGATATTTTCACCAAACCCCTAGATCAAGCAACTTTCACTCGTCCGCGAGGGAACTTGGTGTGTGTTCGATTTTCCGAGTTGGGTGTGTAGGAGCTTTCTTTTGCCGGTGGTGTCGAGCCCTTTTTGCCTCCCCTCGAGGAGCCGGTTTGTAGCATATGTATAGCTTTCCTTTGTGCATTTCTTGCATTTGGCATGGCATATGTAACATGATGTATAGGCATCCTTGTATCTTCGATTGCATGCATTTTGTATCATATGCATTGGTTAGGAAAAGCTTCTCTCATATACATTGTTCACCATGGAATGAGATATATGTCTTTGTGAGCTTGTTTGGTATGCTACGGTTAGTTTGGCTTAGCTCTTGATGATCTTGATGAATAATCCATGGTTGATAGCTATGCTTTTGAAAAATGTCACATGTATGCTCTCTCATGTGTAAATGCCGTTACATGCTCTTGAAATGTTTGTGTGGCCTTGCTATGCTTAATTTGTGGTTGGATAGCTAGTTTATTGATCATATGGGGCCAAAGGCTCATTTGCCATCATGAATGTTTAGCCCTCTTGACTTATCTTGTGGAGGAGCATAAGTTCCTTTTTGTCGCAAAGACATTTCATGTACCATTTACAAATCTGAAAATGAAATGAAAAATGCTTGGAAAATTTGCTCCCATGTCATATGTGCTGAATTTAATTTGCTTTGGGTGCTAAACCGTTGCATGATGCCTACCAATGAGAAGTCTCATAAATAGAAGTAGGCACATGGCTCGGTGGCTTTGACATGACATGAGGTGCTTGTGGGTGTTTGTGATGGTCTTATGATTAGAATGGCTGTCCTAACATGAAGTTTGAGTGGCTTTGCCATTTTGATATGCTTTGATCATGTTTAGGACTTTGCTCATGAGACGCAAGTTTTTCGCAAAATTGCCAAAATCCATCTTAGCTTCGTCCAATGGTTGTGAAACTTGGTGATCATGTAGTTGAGATCGTTACGAAGCCGTAGAGTATCTAACTTGCTCATTTGGACATGTGTAGCATTCTTTGTTGAATTTTGTCTATTTGAGAAGCTCTAGGTTGAAAGTTTTGCATTTTTGGCTTGATTCATGCATTGCCAACAAGGGGGAGAAGTTTGAGCTTGAAATGGCTTACGGACGCATTTAGAAGGTTTTCGGTGGTTTCGAGCCATTTACGGGCTCGTTGTACACCGGTCCGACCGGTGATGAGCACCGTCCGGCCGGTGTGAGTGCTGGTCCCGTACACATGTTAGGCACCGGTCGACCGGTGGTGATGACCGGTCCGATCGGTGTGAGTGAAAGTGCTTGCACCGTCCCTGTTTCATGTGGTTTCTTTATATGCATTCGTCCAGGGGGAGGTGCATTGGTTCAGGGGGAGCTCTTTGTGGTGTTCGAGCTTTGTTTCGGTGGTTTGCGCTCTTTGCTTGAGCTTTGTTTTGTCTCGGATGTGTCGAGCCGTTGCCCTTGCCTAAGGGGTCCGAGACTTGTCTTCTTCAAGTGATCTTGCTCTTTGCCTTTGTTTGGCTTTCGATCGCTTGTTGGAGTTTCTTTTTGTTCGTTTCTTTTCTTTTTCTTTTCTCTCTTGTTACTTTCGTGTGGGTGTTGTCAATGCACTTATCAAGGGGGAGATTGAGGACCATGTGTGGTTCGAGGACCGGTGGATGGTCGCTTCCTTGTGTGATGAGTGATTGACAACGTTGTGTGGACTGATTCTTGGCTAAGTATTGCAGGTGCAGGTTGCGGCTTGACTCGTGTTGGTGCAGGTGAAGAACAAGCGCGAAAGGTCGTCGCCGGTGAGGCCTCCGGGTGTGGAGAAGACAAGTAGGGCGTGTTCGAGGGACCGGTGACCGGCGGGGTCAAGTGCGGGCCGCATGGTGGCATGAACGACAAGATGAAGTCGTGGACGGTTTCTTGGTTGAGCCTCAAAACCAAGGTCGAGCCGGGACTACGTGGGAGCCAAGTCATGAGTGGAGATTGGCGGAGGCTACACCGAGTTCGCGGGGTTTCCGGTGGTTCACCGTAAAACCACCGGGTTCCTTGGTTGATCCACAAAGCCAAGACCGGAGAACCGAAGACGGAGGCGCAAAGGCCTGCACCGGTCGGCCGTGGGGGTCCGACCCCGGCCCGACGTGGGGACCGGCCCCGACCGGTGAGGAGCACCGGTCGGCCGGTGAGGAGCACCCGGTCGACCGGTGTGCGACGACGCGGTCCGGAATCTTCGAAGCGGAGGACACGCGTCGGGATCGCATGGCTTGCGTCGAGGCTACGCGGGGTGCGGTTGTCGGGCATCCGTCCGATGGTGAAGACATCGAGAATTCCAAATCCGCCCTTGAGGGGCTTGTATCCCTAGTTAGTAGAGAAGGGCATTTTAGACATTCGGTTGCCTCCATATAACCCAAGAGGTGAGAGGATGGCAGCCAACTCTTGGAACCCTAGCTCATTAGTTTTCCTATTTTCCACCTATTTTCTCTAGGTTTTCCTTAGGACTAGCAAGAGAGCTTCACGGAGAGATCTTGTAGAGAGGGATGGATGATCGGGCGGCTTGCTAGACCTTGTACGAACCTTTGTTTCATGTATAGATGATTCGTCGTTGTTCCTCAAGGTTTGGATATGTTTTCCCCGGTTGTTCTTGGTGGTGATTTTCGGAGCCCTCTCTTCGTGATTTCTTTGGGATGTTTTCGGGGCTTTTCTCTTGGGGATTTGATGGGGGGAAATTTGTGGGAACCCTTCGTGGTTCTTTGGGCGTGATTCCCCTCCCAAATCCGTGAGTAAAAGTGCTCCATTTTGGGGTTTTCTTGAGTTCTTGGGTTGGAAGTGCTTTCGGCGGGATTTCTTCGATTCCTCCTTTTTGGACGAGATTTGGTGGGATTAAACTTGGCTATGGACTCCTCATGAGGTGTTCCCGATATCCCCAAAGTCTTGTTCAAGTCCGTGGAGCGATTCGGGAGATCGAGATTTGGATTTGGGGGGAGTTGACCCGCGGTGCTTGTTCATCCCGAGTCTGCCCGAGCTACACCCGGTCGACGGTGCTCTTGACCGGTCGACCGGTGCGAGCTCTTGTGGGTTTTTGCTTGGGTGAACGTCTTGGTGTGTTCGTTGTTGTCTCGTGTTGCTTCGCTGTTTCGAGTTTGGGTCCGTTTGGTGGTCGGTTGGCCCGTTTGGTGCCTTGGGGGCTTTCGGCCGCCATCGGTCCGACCGGTGTGTCTCACCGGTCCGACCGGTGTAGAGCCACATAGTGAAGGTTGCTCGGTATCACCGGCGGGGACCGGTCGATCGGTGGTGCTCACCGGTCGACCGGTGTGGGTCTCGTAGACTCGAGGTTTGGTTTTTCCGCTGCGTTTCTCGGGTCGGAAGGTTGCGTGTTGGTTCCTAGGTCCGGTGGAACTCCGGTGGCTACGTGGGCTTGACCAACCTTGGTAGTGAGTCGGAGACGTGTGTTGGAAGCCGCGTTCGTCTTGTTGGAGTTTTCATCTCCTTCGAGAAGAATTTTTATCGGCTCCCATTCACTCCCCCCCCCTCTCGGTTCGCCGTATCGGTCCTTCATCGTGTCACCCCTCGGGGAGCACATGCGCTACGCAGTGCGCCTCCACTTCCCCGCGTCCAACAATATGGCTGAATACGAGGCCCTTCTCTGCGGCCTCAAAATCGCCATTGAGTTGGGCATCAAGCGCCTTGACGTGCGGGGGGACTCGCGGCTCGTGATCGATCAAGTCATGAAGAACGCGAGCTGCCATGATGACAAGATGGAGGCTTACTGCAAGGCCGTGCGGGCCCTCGAGGACAAGTTCTTCGGCATTAAGCTCAACCATGTACCCCGCCGGGTACAACGAGGAGGCGGACGAACCGGCAAAGATCGCGTCCGGGCGGATCACCGTTCCCCCCGAACGCGTTCGCGCGCGACATCGCGCAACCCTCGGTCGTCTTCGAGCCCTACCCCTCGAGCCATGACGGACCCTCGGGGGCTCCCTCGAATCCGGCGGGTGCGGAACCCATGGACGAGGACCCCTCGAACGAGGCGTACGTGCTCTCCCTCCTCGAGGGGTACGGCTCCCACGAGGGCCGACGCGATGGACATCGAGCCGGCTCACGCTCAAGAGGACCGGCGCGAAAAGTACATCGCTCGGATCGCTCGAGGGGAGCTCCCCGCGGACCGGGCCGCGGCCGGGCGCATCGCCGGGATGGCCAAATCTTTTGCCCTCGTCGACGGCGAGCCGTACAAGCGCGCGCCTCCGGCATCCTACGGCGGTGCGTACCCATTCCCCGAGGGGCGCGAGCTCCTACGGGACATTCATGCGGGGATGCGTGGCCACCACGCCTCGCCTCGCACCCTCGTCGGCAACGTGTTCCGCCGGGGCTTTTACGGCCCACCGCGGTCACGGACGCCGGCCGAGATCGTGCGCACCTCGTGAAGGGTGCCAGTTCTACGCCCGCAAGTCCAACTTGCCCGCCCATGCTCTACAAACCATACCCGTGACATGGCCATTCGCTGTGTGGGGGCTGGACATCGTCGGGCCCCTGCGGAAGGCGCCCGGGGGCTTCACCCACTTGTTGGTCGCGATCGACAAGTTCTCCAAGTGCGTGGAGGTGCGCCCCATCATGAATCTAAGGGCGAGCGGGCGGTAACATTCTTCACGGACATCGTCTACCGCTTTGGAGTGCCAAACTCCATCATCACGACAATGGGTCACGGTTCACAGGCGGAAATTCTTTGAGTTCGCGATAAGTTCCACATCCGTGTGGATTGGGCACCGTGGCGCACCCACGGACCAACGGCCAAGTAGAGCGTGCCAACGGCATGATCCTACAGGGCCTTAAGCCCAAAATTTTCGACCAACTCAACAAATCTGGACGAAAATGGCTCCAAGAACTATCAGCGGTTGTGTGGAGCCTAAGGACCACCCCCCGAGCGAGCCACCGGGTTCACCCCGTTTTTCTTAGTCCACGGCGCGGAGGCCGTCCTCCCCACGGACTTAGAATACGGATCACCCAAGGTTCGAGGCTACGACGAAGAGGCCAACCAGCGAGCCCGCGAGGACTCGCTGGATCAGCTGGACGAGGCACGCCTCGTGGCCCTGATGCATTCCGCGAGGTACCCGGCGGTCCCTCGGGCGCTACCAAGCACGCAAGATACGCGGCGGGATTTCGGCGAAGGGGATCCGGTCCTAAGGCTCCGTCAAGACAACCGAGGGCGTCACAAGTCGTCACCCCCATGGGAGGGACCCTACGTCGTGGTGAAGGTGCTCAAGCCCGGCACATACCGTTAACACCAAAATTTGGTAAGGAGTATGACATGTGGGTCCGATTCGAAAAAGAGTCCGTCTAGTGGAAGGAAAGATATTTTCGAGAGATTTTCGGCGAAGGATCCGCGTTCGGCTATTTGCTCCGATTCGGCGGAGAGGAACGAGAGAGCCGATTTTGCGGGATTGGACGGTGACGTGGCTCAAATCGAAGAGACGAATGGAGGGACGAGGCAATCGAGTTTAGTTAGGCAATGAATCCATTCGCGGTTGTAATCGGCGAGGTATAAATACGATCCCTGGATGTATGTAACAAACACGATCATTCCTCAATACACACCGGCCTTACGCCAAACCCTAGAGTCCTTGTCGTGTCGTCGAGTTCTTCGAGAGGGCCAATCGATCCGTCGACCTCCGTGAGTACCGCAACCTTGTATCATGTCTAGTATCATGCGGTGGATTTAGATCGATGCAAGTAGTCTTGTTACCATGCTTCGTGTCATGCGGTAGATTCAAGCTTGGTTCAAGAGGGTTTCTTGTTAGATCATGAGCCATGCGGTAGGCTAAGATCTAGCTCGAAGCTAGTTATCGGCTCTATTGGATTTTGGCAAGATCCAATAGATTCATTAAGTTATCCCGTGTTATCATGAGTTTTACTTTATGTTTTAGTTCATGTAACACACCCTTGCCCAATCTAGATGGGTTTGGATCGGCTATATTTCTTTTAAGATCCTTGTACGAGCGGGTTTCGTGTTTTGACGCGTGGATCTTGTGCTTTCCGATAGCCGAAACCGAATCGATCTAGGTTGTTACGTGTTGCGGGTTCAAGCTTGCTTTGTGCGTATAAATCTTGAAAGAACCGGGTATCATGCGGTAGATGCAGGTTTTTGGGTTGCCTTGGAGCTAATCATCCGGTGGATTAGATTTCCAATTCGATCGATAGATTTATTCACGTGGTAATGTTTGTTCCTTCTCCATGGACCCTGGATCGGTACGTTCGACCGTATTCGGTTATGTTTTCACGAGTAGATCATGTGCATGGTTTATGTTTTAAATGACGTATGCTTTTAGCTTTCCATATTTAGATTGTATCATGCGGTGGATAGATCTATTTGCGGAAAGTGGTGCGTTTTTCATGCAAGTTGTATCATGCGGTGGATAGATTTGCTTGTGTTCGTACCCGACGGATCTTGACGTACCTAGACATGCGGTAGACTAGTGCTTTGGATCTATGCATGCTCATTTAATACATGTTCATGTTCGTGCTTTACTTCATCTTATTTAATGACAAATCTCATGGGGATCGGTCATAACTTCATGCTTGCATCTTTATCTATACAAAGACCGATCGTCGTCACGCTTACGTCATCCATTCGGCAGTATTCCTTTTCCCTCTTGTAATGGTCCGATGGTTGTGATTCCTTGACATATAGCTCTACATAGCTACATGTCATCTTGCTTGGCTTCTTAGCCGTAAATATGGAACCTGCTCGGTACCACCCGACACGTTCCAAGCTTTGGTATTTGCCTGCTTCATCTTTTGTTAATTTTCGGGGAAAACTTGGTATCGGCACGTCACTCTCTTTCGCGCGTGCGAAGCTAGCTTTGTTCGGCTTGCTTTGTGTGATTGGCGTTGAGTGCACATTTCACGTCAACACACTTTTTGGCACGCCCGGTGGGACCACAGCCGAATTGGTTCAAGATGCCTGAAGTCTCAGACCTCCTGGATGTCAACATCGAAGAGCTTTCTCCCGAGAAAAGACATCGGCGGCTCCTAGACGCCGTGAATCAATTTCAGCAAAAATGTCTCATGTCGTTTAAGAAGAATCGAAGTGGTGTACCGTATCTAAAGAATGACACCGCCCGAGTGCTCGCCCCGAGAGAGCGATGCCTCAACCCAACAGAGAAGGAGGAATGCGCGCGGATGTTCCAAGAGTCGGTAGACGACATGCTCACCAAGCACAACCGGGCTTTCCTCGGGTCGCTCCGGCGGATGATGGTGGCCCTCTTTGGCCGGGCGCGGGGCAAGCGTTCGGGAAGGCGTCCGCCGGAAAGAGCACCGTGAGCCGGGTGAATCAAGCTCTCGGCCCGCCGCTACGGAGCCAATTGTAGCAACATCCTCCTCAAAGCTCCGGGAGCCAAACATTCCAACCTCCTCCGCGGGCGCCGGGGACGGCCGGTTCGGCCCCCCCGTTGCAAGCTTCGGGGAAGTCAACCAATCTCGCCGCCACCACGGAGCGGCACGGGTCGGCTGTGCAACGGCCGAATCCGTACCGGCCCTACGTACGGAGACCTAGCGTTCGGCTCATCCGGGGCCCCACTCGACCCCGGTCGAAGAATAGCTCCGTCGACCAGCGGCTCCCGAGAGGAATTTGTACGGCGGTGGTTATCATGAAGTGGGGAATTACGGAGCGTTCGATGCCTTCCCGCACCCGAGGTGCGCGCGCGGCCGCGGGCGCTCAAGAGGAAGACGCCCTAGCACGCAAGATGGCCGAATTGATGCGAGAATCGGTTCGGCCTCAAGCCAAAGATGCGGGGCCCCACCTATAGGCCGCCGTTCCCCAGTGGTACTATAACGTGCTCTCCACCCCCCGAGGGTGAAGCCGCCGACGGAATTCACAAAGTTCTCTCCGGGCGAGGACGAGACAAGCACGGTCGAGCACATCGCCCGTTACCTCATGCGGCTTGGGGAATGCTCGGCCGAGGAGGCGTTCGGGGGTTCGCTACTTCCCCGCCTCGGCGACGGGTCCCGGCTTTTCGGTGGTTCTCGTCCCCGCCGCCCGAATCGGTGGCCGGTGGAAGGATTTGGAGCGTAAATTCCACGCTCATTACTTCGGCGGCGAGTTCGAGAAGAAGTTGATTGATCTCGCCACCCCGAAGCAAAGGCACGGCGAAACACCGCCGTAGTTTCTTAGAAGGTTCGAGAGGAGTCAAGGGCATGTGCTTCTCATTAAACTTGCCGGACGATCGGTGGCCGATATGGCCGTCGCCGGGATGTTGCCGGCCGTGCGCGAGAAGCTATTTGGGATGGAGTTTGAAAACTTGGGCCACCGTCACAAAAGTTATCTTTAATGAGCAATCGAGCGTATGGCCTCAAGAAGGACCCCAAGTTTGGCAAGCGACACGACGTCGCCGACATCTACAATCAATTCTTGGACAAGGCTGATTTGTTCGAGGATTCGACGACGAATTGGAGATAGCTGCAGCAGAGATCATGTGGGGTAAAGAGCCCTTGACAATGAATCAGCGTTGGGTCAAGCAGACCAAAGGGACTTACGACTTCGACATCACAAAGGCTGATAAGTTGTTTGAGCTCTTGGTAAAGGAAGGCCGAATCAAGCTGCCTGAAGGGCATTCTATGCTTCGGCCTGATGGAGTCAAAGCGAAACGTTACTGCGGCTTCCATGACAGGGACTCGCACTCCATCAACGATTGCAGGGTCTTCAGGATGAGGATCCAGAAGGCTATCCAGGAGGGACACCTCAAGTTCGATAACAAGATGAAACTGGATGGCCACCCCTTTCCTCAAAACATGCTCGGCTTTTCTGTCAATGCGATAACAGCCGAGGAGAAGGGGAAGGTCAAGGTCCTGACCTCAGCCAGGTCCAAGCAAGGTGGATCAGTGGACCCGGAGCGCCGGGTGACCTTAGAGCAAGTGCAGGGCGACGCCCCCCCGCGTTCTCAAAAGCCACATCGAGATTGGGGAATCGTCCAGGCCTAAACCCAAGGTGACGTCACGTATTCTCCTCAACAAGTGGCAGCGCCAGATGGAAAAGGAGCGCTACCAGAGGCGTCGTCACGAGGAGGAGCAGCGCAGGGCTGAAGAGGAAGCGCGCAGAAGGGACCAAGAACAGTACACGCGCGAGCAGGAGCGCGCCCACTGGGGGTGCGCCTTCTTCGAACCTCTGGCGGAATGAGGGCCTAAAGCGCCCACATTAAGGAACGTCCCGAATGCGGCGACGGATATGTTGAGTACGGGCGGGAAACCGCCAATCGCGGATCCGTCCATGAGAGACTTGGAAGGGTCCACCCGAATGGGGATCGGCGGCAAAAAATTGAGATCATTGATCATCCCAGGAAGCGCCAAGCTGATCTCAGGTGGGGCCGATCAAGAGGAGGACGAGGATGTTCACGTACGGCGAGAAGGGGCGGTGGTGCCCGCCCGGTCTACGCAGGAGCCAGAAAAGGCGGGTCCAGCGCTTGAGGAACCGCGAGATGAAACAAGCGGGATCCGGACGAGGCGAAGTGGCGCCCCAAGGACCGGCCCCGGAAGGATCGAAGCGTTCGGCTCCTGCTTGCATGGTATACTTCTCGCCGAATGAGTTCATGGCGCCCGCTAACCGAGGTTATGCGGGGAGGAAGCTTCCTTTGATGACGAGCGACCCGAGGAGATGATGGCACAAGCGGTGCTTGCCAAGCGAGGCCGTCTTCGACAAGCCGGCCAAGAATCGCCATATGAGGCCGGCCGTACTTGAGGGGGTACGTCAATGGCAAGCCATTGACCAAGATGTTCGTCGACGGCGGGGCGGCGGTCAACGTCATGCCGTACACCACCTTCGGGAAGCTTGGCATGGGCCCGAGCGATCGACACCTACGAGCATCATCTCGAACGACTTCGCGGGAACCCCTCGGACACCAAAGGATGCGCTCACGTGGACTTGATGATCGGGTCCAAGACGTTGCTCACCACCTTCTTTGTCATCGAAGGCAAGGGAGCCTACGGCCCGGCCGCTTGGGCGGGGCCGGATTCACGCCAACCGCTGCGTCCCATCCACCATGCATCAACAACTTATCCGGTGGGTGGATGACGAGATCGAGGTCGTCCGGGCGGATGACTCCGTGAGCGTGGCCAACATGGAACCGGCCTTACGGGAGTACCAAGGCATCGATTGCTTCTCGGGGAAGGACGGGGAGAAGGTCTGTTGAACTGTCGGCGGTGACCAACGGCCGATTCAAGCGGTCGGCTCTTATAGTAATTTTTAATGGAGAACCCCGTGGATGGCACCGATGGCAAGTTAGGATGAGGATTCATGTCGGCCGATAAGCTTGGAAGAAGTTGACATTGGAAGCGGTGATAAGCCAAGGCCGACGTTCATCGGTGCAAATTTGCAGGCCCGGACTTCGGGGGGAACTTAATTGAGCTTCTCAAAGAATATAAAGATTGCTTCGCACGGGATTACTTGGAGATGCCTGGATTGGATCGTTCCATCGTCGAGCACCGGTTGCCAATCAAGCCCGGTTTCAAACCATATAAGCAACCGCCCCGGGAAATCTACAAGGATGAAGTATTGGCCGATGTGAAGAAGGAGATCGAAAGATTACTTGACGCAAACTTCGTTCGGCCGTGCGGATATGCGGAGTGGATTTCTAACATCGTCCCTGTGTAGAAGAAGAATGGAAAAATGAGAGTTTGCATAGATTTCGGGGACCTAAACGAGAGCTACTCCCATGGATGGATACCCGATGCCTATTGCCGATTTGTTGATTGACGCCGCTGCTTGGACACAAGGTGATTAGTTTCATGGATGGCAACGCGGGATACAATCGGATTTTCATGGCAATAGAAGACATATCAAAGACGGCCTTTAGATGTCCTGGTCATATAGGCCTATTTGAATGGATAGTCATGACATTTGGGTTGAAAAATGCCGGTGCAACCTATCGATCGGGCCATGAATTACATTTTTCATGAGTTAATCGGCAAAGCTGTGGAAATCTACATCGATGACGTGGTGATCAAGTCCTTAAGTCATGACACCCATCCGGAAGATGTGAAGAAGACCTTGGAATGCACCGGAAGCATGGCCTAAAGATGAATCCAAACAAGTGTGCATTTGGGGTGTCGGTGGAGAGTTCTTGGGGTTTTTGGTCCACGAAGGGGGAATTGAGGTTGGCAAGAAGAGCATGAAAGCCATTGATGAAGTCGTTCCTCCAACCAACCTCAAGGAATTGCAATCACTACTCGGCAAGATCAACTTCGTGAGAAGATTCATCTCAAATTTATCACAAAAGGTGTTGCCATTCTCTCCATTGCTTGAAGCTAAAGAAGGATCGAGAATTCAAATGGGGCGACGAACAACAAAAGGCTTTCGATGAAATCAAGCAATACATGAAGGAGCCGCCGGTCTTTGGTTCCTCCTCGACTTGACAAGCCTTTCAAGTTGTACGTGGCGGCCGATACCCAAACTATTGGATCGGCCCTTATTCAAGAATTCGAAGGAAAGGAGCGGGTAGTAGCTTATCTTAGCCGAAAACTACTTGATCCCGAAACCGGGTATTCGGCTATAGAGAAGCCGTGTCTTTGCGTATACTACTCGTGTACAAAGTTTCGGCACTACTTGTTGTATACTCGAAGTTTGATGTGATAAAACATATGTTATCTATGCCAATTTTGAATGGTCGGATTGGCAAATGGATTTTAGCTTTATCAGAATTCGAGTTGAAGTTCGAATCGGCAAAAGCCATCAAAGGTCAGATCATTGCCGATTTCATAACTGAACATCGTGACCCTTCAATTAGTCTACTTGAAATTACCCCTTGGGCTTTATTTTTTGACGGGTCATCATGTGGCAAAGGTGGGGGAGTAGGGATCCTGCTAATTTCGCCCAAAGGTGAGATGTTCGAATTCGCTATTCCTATACAACCCACCGTCACAAATAACCGAGGCGAGTACGAGGCACTACTTCGAGGGCTTCAATATTTGAGAGAAGGCGGGGCCGTCTCGGTTGAAGTCTATGGAGATTCGAAGCTGGTAATCAAGCAATTGAACGGCCAATACGAGTGCGGGAGCGAAGCGGCGAGGAGTTACTACGAAGAGTGCGGGGAAATCTTGAAGAGCTTCCCACTAGTAACCCTACGAAGACATTCCTAGAGAGCATAACGAAGAAGCAAACGAGGCTAGCTCGGAGCGCCTCGGTTACAAGGAGAGTCAAGAAGCATTTGCTTTGCGAGGTGTGTGCACTAGGGGCGGATCTTGCGAGAAGATGATTGGAGGAAAGAGATCGTTGATTATTTGAGAGATCCATCCCGAAAAGTCTCTAGGAAGCTCAGGTACAAGGCAATTAAGTTCGTTCTTCTGGATAACAATTTATTCTATAAATCATTAGACGGAGTATTACTACGATGCCTGGGTCCAGAAGAAGCCAAGAACATGATGAGCGACGTACATGATGGGATATGTGGAGCGCACCAATCGGCCTATCGGATGAAATGGGTTATTAGGCAAGGCCGGATGCTTTTGGCCGACGATATCGAGGATTGCTTTGAGTATTACAAGGGATGTCAAGATTGCCAGAGGTTCGGGAATATTCAAGAGTCCCCGCATCGGCATTGAACCCCATCATCAAGCCATGGCCATTCGGGGGTGGGGTATAGACTTGATTGGCCAAATTAATCCGCCGTCTAGCAAGGGGCATAAGTTCGTGCTTTTGGCTACAGACTACTTCACCAAATGGGTCGAGGCGGTCCCACTCGAAGAAAGTGACGTCGAGAAAACATGATCGAGTTCGTCAAGGAACACATCATCTATCGATTTGGGATCCCTCAGACGATTACCACTGACCAGGGGGCACAATTCGTGTCATTGGAGTTTAGAGATTTTGCCGAAAGCATGGGAATCAAATTGTTTAATTCCTCTCCATATTATGCCCAAGCTAATGGTCAAGCAGAGGCTTCTAATAAAATCATGATCAAACTGATACAGAAGAAGATCGATCAGAAGCCAAGGAGGTGGCATTCGGTACTCAGTGAAGCGTTGTGGGCTTACCGAATGGCCCCCCATGGAGCTACAAAGACTTCTCCTTACGAGTTGGTTTACGGGCATCATGCGATCCTGCCCTGGGAAATGCAATCGAGTCAAGGTGAGTAGTCTTTGCAAAACGATTTGAGCTCCAAGGATTACGGTGGCCTAATGATGGATGAGTTAGAAGATTTGCATATGATCCGTCTCGGGGCCACCGGAAAACATCGAGAAAAACAAGTTGCGAGTCGCCAAGTACTATAACAAGAAAGTAAAGGTAAAGCAATTCGCGAGAAGGCGATCTAGTTTGGAAAGCGCTATTGCCGATTGGAACTAAATACGAGTGAATTCGGCAAATGGTCCCCTAGCCTGGGAGGGGCCTTTTCGTGTGGTCGGATGCGTCCCTGGTAATGCATACATATTGAAAACTTTCTTTGGGAGAAGAATTTTCCGCTGCGATAAATGGGAGATATACGAAGAAATATTATACTAGCATTGAGATCGATCGATGATTACACGCATACGGCACAAAAATAGCCGGCGCTCAAGAATGAGGCCGCCTTTAGAACAAAATCCATGAACAAAAGAAGATAGCCGGTGCCGGATGCATTTCCCTTAGCTCAATACTACATTACAACTTGCTTCTTGCGGGATTGCATCTAACGAAGCCCCGATGGTCGAGGTACCCTAGAAGGGGGAAGCGAGAAGGCGTGGAGGAAGAAGCGAAAGTATGGTTCATTCTTTTCTTTGCTTCTTCGGCTTTGCTCCCCTTTCGGTTGTTCCGGGACCACCGTGACGGCGACTTGGAACGCACGAGGATGACCATGATTGGCGGCCTCTACCAAGCTGTCCCAGGCCGCCTTCGAGGTTCTTTGTCTGTGCGTCCGTCGAGACATACGGAGCAAAAGAATCAAGGTTAGGGGCAAGAAATCCAGATACAAACATAAAGGAGTCAGAAACATTTACCCCCTACTAGCGCTTCCAGGGCCGCCATGCGGCACGCTCGCGCTCCTCGCTTGGTGGCAACCGCGGACGGACATGTCCAACGAGGCCATGCTCCGGGAAGCAATCGCGGGCACGGCGGCGCAGATAAGCGGGAGAACAAGGAGGAGTTAGAAGAACCCTCGAATGCGTACGCTTCCTTGCTGGGCGTGGCATCCTCGTCCATGGCGGGGGGCCAGGAATCGGAGGAGATGTACTCGGGGAACATCTTCGGTCCCGATGACCTCTTCGGGAAGCAAATCAAGGCTCTTGAAAAGGGCAAAAGGAAAACATGAAGTGCAAAATCAAAGGAAAAGCGGAGGAGAACAAGGTGTCGGTGCGGAATATGGTCCCGACACTAACCGGTAGATAGCGCCTAAGTTTATCCCTCGATGGTCGATGCTAAGCAACTAATGACACAAGGATTTATCCTGGTTCCATGGCCGAGGGGCCGTACGTCCGGCGGTGGGGTGCTCGTGGCACTATATTGCTCGGCACCGGGGTGCTTGTAGTGGGGCAAATACAAGCAAGGCGGGAGAGGAAGCGTGGCTCCCAAGTCCCCGGTGAATGGTTGAAGGTGTTGTGGGAGAATAAGAGAGTGAGTGCACGGTGTGTTGTGTTGAGCTCGAACTCCTCGAACCCGTCCCCCGCGGGCGGGGGCTCGCTTCCCCTTTTATAGGCCAAGGGGGGCGGCGAGTTACATGCGCGCCGCGCTACCTTGCTACGTGTGGGAGCACGTCGTGCTATAGTGTAGAGCGGGCGATCGTCCGGATGATCCATGCTGCGATCCGGCCATGATGGCCTACTTCGTACCCGAACGGTGGCGGTTCGAGGGTAGGAGGTGGCGGATGGTGATGGCGTTCTCCGATAGGCTTCGAGGGAGGTGCGATGACGGCCGGTACGGGATACGGGGGGGCGGGCGAACGGCGTTCCTTCCCAATGAGCTCGCGGTGGCGGAGTGGTTCTTTGCGGTGCTTGGGCGTGCCCCTGTGGAGTCGGGCGTGCGCCCGCACGCGTTGGTACGGCGGCCGCGCCGTTACGGTGGCCGGGATGGCCATCCACCGGCCTAGCGCCCCTCACCCAACTGCAAGGTCACGAGAAAGTGGAAACGAGGGTGCGCCGGCCCCCTTTCGAGGGTCGGGCGCGTTAGTCGTACGGCGGCGTGCGCACGGTGTCGCGGGACGACACGGCCGTACGCACGGTCCATCCCACGGTGGCGGGGATGGGCTCCTTCCTGGGGAGTTGGTGCGGCGGCACGGGGCGTGAGCCGGGCGCATGATGGCGCCGGTCCGCGGCGTCGGGGCGTTAAATGCCCAAGTACGGGGCCGGCGCACGCGTGCGGGGCGCCCGTGATCGTGGCGGGCCCCGGCGAGGGCGGAGCGGACCCTCGAGCGAGGCGGGACTCGCTCGAGGGGGAGCGCGCCCTCGGCGGGGCGGGGCCGCTCGAGGGAAGGGCCGCCCCTCGAGCGGGGCGGTACCGTTCGAGGAGGGAGTCGCCCCTCGAACGGGGCGGAGCCCGTTCGAGGAGGAGCATGCCCTCGGGCGGGCGGAGCACCGCTCGAGGGGTCTTCCTAGGCGGGCCGCCTTGGTGGGCCTTCGAAGTCTGCTTTGCGTGGGCCGTGTCTGCGGGGTTAGTTTCTGCATGGTTAGGCTTAGCTTATATTGATGCGGGAATTTAAGTAGGGGTTCCCCCCTTGTTTGAGGGGACCCCTAGGGCGGTCCCCGAACGGTAGCCCCCGAGCATACGCGGGTTTGCCTTTGAGGCTCCCGCGGATGCCTTGGAACCTCTTGATAGGACGTTCTTCCCTCCTTGTTTGCGAACGCTTTCGGGGGGGCCGCGCTAGCGGGCCCGCGGGTCTAGCCCCCGAAGCCTGCGGGAGGTGTGGGTTCTCTGCGGGGGTTAGCCGCGAGCAATTCGGTCGAAAGGCGTGGCACATATGCCAACCGGCATCGGCGGTGTTTCGGCGGCATCGGGGGTGGCACGCTCCCCTGTCCTTTGTCTCGGGCGGGTGCAATTCCAAGGAGGTGTAGCCGTGCGTCAAGCCCCCGAGCCTTGGCTGTTCGAGGCGATCGGGTCGAGCACGACGACTTGTTTTTTATCGCGCCCTCGCCGTCCCTCCGCGGGTCGGGAGGTGAGGTTTCCACGACTCCCATCGAGCGGGTCGCGAATCGCGGATTCCTCTTCGAGTGCGCTAGCGGGTAGTTCAAGTGGACGTCCATGCCCCGTTCGATAAGGGTAGGGCTGCGCGGTCGGAGACACGTCCATGGAAGCGCTTGCGTGGGTTTGCTAGGTGGGGCTCGGTCCCGTTCGCTAGGGGCCGAGGGCGCGGAAGCTCTCCCTCGGTGGGATCCCCCCGCCTGGCGCCCTCGGCGGCTCTCGAACACGACATGTGGGGCACCCTCGAGCCGACGGGCTCGAGGAACGGCTCGAATGCGCGTGCCCTCGTCGTCCCTAACTGCGAGATGCGGGGCGCTGTTCGGACCCGTCGAGGGTCGGGCTTCGAACCCACGATCGGTAAGGCCGTGCGGGGGGGGTGCATGGACGGCTCCGTCTTTTCACGTTTGCGGCCGCGTCGAGGGGTGCGGGCGTGCCGGCCCTCGAGGTGCTTGTTGGCGGCGTGGCGCGGTATGAGTGCTTTCGGTGTCGCTCTATTTCAAGCGTGACACAGGCGATCCTCTTACGCGTGTGCCTTCTTTCGGAGGGTTGACATCGTCTCGAGTTGGGGGTCATGCCGCTCGAGGGTCCTACGTGGCATGGGTGCCCGCGGTGGTACGCTCTACATCGAGCGAGGTCCCGGGCGACCTTCTCACGCCGATATCCCATCGAGGGTCGCCTTGTTTCGAGTTGAGGGTCATGCCGCTCGAGGGCTTCATGTGGCATGGGTGCCCGCGGTGGTCCTGCTCTACATCGAGCGAGGTCCGGGCGACCTTCTCACGGCGTCACCCATCGAGGGTCACCTTTGTCTCGAGCCGAGGGGTTCGCCTCGCTCGAGGGCTCTCCTCGCTTGGCAAGGGGCCGGGCATTTAGTTGCCCTGCGGGCGTGGCCGCGGGTTTTGCGGCGCGGGCGCGCCTTTTTAGGCGGCGCGCGCGCGCGCGCGTAGTGGGCGACGTGGCCGGCGGATGTGACGGTTTCGCCTCGGTCGCCGCCGGTCTCGCCGTAATGATGACCCGCCTGCGGGGGTTAGTCGGCTGCCGGTCGTGGTGGGGCCCGCCCGTCGACGCGATGGAAAGATTCCTGCCGATTCTTGTTGGCGGGGCGTGCGCTCGGAGAACTCGCCCGTTGCCTATAAAGCGCGGGGAGGAGTAGGTGGCGGTTTTTACCTTGGCTCCTCACCGTTTTCAATCCTCCGTCGCTTCGTCTTCATTTTGCTCTTGCCACGCGCGCGGTTTCGTTGCTTAGAGCTTTCTTCTCGCTTCCTTGTCCTCCGCCCCGCGCTCGTTCGTCCCTCCTTATGGCGCCGCCTCGGCTCCCGATCCGGGTCCCGGAGCCGTACGCTTGGGAGAGGTCGACGGTGACCCGGCTCGCCTGGGCGAGCTGGTCGCCGCCGGCCAGCTCTCGGCCAACGAAGAAGGGCGCCGGCGGAGTGGATCGTGCCGCCATCGTCGCACCTCGAGCCCAATCCGCCGGAGGGATACGTGGTGAGCTTCCTCCGCTACCACGAGCGCGGCTTCAACGCGCCGGCGAGCACATTTATGAGGGCGTTGTGCTTCCACTACGGGTGGAGCTGCACAACTTCGCCCCCAACGCGATCTCGCAGGCGGCTACATTCGTGGGCGTCTGCGAAGGGTACCTGGGGATCCCAGTCAACTGGGAGCTCTGGGTGCACCTCTTCCGCGCGGAGCTCATCACGCAGCCTACGACGGAGCCGAGGACCCGCCGCGCGGTGCGCGCCGGCGGGATGTCGCTTGCTGTGCGGGGGCAGCTCAAGAACTCCTACATCCCCTGCACCATGACGACGAACAATGCCGGCTGGGAGCGGGGATGGTTTTACCTGCGCAACGCCGAGCCCGGCCTCCCTCCCTACACCGGGCGGGTGTTCAAGGAGAGGCGGGACTCCCGGGGCTACGGGTTGCCTACGGCCAACCACGGGCGCGCCGAGGGGTCCATCCTCGCCGCCTTGCGGCGGGCGGCGAGGGAAGGGCTCAACGCGATGGGCGTCCTCGCCTTCCTCCATCACCGGCGGATCGTGCGGGTTGATGCGAGAGGCCCCTCCGCATCTTCGAGATGACGGAGGCGGCCAACCCCGTCGACACGGCGAGGTCGCGGATGCTCCCGACGCCGCCGGAGCGGCCGTACGCGCTCACCGGGCGCGGAGCGCCGTCGACACCCGGACGCGGCGCTGCGGGTCGGACCCCGTGGGACCTCGAGATGCTCCCCACCGGCCGTTGGTGAGTGTGGTTTTCTGATTCCTGTTTTAGTCCTTGTTCTTGATTCCGTTTCACGATGTGCCGCCGTTGCTCTCGTGCGCGGTGGTGCGGTTCAACGCCGCCAAGTCCGTTCCACCCACCCCCCGACTCCCGTGCGCTCGGCCGGGCGGCGCGGCGGGGGGCGGCGGGGAGCGGGCGGCGCGCAAGAGGGAGCACGCAAGGCGGCGCCAAGCGCGCCGCGACGCACGGTCCGCGGAGTACGGCGGCGGGAGGAGCCGGGGCTCTCCTCCCCCAGACATCGAGGAGCCCTCGTCCTCGGATCGGGACGAGGAGGAAGAGTCGAGGGGGAGGGCCCCTCGGACGGTGGCGGCCCGCGCCCCCGTCGCGGATCTCGCGCCGGCGTCGGGGGTGGCTTCGTGCGGGGCGGGTGCGTCGGCGCCCGCCGCCGGGCGGTCGTCGTCGGGGGCGGCTCGCGCGCGCGGAGGTGCCGGCGCGCGCGCACGGAGGCGCGCGCGGCGGACGTGCTGCGCGCGCGTCAAGCGTGCCCGCGCGCGCGGGGAGCGCGTCGCGCGCGCGCGGCGTCCTCGTCGAGGGGCGCGTCGGTGGGCGCGCCGCGCGCGCGGGGCTAGCGTGCCCCCGCGCGCGGTGGCGGCGTCGGGGCGCGCCTACGCGTGAGGCGGGCGTGCCGCGCGTGCGGCGGCACCGTCGGGGAGCGGCCGCGGCGGGCGCGGCCCCTGCGCGCCGGCCTCGTCGGAGGCCTCGAGGAAAAGGAAGCGGGCCTTTTCCTCCGCGAGGTAAGGAATCTGCTCTTCCTTTGCTTGGCCTTAATTTGTTTGGTTATTAGATGCTCTAATCCTCCGTTCGCGTTTCCGCGGGGGCGGTGCCCACCGTCCCTCCTCTTGCACCGGCCAAGGTGCTCGAGGACGGATGCGTCGATCCCCACCCCGGCGGCGTTCGTCGAGGGGGTCGCGCCCGGGGACGAGGGCGCGGCGGCGGGCACGAGCGCGCAAGGCCCGGGCGGGGCCTCGAGGCCCGGCCGGTGGATCAACCCGCCGCGCGCGGCCGGAGGGTCGCCGGGGGCGGGCGGCGCCGGTCGCCATGGAGGCGCGGGCCGCGGCGGCGGCTACGGCGGAGGTGCCGCCGCGGCGGCGGCCCCTGCGGAGGAGGGCGGAGCGGGCGCAACCTGCGGGAGCGCCGCGGACGTGGCGGCGCGGACGGAGGTGGCGGCAACGGCGCCACGGCGGGCGCCGCGCGCCGCGGAGGCGCGCGGTGGAGGCGCCGGCGGGGGCGGAGCGGGCGGCTCCGCCCGCCGGCGGTCCCCGGGCGGAGGTGGTGGAGCTCTCGGATGACTCCTCGCCGCACGGGTGGAACCGGTGGGCCGGGCGGCCCACGAACTCTCCCCGAGCCCCGGGGGAGGGCCCTCGTGAGGGCGTCACGAGGGTCGTATGATAGTGGGGGGCCGAGGGCACGACGCCGAGGCCTCGTCCTCCCATGCGGTCGCCCCGCCCGGGTGGGGGGGGGCCGTGGAGGATCCCCCGGCGTTCGGCGACGCCCGAGAGGGAGCGGGA
Source organism: Cenchrus americanus (assembly GCA_947561735.1). NCBI lineage: Eukaryota > Viridiplantae > Streptophyta > Magnoliopsida > Poales > Poaceae > Cenchrus > Cenchrus americanus. The sequence continues at coordinate 122,574,733 of OX387244.1, read as the reverse complement.
GCTGCGGGGCGAGCTCATGAGCCACGGCGCCACGCTCAGCCGCGCGTTGAACGAGGCGGCGGCGGTTCACGGCGGCCGGCTCTGGATCGTCTTCCGGGTGAGCCACGGTTGCTTTTCTTCTTTCTCTTTTTCGCTTTCGCGCGTGCGTATTCAAGACTTGGCGGCGGCGACGAGGCTCGATGCGTGGATTCCGGGAGCTTGAGCGCGCGCGCCGCGACAAGTACGGCGCGTTCGACCGGGTGAACGCCGAGGCCCGCCGGCTCGGGGAGCGATGCGGCGCTTTCGACGCGCTTGCGGAAGCTCTTGGGACGCCGGACGGTGGGCCGGTCTGCGGGCGTTGGCGTGGTGTGACGTGCTCCCCGAGAGCTCGGGGCGGGGACGCGGCGCGTGACTCGAGCCTCGGGCGGATCCGCGCGGCCCTCGTCGATCGTGACGAGGCGGCGTGGAACGCGCGCGAGGACACGGAGAAGACGCGGACGTTGGCCGCCACACAGGGAGGCGGAGGTGGCCACCGCTCGCGCCGAGGCCGGGAGGCTCCGCACGTCGCTCGAGGGAGCGCGGGCGCGGCGGCGCCGGGCGAGGAGGCGGGCGCGCGGGACGGAGCGAGCGCGCCAAGGAGGCGGATGACCCGAAGGCCGCCCTCGACGCCAAGGCTGCGGCTCTCGTCGCCGGCCGAGGGGCGGCTCCGGCGAGGAGCGCGTCGCCGCCGGGGGGCGAGGGGCGGCTCCGGCGGGGAGCGAGGCCGCCCTTCGCGGCCGCCGGACGGCGGCCCCGGAGCGGGAGCGCGTTGCTCGCGAGGCGGCGGAGAAGTCGGCCCGGAGGAGCGGAACGCCGCATTCTCCGAGGTTGAGGACGAGGCGTTGACGCTCGGCATCGGCAACGCCGCCCAAGAGATGGCCCTCGTCGAGCAAGGCGAGGCCGTCCGGCATCTCGGTTGGCGCTCGAGTCGCGCGCCGCGACCTCGATCCGGAGAAGAAGGCGGGTCGAGGGTAAGTTGCTGTCGACCTGCTTGTTAGTTTCGTTTTAGAGGATTCGTTTCCCCCTTTTTAATTTCTCGTCATCTTGTTGCTTCCGGGCTTGCGCACGGCTTTGGGGCATCTTTGTCGGGCGGGCGAGGCCTGCAAGCCTCCTACAACTCCTCCGGCCGGGGGGCTGCGGGGAGGGCGCGGAACGCGGCCCTCGAGACTGTCACGCGGTCGAGGAAGGCGATGTCCAAGCCGGCGGCTCTGCGGCCGGCCGCTGCGCGCCCTCGGTGGCCACGTCACGGAGCGGGTGCGCGGGCGTTGCACCCAGGCGTGCGAGAAGGCCCTCGGAGTGGTGCGATCCCACTACGAGGTCAACCTCGAGGCGGTAGCGGAAGGCTACATCGTGCCCGAGGGCGTCGAGGACGAGGTGGCCATGGAGCGTGCGGACGCGCTTGCTGCTGACGCCGCCGAGTCGCTTGCCGAGGCCTTCGAGGAATTCCTCTTCCCGGACGCCGCTGATGCTGCCGCTCCGCCTGCCTGAAAGCACCTGGGCGCTAGGCCCGTTTGTTTTTTGTTTAAGTGTATCAGAATTGTGGCCTCGTGGCCTCTTGTAATTAAACAAGTAGTTTCGTGAATCATAGACAGTTTGTAAATGAAATCGCTTGTTTATTGCGCTTTTTGCTTCCTCTTCCTCTGAGAGTAGATTCTAGTTAGGGAAGTCCGCCTTTCGCGAGGGGCCGGCGGGTTGGAGGCGAGAGAGACGGGCCATAGCCGCGCGGCGTGGGGCGTCTGCGGCTCGCGCGCTCCTTCCGCTGTGCCGCCTACGCCTGTTCGAATCGTAGCTCGTGGTTGAAGTAGGAAACAAACTTAGCGCGTGTTATTACGTTTTTTTTTGCGTGAAAAAATGGGACCATTTTGGGGGGGGGGGGGGGGCCCCCCGCGGTGTAGCCCCGAGGGTAACTTGGGTTTCAGGGGAAAGCCGAGTTGCCCTTTTATTATACTTGGAGTATTTACATAGGTGACACCAACTGGGGCGTTGGCCGTGTGTTTGTACAACAGAAAATACTTGGAAATCCTAGCTAAGGGTAGAAGCGACGTAGGCGTTGTTGGATGTTCCAAGCGTTGGTGAGTTCTTCGCCGTCCTCGTTGGCAAGCTTGTACGTGCCGGTTTGAGCACCTTCACCACGACGTAGGGTCCTTCCCATGGGGGCGATAGCTTGTGGCGCCCTCGGTTGTCTTGGCGTAGCCTTAGGACCGGTCCCCCTCGGCGAAATCCCTTCGACGTATCTTGCGTGCTTGGTAGCGCCGTAGGGGCCGGTGATACCTTGCGGAGTGCATCAACGCCACGAGGCGTACTTCGTCCTGGGCGATCCGGTGAGTCCTCGCGGGCTCGGCGGTTAGCGTCCTCGTTGTAGCCTCGAACCTTGGGCGACCCGTATTCCAGATCCGTGGGGAGGACGGCCTCCGCGCCATGGACTAGGAAAAACGGGGTGAACCCGGTGGCTACTTGCAGGGTGGTCCTTAGGCTCCACACGGCTGCTGGTAGTTCTTGGAGCCATTTCGGCCGATTTGTTGAGCTGGTCGAAAATTCTGGGCTTGAGGCCTGTAGGATCATGCCGTTGGCGCGTTCTACTTGGCCGTTGGTACGTGGGTGTGCCACGGTGCCCAATCCACACGGATGTGGAACTTGTCGCGAACTCCAAGAACTTCCGGCCGTGAGCGGGACCCGTTGTACGTGATGATGGAGTTTGGCACTCCAAAGCGGTAGACGATGTCGGTGAAGAACGTAACCGCCTTGCTCGGCCCTCAAATTCGTGATGGGGCGCACCTCCACCCACTTGGAGAACTTGTCGATCGCGACCAGCGGTGGGTGAAGCCCCCGGCGCCTTCGCGGGGGCCGACGATGTCCAACCCCCACACGGCGAACGGCCATGTTACGGGGATTGTTTGTAAGGCGTGAGCGGGCGGGTTGGTCTTGCGGGCGTAGAGCGGCACCCCTCGCAAGTGCGCACGATTTCGTTGGCGTCTGCGACCGCGGTAGGCCAATAGAAGCCTTGGCGGAACGCGTTGCCGACGAGGGTGCGCGGCGCGGCGTGGTGGCCACAGATCCCCGCGTGGATGTCCCGTAGGAGCTCACGCCCCTCGGGAATGGGTATACACCGCTGGAGGATGCCCGACGCGGCGCGCTTGTACAGCTCGCCGTCGACCAGGGTGAATGACTTGGCCATCCTGGCGATGCGCCTGGCTGCGGCCCGGTCTGCGGGGAGCTCCCCTCGAGCAATCCAGGCGATGTACTTCTCCCGCCAGGTCCGCACGGCGGGGGCCGGCTCGATGTCCATCGCGACAGCCTCGTGGGAGCCGTACCCCTCGAGAAGGGAGAGCACGTACGCCTCGTTCGAGGGGTCCTCTTCCATGGGTTCCGCACCGGCCCCGGATTCGAGGGAGCCCCCGAGGGTCCGGCGTCGCTCGAGGGGTAGGGCTCGAAGGCGGCCGGTGGCTGCGCGATGTCGCGCGCGAAAACGTTCGGGGGGAGCGGTGATCCGCCGGACGCGATCTTGGCAAGTTCATCTGCCTCCTCGTTGTACGGCGGGGTACATGGTTGAGCTCGATGCCGTAGAATTTGTCTTCGAGGGCCCGCACGGCCTTGCGGTAGGCCTCCATCTTGTCGTCGTGGCGGCTCGCGTTCTTCATGACTTGGTCGATCACGAGCTGCGAATCCCCTCGCACGTCGAGGCGCTTGATGCCCAATTCAATGGCGATTTTGAGGCCGCGAGAGGAGGGCCTCGTATTCCGCCATGTTGTTGGACGCGGGGAAGTGGAGGCGCCTTTGCGTAGCGCATGTGCTCCCCGAGGGGTGACACGAAGAGCAGGCCCGCGCCCGCTCCCGTCTTCATCACCGAGCCGTCGAAGAACGAGTCCGGCACTGCGCGAATTTGAGGGGGCGGCAGCTGTGTGTCCGTCCACTCAGCGACGAAGTCTGCTAGGATTTGTGATTTGATGGCCTTGCGCGGAGCATAGGCGAGCGTTTCGCCCATCAACTCCACGGACCACTTGGCAATCCTGCCTGCCGCGTCGGGGTTGCGAATGATCTCTCCTAGCGGGAAGGAAGAGACCACCGTAACTGGGTGGGCCTCGAAGTAGTGGCGGAGCTTGCGCCGCGCGAGGACCCCCCGCGTACAACGGCTTCGGACACGGGGGTAGCGCGTCTTCGTGTCCGACAGGACCTCGGCGATGTAGTAGACTGGCCTCTGCACAGGCAGGGCATGCCCTTCCTCCGTGCGCTCCACAACGATCACGGCGGCGAACCACTGGGTGGTTGCGGCCACGTAGAGTTGGAGGGGTTCGCCGTCTCGCGGCGGCGTAAGGATTGGGGCGTGCGTCAGAGATGCTTTTAGCTTGTCGAGCGCTTCCTGGGCCTCGGCGGTCCAAGAGAAGCGCTCGTGCTTCTTGAGCAGCCGGTAGAGGGGCAGGCCCTTCTCACCGAGCCTCGAGATGAAGCGGCTCAGGGCGGCAAGGCACCCCAGCACCTTCTGCACCCCTTTGAGGTCCCGGGTGGACCCATTCGCTCGAGGGCCGCGACCTTTTCGGGATTGGCCTCGATTCCCCCGCCGGGAGACGATGTATCCTAGGAGCATGCCCCGCGGCACTCCAAAGACACATTTTTCGGGGTTGAGCTTGACCCCGTTGGCCGCGAGCAAGCGAATGCGATGCCAAGATCGCTGACCGGGTCGTCGCCTTCTGGTTTTGACGACGATGTCGTCTACGTAAGCCTCGACCGTTCGCCCGATATGGTCCCCAAAAAACGTGCTTGCATGCGGCGATAGGTTGCGCCGCGTTTCGAGGCCAAAAGGCATCGTGACGTAACGAACGTCCCGAACGGTGTGATGAACGAAGTCGCGAGCTGGTCGGACTCCTTCATTTTTATTTGATGATAGCCCGAATAGGCATCAAGGAAACGAGCAGTTCACACCCGGCGGTGGAATCAATGATGCGATCTATGCGCGGCAAAGGAAAAGGAACTTTTGGACACGCTTTATTGAGACTTGTGTAGTCAATGCACATCCTCCACTTCCCATTTTTCTTTTTTACAAGCACGGGATTAGCTAACCACGTCGGGTGGAACACTTCCTTGATGAATCCGGCCTCGAGGAGCTTCCGCGGCTCCGCTCCGATCGCCCGTCGCCGTTCCTCGTCGAAGCGGCGCGGCCGGCTGGCCGCACGGCGCGAGCATTAGGCGAGGATATCAAGGGAGTGCTCGGCGACCTCCCTCGGAATGCCGGCATGTCCGAGGGGCTCCACGCGAAAACGTCGGCGTTGGCGCGGAGGAAGTCGACGAGCCTTGCTTCCTATTTAGGATCGAGGGTCGGCGACCCTCAAAGCCTTGCCCTCGGGGGCGATGGGTCGAGGGGGACCCCTTTGGTTTGCTCGGCGGCCTCGAACGTGCCGGCGTGCTTGGTGGCGGAGGCGAGGTCGTCGTTGACCATCTTCTCCGGTGTGTTTACCGGCGCTTCATCCGGCGCTAGCGCCTCCGCATGTTCCACGCACTCGACATCGCGATCGAATGCATGCTCGATCGACGACCCGACGGTGATGACGCCGTTTGGACCGGCATCTTCATCTTCGGGGTACGTGTAGTTGGGGACCGCCATGAACTTGGCATAGCATGGTCGCCCAAGGATGGCATGGTAGGCCCCTTTGAATCCCACCACCTCGAATGTGAGGGTTTCCTTGCGGAAATTCTTGGGGGTCCCGAACCGGACGGGCGGATCGATGCGCCCGAGGGGTTGAACACCTGCTTTCGGGCGCGATGCGGTGGAACGGCTTCGTCTTGGGCCGCGCCTGGTCCGGCCCAATCCCCATTAGGCGCGATGTGTGCGCGAAGAGGATATTGAGGCTACGCCTCCGTCCATAAGGACCTTCGAAAACCGGGCGTTCCCAATGATGGGATCGACCACCGGGGGATGCTTGGCCGGGTTCGGGATGCGGTTTGGGTGATCATCCCGGCTAAAGGTGATGGCATCCTTCGACCGATTGAGAAAGGCCGGAGGTGCCCTCTGCGGCGAGGACTTCGTGCCGCTCCTTCTTGCGGCTGCAGGGTTGACATGTCGACGGTGGGTCCCCCAAAAATGAGGAACACATTTTCGACGGCGGGGAAGCCACTGCGTCGCCGTCGCCCCCCATCCTTCTTGGCCTCTGCCTCCTTCGCGGCGGCACGGCCATAGAACTTCTTGAGCATGTCGCCTTGCTCAAGAGTGTGATTCACGGGGGTCTTGTGGTAGGGGCACGGCTTCTTCATCATGTCGTCGAAAACCCCCGGGCCTCGAGGAGCGGTCGAGGGCCCCGTCGGGCGGGTCAACGGCGAGGGCCTCGGCGTTGCCGCCGTTGCGCCCTGCTCCGCGCGCCTCGCGGCGCGGCTTCTTCCCCTTCTTGCCCCGCTTGTCGTTGCGGCGCGGCTCCTTGGACCCGGCTGCCCTCCGCGGGCGTGTCCTCGGAGCGCTTGCCCTTCTTGCCGTCGAAGATTGCCCCCACGGCCTCCTCTCCGGAGGCGGGCGGTGGCAATGTCGAACGGCTCGTTCGAGTCCGTGGGCGGGCTGGCGTCCCGGCTCGCGCACAAGGTCCCGGCACGTGGTGCCCTCGAGGAACGCGTGCACGATCTCGGATTGTGCCACGGCGGGGAGCTACGTACGGCGCTTGGAGAAGCGCCGTATGAAGTCCGCGGCGGTCGCCGGCCTCGCGTGCGGGGAGCGCGGATCCCGAGGAGTTCCCGGGGCGCACGTATGTGCCCTGGAAGTTGCCCACGAAGGTGTGGACTAGATCGTCCCGAGTTGTGGATGCGGTGGCGGGCAAGTGCTCGAGCCATGTCGGGCCGCGTCGCCCGGATGCAGGGGCAAGTTGCGGATGATCACTTCGTCGTTGGTGGCCCCGCCCAGCTGACAGGCCAGGCGGTAATCGTTGAGCCAAACACGAGGGTCCGTCTCCCCGTTGTATTTGATGATCGTCGAGGGCTGACGGAAGCGCTGGGGGAACGCCGCCGTGCGGATCTCCCCGCTTGAACACTCGGGTGCCGGGGGGCTCCGGCGTTGGGGAGCGATCCTCACCGCTGTCGTAGCGTCCACCCCTTCGAGGGTGGTAGCCCCTGGCCGCTCGTGCGTCCGCCTTGCTGGTGCGCCTGGCGTTGATGACGTTGCGGGCGTCACCATCCAGCGCCCTGCGTGTGTCGAGGAGGCGTTCCTTGGCCGGCGTGCGTCCCTGGTCAGCGGGTCGACCCGCATGCACCGAGGGTTCGCCCCCTGGTGCCGGATCATCACCCCGCGCGTCCCCCTGTTGGCGGATGCGTGAGGCCGAGCTTTCGGCCTGCTGGACAGCCGCTTGCTCAAGGAGGGTCTGCACCTCGCGGTGCATTTCTCGAGCCTCGGGGGTCGAGGGTGCCGGCATGGCGCGCAGCAGTGTCGCGGCGGCGATGAGCTTTTGGCTCGCTCGCGGTGGAGTATCCGCGTTGTCAACGTTGGGGACAGGGTTGAGGCGGTCGCGGACCTGTCGGCCCAGCTCCCGCGCGCGTTCGCCGCGCGCAGAGGCCTCTCCCGCCATCGAGGCGCGGAGCGGCCGCACGGTCCGGTACTCCTCCGCCGGCTTGGCCTCGAGCTCGCGAGCTTGGGCCGGTTGCGCGTCGACGTCGGCCCCGGCGGGGTGCGCTTGGCCCCGCGGCCGGGCGCGTGGCAACCCCCAGGGGCGGCGTGACTTCCCCATCTCCCGGCGCCGCCGCACCGGCGGCGTTGGCGGGTCGTTGGTGATGACGGCGCAGCATTCCCGCGTGGGGTCGTAGCTCCCGGTCTTTGGAGTCGTCGGAGCGACCGAACCGGTGGTCCGTGGCGTCGAGGAAGCGCACGAACGCGGCCCCGGGTCCGGCACACCGGAGAAGTCCCACTCCGCGTACCCATGGCGGGTGGCGGGTGGCATCGTGTCGACGGAGCCCGGGGACGACTCGTCCCGTGGCCGGGGTGCGGGATTCCCGGCGACGAAGACGTGCCGACCGGGCGGAACCCTCGCGCATCGTCGTGTTGACGTTGGCGTTGTAGGCCGTAGTGGCGCCACGCGGCCGATGGGGACGCGCGGTCCGAGACCGCACGCGGTCCCGGCGGGGGCGGTGGCGGCCGTCGTGACGGTGGGCGCACCGCGCCGGGCGGCGGCGCGCTCGGCCTGCCGCCGCTCGGCCGCGCGCGACGCGGCGCGGCCCGGGCGGCGGCGACGGCGTCGCGGCGTCGACGGACCCGCGGCATCCGTGCTGCGGGTGCTGCGCCGGTGTCGTGCGTGCGGCGGTGACCGGGCGGACTCGGCCTCCCGGCGCGCGCGTAGCTCCTCACGGTTGGTGAGGCGCATGAGATAGCCATTCCCCGTGGCACGGAAGTTCAAGTCCCCGAAGCGGATCTCGAACCCGGCGGGAAGGGGTACGAGCTACCCATGTTGTAGCGGGTGCTACGGTACTCGGTGCGAATCACCATGGAGGGAGTCGGCGAAATGACCTTAGGCGCTCGTTTGCCCCACGGTGGGCGCCAGCGTCGGTGCGGAATATGGTCCCGACACTAACCGGTAGATAGCGCCTAAGTTTATCCCTCGATGGTCGATGCTAAGCAACTAATGACACAAGGATTTATCCTCGGTTCCGGCCGAGGGGGCCGTACGTCCAGCAGTGGGGTGCTCGTGGCACTATATTGCTCAGCACCGGGGGTGCTTGTAGTGGGGCAAATACAAGCAAGGCGGGAGAGGAAGCGTGGCTCCCAAGTCCCTGGTGAATGGTTGAAGATGTTGTGGGAGAATAAGAGAGTGAGTGCACGGTGTGTTGTGTTGAACCTTGTCTCCTCCGAACCGTCCCCCGCGGGCCGGGGGCTCGCTTCCCCTTTTATAGGCCAAGGGGGCGGCGAGTTACATGCGCGCCGCGCTACCTTGCTACGTGTGGGAGCACGTCGTGCTATAGTGTAGAGCGGGCGATCGTCCGGATGATCCATCGCTGCGATCCGGCCATGATGGCCTACTTCGTGCCGAGCGGTGGCGGTTCGAGGGTAGGAGGTGGCGGATGGTGATGGCGTTCTCCGATAGGCTTCGAGGGAGGTGCGATGACGGCCGGTACGGGATACGGGAGCGGGCAGAACGGCGTTCCTTCCCAATGAGCTCTGCGGTGACGGAGTGGTTGCTGCAGTGCTTGGGCGTGCCTGCGCGGAGTCGGGCGTGCGCCCGCACGCGTGGGTACGGCGGCCGCGCCGTTACAGTGGCCGGGATGGCCATCCACCGGCCTAGCGCCCCTCACCTAACCTGCAAGGTCACGAGAAAGTGGAAACGAGGGTGCGCCCGGCCCCCTTTCGAGGGTCGGGCGCGTTAGTCGTACAGCGGCGTGCGCACGGTGTCACGGGACTGACACCGGCCGTACCGCACGGTCCATCCCACAGTGGCGGGGATGGGCTCCTTCCCTGGGGAGTTGGTGCGGCGGCACCGGGGCGTGAGCCCCGGGCGCATGATGGCGCCGTCCCGCGGCGTCGGGGCGTTAAATGCCCAAGTACGGGGCCGGCGCACGCGTGCGGGGCGCCCGTGATCGTGGCGGGCCCCGGCCGAGGGCGGAGCGGACCCTCGAGCGAGGCGGGACTCGCTCGAGGGGGAGCGCGCCCTCGAGCGGGGGGCGGGGCCGCTCGAGGGAAGGGCCGCCCCTCGAGCGGGGGCGGTACCCGTTTCGAGGAGGGGAGTCGCCCCTCGAACGGGGCGGAGCCGTTCGAGGAGGAGCATGCCCTCGGGCGAGGCGGAGCACCGCTCGAGGGGTCTTCCTAGGCGGGCCGCCTTGGTGGGCCTTCGAAGTCTGTTGCGTGGGCCGTGTCTGCGGGGTTAGTTACTGCATGGTTAGGCTTAGCTTATATTGATGCGGGAATTTAAGTAGGGGTTCCCCCCTTGTTTGAGGGGACCCCTAGGGCGGTCCCCGACACAAGGAGCGGATCAAGAAAGAACTCACTTCCGAATCGTACGCTTCCTTGATGAGCCGCTCCCCCGAGGTTGCTTACCCTTGTCCATGGCGTTGGGGTTTTTTCCTCTAGCGGAGCGGGGGAAGAGACGAGAAATGATGGAGGAGTGTGCGAGTGGATTTGCGAGCACCCCACGGGCTATTTTATTGACCAAGGAGGCGCATTGGGAGTGATGATTTGGCCGGTACACATTGTTGGAATACCAAGCGGCGAGAGATTTCCGCCGAGGTGCAAAGGGTTTTCTCTTGAACGGTGTTCACGGATTGCCGAATTGGGATCCTCGTGGATTTCACGCCTAGGGGCGGTTGCTCTCACGTGTTCGGCTAAAGACAGTTCCGGATGCGTTCAAAAGAAAATTTGCGGATGCAAAATGCAAAAGGGAGTCATCGCGCAACAAGTGCGGAATTCAAAAGTTCATCATATATTGCCGACATTTACACATCCCTAGTACAATCTAGTCAAAGAGCCTATTCAACACGGATTGGGGATGAGTAATTTCGGCAATGGCGTCGCCGTGGCCGTCGAGGCGCTCCGGGATGAGCTCGATCTCGTCAATGTCCTCCGGTGCGCCGCCACCGAAAGCCACGCGGCCCGGTGGAGTAGTCGACGTCCGTATGCGTCGCCATCGCGGCCGGGCCCAAGGTGGTGCCCAAGCGAACGCCATGGACGGCCACCTCGTCAACGCGGCGCTCCACCGCGGCCGGGCGCTCCGCCGGCGTGTCACCGTGGGCATTCACCTTCTCGGCCAATTGCTCTACCGGCGCCTTTGGGCGGTTGAGCTCGGCATCGCGGGCGCAAAAGACAAACAGAAGGGATTAGCATCAAAGGCCGAGCTGGACCAAGAATCAATCTCAGGGCCATACCGTCAATGGCCTCCAACGGTATTTGCGGCGGTCCTCCCATTCTAACTCGGCCACGCCCCGCTTTCTTGGAGACGTCCTCCGGTTCGCGACGGGACGCCTCTAGTTCCTCCTTGAAGCGGATGGCGTCCGCTTCCCCCATACGGTGCCGGGGAGTGGCCATCGGACTCCGAGGAGTCATCTGGGAGGGGTTGATTGGCCGACGCACGGGGGCGGATTCCACCGAATCGGCCCCGAAAAAGGAGAGATGATCGTCAAGGCAAGGGAAGATTAAGAAGCAGAATCACAGAGGAGAAGTTGGCGATCGTCACCGCCTGCGCGCATTGGCGCTGCTCCCCTCGGCCTCGTCGGAGGCACGGCGGCGGTTGAGGCGGCGCACCATTGTGGTTTGGGATGTGCACTGTTTGCGAGAAGGCTAAAGATTGGCAAAAGATTCGAGAGCTAGAAGGCCTGGTGGAGAGCTAGGGGCACCTATGGCAACATTTATAGGCCTGGCAGGGTGAATCGTGGCTTCGAGTCGTGGCTGTGGATCGTGGCGCACGTCCCAATAAAATCGGAAGGTGGAAAGATTTCCTTGACCAACCCGCCGGCGGGTCGTTTGGAGTTCTAGGCGCCCCGTGCGCGGGTCGATTGGTTCGGCTAAGGGAACTCAAGGTGTCGTTCGGGAGTTAGCGTTTCACTGCCGAATGGGTCATTCAACATTACATCTCAAAGTACGCAAAAGAAAGGAAACAAATCACAAGGAGATATTACGAGAACGACCAGTTCAATTATACATCAATAAGGATTCAGGCATTCAGGAGTTTGGCAAGTACACGACGAACATTGGATATTATCAAACGGGAATTGTCCAGCATCTCCTGGCAGTCTTTTTGGGCACCAGATAAGTCAGTGAGCTCCGCATCGCATTGCTTTATCTTGGTGACAGCCGATTCTACTTCCGCTTGGGTCTTTGCCATCAATCCGGGGAAGTTCGGCTATTTTCTTTTGGTCAATTTCCATCTCCGCTGACAGGCTTCTCAGCTCGGCCTCTAGAGCAGCCTTCCTAGCAGCTTTCAGATCATAAGAAGCTTGCAGGTTAGCCAATGCATCTTTATGGTTCTCTGCTTGGGATTGTGCCCCGTTCATGGCTTGTTCAGCATCAGTTTTCCTTTTCTCAATGGCCGGACGGGAGCGCAATTTCCTCCAAGCGCGCCTCAAGGGTACATAAAGGGGCTCTAAGTCATAGACGGATGACAGAGAAGCTCTGATGTCTTCAGGGAGTTCTTGACTAATGGGTTCAAACATTTCTTCGAAATGATGGAGGTCATTGAGCCGATCTGAGCATCTTTCTCTAGCCGAGCGGCAATTTACGTGAGCTTGGACAACACTTCATTTGGCGGCGGGCCGGAATACTCCTTCCATCACCTCGGCGAGTTGGATTGCTCTCGATGGCGAGGCTTGGTGATGATGGAACTTGATCACGATGAACAACATTGCCGAATTAAGGATACTAAACACCAAGGCACCAGAATTGAGTACGGGTGGTTACCTCATGGCTGGTTTCTTGAGTAGGGGCAATCACGAGGTGAAGAGGACGCTCCAAGAAGAGCCGAAACTTCGAGCTAAAGGGTGCCGATGCGGGCATTGGCAGCTCATGGGTTTTACGGGTGGAGAGGAGTCGGGTCGCCGCCTCTGGTGGGTTGGCTATCTCTGCTTGATCAATAGGCGATGGCACCCCAGGAGAATTTGTTGGCTCCGGTTGAGTTGGGAGATTCATCTCCGGAGAATTTATTGCTTCTACGAGAAGGTGATGAAGATGAGATCTCCACCGGGATGGGTAACTCGACCCCGGATGGGCTCGCTTGTTGAACCACCGGAACATCTACAAGGCTTTGTTCTTCCACGGCTTCTTCGCAAGTGTCCAATTGAAAGGGTAAGTGCCGGTGCTCATCCTTGAGAAAGGACGGTAAAGGTCATACCGGTGGATGGGGCATCGGCGAGTGCTGGTTACGAAGGATGTTGGGCTACGGTACGAAAATGCACAATGATATGATCCATCAAGAACAGAGTGACCTGGTAATCAAGAAGGTAAAGGGTTTTACCTCAACAAGCACCTTTTTGACAGTTCTTCTCCTTTTGGCACTTGGAGGGGCAATCAGGTGCAGACCTTGCCTCCTGTCTGCAGCAAGGCTAGAAAGGCTGGGATCTGTAGTAGCATACCTGGCCATTAATTGGTGCAGGGTTGTGGATTTGAACCCTAGTGCTGAAATTGGGCCTTCAGCATTGTAAGCAATTGCCCTGGCTCGAGGGGCAGGCACTGTGTTCTGTGGACAAAAGATGAAGGTCAAGACCATGAATAAAGAAGAAGTGCTTGATCCAAGGGCTCATTGTGTTACCTCTGAAGTCGGCAGGAAATCAGGCACCAATTCTGCACAAAACACATGAACGGGTTCACTGAAGATGTGGTCGTGAAATTCTTGCCACCAGGAGCTGAAGGTAGGATGAGCTATGGTTGTGAGCACAAAAGGACATGTGTAGACAGTGGGACTGCACACATAGCTGAAAACTCTGCTGCACTGCATCAGTTCTTTGATTTCCTCCCTGGGTTTGAGGAATTCATGCAAAAACAATCTTGGGGGCATCTGGCCGCATCCAAGTTGTCTGGCCATTACATTAGGCTGGTAGTATTCATAAGTGCTGACATTCTGCCTCCCTCCATTGAACTCGGCCGGTAATATGCATGGGCGGATTATGATATTAAAGATCTCCAAGAATCCCCTATCTTGATGGCCGGGCTCGAAGGAGAATTCGACATGGAAGGTCAAAGTGTCATTGCCTAGATAAGGAAGCCACGGAGGATTGGAGAAACCTTTGAAGAACAACTCGAAGAGGCTGGCCATGTCTGTGGATAAGAACGATTGAAGCCGCTTCTCCATAGTTTTGGCATCCTCTGGTGGCTTGAGGCTCTCCTTCGGGGTGATTGGACAAAGGGGAAGAACCTTGAGTCCAAATCGACGCCAACAATCGATGCATGTGGAGCTGCGGCCACATTTGAACAAACCACCAAGGGCCATTGACGCACGTTATCCTGCGGTCGGTGTACATTTGGGTAACGATCGATGAAGCATATGATATACACTTGCCCAAGAGGAATTTTCCCGGAGGGAGGCGATTGCCACTAGCCGGATGGATCGCCATTGCGATATGATTCAAAGTGGGTTCGTTGGCCTTGCCACAGAAGACAAATCTGCATAGCCACATGTTCGAAAAAGCTACGTATTCAACTTCGCCAAGGGGATTATCTCTCATGTGCTTCGAGATATAATTCTTGTAGCCATTCCCTGGCTTTACCCCTGTCTGGCGTGAAGAATTTTTGAAGTTCCGGGGGCTGGAACGGCATCCGGTGATGTCAAGGCCGGTGATCATGTATACATCGGCCAAGGTTGGAGACATTGGGCCATGCCCAAAAAGGAAGGCGTTGACGCCATTTGACCGAAGTGGCATGCGGCTATCGAAAGATCTTCATTCTTGGGTGTCTCGGCTACGGATAACTCCGGACATTGAGCAATGCGGAGAGCATCCCGGGTTGGTCAATCCACTCTTATCCGCAAGAATCCTCCGATACCAAGTCTTCCGGCCTTTGCAATTGGGGGCAAAGGCCGGTTCTTGAAACGCATCTTGCCACCGGGGAGGTGGAGATAAAGCTGCCTTGAAAGGGATTCTCTGAGATTCAGCGGCAATAAAATCTCGAGGATCAGGATTCCCTTCAGGACCAAGGTAATAAGGCTGAATTGGCCTCGATAGGAATCAGAAGAGCAGTAGAAGGTTCCTGGAGGAGAGCGGAAGAGGAAAGTCTCAGGTAAAATTGAAAACCTAATGCCGAACAAAGGTTTGAAGGGGGTGAATTTACACGAGCGGCTTGGTTACGAGTCGCCATTGGAAGGTTCGAGCTCGGAACGAAGGGGATCTAGGGATGGATGCGAACGAAGATTCCGGCGGATTGCGAAGAACGGTGTTGACGAGATTTGGCTCAAGGATTCGTGGCTAGAGTCAATTGTGGAACAAAATTACTTTTATCCCACAATTGAAGGGGCATGTGTTAACACCAAAATTTGGTAAGGAGTATGACATGTGGGTCCGATTCGAAAAAGAGTCCGTCGGTGGAAGGAAAGATATTTTCGAGAGATTTTCGGCGAAAGGATCCGCGGTCGGCTATTTGCTCCCGATTCGGCAAAGGAACGATGGGGCTGATTTTGCGGGATTGGACGGTGACGTGGCTCAAATCGGGAGAGACGAATGGAGGGACGGACAATCGAGTTTAGTTAGGCAATGAATCCATTCGCGGTTGTAATCGGCGGGGTATAAATACGATCCCTGGATGTATGTAACAAACACGATCATTCCTCAATACACACCGGCCTTACGCCAAACCCTAGAGTCCTTGTCGTGTCGTCGAGTTCTTCGAGAGGGCCAATCGATCCGTCGACCTCCGTGAGTACGGCAACCTTGTATCATGTCT
This sequence comes from Cenchrus americanus, assembly GCA_947561735.1. NCBI lineage: Eukaryota > Viridiplantae > Streptophyta > Magnoliopsida > Poales > Poaceae > Cenchrus > Cenchrus americanus. Next base: position 122,559,405 of record OX387244.1, on the reverse strand, counting down.
AGTATCATGCGGTGGATTTAGATGCGATGCAAGTAGTCTTGTTACCATGCTTCGTGTCATGCGGTAGATTCAAGCTTGGTTCAAGAGGGTTTCTTGTTAGATCATGAGCCATGCGGTAGGCTAAGATCTAGCTCGAAGCTAGTTATCGGCTCTATTGGATTTTGGCAAGATCCAATAGATTCATTAAGTTATCCCGTGTTATCATGAGTTTTACTTTATGTTTTAGTTCATGTAACACACCCTTGCCCAATCTAGATGGGTTTGGATCGGCTATATTTCTTTTAAGATCCTTGTACGAGCAGGTTTCGTGTTTTGACGCGTGGATCTTGTGCTCTCCGATGGCCGAAACCGAATCGATCTAGGTTGTTACGTGTTGCGGGTTCAAGCTTGCTTTGTGCGTATAAATCTTGAAAGAACCGGGTATCATGCGGTAGATGCGGGTTTTTGGGTTGCCTTGGAGCTAATCATCCGGTGGATTAGATTTCCAATTAAATCGATAGATTTATTCACGTGGTAATGTTTGTTCCTTCTCCATGGACCCTGGATCGGTTTGTTCGACCGTATTCGGTTATGTTTTCACGAGTAGATCATGTGCATGGTTTATGTTTTAAATGACGTATGCTTTTAGCTTTCCATATTTAGATTGTATCATGCGGTGGATAGATCTATTTGCGGAAAGTGGTACGTTTTTCATGCAAGTTGTATCATGCGGTGGATAGATTTGTTTGTGATCGTGCCCGAAGCGGATCTTAAAGTACCTAGACATGCGGTAGACTAGTGCTTTGGATCTATGCGTGCTCATTTAATACATGTTCATGTTCGTGCTTTACCTCATCTTATTTAATGACAAATCTCATGAAGGATCGGTCATAACTTCATGCTTGCATCTTTATCTATACAAAGACCGATCGTCGTCACGCTTACGTCATCCATTCGGCGATATTCCTTTTTCCTTTGCGGTTACCGGATGGTTGTGATTCCTTGACATATAGCTCTACATAGCTACATGTCATCTTGCTTAGCTTCTTAGCCGTAAATATGGAACTATGCCGGTACCACCGACACGTTCCAAGCTTTGGTATTTAGTTGCTTCATCTTTTGTTAATTTTAAGGAAAAATTGAGCGGCACGTCACTCTCTTTACGCGCGTGCGAAGCTAGCTTTGTTCGGCTTCTTTGTGTGATTGGCGTTGAGTGCACATTTCACGTCAACACATACAAGGCGGCCAAAAGGACGGTGAAGAGCTCACCAACGCTTGGAACATCCAACAGCTACGTCGCTTCTACCCTTAGCTAGGATTTCCAAGTATTTTTGTTGTAAAAACCGCACGGCCAACGCCCCAGTTGGCTGCAACTATGTAAAAGCTCCAAGTTTAATAAAAAGGGCAACTCGGCTTTCCCCCGGAAACCCAATTCACCCTCGGGGGCTACTGCGGGGGGGCACCCCCCCAAAATGGTCCCATTTTTTTGCGCAAAAACGAAATAACTCACACGCGCTAAGTTTGTTTTTTACTTCAACCACGAGCAACGATTCGAACGGGGCGCGGGCGGCCCGGCGGGAGAAGCCTACGCCGCGTGGATATGGCCCTTCTCTCTCGCCTCCAATCCAGCGGGCCCCCGGCGAAAATCGAACTCCCCTAACTAGAATCTACTCGGGGAAGAAGGAGAAACAAAAAGCGTGATAAACAAACGACTTCATTACGACAAATGTTTATATCCAAGAACAACTTGTTCATTTACAAAAGGCCACGAGGCCACGGTGCGATACACATCAAAACGGGCTCGGTGCCCAGCGCTTTCGGGCGGGAGGAGCGGCGGCGTCGGTGGCGTCCGGGAAGAGGAGCGCTCGAAGGCTTCGGCGAGCGACCGGCGGCGTCGGCGGCGAGCGCATCCACTCGCTCCATCGCTACCTCGTCCTCGACACCCTTGGGGACGACGTAGCCCTCCGCCGGCGCCTCGAAGTTGACCTCGTAGTGGGACCGCACCACTCCGAGGGGCCTTCGGACGCCCGGATGCGGCGCCGGCGCATCCGCTCGGTGACGTGGCCACCAAGGGCGCGCGGGCGGCGGCTAGCGAGCTGCCGCCCGAGCCTCGCCCTCCTCCACGGCACGGCGGGTCTCGAGGGCCGCATCACGCAGCTCCTGCAGCTCCCGCTCGGAGGAGTTGTACGAAGCCTGCAGCGCCTCGGCCCGCTCAGCTGCGTGCCCCAGGGCGGTGCGCAAGCCTGGAAACGCCAAGGCAAGAAAGAAATCAGAAAAAGGGAATGCGAGTTCCCAAACGAAAAACCAACAAGGCAAGAGTCAAACAGTTGCTCACCTTCGACCTGCTTCCTCTCCATCTCGAAGTCGCGGCGCACGGCCTCGACCGTCAGCTCGAGGCGCTCGACGGTCTCACCTTGCTCCCGGAGGGACAGCTCCTGATTGGCGTTGGTGATGCTGAGCATAATCACCTCGCCCTCGGCCTTGGAGAGCTTGTCGTCCCGCTCCGCCAAGGACTTCTGCGACACCTCGTGGGCGGCGCGCTCTGCTCCCCGGTCTTGCACGGGCGTCGACGAGGGCGGCTTTGCTCTGCGCCGAAGCCTGCCCCTCGGCCCCTTGGCGGGCGGTGCTCTCTTGCGGAGCCGCTCCTCGGCGGCGACGAGGGCCGCGGCCTTGGCGTCGAGGGTGGCCTTCGGTCGTCGGCCTCCTTGGCGCGCGGCTGCTCCGGCCCGCGCGCCCGCTCCTCGGCCGGCGCTGTTGCGCTGCGCCCCCTTCAAGCGACGAGTGAAGCTCCCGGTTTTCGGCGCGGATGGTAGCCACCTCCGCCTCCCCATTTTACGGTCGGCGTCCGCGTCTTCTCCAAGTCGGAGCGCGCATGCCACGGCGCCTCATCACGATCGATGAGGGCTGCGCGGACCCGCTCGAGGCTCGGCGGTGCGCCGTGTCTGCCTCGAGCTCTCGGGGAGCTCGTCGAGGCCGGAGCCGAGGGCCGTGCGCCGGCCCGGTGTCCGGGGACACGAGAGCGTCGGCAAGCGCGTCCAAAGCGCCGCACCGCTCCCGGAGGCGGTGGACCTCGGCGTTCACCCGGTCGAAGGCATCGTACTTATCATGGGGGCGGTGCTCAAGTTCTCCGGCATCCACACACCAAAATCCGTTAGCACTACGGCACAAAGGCGGCACACGAAGATGAGAAGAAGAAGAAAACGAGCGACGGCGCCCTACACCGGAAGACGCGCCATGCGGGGCCGCCATGGACTGCGGCGCCTCGTTCGGCGCACGGTCGAGCGTGGCGCCGGTGGCGTCGGAGCTCGCCCCGAGCTCTGCTCCCCGGGCGTCGGCAAACGCGGGGGTATCGTCGACGGCCCCCTCCACTTGGGCGGGCGGCCGGCGCGGGAGGACGAGGCCTCGGCGCCGTGTCCTCGACCCCCCACCACCATGTGACCCTCGCGCCGCCTCACGAGGGCCCCCTCCTCCGGGGCTCGGGGGAGTCGTGGGCCGGGCGGCACCCTGATCCCACCCGGGCGGCGGGGAGTCGTCAAAGACCTCCACCACCTCCGCTGCCGAACGCCGGCGGGCGCCGCCGCTTGTGCGCCTCCACCGGCGCCTCCACTTGCGCCTCCACGGCCGCGGGCGCCCGGCACGGCGCCGCGGCCACCCCTCTCGGCGTGCCGCCGCATCCACGGGCGCCGCCACGGGTTGCGCCCGCTCCGCCTCCTGCGCGCCGCGCGCGCGGCCCCGGCGCCTCCGCGGCCCGGCGGCCTCCACGGGCCGCACCTCCACCCACCGGCCGCCGCCGCGCCGCTCGCGTCCCCATGACGGCCGGCGCCGGCCGCTCCTCGGCGACCTCCCGCTGCGCCGCGGCGGCGCGGCTGCGGCCGGGGCCTCGAGGCCCCGGCGGGCTTTGCGAGCTCGCGCCCGCCGCCGGTGCTTGCCCCGGCCGCGGCGCCCTTGACGAGCGCCGCCGGTCCGGGAATGGACGCGTCCTTAGCACCTTGGCCGGTGCGAGAGGAGGCACGGTTGGCACCACCTCGCGCGGGGGCACGGACGAGAGGATTAGAACGCCCGAACATCAACAAATCGAACCAAGCAAAAGGCGAGCTCCTTACCTCGAAGAAGAAAATGCCCGTTTCCTTTTCCTCGAGGCCTCGGCGGATGAGGCGGGTGCCGGGCCCGGCTCGCCCGCCGCCGCGCCTCTGACGGCGCCGCCTCGCGCGCGGGGGCGCCCGCCCCGCGTGCGGTCGCGCCCGCCGCCGCGCCTCTCGAAGGCGCCGCCGCGCGGCGGGCGCGCTCGCCCCGCGTGCGGGCACGCTCGGCGCGGCGCCCACGGCGGCGCCGCCACGCGCGCGGGCACGCTCGCCCGCGCGCGCGGGCGTGCTCGCCCCGCGCGCGGGCACGCTCGATGCGCGCACGGGCGCGCCCGCCGCCGCGCGCGCCTCGTGGCGCGCGCCGGCACCTCCGCGGCGCGCGCCGCCCCGATGTCGATGGCCGGCGGCGGGCGCCGTTGCGCCCGCCCCGGGCGATGCCGCCCTCGCCGGCTCGGCCGACGGAGGCGCGAGGCGCCACTGTCGGGGGGGCCCTCCCCTCGGCCTCTTCCTCTTCGTCCTCCTCCGAGGACGAGTACTCTTCGGTCCCCGGGGAGGAGAGCCCCGCCTCTTCGCGCGCCGGTGCGCCGCGGCCCACCCGGTCGCGGCGCGCTTGATGTCGCCTCGCGCGCTCCCTCCGCCCGCCGCCCACTCTCCCTGCTCCCGGCCGCCGCGCCGCCCGGCCAAGCGCGCGGGGTCGGGGGTGGGCGGAACGGACTTGGCGACGGTGAAGCTCACCAGTGCACACGGGAGCAACAAGGACGCGTCGGGGAGACGAAGCAAGACCAAGAACCAAAACAAAATCAAGAACCAAACTCACCGACGGGCCGGTGGGGAGCATCTCGAGGTCCCATGGGGTCCGGCCCGCGAGCATCGGCGCCGAGGTGTCGACGGCGCTCCGCGCCGGGTGAGCGCATATGGCCGCTCGAGGGGGCGTCGGGAGCATCCGCGACCTCGCCGAATCGACGGGGTTGGCCGCCTTTGTCATCTCGAAGATGCGGGGCGGCCTCTCCATCAATGGCACGACCCGCGGGTGATGGAGGAAGGCGAGGACGCGTGAAAAGGCTCCGCGCGGAAAAGGTGAACCCGAGCTCCACGATGGCGGGATCCCCGGGTACCCTTCGCGAGACGCTCACGAATGTGGCCGCCCGCGAAATCGCGTTGGGGGGCGAAGTTGTGCGGCTCCACTACGTAGTGGTGGCACATCGCCCGCATGAAGCGGCTCGCCGGCGCGTTGAAGCCCCGCTCGTGGTAGCGGATGAAGCTCACCACCTAACCCTCACGGCGGGTTGGGCGCGCGGTCCCCGCCGGCGGCACTATCCACTCCGCCGGGCGTTCATCTTCATTGGCCGCCAGGCGGCGGCGGCGACCAGCTCGCCATGGGCCGGGTGGGTCCCGCCGACCTCTCCCAAGCGTACGGCTCCAAGATCGTGAGGGAGGGCCGAGGCGGCGCCATGAAGAAGGCAAGCAAGCAAGGAGCGGAGGACAAGGAACGGAAGAAAAGCTCTAACGGCGACACCGCACGGTGGCAAGGGCGGGATGAAGACGAAGGGGCGGGGCTGAAAATGGTGAGGCGTTAAGGTAAAAAAACCGCAGTCTCCTCCTCCCCTCAGATTTATAAGCCGACGGGCGAGCTCTCCGGAGCGGATGCCCCGCTCGCGTGCTTGCGGGGAATCTTCCCTTCACGTCGACGGACGGGCCCCACCACGGCTACGGCGACCACATCACGCTGGGGCGGGCCATCATCACGGCGAAGACCCGCGGGGGCCGGGCGAGCGATCACGTCCACCGCCACGCCGCAAACTACGCGCGCGCGCGCGCGCGGCGCCTAAAAAGACGCGCCCGCACTGCAAAAACCGCGGCCTCGGCCGCGAGGCATTTAATGACCGGGTCCCTTGCCAAGCAAGGAGAACCCTCGAGCGGGACGGACCCCCGGCTCGAGACAGAAACAGCCCTCGATGGGATATCGGCGTGAGAGGGCTGCCCGGGGCCTGCTTGAAGTAAAGCAGGCGCCACGGGCACCCATGCCACGCAAAACCCTCGAGCGGCACGAGCCCTTGGCTCAAGACGATTTCAAACCTCGAAGGGACATCGGCGCGAGAAGGCTGCCGAGGCCTACTTGAGGCAAAGTAGGCACGCGGGTGCCCATGCCGCGCAAAACCCTCGAGCGGCATGAGCCCTCGGCTCAAGACGATTTCAAACCTCGAAGGGACATCGGCGCGAGAAGGCTGCCGGGGGCACCGCGGAGGTAGAGCGGGCACCGCGGGTGCCCATGCCGCGCAAAACCCTCGAGCGGCGCGAGCCCTCGGCTCCGGACGATGTCGGCCCTCGAAGGGACATCGGCGTGAGAAGGCCACCGGGGCCCGGCTCGATGTAGAGTGGGCACCACGAGTACCCATGCCACGCAAAACCCTCGGCGGCACGAGCCCCCGGCTCGAGACAATATCAATTCTCCCAAAAAGGGCACATACGCCGTGCTACCAACCGGCGCCTCGAGGGGCTGGCTCGCCCCGGTACCCTCGACGGCCGCGGAGCACGCGAAAAGACGGGGGGCCGCCCGTGCGCCACCCCGAACGGCCCTACGATCGAGGGTCCGAAGCCGACCCTCGACGGGTTCGAACGGGCGCCCGGATCGCCGAGTTAGGGACGACGAGGGGCACGCGCATTCGAGCCGTTCCTCGAGCCCGTCGGCTCGAGGGTGCCCCACATGTCGTGTTCGAGAGCCGGCGAGGGCGGCCTAGCGGGGATCCCACCGAGGGAGAGCTTCCCGCGCCATCGGTCCCTAGCGAACGGGACCGAGCCCCACCCTAGCAAACCCACGCAAGCGCTTCCCATGGACGTGTCTCCGGACCGCGCGGCCTACCCTTATCGAACGGGGCATGGGCGTCCACTTGAACCACCCGCTACCGGCTCGAAGAGGAATCCGCACTTCGCGACCCGCTCGATGGGAGTTGCGGAAACCTCACCCTCCGTCTCGCGGAGGGACGACGAGGGCGCGTTAAAAAAAAACAAGTCGTGAAGCTCTACCCGATCGCCTCGAACGGGCCCGTGGCTCGGGGGCTTAACGCACGGCTACACCTCCTTGGCTCCGCACCCGCCGGAGACGGCGCCGGCGGCGCGTGCGCCACCGAAGCTGGCTGAGACACCACCGATGCCGGTTGAAACATGTGCCACGCCCTGCGGCCGGCTCTCGCGGTTAACCCCGCAGAGCACCCACACTCTGCCGGGGCTTCGGGGGCTAGACCCGCGGGTCGCGCCGACGCGGCCCCACGGAAAGCGTTCGCAAAACGAGGAGGGAAGAACGTCCTATCGCAGGTTCCGGCATGCGGGGGGCCTCAATGGCAAACCCACGGATGCTCGGGGGCCACATGTCGGGGACAGCCCTAGGGGTCCCCTTAAACAATGGGGAAAACCTCACTTAAAACCCGCAACGAAACCAAAAACACGTCAAGCCTAACCATGCAGGTGCCTAACCATGCAGGACACGGCCCACGCCGCAGGGACCCCGACGGCCCACCTAGGCGGCCTTCTTAGAGATCCCCTCGAGCAGGCCCCGCCTCGCTCGAGGACGCACGCCCCCTCGGGCGGGGCTCCGCCCGCCGAGGAGCAACACTTCCCTCGAGCGGGCTCCGCCCTCTCGAGGGCTCACTCCCCCTCGAGCGGTGTTCCGCCTCGCTCGAGGGTCACGTCCCGCCCGCGCGGGTCCGCCACGCTCGAGGGCGCCCCTCACGCGTGCGCCGGCCCCCCGCACACGGGCATTTAATGCCGTGACACGGGCGGGACGGCGCCATCATGCGCCCGGGCTCGCGCCCGGTGCCGCCGCACCAACCCCCGGGTGAGGAGCCCATCCCCACCACCGTGGGAGGGACGTGCAGTGCGGCCGGTGTCAGTCCCGTGACACCGTGCGCCTCGCTCTAGTACGGGCCGACGCGCCGAGCCCTCGAAAGGGGGCCGGCTTCACCCTCGATTCACTTTCTTGTGACCCTACGGGGGTTAGGTGGAGGCGCTAGGCCGGTGGACTACCATCCCCCGCCACCGTAACGGCGTGGCCGCCGTACCCGCGCGTGCGAGCACGCCCGGGGCCGTAGCAACGCGACTCCAGCCCCGTGAAGCGCGTCGGGGAAGGAACGCCGTTCGCCTACTCCCGTACTCCATACAAGCTCGCGTCGCACCTCCCTCGAGCCTATCGGAGGACATCGCCGCCATCCATCGCTCTCCTACCCTCGAACCGCCACCTTGTTCGGGTACAAGTCGAGCCATAATGACCGGATCGCCGCAAGGATCGCCCGGACGGCCGCCCACTCTACAAGATAGCACGTCGTGCTTCTCCACGTAGCTAGATAGCGCGCGCGCGTATGTAAACCGCCTCCCCCCTTGATCTATAAAAGGGGGAGCAACCCCCCCGCCCGCGGGGGGACGCGAGACAACGGATGCAAGACAACGGACAACGGGAACCCTTCACACATCACGTACTCATTGTCCAAATCCCCCACAACATCTTCGACCGAGAGACTTGAAAGCCCCTGCTTCCTCTCCCGCCGTGCTTGTAGCCGCCCCACTACAGCACCCCCGGTGCTAAGTAATATAGTGCCTCGAGCACGCAACCGGCCGGGACGTGCGGCCCCCTCGGCGGGAACCGGGATAAAAACCCCGTGTCACATGTTACTTAGCATCGACCATTGAGGGATAGACCTCGGCGCTTTCTATCGGGTTAGTGTCGGGACCATATTCCGCACCGACGGAACTACGCCAAGCGGGGGGCCACGGGTTCACGCCCTTCATCATGGTACATGGCTCCAAGGCGGTCTTTCCCACCGACACCGAAGAAGGGAAACAAGGTCAAGCTCGAAGATGTGATTGACCACTTGATGAGGCACGCGATGTAGCGGCTGCCGAGGAGCGCCAAGTACCGGCGGGCGTTGCGGTTGCTACCACGAGTGCAACATGCGTCCCCGCGAGTTCCACGTCGCCGATCTTGTTCTATCGACGAGGTTCAAGCCGCAAGGACCGGCACAAGCCGTCGCCACCTTGGGAGGGGCCCTTCATCATCCACAAGGTGCTCCGACCGAGGACATACAAGATCATGTACGAGGACGGGCGGGTCATCACCAACGCATGGAACATCGAACATCTACGACCGTTTTACCCTTGAGTAAATGTCCCATGCTTACATGTCAATAAATAAATGCCGTTTTGTCTATGTTCACATGTCTCCGAGTTCCAAACTTGTGCCCGACCGTGTTCCTTTCATTACGGAAACTTTCAATTTGAGCAGCCAAGCATCTTCGCACTGAGGCAAACACTCTCCCCGCTCGGGGCCGCCAAGGGCACGATGCCCTCGTGCCTCCTCGTTTTTCGAAGTTTTTCAAAAAAAATTCCGACAACTTTGTCGAGACCAATTGCACAAGCAAAAAGTTTTTTGAACGGAAACTCGAACTCACGAAAAGTAAAGATGAGGGCTTGCGCGGAATGACGAGTCGCTGTTCATTCAAAGCTCTTAGTGCTAACACCTCCGCGGCTACCGCACGAAGACTTGTGAGTACTTCTCTTGTCTCCGGTTTTCATCCGACCTCTTTTCAAGAGCTTTCGAGTGACAGCCAGGACTCTGGTCTGAAAAAATATATTCACGAGCAAAATCCTGGCTAAGCTATCTCCCGAACCTTTCGAGTTCCCGGGGGCTGCGAATGGATGGATGCACTTAGTGGATTGAAGGGGCCAGGCTTTACGACTCTCACGCCCCCGCGTCTCCCGGAGCATGGCTTGACTATTTTTGTCCCCTAAGTTTGGGCGGGCGTTTACACGATCGTCCTCGGACGCTCGGAAGCGATCGAGAGATAACTCAAAATAAAGATCTAGCTACTTAATAGCCATGCAACGTGTTACAGATTATTACAGTACGATAATTTGTGGCATGTTTAACTTGGGGGCCCGGGAACTCCTAGTGCCTCTGACTCATCTTATGGCAGCAGTTCCAGATCCTTCAACGCGGCATCGGCCATCTCGCGAGCGAAGGCGGGCAGTCTGTCTCCAGTTCGTCACATTGGTCATCGGAGATGCCAGGGGCCCAGCCGCCGCTCGGCGCCCGCGGTCCGGCCCTTGGTAGTGCGATTTCGATCATGGCAAGGATCCGGTGCACCACGCGGTGAGCCGTCGACAACTCGAGCTCAAACACCACGTCGGGGGAGGCGGCCGACTTCCTCAATCAACGTCTCGGCGTCCGTGGCCCAAACGACACGCCGAGCGCGACCATCGCCGAGCTCAACGACCTCCCGAGTTTGGCGACGTCCCCAATTGCTTTCTCACCGATGGCTTCGACTTGCTTAGGGCGTCGTGAGGCCGGCTCGTGCGCTCACGTCTTGCTCCCGGATGCACGAACTTGCTCTAGCTCAGTCTGGACTTTCTGGAGCTGCTCCGACAAACGCTTGAGGACACCATCCTTCTCGATGACTTTGAGGATGGCACCATTTCGTTCTTGCTTGACCGTCACCAGCTACACCACCATCCTCGCAAGGATCACGCGCGACCCTGCAACAAAGGTCATCAAGTCAAGTCTTGACAAGAAGCAAGTGCTGAGATAGACAAGAACTGGGGGATCGTCCAACTTACCCTCGAGATCCTGCGACAACTTGGCGTTGGAGCTCTGAAGCCGCGACGTTTCCTCGGCTACCACCTGAATCTGGTTTGTGGCCTAGGAAAACTGGCGGCTCATCGTTGCCAAGTCCGTCGTGGCCGTCCTCAAGTCACTCTCCAGCTCCAACACCTTTGCCTTAAGGGTCGCCTTCTCACGAGCAATGGTCCGGGAGGCTTCTCGGGTAGTGGTCTCTCGATGTAGCCGCGACGGCCTTGGCTCTCTCGCCCACCTCCTCCGCGGACGCCACGGCCACTCGGAGCTTCTCGATCTCAACCTCGGCGAGTGCGAGCCTCGATGCAAGTGAGTCCCATTCGGTGGACGGGCCGCCGCGGTAGTGGTCTCGGTGGAGATGGCACGGTCTTCCGCGGACTGATGGGCGGTCTCAAGGGACGCTCGCACGGATGTCTCACTCGCCACGGCACGAGCACCGCGACTCGAGCTATGACAAGCCGCATCTCCACCGGGTCCGCCCCCGCTCGCATAGCCGGCGCACCTCGCAAGCACGCTTCCGACCTAAAGACTCGAGCGTCTACGCCCAACGGAACCGGAATAACCGACGAAGCTTGAGAAGATTGCGGAATAAAAAAAGAATCCTTGACAAGAAAACTCACCGAGATCGTGGGGAGGATGAGCTCATCACGGGTTCGGTGCGCCCGTGTCATCCTACGCTCCAAGTTGTGGCGCGTCGTGGCCTCCTCGTTGTCCTCGCAGTCGGCATCAAGCCCGGAGGTAGCCGCCCACGAAGTGCGCGCGAGCTCAAGCGTCCCGGCCCCCGCCGCCCGTCGCACCTTGTGAAAGGGGCACCTCCTTCTCCTCGGCCACCTATCGACCCTTGCACGGCGGTGGCCGGCTCGTCAGCACGTGAGCCTCGGCACCCTCGCCTTCAACGGCGACCGGACCAGGTGGAGACGCCCCTTCTTCTCCACAACGGCCTCCGCCGAGATAGGTTTCGCGACAATGGCCGGAGCTACGGCGGCTTCCACCGGCCGGGGAGGCGACGCCTCCCGACCTTTATCGACACGCGGTGGTGTGGACACATCTCTCTCGGTCCCTCGTGAGCCGCGGGCGCTACGGGGGCCACATCCTCCACGTCGGCCGCGGCACCCGAGGCAAAGCCGCCGCATGCTTGTACTCCCGCAATGCCTTCGAGACCGACACGATCGTCTCCATGATCGTCGGCTTGTTGGGTATCCGCTCCGCCACCACCTCGTACTCCTTCTCCGGGAGCCGGGGCGCTTCGAGATTGATTACCCCGACACCGGGGAAGTCGATGTACCGACACATCTCCCGCATCCATCATCTCCTCGACCGTAAGGGAATCTCGGGCCGAGGAGGACTCCGCCACCTCCGTGGTCGAGGGAGGACCATGAACTTCTATCGCCGGAGAGGGTGCCGCACCTCCACGGCCGGGGGAAGGCTTGTCGCCGCCGGCACCTTGGCCGGCTCCATCGCCGGACCACCGCGGCGTGGTGGCTCTCCGACATGAGGGAAGCGCCACATCTTCTTCCAAGACCACCACCACCCCCTCGATGCTCAAGCCGGCCCCGTACGGCGCTTCTAAGGCCGCCCGAGTAACTTGTCGCCTGCGTGGCTGCCTCACCCTCCTCGACGGCGGCGGCGGGGGCTAGTGGAGGTGGCGTGGTTAATGCCCTTGTCTCGGCAACCACCGATAGCATCTCCTCGGCCCGCAATGGCACCGGCCTAGTGCTTGGGGGGCGGGGGCCGAGGCTCGGGGAGATTACTCGCGCCCTCGGCCACTAGTCGCTTCGGGGCCCCCGTGCTAAGCACGCCCATGTCGACGCATGATCGCGACAAGATAAATCCCAACACCAACAAACAAGTTGGAAGAGTCATGCAAGGCAAGAGCCGAAGTCGGAGACTTACACCTTGGAGTGCACCCGAGCCTTCTTCACCGGGCGGTCCGACATGCCCTCGCCTAGGGGTGGCATGCTTCGAGCCCTACTCATGAATGTCACACTTGAGTCTCGCCGACTTGGGTGAATCTCTACCTTGGTCGGCCGCCTCTACGGCGGAAACACTTTCCCTCATTCGCTTGGGGGTCGTCCCTCCGCCCTCCGCAACGGCCGGGGTTGAACCATTGCCCCCGCCCCCGCGATAAGGGGCGGATGGACATCCGGGGCCCCGCCACCCCGGATAAGCAATGACTGTAAGCGCCGCGGGGCAGCGTTTGGTTCCGCCACCGGCCGCCGCGCCTAGCGTCGACATCGAATTCGACGACCTCCCCCGCGACCGACGCCTCTGTAGGGAATCAGAGTTCGGACGGTCCAAGCCATCATAGATCTGGCGGACGGACGCCGATCACTCCTCCGACCTCCTCGGGGGATCGATCTGACAGGGCGCAGGTCTCTGCGGTTCGGGAGTGCCCGTTCCGCTGGGCGCCGTACGGGAGCGGGTCGACCGCAGGCCCACACGGCCGAAGGAGCCGCCGGACGTGAGCTCGAGCCCACGCTCTTGTCGTGCCCCGCTTCTCACGGCCGGTGCGACGATGACGCTTCGAAGACCGCGGGGTGGTGACGACGAGGACGACCCCAACATGTTACTCCGCCAATCACCGCGCTAGCGACGTCGCCATTGCAAGACGGCTCGGCGACGGATCCTCATCGAAGAGACGCCGGTCTCTCCCGCCTTCCGCCCCTTGTTGATGTCATCATTGCGGCCGCGCTTGGTGATCCGACGCTTCTTATGCTGCGCCTTGCGTGCAATGCGCCTCTTCTCTCGCCGCGGCACCGGTTCTCGTTTAAAGATCGCCTCCTCCGGAGAGGTGCCTTAGCCGAATGAGGTGGTCGCATTTCAACCGCCGCAACAAGAACGCACCAATGTCAAATTCGAGAAGACGTAACCACGACAAAATGCCGATGAAACAGACGAGAAGACGGTCAACTTACAAATTTTTCTCGTCCCCTCGTTGGGGAGCATCGGGAGCATCCGCGACGGCGGCCACGAGTAAGTCACTCTCCCAATCACTTTCACCACGCGGTGCTAAACTTCGAGTGGCGACGGGAGCTCGGCGCGGTCACCGTCCCTACCCATGGGGCCCTGTTGGCAGCCATGTCGTAGAGCCGGAGCGGCTGCCTCCGATGCGCACGACTCCTCCGGCATGACATCGCCCGACCACCTCCGCCAAGGTGATCCCCGGCGTTCCGAAGACGCCCCGAGCACGGCCCGGTGGGACTTGAGCATCTTCTCCTCGCTCCCGCCTTAGCGGGGTCGTCCGCCCGCCTGCTTTGCGACGTCGCAATGGAGCAACCGGTGTATGCCGAGAGCGCGTGCTCGGGGTCATTCCGCGTAGAACCACCCTCGCGCGAGCCGCTATTCGAGCCGGTCAACGGCGCCGGGATGTAGTCATCGCCGCGGCCTTGCTTCATCCGAAGGTTGGCGCGGCCAATCGTCGCAACGCAGATCCCTCCCTCGGGCGGTGTGAACCCGAAGAAGTAACGCAATAGATGCCGGTGTGCACCGATGTTGAGGAACCCCTCGCACATTGCCTCGAAGGAAGCCATCCGTTGGATGATGTTCGGATTGAGGTGCTGGAGTTGTAGTCCGTACGCAAACAACACTCCTCGATGAATCGGCCGGCGGGGACGGAGAAGCCGCGCTCGTTGAAGGCCACGAACGACACCATGTACCCCCCGGGAGGGCGTGGCACGGACTCATCGGCAGGACGATCCACTCATGTTAACACCAAAAATTGGTACAGGGAAGAGACTGACCTGTGGGCCGAGTTTGGGAAAAAGCACCATTCGGCAAGAGGTTTTCCTCAAAGCATTCGGTAAAAGACGTCTGCGGTCGGGAGTACGTCATCATTCGGTAGAGGAGCTGTTTCACGCTTGGAAGAAGAAGCATTCGGGAATGCGTGATGGCGTGGTTTGAATATAAAGAAGGAACGAATTGATGACGGATGCAAGATGGACATTGGCGCCGGGGCATTAATTTTAGACAATAAATGTTGTAATCGTGGTCGACTAGGAGTCGTGTTAGAACAAGGGTATAAATATGAACCCTTAGTGTTTGTAATAGGGATCGAACAATTTCACAAAGAAACCGGCCCCATGCCAACTTTCGAGTCCTTTAGTCGAGTCATCGAGTTCTTCGAGAGGAGCCATCGATCCGTCAACTTCCGTAAGTACCGGCAACCTTGTAATATGTGTCGGTGCGGAAAGTGGTCCCGACACTAACCGCAATGAGCGCCGAGGTCTATCCCTCAATGGTCGATGCTAAGCAACTAATGACATGGGTTTTATCCCGGTTCCCGCCGGGGGGGGGGGGGGGGGCGTACGTCCGCAGTGGTGTGCTCGAGGCACTATATTGCTCAAGACCGGGGTGCCCGTAGTGGGGCGGCTACAAGCAAGGCGGGAGAGGAAGCCTAGCCTCCAAGTCCCGGTGAGGTGGCCGGAGATGTTGTGGGAGAATCGCAGAGCAAGTGCGTGATGTGCAAGTGTCCACACTTGTCCGTTGTGTTCCCTCTTCTCCCTCCCGCGACAGGCGGTTCGTCCTCCTTTTATAGTCCAAGGAGAGAGCGAATCACATGCATGCCGTGCTATTAGCTACGTGGGGAAGCGTGGAGTGTCGTGTCTGTAGAGTAGGCGGCCGCCCGGATGGTCCTTGCCGCGATCCGGCCATCATGGCGTATCTTGTACCCGCACGGGGGTGGCCACGAGGGTAGGAGTGGAGCGGACGGCCGTGATGTCTTCAGTGAGTTCGAGGGAGTTGTCGACGTCGGTCCGCACGGACACAGTGGCGGTGTAAGGCGCCGCCCCCGTTCTTGCACGCTACACGGCGCCGGAGCCGCGCGCGCCGCCCGGCGTGGGTTTGTACGCGCGGGGGCGACCGCCATGCCGTTACCGGGGCGGGGATGGCGCCCGCCGCCCAACGCCTCCACCTAACCCCCCAGGGTAACAAGAAAGCAGATCGAGGGTGCGCCCGGCCCCCCTTCGAGGGCTCGGTGCGTTAGCCGCACGGGAGCAGGGCGGCGCGGCGTCACGGACCGGCACCGGCCACGCCGCACGCCCCCCCGCGAGCTGCGGGGATGGGTTCCCTCCCCGGGGAGTTGGTGCGACGCGCACGGCGCGCGAGCCCCGTGCGCATGATGGCGCCGCCCCCGCCGTTGTCGTGGCATTTAATGCCCGCGCACGGGAACAAGCGCGCGAGTGCGGGGCACCCTTGAGCGAGGCGGGAGCCCGCTCGAGGGCAGAGTAGGTCCTCGAGCGAGGCGGAGCCTCGCTCGAGGTAAGCGCACCCCCTCGAACCGGCGGTGCCTCGCTCGGGGGTGGCATGCGCCCTCGAGCGAGGCGGGGCTCGCTCGAGGGGATCTTTGAGTGGGCCGTCCCGGTGGGCCGTCGGGGCCACCGCGGCGTGGGCCCCGCCTTGTGTGTTTAAGTGAGGTGCGCTTAGCTTTGGCTTGTCGTGGGTTTTAAGCGGGGATTCCCCCGGCTTGTTTAAGGGGACCCCCGGGTCGTTCCCCCGACAAGAGCCCCCGAGCATCCGCGGTATGCCACTGAGGCTCCCGCATGCCGGAGTCTACCGATAGGACGTTCTTCCCTCCCCGGCCTTGCGAACGCTTTCCGTGGGGCCGCATCGGCCGACCCGCGGGTCTAGCCCCGAAGCCCCGCCGTAAGCGCCGGCGCTCCCCGTGGGGGGTTTTACCGTGAGACCTCGGTCGCAGGGTGTGGTGCATGTTTCAACCGGCTTGGGCAATGTCTCGCCGGCCGGCGCGACGCACGCGCCGCCGGCATTGTCCCCGGCGGGTGCAATCCAGGAGGTGTAGCCGTGCGTCGAGCCCCCCGAGCCCGGGCCCGTTCAAGGGGACGGGTAGAGCTCTACGACTTTCTTTTTTATCGCGCCCTCGCCCGTCCCTCCGCGGGACCCGAGGGTGAGGTTTCCGCAACCCCCATCGAGCGGGTCGCGGATTGCGGATTACTCGTTGAGCCGTTAGCGAGTGGTTCGAGTGGATGCCCATGCCCCGTTCGATAAGGGTAGGCCGCGTGGTCCGCAGACTCGTCCATTAAAGCGCTTGCATGGGTTTGCTAGGTGGGGCTCGGTCCCGTTCGCTAGGGACCGAGGGCGCGGAAGCTCTCCCTCGGTGGGATCCCCCGGCTAGTCGCCCTCGCCGGCTCTCGAGCACGACTTGTGGGGCACCCTCGAGCCGCGGGCTCGAGGAACGGCTCGAATGCACGTGCCCTCGTCATCCCCCGACTCGGTGATATGGGGCGCCCGTTCGAACCCGTCGAGGGTCGGGCTTCGAACCTCCGATCGCATGGCCGTGCGGGGTGGCGCCTAGGCGGCCCCGTCTTTGCACCGCGAGCCATCGAGGGCCCGGCGAGCCGGCCCTCGAGGCGCCGATCGCAAAGTGGTGCGGGGCGGCGGCTAAGCGCTCCCGCCCGGCATCCGTGAACCATCGAGGGGCCCGGTGAGCCGGCCCTCGAGGCGCCGATCGCAAAGTGGTGTGGGGCGGCGGCGGCTAAGCGCTCCCGCCCGGCATCCGCGAGCCATCGAGGGGCCCGGCGAGCCGGCCCTCGAGGCGCCGATCGCAAAGTGGTGCGGGGTGGCGGCTAAGCGCTCCCGCCCGGCATCCGCGAATCCTCGAGGGACCCGGCGAGCCGGCCCTCGAGGCGCCGATCGCAAAGTGGTGCGGCATCGACGCTTGCGGTGCTCGTTTTATCTCAAACGGGCTCCGAGGTGACCGTTCCACGCCCCGCACCCTTTCGAGGGTTGAAGTTTTCCGAGCCAGGAGCTCGTGCCGCTCGAGGGTCCTCCTTACTTGGTAAGGAGCCGGGCCATTTAATGCTCCACAGTCGAGGCTGTGATTTCGCGTTGCGGGCGCACCTTTTTAGGCGCCACGGCCGCGAGTGTAGTGGGCGGTGTGGGCAGGCGGACGTGACCGCCGCCACGGCCCTCCCAGTTCTTCGCCGTGATGATGGCCTGTTTGCGGTGGCGTGGCCGCCGCGGCCGTGGTGGGGCCCGCCCGTCGGCCGAGAAAAAGATTCCCCCGCAGCTAATGCGCGAGGGACGTGCGCCCCGGAGAGCACGCCCACGACTTACAAATCCGAGGAGAGGGAAAACGACGGTTTTTACCTTAGTGTTTCGCCGTTCTCGCCCCCGCGCTCTCGCCTTCGTTTTGCTCTTGCCACCGCGCCCCTTCGCCATTAGGGCTCTTCTTCTTCTCGTCCTCCGCTCTCGGGTCCCTTGTCCTTTCTCATGGCGCCGCTTCCGCGCCCTCACGATCCTCGACCCATACGCTTGGGAGCGGTCGACGGTGACCCGCCGGCCCTCGGTGACCCGGTCTCTCGCCGCAAGTTGGTGGCGAACGAGGAGGGCCGCCGGCGGAGTGGATCGTGCCGCCGACGGGGGACCACGCGCCCAACCCGCCGAAGGCTATGCGGTGAGCTTCATTCGCTACCATGAGCACGGTTTCGCCGCGCCGGCGAGCCGCTTTATGCGGGCGCTCCGCCACCGCTACGGCGTGGAGTTGCACAACTTCGCGCCGAACGCGATTTCGCAGGCGGCCACGTTCGTGGGCGCCCGCGAAGGGTATCTAGGGATCCCGCGGGAACCGGGATCTCTCGGGTACACCTCTTCCGCGCGGAGCTGTTCACGCAGCCGACGACGGAGCAGAGGGACCCGCCGCGCAAGGCGCGCCGGCGGCATGTCGCTCGCCTTGCGGCGCAGACAAGGACGATTACATCCCTTGTACCATGACGACAAACAATGTCGGCTAGGAGCGATGGTGGTTCTACCTTCGCAACGCCGAGCCCGGCCTCCCCCCCACACCGGTCCGGTGCTCCGGAGCGGCCCGACTCCCCGGAGCTATGGGGTGTCCACGCCCCAAGATCGGAGGCGACCGGACTCGCTCCCCGGCCGCGCCGAGGAACCCGGCGGCGCGCGGGCCGACCGCGGCGACCGTCCTCGCCTTCCTCCACCACCGGCGGGTCGTGCCTCTGATGGAGAGGCCGCTCCGCGTCTTCGAGATGATGGAGGCGGCGGACCCCGTCGCGCTGGCGAGGTCGCAGATGCTTCCGAGCCCCCTCCAGCGGGAGTACGCGCTCACACGAGCGCGGAGCGCCGTCGACACCCGGTTGCTGCGCAGCGACCGGTCTCCGTGGGAACTCGAGATGCTCCCCACCGGCCCACTGGTAAGTAGGATTCCTGACTTCGCCTTTTGCCTCGCTGATACTTCAGGTTGCTGACGTGCTTTGGTGTTTTGCTTGCAGCTGGTGAGCATGAGCGCCGCGAAGTCCGTCCCGCCCACTCCGGACTCCCGCGCGGTCGGTCGGGTGGCGCCGGGAGCGGGGAGCGAGCGGCGCGCAAGAAGGAGCGCGCAAGGCGGCACCGCGAGCGCCGCGAGCGGCGGAACGAGGAGTACCGGCTGCGCGAGCAGCAGGGGCTTTCCTCTCCGGGGACCGAGGAGTATTCATCCTCGGAGGAGGATGAGGAGGAAGAAGCTGGGGGGCAGGGCCCCTCTGATAGGTGGGAGCCTGCACCCCCGCCGCCGAGCCGCCTTAGGGCAGCAAGGGCGGCATCGCCCGGGGCGGGCGCGGTGGCGCCCGCCGCCCGGCAATCGACGACGGGAGCGGCGCGGGCCGCGGAGGTGCCGCGCGCGCGCCGCAGGTGCGCGCGGCAAGCGAGCCTCGCGTGCGGGGGCGGGGCCCCGCGCGCGGCGGGAGAAGTCCGGAGGCGCGGCGACGGCGCGCGTCGGCCGCGCCGGCCTCATCCACCGAGGCCTCGATGAAGAGGAAGCGCTCCTTCTCCTCTTCGAGGTAAGGGGCTTGCTCTTCTTCGGGGTTTTGTTTTTTGGCGACCGTGCGTTCGATTTTTTGTTTGTACTTGTGCAGGGTGGTGCCAACCGTGCCTCCCCTCGCACCGGCCAAGGTGTTGAGGGCGGACGCGTCCATTCCCACCCGGCGGCGCTCGTCGAGGGCGCCGCGGGCGGCGGGGCGAGCACGGTGGTCGCGGCGGGAGAGAGCTCGCGGGGCACCCGCCGAGGCTTCGAGGCCACGGCCCGGCGGATCGCCTCGCCGCGCCGCGGCGGCGGCCGCCGGGGAGCGGCGGGGCGCCGGGCCGTGGCGGAGGCGCGCCCGCGGCGGCGGCCGTAGCGGAGGCGCGGCCCGGCCACGCCGGTTGTGGCGGAGGCGCGGTCCGCGGCGCCGGCCGTAGTGGAGGCACGGGCGGCGGCGGCGGGCCGAGGAGGGCGGCCGGCGCCCGTGGTTGCGGGGGCGCGGCCGGAAGCGATGGCGCGCGCGCGGGGGGGGGGGTGTCACACCCCGAAATTTCCAATTTCAGGATGTGAATAGAAAGCATAATTAAATAACGATTTTCTCATAATTTTAAAATTTTTCCAACATTTATTTTTCTTCACACGAAATATAGTATAGGAAAAACCTTTGTTTGATTTTTTCTGAATCAAATAAAAAGTTGTGAGTGTTGCATTCATGCCGATGCATCTTGGTGCTTCTTGAGTGTAAAAGGTTTCAAAACTACGTTTAGGTGCTGTCCAAATCCTTCCGAGAATTTTCCGGATTTTTCCGGAATTTATTCTCGTTTTCCTTTGAGCTAATTCTATTTATTAGAAGGCTCTAAATTCCTTTTTCATAAGCTCCAAATATTTTATTTGGATTCATCATATCTCAAATTATCTTGGAGCTGTCAACGACGTCATACCGCCACCGAACCATCTTTCTCACATGTGCTTGATCTTCTCATAAGCTTGCCATTGAAGTATCAACACCATAATCGGCCACGAACAACACCATGCATGCCTAGTCATGTCCTTAAATCACTCCGATCCGGAGCCTATCCCATTTTTTATCTATGCTGTCTTCCATAATCCCTACGGCATGGCTCATGCATTACTTCATTATTAATTAAGCTGATTTCTTACTCCTTGATGCAAACCGTGGGCTGCTGGGCCATGACGAGCCCCTGCTGCTGCTGGCGAAGGCAAACCCAAGCGTACACGTCCAGGCCATATCCTTCCTTATAGACACGGGCACTACGTATCCTAATCCGTTTTTCTTTCTACCTCTGCGGACCCGCCGATCGCCGCCATCGCGAGGGCTATAAATAGTGCCGCCATCTCACGTTCTCTTTGCCCCGCAGATCGGCAGATGAATCACGCCACCACCCTCAAGCCCTAGGGGCTAGGGCTATGTGCCGCCTTTGCGATGCATGAAGCCGCTGCCACCGCGTGTTCCCGCCTGCGCAAGCATCGTGTCGCCCGGTTCGTCGTTCCCGTCGATTCCCGGATCAAAACGACCGCGCAAGGAGCTTCGCAAGGCCAAGCCCATCCCATCGCGAGTTGAACTTGGAGCTGAGCCGGCCGCCATGCCGACCGTCACGGGCCATCCTCAAGTCGTCGCGTCGGGATACCGCCGGGACAAGCCGCCACCGGCCACATCGCCCGTGATGGCCGAGCGCGTGAGTCCTACCGATCTTCTCCGGCTCGCAGACGCTACACCTCCCGACCTCGTCTATTGTGACGCCATCGTCGTCAGATCGAGCGCCATGATCAACTGATGACCCACAATCCATCGTACTTCTTCCACAGCACCAACGTGCCTGCTCCGGTGAGAATCCTTCTTGCGCGCTGTATTGTATCTTTTTGCTAGCGCAAGTTCTCGTGATCATACTCTCCTGCTGCCGTCTCTCTCTTTTTTTTATTTAAATAGTGCCGGACAGAAGCTAGCCCTAGCGAGTGCTTGCAGAACATCAACAGACGCAGGCCGAGCAGTTGCATGCAACTGGTGGTGGCATGCATGTTTTCCCGTAGACCCAACAGGTCGAATCAACAAACTAGTGTTTCATGGACGTATCTACTCATTCCTCCTTGCTTGAAGTGAGCATGGCATCATGCTAACGTCATGTATCTTTTTTTTCCCATAAGAATATTTGTCCAGCATGCAACGTTCCATATAACTTTCTATCTAGCCAGTAATCTAAGCTATGTCTCTATCTACATACTCTTTGCCTTCTAGATGTTCTTCACTAGTTTCCAATCTCTCGATAGCATCGTTTGGGTCCTTACCATCTTGTTTAATCATCCATAGAACCTACGAGTTTTAGCTCTGTTTTAATTCATTCAAGTTGTGTTAGATTCATAATAATGCAAAGTACGCGCTAGAAGTGAGTTTTCATCATGATTGTTTTCTGAAAATAAATTTAATATTAATCTTGATTAATGTCTAGTTATGCATGCCTTTTATAAATAAAAGCTATATAGATCTATAAACCGTTTTTCATAATCAAATTTAATTCGATTAAAGTTTCTCACACATTCTTTTGTAAATAAAATCTAATTAGATCTTTTACCCGGTTTTCCATAAGTCCAATATTAATTTGCTTAATGATTTATTAACTTTTATAACTAAAACTTGATTAGGCTTTTTACTCCGGTTTTATGAGTAAATGTTAATTTTGATTAATACCAATGTAAATGCTGTTTTTAATAATAATAATAATATGATCTACTCGAATTATACAGTTTCGTTTAGATTGTTCATGTAGTTTAGTTTTCTTTAAAATTAAATGTTTAATCGGTTTAATCAAAATATGAATCTTTATAAATAAAACTTGACTAGTTCTTTACACCGGTGTTGTAAATAAAATTTAATTTGCTTTAATTCCAACATGGGGTATTTTATTTATAAAATATCCTTACATGTATTTTGTTAACTAAAATAAATCTAGCTAGTTCATGTCTATCCTATCTCAATGAGGTTGTCTCTTTATGAATCACCGTGTTCTTGTACCTAATCTATCGTAGCTACCTTTCTTTAGAGTTTACCCTGTTATCTGCTTCACCTGTCAGATCAATTCACCCTTGGCTAGTGTGTCGCTTGTTCATCCAAGTTCTCTTTGTAGACTAGTTTTCCTAAACCTAGCCTAAGGTTTCTTATGCGCTTGATAGTTCGTTGCTATCTGTCTAGTTCGTTTCACAGTAACTTGTACGCTAGCATGTGTATCACCTGTTACTTGTTTTAACATCAAAGATGCATGTTAATCTTGACTAATTCTTATTCCAATGCTTTTATAAATAAAAAGTGATTAGGTTCTAATCCGGTTTTCTGTAATCATAATGTAATTGGTTAATCCCTATTCATAACTAGTTTTTTCTAAATAAAATATGTTAGAGTTAAACATCGGTTTTTATAATAAAGTTAATATGCCTAATGACATCATAAATGCCTTTTCAATATTAATATGTTTAGTTGAACACGCAATATAAAGTTATTCGATTAGATTCCTTCACATGCGTTATCTTTTAATGTTAATTTTTAATATGATATAACTTGTACTTAAATATCTGCAAATAAAATATGATGAGGCTTATCGTGTTTTCTTAATAAAATATAACTTGCCTTGAAATATTCTCGCCACATGATTTTGTAATTAAAACATATGAAGCATGTAGTCTCTTGTTGTTTGTTAATGATCTCACGATAGTTTTGAGCTTAGTTCTCGTGTTCGCCGTTTCTTGCGCTTGCGTAACCAATAGAATCGAGCTCTATCTCCGTGTGATCTTTCCGGTCCTTACTCAATCTTCCACAACCATATCATTAAAGCTAATCAAGCCGTTCCAAGCACCCTTTGTGTTCTTTAGTGATCCATCTAATCAAGCCTATCCCGTAGTGCGATCTTTTAAAGTTTTCTTTTGATTGGTGTTTTGTTCTTAGTATGTCCGTTTGTTTGTCCGCTTTGTATGTTTGTGCTCGATGATTGATGCGAGTAGAGTGAACGTTGTCCGAGAAGTTTGGAAGAGCTTGAAGTTGAAGATATTCTGAGCAACGACATTACTTTGGTTAAAGGCAAGTGTGTCCTTGATCTTTGTCCCAATAACTATGATTAATCACTTTGCATTGCTTTGCATTAATATTGATGGGTCCTATTAAGGTTTGCCTAGTCTTTGTCATCATTCCTTGTCAACCTGGGTTTATGTTTATGTTGGGTAGCTATGCTTAGATGCTATACCTGGGTTATGGTGGTTTTAATGAACAACAATGATGAATCCCGTTATACCTTTATGTTATATCTTTGGATGCTTAATACAAGATCATATGATTAATCGGAACATGGAGCGACCACCCAGGAAAACAGTGCTACCACAAGACATATGGCTCTGTCTTGGCTTATTAATTAGTGAACTGGGTGTTAGGTATGCTTTACCTGATAAGGGTTGGGGGCTGGCGGGTAGTGGCGTATGGACCTGCTCGGGCGTAGGTGTGGGCTTAGCTAAGACACGGTACTCGTCCGGGAGCTTTATACGTTGCACTGACCAGGTAACCTAGCGGGCAGCCTTCATCTGGGGATCTTTGTAACGGCCTCGTAGCGTCCCTATGCAATCACACCTCGGTAGTGTGGTATGGTGCCCGATCGCATCGCATGGTTGGGTTTAAAGTTCTTCGGGACTTTTACGCGACTTGTGGGTAAAGATGTACGACCTCTCGCAGAGTGTAAAACTAATCGATTAGCCGTGCCCACGGTCACGGCGGCCCGGACCCTCACATGATAATTGAACTTGAAGATGGACTTAAATCGTGTTCTCTGGTTATGCTTGCCATGTGCTTATGGCGTATCTCTTATCTTATGCTTAATGTGGGTGGGTATAAACTTATACTTTATTAGTAATCAGGTGCTAATAAAACTTGACCAACTAAAATTGCTTAAATGCTTATAGCCCAGTCCACTATAAAGCCTTTGCATTCATTCTTTTTCCCCACACTTGCTGAGTACGATAAGTGCTCACCCTTGCTATAATCAATGTTGCTCAGAAGGAGGAAGCTGCTATGAAGATGTTGATGAGTGCTAGGCGTGCGCAACCCCCGTCGATTGCCTGTGATGTTTGGAGCCTTCGTTTCCGTGGATAAAGCGTAAATCTCTCGATAATCTTTCTTTTTCTTACGTGATACTGTTTCTGTATACACTTTTATGTCACTATATGCATGAAACTTGATCCTGGCATGCATATAGGTATGCACTTGGTTTTCTTCGGAAAGTCGGGTGTGACAGAGTGGTATCAGAGCTGTATCGACTGTAGGACGTAAGCCTAGTTAGTATTGGTCGATTCTTAATGCCTCTTTTGTTCTACAATCCCTCCTTACCTTATCCTTGACCTCTCTGATGAATGATCTCACATCTTAACCATCTTCTTTTCTCCGTACCATGAATTCTTGTATATTTATCTTCACTCTCCTTCAACATTTCTTCGATCTCGCCTGTTCATTCCCTCAAGCAATAAACACCCTCTTGATTTATTGGTAGAACTGTTACCCTTAACATTCTATCTATTCGCGCAGCTCTCTGACACATCAGTGCTGTTTTAATTTTATCTCGAGCTACGGAACTCCGATTGACATGAAATCAGTTGGGTTAGTTCCAGAATTTCATGAACAAATTTCTATCCAAAATTCAGCAGTATTCGTTTTGTATCCAGGGAGATACATACGAATTAGTGGAGCATTCAGAATCTGCCAATACTGCTGACATAGTCATCTTGTTTAATTCATATCTCGAGTTCTAAACCTCCGATTGAGGTGATTCCAGTTGGGATGAACTCATAATTTTGGCATCCTTGATCTGGGAAAAATCCATTGTTTACGGATATCCTTGCTAGGAGCCACATCTGATCTATTAGGAGGATACCCTCTGACTTTATTAACAACATGTAGTGTCGTTCCCTTAACCATGCCTTGATTGGTGGAATTGTGTGTTTGCATGATGATGCTTGGTTTTATGAACTTGATTGATTCGCTTCTTTCATGTGAGTGTTGGTGTATTGTGGGTCTTATATCTGCAATAACATCAGTTGCCTAGTTGGGTTTCTCATTTGTACCTCCCACATCCTTGCCATCTTTCTTTGTTTCAACTCACTAGAGGTGTTACCGGAAGGAAGTTAAAGGCAGATGCAAGATGAAGAAAAAAGACATCACTCTACCTTCCTTCCCACCTTGTGCTTGCTTTTATCCCATCTAGCTCACTCGATGAAGACCCCAATGAACAAGACAAGATGAGGAATTAAGATCCTACAAGCCAGACGACAAAAGAGGATGATCGCCTACCTACTTCGATCGCAATGTTCGTGTTTATCTCCCTCCTCCTTGCCTCTTCCTTCTTCGAATCTCGGGACGAGATTCCGTTTAAGGGGGGTAGATTTGTCACACCCTGAAATTTCCAATTTCAGGATGTGAATAGAAAGCATAATTAAATAACGATTTTCTCATAATTTTAAAATTTTTCCAACATTTATTTTTCTTCACACGAAATATAGTATAGGAAAAACCTTTGTTTGATTTTTTCTGAATCAAATAAAAAGTTGTGAGTGTTGCATTCATGCCGATGCATCTTGGTGCTTCTTGAGTGTAAAAGGTTTCAAAACTACGTTTAGGTGCTGTCCAAATCCTTCCGAGAATTTTCCGGATTTTTCTGGAATTTATTCTCGTTTTCCTTTGAGCTAATTCTATTTATTAGAAGGCTCTAAATTCCTTTTTCATAAGCTCCAAATATTTTATTTGGATTCGTCATATCTCAAATTATCTTGGAGCTGTCAACGACGTCATACCGCCACCGAACTATCTTTCTCACCATGTGCTTGATCTTCTCAGAAGCTTGCCATTGAAGTATCAACACCATCATCGGCCACGAACAACACCATGCATGCCTAGTCATGTCCTTAAATCGCTCCGATCCGGAGCCTATCCCATTTTTTTATCTATGCTGTATTCCATAATCCCTACGGCATGGCTCATGCATTACTTCATTATTAATTAAGCTCATTTCTTACTCCTTGATGCAAACCGTGGGCTGCTGGGCCATGACGAGCCCCTGCTGCTGCTGGCGAAGGCAAACCCAAGCGTACACGTCCAGGCCATATCCTTCCTTATAGACACGGGCACTACGTATCCTAATCCGTTTTTCTTTCTACCTCTGCGGACCCGCCGATCGCCGCCATCGCGAGGGCTATAAATAGTGCCGCCATCTCACGTTCTCTTTGCCCCGCAGATCGGCAGATGAATCACGCCACCACCCTCAAGCCCTAGGGGCTAGGGCTATGTGCCGCCTTTGCGATGCATGAAGCCGCTGCCACCGCGTGTTCCCGCCTGCGCAAGCATCGTGTCGCCCGGTTCGTCGTTCCCGTCGATTCCCGGATCAAAACGACCGCGCAAGGAGCTTCGCAAGGCCAAGCCCATCCCATCGCGAGTTGAACTTGGAGCTGAGCCGGCCGCCATGCCGACCGTCGCGGGCCATCCTCAAGTCGTCGCGTCGGGATACCGCCGGGACAAGCCGCCACCGGCCACATCGCCCGTGATGGCCGAGCGCGTGAGTCCTACCGATCTTCTCCGGCTCGCAGACGCTACACCTCTGACCTCGTCTATTGTGACGCCATCGTCGTCAGATCGAGCGCCATGATCAACTGATGACCCACAATCCATCGTACTTCTTCCACAGCACCAACGTGCCTGCTCCGGTGAGAATCCTTCTTGCGCGCTGTATTGTATCTTTTTGCTAGCGCAAGTTCTCGTGATCATACTCTCCTGCTGCCGTCTCTCTCTTTTTTTTATTTAAATAGTGCCGGACAGAAGCTAGCCCTAGCGAGTGCTTGCAGAACATCAACAGACGCAGGCCGAGCAGTTGCATGCAACTGGTGGTGGCATGCATGTTTTCCCGTAGACCCAACAGGTCGAATCAACAAACTAGTGTTTCATGGACGTATCTACTCATTCCTCCTTGCTTGATGTGAGCATGGCATCATGCTAACGTCATGTATCTTTTTTTTCCCATAAGAATATTTGTCCAGCATGCAACGTTCCATATAACTTTCTATCTAGCCAGTAATCTAAGCTATGTCTCTATCTACATACTCTTTGCCTTCTAGATGTTCTTCACTAGTTTCCAATCTCTCGATAGCATCGTTTGGGTCCTTACCATCTTGTTTAATCATCCATAGAACCTACGAGTTTTAGCTCTGTTTTAATTCATTCAAGTTGTGTTAGATTCATAATAATGCAAAGTACGCGCTAGAAGTGAGTTTTCATCATGATTGTTTTCTGAAAATAAATTTAATATTAATCTTGATTAATGTCTAGTTATGCATGCCTTTTATAAATAAAAGCTATATAGATCTATAAACCGTTTTTCATAATCAAATTTAATTCGATTAAAGTTTCTCACACATTCTTTTGTAAATAAAATCTAATTAGATCTTTTACCCGGTTTTCCATAAGTCAAATATTAATTTGCTTAATGATTTATTAACTTTTATAACTAAAACTTGATTAGGCTTTTTACTCCGGCTTTATGAGTAAATGTTAATTTTGATTAATACCAATGTAAATGCTGTTTTTAATAATAATAATAATATGATCTACTCGAATTATACAGTTTCGTTTAGATTGTTCATGTAGTTTAGTTTTCTTTAAAATTAAATGTTTAATCGGTTTAATCAAAATATGAATCTTTATAAATAAAACTTGACTAGTTCTTTACACCGGTGTTGTAAATAAAATTTAATTTGCTTTAATTCCAACATGGGGTATTTTATTTATAAAATATCCTTACATGTATTTTGTTAACTAAAATAAATCTAGCTAGTTCATGTCTATCCTATCTCAATGAGGTTGTCTCTTTATGAATCAGCTGTGTTCTTGTACCTAATCTATCGTAGCTACCTTTCTTTAGAGTTTACCCTGTTATCTGCTTCACCTGTCAGATCAATTCACCCTTGGCTAGTGTGTCAGTTGTTCATCCAAGTTCTCTTTGTAGACTAGTTTTCCTAAACCTAGCCTAAGGTTTCTTATGCGCTTGATAGTTCGTTGCTATCTGTCTAGTTCGTTTCACAGTAACTTGTACGCTAGCATGTGTATCACCTGTTACTTGTTTTAACATCAAAGATGCATGTTAATCTTGACTAATTCTTATTCCAATGCTTTTATAAATAAAAAGTGATTAGGTTCTAATCCGGTTTTCTGTAATCATAATGTAATTGGTTAATCCCTATTCATAACTAGTTTTTTCTAAATAAAATATGTTAGAGTTAAACATCGGTTTTTATAATAAAGTTAATATGCCTAATGACATCATAAATGCCTTTTCAATATTAATATGTTTAGTTGAACACGCAATATAAAGTTATTCGATTAGATTCCTTCACATGCGTTATCTTTTAATGTTAATTTTTAATATGATATAACTTGTACTTAAATATCTGCAAATAAAATATGATGAGGCTTATCGTGTTTTCTTAATAAAATATAACTTGCCTTGAAATATTCTCGCCACATGATTTTGTAATTAAAACATATGAAGCATGTTGTCTCTTGTTGTTTGTTAATGATCTCACGATAGTTTTGAGCTTAGTTCTGTGTTCAGCGTTTCTTGCGCTTGCGTAACCAATAGAATCGAGCTCTATCTCCGTGTGATCTTTCCGGTCCTTACTCAATCTTCCACAACCATATCATTAAAGCTAATAAAGCCGTTCCAAGCACCCTTTGTGTTCTTTAGTGATCCATCTAATCAAGCCTATCCTGTAGTGCGATCTTTTAAAGTTTTCTTTTGATTGGTGTTTTGTTCTTAGTATGTCTGTTTGTTTGTCTGCTTTGTATGTTTGTGCTCGATGATTGATGCGAGTAGAGTGAACGTTGTCCGAGAAGTTTGGAAGAGCTTGAAGTTGAAGATATTCTGAGCAACGACATTACTTTGGTTAAAGGCAAGTGTGTCCTTGATCTTTGTCCCAATAACTATGATTAATCACTTTGCATTGCTTTGCATTAATATTGATGGGTCCTATTAAGGTTTGCCTAGTCTTTGTCATCATTCCTTGTCAACCTGGGTTTATGTTTATGTTGGGTAGCTATGCTTAGATGCTATACCTGGGTTATGGTGGTTTTAATGAACAACAATGATGAATCCTGTTATACCTTTATGTTATATCTTTGGATGCTTAATACAAGATCATATGATTAATCGGAACATGGAGCAACCACCCAGGAAAACAGTGCTACCACAAGACATATGGCTCTGTCTTGGCTTATTAATTAGTGAACTGGGTGTTAGGTATGCTTTACCTGATAAGGGTTGGGGGCTGGCGGGTAGTGGCGTATGGACTCGCTCGGGCGTAGGTGTGGGCTTAGCTAAGACACGCGTACTCGTCCGGAGCTTTATACGTTGCACCGACCGGGTAACCTAGCGGGCGACCTTCATCCGGGGATCTTTGTAACGGCCTCGTAGCGTCCCTATGCAATCACACCTCGGTAGTGTGGTATGGTGCCTGATCAGCATCGCATGGTTGGGTTTAAAGTTCTTCGGGACTTTTACGCGACTTGTGGGTAAAGATGTACGACCTCTGCAGAGTGTAAAACTAATCGATTAGCCGTGCCCACGGTCACGGGCGGCCTGGACCCTCACATGATAATTGAACTTGAAGATGGACTTAAATCGTGTTCTCTGGTTATGCTTGCCATGTGCTTATGGCGTATCTCTTATCTTATGCTTAATGTGGGTGGGTATAAACTTATACTTTATTAGTAATCAGGTGCTAATAAAACTTGACCAACTAAAATTGCTTAAATGCTTATAGCCCAGTCCACTATAAAGCCTTTGCATTCATTCTTTTTCCCCACACTTGCCGAGTACGATAAGTGCTCACCCTTGCTATAATCAATGTTGCTCGAAGGAGGAAGTCGCTATGAAGATGTTGATGAGTGCTAGGCGTGCGCAACCCCCGCCGATTGTCCGTGATGTTTGGAGCCTTCGTTTCCGGGATAAAGCGTAAATCTCTCGATAATCTTTCTTTTTCTTACGTGATACTTTCGTTTCGTATACACTTTTATGTCACTATATGCATGAAACTTGATCCCGGCATGCATATAGGTATGCACTTGGTTTTCTTCGGAAAGTCGGGTGTGACAGGGGGCCGCGGCTACGGAGGCGCGGGCGGAGGCGTCGACGGCGGTGACGCGGGGGCCGGCACCCGCCGGGCCGCTCCCGCACGGTGATGGTGGAGATCCCGGACGACGACTCCCCGCCGCCGGGTGGGACCGGTGGGTGAGCTTCCCCACGCTTTCCCCGCAGTCCCGAGATGGGGCCCTCGTGAGGCGGCGTGAAGGCCACATGGTGGCAGGAGGTCGAGGGCATGGTCCCGAGGCCTCGTCTTCCCCGCGCCGGCCACTCCGCTCCGGAGAGGGGTTCGGCCGGCGATCCGCCCGCGTTCGCCGACGCCCAGGGAGAGCAGGAGCTGTGGGGGGAGCTCCGAAACCACGGCGCCACGCTCAACCGAGCGTTGAACGAGGCGCTGAGGGTCCATGGCGGCCCCGCGTGGCGCGTCTTCCAGGTGGGGCATCGTTGCCTGCTTCTTTCCTTTTTTCTCGTTTCTGCGCGCGATCCTTGCGTCACGATGCTTACGGGTTTTGACTTCGTGGGTGACGAAGCTCGAGCGCCGCGCCCGCGACAAGTACGGCGCCTTCGACCGGGTGAACGCCGAGCACCACCGGCCTCGGGAGCGGTGCGACGCCTTCGACGCCCTCACCGACGCCCTCGGGACCCCGGACGACGGTTGTCGTACGGGCCATGGCCCCCGCGCGATCAACTCCATGAGAGCGCGAGGTAGGACCCGGTGTGTCCCTCTAGCCTCGAGGGGGTCCGCACAGCCCTCATCAACCGGGATGAGGCGTTGCGGCGAGAGCGCTCGGACTCGGAGAATATGCGCACGTTGGCGGACAACCGGGAGGCGGAGGTGGCCGGCGTCCACAACGAGAATCGGGGGCTCCGCTCGTGCGCTCGAGCCAAGGGCCAAGGAGGCCGACGACTTGAAGGCCGTCCTCGACGCCAAGGTCGAGGCGCTCGCCGTCTCCGAGGACCGGCTTCGGCCGGGAGCGCACCGCCCGCCGGGGGGGCCGAGGGGCGGCTCCGGCGGGAGCAAAGCCGCCCTTGCCGACGCCCGGTCGATGCCGGGAGCGAGAGCGTGTCGCTCGCGAGGTGGCGCGAAGTCACCGGAGGACCGGAACACCGAATTCTCCAAGCTCGAGGGCGAGCTGATGGTGCTCGGTATCAACAGCGCGAGCCAGGAGCTGGCCCTCCAAGAGCAAGGCAAGACCATCAAGGGCCTTGAGCAGGCGGTCGAGGCCGAGCGCCGCGCCCTCGAGGTGGAGAGGAAGCAGGTTGAAGGTAAGTCGCTGTTTGACTCATGTTTTGCTGATTTTATCTTAAGGGGTTCGCACCCTTTTCTGACTTCCTCTTCGCCGGACAACTTCGGGCTTGCGCACCGCGTTGGGCATGCGGCTGAGCGGGCCGAGGCACTGCAAACCTCCTACAACTCCTCCGAGCAGGAGCTGTTGGAGTTGCGGAATGCAGCCCTCGAGACCTGCCGGGCCGTATAGGAGGGTGAGACACGGGCGGTAGCTCGGCCGGCCGCCCGCCCGCGCGCCCTTAGCGGCCACGTCACCGAGTGCATGCGCTGGGCGCTACATCTTGGCGTGCAGAAGGCCCTCGGGGTGGTGCGGTCCCACTACGAGGTTAACTTCGAGGCGCTGGCGGATGGCTACGTCGTCCCCGAGGGTGTTGAGGACGAGGTGGCGATGGAGCGCGTGGACGCGCTCGCCTCCAACGCCGCTAGGACACTTGCCGAAGCCTTCGAGGAGTTCCTCTTCCCGACGCCGCCGACGCCGCCGCTCCTCCCGCCCGAAGACACGGGCGATAGGCCCGATTTTGTTAATGTATCGCTATGTTGGCCGTGCGGCCCTTGTAAATAAACAAATTATTTTTGCCATAAACATTTGCCAATGTGAAGTGAAGTCTTTCGTTTATTACACTTTTTTGTTTCTCCTTCTTCCCGAGTAGATTCTAGTTAGGGGAGTTCGATTTTCTCGGGTGGCCCGCCGGGTTGGAGGCGAGAGAGAAGGGCCGTATCCTCGCGGAGGCGTAGGCTATCCCTCGGCTCGCGCGCTCCTTCCCCTAGGCTACCCGTGCCCCGTTCGAATTTTTGCTCGAGTCCGAAGTAGAAAACAAACTTAGCGCGCGTGAGTTGTTTAGTTTTTGCGCGAAAATGGGACCATTTTGGGGGCGGGGGACGCCCCCCGTAGTAGCCCCCGAGGGTAACTTGGGTTTCAGGGGAAAGACGAGTTTCCCTTTTCATTAGACTTATGACGTTTACATAGTGGTCACCAACTGGGGCGTTGGTCATGTGATTTTTACAACGAAATACTTGGAAATCCTAGCTAGGGGTAGAAGCGACGTAGTTGTTGGATGTTCCAAGCGTTGGTGAGCTCTTCACCATCCTCGTTGTCCAGCTTGTACGTGCCGGGCTTGAGCACCTTCACCACGACGTAAGGTCCCTCCCATGGAGGCGATAGCTTGTGGCGTCCTCGGTTGTCTTGGCATAGCCTTAGGACCAAATCCCCTTCGCTGAAGTCCCGTCGGCGTATCTTGCGTGCTTGGTAGCGCCTGAGGGACTGCTGGTACCTTGCGGAGTGCATCAAGGCCACGAGGCTTGCTTCATCTAGCCGGTCAAGTGAGTCCTCGCGGGCTCGCCGGTTGGTACCCTCGTCGTAGCCTCGAACCCCCGGGCGACCCGTATTCTAAGTACCGTGGGGAGGACGGCCTCCGCGCCATGGACTAGGAAAAACGGGGTGAACCCGGTGGCTCTGCTCGGGGTGGTCCTTAGGCTCCACACGACCGCTGGTAACTCTTGGAGCCATTTCCGACCGTATTTGTTTAGCTGGTCGAAAATTCTAGGCTTAAGGCCTTGTAGGATCATGCCGTTGGCACGCTCTACTTGGCCGTTGGTCTGCGGGTGTGCCACAGCTGCCCAATCCACACGGATGTGGAACTTGTCGCAGAACTCCAAGAATTTCCTGCCCGTGAACTGGGACCCGTTGTCGGTGATAATGGAGTTTGGCACTCCAAAGCGATGGATGATGTTGGTGAAGAACGTCACCGCTTGCTCCGCCCTGAGATTCGTAATGGGGCGTACCTCCACCCACTTGGAAAACTTGTCAATCGCGACCAACAAGTGGGTGAAGCCCCCGGGCGCCTTCCGCAGGGGCCCGACGATGTTCAGCCCCCACACGGCGAACGACCATGTTATGGGGATGGTCCGGGGACATGAGCGGGAAGGTTGGACTTGCGGGCGTAGAACGGCACCCTTCGCGGTGCGTACGATCTCGGCGGCGTCCGCGACCGCGGTAGGCCGCAAAAGCCTTAGCGGAAAGCATTGCCAACGAGGGTACGAGGCGCCGCGTGATTGCCACGGATCCCGGCATGGATGTCCCGCGAGAGCTCGCGCCCCTCGGGGATGGGCACGCACCGCTGCAAGATGCCGGAGGCGGCGCGCTTGTACAGCTCGCCATCGACGAGAGCAAAGGACTTGGCCATCCTGGCGATGTGCCTGGCCGTGGCCCGATCCGAGGAAGCTCCCCTCGGGCCATCCAGGCGATATACTTGTCGCGCCAGTCAGCCCTGACAGGGGTTGGCTCGATATCCATCACGTCGGCCTCGTAGGAGCCATACCCCTCAAGGAGGGAGAGCACGTACGCCTCGTTCGAGGGGTCCTCGTCCATGGGTTCCGCACCCGCTGGACCCAAGGGAGCCCCCGAGGGTTCCGCGTGGCTTGAGGGGTGAGACTCGAGGACGACCGAGGGCTGAGCGATATCACGGACAAAAACGTTCGGGGGGACGGTGATCCGCCCGAATGCGATCTTGGCCAGCTCGTCCACCTCCTCGTTGTACCTGCGAGGCACGTGATTGAGCTCGATGCCGTAAAATTTGTCTTCGAGGGCTCGCACGGCCTTGCAGTAGGCCTCCATCTTATCGTCATGGCAGCTCGCGTTCTTCATGACTTGGTCAATCATGAGTTGCGAATCCCCCCGCACGTCGAGGTGCTTGACGCCTAACTCAATGGCGATCTTGAGGCCGCAAAGGAGGGCCTCGTACTCAGCCATGTTGTTCGACGCGGGGAAGTGGAGGCGCACCGTGTACCGCATGTGCTCCCGGGGGGCGACACGAAGAGCAGGCCCGCGCCCGCCCCCGTTTTCATCACCGAGCCGTCGAAGTACAGAGTCCAGCACTCTGCTTGGATCTGTGGCGGTGGCGGTGCCGCGTATCTGTCCATTCGGCCGACGAAATCCGCCGGGATCCGGGACTTGATGGCCTTGCGCGGGGCATAGGCGAGCGTCTCGCCCATCGGCTCCACGGACCACTTGGCGATCCCGCCCGCCACGTCGAGATTGCGGATGATCTCCCCTAGCGGGAAGGAGGAGACCACCGTGACGTGGTGGGCCTCGAAGTAGTGGTGGAGCTTGCGCCGCGCGAGGTCCACCGCATACGCAACTTCCGGACACCGAGGGTAGCACGTCTTGGTGTCGGACAGGACCTCGCCGATGTAGTAGACGGCCGCCGGACCGGCGGGTGTGCCCTTCCTCCGTGCGCTCCACCACGATGACGGCGCCGACCACCCGGGTGGTTGCGGCCACGTAGAGGCTGCAGGGGGTTCGCCGCCCGCGGTGGCGTGAGGATCGGGGCGTGGGTCAAGGATGCCTTCAGCTTGTCGAGCGCGTCCCGGGCCTCGGCGGTCCAGAGAAGCGCTCGTGTTTCTTGAGTAGGCGATAGAGGGGCAGGCCCTTCTCGCCGAGCCGCGAGATGAAGCGGCTCAAGGCGGCAAGGCACCCCAGCACCTTTTGCACCCCTTTGAGGTCCCGGATCGGGCCCATTCGTTCGAGGGCCGCAACCTTCTCGGGGTTGGCCTCGATCCCCCGTTGGGACGATGTATCCCTGGAGCATGCCTCGCGGCACCCCGAAGACACACTTTTCGGGGTTTAATTTGACCCCATTGGCCCGTAGGCAGCCGAACGCAATGCTAAGGTCGCCAACCAGGTCGTCCGCCTTCCTGGTTTTCACGATGATGTCGTCCACGTACGCCTCGACCGTCCGTCCGATGTGATCTCCGAAAACGTGTTGCATGCAACGCTGATACGTTGCACCCGCGTTTCGGAGGCCGAACGGCATCGTGACATAACAGAACATCCCGAACGGCGTGATGAACGAAGTCGCGAGCTGGTCGGACTCCTTCATCTTTATTTGATGATACCCGGAGTAGGCATCAAGGAAGCAGAGCAGCTCACACCCAGCCGTTGAGTCAACAATTTGATCAATACGTGGCAAAGGAAAAGGAACTTTAGGACATGCTTTATTAAGACTAGTGTAGTCTATACACATCCGCCACTTCCCGTTCTTTTTCTTTATAAGTACAGGGTTTGCTAGCCACGTTGGGTGGAACACCTCCTTGATGAACCCGGCCTCGAGAAGCTTCCGCAGCTCCGCTCCGATAGCCCGTCGCCGCTCCTCGTCGAAGCGGCGGAGCCGTTGTTGCACGGCGCGGGCATGAGGCGGATGTCAAGGGAGTGCTCGGCGACCTCCCCTCGGGATGCCCGGCATATCCGAGGGGCTCCACGCGAAGATGTCGGCGTTGGCACGGAAGAAGTCGACGAGCACCACTTCCTATTTGGGATCGAGGGTGGAGCCGACCCTCAACGCCTTGCCCTCGGGGACCGCGGGGTTGAAGGGCACCTCCTTCGTCCGCTCCGCGGCCTCGAAGTTGCCGGTGTGCTTGGAGGCGAACTCGAGGTCCTCGTTGACCATCCTCTCCAAGGTGGTCACCGGCGCTTCATCCGGCGCTAGTCCTTCCGCATGTTCTACGCACTCGACGTCGCAGTCGAATGCGTGCTCGATGGACGAGCCCACGGTGATGATGCCGTTTGGTCCTGGCATCTTCATCTTCAAGTAGGTGTAGTTGGGGACCGCCATGAACTTGGCGTAGCGAGGTCGCCCAAGTATGGTGTGGTAGGCGCCCTTGAACCCCACCACTTCGAAGGTAAGCGTTTCCTTGCGGAAATTCTTCGCGGTGCCGAACCAAACCGGCGGTCGATGCGCCCGAGGGGCCGGACTCGCTTGCCGGCGCGACGCCATGGAACGGCGTCGTCTTGGCCGCACTCGGTCCAACCCGATCCCCGAAGCAAGCGCGGCGTATGCGCGTAGAGGATGTTGAGGCCGGCCGCCTCCGTCCATCAAGACTTTTGAGAACCGCGTGTTCCCAATGATTGGGTCGACCACCGGCGGATACCGGCCCGGGTTGGGGATGCGGTTCCGACCGCTGAGGAAGGAGGGAGGCGCCTTTTCCGCGGTGAGGACCTCGTGCCACTCCCGCTTGCGCCGGCGGTCGACATGTCGACGGTGGGTCCCCCAAAGATGAGGAACACGTTCTCCACGGCGGGGAAGCCGCCGGCGTCGCCATCTCCTCCGTCTTTCTTGGCCTCCGCTTCCTTCGCGGCGGCGCGGCCATAGAACTTCTTGAGCATGTCGCATTGCTCGAGGGTATGGTTCACTGGGGTCTTGTGGTAAGGACATGGCTTTTTGAGCATGTCATCAAACACCCCCGGACCTCGAGGGGCCGGTCGAGGGCCCCGTCGAGCCGGTTCAACGAAGCAAGAGCCTCGGCATCATCGCCGTCGCTCCCCGCTCGCGCGCCTCGCGGCGCGGCTTCTTTCCTTTCTTGCCCCTCTTGTCCTTCCGGTGGGGCTCCCTGGACTTGCCGCCCTCCGCGGGCGCATCGTCCGAGCGTTTGCCCTTCTTGCCGTCAAAGATCGCCCCCACGGCCTCCTCTCATGAGGCGAAGCTGGTGGCGATGTCGAACAGCTCGTTGGAGTCCGCGGGCGGGGCCGCGTCCCGGCCTCTCGCACGAGGTCCCGGCACGTGGTGCCCTCGAGGAAGGCGTGCACAATCTCGGATTGCGCCACGCTGGGGAGCTCGTACAACGTTTGGAGAAGCGCCGTATGAAGTCCCGCAGCGACTCGCCGGGCTTCTGGGTGCAGGAGCGTAGGTCCCAGGAATTTCCGGGGCGCACGTACGTGCCCTGGAAGTTACCCACGAACGTGCGGACCAGATCGTCCCAGTTGTGGATTTGACTGGCGGGCAGGTGCTCGAGCCACGTCCGGGCTGAATCACTGAGGTGCAGGGGCAAGTTGCGGATGATGACCTCGTCGCTGGTAGCCCCGCCCGGTGGGCATGCCGGGTAGTAGTCGTTGAGCCACACGCGGGGATCCGTCTCCCCCGTTGTACTTGACGATGGTCGAGGGTTGGTGGAAGCGTCGGGGGGGGAAGGCCGCCGCGCGAATCTCCCCGCCGAACACACGGGTCCCCGGGGGTTCCGGCATCGGGGAATGGTCTTCATCGTTGTCGTAGCGTCCACCCCGTCGAGGGTGGTAGCCTATCGCCGCTCGTGCATCCGCCTTGCTCGTGCGCCGGCGTTGATGAAATTGCGGGCGTCACCGTCCAACGCCTCGCGCGTGTCAAGGAGCCGCTCCTTGGCCGGTGCGCGTCCCGAGTTGGCGGGACGCCCCGCAGCTTCACCGGTGTGGACCGAGGGTTCGCCCCCCCCCGTGCGCCCCCGCCTCCTCGCGCATCCCCCTGTTGGCGGATACGTGAGGCTGAGCTTTCGGCCTGCTGGACGGCCGCTTGCTCGATGAGAGTCTGCACCTCGCGTTGCAGGTTCCGCGCCTCAGGGGTCGAGGGCACCGGCATAGCCCGCAGCAGCGTCGCAGCGGCAATGAGCTTCTGACTTGCCCGCGGAGGCGCGTCCGGGTTATCGACGTTGAAGTCTGCGTTGATGCGATCGCGGGCCATCGAGGCACGGAGCAGCCGCACCGTTCGATATTCTTCCGCCAGCTTGGCCTCGAGCTCGCGAGCTTGGGCTAGCTGTACGTCGACGTCGGCCCCCGTAGGGGTGCTTGGCCCCGCGGCCGGGCGCGGAGCGATCCCTGGGGTAGGCGTGACCTCCCCGTCGCCGGCGCCATCGCGCCGGTGGCGTTGGCCGGGTCGTTGGTGATGACGACGCAGCACTCCCGCGCGGGGTCGTAACTCCCCGATCTTCGGAGTCGTCGAAGCGGACCGAACTAGTAGTCTGTAGCGTCAAGGAAGCGCCTGAACATGACCGGGTCCGGCATGCCGGAGAAGTCCCACTCCGCGTACCCGTGGAGGTTGGCGGGTGGCAACGCGTCAAGGAAGCCTAGTGACGACTCATCGCCCGCGGAGGTGCCGGGGTCCCTGGCGACGAAGACGTGACAGCCAGGGGGAACCCGGCGCATCGTGGTGTTGACGTTGACGTTGTAGGCCGCCGCGCCACCACACAGACCAATGGGAAAGCGCGGTCCAGAGACCGTGCGCTGTCCCGCTGGGGTGGCGGTTGCCATGGTGACAGGCGCGCCGCGTTGAGAGGCAAGGCGCTCGGCCGCCGTCGCTCGGACCGTGCCCGGCGCGAACGCCGGCCGCGGCGGCGGCGGCGTCGCGGCGTCGACAGCCCGCATTGTCCGCGCCGACGGGCGTCCGCGCCGTGGTGGTGCGCGCGGCGGGGACCGCAGCGGACCCGGCCCGGCGCCGCGCACGGAGCTCCTCACGGTTGGTGAGGCGCGTCGAGTAGCCGTTCCCCGTGGCCTGAAAGTTTAGGCCCCCGAACCGGATTTCGAACCCGGCGGGGGAGGGGGGTCCGAGCCGCCCATGCGCAACGCGCACCGCGGTACTCGGTGCGGATCACCATGGAGGGAGTTGACGGTGGATTGACCTTAGGCGCTCGATTGCCCCACGGTGGGCGCCAACTGTCGGTGCGGAATGTGGTCCCGACACTAACCAGTAATAAGCACCAAGGTCGATCCCTCAATGGTCGATGCTAAGCAATAAGAGACACGAGTTTATCCCGGTTCCCGCCGAGGGGCCGTACGTCCCGGCCAGCGTGGTGTGCTCAAGGCACTATATTGCACAGCACCGGGGTGCTCGTAGTGGGGCTGCTACAAGCAAGGCGGGAGAGGAAGCGTGGCTTTCACGCCCCCGGTGTAGTGGCCGAAGATGTTGTGGGAGAATTGGAGAGCAAGTGCGTGGCGCGGCCTGTCTCGTGTTGTGTTGTGTCGTGTGTTCGTCGTCATTTTCCTTGTTTGTTCCCTCGCAAGCAGGGGGGTTCGTCCTCCTTTTATAGACCAAGGAGAGAGCGAATCACATGCATGCCGCGCTATTTAGCTACGCGAGGGAGCGTGATGTGCTATGCGCGTAGAGTAGGCGGCCGCCGGACGATCCTTGCAGCGATCCGGTCATCATGGCGTGTCTTGTACCCGAACAGTGGCGGCTTCGAGGGTAGAAGGGCAGCGGACGGCTGTGATGTCTTTTGACGGGCTCGAGGGAGTTGCTGACGTCGGTCCGTACGAGGCACAGTGGCAGGTAAGGTGGCATCCCGTTCCCGCACGCTCCACGCCGCGCCGCGTGTGCCCGTACGCGCGGGGGCAGCAGCCATGCCGCTAACAGTGGCAGGGATGGCGTCCCACCGGCCTAGCGCCTCCACCTAACCCTGCAAGATCACAAGAAAGCAAGTCGAGGGTGCGGCCGGCCCCCCTTCGAGGGCTCGGCGCGTTGACCGTACCGGAGCAGGCGGCGCGGCGTCACGGACCGGCACCGGCCACGCCGCACGCTCCTCCCACGGTGGCGGGGATGGGCTCCCTCCCCGGGGAGTTGGTGCGGCGGCACCGGGGCGCGAGCCCCGGGAGCATTATGGCGCCGCCCCCGCCGTTGTCGGGCATTAAATGCCCGTGTACGGGAGCAGGAGCGCGCGTGCGGAGCGCCCTCGAGCGGGGCGGACCTCATTCGAGGACGGAGCGGGCCCTCGAGCGAGGCGGAGCCTGCTCGAGGTAAGCGTACCCCCTCGAATGGGGGACGGAGCCCGCCCGAGGGAGGCGCACATCCTCGAGCGAGGCGAAGCCTGCTCGAGGGGATCTTCGAGTGGGCTGCCTTGGTGGGCCGTTGGGGCCTCCGTGGCGTGGGCCGTGCCCTGCATGGTTAGGCGAGGCGTGTTTGGCTTTGGCTTTGTTGCGGGTTTTAAGTGGGGATTTCCCAGTTGTTAAAGGGGACCCCTAGGGCTGTCCCCGATAAAAAGGATTGCACGTTCTAGTATCGTTGACCCATGGGCGAGTGTCTCCTATTTTTAAAAAGGGAGCTCCGGAACAAGTGTATGTGCATGAAGGCACATGGGAAGGTTTTTGGAGTATGAGCGCGGGAGAATACCATCAACGAAAAAAATTTTATCCGGAACCCCATCATCCAAGTGTTTCACTCATGGATGTGCAAAAGGATTTTGGTGAAAATGAGAGAGACAAAGATAAACAACACGGAGTTGAATTGGCTTTACTCGGCTTTGCCGGCAGCCAATCAACCCCACTCATCTATGATCAACCGGTGGTGTTGTGAGCAACATCGGATTCGGGAGATCGGGTTGTTACCTCTCCATGTTGACTATCTCTTTAAAACCGGGTATTACAAGGAACCCGAATCATCTCCTACCCGGGACTTCCCTAGGAATATATGAAGAAAGGAAAATATATAAGTGAAGATGAGAAAGGAGGCTTCAAAGTGGCCTAGGTGAATTTGCCCCTTTCGGAAGTAAGGTTAAGACTTTTTCTTGAGGGGAAGAAGATAGGATAGAGGAAGGACTTCTTGTGCTTGGCGAAGAAAAAATAAAAGAGAAGGATTATAGGAGAAGAATCTTCTATGGCCCAAGAAGGAGGTGCACAACAAAATTATGTGCCACAATTTGTAGGAATTTCGGCGCCGCCAAGTTACTACGGTGATGTACCAATGCAAGCATGGGGGAATGGTGCAGCCATACCCCCACCAATTTTTGCGGTGCCCAATGTAGCCTTTGCGGAGCCATATGCACACCTTCCACAACCACAACGAAATGTGGCCACCATTGGAGGATACGCTGCAAGAAACATGCAAATTATTGCAGCTATCCAAACCAATGCAAACCAAATGGGTGAAGGAAATGCAAACATTGCTTATGGGCGGAAGATTAGAGAGAGGGGGAGCTTTAGTTATCTTTCTTTTACCCCCTTTTCTTTAATTTTCAGCTTGTTTGCACCTATGTATCCGTAGTATTTTCAGCTTTACTTTAATTTTTAGTTTTCACTTTTTTTTCAGCATGTGTGTTAGTCACCACCTAGTTTTTACTTTTGGTAAAGTTACAAAGTTTTTGCCATGATGATATATGATTAAAATTGCCGCTTTGTTTATCTTTGTAATTGATTTATGCATGTTTAACCTAGTGCTCTCTTAAAAATACAAATCTGAAATTATTTAAATGCTACCTTAATCTTTAGCGGAGGTTATGATTAATATAAAGACCCATAGTGTCTTATGTGCTCTCAAGTTACGAATAGATTGAAGATGGTTTTTATGCTCAAAAATATTGCTAACCTTGTCATAAATATCACTTGTGTGTTCCTCAACCTATCCAGAGCCTTATATATATTTGAGTGCATAAACTTTAGTGTACAAGATTTATTTTTGAGTGAGTTATTGTAGGCCATGATTTCTCGGCCCGAGACTAAGAAGCCGGTCATCCCGTTTTTGCGTATCTATCTTTTTGCTAGCCTTTTATCCGTGCATTGTGTATCCCCACATTGGAGATCTCACAAACCTCGCCGGATATCCACCCTTAAAACCAAATATCTTATTTTGTGTTTACCTCCTTGACCACAACCTATCGTTGAGAATGGATCATCAATTCAAAGAAGATCGCAAGACGGTGCCAACATTGAAGAATTCAAGTATCTCTCCAAGGAAATATATTTCCGGTACCTACCTTATTTATCGCCTCTTTGCTCGAGGACGAGCAACGTCTAAGCATGGGGGAGGAGGTAGGTACAATGCAATTTTAGATTTCAAAGGGAAGTAT
This sequence comes from Cenchrus americanus, assembly GCA_947561735.1. Taxonomy (NCBI): domain Eukaryota; kingdom Viridiplantae; phylum Streptophyta; class Magnoliopsida; order Poales; family Poaceae; genus Cenchrus; species Cenchrus americanus. The sequence continues at coordinate 122,516,951 of OX387244.1, read as the reverse complement.
TTTAAAAAAATGATGAATGAAAGAAAATTCAAAGGCGGTGTACGTGACTTCCAAGGTGAAAGTCTCACAAGAAAAAAATGATGAATTAATGAAAAAAGGAAAGAAAGAAAGAAAAGAAGGAGAAATATGAGAA